>CM076446.1:5046415-6485582 GCA_038419695.1 Scomberomorus guttatus
TAGAACAGCGATGCTCACACTGCACGCAGCAGCAGCACAGCACGGACTGTAAGATGCAGCAGCAGCAAGGCCGGCACTCCTTAGCCAGGGAGATGACGGGCAGCGCGAGGAGGCGCGACCGCAGGCACTCTGCCTCGGACATCCTGCTGAAGGTTCTGCAGCGCAGACGGAGCTCTGCCCTGGAGATCCTCTCCTCCTCCTCCCAGAGAGTGATGGTGGCCGTATGCGTGAACCAGACTCAGCCTCGCACTGAACGCAAGACCAGGAGATGTAACGACACTAAGGAGATAACAAGTGTTTTAGCATAGAGAATTTTTAGTTGCTCTAAAAGGTTTGGATGAAGCATTGATGTCTGCTTGTTTTTTCATTAGCTTTTTTTGTTTTTCCACAGCCAACATGAGGATCCCTACAGCAAAGTACACCAAGATGGGGGAGACCCTGAGACACGTCATCCCGGGTCACATGCAGTGCTCCATGGCCTGTGGAGGGAGAGCCTGTAAATATGAGAACCCCTCTCGCTGGAGTGATGAGGAGCAAGCCATCAAAGGACTGTACTCGTCCTGGTATGTTGGGCTTCACTACCTTTCATACAGCCCTCAGTGCTCTTGTTCTTTTCCCCTCAGTGCTGTGCTCTGTCAGAGTGGGTCACTGAAGTCCACATCAATAGTTAGATGACAAGTCAATACATTTGTCCTGGTTTTTGCTTTGCACTATGATCATGTCACTGTTTTTAAAATGGAATAATTGATGGAAAATAAGTGAGATGTGTAGTTTCAGTGCATCAGTATGTTTGCAGGGTCTTTGCATTTCTCTCCTGGTATCTTGAGCTCTTGAAAGTCATGTTTTTCCTTTGTGATGAAGTAAAAGCACAGAAATAGCCTTCCTTTGCTAAACAGTCCTAATCAAACACTTACCTATGTTTATGATTTTGCTCAACTGTCTAATTTTTAATATCCTCCACTTACAGGATTACTGACAACTTGCTAGCTATGGCAAGGCCTTCCACTGAAATCATAGAAAAATATAATATAATTGACCAATTTCAAAGGTACAGTAGTCTCCTTCTTTCACAGCTTGTTTGAATTCAGATTTTTGGTTTGATTTATTGTCATGTGATTATTAACACTTAGATTGAAAGTGAGTAAAATGGAGATTGGTTGAATGGTTTGCTCCAGCTGTCAGATGTCAGTGTGTGAATAGTGCAGTGGATGTTATGGTCTGTTGTGTGAACACTGACTCGGACATGTTGCTGTGCTCAGGTGTGGTTTGAAGACGGTCATTAACCTGCAGCGGCCTGGAGAACACGCCAGCTGTGGCAACCCACTGGAGCAGGAGAGTGGTTTCACTTATCGACCTGAAACTTTCATGGAAGCAGGCAGTGAGTGTCACTGTCCAGTACTTAGACTCACCTCAAACAGTGAAACACACCAGTATGGATACACTGTATGTAGTGATAATTTGATTTACAGATGAGATTACATTAAAGTTCAGGAAAAAAACAGATCCTGGGATGTCTTTGGTGAAGTAAACATGAAGCAATGGAGATATAAATTGTGAAAATTAATTTTAATGCAATTATGTATAGTGTCACATTTCCATTTTTCAAAGCACTAGTGCTAGTTGCATCATTCATACTAGTTCTTAGAGTTTAGTTATTACCTAATATTTACCACCTGCAAAATGTAACTGTTGCTTAGGTGACTGGTACCCAGTAAACAAAATTAGCTTGCTACAAAAAACAGCTAACACATAATGGACTGACATTTTTACCTGACCAAAATGCGGATTGAAAAAACAATGGTGTAAAAATTTAACTATATTTTGTAAGTTGGTCCCACTGCTTATAAAAGTTATATCATTATAGCCTTAAATCTGCACTAATCAATATTTCTTTATATTAACAATGGATCAAATGACTAAGGGTAATGTGAAAGGGGTCACTCTACAGTCCTCCTCAGGTCTACAGAGCCTATTTTGGATTCTTTGTTTTAGTTTAGTTTTAGAAAAGAGCAGCAGGCAGCTCTTTTCAGCAAAAGATGTGGAGCATTTAGGCAGCATTCAGGACCCGATTTCAGAAGCAAGACAAGATGCCAGATCCCCGATTTCAATAAAGCAGCTTCATAAGGGACATCAGAGTTTGTCTTTAGATCTGTCTGAGCAGAGTAGAAAAGCTCACTGTAATGCCACATTGCCAGCCTTATCAACCAAGAGCAAACTGGTAGCCAGAGAGGAACAGCCAGACGTGGATGTGTCAGCAGGGGGAGGAGCAGGCAGAGGGGAGATCAGAGGTTCCCTTCATCACTCTTCAGTCTGAGCTCTCCCTAGAGAGCAGACACCTGCTGGTGGCCAAAGCTCTGGTCATAGCAGATATTTCCCTCAGGAGTTGGTGGAGACCAAAGCAGAGCTAAAGAGAGTGAATATTGGACTTACATTCACCAGATGGACAGAAAAATGACTCCAAATGAATGATAATGTTGCTCCATTTTTCTTGTGTAAATGTGTAAATTGTTGCAAATGCGTTCATTTTAATAACTTAACAAGGTGGTAATAACACTTGCTCTCTGACTAAACAGAGCTAAAATAAAACTACTAAACCTGGATAAATATTTGTTATGTACCATTACATTACATTACATTTCAGTAACACAATAACTTGGCTCATCTGAACAGCTAGCACTAAGGAGGTAGTAGATACACTTGTCCATTAATGTCTCTTGTTCCATTAAAACCATTATTTTGGATGTTTTGTTACATTTTGAGATGTTGTGGTGACCTTGTGTTGCATATTAGTTAGTACTTGCATATTAGTAAGACAGTCATGAGCTGAAACCTTCCTTTGCAGTAGGAGGGACTAAAAAAGTAGTGAGGACTTAAAGGTAGAGTCAGTCATTCTGGAGAAAGATTGTTGATATTTGAACTAAACTAAACTTTTCAGTGCACACACAGAATGGATGCTAGCGGACCATAAGGAGATATTCGCTGAATTTGACAAAAAGTGTATTGGATTAGAATTGCTGACTTTACCTTTAAAATGTAAACTAAATCATGGATTTATATAGATATGTGGTTTAACCCTGATCTGTATTAGGGAGATCTCTCAGAGCTCTTTCCACATTTGTACAAGGTGTAGAGGAAACAACATGACTAGAGAACAGTGGTAGACAATGAGTCTCTATAGAGCACATTTCATCTGTTGCACATGTGGCCCCCCAGTGTCTCAGCATTCTAAATGAGCGTGGTAGCAGGTGTTAGATGAGACTGAGGTAGATTGAACATTTTCCTCAGCACCATTAGTGTTGTATTTTTGCCTACATGCGGAATGTGATGTGGTCCCTAGTAACCAAGTAATTACTGAGGGATTCCACATATGTCTTTGGGATCAGGCTTGATTCCTCTTCCTAACAAGCTCTCCTGAGATCTTTACCCAAGTCACCTCATCAGAGCATCAGCAGCATTTTGAACACTGCTGTCTTTCATTTGACTCTAAAAACCTCCAATATCAACACAGGCTCCTTATCTTGCTGTAGGTGTTCATGTCCAGCTTCGGTCATTTTTCAACAAACAACTTTGTATCTCGATGTTAAATACTATTTTCTGACTTTGTGTATTTCAGTCTATTATTACAACTTTGGGTGGAAGGACTATGGTGTAGCATCTCTGACTACAATCCTTGACATGGTGAAAGTCATGTCATTCGCTGTCCAAGAGGGGAAAATGGCTGTCCACTGCCATGCCGGTCTTGGAAGGACAGGTTTGTAACTCCAGCAATGAATCAGTTACTAAACCCCATTCTCCAAAAGCATTTGTCCAATCATAGTTTATCAACCGTAACAAGGCACAGCAGATCTGTCAAGCTTTGGATGGCTTTAGATGATGAAGTGGTTGTGCACATGGGGGAAGCATCCAAACAGTGTTATGTTACAATGAAACAGCCATCACGTATCACAATACTAGGTCTAACTAGCTCTACCCTGAAATACAAGAACAATGCTGTTCCTTATTTTCATGTCGTCTACCTGGATCATCTGCTGGTGAGGATGCTGACTTTTTGCCTTGAACAAGCAGCTTTAGCCTCAGGCTTTTAGTATCATATCCATCCTATCCATAGTACCCTAAATTGCATATTTAAGACCCACAGAGTTGGACACAGTCTCCAACTGACTTGTTGTTGAGAGGTATAATATTGTATCAGCCTGACAGGCTCAAATCTTCATTCATGCTTGTAAAAATATCAATTTTTCTATCTTGTGTTTTTCTTCATGTAGGCGTGTTGTTGGCGTGTTACTTGGTCTTCACGTCTCGGATGAGTGCAGACCAAGCCATTCTGTTTGTGCGAGCCAAGAGGCCCAACTCCATCCAGACTAGAGGCCAGCTGCTGTGTGTCAGGGAGTTTGCTCAGTTCCTGGTTCCTCTCAGGAGCGTTTTCTCCTGCGCAGAACCCAAAGCGAGCGCTGTCACCTTGTCTCAGTACCTTACCCGGCAGCGCCACCTGCTGCACGGTTATGAGGCACGGCAGATGAAGAACGTGCCAAAGATCGTCCAGCTGGTGTGCAGGCTCCTCGTCGACATCGCAGCAAACCGACAGATGGTGATTGAGGACGAGTGGCTGGAGATCCCCGACCTCACAGCCGAGGTGGAGAAGACTGTGTCTCAGCAGGCCCTTCAGCAGCTTGGGAAGGAGATGAGAGGGAAGGGGATCCCTGTGCCACCTTGTTCATCTAATCCTCTCAGCCCACCGGCTCTGCAGTCCAGACCTCCTCATGATCAACCTCTTGCCAGTGACAATGAGCTTGACCCACTCTGGAGGCAGCAGAATGCAGAAAGCCATCTGAGATCTTCTCTGTCCAACAACAAGCGCCTCAGTTACAGCGACTCTGTACTTTACAAACTTGGAGGACAGCAGCACCATTTGGCAAGTCTGACGAGCAGCAAACTACCAATCAACTGCCTGATTAAACATTCCTTGTCTCACAGCAGCCTTACAGCTTGTAACGCACCCAGATTTTGTGACCTTTTTCCTCAGGACATTTTCAGCAGCATTCAGGACCCGATTTCAGAAGCAAGACAAGACGCCAGATCCCCGATTTTAACAAAGCAGCTTCATAAGGGGCTTCAGAGTTTGTCGTTAGATCTGTCTGAGCAGAGTAGAAAAGCTCACTGTAATGCCACATTGCCAGCCTTATCAACCAAGAGCAAACTGGTAGCCAGAGAGGAGCAGCCAGACGTGGATGTGTCAGCAGGGGAAGGAGCAGGCAGAGAGGAGATCACAGAGGTTCCCTTCATCACTCTTCAGTCTGAGCTCTCCCCAGAGAGCAGACGCCTGCTGGTGGCCAAAGCTCTGGTCATGAACCTGACAGACAAGGATCTCGCCTCCAAAGTGTCAATGTGGCAGGTAGGCTGCTCAGATAATACATACATCAGATAATAATACTAACTTATGTATATCAGTCTTAAGATATGACCATTTTAACATCAGTAACTCAGTATTACAGAAATTTTGAGGTATTAGGTATGATACTGTATGTGTTAACAAACAAGACTATCAATGAGGAGTCTGACAGTCTCTGTATTTCTTCTGGCTTGGTGAGTCACCAGGTCAGGCTTCATGAGATTTCTGTGGCAGGAATTCAAGGGTAATGCAGATTTAAAACTTGGGTTTGACCATCATTTCTAGCAGTTTTAATAACACACTGAACACTCACTAAGTAAGTAATAATAATTAATAATTGCTGAGATGTGGGAAAGCCCCCCCCAGGTTTGCTGCCATGTCCTCAGAGCTCAGAAATGACTTTGGTGAGTACAATGTTATGGTAGGTTGGTAGAAGGATTGAAATGCTGTGTAAAAAAAAAAAAAAATCACTTCCAATGTTTCTGCTTCAGTTAAGGCAGACAGACTCCCAGAGCACCCGTAGGGAGATGTGGAGGATCAGCAACAAGCAACAGGGTGTATGGGAAATGTAGTGTTCCTTATGAGAAACTGTGGCATTAACAGTAACACCAGCATGAGATACAGTAGCACTCCACCATACTTTTGATTTGTAAAAATTAATGTGAAAATGTAACATCCAGTTCCAACACATTTTACTGATTTTATCTTGCTCAGCTAATATTCAGTTTTATTTTTTTTATCCACAGTTCAATGTGAGTATGATGAATTTAAGTTTACACTGTACAACATTAATGTAGAGCTCCAATTTACAAAAACAAACATTAATAGACAATTGTGCTCATTTTTATCAATGGACTATAACAGAAAGAACCATGATTGCACAACATTTTCAGTCCATTGTTAGTCCTGATTGAAACCTGTATTTTTTGCTTATTGCTACTTCATTTCAATCAGCTCATTGTCAGAGTGCTCTTCATTGTGATCCGCAGACAGAGCTGAACTCCAGAGAGGGTGCGTGGGAGAGGCTGTGTATGGAGAGAGATCCTCTGGTCCTGTCCAGTCTGATGTGGTCGTGGCTGGAGCAGCTGAAGGATCCTGTCATCAGCAGTGAGGATGTGAAAGCCCTCAGTGAGAGGAACGTAAACCCACAGAACGCCCTTGACTCACTGGAAAAGGTAGCTGTGTTCAGTCGTCTGGTTTGGAATATCCTCCTCAAATCAGCCAAAACATCATCTACATGGTCAGTCACAGCTCTGTTTCAGCCAGCTGTTTAGTTTGGTGTACAGTAACACTGCAAGTTGTAAAAGGGTTGCACAAATCATAAGAGCACAACTGACAATTTACAAGTTTTGAAAAAAACTGGAAAAGTTAGTAAAAATATGTTTTCCCCTCTTTTTTTAAAGCTGTTGCCAGAGCCGTCACACCACTCTACATTCAAAAATTGAATGATTTCAGGCTACAAGTTGTTATTTTAAATGACTTCATTCTGTCAGACAGGACAGTAGGACTTGAAAATATTTTGCTCTACAAAGTTCTGCTGTCCAAATACATAATTACAAGTAATCATCTATCCAGTCAAATGATTCATGTGATACTGTTATTGCTATCAAACAAAACATCCAAGTGCTGTTTAAAGTTAAGATAAAATGTAATGTAATCTGATAGTATTATACATCCTGACAGGGTCACCGGCTCACTTTGTTGTGTATCCTCGACTGTGCTGCTCATCTCCTGCCAATGCCTGAAGATGTGGAGACTAGTTTTCTGAACCAAACAATAAAAGTGTTTACCAAGGTGAGTATTCATAGAAAGTTAATACTGAATGAATTAAGATGTGTATTTTTTACCCATGAATTTATTTTTTTTATTTCCTCTCAAGATCGATCCTGCCTCAGAGAAGAACAAGTCTTTGTACACGACACTGAAAGCAATCCTGACTCCAATTCTTCATGAGCTGCGTGACAAAGCTGTGGAGGAGAATGAAGACTCCTGATCCAGTCTGACAAGAAGAAGAGTCACAAACAGGGTTCCACACTCATTTTTGGGCATTACTGTATTTCAAGCCAGTTTCTGACATCAGATACTGCTGAGATCTGCCAATCTTTAGTCTTTCAAGATATTTGAAGACTATGTAATTTGAAGGTTTAGCATTTCATTTTTCTTTCAAGCTCTTAATAGCCTCTAAGCACTGCCATTCTCTGTTTATGTGCCACTGTGCTCAGTTTGAAAGCATTTGTTTGTCATTTGTTCCACTGTAATATTTGTGAAGGACTAGATGTTGCTTTTATTAGCTAACTGTTAGTTAGTATGAAAATGACTGAGAAACTTTCTCATGATGTTAATGTAATGTTATTTAAATGTGTAAGTCAGCTGTTAAAGCTGTTGGGAGGGGGTCTTATTTAAACCAAAATATGTTTTTACACTGTGCAGGTGCTACAATGTGTCTTATTTATTCCGATTTTTTATTTGAAATGCAGCAATTCATATGTTAACTCTAACCTGATGAGAAGTTGCAAGGTGGCTTTGTTCCTGTAGAATGTACAATGTTTTCTTAGAGTGAAATGCAAACGGTGGCTATTATTACAGCAATGCAAATTCAGCAGGCCACAGTGCATTTGCTTTTCCAATCAATTTATGTCCTTAATACTGTGTGCACCAAAAACCTCTTACTGTACTATTCTGTTGTACATGCATTTGTAAAACATCAATCTGCCTCCACTGTTGCATTTAGCAAAATGCTGTCTGCCTCAGCTGAAATGGCCTGTGTCTGTATCATGCTGCTGTGTGTAACGTCGCCCTGCCTGTGTAGCTGTTGAGACGAGTCAGTGCCCGCCTCTCACCTCATATGTCTCATATAAGGACACAATGTAATGTAGATCTGTTGACACATGGTGAACGTGGTACACTGATGATAACAATAATAATAATAATAATATGAAGGACATGAGACGTTGTACTGTGGGGAATTTTCAACAAGCACTATTTTTTCATTGTTACAATGGGCTACTTCTTACAGAATTAAACACACTGCAAACTGTGTGAACTGAGTCCTTGTGTAACTTCTCTGGACAGAAGTTACACAATGAGTACTTCATTTCTGGTGCACCCCAGTAGCCTTCTGGTTAAGATGCATGCCATATAACTGCAACATCTGTGGTTTGAATCCAGCTGCAGGCCTTAGTTGCATGTATCCCCCCCCATCACTCTCTCCCTGCAATTCCTGTCATCTCTACACTGTCCCTATAATGATGTATAAAATGCCACCCCAATACACATTTAGGCCTCAGAGATGAAGCACAGAGCGCCTCCTGGTGATGTTTCAGTAGTTTAACATCCAAACATGTTTCACTCCAAAAAGAGGACTTGACAATTCAATCTCAAATGTGCAAAATTGCTTTTTGGGATGAAAGGATGTCATCTTCAGACCTTTACTCACAAAGTTGAGTTTGTGCATTATTGTAAGTGATGAAAGTAAAAGGCAATACATTGAGTCATTAAAAGAGACATCATTTTGACATGAAAACCCCAATTGCAGATGTGACTTTGGCATGAATTGGCTTTTAGAAGTGTGAGACTTTCTGATTCTGACACTGATTTTGTGTTTATAATGTCCATTAAGTAATTAGCAAACATCAGTTGTAATGTATAATGGTCATTATCGCACAGTCCTCTCTAACTCCAGTCTGTTGATTTCATTTCACCTATGTTATCATCATTTCTTGCTTATAACATCTCAGCCCATTAGATAGATTCATGATTGACATCCATTAGAATCATAGCATGGTGAATTTGTGTTTTTAGGCAACATTTTCCTTACATCAGGACATTTTACAGTTGAGAAGTAAACTTGCTAGTGCACTCTTGTCAAAACACTATGAAATGGAGTCACCATTTCTACTCAAAAATATCTGGCATTTCAGTACTGCAGTGTCTTGTCACTTATCAGCTGACACACAGTATATACTGATACCCTTATGTCTGTGAGAATCTAATATTGGCTGATAATGTATCAGTTGGCTGATTTATTGGTCTTGCTCTACTGCAAGTGTCTGCAAGCTTTTGCATCACAAGCATTTCTTTTTGTTTCATCCAGTCCCCTACCCCTATGAGATGATTAAATGATTAAAATTAGATTTAGAATTAGAATTAAAATTGAATCTGTTAACTAATTGTTATGGGATTTAAGTTATTATCATGAAGCAGATTGTGGGGAACAATCCAACATCCCTATATAAACACTGTCAACAGGACAAAACATTCACTGCAGGAATTATCAAATAAAAAGAGGATGAGCTTGATTCCACTTTGTGAATGAAGAAAAACATCACAAAATCAAGCAGGTGACTTTAAAATTAATCTGGATGTACTGCACATGGATATGGTCTGTATTTATTTATGAAATAATTAGTAAAGTCCCCTGCTACTCAAAATATCTTTTTCTTCTTGTTACTTCAGTTGAATGTTTGAGCTTCACTGTGCAGAATGATGTATGTGCAGAGTTTGTTTTCACTGCTGCAAGTGGAAAGTTTCTCTGAGCTCATTGAAAATCTGATTTTAAGGGGCGGGCCTATGAGCATGATTTGTGACATCACAACTTTTTTGGAGCCAATCCTGGTCCAATATTCAATTTACACAATTGTCATGTGGAAACTTGACACCTCCAGTACACAAACACTGATAATAGACTTTACAATGAAGCAGGAGACATCTTGTATCTAGTAGTTAAACTGTTGAAATGAAATATATTTGCATATTTATAGATTCTGGAATCTAAAAAAGTGGTAATTATACTTGTTTTGGGGTAAGACATATCAGACACACATAATTATTCCAAGCAGAGTATTTTTATATATCTTAATACATGTCTGGAGGGGATCTTTAATTTATTCATTTAGGGTTATTGCTCTAGTCTACACCCCGGACAGCAGGGAGCGGTAATGCGCCTTTAACCTCCTTGTAAGCTGCGGCAGCAACCCAGGATGAAGACGCAGTCAGAGGGTGGAGGAGAATTTCGACATGGCAGACAGGTGGGTACACTGTATTAATGGCACATTTTATTATTTAATTTATGTTAATGCCGGTACATGTAACGTTTAAAACATTTAACAATGACACCTGGTGTTATTCTGTAGCGGGGGAGTCGGCTGCTGCACTTTTATCCGACGCTTGCTTGTCTGGACAACCATGCTGGAACGTGCTGCTAGCTAGCTGTTAGCTCGATAGCGTTGGCTAGCAAGTTGTAAGGAGTGGTTAACTGACGTAGCTGGCACAGTGCGGTGGGACGGTGAGAGCACTTACATGCTTTTAATTACTACATTTAGTGAAACCTTCACACCGTTGTAAACATCCAGTTTGCTAGTTAGCTAGTTATTTATGCCCAGTCACGTTGGTTGATTATTAGTAAGTTACTAGCTAGCAAGCTAGCGTCCATTGCCTGTTGAAGGAGTGTCGCTGTGACTCGTCCAGCTCCGAGTATGAAAACTGGTGACTTTCTATCTGAATTAAAGAGTAGCTGATGTCATATTTTACCGTAGAACCGGCCTAAGTAAAGAGCGTGTCAAAGTATCTTACTAACAGAGCAGCCTCACATGAAAAAGAGTATTTTGTAGTTTTCTAGGACAACAATGGACAGACAGCTGTCTGGGTTTGAGGGTTGCTTCCTCTCAAATGGATATTTGAGTAACATCCGTGTTTGCTCGGTTACAGGAGGTTGGGTGGAGGCTACAGGAGATCATGTGGAGGCTACAGGAGATCATGTGGAGGGTACAGGAGGGTGGGTGGAGGCTACTGGAGATCATGTGGAGGATACAGGAGGGTGGGTGGAGTGTGGAGGTTAAGAGGTTGGGCGGAGGTTACAGTGGAGTGTGTGGAGGTTACACGAGGTTGGGTGGAGGATACATGAAATCATGTAGAGGGTACAGGAGATTTGGTGGAGGTTACAGGAGAGTGTGTGGAGGTTACAGGAGGTTGGGTGGAGGCTACAGGAGATCATGTGGAGGGTACAGGAGGGTGGGTGGAGGCTACAGGAGATCATGTGGCGGGTACAGGAGGGTGGGTGGAGTGTGTGGAGGTTACAGGAGGGTGGGCGGAGGTTACTGGAGAGTGTAGAGGTTACAGGAGGTTGGGTGGAGGCTACAGGAGATCATGTGGAGGGTGGGTGGAGGTTACTGGAGAGTGTAGATGTTACAGGAGGTTGGGTGGAGGCTACAGGAGATCATGTGGAGGGTACAGGAGGGTGGGTGGAGTGTGTGGAGGTTACAAGAGATTGGGCGGAGGTTACAGTGGAGTGTGTGGAGGTTACACGAGGTTGGGTGGAGGATACATGAAATCATGTGGAGGATACTGGAGGTTACAGGAGGTTGGGTGGAGGCTACAGGAGATCATGTGGAGGTTACAGGAGGGTGGGTGGAGGCTACTGGAGATCATGTGGAGGTTACAGGAGGGTGGGTGGAGCTGGTTGGAGGCAGCCAGCAGGAGAAAAACACACTTAACAAGAGAGAATGTGTGAAGCTGGCCTACCTGCTGCCAGCAGTAAAACCAGCCTTTACTGTCAGAGGGGTTTAATAATAAAAGGTGATGCAGGAACAGACTTGTTTCTTTAGTTTAAAGGTTGTGGCTGATGTTGTATTATAACTTTGTTCTAAATAGGAAGTTTCTCATTGCTCAAGCAAATATTTGCTTTTAGTACTGAATCACTTAGCCAGTCAGTCAGATTAAAAAATCCACAAAACATTAATCAACACATTACTATACACAATAATTTTGATTCAGTCAAATCAGTGAAGTGTTAAAAGCCTAAACATGGTCTAGTTCCAGGTTCTCAAACATGAGGGATGGCTGGATTTCTCTGATTTTATATCACTGCATATTGACTATATTTTGGTTTTAGATTGTTGGTCGAACAAATAACAAATTTGACATTTCATAGAGGAAATGATTAATCGACAGATTGCCTTCATTGATATATGAAACAATTACTCTCCAGATTCACAGTTTCAGTGCCCATCACCGGCTGGGCTGAATCAGAGATCATTATCAGTGTAGTTATTAAATGACAATTGAATCATAACCTCACTAATGAAATCTGTGGCCTTTGCTGTGTGACGTAGCGCCACTGCTTGTTTTCCCTGAAACATAATAAACCTAATATTATATATCATAAAAATGTAATAATTACAGTTCCAGCTAAACCTTTACAGTTGAAACAAGTCAAAGTGAAGACTGTTCTCAGATATAAATCAGTTTAGGTCCAGCCACTGAATGGAACATCCACTGCTTCTTGTGAATATCATTTGTTCAGCTTTGTAGTTAGCAGTAAGGCCTAACATGCTGAAGGTATTATGGACACTTGAAATTCATCAAATGTTTGAACCAGCTGTCTCCATCCATACAACATTAACTCTGGGTGCACAATTTAATATATGTTCAGTAATCTTTGACAAAAAAACGTGCAGCAATGATTAATCAATTAGACAAAACAAGACATTTTGAAGAGTGTCTCTGAAAACTTTGAATGGACATTCTTTACTTTATAATTTGGTGAAATTTTACGGACCATACAAATAATAGCTTAATCTGGGGAAAGAAATTGGTAGAATAATGATAATGAAAATAATCATTAGTTGCAGCCCAAGTGTGGTCAGCTGAGGTCAACAACTTTTTGTCGGATGTCTTCGCAGCATAATAGCGCTCTGCGGCCAGCTGCTGTCCATGGTACTGAACCTCCGAACATTGCATCGATTGGCCTCCATTGTGTTGGTCTTACAGTTTGTATGGACATAAACTGGCTTGGAGCAGACGACAGTTTACCCAGTTTTACAGGTTTTGTCACCATCTGTATCCTTATTCACATAAAACTGTATATTCTTGTTGACTGAGTAACTTGTTACTCATAACAAACAGGGCCACAGTTATCTTAGAAGAGGACTCAGACTAGTGCTGGATATCATCCACATTTTTTGATACTAGTTCTAATTTTGGCACTGAAACAATACTTTTTTCAAATGCTACTTCACTGCTCAATTTCATCTAATGCAAAATGGATAATCTGATCATACAAGTGCACATCAGTCCAGCTCTATCAGAGACTCTTTCTTTGAGGCATCTGTTCAGTTGTATTCCCGCTTAACGCTTAAGAGTTGGAAATTGCTGCTTTGTTCCTACCTGTTGTGAACCTGCCTCGTGTTAAATTTCTGATGTAGAACCAGCTCCTCACCATCCGTCCATCTCTCTCCACAGTGGGAGGCCTCAGCATTCGGTCCTGTCAGGAGATCTGGGTTCAGCTGGTGGTTTTCCGTGGTCTCGAGGAGGGTCTTCATCATTAAATGGGCCTGCTCTGCCCTGCTCTGCTCTTTCACTGCAGCTTCAAAGCTCAGTTTGCACTGTGGGATGAGGTAGTAGGTTGTATAGTTTTAGGGTCACACCCGCACTGGGAGATAACTATTCAACCTACTGTCTTTCTCAAAGTGACAAAGGTCCATCTGTCACCCCTCCATGCTTCCTTAATTCCAGTTTTCTCACATCAGTGTTTTCTGGATCCAGATGTCTGTATTCAGCAGTTTAATCCAGCTGCTCATGCAGTGTGAGGTAGTAGATTGTATAGTTGTAGGGTAGTGATTTTGCCCTGTTTCGGTGATAACTATACAATCTATTGCCTTCCCTGAGGAGGGGCATCTCTTCTGTTTCTTTTCTAATAAATGTTATTCATATATTATCTTCAAAGAGAGCTTCAGACCACAAGAAGACGTTCAGGATGTAACTGACAACTGCATGTTTCCTCTGTGAGCCGTCCTCACTGAACATGTGTATCAGTGCATTTTACTTCCCACCTTGCTTTCTCAGAGAACTGGTCCTTAGCAGCAGTGATGGCTGATCTGCCACAGTCATAAATAGTTTTAAAATGTGTGTTTTTAATTTTGTGTAAGTTTGTGGTTATTGTGGTTCATAAATGGAATCTGCTATGATATAAATGCATTTTTCCTCACACTTGCCTCTTTTTGTATTCTCTTGAGCTTTATAATAAAATCTGATATAATATGGAAAACTCATAGTTGTGGATTCATAGTTGATGAGCTTCATAATGAATTACTAATACTTAGATACTCCAATATATTATAATGGTGTTTTATCCTTGATGTATCAATGTGTAAGCAACATTTTTATATGGTAACTGATTGAGCTGCAGCTAATTGTAAGTTTTTTGTTTGGTAGTCCACTGTAAAGCAACCATGGTATTACAAACCTCAAGTAAACCAGAAACCTTCAGGTTTCTGAAGCGTAATACCAAGTTCAAACAAATGAGTAACTTTATTTCTTGGCTCTGTAATTTTCCAGGTAGGACTATGTATTTTAAAACTACAGAAAATAGAAACTGAAATGAATTTGTTGCTTGCTTAACCTTGAGTCTTAGTGCTGAGTAGGTCAGCTGAACATACAAAAATGTGAAACATGTCTGCATGTGCAAGCATACAATTCAAAATGTATAACAAAGTTTCCAACAAATTAATATATGCTTAGGTTTAAACTGAGCTTTTCTTTCAAGGAGATTCCCATTTCCCCCATGATTACAACCAAATTACATCATCCTTTCCAGGAAACATCCCCTGAATATAAAGTAGTATAAAATGGAAATACTCAAACTGGAAGTACTTCAACACTGCACAATCTGTGTACAGGGTCTGTACACAGATTATTCTGGCTGATCAGACCTCTGCTCTGTTCAGCTGTACCAATAAAGCTGTAATTAGTCCCGCCCCATCAGGAGCAACATAACCTGACTGGAAAATGATAAAGATGTCAAACTCAGACTGCACACCCCCCCACAGTTCCAGGAAGAGTTCTAATCAGGCAAAAGAACTGAAAGCAGCCCCGCTATGGTTGGACCATGGATGTGTAGGGGCTTCAAGTACAGTACTTGAGTAAATGAGCGTGGTTACTTTCCATCACTGTGAATGTCACACTTCTGGCCAAACTTTAAATATAAAATAATAGCATGTCCTTTTCAGGTTATGATCAGGATAGTTTTACTGTTCAGTTGTAGTTCAGTCAAAGTCAACAGTGCTGGGGGAATGTTACAGCAGTAAAATAATACAAAGTCTACACCTGGTTTTGTAATCTGTCATTGATAGATTGACCACTGATTGATTTGATTTTCTCTCATGATGTATTCACTATATTATACAGTAGAGTATGTAGGCTTTTATTGGCTAGTGTCCTGAAAGTATGAAAATTCCTTAATGAATATGAGTTTTAGTGGAAATCTTACCCTACACACAAGGCTAGATTACCAACTGGGCAAAGCAGGCAACTGCCCAAAGTCCCCGGGTCACTGTGTGTCAGCTGCTTTTTGATAAGATGATTAATTTCCTTGGTAATGTGCATTTAAGTATAATATCAACTGGGTCCTGCATTATTACGTAATGTTGTACCCGAGTCTTATAGAGGGACCACACAACATCTGTTTGGTTTATATTGTGCTCACATGGTGCACTTTCTTTAACAATGTTAAAAATCAAATTACCATAAACGACTTGTCTTGTCTGTGTAAAATATAATAAAGCTGACATCTACAGTATGTGCACATGGAGACAGCAGGGGCCCTACAGACAGGTGAACGCAGCCATGCAGTTTAGAACAGATGATAGTAGTTACACAGCTGTGCCAGCAGATGGTGTTACAATCCTTTGACAAGCGTAATCATCTTCCCAACAGACCACCATGAAGTCTGTAAATCACCGAAGAATTATTAGTCATAAATGATGAGAAAATCTGATCCAGACTAATAGCTGTGCAGCTGTTTCATGTTGTAAGCCTGCTTATTATACCTGTTATTGTTGGGCTGGACTTACAGTGATTAAACAAATAAAGCTAGACTCATTTTTTCCCTTTGTGATGTGCTGCTCTGCTGAAGTATGATTAGACCACATTGTATTCAATAGCTTTATTTTCTCTACAATCTTTTCGTTTGTAAAGTTTGTATTTTCCATTCTAATTAGTATTGATTGGTTTAAAATATCTTAAGTTAATGACATTTGGCAGACACCATGTGCACCAGCTTGTTGAAAACACATATGGATGGAAAATATAATTTAAGATGCGGATCTGTTGTGCAGTGGGAGAAGAAGTACTCAGAACCTTTACTGAAGTGAAAGTAGACTGTATTGCAAAGTTTAAAAAAACTGAAGTAAAAATATTATCAACAGCATTAAAAGTAAAATGACTCATTATGCAGAATGGCCCCTATTATTTGATTATATTGTTGGATTATGTTGTTGATGAATTCATTTTAACTCATTCATATTTACCCATAACAATATTAAATCATATTTTATAAGATGATGTTTGGTATATTTTCTCTGTAAAGTAACTATAAGATAAATATAAAGTAATAAGAACAATATATTTGCCTGTGAGATGTAGTGGAGTAGCGGTATAAAGTACCTTAAAATGGAAATATTCTAGTAAAGTACAAGTACCTCAAACTTGTCCTTCAGCACAGTACTTGGTAAATGTACTTAGCTCTTGTTGTGTTAGTTAATAGTTTGAGATTTGAGGCGCAAATCTCACCAAATGAAATGTGATCTAAGGGAGATGGGGCTCCAAAGGTGCCAAGATAAACATGGATCGGTGGGAGGAGCGTTTACTGTTGGAAAATAAATAAAAAGTGCCGGTGGGTGGTTGTCTGTCAGACAGGCTACCGTTCAGTGGCCGGGAGGACATGCAGTGAGCGCGGGATGATGCGGGGATGTGTCTGGGAGGCGACCTGCTCTCAGTAACATGTTACAAGTATGAAGATCTGACTGGATTGTTACTTGAGCTCTGAGAGTGTGTGCGTCAGATACACGGACAGATGAGCTGAGCGTGTACCTGCAGGCTGAGAGAGTGTGTGAGCGGCTCAGAGGCAGATCCTCCGCAGAACACGCCCTGATAGAAAAGTTAGACACACACACACACACAAACACATAGCCTACACACATACACACACTCAGTCAGCGTGATCAGTGAGGAGCCGAGCTGCTTACCTGGAAACAACAGCCCCAATGCTCCAACACAGGCTCACACCATCGGACACCTACCAAATGAAATCAGGACGAAGGCATTTCCACAAACTCTGGTTCGTCCCGAGGAGCTTTATTCACCCCTGCAGCCCGGAACACCTGGAGATCCCGCGGGACTCGATAGAGAAATAAAGCTGGTTGTTGCAACAGCAGAGCGTTCATCCAGCGGCTGGGTTTAGCACCATGAGTAGGAAGACACGGCGGTGGATTTTACATTTTTTCCTGTGCCTTGGAATAGTCTATTTGAAAATCGGGTGAGTTATTAGGATGGCCTGCAGGTTATCTGTACTTTATCACACAGAGGTAATAAAGATTTTGAAGTCAATGCAGGAAAGATGTTGCTGAAATTGAGAAATTGGGGCTTTTAATAAAGATTCTTCAGACCTGTAGACTAACAAGGGGCCCCCAAAGTGAAGTCTGTATTCCCCCTCAAGTGGGGTATACATTAATTGCCCTTTTTAAAAAATTACATTCAATATAAGAATATCTAATTATAAAGCCCATCAGCACACCTGCAAATATTTAGATATGTCTAAGGTCATAATATATTCTCTATCTTGAGGGTGTATGTAGAAACACCTGCAGAACCTCCCTATGAAAAAAAAAAACAAAACATTTTAACCTCTCGCTTCCACCGCAGGGGTCTGTCGTCGGTTGTTGCGCTGGGAGCGAGCATCATATGCAATAAAATCCCCGGCTTGGCCCCCCGTCAGAGGACTATCTGTCAGAGCCGACCCGACGCGATCATAGTGATCGGAGAGGGAGTTCAGATGGGGATCAATGAGTGCCAGTTCCAGTTCAGACACGGACGCTGGAACTGCTCGGCCCTGGGAGAGAGGACCGTGTTCGGGAAAGAGCTCAGAGTGGGTATGTTGTACTTAGATTCTAATTTTAACAAGCTGTAGACCTGTAATAAGACTACATATCGGTAACAAGCCTGAAATATTCTACATACTGTATTGATTCACTGGTGTATTTAGTGCTATATTCCTTCAGTATTCTATGGGGTTCTGTGATGAGTTTAAAGTGATCTTCTCAGCACAGTATGTAGATTCATATTTCTATAGAGTCTATACGTCTCTACTGAAGCTTGTAATATATGTAAATGTTATTGCAGTGTTACTATTGTTGTTTTTAAAGGTTAATAATATACTGAATGCTTCCTAAAGTGAAAGCTTTACTTCATCTTGCAAATTGTTGAAACATGTCAGCATGCCTCATTGTCATAGTTACAATCCTCACAAGATTTCTTTAACTTAAAGTTAGAAAACCTTATATTAAAAATAAGGCGTTTTATTTTTTTGATTGCTGCACTGTATTACACCAGCAACTTGATAATGATCCACAGAGCAGGCTTTATGATGTATTGAGTTGTATGTTAACTTCACTGTTTGCAGTATCTGAGCAAGAGCATGAAAAAACTGGACAGCCAGCTATAATGTGTCCAAAAATAGTTTTTAAAAAAAGACATTCCTCTGAGGTACTCGACCTCTGACACTTTGACAAATGTCTGCGAGTCTGAAGCTCAGACTCTTGCATCTGCTCTTGGTGGGAAAATAAGCAGCAGATTTTATCCTGTATGTGGAATAAGGCTGGAGGCGATGCTTGCTCCAGAGACAGGACTGCGGAAATAAATGGAGAATCATATTTAAAGCGCCGGTTTTCTGATGTCTTGTCCGTGAAAGTTCACCCTGTCATCTCAGAGATGCACAGCTTGGGTGTCAGTTTTTACTTCAGGTGTCATGAAGGATTACAGCTCACATCTTGTTGGAGCCTTTAATTTACTCTGATTGCTGCATTGTACATGCAGGCTTTATATTATATTATATTGCCAGAAATATTTGTGGTGTAAGCTGCAATGAAAATGAGCACAGACTAATCAGACTGACAAGTTTGCCTTGTCAGTCTGATTAAATGTGATGTACACAGTTGTTAACAGCTGCAATATGAATAGTTTGATGTATGAATGAGTGGACCAGTGCCTGATAGGTCAGTATAAACACTGATATTGCTTCCCATCTTCAAAGTTTTTTAAGTGTCCTCTGATTGTGATGATTGAGACGAGACATAAAAATCTTAATCAAGTATGCTTGTAACATCCAGACCTCCAGATCTCCATCTACTTTCAGCTAAACCATCAGGTATGTTCATAAAATACTTTCCCCCCAAAAGCTTCAAGTTCAGACAACTACTTTCTTCTAGGTTTATATATTTACCTCCAGGTTTTTCAGCTTTAGGCGATTTATGTAGAATGATTTTAAACCACTGCTTCAGTGAAGCAACTACACCTTTTATTGGATATCATCGGATTTAAACAACACTCAGACAGAGGTGGTTATATGCCTTTCATTAACACAAGACTTTTCAGCATTTCACAATCCAAATTTTACCCAAATGTCGATCAGAATCAGGCTGAGTTCCAGGAGACAGCAGGTTGGCTGGAGTGGTCCAGCTGCCCTGCACAGTCTGTCTGAATCCATTGTTTTGTTTCAGCAGACTGGAACCCTGATAACTGACAGAATACATAAATTTGGGATTATTGTTGGCAGGGATGCAGCAATGTACAGTATTTTGGCATTAAGATCAAGTATCCTCCCCACCCACCAAGTTGGCTACTTGAAGTAACTCATTGCAGGTACTGGTATCTTCTGTGCTGGCTGTAAATGCAAACCAAAATGTTTGTAGTAGCAAATTATGTAATAGTTAATATGTAAGGTTTATAAATGGGGTGCCAGAATGCTGCTTTAAATTGTCCTTCATGTCCACGTGTTCCAGTGTGGCTCTAAACTCGCACAGGATGGAGGAGAACCATGACCTTAAATGTCTAAAATGTTTTTATGGTGGTTTCATTGTTAAAGATGATGATTTTATTGGAGCGTTTTTGCAACTTATGGTCATTTTTGGATGGTTTCTACTTGTGACTGGCATCATCTCCATTTTAATTAAAAAACGCAGTTGACCTGAAGCACTCAGATTTATGTAGTGGAAATCGTCCATGTAGGGAGGCTCTGCATGCCTCTCAGATTCACCTCCACAGGGTGGATCCCAGGGTGACGGCGGCTGGGACAAGGGCCAAAATGATGCCGCAACATCTCCCACTGGATTGTCTCAAACATACATTGTTGCCAATCACATCTATTCAATAGATTGACTGTTGTTAGATTTGAAGACTTGTCAGCCACCTGCAGGTTCTTTGATGACTTCGTTTCTTTTAGCAGGGTTTTCTCCTGTTCCAAACTGCTCCATCATATTTTCTGCAAGATTCAGAGCTTTTTCCTGAAGTTTATCAGTTTTAAGAGAGCTTGATTAATGTATTCTACTTGGCTTGACCCATGTATTTTATGATTTGGTTTGAAGCAGCTATGCCAGGTATGTAAGGAGGCTTGACAGTGCCTGAAACACTGAATCCTGTTGTCGGCAATTGTGATTAAAAATGTCTTTTCTCTTTATCGCAGGCAGTAAGGAGGCTGCGTTCACCTACGCTATCATTGCTGCTGGGGTTGCCCATGCTGTCACTGCAGCCTGCACCCAGGGCAGCCTGAGCGGTTGCAGCTGTGACAAGGAGAAACAGGGTTTCTACAACCAGGAGGAGGGCTGGAAGTGGGGCGGCTGCTCTGCAGACATCCACTACGGCCTAGGCTTCTCCAAGGTGTTTGTGGATGCACGGGAGATTAAGCAGAACGCCAGGACTCTCATGAATTTACACAACAATGAAGTGGGACGCAAGGTATGTAAAATCCAGTTCATTGCACTATTATGTCATAAACACCTGAAAATACGTCATTTACAGTAGATGCTAATGGTCAGGAAAAAAAGAGCACTCAGTGACAGAATCTAATAAGTTCATACATAATGATTTATCCTCTGCATTTAGAACCACTCACCAACCGGTTGTCTCTAACCCATTTGACTTCTATCAAACCACCTGCTGTGCACTGCACACTATATTTCTCTTTATGTGAGGCTGTTAGCAGTTTAAAATCCAGTATGCATAAAGAAACAAATGAATAGAGAAACAGAGAAAGCATAGCTGTTGAAGAAGTGCTTGAAAGCATTTTAATAATAAACATTCAGGTTAACTGTGTATGGTGATTTTCAGCAATGAGTGATAAAGAAATCTAGAAAAATCTGGTAATATCCAGAAATCCATGCATATATAAATCTATTTTATACCTACTTTGTGTGCTGTTCTAGCACACAAAGGGACAAGTCAGATAATTTTAAGTTGCAATAATTTTGGGCATATTATTTTGCTTTGGAGGATGCTGTTGCAGAAATATGGTTTGAATATGAATGTTTAATTAAACACCAGTTTCATCAGCAGAGATTGAGTGGGAGGAATACAGAATACATTTTTGTTATTTTCTGAAAATGAGGTTTAAAGCAATACTATTTAAAGTTTGAAAGCAGAAATAACAATGTTCTCCTTTTAAAAATGAAAAGTTACATTTATAAGCAATCAAAACTCTATTCAATACACTTAGTGGTTTTGCTAAAGCCTTACTTGGTCTGGTATGACCAGTAGCTTATGGTGCCTAATGTGAGCTACTGTTTGCAATCTTTAGATAGATGGTGCTGTATAACTGATGTTACTGGGTCAGTTTGCTAACTTTATGACTCTTCCATGCCTGTGCTACTTTTGCACTATGTTTAGCACGTCACAGTTCAACATTTCAATGGTTTTATCATAAAAGTAAAATCAAGAAGTAAACATACGTCTTTTGGACCCCACTGTACTGTATCTCACCTCAACTATTAACATTATGCATCGCTTATGAACCTAAATTGACTTTTATCTTAATTTTTTAATAAATATCTACAAACTCACAATTTTAGAAGTTCAACCAAGCAATCATCAACAGCCCAGTATGTTTAACTGGACATACTGTAATTAAGAGGTGTATCGAAGTAAATCTGATTCTTCCTCTTGATATTGATTTTAGGCTATTTCATTTTAGTTTACAAAACAATCTCAACTCATTGTCCACTTGCTTGCTTGTTCTGGAGCTTTTGACCATACACACAGTCCTCATCAGCTGATTGAGTTAGCTCATAGAACTATAGATGTTCAAACTTCCCATGATTCTGGCTACCTCTAGGACTAAAGCTAAAAAACTAAAAGTACAGCTTAAAAGTCCAGAACAAGCAAGTCAGTGGACCTTGAGTTGAGATTGTTTTGTCAACTGCTTTTTACAAGGTTAGAATGACCTGTCAAGCTCAACTGAATAATTCTAGTTAAATTGAGGTAACGCTATACTGTTTTCTAACTCTGGGGCATTTATCATTTTTGCAGCTGTAAATACACTGACAATGACACAGTGAGAGAATACTGTACATCACCTGGGCAAGTGAGAGTTCATTAGAGCATGGGCTGAAGTAGAGTGACATCAGGGGCCAGTGAGGACAAAGTGTGGTCAATGCAAGATCCTACAGACATTTAGAGAACACAAACAATGTAGAGTCGAGAGGTAACAGTGTCTAACAAGATGCACAGTGAGGTGAACTCGGGACCATGACCATCTGGGAGTGCATTAGCCAGACTATGATGTTGTTTACCTGTGTCAAGACATAGGAAACCAAATGACAGATCAATAGAAAGTGCAGGGCAAGTCACAAAATGGCCCCACAAGAAAGCAATCTATTGGAAAAGCAACTGATAGATTAGTGGAGGTCTGAGGCAATCTTACAGCACTAATCCTTAATAACACAAAGTATAATGATTTGCTGGCTTAAAGTAAAAGAGTCCAATTTAAAATGTTAATGTACACATATCTGCAGTTCATGTGTCCTGAATATTAAATTATGTAGAAGTAGTTTAATAGCACAGCTTCTTATATCATTCCATGAATTGTCATAAATATGATGATGACTTTTCATCTAGCGCCATCATCAAGTCAAAATTGTAACTTGTCAAATATTTGGTTTATGATCAAATATCTGCAAAACTAATGGCATTCCCAACAGCTAGTGCTAATTAGCACATGTTGGCATGCTAACTGGCTCACCTAACTGTAAACTCAATAAGAAAACAATAAGCGGGACAATAGATGTTATAGCAGGTCCAGCACCAACCACTTCCTTTTTATTTGCATTCAACAACACCGCTTCCGCTCAAAAGCGGAAGTCCGCCAACCATTAGTAGTCTTCGCATACAGAAGCACATAGTAAAACATAGAACAGTCTGTTACATATGTCCATCCTTGACTAGATATGTCCCTGTTTCACCATATACAGAAACCAATATGCTTACAAAAAAAAAAAACACAGGGAGGTAACTCCTACTCAATCCCAATATACAATAGAAACAATAATAATACACCTGTGCTACACACACAAAACAAGCCGAAAAACACATTGCATAACCATAAAGAAATACATAAAAGTTTACCCTCTCAGTATCACAACAAGGCTAGAACACAGAAAACTCAAAACGTGACAAAATCCTGAAGGTGCGAAGGGGGTCACACCACTCGCCCCCTGCGAGACTGCATGGGTCTAAGCCCCAATGAATCCCCACCCAATCCATTGGGCCTGAGGCTGATCCCCGACCTGGAGAAACCAGAGGACTGGTGAAGCCTCTAAGGCAGGAGGAGACGTGAAGAAAGGAGGAATGGCAGGAACAGTCTGTGCAGGCAGTGGCAGAGTGTAGCGTTTCAGTCTGTCATGATGAACAACCTGGGCCTGTTCCATTTAGTCCAGGGGGTTGACGATGCAGTACTTCAGTGCAGCTTCACCACCAGAAGCCAGCACCTGCACAACCTGATAGGTGTCCTTCCAAAGTGGCACCAACTTCGTGCAGCTCTCGGTGGGGTTATTCAGCCACGCCAGCACGCCCACTCCATAGGCACATCATGATATGGTCTCTGTCTCTTGTGAGCAGAGTTAAGCCTGGCTGTGCTGAAGGCCAACTCCAGCCGCTCTGCTATGGACAACACGTACTCTGTCAAGGATCCAGAGGCCCAGAGTCCAGAACACCAGAGGGCATGAGCATGTCGGCTGGAACCTGTGCCTTGCGTCCATGCATGAGGTAGAAGGGGGTGAACTGGGTGCCAACAATTGGCAGAGGATCTGAATGACCTTTGCCTCAAACTGGTGGCCCTGGTCACTGTGCAGAACTTCCGGGTCCCCATGCACAACACATAATCCTCAAACAGGCAATGAGCCACTGTGTGAGCTGTCTGGTTTGGCAGGGCATACATGGTAACAAACTTAGGGAAGTAATCCTCCACAACCAAGATGTACCTATTCCCTTGGGAAGTCAAAGGCAGCTCCAGGATGTCTGTGGTCACCCTTTGCATCGGGCGGCTAACTTGGGACTCTCCATGGGTGCCCTCTGCCTGGGGACCAGGCACCTGCGGGTCTGACAGTCTCTGCATTGTTCACATCACTGTCTAATGTCTCTCAACATGAAGGGCTAGTAGTAGGACTGCCTGGCCTTTTCCCACACATGTTCAGCTGAAAAATGTGCAGCGGCCAGCCCCCCATGCAACTGCTGAAGAAGCTCAGGCACCATGGATGACGGGATTACAACCTGACTTTGCCCCACCCCCGTGGGTGCAGACAGCACTGTCCAAAACAGCAGTCCCTAAAAGACAGATAGATGGTTAAATTCAGTCCATAGTTTCCTCATGCTGGCTGAAGACCCCCTGAAGAGTCTGTGAGGTGGTCTTGTCATGCCCTGCTCCAACCAAGCCAACACAGTACTAATGTCTGAGTCATTGCACTGCAATGGCCGCAATTTAGATTTACTGTTGCAGAGAGAATAGGCAGGAACCTGGTCCATTCGTGCCCTGCCTGGGGACAGAGAGCGGTCTGGCTCCCCCACAGAAGCGATGGTGTGCATCCCAGCTGAAGAGGCGTCCAGATCAATAGGGCCATGAGAAACAGGCTGGCAGGACAGTGCGTCAGCATTTTTATGGCGGGAGCCGTCCTTGTGAACAATGACCCAGTCAAACGGGTCCAACTCCTAAATCCACCTACTTTCCATCCAGTGGGGTCATTGTCAATTGCCATGTGCCTGAGGCCTAGCAGAGGGTGATGGTCTGTTATGATGGAGAATGCAGATAGTCCAACATAGTGTTTGAATTCATGCACAGCCCACACTACGGGGCATAGCTCTCTGTCAAAAGTGGACTATTGCTTCTGTGTGTGCATGAGAGCCTGGCTGGCGTAGGCTACGACTTTTTCTAGTCCCTCACCGTCCTGTGCCAACACCGCCTCAACCTAGTCAAGTGTCAGTGTAGATCTTGAAAGGAAGTGCAAAGTTGGGCAACAAAACCACCGGAGAAGAGATGAGCACTTGCTGGAGTTAAGTGAAAGCTGCCTCACACTCAGCCATCCACTCAAATGGCACATTTTTCCCTGCCAGATGATTCAGTGGCGCAGACTGTCATGAGAAATCTCTCGCAATCCTCCTGTAATATGATCATAGGCCCACAAAGGCCCTGACCTCAGAGGGGTTGCAGGGGGTTGGCCAAGTTCTCATCTCATCAGTATTCTGTGGGTCTGGTTGACGGCCATGTCCCGAGACTACATGGCCCAAGAAGACGACATGGTCCCTGGCAAAGTGACATTTCCTGGGGTTGAGCTTCAGGCCCGCCAGCTATATCCTGGACAGGACTTTCTCCAGGTGTCGGAGGTGATCCTTGAATGTGCAACTGTAGATCAGTATATCATCCAAGTACACCATTCAGATGGGGCAAGGTAGGCCCCTTGGGAAGAGCTCCATCATGCGCTGAAATGTGGCTGGAGAATTGGTCAGACCCATAGACATGGTCTGCCACTGGTACCAGCCCCTGCCTGTTGTAAAGGCCATTTTTTCTCGGTCCTCCTTGGCCACTTCTACCTGCCAGTAGCCATTTGAAAAGTCAAGTGTGCTGAACCAGGGCGAGTCAGTCAGGGCATCAAGACTGTCATCCACTCATGGGAGAGGGTGCGAATCCTTGATCATCACAGGGTTGAGACAATGATAGTGAATGGACAATCTCAACTTCCCTCTTTCTTTCTACTAGCAACACCGGGGATGCCTAGGGGCTGCTATTCTCCTCCACAACCCCATCAGCCAGCAGACCAGCCACCTGATGTTCAATCTCAGCTTGTTTCTCAGGAGACGCATGGTAGGCACGTTGCTTTATAGGGGGATGGTCACCAGTCCTAATGTGGTGCTTAACTAGTATGCATCTGACTGTATTTCTGTCCGAAAGGTTGAAAACTCCACTGTTAATTTATCAATAGCCCCCTGGAGGCCATCAGGAGCTCACACAGACCGTACAGATGGATTCTCACCCAGGTAGGCGCCTGCACATGTACTCACACAGTCTCTCTGCAAAGCCACCCTGGCATTCTCACATCGCTCTGCCAAAGTCAAAGCTTCCTCCAGGTCAGTGGCACCCTGCTCCAGACACTTGGCCTTTAATGCTAGGCCCAGGCCAGCGAGAAAGTGCCGAAACTTCTCGTCCCTCTGCGCAACGTCCCAGTAGTCTGGGAGTGCCTCCACAACCAGCTGGCTCATGTCAGTGGCACACACCTCCAAGATCTCACCAGGAGCGTGCACATGAGCCGAAAGGCTGGCCCTGAAGTGGCCCATAAACTGTCTCTGTCCAAACACCAGTCCATCTCTTTAACAGCAGAATAATCTAATGTGACTCCAACAGGAAGGCTGTCCCATAGCAGAAAAAGCTGACTTGCTGAGGCGAGTAGGAAGAAACCTCATCAGCTCACCACTGCAGTCGCTGCCACCTCCTGTAGTTGCGCTGATGGCCACCTCTAACTGCCTCCTCCAACTGCCTCATCCGGCTGAAGAAAAACTGTGGCTTCCATCACCAGTGAAGGAGGCAGGCAGGTCAACCTTGATGTCCCTGCCAGGCAAGCATCCGTCGAACCTCCCCATGCCAGGTTTAAAAGGGTCCTCATCTCCACACCACGTCTGTAACATAGTTGTGCACAGTCTTTGAAGCTCTGTGCGGGGTTAGCCAGCTAGCTATACTGGGGCAGCTAGGCTCAAAACCAACAGCGCAGATAACAGCTTGACATGTACAAAGAAAGGAACAAACAGGCCCATAGAAGAACACCGCTGCCACCAATGAAACCAAGCCTCCTGGGTTCGCCTAACTGTGTAAACTTTATTAGAAAACAATAAATGGGATGATAGACGTTATAGCAGGTCAAGCAGCAACTGCTTCCTTTTTATTTGCATTCAACAACACATGCTCAAAAGCAGAAGTCCACCAACCATTTCCTGCCCTACAGCATCTCAGGGGGACACAGTACCTTGCATACAGAAGCACATCGTAAAACATAGAACAGTCTGTTACACCGCTAAACATCAGCATGTTGCATTGTCATTATGAATATGTTAGCATACTGATGTTAGCTTTTAGCTAAAAGCATTTTTGTGCCCAAGTACAGTGTCACAGAGCTGCTAACATGGCTGTAGACTCTTGCGCGAGGTTCCAATTCGATACTACCTGTATACAGTTTATACTATCTACTTCATAGTATACATTTTTTGCAGTAAGTAAATCAACATATTACATTGTTGTATACTAGCAGAAATGATGAAATTCATGCACTTAAAGGCAATCAAATGTGGCTTCAGAATGCCACATTTGATTGCCTTTAAGTGCATGGTTTTCTGAAGATGTTCCTGGAGCCGTTTCATCATCATCCACGACCACTTACTTTTCATTTTTAGCTTGTCAGTTTCCTTTGTGCATGTCAGTGTGGGAGAACAGTGTCCATCAACAGCACACCCAAAAACCAAGGGCTTTTTAGTACAAAGTTACTTTTTAGTCTTTTTTGGACTGTTGGTCAGATAAAGCAAGCAAACTGAAGATGTTGTCTTGGCTTCTGGGAAATTGTGATGGGCATTTGCAGTGTTTTCTGACATTTTATAGACTAAACAATCAATTGTAACCTTTGACAACATGTACATAATGATGCGGAAACCCTCGTTTCCTTGTAGTAATTATAGAACTACCAGTTCTTTCAGTACCCATCATTATGCTAGATATGTTAGTGTGTGACAGCCTGAAAAATATCTTCTGTAATATCTTAATGTACACTTATTTTGATTAGATAAATATACGTGTAAAAACTGAGAAGTTGGGTTACTCTGCTCAGATAGATGTCGTGTTAGTGTCATAGCGTCAGGTCGTATGTGGTTCTTTCATCTCTCTGGACTAGGCTTTTGGGGGAGGAGGCTTCATATTTGAGGTCTGGCATCAGTCAGAATGTGATACAGTGTGTGAATCTCTTAATATGCACTTACTAAAGCGATACCTCTGTAATTATTGTAGTAAGTCTTTCATGTTTAATTGGAGATGATGTCAGTGTGTGTTTTGAGTGCCAACCTTCAAATTTCTTGAGAAGAATAAACAATAGTATAAAAGGTGCCACGGGAGGCTTACAGGGGGTTCTGTTAGACAAACAATGGCAGCGTCGTTGGCATTTCACTTGACTGAACTCCATGAATTAAATGTTTGTCAGGTCTTGGGGGCATGACCACACTAAGCTGTATGCATCCAAGGCTTCTGACAATTACCCCACGAGACTCCAGAAAGTCTGAGGCCATATCAGAGTGGAATAATTAAAAAGCTGGGTGAGGCTTCTCTAATGCCAGCAAGGGTTCCCACTCAGTGTGGAAGAAAGAGGGTTAGCTGATGTCATTCAGCCTGAGGCATGGAGAGAATACCCAGGCTGCTTTGCCAAACTCACCGAAAGGCTCCACTCTAACCCTGAAAAGGCCTTTCACCACTGCCAGTCAGTTCACTATAAATGCCTGGATCTGGTGACTCTTTAGTCACTGCATGCACTTAAATCAATCCAGCTTCTGTCTGAATTCATCAGCGTAACAGATTAATTTTATTCTGACCACAGATGCAGGGAGGTTTTGAGTTCACAGTGCTTGGTCTCTATTTTCGTCGTTAATCCAGTTTGTCAAGATGATCCATGAAACAAAAAACACATCATTCTGTAGAGGCAATATTTAGGCATCATTATCAGTTTTTTTTTTAAATTTATTTTTTGGGGCATGTTGCCTTCATTTAATAGTCTACAATAGACAAGCAGTTGAGAAATGTGGGAAAAGAAAGGAGGCACAGGGACATTTTGGCCATGTGGCATGTGTCTAAGCCCACTTTTTCTTAAATAGGATTTAAAAATAATCTTTTTTTAATGTTTTTTGTGAAAAATTTTTTAACAAAGGGTCTGCTCATGAATCAGACCTTTCAGTTACTACAGTATAAGTATGTTCTGTGCAATCCTAATCACAACAGAAGCTTGTTTACTGTAAACTACAGTGATCAGTCTTTTTGCAGCATATAATAGGAGAATATTTTATAAGAATATTTTTTAAGTATTCTCTGGATGCTCTTGTGGTGACTCTTGAACAGCTTGTTGTTACTAACATTTGTAGTGCAGGAATTTAAAGGTATTTCATTTAATTTATGAAATGCAAATTTAGGGCACCTCCCAAAACTTGTGTGAAATGAGTGTATGAAGTTAAAGATGGTCCATGTTTTTGTGGGAGTGTCTTTTGAGGCTCATGCTGTCTTGTAAAAGAATGGCACATACAGACAGAGCTACTAGCCACAGGGTGACATACTGTAGCAGCTCTGAGATCTCTGGAATGCTTACATTCATTTGGAATGCTAGAAAACGTTTGTCTCAACCTGTTGAACTATTCATGCAATATGTTAGACTGAGTATTTCTGTGAACTCATCTTTTTTAGCTGCTCATTATAAGAAGACAGCAACAAACAAACTGTTGGGAATTGTGTGCAATATTAGGACTTCTTAGCTTTTAGCTTTTAACAGTGAAAAACATCAGGGATCCACACAATCTTGTAGACAAAGCTCTGATGAATATGATAGATATTTGATCTAAAAAAAATTAAATTAATAAATCTGACTGGATTTCAGGTGGGCAGTTGCAGCTCTATATACCTTTCAGTTTGAAACTTTGAAACCTTATTCTATCTTAACTTTTCCTCCATGTTGCAGGTCCTGGAAAAAGGCATGCGCCTGGAGTGCAAGTGTCATGGCGTGTCGGGATCCTGCACTACCAAGACCTGCTGGACAACGCTTCCCAAGTTTCGCCAGCTGGGATACATCCTCAAAGACAAGTACAACCAGGCCGTGCATGTGGAGCCGGTACGAGCCAGCCGCAACAAGCGCCCAACCTTCCTGAAGATCAAGAAACCCCACTCCTACCGCAAACCCATGGACACAGAGCTGGTCTACATTGAGAGATCGCCTAACTACTGCGAGGCCGACGCTCTGACTGGCAGCATGGGAACGCAGGGTCGCCTGTGCAACAAAACAGCTCAGCAGCCCAACAGCTGTGACCTGATGTGCTGTGGTCGAGGATATAACACACACCAGTACTCGCGCGTTTGGCAGTGCAACTGCAAGTTCCTGTGGTGCTGCTACGTCAAATGCAACACCTGCAGTGAGAGGACAGAGGTGTATACCTGTAAATAGATATATTTATTGGACGTGTATTTAGACACACAGCTAGACTGGACTGTTTGCGAGTGTGTGTTTGTTGTTAATGTGTTTCAGAATAAGGATTCTCTGTGGCTGATACAAACGTGGAGTGACTGCCTTGCTGCATTCACAATCACGACAACTGGTTCCTCCAACTTGTGTTGTTTATACTGATGCCAATGGACGTCTGCCATGACACTGGACAACCTATGGGCTTAAAAATTGTATTTTTATCTTTTAAGTTGAACACCATTTCATGCCCCAGGCTTTCTCTGCAGGTCTAGTTTATTGGCATGACTCACCTCAAACAGTGGTTGATTTTTTTTCTTTTTCTACATTAATAATTTATTCTATGAGAAAACTACTGATTGAAATGATTTTGAGAATTCACTGTTAACTAAATCCAGTAAGTTTGGCGTAAGATGCCTGGCATTTTAGTTAAAAAATCTTCAAGTGCACTTAAAAGCATAAAGCATTTTCTTGTGACTATCCTTTTTTTTTAACAAGACAACTTTAACACTGGAACTGAAAACTGACACTGATTTGAGTCTATCTGAACACAGTAAACCCAGTCCCAAGGGTCTGAAATTACAGCAGGTCAAAACTGAACTCGACTGAATGACATACTGTATTTGGGATCCTGCAGCTTCTGTTCCTAAGCCTAGCAGAAGAACATTAAACTACTGATACTGGGCTGGGTATGATAGTATTGTTTTCTTCTTATTCCTGTCCCCCTTGCCCTCCAGTTTGCTGCTAGTTGTCTGGAAAGTCATGGAGTTTGTGACCGAGCAGCCATATTGACTCTTCAAGCTTATTCAACACCAGCAGGAGCAAACGCGAATTTCCAGACATAAATTCCCCTTAATGTTGGTTGATAGAATATATTTTGTAAGAGATTATTTTTATATAAATATTTTTTATTTATTTTCTATCTCATTATGTAAGATATTCTCCCTCTTTAGCATTTCTAAATGTTCAGTCATGAACTTAGCAAAAGGAAATGACCCACTGAAACACTGTTTGGAAAATGTGCCTTGTTCCTCAGTAGCAGAATATAATAATGTTATACTGAAATGTGCAGTATTGTGATTTATTACTTTCAGGAAACATGATCTCACCTTAGAGATCTCACCTTAAAGTCCTGGCGTCACCTGCAGGCTAGCTGCTGTACCATTAATGTTCTGTAACTCAATGCTATCTCTTGTAGAGGGTTGCTTTCATCTGTTTCTCAAAAAGCAAACTGTTTTGGGGGTTTATTGTCATTAGAATTTGAACCCTTATTAATTTTAACCAAGTTAAATAAGGTTTCATTTGTTAGCATACAGAAACTATTTTCTAACTACATTTTTAACATAACGTTACACCTGTGGTACTTTTTTTTTTTTTAACTAGTAATATGTCATTGTAACTGTTGGTTTCTCCCTTATTTACGATATCCATCCAAAGTCATCTATCTTGGCCATCTTTCCCCCTTTTTAGCTGTAGCTGTCCAAAAAACGCTGTTCGGTCCTCCCTGTCTGCTAATGTTTTAGCTATGACTAGTGCAGCCACTCGAGTGGTCTCTCCTGTTGAGCTTGAAATGTTTAAGCCAGAAAGGTCTTATGGGAAATGGTATTTGTTAAAGGCTGCTAAAAACAGAAATAATAAACAAATATAAATAATTATCAGATTGCAATTTCCATCCATTTACACATATGGATTGAACTGCATGACATACTGTTGACTACAGCTGGATTTTTAGTAATTTGCATTACTTCAAATGTGATTGCAAATGAGGTATTATTACTTCAGGAAGAACTCAAAGTTACAGTTTCAGTTTGGCTCTCTATAAGGTTAACTATTGATTCACAGATATACAATTTGTGCAAGTCTATCTCTAACACCAACGGCTGGGTATCATAAGATATAAATATTTTTGGCATTTTCTGCCTATTAGACAGTCCAAAGATGAGATGAAATGAGGGGCAAGATAGATGGGGAATGACCATGGATGTATTAAGAGAGCTGGATATATCGCTGTCAAGTTTTCCTAGTGGTCACTCACAGTATTGCAGCAAAAAAATCCCCTGCAGCCTGAAAAGCATTTTTCCCATAGACCACTATTGGACAAGAGATGTCTATAAAACTGGTAGGACACCTCAAACTGCAAATAAGGTCAATTATGACTCCTTGTATTATGATTTTTTAATCCATGAAAGTTTTATATTTGTAAAACTTTCCTCAAGCCTAGAAAAATGATTTCAAAATTTGTGACATCATCCTAATGTAAAGTCTGGGGGCCGAGCGAGAACATGTAGGTGGGGCCAGCGGGAGAAACACTACTGTGCATATTTAGTGGGCCGCACAATGTGGAAGTACACCCTGAAGCTAAAAACTTTTTTGGCTCATGTGCCAGGCGAGCAATTTTCATTCGATTGAATAGGTGCCATCTTTGAGTCCGGTATCCAGTTCCTATAATACATCCATGGGAATGACATGCAACAGATCCTGAGTGGACACAAACCAGGGACAGTTTATGGTCGACACCTTAACTCCTAAGTCACCAGAACACCCAGCTGGGTAACGTTTCACATTTTCCAATATACTGAAAATATCATACCTGAGTTTTGTTACTAATACAAAAACAAAAATAAATAATTAATTAAATTAAAGTTTTGATTAAGATATCTGATCTAAGCATAAGTAAAAAAAAAAAAAAAGAATCTGACCAAGCATTCAATCCCAAATTTCAGTATTTGACAGTTTTCAACACTCTGTTTTTACAAACACATTTCAGTCGGTACTCAATAAGTATCAAGGTTGGATACCCAGCCCTAATGTAAAACAATCAGAGGTACCTTGAAAGGGACACTAGTGACCAGTCGTGATAGCACAGTATCATGACAGGTTGATAATAGATAGAAGGAAGGTGAATTACATGGCTATTGTTGCAGAAGCTATGTGTTTTTTCACAATTTTGTTATTATAAAGAGAGTTTCTAGTGAAGTGCCAGTCAGTACTTACTCAGTCCTCATTAAAGGTTGTTCTTGTATGTGACTGAACTTATGAAATTATATCACCCAACTGCTGTAGTGCTCTTAAATCAGAGGTCATTGTTGACTTGTTTCATGTAAAACCACATTGTCTTTTCATTCTTTTTTGGTTAATAAATGTTGCCTCTGTATTAACAGATCGTTTTTTGTTTAATACACTTTTTTGCAGTTTGGTTGTAGTAATGAGTACACATCAGAGTGAAGTAGGCGTGATTGAGGGTCGTGGTCGTGGTGCAGAGTGTGTCACAGCAGTGTGTGTTCCTCAGTGAACAGTGGGAGTCTGTAGCTGCCGGCTGATGGATTACTCTGACATCTGCTTCATTCACTCCTCACCAACGTTGCTACAACAACCACACTGTGCCCCCCAAAAATTCTCCTCGTCTCATCGAGAGGCCAGACTGCCCATTAACAAAATGGTAACCATGCAAAACCCAGATAAAATTTGGATGCTATTTATTTTGTGGAAATGGCAAATGGGAAGAGAGTGGGGAGGGGCCTTTACAATTGGAAGGGGAGGATGTCAAGAAGGATTTCAATCTGAGCAATAGAAAAGGTCTTAACTCCCGGAATAATCGGCACAAAACATTCCTCGGCTAAACTTTGCCTCAATAGAGTGACGCTTTCAAAAGGCAGCTGGCCAAACAGCCTCGGTTAGAGTAACACCAAGGCTCTGTCACTGAGAACTCAACAACATTATCTGACTCTCACAGAGCGCTGGCTTGTTACATGCTTCACTTCCCTATTCACATCTCTAATGATGTGGCTTCCAACTAATTCTGTCAACATGAAATAAGACACAGTCACAGACGGAGAAATGATATCTAAACATCCTTATTACCTTTTATCTTATCCTTCATTATATCATTTATTATCAATCTTATTATTCCTTTTGCTCACTCACATATGTACCTCTTTATATACTTCATGTATGTAACTGTAATTCCACTTTCTAATAAGGCATACTTTATAAAAACTTAATTTCATTCCATTTTTTGGTTGCCAGGTTTTAAAAATCACTCTGGCTGGTGTTTATCCTCCTACAGCATACCACTTGTTCTCAGCCACTTTAGCCTATCAGGAAGACCACTTTAATTGATTTATTTATTATTTGGCATCAGCAGCATCACTTACCTCCAGGAAAAGACCTGCGGAGCATTGGGACAACAATCCATTAATTAACAACTTCATAACATTTACGATTGCAGACTTGATGGATTGTTGTGAAAAACCTTAATTAATAACTCATTAAGCTACAGTTTATTACAATTTGGATTTTATTTTGTAGCTCTGGCCATCAGTTCTATGGGTTAGGATAGTTACGATATGTACTCACTGAAGTAATGGCTGAGATCTGGGAACGTGATGACATGACTTAAAATAAGTCTTAAACAGTGTTAGTTATCTTCTTCATCAAGGCTAATAATCTATTCATTGAGATAGTTACAGATGAATTTGAGAATACACTGTTGACTTAATCTGGTAGGATTTTAAATTGGTGTAGATGCCGGATATTTAATAAAAAAATATTCAAGTGCGCTTAAAACCAACAACCAATAGAGCCGATGACCCAGAGCTACAAAAAGAAAACCCCAAGTGTAGTTTCCCTTTAGGAAGTGAAACCCATGAATACTCATGTACAACTGGCAGTGTCATTTGATCAGACAGAGCACTTTCTGCAGGTTGCAGAATGCGAGGCGCACCACACTTTTTTGTTGAAGCCTACAATTTTAAAAAAGAGCAGCTTGCTGCGTCTTTTTTATTACTATTGTTGCTAGGCAATCACCGAATCACCTGTCCTTAGCCTAACCGTTATTTTACTGTGGAGTAAACTCAAAGATCTGTACCTTTTACTTTGGTACCATAAGCTTCGGGTATCCAGCAAGAGCCACCACTAGTTTGTCCTCCATGATTGTTATCTCCAGTTGTTGTTGTCACCACCACAGAAGGCCTGCCTCTCAATTAGTCCAATTGGACAATGGAAAAAAATGGTCGTTCATGCACTTTAATTTTATATTGAATAAAAACATGCACTTTGTAAAACTGGCAGAAACTGACTACAAAGGAGCACTGCAGTTGTAAGTCAAAGCAACTGCCTGGCTCATCCCCCACAGTCCTCACTCTGTCAAAAACCACACGTCAAGTGGGCATCATTAAAGCACTAATGAACTACAAACAGCCCGATCTCTTCAATCCACTTACAAATGAAACGACTTTACTAAATTGCATGCAGGTGATACACCAATCCTTCCCAGGGAACTGTCGTCAATATAATGCGACTTTTTTTTAATTTGACAAGGTGATTTTTGGCTTATTAGGAGGAGGCAGGTGGATGGTTAGATAATTTGTTGGCAAGAAGTTGCAAAAGCAGCAGGAAAGCATCTTCAACGTCCCGTCAGGCATTTCAACTGGAGATTTTTAGCATCATGTAAAACATTTTAACCGTAGATTTTTAGCGTCACATTGGAACATTTTCACCACATTTTATTGTTTTAACCCACACCATGTTCTCATCCTACCCATAACCAAGTGGTTTTTGTGTGTAAACCTAACCAACAGCATTAAAGAGACGTGAAAAGATGTGAAAAGGTTAAAAATGCAGCGTAAAATTGGCATATCACCTGCACACAAAATTAGACTTTGGCATATGCACTGCACACAATTTGAAAGTGTAAAGTGTAAAGTCATGTTATTTGTATGCAGATTGTGAGACTGGTTTGTATAAACACTAGTGTGTCACTGCCTAGGTCCCCGGTGTTCAATGCCCCTGCTTGTTCAAGGGCTCTGGAACTGCTGGTGCCAGGCCAGCCTCTCTGTGTCTTTCTGCATGCAGTGCACCTGTGAACACCTGCATTGAGGTGCTAGTCCAAGATTTATGACTGCCAGTCTGCTGTATGAGCTGGGTGTTATTGCTGCGACTGCTTCATCTCCACATCTGTTCCTGGAGCTGCTCATGCTACTTGCCTCCCAGACACTCCAAGTTTCAATCCAAAGTGGATATTTCATTTGTACAGAGCTTTAATAGCTTCTTTAATATTGACCTGTGATGTTTTCAGATTGTATAAAACTGGCAGGTTGGTGCTGCACTGCAAATGGTGCTGGAAACTATCACACTTTGCTTGTGCAGGAGAGATTCTTTGTCAGAACGCTGATTATTTAAGACAGGGGCTGTTTAATAACTATCATTATGGCAGTACCTTCAGAGTGAGGGCCAATCAGGGTCCAAACAGAAATCTCCTCTGCCAACAATGACGTCGTAGCCGAGGAATGAGCCAGAAACAAGGTACACATACTTTGAAACACCAAAGGGTGTTATGAAGATTTTAATTGAAGGATGCATAAATCAAACATTTCATATCACATTCTTTAAACACTGCATCTACAATAAATCATAATTTGGCTCACAAGTGACTGTATAATGGATGGTGGTTATTTGTTGGTTAAAACAGACCGAGGTTGGAGCATGCCAGATAATGATAAATCTATAGCCCTTAGCTACATTTCTGGTGGCTGGTTGTAAAACGTTTTCAGTGTTGAAATGGACTCACTGTTAAAGCATATGCAATTAAACTGTTAAACTGTATCAGTGCTTTGCATGAATGGTGTATCAAATTCTCCCACATATTTATTTTAGAGGTTATAGCCTTCATCTTGATCTTTTGATTTCAAGGGTATGCTCACCAAATTACAAAAAGCATTTTCTCATTCTGTCATTTTTTATTTGTTTTATAGAAAGGGCGGGGGGCATCTGACAATTTGCAGGTGAGAATTTTCAGCAGGTGAGAAAGTAAACAGGATTTGAACTTTTATTAACTTTTTGTGTGTACATACAAGTGCAACACTATGAGTGTCTTCCAGGAGAGACTGTATGAAAGTGTGCCATCATCACCATATTTCAATGATTGTCACGTCTCTCCCCTCTCTATGGCAGGCTTTTAACAGCTATAAACACTTTTGCCATCCCATGTGATTGGACAACATATCACATGTTAAAGTGGTTGTTTTTGAGTATTCCTCAGCCTTAGGAGAAACAGCTGGGTTCCTGGCACACACACAAAGAGCTGGCATGTTGTTTGCTAGATAGACCTGGTGACTTTACTGTTAGCTGCTTTGGCCAAGTTTTATCGAATAAACACAGACTAAAAAAACTAATAAATTGTTTTTATTTTATTTCTTCCTTAACAATAAAACATGTTGCATGAGCCTTCAGAAACTCAGAAACTTGAACTGGGCTTCCTGAACACTTTTACGGCTGACTTAACTCTAGAAGACACACTATAAACAGACTTGAAGAAACTTGCTAGCCAATTCAATTCAATTCAATTCAGTTCAATTCAATTCAATTCAATTCAATTCAATTCAATTCAATTCAATTCAATTCAATTCAATTCAATTCAATTCAATTCAATTCAATTCAATTCAATTCAATTTTATTTATATACCGCCAAATCACAGAAGAAGTTATCTCAGGGCACTTTTCACATAGAGCAGGTCAAGACCGTACTCTTTAATTTACAGAGACCCAACATTCCCCCATGAGCAAGCACTTGGCGACAGCAGCAAGGAAAAACTCCTCTTTAATGGGAAGATACCACGAATAGAACTGGGCTCTAGGTGGGTGGCAATCTGCCTTGACCGGTTGGGTTGAAAGAGAAAGAAGGAGGGAGGGGGAGAGGGGAGAGAGGGAGACATAGAAGCACAGCTACAACAATAATAACAATAACAATAACAATAATAGAAGTATGACTAATAATAATGATAGCAGGTGTGGGTATCAAGCAGGACCACGGGGGTCCCCACAGCCATGGTCCATGGAAACCTGCGATCTATAACGTTCCATAAGTCAAGCAGCAATAAGACTAAACAACCCATAATAAAACACTCTGTAGAAGACACTCTTTCCATTCAAAAAGAATATTTAATGTTGTGAATTGTGTGTAATTGTCTTGTCATCAAGGGTGTAGGTTTGATTTGGAAAGTGGTGGGGACATAAATTTGGCAAGGGATTAGGAATTTTTCATTGCAAATCTACACAATATACTATGACTATATAGTACTTTCTTGAACACAATACAAGGTGAGAAATTATCAGTACAATCACAGCATTTCAATTTTTAAACAGTTAAATTCATAATATAACTAGTGTTGATACAAACATGCACATCACTTAGCTTTGAAAAAATTTGTCATCATCATCATCATCATTTCATTATTTTTTCTACCAGTTTTACTCTATACAGTAGCTTTAAATCAACACATATTTCTTTGTCTACCTCAACATAGCCTCATATCTCTGTCTTCTTTCCCCTCCCATAGTATTACATGCACCCACAAGTTCATGTGTATGACCCAAATACATGTCTTTGCCTCTCACTGATAGACACACATTGTCCACATATTGCCTTGAGATCTAGTTTGTCCACCATGTTCCTATGTACATGGCAGACTGCAGCATGGTTTAGATGCTCTTGTGACATAGTTGATCTCAACCATGTCTTTGACCGTGTGTTTCAAACCATCCCCATCAAGCTCAGGGTATGGCTCCACGACTTCTGTCACCTTGGCTGTGAGGAGAATGGTCTCCAGTTTCTCCAGAATTTCTAAGTCCACCTGACTAAAATGTTCTTTAAACTGCTGATCCACAGTGTCTAGCACTTTGTAAAAGTCAGGTCTGTAATACTCTGCTCCACTGCAGTATCTCTTTAGTGGCTTTCTTTGATGTGGCATTTGGATTGTCTCAATGCCAAGTGAGTTGACCATTGCCTCAGTGCTGTAAAATAGGCTGCAGAAGTTTTCCTCATTCCTTTTGGATTGGAGAGAAGCTGATATACTCAACAGCTTTTTCTGTCTGTTTTTGAAGTGACTAGTAGTATTTAGACACACCAGTTCCCCTATTACTTCAGAAGCTAACATAAACCCAAGGACAGTCTTCCCCTTGTTAAATCTCTCTAGAAGACCATCAGCCCTTGTGCCAACATTTGAAGATGCTACTTCTTCTAAAGCTGTCAACACATTTTCATACTACCTGAGTACAATACAGATTGCTTTGTCACAAACTGTCCATTGGGTAGGACACAGTGGCTTTAGGGTTGTGTTAGGTTCTGGTCCGGCATTTGCCTTGAACATTGCCTTGAACTTTCCAGACTGATTGCTTAGACACCTTAGCTCAATGATCCAAAGCAAAGACTCATGGATTATGGGTGATGCATTACAAGCAGGCTGTGCAATGAGATGTGAACAGTGTGTCCCACAGTGCACATAGAGCGCCAATGGCTGGCATCTCTTCACCACAGCCTGTGCTCCAGCAAACTTACCAGCTATATTCACCATACCATCATAGGTCTGATCATGCAAGCCAGACAGCAGCAGCTACTTTAGCTATCTATTCCCCTGTGGTTCCTGAGACCTCATATAGTCCCGTAAAAAACTTCATGGGGAACCAAATCATGGTCTACATGTCTAAAGCATATGGACACCTGTTCTTTCCCAGTAATGTCTTGGGTGCTGTCAATGATTATGCTGTATTGCAGAACTGGTTGAGATTTTATTGAAGTTGTAATGTACTGCACTTGAAATCTTTTTCAAGCCACTTGCTGTTTTTTTCTCCCAAGCCCTGGAAAGCTGAGCATCTACAGGGGTTGCTTCTTGGGCACTGGCATGGACAGCATGACGATGTGCTTTGCTGTGTTTGTGCATTTTTCCTGTTTTTGTATCCCCTTGTGGAAAAATGCTGGGTCTGCACTCTTTGCCAAATTGCTGTTTTCGAGCACATATGCTTTAACACAATCAAAGCAAAGCACTGCCTTCAGAGATGAGCAGTAGTGAAAAAAGGGATACAGCTGGTACCACTTTGCTTGAAAACGTAGCACTCTTTTTGACTTGACTTGAGTACTTGAGGCTCCATGTGTTGTGGGTCTGGTTGGTTTGGTTTGTCATCATAACACTTTCTTTGCCCACATGCTCCCTGACACCATCGCTCTAACTGTCACTGGTCGTCACTGACAACATCTTCTCTATGTGGGCCAATCTCCTACACACAAACATATTTTACACTACCCACTCTATACTGATGTCCACATTAGTCATACAAAAATGTAATGCAGCATGTTTAGTTGTACTAACTATGCAGGAATTTTACCACAATACAGAGCCCGTTCAAGTCCTCACCTTCAACCCTGTGCATCGGTCTGTCTTTGCTGTGTCTGAGATGCTTGTACTTGGTGGTGGTCCCACATCAACCTGACAAAATAACCATTTGATGCGTACCATATGAAAAGCCAATGCCCATTTCCTTGGTATATTATACACTATCAGCCAATGATTTTAAAATACATCAACAAAAAATTGCAATACTTTTTGTGATGCAGATATATATGGTATATTATAAGTGTACTCTATAAACATTTAAATATGTTATGACACTAACTACAAGAACCTATTATGATTTATTAATCATATTAATAATGCACTCTCAGACAACACCAAAGCTCACAGCTGAAATGCTTACCTGCTCACCTCTTTTCTCCTCTCTCTGCCCTGCCTGGGCTCTGTTGCTCTCTCTCTCTCTCTGTCTGCCTCTATTTCTCTCTGATGCCTGTACGGACAACCACTATGTAATACACTGTCACTGACAACCATATTTGTCTATTTTTGGTCTTGCATATGGGATAAATTGTTTTTTAACAATTATATCAGAAGGATGTGCTCAATGAGATAACATTACAGTGCACAGGTCAGTCTGTCTCTGATACCTGTATTGACAACCACTAAGTGATACACCTTAACTTAAAAAAAGGCCACTCTGTTCATGCACCTAGAATGAGCAAAATTGGTTTGCTCTTTGAGGTAACAGCTTGTAGTGAAAATTCTTACCTGTTCTCTCCTCTCCTCTTTCCCTGCCTGGCCTTTCTCTCTTTCTTTTTCTGTCTCTCTCTGATGTCTGTATTAACAACAAAGCTAAATGAAAATGAATGGAACCCCTAATTTGCTATACAAGTAATGAAAATGAAGGGGACTTCTGATTTGCAATACAACACTTACTGGCAAATGTTATTTGCTGATAGATGTAAAGCAAGTGAGCTAACTCAGTCTTTTACTACATACATAGCCCAATAAATGAGACCTTATGTCGCTCTTTTTCTTGATGTCCATGATGCTAATCCAGACTGCTGAATTAAGAGGACATATTGCAGGAGGTTCAATAAGAAAATAATGAATTGTATTGTTAATTACAGTAACCCTGTGGCCACATAGATGGGATTTGAAACTGGGGAAGACAGAATAGCAAACTAGCAGTTCTGGAAGAATTACTAATGCTCCTCTTGTTTGGCCAACAAGTATAATGCCAACATGAGAAGAACAAGAACATTTAATGTTAGCCAAGTTATCTGTTATCTGTTAGCTAAGTATACCAGCTACTAGTGTAACGTTAATATGCCTAACTATTGTTGCTTGTACAGTGCTAACCTTAGCAAGACTATTACAATGCCCGGTCTGTAGTGAGTTAGCCAGCCCAGGACAGCTGTGTCTTTCATATTACTGAACAATCAGCATGTTTAATTTGATACCGGTACCATAACGTTATGATCACAGAAGGCAAAGACAGCCTGGATTATCTTGTGCTCTACCTTTGAGCTCTCCCCTCTGACTAAGCCCACTGCTGTTTCTGATTCATCCAAAAGGCACTCCAGCAATCACTTCGCTAGAAAGGAGGTGGGAACAAAGCGAACAAACACCAATAGAAACTATTTCTCATCCAGTGGGAAAATGAGGGAATTAACCCTTTGTAGAGCCAGTGGAAATTATATTTGATTTAAATGCATATCTAATTAATATCAAATTAGTGGTGGGAACAATTTTAGGAAATCAGAAAAGTGGTAGGGACATATCCCCACCATCCCTACTATAAATTACGCACATGCTTGTCATTGCAATATAATATACAGTATACTGAGTATACTAAATTACTGAGCGGGCCGTGGCATTATGATGATATTGCCTATCAAGCCAGTAGGGCTGACCACAATAGTTTAGCCAGGAGATACAATGTAGATATAAGGCTGGGTCAAGCCACTATCTGCTCCTTGCTTGGATGAGAGTAAGATGTAAAGGCAGCTTAAAGATAAGTTAGGTCAGGGATAGAGAATGGTGTCGCCTGTCATGAGACCCAGTAGATTTATGATGGCACAGCCTGACACCCACTGTGGATGGTAGAAGTGATAGGTCAAACATAATTTATCATGAATGCTGGGCTTCCTTTGGAATGCTCACCCAAATTTTGGCACATTTAACTGTGTACTGATAACTGTCAACTGCCACTTTTTCAAATGTAATGTCCACCCAAAATTGTAATATTTATTATTATTCATATATTATTATATTCAGGCCAAGACAGTATTTTCAGAATGATGTCTTGGTCATGTGGCACCATGTTTTTTCCATACATGCACGCATGCTCACAATCCATAGATACAAAAGGAAATAAGACCGAATTGGGGAAAAAAAGATTGCTTAGGTATGTGTTGTAATTGATTAATCTACTACTCATACCCATCACTAGAATAAAGCCAGGGAAAGGTTCAGGTAGAGCACACAGAGTAGTAGGGAATTCCGGCAACAAATTTTCATTTGACTACAGCTCTACAGTGTCCCTCTGCTGCAGTCCAGCAAGGAAACACTGACGAAACACAAAGAGGGAATTCCGGTCCAAACGGTAACTTTGAAAGATACCTTCTTGATTTGGCTAACTAATACTGGTGAAGCCTCATATTAGCTTTGACTCAACTTTGGAATGCATTTTTGCACAGTGGATTTTGTCAATCTTTTACAATGAAGCTGAGCCAGAGGTACTGTATGTCCAGTATGGACAGGAGGAATTATTACAGCCATCAATAACTCTTTGTGTTATAAAGATTGTGTTAAAGACAGATTTGAAAAAATCAGAATCTAACCTAACTCTGCTGTCATCCACTTTTTTTTTTATTTCACTGCTTATCTAACCTGAGTGAAGGTGTCACAATGTGGACGCAATGTTCAGATGATATTCGTGACAAAAACACTTTTTGTAAATACTACACACAACTCTATATTTAAAGGATTATACAGGTTTCCAATGTTGCAGTCATGCCAACAATCTGCTTTTTCCATCTCAGTCCAAACAAGATCAATGTGTGGAGCAGGTAGAGATCTCCTGCCATCGGCACTGAGGCGTCATGTAGTTGTGCTGTGGTTACGCAGTGAGACATGAAGCCATGCAGGAGGTCCCAGGCCCCCTTTGTTTCCTGCAGTGATTGACAGTCGGCTTAATCCCAGTGAAGCCAAAGGAAATAACATCAAGATGCACTTAATTACACTTTTTTTCTCCTGCAGGCCTTTCTACCACATGTGTGGCGTGTATCTGAAATTACATTCCACGTATGAAAAGGATTAGAAATGATTCTCATGCTTGTGTTAGCTTGCAGTTCATACCAATTTGTGGAGTATATAGAAGAGTATCATGCTGTTATTAGAGCTTACTGCACAGGGGGAACTAAATTATGAGTTGTCCCTACAAAGGTTTACATCAGACACTACACCCTCTGCTCCTTTGACTGTAAAAATGTGTGAAGAATGCAATAATGACACGTGGTGTGCACCGTATGAACCGCTGTACTGACAGCACATGGGAGGTATGTCCCTGTGGCCATGCTGACATGAAAACCAAATAAGCAAGCATCAGCTACACAAACGACTTCCTGCTTTACGCCCAGCAAGCTATAATTTTTCCCCAAATAAGAGGATGTAAAAAGTTCTTGAAGCATATTGGGCCATTTAATGATGAGAAAACTCTGATGTCTGAGGCCTGAAGCAGAGTGTGGGTGGAGAGGTTGAATCAACAACTAATACAAATCCTGTATCCTGTTTCAGTTTACTGCATCAACATATCTGACTAATCGTAGCAGATATCATTCTTTATAGAGACAGCAAGTACGCTTTAAGTGACGCATAAATTCCTATGTAGAATTTGCTCATTCTCTACAGTTTCATCACCTCACACCATTCACACTCGATTTAGGCCGAGGAATGTGGTGGATCATCCCGCAGCAGAGGGGGCAGCTGGAGGAACCTGAAAATAGTTGTGACAGTGAAGCTAAAATAAGTTTGAGTAATGAACAATGTGACAACAGATGAATGCTATATCGATATATCCAAAACAATTGTGCCCTCTTCAAATACTTAGCATGATGAATGAGAAGCGACTTCTAATGCACAATCACAGAGCTTACACGGGTTACTGCTTAAAGCGATAACCGGTGATATCTTCTGTCAGTCCATCTCCATGTTGCTCTGCTCTATTGCTGATTAATAGAACACAAGTCTGATTGCACCTTTCATTTCATTAGAGCTTAAAGGTGTCTGGAAGGTCTTTATAGACAAAAGTCTGTTAGTGCAAAGATTTTGATGTGTTTACATTCCTGTTTTTATTTTTTCTTTAAATAGATCTTGGTAGCTAGTATTAGCAAAACTAGCCAAAAAAGAAAGAGTTCAAAACTTATTATGAGAAGCTTCACAGTAAACACTACTTGAGTTGGCATTACTTTTACATGTGCCATGAAACTCTTTAGCTTATTGCACTTAATATTTACATATTTGTAACTGTTTTTACATTAACAATGGAAAAAATGACATGTCATGTAAAAGATATCACTTGTAATGACAGATTTACCACCGAACTCTGCAATTTCCCTCAGGTCTACAGAGGAGCATTTTAGTGTCTTTTAGCTCATTGTTTTGGTTTTACAACTTTACTGTTTAGTTCACTCTCACCGCTCTAATCAACCTTGTTCCCAGCAGCAGCGGGAAGCTATTTTCAGTGGAAAAGCTCTGATAAACTCACTGTACACTACCTGCGCAGCAGCACGAGATGGCAGACTTAGTGAGTAGCGGGTGAACACACTGGAGCATTTAGAAGCTTAAGAACTTCTTTCCCTCTGGAGCTGGAGGAGACCAAAAGGTGGAGTTAAAAGGAGAGGGAATATTGGATTTATATATGTTGATGACCAAAGACATGAATGAAAATTAATGCAAATGTTGCTCTGTTTGCCAGATGTGTAAATAAGCAACAGTGTGCTAACATTTTCACTTTATAAGGTGAAAATATATCATAGTTATGTTTACAGCTTGTTGCGCTGCCCACAAGCGGCCAAACCAAACCACGTCGTTCTTCCTTAGGTTACTCCAGTTTAAGTTTTTTTGGTGTGTGTGTGAGTTTTTTTTAAGGGTCAAAGGTTTCATATGTTGTTCAGATTGTGAAATCCACTGATTTTCGGGCAATATAAGTACATTTGATTTGACTTTGTTTAAAATATGCTGCCAAAAATTGTCTCAAAAATCTTGCATATTCCTACTTTTACAGCTATTATTGCTCATTGGTGATCAATTTTGACAGTGGTGGTTCACCCCAGAAGCAAGGGTTTCCTTTCACAGCCACAGACACCAGACCAGACTCCGTCACATACTGTATGGCAGATCACGTTTTGAAAAACCTGCAAGGCCTCAGTGGACTTTTTGTCACCTCTCTTACATCTGCTCCACACTCCTGAGAATCAGGAGCAGACAGGAAACCTGAGCTTTGTTTTCCTCTCTGAGTTCTGGGTGTGCTTACACTACCTGTGCAAGACCTCGCCACATGTTATCTTTATGTCCAATCACCTGTCTGTTTTCATGTATGCATTGCTTCAGTTAGGAAACTATTCTGCTCACATTCATCAAGCACATATCTTTATGAGCTTCATGAGGAATTACTGAGATAAGGCACGCTCATATTGTAAATGTGCATGACTCTGGAGTTTGCACCAAAACTACATGCTTCAACAGCCTCTGTGATAGAGCTCTTAATCACTATGGAAGGAAGTTTTTTTCTTCCCTGATGTTGAATGCTGAAGCAATCTTTTTTTTTCACATTCAGAACCTGCTCTGCATAAAAAAAGTCTTTTGATTTGTCAGTTTTGAGGTTCACCATAAGGTCACTAAAATGGCACAGCCTTATAAACTGTAGAAACTAGGAGATTAGCACAATAATGATGACTGCAAGGCTTAGTCATTTGCACTGGCAACATTAGCCCAGGATTTGATCAGTGAACTTGGAGCTCTCCGTTGTGTTGCTTGAAAAAACGACAAGTTTCAACAAGCGACAAGACATGGATTCTAAAGGGAAAAAAAGGCATCAGCTCACTTCTGTGCCAAATGTTATGCTTTGAAAGCCGAGGCAGCCCTGACTACTAGTTGTCTGTGAACATTATGCAGTTCTTGTGTTGGTCTGTGTGACATATTAAAAGCCAGATTGCATGTCAGCTGTCAGGGTAATGATACTGTAGGGAAGACAATAGCGACAACACTACTGTACCTGTGGGTTTGGTGACCTTTCATCTTTCTGCAGCCTCTGATGTTCAGACAAAGTCTGGCAGCGGTAAAAAGGGAGACAGACATCAAAACCCTCTGAAGATCTGTAATGCAATTATACTCTGCAACTTTTTTCAGGTTGAAAGAGATTCCCTCGTAGGCCTCTGTCCTTGAAATCTGCAACTGTGCTGGTGGGATGCAGTCCTGTCGACTGTCCCATAGTTCCCGGGTTTCTCCTGTATTTTCACCCTCTCCTGCCATGCTCCCATTTTGTAATTTTCCCTGTAAATTTCCTGTATTTCCTTTTTTATTTTTACAGTTATACACAGGGCTGTAGTGGAGACTAAATGCACATAAACGCTGTTTACCCACCTCTCAAATTCTGAAATCGCGTTAATGCAAACTTTCATCACTTTACAGCTGTTAGTGACTCAGACTAGTTTCCTACCACCTTCTGTTGTAGCTTCTAGGAGCGGTCGTTTTGTTTACCATTCGAACACTGTATCCTCATATGAGCCACAGAGACAGCTGTTACTGTTAACAAGGACTGACCAATAAACCACTGCCCACTCGTGCTACACGGGTGTTTAAAACAAATGAACCCTCCGTGCTGAAGCTAGCAGGCAGACTGACTTTCATGAGACAGATGAATGAATCAGAGTTCAGAGGATGAAATATGACATTAACATGTGCAGCATCAAATAATAATCTGTTGGCCAAAATACAACATTACAGTAATGTTAATGTAACGTTAGCTTGATAGTTTGGATAGCTTGACTGCTGATGCATTCCCACTGTGTGTCGTTTGTCCACAATTACTGTAATTAACACCATACAAGTTAAAATTCGGCTTCGTGCTCACTCAAGGAAAGCTTTTTACATTTCCAGAGTGAGTGAAGGAATCAGGGGAGAGAAGACAGAAGTGAGGAAGAATTGCAGGATGTGATGGTGTTGGAAGAAAAACACAGGGAAAGTAAAGAAGACACAACTGATTCAAGATTGAAAGAAAAGGTTTAAGGAGGAAAGAGAAAAACATAGAAGCAGCCCAGGCGTCAGGTGATGCAGAGACATGAACAAATTCAAAGCAGGAAAACTGAAAGGAACTCACACCTGTATCTAGATGAATTACTGTTCTGGTAAATGTTTTTAATGGCACGATGTGTTTGCAAAAGGTCCAAATGCAAATCCAAATGTACACTAAAGGGCATCCCAACTAACAAAAGCCAAAGCACAAGATTGAAACCTGCTATAAAAGGATTTGCAGATCTTTGAATACAGGCACTAACACTACACAACAACTCTATTAACATGATGTTTTCTTAAGCTGTGAAAAGGTTTTTGACCTCAGTAACTGTACCTTAACGAAATAGGTGAGATGCTGGCAAAAAGTAATAATAACAACATTTCTGTGTAAATATTTAAATACTTGGGAGACTATTTTCCCATTCCTGACAAAAAGCATGTTAGGAAACAACCATGCATTTTGCAAGGTGTGTAGGGTGGACTTGGTAGTGTTGGTCATGGTGGGAAAATCAATGTTAACCAACATGCTAGATCTGTTAAACATAAGCGCACCCAAGAAAAGGCACCTGGTGATTAGATCTCTGGAGCCGAGAGAGGAAACCTTTTTCATAATGTAAAAACTATGGTGAGATGGGGTCCCGGAAAATCTGCCTTATTTTCAAAGCTCAATGTTGACAGGTATGGTGGGACAAGTCTACTGTTATTGTTTAAAGAGCAATAACATAAATCTTGTAAGGGGAGCAGGAAGCTTTTACTATTTAACCCACTGACTGGAATTTTCATCCCAGTATCCCTAGAAATTAAGTCAATGTCAGATAATTTTGTACCTCACATTTTACAACCATTGGCTGTATTTAAATATGGATGACGTGTCTCCACTTTCTGCACTATGCAAAAGTGAAGTCAAAATATCTCCTTTCTGGGATCTTGCTTGTGTGACGTCATTTAGAGCCAGAATCTATGCAGTAGAGTCAGGCAGCGGGATGACGGCCCGTGGGACATGCCCCCTCAGCTGTCCCGCCACCTGACGGAGGTTTGAGAGCGACTGTCACAGCTGTCAATCATGATGTCACACCCCCTTTTTATATTGTCAAATAATGAATTAAAAACTAATCAACTTATCAGAAAAATGAGCACTTGGACAAACATCACTGTTATAAGAGCTACCTAAAATGACGGAAACCATCTTTGGGAAAAATGTATTGATGTGTACTTAGATTTTTTAGTTTGGCTCATGTCACATCTGCTAACATGGAGGGGGCGGGACTTATGACCTATACTGCAGCCAGGGGGCGATCAAGATGTTTTGGCTTCACTTTTGGGGAGCTGTCATGACATCCATTTTAAAATATACAGTAAATGTTTACAATCAATACCAGCACAAGCAATCGTGTGTCCTTTATGTAGCGAGTGAGAAAATAAGTGTGGAGGGGGTAGTGGATGGGTGTTAGTGCGCCTGACTTACATACAGGTGAGTGGAGTTTGTATCCTGTCACAGACCTGCAATTGACAAGTGTTTTTGTTGCCTAAACCTAACCATAGTTTGTCACAACCATGATCTTTCCCTAATCTCAACCATAACGAAGTTGCTATGCACAGAATTAATTAAAGGCACACTATGCAGGATTTGTTGGTTACTGTTTATAAACACAACATTCAAAGTTGGCCCCTCCTCGCTGGCTCAACTTCTCTTCTCTGCTCTCTGTGCCTGTATGCACGAGGGCAGGGCTGAGCTCCACACACACACACACATGCACGCACACAGCGGACAGCAGTCTGTTGCAGAGCACAGAGTCCACAGACTTTACTTGAGTTGACTAAGACAGTAAGGGAGACAGTACGAGCACTTTATCTAACAACTGTTGAACAAGCAGAACATCAGTACTGTGTCCGCCATTTTCGTAGCTTCCTCTTGGATGCGTGCTTACGATCTGGCACCTGGTCGTTACGTTTTTATACACTCACACCCTGTGTGCTGTCATTGGTTGGGAGCTACACACCCACTGCCCAAAGGCTGACGCCCAAAAGCGTCCCGAACACAGCAAAATAACAAGAAAATACAGGCAGAGGGCAGAGGTCTCTGTAGATACATATACCTCCACACACTTCTAGTGGGTCATAAGTGATGATTGAGATGGGATTATTTTTGTATGAGTCTATACATTGTCTATACATTGTTTTTTTAGGAAAACCCCGCATAGTATACCTTTAAAAGTTGGCAATGGATGTTAAAAAAAGGTAATTGATTTGATCCAGGGTTTTGCAGAATTGTCCAATATCGATGTTCCTGTCAGGTGATAGAGTTAAGATTTTTAGGATAGGACAGCCGAAAAATAGAGGCAGATAAATTTGTCACAAACAATAGTCAGCACTGTATGTATTTGATGACAGATTTTAATACAGAATCCTGCTTTTAGGAGGTTAATTCCAATAAGACTTGAAAGTCAGGTGTTGACTTACCTGCACAGTTGACAGAATGTATCAAATGCACAAATTATTGCTGCTGATTTTGGCCGCTGTCAATATTGTACAGTATGTAAAGTAAGTGAAGTTACATGAAAAATATAATTACTTACACTTACTCAACAGAAAAAGTAATTAAGGAAGGAAAGTAACTGGCTGGGCATTTGGTTTTTATGGGCGGGCCCGCACCCCGGGAACCCCCACCCCCCAGCACCATGACGACCCAACTATTGCCCCGTCCAACCCGCATAAACATCAGTCACGCTTCATTTGCATACAATAATGCATCATCAATCACTCATGACTGCATTTTAATTTTATGACTGCTGCAACACCAAATACAAGTCATATAATCATTATGGCCCATAGTAAAGCATACATATACAGAAATTGTGTCACCAAAAGGTACAGGCTGGCTCCCTGTAGGCCATAATGCACCCTTATGCGCGCTTAAACACACACACACACACACACTCAACAGATGAAACAACCGAAGTCCGTTCCTATCTTTAAAACGTCTTCCTCCTGGTTTTATGCGTGGCAAAGTCCTTGATTAGTGCATTAAAATCCAGGGCTCTAACAATGTCACTTTCCAATTACATCAGTGTTAAGTAAACCATGACTGTTGTAATTTAACATTTTAATTTATTGTTTTGATCGTTAGCCGGCTGGCATATTAACCACAGCTAGCCTCTTTCAAACTTCCCGCTCCAGTGTCACATGCTGACAGCCACTAGATGGTTAAAAACTCTGAATATCAGTTAGTTAGTGCCATGAACTGAAGCTCAGAGGGTTAAACAAGCTTCTTACAAACAGATAGAGATGACAGAAAGATTAAAAAAGAATGAAAATAAAAGTGTAAAGGTGACAAATAGTGTAGCACCTGTTGCTGACAAGAAAACAAACACCACACTTCCAGTTTCTGCATAGTAGCAGCAGAGACCAGATGTCTCACTTCACTCTAAATCCAGACACCACAAAGAGACAAAAAAACATACAAATGAGGCAGGAGTTTTTTTTCCCCCTGTGAATTTTAATTAATTTTTTTTCCCCCAAGCCTCGTAGACCTTTCATGTCATTGGGCCGAGGGCTTGAGCCCCGGTAAGCCTGTGCATTAAAACGGCATTGATGCTGATTTTCTCCTGGGAGCGCCAAATGCCTGGATAACGCCAGGACTGACATTACTCCTTACTTCACTTTTGTTACTCAGCTCCGTCATAGATGCCTTTAACACCTACATGTTCCATCTTCTGTGTTTAACACATGTAAAAGAAGAAAAGGAGATGTTGTAGTTTAACAAGCAGCCAGCCGACAGTTTGGAGGTATTTACTGACCATCAATAGCTAGCTTAATGTTAGCCACAGTGACTGCATGAAGTCCCGTCCTCTCAGTTGTTCTCACAGCCTCCAACTCTGAACTAAACCGTCTGATTCCTGAATGTAGCTGGTGGCTAACGTTAGCAAGCCGAATATGTTCTCTTTTGGTGGTGGCCAACAGCGTCCCTGCACCAAGCAAGCATATACCGTCGAGTCTGTCCACTGAATGCACAGAGACCAAACTGATATTAACCCTCCATCAAACTACTGGTAAAACAGCAAACAATTTGACCCCCATATTGTCGAAGTAACGGAGTGTTATTTGGATAAGTAACTGTAATGTAATCACTGAATTACACTACTTGTTACTGGAAACAGTAATGCAATGCTTTACTGCCTAACAAATTTGTGAAGCTCTGCACCTGGCAGTTCTAAAAAGTTAAACAAACACGTGGGATCTAAGTTCATATTTCTCAGAATTAGAAAAATAAAGGCTATTTCTTCCTTCTGCTTCCTGAGATGTGCATTCTGCTTTCCCATGGCTGCCTCATGTTGCTTGTTGCTGTCCCCCCTCTATCATTGTTTAGACAGCTTGAGGCTTCCTCAAGAAGGGAAAGTTGATATTTATGTTGAGGCTTTTGGACTGACCATAAGCAGGAGGAGCTTTTGCCCAGGCTCAGGCAGCCTGCCACTGATACAAACTTATATTCATAGCTCTCTGGGAATAACTGGACAGGTTCAGACAGTGGCCCTCAGATTTAACAGTTGAGGCGTTCTCTGTGTCTTTTGTATCGCACAAGTGCTGGCAGGCTGCATCACCAACCACTCCAGTAACAGACATTTTCCACAGAGCTCCTCTGGATGCTCCTCTTTTTTTCGATTGATCTGGAAAGATGTTCCACCTCCATTTAGCCCTTGAGTGTGTTCAAATGATAGCGAGCTGCAGGAGTGGATTTCTGCTGCTGCCTGATTGGCTGAGAGTGTAGTTCAACACAAGGTCAGAGGTGTCTGTCGGTGTCATCCTCCGCCTAGAAAAACACAGCTGGCCAGACCAGTGATGTCAGACCGAGGATGATAATTAAATAACTGATGCCGGCCAGTCTGATTGACATGGAGCTAATAAGCTGTAAGGACACAGAGGATGAGCATGATGAAATGTACAATAACAGTAATACAGTGCATCGGTGGCAATCACAAATGAATCTAATTTATCAATAATTAAGTATGTGTAGTTTAATCTCTCAGATGCCTTCATGTCTTTTATTAGGATCATTTGTGTTGATTACAACTTGAGTCTCATTTTCGTAGTTTTGGCCACTGCTTCTATTTTCATTTTAACAGTTTGCCTTTGTTTTCTCTCCCAGCTGAGTCTGGCTAACCTTTGTTAAAAACCTGCCTTGATTTTCTGACTGTTTGTGTCTCTTGTTCTAACTTCTTTTTAGCAATGTTGCTGTATTCCAAGATTTCAGCAATTAACTTATGGAGTACAATGTTATTATTAGAAATGATGGCCAAAATTACAAAAAATAGACTCAAGTTCTAATATATTATGCACATATTATGCTTTTTCTGTTTTTTTTCTGTTATTTATATACTGCTATGATGTCAGATATCTATGTTGTATTATGGTCAAAGTTCCAAAACTTGAGGTGAACATGTGTAGAAATGCTCCCTGCAAGTCAAAAGCCAGGGCTTCAACCTGCTCTGAACGCTTTGTTTGCAACAAAGACATATAGAGTATAAAGCTAACATGGTGAACGTGTTAGCAAATGGTTGCATATTTTCACATTCAGCAGACACAGCATTAACTTCAGCATTAATATACTGTACATACAATCAATAAAAATACAATTAACATAATTTGTTTCTGGCCACCTGACAAATATAAGTGTCTGTTTTTGTCCCTACCAAAAATAGAGCTAGCTGGTCCTGGGCAGGTAGTGTACAGTGGGGTTTTTGCTGAAAACAGCTGCCTGCTGCAGTTGGTAATGGGGTTGATGAGAGCAGTGAGACTGAACATAAAACCAAAACAATGGCAAGACTCAGCTTTTTAGAGCTGAGGGGAACTGCGGAGAGGGGTAGTGATTCTCTGTGGGCTTGTTACTAGGAGTGACTCCTTACATTACACATAGTAATTGTATCCAATATGCTTCTAATATAAAAATATGATTAGAACAGCTTAAATCTTTACTATATTTCATTTAAAATTTACACAAAAAACATTTTCTCATTTACTTCTAGTGCTATCTAGACACACATAGTTTTGGATTGTTGAGATTTTGAGATATTCATCTCTTAAGATTTCTGCCTCCACCCCATTGGTAGGTGAATATAATTTTTGTTGTGGTACTCACAGCCCTGAAAAATGACAACAACAACAACAACAACAAAATTTTCAGAAACTGTCCTCATTACTGTGGATAATCCACAAACCTCATTGTCAACAGTTTTCATACATTTCTATTATTTCTTTAGTAGAAAGTAGTTCTAGTTAAATGTGGTATCAGTAAGTTATGTGAATTATCTGTGTGACTACATAACACAGGAGTGAAGTGAGAAAATATATTTTTGTATATTGGGTGAGCCATCCCATTAATAATGTATACTACTGTGTACAGTAGATTATTATACTGCTGCAGCAATGCCAGCTAATCAGAGGTTGTCCTATAAGTTGCACACTTCTATACAAAGGGGCTGTAGGAGATTGAAACTACAGCGAACAGATTTATAAAACAAAATTGTGCACCTGTAAGACTGTACTCCCGTTGTGCATCTGACTTGAGAGAGAAAATCAGATCAAATCCAGCTATTTACAACTTGTCCTTAATTTCTGGGCTACATGATAGGATGACCCAGCAGAGACACAATGGCCATTTCTCCCCCTGGAATAATGTAGTGCTCCTCTGGAATGCTTAGCGGGTTTCTGGAGGCCATTCCCCATTCAGCAAACAATCACTGCCAGGTAATAAAAGGAGCATTTGTGTGATATGTCAGCAGTGTGCATGAGGCTTAAAAGCAGAGTGATGGTGTGGCAAGATTGCATTCACTTTTTTTTCCCAGAGGGGAAAGCTATACTATTATTACCAGTTGCCATTGACACAGCCACAGTACTTCTTTGAAATAAAATGTGGCTAAGGCACTGTCAGACGATACTTGTGCGATCACAACTGCCATAAATTACAGTTACTGAGGTGCAATGATCTCTGGTTACAGCTGACTACAGCAGGCTTGTCCACAGTCAAAATCCATCAGGTGTCTAACAGGAAAAATTATACAGGAAAAAATATGACAGATTGCCACTGTAAACTGGTTTTTACGGAACCTCACAGGGGTCCTGTGGTAGAAAAAAATACTGATGTGGAAATCCATGCGAAAGGATTAATAACTCGATTTAGAATTGGTGAGCCGGATTGCAAAATTGAGACCACAAATTCACAAACCATGCACATTTGACTTCTGAGACAGTCATGTTCTGTCCCCTCCTTCTCACTATATTCATCTATATTACATTTTAATGCTGCTGGATTTATGATATAGTTGTTCTCATTTCCATATTTTTCTGTTTCTGTTGTTAGATAACAGAACCAATCTGAAATTAGATTGCAGCTCAAAAATACAAAGTCATTACCAAGCTGCAAAGTGCAGGTAAAATATTTTATGATCATTGTCAGACAAAATAAACAAAAAATACAAGTTAATGACAATGGCTGTGCTGTGAAATATGCTATATTGACATTTAAAATACGATAAGTGATAAAATTGAAGTTCCGGTAACTGATGCTTTATGGTTGTACTTAAATATGACCACATTTTGTTGCTTCTAACTTTCTCTGATCACTATTTTACATGTCAATAGAGCCAATCACTCACAGCTGCTCAGCTATATGGTGAATTAGCTGCATTAAAACAGAGTATAAGAGACCACAGAGAGAAACCATTCATGCAGATTTCCACATCAATATATTTTTTTTCTACCATATGACCCCTGGGGTATGTCTGTTTTTTTCTCTTACAACTAGCTTAAAAGAATTCATCAAGTCCAGTGAAAATAAGGCTGAAATCCTAAATGGGATTTGTATAAGTTTAGTATAAAATATCTCTTTGTCTTTATCTTTGATGCTAAGTGCTTATTGCTATGGTGTTTTCTGATGCACTTCCCGGAAATCAGTTATTTTTATAGTGTGGGTGGAGTTGTGACATTTTTCCTTCTCCGATTTTCCGTGGAAGTTTGAGTTTTTGTAGGTGCCGCTCTTTTATCTATTCAGCCCTGGAGGCTGTTGCTGTTTGTGCTAATGAAAATGTTGCTGGTGTTGCTAACACGTGTTTCAAAGATTTTTACTGGTCTGATTTGGTATTCATATATATAATATAAAATGTCAGTGAAATTCTGGAAACAATCTTTTAACTTCATCAGATTGTGTGATAGTTTTTCTGAGTGCACAGACTTTAGCTCCGTCAGAAGTCTATAAGACAGGGTGCCAGAGAGCCATAAAGCTAGTCTGTACATGTGTGTTTTCTGCATGCTTCTTAAAACACATAGAACGACACAGGTTTGTTTTGTCTCATCTGCCTGTGGTGTAACCGTGAGCTACAGACTTATTAAACCCATTCATCATTTCAGCCAGCGCAGACTGTCACAGCAGTGTGGTAGCTGGAGGACAGCATGAACAAAGTATGTGGTTTGGAACAATCAGCATTTGTTGATATTCCCTTTTATTTGTTTTGGGTGAACTTTTACTCATTATACCGACTTCACTCCATAAACTGCTTTCAAAGATGACCTTATCCTGCTGTATAGACATCTGAAACCACATCTGGTGCTTTACTTGGATGTACTATATATAAAATACAGTTAAACACTTAGATCAAGCTTTCGGCAGGGAGACATTTCACCTCAGCGATGACAGGGAACATACGTGGTTTATGTATACATAGTTATATTTGTCCATCGCATTACAATTTACTACTGAGCCCCCACATCTGGACTATAAGTAACTCCCAATTAACTAGTGACCTCATCATTCTGTCAGTACAATTATGTCTTTGGCAGATCAATGGGTACATGGACATTGTCCCAATAACAAACTCATGTTTTCCTTTATAATTAAGTCAGACAAGGCTGTTGTGAGGCTCATACATTGATGTCAGTGGAACAACCACATGCAGTAAGTTAAAAGCTGTACCCAACCTATGACGCAAAGATGTTGAAAAAGACATGCTGTGTCATAATGTGCAGAGATTCAAGCTATTTTTATATAATCTCACCAGGATTCCTCACAGAAAATGAAAAAAGTTTACATCAGAGAGTTTATTAGACAGTGACGATTTTTTCCTGCAGGGAAGACTGTCTGGTGATTTATGATTAAAGGGTTCTATATGAATGAATCTATGCACCTGTCGACTGCTGGATTGTTAAAGTTAATCCTCTTAGCTCCAACGCAGTGTTACACTGACAATGAGGCCCCACGATGTGGCTATCAGGAGCAATCTCATGGCTGTGGAGATGCTAAACAGCCTGGTGTGTTGGGTTAGGCCCCCAAAAAGCAGAATGCGCCTTGAAAAAGGCAATATTTTTCAAATTGTCTGCCTGGTGAGCAATGATAGAGCTGCCTGTCACATTTTTCTCCTTGACTACAGGGGCTCCCTTTCAGAAGGGCTCTCAGGCCCTCCTATGTGACACACAAGCACCCTTCTGGCCTTGTTTGCATTCAAATGTGATAAAACTAAGAGGTGACTTTCCCCCACAGCTGGGCAGAAAACGGATTAGGTCAAAGTGACAGGCTTCTTGGAGATCCTGCCTCAGCGGCTAGTCACACTGAGGAAGAAAAGAGGCCTCACTAAGCTCAGCTTTGGAAGCCAATTGAGGGGCTTTGCTCCCTTTCACACTTCCAGTGTTCCCAATGGCAGCTAGCCAGCCATGGTGACCAGCTCATAGACAAGGTTAGTCATTCAGCACAATCTCTTCCCAATGCCAGGCTGCAAAACCTAACTGCAGTAATATAAAAATATCAACAGTATATAGGTTTTCCATTAATGTGTATGTTTGCCACACTCAAAATATATTATCTGATATGGGTAATCTGGGAATATATATATATATACATATATATATATATATATATATATATATACACACACACATATATTGCAATTGCTTTTTTTTAAACCCATTAAAAACTGCACATAGAAAGATAAGCTGCTGTTTTATTCTCCTAACATAAAACTAATTATGTCAAATGGAAAACAAATAAAGGTAGTGTAGAAGACAACATCTGGCTGGAGACATGCACATCTGGTAGAATGGAGCCACTTTTGGTTCACATGCAGTTAGTGTGCCATTATGAAACTGTGACACTATATAATCGTATCTTATTTAAAGCCATGCATTATATTTGTCAAATATGTTTAAACAAAAACCGAGCCTATGACCTGGTGAATAGAAGGCAAACCTGCAGTAGAACAATCATCAGCACATTGTGACTGTTTTATAAACTAAAACTGTGGGTTTAGTCTTTTCACACCAGTTTAGGTTTTGGTTCATAACTCTTGAACTGTGAGACATCAAATCTAAATTATTTTATTCAGATCTCGTGGTTCAAGACAAATCTATCTACAGATATCGTAGATTTTCTGCTATTCTTATTTTTACTCACCATCCCTCCTATGAATTTCATCCAGTCTTCACCAAGTTTGGTGCATATTTTGACTACCCTGAAAAAGGGTTTTCATTTCAAGGTGTTGGTGAGGTGCCAAATTTTTTGTAAACCTTTGTGACATAATTCATGAATGCACTGTGCAATTTCAAACACATTTAGATGATACATGCACATATCAACTCAATTTGATGAATTCAAATGGCCATAACTCAGAGGTCATTATCATCATTTATCATAATACAGATTAAAAAAACCTCTAAAATAACAAATATGGATTCTTGAACATCCTTCTCTCAGGATGTTTTCTATTTTTAGAAAACTTTTTATTTTTTATTTTTTAGCAAGTCAAGTTTCACTCCAAAATGTATGTCATGTTGCACTGAAGTATTTATTTTCAAACAGACCCCTACTCTGGTTGTTAACCCCTGATTACCAGCAGTTGGCTGTCCCTAAAGCACAGTTTGTTTAAAGCTCAGCTCTGTGTTGACACTGGCTTAATCCACTGCAAGACACAGGATGCTTCTGTTTGTAAACAAGCAAACACCGTTCCATTTACATGCTGCAGGACAGAAGTTCACACTGCCACATGTTCATAACTTTTTTTTTATTGTTGTTGTTGTTGTTGTTGTTGTTTTTTAATTAACATGTAAAATATGATGAAATATTTGAGGCCAGTAACGATTTTTGAGTGAAAAGACACTATGATGATTTTACTAGGAACTAAGAATAATCTCAAACTGCCCCTGATGATCGATTGAATATGGATTAATCATGGCTCTATATTCCAAGCATATCTTTGTACATACAACCTCCCCCATGCTTGGGTTGATTATCAGAAGGTTCAGGAACTGGGGCGCCATCTGCAGGCTCACACTGACAGAGGGCTGAACTTCCATTATTCACAGGGTTAATATCCAGTGTGTGTGCATTCCCACAAGCTGATGTAATGCACAAAACCAAAAAGAACTACAAAAAATGTGATTAGTTGTATAAGTGAATAATCAGTATGAACTGATTACTGACAGTTATTCTGATTTATTATGCTGATAAAATTTTGTTTTACTTACTTTACTGAACAAAGATCATCAAATCAAATGGACATGACAGTGATTAGTGATTACAGTGGCTCTGTAATTTTGAAAATAACTTGTCAACAATGTAGGGATTTGTATTTTAAAATGTCAGTGGCAGTTAGACATTACTGTATATTTCAAGCCAATTTATTAGTTTTATCATTAACTTGTTTTAAAAGATGTCATTGATGTAGTTCAATGTTCAGTTGTAATTATAATTAATAAATGTGTTACAATATCAAACCAAAGGATTACAGGTGATAACAGTATTCATGTTCAACAAATTTATTATGATGGTGTCTCTTTGATAATGTTTCAAAAGGCTAATTAGATATGACAGAGTCCATGTTCAGTGCAGCAAGTGCAGGTGATATTAAACCTGAAGTACAAACTCAACAGGGACTGATACTTGGTAATTAGTATAAATAAATCAAAGTATCTGTTCTCTGGTAACTCTTGAAGTTTAGTGTTTATTGTTGGAGAAGATGATATTTTAGGTTCAGTGAGCTAAAGCTCTTTGAGGAGCTTCAGACAAAATATCTGAGAATGGATATCCCCTCAAAGCTGGAGTGTCAAACTGCCAACTAGGCAGCTGTGTGTATCTCTGTCATCACTCACACATTACCTGTCTACACCTTAGACACACACACACACACAAACACACACACACACACACACACACACACACACACGCACACACACACACACACACGCACACACGCACACGCACACACACACACACACACACACACACAAAAGTAATTCAGTTCTTTTTCACATAGATCATTTAAAAGACACAAAAGATTAAATTAAGCTTATCATTACTTTTATTAGTACTGTAATAAAATGATGTCTGTATACATATTTAAAGGATAAGGCTGGTGATGTTCTATATTTGTCTTATTGTTAACAAATCTTATGTGCAGAGCCAAACCAACAATGAACTCATCCTACTTCCTTCCTAAGTATTGTGTGTGTATCCAAAGCCTGATATATCTTATTCCTCTGTGCTGTAGACCACCGTTGTTGTTGAAAAACAATTAAAAACACATCAGTGAGCCACACCACTGCACTGGGTGACATGTTCCTTTGCCATGAAGATTACAGTCACAGTAGTTTGTTTAGAAACGGCTCTAAAGGCTAATAACAGTGATCACATTTTCAGTCTTGGGAGAGTAGTTCTGTGTATGGCAGACACCACTGCGCGTGCGGAATGTGGTTCCATTTACAAAGCTTCGCTAGCTTGTTGTGCTACATATCACAACCTCTTGATTTTACAATCTAAATTTCTCAAAAACTGGTAGTTTTTAATAGTTGCTATGCTACACTTGTGTACTGTTGGACATTGCAGGCAGCAGAATTCTTTAATAAATGAGAAAATGTATTAGGGCATTCACTGTGAGAAGCGCTCATGATGGTAATTAATTAAAGTTTAAACCGCAAAATACATTTTAAAAAATCATCCCATAAGCAGCCTGTGAGAGAACTGAGAACTCTGTTGACATCATTAACTTTCAACTGGAAGCTGTTCTTGTTGCTTTAATGAACACTGATGTAACGGACAAAAAGCAGACAGATGAAGTCAGCAATGTTACACATTCCATGCTTGAAAAGGGCTCTTTTTTTTTTTTTTCCACCTGCTCACTTAGCAAAGTTCTTGAGGATATGACTATATAGATTTTTTTGTTAAAAAAATTGATTCTGTTTTAGTCAATTCTCTTTTCAGCCACAGATTTTGTTTATAATAGTCTGTTTAGTCTTATAAGACTAAGGTGCATAAGACTTGCATCACACATCGTTAATATTAATATTAAAGTGCACTGTACTACGACAGAGAATTTTTTTGTTTTGAAATTTAATTTACTTTTTTTCAAATTACGAGAATAAAGTTATAATATTACTAGAAAAAAGCTGCAATTTGCAATTGCAAGTCTAAAGTCGCAATTTTTCAAGAAAAAAAGTCATAATTTTACGAGAATAAACTGTTGACAAGAAAGAGAGGAGCAGTCTGCGTTAAAATGAGGAATGAGGAGCATCTTGTGAAGTTATACTTTAGGATAGGTTTCACAAATAACAAAATACTAATCTTTTGGCACATCAGCACCAAATTAGTCTGAGTATCAGGACTTTGAAACAATTGTGCAAACAATTGTGTCTATTCCAAAGAAAGAACCACACGGACTTGGAAGAAATTGCCTTTTTTATGGAAGAGGAAATGGCTGGAATTGGTTGACTGCAAGGCTACCAGTACATCTGCGTGCTGTTCAAAGAAGCTTTGTAGTTTCTCAGGAAACAATGACAATGATAATCAAGATTTTGGATCCAGAGGGAGTGGAACTCTGGCGAAGACGGTGTCTCCGACGTCGACAGTACAAAAAGGCCCCAACGCATTATGGCATATGGATTTATATGATAAACTGAAGCCGCATGGCACTGCAAAATGGCTGCATTGATGGTTTTAGTTGTCAGATAATGTGGATGGAAGCATATAACACTAACAGTGACCCCAATGTAATTGCAGACTACTTCATAAACACAGTGACACACATTGGAGGCTGTCCACAGTGGCTGCGGGTCGACCCAGGTATGGAAAATGGGTATAGGTCAGACAAAAACCCAGTGTGACATTAGTAGGCCATTTCATATCAGTGTAGGGATTGTTAAGATACACTATCCATTTTTAATGTGGACAGTGGTCCTGTTGTCATGGAAGAACTGCACGAGGTTGTAAGAACATGGAATACAGACCAAATAAGACCAAGGCCTGCCCATGGGATACATGGAGGATGCCCCATTCTCATGTTCTGCATGCCATAACTCTATGGAGCAGCTGAGGACAAACTCCAGCCTGTTCTGCCAGAGGAGGTTGCTGTTTGCAGGGAGGAGTGCACCCCAAAAGAGCAGTACCCCTGTGATGAAACTGTTTTTGAGCTCTACATTCTCTTTTTGGATGAAAAATGGTGGGTATGCTCTTCTGGATGCATATACTGCAGTGTAACTGTATTCACTATTAAGAAATGAGATACTTGAACATGTTTAAATTGGCCTTCACAATGTGCACATTGTTTTTGTTTTACCAGGAAAAGACACAGATTTGTGACCTTTGCTAGAGTGTCCATCTGGAAAGAATAGTGCCTTTCCTTGTTGCTGATGTACTGAATGATTTGGAAAATATTGTACTGTATATCAAACCAGTACATTTCACCTAATGCATACCTATTGCAATGCAGGTCTTCCTCTTATTCTTTTGGCACTTATTAGCAGCTGCGATGTAGCTCATGGTGCATGCTGCCACCACTGGAAACAGGACAACAGAGGTATTAATTCAGTTTATCTCGATGTATGACATATTGTGAAATATTAATTTGTTAACTCTGTTGTCCTGTGAACAGGCATCTTACTTAGCTGCCATTGGCCAACAAACATACACAAAACAAAGCTAAGCTAAAAACTAGTCTCAAAAACCTGGAACGGGAAACAAAACAGTCTCCGTCTATCTGGTCTGCTATTTTCCTAGTGTCTTCCGGATGCTTAGGCTCCGGGTACTAAAGACAAACAAATCAGTTATGTGTTCCCTTGCCTGGGAGAGAGAGATAGACAGAGACTGCTGCTAGCAGCCTAAATTGAGTTCATGCTAAGAGACTGAACCCTTAATATGAACAAAGTATTGTAATGTAATATTCAAGAATGGCAAGGCAAAATTCACATACATAGGCCTATTGTGGATCACGGACCGGATCATTTGGACAAGCAATAACAACAAATGTAGACCATAGCCCCAGTTAATGCCTCACATCATATCTGTTGTAATTCTTTTTCTCTCATACAGTTGTGACTTTATTCTCGTAATTAAAAAATAATAATAATAATAAAATCCTCCTGAAAATCCTCATAGACTTGGAGAAAAGGAGAGATGCACATTTTTTGTGAATGCATAGAGCTTGTTGGACAGGTTTTCTGCCTTTACACCAAAATAGTTTCCAGACCCTCAAGGCTCCACATTCATCTGTGAAAGGCACTGTGGAAGTACAGGAACTAGCAGGCACAGCAGCAGATACCTCCCCAGTTTAACCCCTAAATCTGCCATTCAAAATCACTCTCTAGATCTACAAAGACAGCTGCTTCCTACCAAAGACCTGTCTGAATCCTTATCTTTCCTTATCCTCATCTCTCTCCTGGGTAATTCTGAACATAGGTAAGTAGTGTTCTTATAATGCATTGTGAATAATAGCTGCAGGCACAGCTTAAATCTAAGTGTCTTCACTTGTGATTAAATTTTTGGTTCTGAAAAGCACTTCTGGAGACAGTTTTTTAAATCTGCTTTAGTCATGGAGTATTGTCTGCCATAAAAATGTAATACATTTTTGAATACAATTGTATTTTGTAAGCGAACTGGGGGGATAGCACACATCCACAACAGACAGCTACAACTTTTTCACATGAATACAAGCAAGGCAGTGCAGTGTAAGTGAATTTTCCACACCAGCAACATGGCTGGCTGCCCTGTATTCCCACACTTATTCATTAATAACATGTTCATGGTGTCAGGAAAGCATCACCTGGAGATATAACCAATTTATTCCACATGTCTGAGTCCAACCTGTCAGGACCTCTCTGAAAACCCTCTCACAGGAAACATGATTCATGTTTTCTTGTTCAACTAATCATCACCAGTGTTAACACCATTTCAAACATTATTATCATTATCCAATCTTGTCTCCTACAAATTAGATTTATATAAAAAGGTAATTGCTGCCTGGATTATGTCCTGTGACAATGTTTTTCAAGTGAGGGAAGTGTAATGTTTATGTATACCAAAGGAATTTGTAAGGAGGTTGTTTGGGTGGATTGTGGGCATACAAAGTGCAGGACTGTGACACCAGAGAGCCGGTTTATATCCTGAGTCCCACATGTGGTTAGGTTTAGGCAAGAAAAGCAGTTTGGTTAAGGCTAGTAAAAGATTGTGGCTTCAGTTAAATGTTAATAAAGTCGTGTTGTGTCCCTTGCTTCAAGTCACTGTTCTTACTACTCTGTGCAATCTTTCCCTAGCCTGCCATACTTGGAAAACAGACAGATAACCCATTCCGTCAAACATTTAAAATAAAACGCATATATGTGTGTAATAACACATCAGTGGAGCCTCATACTTTCACAAATAATGTAGCCACTGCTTGAGTAGCTGTTTGTGTTGGCCTGCCGTACTTCATCAAAGATCATGTTGGTGATGACACGAGGGTGGTGGCTGCAGATCGAAGCCATGCAGGCTGAAAGTACCGAGTGGCAGTGTGTGGTCAACCTTGAGTTGCTCTGAAAAAAGAACATAACAAAATACAGAACACGAAAACTCTTTTCAGTACCTTGGAGAGAGACACACTCTATCACAGGAGGCTAAACTGGCCATAAGCGAAGACGTAGAAATTCGAAATGGTCAGTTTTGGCTGTTCAGTGGACAGAGGGATTTATGTCCACTCAGCAGCCGTGAACTGTACAAATTGTGATAGACACATACCAACAGCTCTGGGATCCACGTTTTTCTCCCCTCTCAGGGTCTCCTTGGACACCATCCTGGACATCTGTGGGGATCAGTGGAAGAGAAGAACATGATGTTTCTTCATAGTTCATACAAAGGAATGTCATAGTTTTTTCATTGATCCTTTGGGGGTGTAGTGGAGTTATATTGGGAGTTTAATTATTTTTCACCTGACAACAAAGATATAGATAATTTCCTGTTCATGACTATGTGTTACCTCAAATACTTTGGAGTTTGCATTCAACCAGCAGTCACAATTACAAGCTGTTGAAAACCAGCTATTTGGGAGCTGTTGCTCTGTACAGAGAAATAACAAATAAAAGAGCAAATTTCGTGTTTCAGTGTCTGAGGCCGTCTAAAAGCAAATATTACTTTACTGCAAATACATGTCTGGCTACAAATCTTACAGTTGTTTGGGGGTGATATGATAGTAAAGTTGGTAGAGGACTGTTATGTGAGATCAAGGTCACAGTTGCACCTGGTGGCCTTAATGACATAAATTATATGAATTATAGGGCAAGTGTTTTATCTATTCTATCATCACCTGCATATAGCTGCACTTTGGAGCTAAATTGATGTCTTTATATTGAATGTGCTGAGAGAAGTAACCTTGCAGGTGAACACACTGACAAAGGAGTAATGCACCGAATAAAGTGCTTCCAAACATCTAATCTACAACAATGAGATATGCCTCCACACCTGCTTTTCAAAGAGAATCCTCAAGTCTCATGAAGTTATAAAGTGAGATGTTTGTGGTTAATTTTACAGTCAAAACCAAACGAAGCTTGCCCTCCATCTCAAAGCAATGAAACTAATTATGTCTTCACATACTCTGATGACTCAGACAGCAGGAAAATTACTAAGCTGTCCACATCAGTCAAAGTGCCTGTCTGGGAGGAACGGTACATCACGGTAAACTGAGATAGATGTGAAGCACAGGCCCTCCTCCTGTTTCCTGCCAGGGGGTTGATGGAAGAACTGTCACTTTTCTGAAGCCTCTGATAGCACAGTGGCAGAAAGATAAATATCATAGACAGCAAGATAGAGCCAGATACTCAGGTACACAGGTACTCAGTTATACTTTACATTTACTCTACAGTTCACACAGACAGCAGAGGAGATGAAGGCCAACGGCTGAGCACAGTCATCAGACAGCTAGAGGCAGGTGGAGGTGCTCTCAACAGCAAGCAGACATGAAAACAGAATTAGTATCGAGAAGACGTAAAAGGGTAATAATTAATAGGAGGGGAACACCATGCCTGGCATCATATCAAGCAGTGGTTCACCACAAATTAGCACCAAAACAGGTACAGGTGGCTTTGGGAATCATTGAGACCGATAATACTGTATGTTGAAGTTACAAAACACAGTGGCAGTGAGGGGTAATAGTGTTTAATGTGTCAGTGTGTCAGTGCCAGTGGCTGACTATAGCTTCTGCTGTTGCCAAAAAGTTGATTTTCTGTAAATGGAGAGAGTGGCTCAATGCACTGTTGAAAATAAATAAACTTGAAAGTCATTTACATTAAAAAAGTTCACCCCTTTTAGTGTTCATGTCCTAAAGACAGAGAGATGGTAAATGAGAAAAAAAGGTGTGTGTTTGCATTTGGAGCAGTTTTCTGACTTGCTAAGACTAACTATTTTTTGGTTTAATTTATTTAGTTTTGAATTGTTTGATTGATTGTGTGTTAGACGTGGGTCATTGAGTGTAGACTTGGCTTTTTGTTTGTGTAAGTTGTAAAATCTGATAGAAGAAATAAAAAAATGTTGGGAGTTAACATTAAAAAATGTCATTGCTGAACATGATCTGGGGTTTTGCAGAATCTTCCAATTTCAACAATCTGCCACGCAATATGATTGAACTTGCTATATCCTCAAGGTCATTGTTACACCTGCTTGTTCTCTGTGCTTCAATGAATTTATTCAAATAGACATTCAGAAACTGGGAAGAAGGTTGCCCATCGGGGTCCCCAAAGGGAGGTGACTGGAGAAACACTTTGACCCATTGAATGGGCATCGTGCAGGACAGCATTGGCCTACCAGTTTATTCTCGTAGCCCGTGCCGCTGGTACTATAATTTCTGGCTCTAGAATTGTGGAGTTCCATATACATATTAATCCCTGAACAGTGAAAGACATCTGTCCAAAGGAAGCTTTAGCATTTTCACCTTTATTGGACAGCTGATGTAGTGGTGCTGCAAACTGCAGGGCTCACTAGCACTGAGGCCACACTCCTCAAGATACAGCTGCGCTGTCACCACATCTCAAGGATGGCTGATCACTACCAAAGATCATCCTATATGGTGAACTGTCCAGTGGTCACTGTGACAGAGGGGCTCAATGCAAGCGCTCTAAAGATACACTCAAAAGGTTCCTCGTCATTTGCAACATTGATCACCACCAGTGGTCACCAGTCGCTGCAGATTGGCCTGAGTGGCATCAGCCACAGGCAAGCCTGCGCCAAACGTGGTCAACATCCTTCCTAATCTTTGTTCGCAAACCTAATCCAAAAAGAACAGTTGATAGTGAAGAGGCAGATTGGAAACAAGGGGAGAGAAAGCGGCATGACATGCAACAAAGGTTCCCCACCAGAGTCGAACCAGGGATGCTGCGGTTATGTGGCATGCATTGTAAGCATTTGGCTACAAGAGTGCATCAATAAAAAAACTCTTTCTAAACCCTTTATAACATGGTGTCTACACAGGAGGCATTTCAATTACAAACTTTTTTGCTAGCCACCCCCCATTTAATTATTTCTGGTGCATCTCCCTCGCGTGACACACAAGTGATGTCACTGGTTGCCAATGTCAGTTGCAAGTATCAAACTTGCTCAACAGGCGTCATGTGTGTCCATGCTTTAAGCTGTCTGTGGTATTAGACTCTACAGGGTCTATTCCCTGGTAAAGACAGCTAACTGAAACTACACTGAAACCCGCTGTTCTTCCTGTCACCTCAGACTGGAATGAGTGATTTCAACACAGTCATACAGAAGGTGCACTGAGCTGTTGCAGCGATTCATGTTAGTTTATAAATGATTGTTAGCTTGCCTAATTGGCTAGCTGTTATTGCTAACTGCTATTTATTCTTGTAAATTAAGTGCACAAGATATTGTGTGATGAAACTAAACAGAAGTTACCAAACAGCTTCAGGTGCATCACCACCACCCTCTGGACTGGATAGATCTATATGTGTAAATGAAAGTGTATTACTGTATGTCACATCTGGATTGTATCTGGATACAGGATATTTGCAAGACAAACAACCCTTCTTTTGGTAATTTGAAGGACTTTAGGATGTTTACATAAGATTGTTTATTGCAGCTTAAAAGTAGTCATAGCTCTACCCTTGGCTGGAAAGGGCAAACCTGGAACAGGTATTTGCGGGTAATGAGAGGGAGGGTGACAGCCCTTTCACAATCATGCTGAATATCTGTATTCAGGAAGTTTAACACCTGGTCCATGCGGTTGATTGTCACAGTGACCGCATGCAGATTGTCTCCTTAAATTATCATGTCTTCATAGACGTCCCCTCATTGATGTTACCTCCATATTAAGTCATTAAGTTCTCAACCTCTCCCATGCAGGTTATTAATAGACATAATTTGGACTTAATTGCAGGTTTATAACTCACCACTAATAATAGGAAGCACTGAGCTTCTCTTTGAAGTGAGATCCCAATCTTCTGGAAGATGGATAAGCACCAGTCCTGCAGATCAAACTGATACCCTCATGTCAACAGCCTTAGGAGTCATAAGGAGAAAGGTTTGTTAATTTGTAAAACACACTGCTGGGCTCCATGGCAGCAAGTGTACAGCGGGTGTGCAGTGGAAGTGAAACAAATATACTGCGTGCACCACTTTTATGTGTTTTGAGGGGTCATTAGTTGAGGAATTTGAAGCCCTTGGCATGTGTAGAGCTTTAAATGTACACACCCTTTTTGAACAATACCTGTGATGGATAATTCAAACTTTAGGACCTTTTCCTTTGCACCTTGAAGCTAGTTTATGACTGTTACAAAATTTCCACTTGAATATATGAACTAATAATGAAAGCACTAATTGAAGCACTAACTTTTCACTACATTTACGCGCTTTCTCATTCATGACAAAGCGTGTCCAAACTTTTGACTGGTTCTGTATGTAAAAATGAATATGCCACACAAAGCAAGCTGTACTGCAAAAAATAATACCTCTGAATTTAAGGGAAGCTCACATTAGCTGAATTTCTACTGTCATTGTTTCATGTATAAACAATACAATATGACTGGTTGATTCAGAGTTAGCCTATTTTGAACAATGTTCCCTTTATGTGTCGCCTCCTGTGATCGTCTGTCAGCTCCCCCTTCCCCCTCCTTCCCATTTGGATTTCCCAGCAGTCAGACAGCTCCAGGTCAGTCTGTCAGGTAAGTTTTACCTGCAGCTGAACTCTGCACCACCTCCTGCTGTAGCCGGCAGCACCGGCAGTGCTCTCTTATCCACTAAACAAACGGTGGATTCCAAGTCCGTGCCCTGAGGCTGTGATACTTCCACCACACATAGGCCTAATATGTTTTTACATGAAACTTGTATTTGCAAAAAGGAGGATTTGCTCCTGTGCTGCAGCTCAAATCTAGGAAAGGATCGTATTGCTGGTTGTCAGAACATTTTCCTGCTTAAAATGACATTGTGGGTGCAGTTTTGTCATTTTGTCATGTTGTCAATGGCTGCCCTAATGAGGACAGATGTGGGAAAGGGTGAAATGACACCACCAGTAGGGTTAGTGATACTGGGTTCGTGCATGGGACAGAGGAGCATTGCTGCTGTTGGCCTGCGGTAAATCATTCTGAACCCCTCTTTTGTACATTTGTGAAAGGAAGTAGTTGGAGGCTGGAATAGGCTGAGTCTGGATCTGTGAGTCTGAAGGTGGAGGGCTGATTGCTGCATGGAGGCAGCTCAGGGCTGGATTTGCCGGAACTTTCAGCCAGAACGTTCAGCTGTATTTGGTGGCATGTGGTAAATGTGCAGCTGGTGCATCAGGCTGCTTCTTTGCTGATGGTAGAGGCTCAGCTGCTGTGCCTCGGGGAGGTGCAAAAGTATAGTGACCTTTTGCCCCTTTAGCTGCTGGTTATGCCACTGGATGAGGTTGGTCTGGTTTACTTCAACTAGTTAAAGGTTTGTTTGCTGCATCACAATGCCATTGCCCAAAATTAGATGCACATTTTCCTGTAGTTTATGTAGAATGAGAGACCACCTTGACATGCTATCTTTTCCCTGCTTTTCTGGACCTCTGTGAATGTTACACAACCTGACAAAGATGATCTCAATCAGACGGCAGCAGAACCCAGATCACATCTCTTTGTGCTCTCTACACTAACAGTGAAAACAGCCTTCTTTTTTGGTGACCTAAAGCGACCTGTCGGCAGCCTGTCCTGATGCCGAGAAGTGTACACCACCCAGTCCTTATCAGATTGCTCCTGCAGGTTCTGCCACAGACTAACAATGATGCTCGCCTGCTGGTTGGTCAGTGTTGGGCTGGTCTTTGTGCGTAGCTCAACCAGGAACTCTGCCAACTCATCTACGTGGTCTATTCCAGGAATATTATGCTCATCCACAGCCTGGAAATATAAAACTGAAGAGTAAGACTGGGTACACAGATTCATTTCTTTGTGTTTGATTAGACTTCAATTAAAACTAAATATTTTAGTGAAATTACTTGCGTTGTTGTATTTGTGTTTGTGCTGCTTATGTACACACAACTACTAATCTTACAAGAGAAAGCAGTCAGTGATCACTTACTTTCTGAAAAGAGCGTACTGATGGAGGCTGGACAGGCATGGTCCTTGGTTGGAGTTGTACAGACTGCCATGTGTCAGGTACCGTCACAGCTGCCCCTGATTAAAGAGGTGCTTTGCACTTTGGTGTTGTTCAGCATAGACCTGTCAATATGCACATCACTGTCATGAGGTTTCATTAGGAGGTGCAAGGCAGCTTTTTCTTTTTGGAAATGGAAATTCATTATCCATGCCAAAATGAAAAACAATCAACTATCCAACTGTGGGCAGAGATTATCATCACTGACACGGACTGATGATGACTCCTTTCACATTAAAATAGTTTCCTGTGGGCAAGGCCGCCAGAGGGGCACTTCTATAGACTGTGCATTTCGTTAATTTAATTATTAAAGGCAAAAAAGGAAAATAATTGTCCTTTTAACATTATTATGACACAGTAAACGGATACATAAGAACAAAATACACATAATAATGTTTGTTGTATTTCACTTTATTTCTTTGTTTGATATTATGTTTATTTAGGCATCTTTTACAGTTTGGAGCCAGTCATGGTCCATTGTGTATCTTACATGTGTGACGTGGAAATTTGAAACCTCTAGTGCATATACACTGAGAATGGTGAAGTAGGTGACATGTTGTGTAGTTAAACTCCTGAAATGAACAATATTTTGCATATTCATTGTGGATTTTTCAGTGAGGGAGAAGACGTCATTTTAAGGCAAGGTATTTTTTAAGGTTTTAGGTAACTGATTTTATTGGGGGAAAAACATACAAGACAACATACAAAAACATACAATTTTATATGTTTTTGAGAGGGGGGGGGGGGTCTTTAAGAATTTACACCACAGTATACCAACATTGTTATTGTAATAACTTTTTTGCCACAGTGTTTTATAAATAGAAGTACAGTAAGAGCTCTGTCATACTTTAAAGGTTTTCTGCTTGGCACATGTTCAGATATTTATAGCCACAGGAACAATACATCAAGTCATAGGCAGCGGCATAAAAACAAGATAGGATTATGTCAGCTTCTGCCAGCTTTGAGGCCCATGAACCCCAGTTTACCTGATCTTTCTTTGATTGGGATTCAAGAATGGAATGCCCCCTGATCTTCAAACAAACATCTAAACAGGTCTGTTCTGGGGATAATTTGAATCCATATTTATGTCAATACCTTACCTTACCTTACAGTATGTGAGGCAGATATGCAAACTATGTGTTGGGAACTAGCTGTTGGATCAGCCAGGCAGTGATGTTGCAGGAGTGCAGAAAGTGGATTCCAGTGGTGCAGCTGTACAGCAGTTAAGAGTTGAGGAGGAGGTGTCTGAGGATTGGTAAGACTTTGGCGGCTGAGCCAAAGTCTATAAAATTAACATCTTCTTCTTCTGAACTTTTCTCTAGCTTTTTACAGTGCAGTTTGTGCCAATTTATCACTTTGTAGCATTCAGGGTCATCTAAAAATACAAAATACCTGAAACCCACAAAGTTACCATGGTTTATGAGAATTCAAAGCAGCATTTTCATTAAACTGATTGATTTGTTCAGTCATTTTAAAGGGCCATTCCACCGATTTTACACATTCAAAAGAACATGATTTTGGCTAAATATCAAAAGAAGCCATTTATGTAGTTTATACTGTTCTTTCATTACTACATATTTGACAGCTGGAACTTAATGAAAGGATTTTGTAGATCCAAGTGTAACAATTTCAATTTCATGCTTTTTAAGGACCACCATCCCTTACAAGATAAAACTGCTAGACTGTTTGACACATACAGTATATAATGTATGATAAGGTACATATATTATATCTAGACACCATCCCATAATCATCAATTCACAAAGAACACCAAATGCCAAATGGAAATAGTGTACACCTCTGAAGTATACACAGTACTACCTAACACTCTTGGCACTTGCATAAGGAGTCTTTCACATGGATCCATTGTTACACATAACTGTACAGGTTGAAATTGCTCAGAACTGGCTGAGACCATAAAGTGTAGGGTTACAGTTCTGACACATTTACCCAACGTGCCACACACAATGACAGGGTTCAGTATATTTTCTCAGACAGGGTGGCATCAGTATGAAAGGAGACCAGGAATAATTATGTTTTTGTAATAATCCTCACAAATTATCAAACAGGATGGTACGACAGAATGAATACGTAATACCGTCAGATTAAAAAGTCTTCTAACTTGGAATCTTTCAGAAAAATGGTTTCTTTCTACAAACTCTGACCTTTAAGAGCAACATTTCATCATAATTCTCCTGAATAATCAGCACTGAATCATCAAACTGCATCTGCAAAGCCTCCACATCCTCATAAACAAGTCCAGCAGTTGCATGAATGCAGCAGGGTGTTACTTTTTGTCCTGATTTATTCAGCCCAAGTGAAGAACACCTAGTGATGTGTTCATGTGACAGGTGGAAAAAAAAGAGGCACTTGTGCTTTGCAGGCTCCTACCACAGACAATTAAACACATGGCTGTTTGGAGTAGAGCACACAAGCAGGTTTTACTAGTGAGGACAGGACCGCGCTGGAATTCCTGAGGTGTGCACTAAGTCGGCAGTAAAAACACTCCACGTATCTATCCAGGACTCCCACACACAGGCAGCCCAGTGTAAAGTGGTCATGCATCCCGACGGATCTGTCACCAGATGCTTAGTGTGTCCCACAGTCGCTGACGGCCCTGGCCCGGCTCTTTGTCTGCGTGACTGCTGCACAACAGAGCAGATTCACATTCCCCACATCCACAGGCAGCACTCGACACTGCTTCTGTGGGAGAATACTTTATGATGACCTGACACACATTTTGTCTCCTCAATTTGTCATCCAGTGAAAGGATGTTCATTAGCTGTGGATGGGAGCCATTTCCAATCTGAAAAGCAGAAGCAGAGAGCATCTGGCCTTTGTGGTGTCGCAGACTGCAGCCAGCGCTGGGTCAGGCTACATTTAGCCTACAGAGGGTGTTCATTTAGAGGGATTGTCTGCTGTGCTGTCGCTGGGAGCGGGTGAGGTGTAAATCAAACAGGGGCTTCCTGCTCTAATTCACAGGGAGTCAGAGCTATCAGCACAGCCTGAAACCCCGAGAAGATTCCACACTAAAGAGGGAAAATGCCTTTTGTAATAACAAATACTCCAAGAGAACTCAATACTCCAGAAACATTGTTTCTCTCAAGGCAAGGCCAAACTCTTCATCAATGTGAAGGTCTGTCCATTACTTGGCTTTGGAAAATTTATTGGCCCTAAATCCATTTACAAAAGACAACATGCATTCCTGAGCTGATTTGTTACTCAGGGCAACAACAACTCACTAGAAAGCATAGAGGAATGGCCAGCTTAGAGGAAGATAGAGAAACATACAGATAGAGGGAGGAAGAAAGAGCATGTGGTGTTCACAATACAACTTGTGCAACTGCTAAAATCTGAGGTTTCTATTCATAATTTGGATGATTCTGGTTTATTACAACTTGAATCTTTATCATTTCTAGTATCAATAATAATATGGTACTCACCAAAGTTATTCTGGGAATGCTAAAAAGACTGACTCTGCAAGCAACATAAGTAAATTTTCTAGGCCGTTCCACATCATGGTGCAGATAAGTTCATACATGCAAAATAGGTGGTGCTAAAAGCTTGGTGAAGCAGTGACTATTTGCTGGTTGGTGAACTGCTGCAGCTGGTGAGCTAACTGCTAATGAGCTAGCCAGCAGGGAGCCTGCTAGCTAGTGTTCATCAGTCACAATAGCTCTCTGAACTATGCTAGCTATATAGACATTCACACAGTTTAAGAGACTTATTTGAACCACTGATTCTTGTCTCATAACTGTCTAACCATGCCTCTTTTATGGGGCAGTTTAGAAACCAAAGGACAGGTTATACACCAGTGAACAGTTAAAGGTGCAGTGTGTAGGATTTAGTGGCATCTAATGGTGAGGTTGCAGATATACACTAATTAAAACATGCTTATCAATATTATATTCCATTTCTGTGGAGTCTGTTCCACTAGATGCCACTAAATTCTACACACTGCAACTTTAAATCAAAGTGCATGGTGCAACACAGCTAATGGTTATTGGTCAAGTGTGTATACACATGTCGAAAGTTCAAAGTTGAATCCGAAGCAGAAGGTTTGTGCTGACTTGTTGCGTGAGTGATTATGCAGATCGCAGAGATTGCACTGAAATGGATTGATATTGCGACAAAATTTTGCAAATTTTGCAAGTTTTAAATGCTGCTTTGACTGGGCCTTTACCCAGACTGTCCGCTGTAAACATCCATTACGGTTTGCACTGACTTGGTGCAATACTATAGTTGTGCTAACCATTTTCCAATGAGATATGGGATTATTTCCAACATTTTAACTCACATTTTATAAAACTGTTGGCTTGTTCACAACCTGTCTGACGGCTCTCGTCTGTTGTAATGATATCAGCAATGATTTTGTTGATTACAGTATTATCATAACCGATACAAAGGCCAAAAATACAAAAATAAGACCCAAGTTGCAATAAAATGGAATTTGCCTTTATTGCAAATAGGATCTACACAGTGGCAACAGCATATGCTTAAATGGCAGTAATGGTAATGAAGGCTATATTGTATTTCCAATAATAATAATAATACTGAAAACAACATTAATTTTATTTATAATTCACAATATGTTTGTAAATGGTTCAATATATATTGAAAGGGACCAAAACTGTATAAATGTAGATGGCTTTCTCGGAAATATATTTTTGGACATTTTGATATGCTTAATATGGAAACATAACTATGGAGGTTAGCGTTAGTTCAGGCAGAGCACTGAATTCATGCTTGTTTCAGCTGATCGGCCTCAGCTTATATGCTTCTCAATCACTGACTCATCCACAGCTGTGTGACTGGTAACATCAAATCACATCCATGCAGGCGTATACCGCAGACATTTTAACCTGATCATGTCAATCTTTCAAAAGTCTAACCATTTGCTATAAATGGTCATTCCTTGTCTCTGACTGAAAAACATTTTCTTGTTCAATGTACGGCCCTCAGTTCCTGACGTGAGAAACATGACAAATCACACTGAAATTTCTTTATAATGATTCAAAGGACCAAAAATGCATTCTGGGGCTATGAGTAACCCTGCTTGCCATTGCTTGCTGGTTTTACTTGTGCATGTATGCTCTTGGATAAAACCTTGCAAGCATGATTCACTTGTATCCAGTGCAGTCTGGTGGAAGTCTTTTCACAGCGTGAATAAATCACCCTGAAACTGAGCTGGTCTTGGCAAAGCCCAACAAGTAGTTTTGATTGAGGCCTAAAGTAATGTCGCAGTGTGTGTGTGTGTGTGTGTGTGTGTGTGTGTGTGTGTGTGTGTGTCACAGCAGCAGCAGCATAGAAGCAGACTGCATGCCACACAGTGAGACAGCACTGGGATCCGTCATCAGAACCATTATCCTTTGTTGTAGCCAGACCTACCTACGTCAGGCGATGAAAGTCCAGGTTAAAGTGCACTCGGCTGAGAAAAGTTCTCTGCTCTCTGCTTTCTCAAATCCCCAAATTAATTTGGCTTGAACAGGACGGAAATGTTTGCATCCAATTCAAGACTGCATGACTCACTGTGCCAGGACCTTCAAGAAGAGCTGTTTTAAATACTTTATTACAAGAGAGCACAAGTTAATTTCCAATGGCTTACACTGCATAGTTTTGCATTCTTACATAGAAGAGAGTTTTATACCAAAGGTACTATCAGCTTAAACATTCCGCCTATTACCACTGTCTCTACCACTATTATGTAATTCCTACATCTCCGTGTAACATCTCCGTAGATATTCAGATTCATGATTTTAAGTTACTAGTGCAGTGCCCATTCCAAACAGGCATGTTTAGAAAAGGCTGATTTCTCAATACCTAGAGAGAACAGTGCCTGTCACCTAAACGCCTCTCATGCAGACTATCAGTAGACGTTACAATTTACTGCTGTTTCCTAAACGCCTCACATGCAGGCTATCGTTAGAGGCTACAATTTACTGATGCTCTCTAAACGCCTCACATGCAGAATATCTGGAGACTACAATTTTGAGTTGAGCTGAAGTTGATCGGATGAACTGTAGTGCCCGTTCAAAAAGTGTCTGAGACATCCTGCACTATGTCTTGAACATACATACAAAGTTCCTGCATGTGAGGAACGTGAATAGAGCTTAACTCTCTAAACCTCTTCAGTTCATTCCCTATTGTAGTTATTATCACTATGGGAGTAATCCCATCTCTGATCACAATGTGGGTTGCAAGGGCAGAGTGGCACTGTCCGTATTTCCTCTCATTGACTCCACGGGCAGAAGAAGAAGTAGAAGCAATGTTGTTAATGAGGTATTTTTATATATTTCTGAACATGCCTGAGACATCCTGCACTAAGTCTTGAACGTACATGCCAAGTTTCATTCACAGCACACAGTTCAATAGTAGAGCTTAAGTCTCTTAAACTTTTTCAAGTCATTAACACTATGGATGTAATCCCACCTCTGACCACAATGTGGGTTGCAATGGCAGAGTGGCGCTGTCCATAATTCCACTCATTGACTCCACGGGTGGAAGAAGAAGCAAATCAACATTGTTTATGAGGTATTTTTATACATTTCTTAAGAACCACTCATCTAAACAACTTCACACATCAACACTGCACTACCTTGAGTCCCCAGCAATCCACCTGCCAGGTATGAAGTAGATCAAATGAATGGTTCTCAAGATATGCAAAGGACAGTCAGACAGACAGACAGACAGACAGACAGACAGACAGACAGACAGAGATTCCTTGTTAGATTATTCTTTTCCTGTCTAAAATTCAGTTTATTTTTCTCTTTATTTTAAAATGAAAGTGGAAAATGTTTAAAACAGTTCCTACTCATTAGTTTTATAAGTTAATTTTAAGTATCCTGTATCTTTTTCAAGAGGAAACTGTATTTTTATGAGAGCATAATAAGTGAGCTTTGTGGTTATAGTTCAACCTAACATGAAAGGTCATTCATGGCTTTAGAAAAAGGAGTTTGACCAAAATAAATTAATGAATAAATAAATACATTACATGAATTTTTATGAATGAATAAATAAATACACAAAAAATCTGTAGATTCAAAGTTTGCACTCCATCCATTGATGAAGACAGAAATGCAGTTGAAAGCCATGGAAAAAAGCTAGTAAGTGGTTAAGAGTTAAGTTTTTTGTTTTTTTTTGTGGAATGAATTATTGTTAAGGTCCAGTCACTCCAGCAACAGATACAGCAAAATGAAACTTGAAAACTTCGTGAAACTTCCTCGTGAAAGAGGCAGTGATAGAGGCATGGCGAAGGGACTACTCACAAGGCGTAGTAGTAGTTGGTGAACTACTGTAGCTGGCTAGCACAGTTAGCACTGGGCAGTTACAATAGCTCTCTGAGCTCCTTTCTTTTTTCCTCTGTACCTTGTTGTTTACTCTTTCTGGCATTTTGTTCTCAGGATTGTCCATCATTCCATTTAATAAAGAGTTAGGGGTTAAATAAGCTCAGAGTTAGCGAGCTTGCTAACTGATAGTTAGCTCTCTATTCTTCTTGTAACTTCACATTCCCAAAGCTGAGAAGTGCCTGAGGAGGAGCCTGAGATGAGGTGAGGGATTATTGTTTAAGTGTGCAGAAGATACAACAGCAGGATACAGATTCACACAAGGCTCCAGTTAATTCCTTCCAAGCATCATAGCCAAACCACAAACACAGGAGAGACCACCCACAAAAATGTTTCTCATAACAGCTCCAATCTCCACTGATAAGCCCACAGCCAAGATAAATAAGAACACACTCCTCTGCCAGCGTTGTAGTTTACACTGTAAATACTGCAAGAGTGTGCAAGGCAGTTGGTCAGCATTTCCTCTTTTAAGTCTGCTTCACACCAACTGGCATTACATGTCCTCAGCTGTGGGCTCGTCACAGCCAGAGATAAAAATCCACTTGGAGCTCTGAGATAACTCCTGTTGTGATTTGGCGCGATATAAATAAAAAATTGACTTGACTTGACTTGAAACTCCTGTGAATGACCTTGCTCTTTACAATGATGCATTGTTTGTTCAGTAGGTACACTCTTAGGCTACGTCCACACTAATACATTTTCATTTAAAATGTTTAAAAACGAAAGTGATCTCCATCCACACGTGCGTCTTAGCACCGTTTCAGAAATAATCTCTGTCCATATTAATACGCTTGAAAATGCATATCACATTACCATTAACGTACACTTGGCATGCACATGCCACGTAGACAGGAAGTCTCTGTGGTTGGTTGCTTAGTTGCAGACAATACTATGGAGGAAGAACAGCAATTGTGAAGAGTAAGACCAGAGATTTCTTTGCTTGGATTGATGACGAGGTGGAACTCGAGTGAATGTGGGTGTCTGTGTCATCGTTTTCGAAAGTCTCCATTTCTGCCCATCCAGACTAAAATGCAATCCTGGAATTTTCTAAAACTAAAACAGTTAACTAAAACAGGGTCAGCAGCATTTTCAAAAGTCTCCGTTTTAGGGGTCAAAAGCGCTGGAGTAGTGTGGACACTAGGCGTAAACATAGCAAAAGTTTTAATGAAAAACACTTGAACTGCCCAGCACTAGTTTGATGGCTCATTCAACAAGCTAAGGTGTAGGATGAGATGTGTGTTCATTTTTGTAAGTTAGATAAGAAGGAGACTTTATCAGGAAAGCAAATCTGGGTTGTTGTTGTGTTGTGTAGCAGGATGCTATTAGGCTCAGTGTGACTGTCTGCCTATGATAGAATGCTGACAATTCTGCTTTATGCAAATATGGTTTAAAATGAAGCAATTTGATTAATTGTATGGAAATACATGCTAGGTAGGGGACACAATCATGAAACCAAAAAATATAAAATATACATTACATTACATTCATCCCTTGTGGAGAACAGAGGACATGCTTTATAGAGCAGATATGTATGCGGTAGTAGACAAAAATGTAATGCAATTTAATTTCTGTTGTTCCACCTTAACTGGTGAACGTTGCCTGAATACGTCAGTTGTTGCTTGTAGTGACAGCAGCTGTTGAAGGAGGAAAATATATAGCTGTGTGTGTGAATGCCTTACTAGTCTTACTTTGATATTTCAATAGGCTCTCATATTCCTCACTTCATCTGCAAGACTGAACCAAAACAAAGATTCCCATTCCCAGAAGTCAGCAAGTGAGACAGACAGTGAAGAGAAATTGGGTTCCATGTGAAATATAGGAAGGTCTTGCTTAACTGAACCATTGATTTTAAGAGCAAATGTTGATCAAAATATTACGTAATTTTAATTTGTGTAAAAAATAGTTAATTCTACAACAAAGACCTTAGAAGTTTAGAAACCCAAGCCAAGAGGTGCCCTGCCAGAAGATTGAGTCCTTACAGAAAGAGCCGTATACCCAGACTGAAGAGCTGAGGAAAACACAGAAAGCAGTGACCGTGGAGGGGAACATGTACAAAAGCGAGACTGAAAAATTGGGGAAAGAATTAGCAGACAAGAAGAAGGCGTTCAGACGTGAAAAACAGAGGAACAACAGTCTGAGAGCAGCCAAGAAGACAAAAAGGGTCAAGCTACCGTCTGAAGACAAATCAAGCCATTCCCACCCCTCCCCTATCTCCCCAAGGCTCCAGCTGAAGACTGGAGACAAATCAAAGCAGTTCCAACTGCCACCAGTATCCATTGAAGTCCAGGTGCAGTCCAAATGAAAGATTATCGGGACAAAACTGTAACTGTTCTTGGACCTTCCCAGCTGTCCAAGGAGAGGGGATCACTCTTTCTCTCAAGATTTCTTCCAATTATCCTTACATGCTAAAGATTTGGGGAGTTTGCCCTTGTCTTCTAGAGAGCATGGCTTGGCTTTTTGCTGTAAAGTCCATTGAGACACTACTGGGTTATGCCAATAAATAAAATAAAAGTTATATTCATCTAATTCTTTGTGATTTTTGTCAGTGTAACAATATATATTGATAAAGTTTTTAAAAGTATGTTGCCTGTTTACTCCAGTAAGCATCATTTATGAATTATATAAATATGACATGCATGGAATGAATTTAAGAAGAAATATTATGAACCTTCATTTGTAAAATAATGTATTTCATTACAAAAATGCTTTTTAAAAGTTTATTTAAATGCTACTTACATATTGCTGTACAGCTATGTGTGTTTATTGAAACTAGTCTTATTGTTTGCAGGGATATACCACTATAAATTGGGTTTTTATTGGGTTACTTTTATGTATTACATCAGTCTGAAGGTATTTTGGTTTGTTGGCATGCGAATTCTTTGCAAGTCATATAAATCGATGGGGATTTTTGAATCAGTCAAAAATCAGTCAACCCCCACCCACCATAGCCTGGATGACCTGTGAATTGTTAACATGGCAGATTTTTTTTCATGGGTTTCAAGTAGTTCTGGAACACATTGATGGTTGTTATATTGAAAACACTTTAAAAAATAAAAATTTTGGGTAGTCTTACACTCGAAAGGTCAAACCATGGCCAAAGTATGACTGTTTTACATTTAAAATAGAAATATTTCAGCTTTCAAAATGGCCATACATACTTCTCTTAAACCTTCTTCTTGAATCTTGAATTTAGGTGTTTGAAATGTCTATGCACGTGCTAAACCCCTAAATTCATTATCACCTCTGATGTGTATATGTTGAATGGATGAAACAGATCCTTGAACCCTTTTTGTTTATCAAACAGAGAGCTTGGTAAAATATCTGCCACTTCAGAGGGGAAAAATCGTCTAGCCGTTCTTGAAGGGGAATTAACAGGAAACACAAAGTCTCGTGTCGAAAGACAACTGATGGAACGGAAGCAGAGTTGTGCTTTGTTGGCCGGTCAGGTGTCATCTCTCCTCTGACCCCAGTGAAAGCCGGAGCTTTAAGACAGCACAAACACCTTCCATGAGAAACAGCTATAGTCATTCTGATTTTTTTAGAATAATTCTATACGAATGTTTCTGCCATTGTCTTTTGATGGAAGCTCTGCTTTTACCGGCAACATTACGCTTGAAAAACTGAAATGAAATAGTTTTCTATGCACATTTTGTGTGTTGTGTTGTATACTAAACTTTCATCTTTCTGTGAATAGTTTTTATTTGAACTACTTTAAACTGTTAACAGTGATGTATGTGGGTTATGGGGACACTATATCTGGAAAGACATGTTGCTGTTGAAAGTTTTGGATGCAATTTTACAGTGCTGAGTGACCACCAAAAACTAAATCCCAACTACCTTCACTGTATTGAGGTTTTTGTAATTTAGTTTTTTTAGGTTTTGGTGAACTGGTAAACTGACCCTTTAAAAAGTTGCCTAAAGGTACCTTGTGGAGCTTTGGACCACTAGTAGTGCTATGGGGCAGTGTTTTTATGAGAGGGTCACCACCTTGTTTCTATTGTGCATGAGGATGCACATGCACACGACCACAATCATATCCAGCTATCACTATTCCACCGATTCACAGTTGGTGGTAACGCGCCAACAAACGTAGCAATGTGCCCACAAAGGCAGTGAAGAACAAGACATGTATATGTATATCACAACATGATATAAACAATGCACAATTTTTGGCTTTGCAGATGTTTAATTTGGAAAGGAAATCAATTCAGCATGTTTGTTATACGATATAGACTACACAATGTGTTTCGGTGAGAAACACTGAAAGCAAACATAACTTTTCTCTGTTCCTCTGTTCTACAGTGTACCTTTAACTCTTAAATTTCAGTGGTTTCAATCCAGAGTTTTTCATGTTTTTCATGTCCTATTATGATCTACATGATGTTTTAAGGTTACAAATCTGTGGAAAATACTAATTTTGGATAATTTTGGGCTTTTAAGCATACTGAATATAAGTTCTTTGATTTTTGAAACACTAAATCATTGATTGATCTATTGATTTGTTGGCTGACTTAAAAATAGTCACATTTAAATACATGTATATTGAGTCTGTAAATGATCTTGTTCTGGAATCAGCCTATAAAATACCCATCATACCCATAAACTTTTTTAAATTGTGACACCTCCCAGGTTACTAACAACTCCAAATTCCCAGAAAAAATACAGAGGACCTGACCAATGGAAGCTGCTGAACATTAGTTCAAGATGTCAGCTATCAGCCACATCAAACCAAAAATATCAGTATAGGATGTAAAAACCCTGTCTTAGATCAGTTCCAATAAGAATCAAAGCTAAAGTGTAAATCCCTGCAGGATGATTACAGGATTATTATAGTGATATTACAAGTGATGAAATACAGTATGTTTAAGTGCAATAAGGTTGTACAGACTATACTTGTATAGACAAATGAGTATGACTGGTACTGTATATGGTAAAATAGTCTATATACAGTATATATAAATATATTGGGAATTTGTATAATACCAAATATTATGAAACACTGGATCCCTTACTCTAACAGTTTTCAGTGTGTGCATACATACTGTACTGTATGCGTACATCTGACAGTTCTGTCTCCTGCAGCATTCGTCATTCATGACTGTCTTCAGGGATGGTGTATTCCCCTACCGTGATTATTGCTACTTTGCTGGACGCCTCGAGCTTAATACTGCTGTTAATAGTCTCACCTCCTGAGAATGTACAGGATGAGACACTGCAGGACCAGCAGACTGAGGTTTTGTCAATGGGAAATGTGGGAATTCCCTAGAGTGCTGCTGGTGCTGAGGAACTTTTTGGTTGTTAGCTAATTGACTTGTAAAAGCAAAGGCCTCTGAATAATGATTATTACCCATATACCAAGACAATAGCAATTTCCAACATAATGTGGGTGATGAGAGGAGAGTATCCATGGCTTTTCGCCATAGCTGTTTCACTTTCAAGCACTGTCTTGAGACAAATGACAGTGTCATGAAATGAAATGATGATTACTTACAAGGTCATATATATCACGCATTCTCTCTTACAAATTTCTGCAGTCATTTGTCCTCTGTGATGTTGCTGAAAGGTAAACATGACTCTTTGGATCAACTTTTTGGTAATTTCTTGGTTTTGGTAATGCCCTAACTGTTCATCCAGTGCTGGCAGTAGGTTAAAATTTCCACTTGTTTGAATTCCCGTTAGCCTCAGCCATATTTTTAGAGTAAAGTTGCCAACACAGGGAGCTCAAGCAAAACAAGGCAGGGTCATCTGGCAAAAAAGTTGAACCTGGTTCACCTTTTGCTGCAACACAACACAGCGTCATCTGGCAAGGCAATGCATTAGTCAATCACACACATGCAAGTGCACATTCCTGGTGGATGACTTTCGACTTCCTGGATCATATTTCATAGGGTACATCTCAAGTCCCTTATTTGACATTTCCTCCCTCCTCACTTGAACCAGAAGTCGTTTTGGTCCTCCATCTTGAAGGCCAGCTCAATGCTCGAGGAGGATCTCTGAGGAGCCATGAGCAAGGATACACGAGAGCAGCCTTCACGGAAATCTTTTACTATCCCACATGCCCCCTTATTGGATATCAGTTATTGATTGGACGCTGCAGCTGATTGGACTGATCTGATACATCACAACATCACTGCAGTCTCATTCCAGAGTGAAGACAGAGTGTTATTTCCCCCATTAACTGTTATTATGGATAAAATTAAAGTAAGTGAGAGTCTGTCAGCAAGAAACACATTTTAAACACATTTATATATACCAACACGTCACTAATGCCATCTGCTGGACTGTTTCTTGCCTATCTATTCCAGCATTGTGATGTTATGTGTGAAAAGGTGCAAGATGGAAATTTTCCTGAATGTAGCAGCATGTATGAATAGTGAAAATCACTAGCGGTGCCTGAAAGATTATCCCAGTAATTTGCTGGGAACTATGTTTGAAAGAGGCTTAACAGAGCAATGTGGAGAGATATAGGAAGAGATGTGTGTTTGGATATCAGTGGGCGAAAACTTTTCATGTTTTCATTTCCAAAAGAATGTGGCTGAGGTCTAATTTTTTCATCTCTCCCTCAACCTCCTCCTGATCTAACAACAGGTAAGGGAGGTGTGTGTGGAGCCAACAGTCCTCTGTAAGCTCTGTTTCTCTGTGCAGCTCCGTATTGCGCTAAACTCTAAGCCCTGCCCACTTTCTAGCAGTCTAATCAAATGCAAAGGATTTGATTTAAATCCCTCTTGTAACTGTACACCGCTCAAGTATTCAGTTTCACTGGGAAATACGTCACAGTACAGAAGCTAAAGATGTTCTAACATCCGTTTCATGGGGGCTTTAAGAGACTTGAGATGGAGTTGTGAACTGACAACACCATGGACAGAGCCTCAGCAGACGAAAAATTATGTTTCGTCTCCCAGAATCCACCAAGGTATTTGTCAGTGTGCACAAGTGCAGGCTGCCAGCTAAATGGCCAACTCTGACACATTCTCTGCCACTAGGCTAGCAACAGCCTTAACAATGACACATTGATTGATTGAAACACATACAGACAAATCAGTGTTGAATTCAGACGCGGTGCATTGTTTATGTTTTTATATTTGGTTAGGTAATAATGAGTAGGACAGAACATGATAAACGTCTGTGTAAGCACTGAAAACAAGTATAATATTAGAATTATTATTTTAATTGCGGTGAAAACCGGGTCCAATTGGTAGTGAGTGTTGACAACTGGGACATTTTAGGGTTTTACAGATATCCCAGACAAACCGGGACATCTGGTCACCATACATATGTTATCATGCTCACTGTAAAGTCCCCCTCTACTCAAAAATGTGTTTTTCTTCTTGTACCATCAGTTGGATGTTTGAGCTTCACTGTGCAGAATGATATATGTGCAGAGTTTGTTTTCACAATCTACTGAAGGAGGAAAGTTTCTCTGTGATCACTGAAATTCTTTGAAATTAAAAATATTTGCATATTCATAGATCTTGAATTTTTACATGAGGGAGGAGTAGATGTAATTTTAATGATTTTTGAACATTTTTTGTACAAATAAATATATACAATTCAATATTAACACTAATACAACTGATTGAGCAATTTTAAGGGGATTTATACACAAACCGTTTCAAATGACATATTTAGGCTTTTTCATTGGTGTGACAAGGCAAGCAATTGGAGTTGCCATCTCGGAATAAGAGTAACGAGAGATTTTTCTGTCTTATCCTTGCTGCCATTGCGTGAATGCAGCACAGCATGCTAACTGTGAGAAATACTAGCATCTTAACATCTTTAATAGCTGTTATATATTGCATGTAAATACCAGAATGTTAGCATGAATACAGCATAGCAATATGCTAACAATAGCTAGCATGTTGGTGTAATACGCTAATTGTAGTAGTGTTATGTATTTACCATGCACATCTATGTTAATGTTAGAATGAATACAGCTAGCATGGTAATATACTGACATTTTGCTAGTGTTAGTGTAATATGCTAACTGTAAGCATGTTATGTAAGCACCTCCAATAGTTATTAATGTTATTTAACACTCAAGTAAATGTTAACATTAATGCTAATGTTACTATGCTACCATTCATGTTAACATGAAGCATTTAGCTCATAGATGATCTAAAATGACCACTGCGCAGAGTTAATTTAAGTAGAAACTTTCTTTTTCTGGTGCCACCCTCAAGACAAACTTGCCCCTCAAGTGACAACTGTCTAAAGCATATCTGGGGAGTGTGTAAGGTTACCTACAGGTTTACTGGGTAATAAATACTTCAAAGTTTCAAAATGAAATCAAGTTTATCTCACACACATAATAGTGCCAAAGTACTTCATCATAATAAGTAGTTCGAAATTCTCCTTCAGTAGGCCATACTTGCATCCTAACACCAACAAGCACCAGCAGGAGCACAGGCTTACATAAATCAGCCTTTCATCTTTTCTGTACCTCCAGATAGTGATCTACAGCATCTACTGTGTGCTTCGCATCAACGCAATAATGAGCACCGGGAATGCCCAGACAGTTCAACACAGCACCAGGCTTACAATGAGAATCAATATAAAGCTAAGTTTCTATATGGTCTGCAGCTCAGTACCTGTTTATCCCCCATCACACAGCAGAGTTCCTTTCATGATGGGACCCCTACATTTTTGTCAGGTTGCAACTCAAGCACTTCACTTGTGCGGTATTTCACAACCACTAAAGAATGCAGAATGCTAACAAATCAGTCAGTTGGACACACTGGTATGATAAATTACATTTTTAATTGCTTAAACTGTAATTTCAAAGTAATGTTTGATCAAACACAATCCCGTTCATGCCTTTCCTATTTGTTTCAGACACAAGGAATGCTAAAGAAAAAACTCTTTTACCTAGCTATATTACACAAATAATGGCTGAGAAATAAGCTGTTTTTTGCAACTATGGGATATTGTTGATAAAAGTGTCTTTTAAAGAAAAAGTAACAGCTAGTACCCACATGTGCACACAATATGTACACACAGCTCTACTGCAGATAAGTGAAACAGAGATGAGATAGGCTCAACCCACTGGGATATGAATGAATGCACAACAAAAGCTAGAGGTACAGTATCTGGATGTAATGTGTGCATTCCATGTATTTGTTGGTGTGTGTTGAGTTGGCAACAGAGACCAGAATATCCTGCAACTTGTCTCTTAAAAATTACTTTTATATACTACAAAATGATTTTTGATTTGGGAAAAAAAAGTATGCCACCTGGATTTTGTTCTGTGGCAACATATTTTCTAGTGTAGGAAGTGTAACACATCTTACCTTGTGTTCAAGTCACTGCTGACTTTTTAAACATTTAATCAAGGTGACAGTCTTTCCCTAAACCTTAAATCTTTGCTTATCAGTGTTTTTATATTAACAATGGATCAAATGACAAATGAATTATAACCTCACTCTGCAGTTCCTCTCAGCTCTATTGAGCGTTTTAGGCTCCTTTAATTCTTTGTTTTGGTTTTCTGTTTTGGTTTTCCTGCAACTTTACTGTTTTGGTTTGGTCTCACTCAGTCAACACTGTTTCCTGCAGCAGTAGGCACAGTCTGTTTTCAGTGAAAAAGCTGTGATAAACCTACTGTACACTTGCCCAGCACCAGCAGACAAACTTAGCAACTAGCTGTTGAACACATTGTAGCACTGAGCAGCTATACAGAATAATATTTCCTTCAGAAGTCGATCTAGACCACAACAGAGCTAAAATGAAAGTGAATATTGGACTCACATTCATCAAGTGGACACAAACACAACTCCAAATGAATGCTAATGCTCCTCAGTGTCTGTTGGATGGCGAACGTGTTAGGAAACAATTGCTAACATATCAACTTTGTAAAGTGATTAAATGTCAGTATTGTGTTTACATCATGTTCTGCTGCCCTTAAGTGGCTGAAAGATCAATGAATACTGATTTAACCAAGTGCTTTGAGTTGTCTAAACATAACAATAAAATATTAATCATTCTAAGTACGAAAATTGTGCAACTGTGCATGTCGGGTGATGAAAAATGTTTCCTAATTCTGTTAATAAAAACCATAATCTGAACAGCATTATGTTTCTTTCAAAAACCTATTTGCTGTTGCAAATTAGTAATACATAAACCATTTTTTTTGTACAGTACCAGTACCAGTACTGGTACTGTATATATAGCCTATATACTACTATACTGTATATACATCACTATACTGGTCTGGATTAGGCCTCAGTACACAGGGCCTTGATCATACTAGTGTAAGGTCAGAAGCCCACACATAATTTGTACTACAAATAGATAAGATATGGTGTTTCTCCTTCTATTTATTCCATATCAGGTAAAGGAATGGTACTACTAGTAGGTGATGGATTTTCTAGAATCTGCAGACTGAGGGCCTGGGAACAACGCATTTCTCTGAAAAATAACAAACCACCTCCCACAAGGGACAACCTACACCTTCCCCTGTTCTTCCTGAAAGACTTTGTTATCTCATTTATCAGAAATGCCAGCCTGTTAGAGGTGTCTCAGTGCCGAGAAATTTACATATATATGAGGTTTCAATCTTGCACTCACACAGCATCTTAGGATAGGATAGCAAGAGTGATTTTCCTTTCTTTTTAAAATCAAATTCCAATCAACCGAATCCACTGAAACTTAATTATTGAACTGCTGACTTGATCTACTAAATAAACTTACCATGCCTACCCCACTGAGGAGTGCTGTCTTGATGTCTTGAAATGACCAATAGAAAATTGTCACTATACTGAGCAGCGTGTTAATGATCAATCATTCTCAAATGGGTCACTCATAAAGCCTAAGGCATAAACCATATATTTACATACCACTGCTCTGTCATTGATGGACACTGATTGATATTTACACATGATAAGGGCACGGACCCTGAGTTTCTCACTAGGAAAAGATACAAGAGCATTCATCATAGCAGTTGGAAAAACTGGGTTGTAACACAGGACTGTTAATCACATGTATGCCGTATTTTGTGTCCTTATCAAGTGACACATCTGCAGAGTTTTGAGATCAAAAACAATTTATAGTTTTGCAGAATTTTCTTTCTTATGCACATCTTTAGCCACCTGTGAAAGATTTTACCGAATAAACTATTTAGATGTAATGATCACACAGCTTTCAAACCTCTACAGATTGACAAGGGTGTTCAGAAAAGAAATTCCCAGCTGTAATCATCACAGCAAACACATTATGTGTACGAGCTTTTGTAAGGAGAGCAGAGGGAATTACCACAGTGCCCCAGGGGCTGAGACAGAGCTGATAATAGCTGTACCGCACTCATCATGGCATGCAGTGAGTAATTAACAAGCTACCTGTAGTTTCTTGCTGCCTTACAAAAAATGTGACCACCTCTGAAGGTCAAGGTGAAGAACCTTTTTCCACTTTCTGTAATAAAATCAGGCACTTAATTTGTTCGGCATATAGATTGATAAATGAAATTAAATCACTATTTCTGTGTTAATAACAGATTAGGCTATGAACGTGATTTAAAGCTGCCCTAATGATGTTTTTTGCATTAATGATGGGTCAAATGACCATGTGAAAAGGGGTCATGTGTGACCCAAATACTATATATTTACCACCAAACAGCAGTTCCCCTCAGATCTGCAGTGCTTTTAGCTTCTTCTAGCGAATTATTTTGGTTTTCTGACACATTTACTGTGTGGTTCAGTCTCATCACTCATCAACCATGCTTCAGCAGCAGCAAGGAGCTGTTTCAAAATAAAAAATAGTCCTGACAAAAACACATAGATGCTACCTACTCAGCAACAAAGGGACAAAGACAAAGTTATCAACTAGCTGGTAAGCCAAACATGTAGCAACTATATTTTTATCAGAATTTGGTGGAAACCAAAACTGAGCTAGAAGGAAAGTGAATATTGGGCTCACATTAGTCAGGTGGACAGAAACACGAGTGTTTTAGTAGTACTTATTTTGTTGGTCATAATAAAAAGGGCATTACTCGTGGTATATTTGGCAAACATATACTCCAGATATTATACATATTTTTCTTCAAAACATAGAATAAGGAAGATCTGTGCTCCTCACCAAGTCACTCCTAACACTCTCCACTTTAGTCTCTCAGGTCTATCCATATAGAAGTAATATCTGAATAAATTATCAGCTTGTTGATTTGTTGTTGCACACTTTTGGTTCAAACAGATGATGATCAGTGCATTCATGGACAATCCATGAAAAGTGCTGCCTTAACCTTGTTACGCTCTGTGCCTCAGCCCGTCTGAACTTGTAAAAAACAAACAAACTGCTGTTCCTTTGCTTAAAAATCACAAAGACAAAACGTCAGTGTGAGAAAAGGCATTGTGGCATGAGACTGTGATCTCACTGTCAAAGTGTGAGACTTGGCAGCTCTGGTGTCTGCTTGATAGACAATCGATTGCTAACATGTTAACCACAACGTCTTTATATGACATATGTATTTGAAGTACTGTATGTGTTTCTATCATTGTTCTTCTGCCCCCAAGTGGCCAAAAAAGCAATGTAGTTATATAGCCCCTATGTGGGTGATTTAAAAATGGTAGAATAAAAAAATCCCTTTTTTACAATCGGAAACTTATGTTATCAAAATGATTAGCAACACGTTAAAATCACATAAACATTGTAGACATAAAGGCTTTAAAGTGGCAAAAAACTGTATTTTAATGTTTAGATGGGACATAACACAGGTAGGGAATCCAAAAAATGCTTTTTAATCAGAATTCCATGCCATCTGTAATTAAATACAATATCTTCAGAGGAGATGTATTGCCAGTATATTGTCACCTGAAATTTGTGAAGTTGTAATGACCCCAATTCACTTGAAGTAAAAATGAAGAAATCTTATAATAGTAATACAAGGAAATCCAAAAAGACAACTTCTTTGTAGATGCTTTGTTCAGCTCAGTGCAGCTTTGAGCTTCATCGCTCTGGAGTGACCTGTGGCTGATTCAGCTGACCTGAGGATCAAAGCAGCACTGCGTACCTGTGCGAGCATCACTTGTTGAGTACAAAGGCCCATGCTGTCAGACCCGACCCTCCATGTAGCTGACCTGCAGCACCCAGGCCAACTCAAACGTGAACCCACCCAGCCTCAACAAACACACTGCTGGACAACTTCAAACACAGTACTCAGCTCTGAACTTCATTACCTCACATGAAAGACAAAGATTCATCTTTCCTTTGAGCCAGACATTTCGTTTGATGCAATGCACTGACCTATATGGGCACAGTGCAGGTTTGAGGTCTTTCACATTACATCACTACAATGCACGTACAGTACGACACAATTCTAATCTCTTTGGCCCCTACAATGATGTAGCTCTTATAAAGTAATTTGACAAAACTAACCACACTTCACTATGCATATAAATGGGGGAGCTCACTTCTGAATGTTTCTATTACAGCTTATGAGGCAGTTACTCTTCAGTGAACCTGGGAAGCAAAACATTTCAGAGTTGGAGGAAGGTAATTTTTCTCACTTAGCCAGGGGGAGCAGCATGGGGCTGTGGGGGTTTGAAGATGACCTGTCAAGCCACTAAAATCCAAAATAGTCAGTGGAATGCACTTTTCCAGGTCCTTTAACAACAACACATGGTCGCTACAGTATACAGACACAACATTAAATCAATTGATTCTGTAGATACTTTTTCTGTTTGAGTGGATTTAGAATTTGATTTTCCAACATGACTTTTTTGCTGCCGGAAAGAACTTTAACCTGTTAAACGACACTGTCCCACCCAGGGGACACTTTAGCCTCTGTAACTTTGGTTTAGGATCACTTACTCATTCTGAGTTTTTGGTTGTAAAATTTAAAGAGCTGCCTTTCAAATGAGACCATGGTTATGAACAGTAACCTTTTTTATTTTGGGTACATTATTTTCAGGCTGGTGCACAAAAATAGGGGTATTTGGGGGATAAAAATAGGGGTATTTCACAAAACTTTGGCATTTCACTGGTTTTAATGGTGAGAAGTCTTTAAGGATAAGTTCACAATTTTTCAAGTCTGTCTTAAATCAACAGTCAGGTGTCCATATGAACAGTGAAAGAGGTTTTCCTTGCTGTAATCATTCCTCCTGTTCATACTGACTATTAAAAGATCCCCTTCAAATGTGCTTTTAATGGAAGTGATGGGGGCCAAAATCCACAGTGTGTCCACACAGTCATTTAGTGCAAACATGCATTTAAAAGTTGATGTGAAGCTTATATGATGCTTCAGCAGTCTGAGTTAGTCATATCAAGTGGATATCTGACACATTTACATGATATATTCTTTTTAGCATCAAATTCCCTCTTTGTGTTTCCTCAGACAGTGTTTCCCTGTTGAGCTGTGGTGGAAGTATAGTAACAAAAAGAGGCACTTTGGCACTAAAAAGACTGTAATGTTGAAAGATATCTACTTGATTTGACTCATTTGGAAGTGTATTATGAAGGGATCTTCTAATGATCAGTATGATTAGGAGGATGATGATGATTATTGAAAGAAAAACATGTTTCAATGTTCATTTGACTATTGTTCTAAGACAGACTTGAAAAATTGTGAACCTGTCCTTTAATTTATTTGGCTACTTGGGGGCAGTGGAACTGACATATTACCACCTTATAAATTTGTCCAGTATTCACTCTCCTTTTAGCTCAGTTTTAGCTCCATTAACAGCTTTTTGGCCACTTGGGAGCAGCAGAATAACGCAAAACTGACATATTAATACCTTATAACTTGTTAGCAATAGTTGCGTATTTACACTTTTAGCAGACACAGAGCAACATTAGCATTTATTTGAAGTTGTATTTCTGGCCACTTGGGGGCAGGAGAACAACCTATAAACACAATATTGATATTATCACGTATAAAGTGGTTATTGTGAATGTGTCAACCAAATTACACATCCATTATTATCCATTATTTCTGGCCACCTGATGAATGTAAATTCAATATTCGTTCTCCTTTTAGCTCTGTTTCGGTCTCAACTAACTTCTGAGAAACATATCTGGCTCTTTAGCTGCTAAATGCTTCAAACCAGGTTGATGAGACCAGAGAGGCTGAAGAAAAACAATAAATTTATGTTAAACCAAAACAATGAGCTGATATATTGTGTAATGCCTTTGTCATCACACACATTGTGATCCACTGATATAAAAATGTTGATGAGTGCAGCTTTAAGTTGGAGAATAGTAAATGAACCCTAAGTGTCAACGTAAATCCTAAATGAAAAGCTGTAATCACGATTGTACTAAAGATACATAGTTTACCTATATGTCTATTATATATAAAAATATTTTTTTTTTATTCTTTTAGTTATTTATTTAGTCATGGAAAGTTTAACGATAGACAGAATTCTCTTCATGTGAAAAACATAAACCTGAACCAAACAATGATAAGCTACATGTCACCCAGGTTCCCTGAAGGCCGGAAACAAGTATGTTAAGGTATGATGGAGTGAGCTTTCAAGTCTTTTCCCCTCTTTTTAACTGTCAGTGCCGTAGGGAAAGTCAGTGCTTGGTATGTCAGGGAAAGTCTCTCCCTTCCTCTGGTCATATATCCATGTACATAATGTATTGGCGCTCATTCCTCTTGGTTCACACGATACCTAATCAGTTAACAGACAGGGCTTTACTTGTTTGACTCTTTTCAGTGTGACAGGTTTATGAAGCACAGAAGCGCAAAGCCTTTAGGATGTGTCCATTTTAAAGGTGAAATTAGTTATATTTTCATTGGATCTTGACCATAATTTGTCAGAATTTCAATGTGTCCATTTATTTCTGATCAATGCCAGTCTCTCAATTGCAGCTGAGATTTTAAGCTTTCTAAACAGCCAAAGCTGGACCGGCTCTGGAAATGCTTCAGTATCCTCAGGCCCCACTGTGCACCACACACAGAGCTTCTCTAAAACCACAACATTTTTGCAACATTTGAAAAAGTCTGAAAAATATCAGTGTTAGTGTGAAGTGGACCATAGATGTATTAAGAGAGCAGGATACAGTGCAATTAGTTGAGCTGCAGTCCAAAAAGCATTTTTCTGATAAACCACCATTAACGAGAACATCTCAAACAGCCAGGAATGTCAATTAGTCTCACTCATACTTGAACTTATAAACTCTTAAATACACAACCAGGAGGAGAAAAACTGTTACTTGTACTGGGTGACAAGAGGAGACACTACATTGGTGTCAACTATAGTACAGTTTTCTCAATAGATCCATGAGTTGGCCAGGAAGGCAACCTTTTAAGTAGTTAAAGCTGCATTAATCAATATTTTTAAATTAACAACAGCAACATCAAATGACTGTGTGTAATGTGAAAGGGGTCGTAGTGAAAAAACACACAGAGAACTCTACAGCTCCCCTCAGTTCTGTGGAGCGTTTTAGTGTTTTTCAGCTTATTGTTTTTTTATTTGTTTTTCACTCTCCTCAACTTCATATCCAGTAGCATCAATGATTTTTTTGTTGATTGTTGTTTTATTTTCTGATAAACCCACTCTACACTACCTGCACAGGTGGTGAACAGTGGCGCATTTAGCAGCTAAAATGCCAAATATTTCCTCAGCTGCTGGTGGAGAGCAAAACAGTACTAAAAGGAGAGTGAATATTGGATGTACATGTATCAGGTGGACAGAAGCATGACTTGAAATGAATAGTATTGTTCCTCCCTCTCTACCCAATGTGTAATTTAGACTATTGTTTGCTAACACATTTACTGTCACAACTCAACCGTCAGTGTTGTATTTTCAGCTAATAGCTAATATTAGCTCACCACAGTATCACATTTGGTAACATTTAACAAACATCCAGTGGTACTCTCATCATGCCTTGATTTTTTAGTTTATACAGGAATAGAATACAGAGATGAAACTTTGAAGGTGAGAGAAGCTAACTTTACTTTTTTAGCTATGACTTATAGCTTGAGTCACTTGAAAAGCTTTTTGTTTCATAAAGTTTGATATATTTTTGATTACTGAAGCTGCCATTAGCTGACACAGTTTGCTGATATGTTTTTTGTCAACCACTCCTGGACATCCTCCTCCATCACTCTGTGTGGGGGTGGAGGTGGAGGAAATGTCAATTTAAACTAATCTAAAATCCAGTCAGACTGTGCTGCATTTTTATTATTGCTTCTGGCAAATATGTTTGACCTGACTGGATATGATAAAAATACATATAATATTCAACCTGATTCCTCTAACTCATCAGATTTTCCACCAGTGAATGCCACACATGCTACACTTTAGTGTTTTAAACCAGAAATGCAAATCTTATCTTTCATGTTATTTATTTTTAAATAATTGCATTTTTCAATCTGTGTACCTTTCCACATATACTCTATAATTAAAAGGAGCGGTGGGAGCAATTATGATAAAAATGAGGGGTAATTTTCCATAACGGGCCTCTCCAAGAAAAATACTCCATCACATGAAATAGCATTTCATCATGATTGCAGTTATGACAAAGAAGAATTAATCAAAATGAGACGGTGCTTGTCACATCAAGAAAAATTCCAAAACCCATTAAACACAGGAACACTCGATGACTAATCGTGAGTGTGCCGACAATTGCAAGGTACGTGGTAAACAAAACGAGGATCTTACGCAAACTGAAGCTCTTTGATTCCTCAGTGGGTTTTGTTAGGCGTACACAGGCCTCACAGGCTGGTACAGCATGATAAAAGAGGACTTCCATATCTCTGTGATTAGCCAGAAAAGAGGATGAATAGTATGTAATCAGCCAATTATGGGCATCAGTTAACTGGATCCCCCATCAGGACCTGGTGTTGCCGTCACAGAGGGAGTCTCTGCCTCTGCTTTGGAAGAAACATATCACATTTAGCCATGGAAAAGCTGACTCATGATTTCACAGAGAGTCTGCATGATAACAACCACTAATAGCTTACATTGACACATTATTACACTGGGAAGGTGATTGAACACACCAGTCAGATGGAATCAGTGGTGTGGTTCTGTATTGAGGAAGCCCCCTCTGAGAAGAATGGGAATGTGTGCTGGAATGGAAAATGTAGGCATGCATTTGATGTGCTGACGCTCAGAGAGGTTACGCAAGTGTATTGTGCAAATGTACATTCTTTCAACAACATACTAGTGCTGAAGGATTGGTGCTGTCTGCTGCCCTCTACTGTCAAACTGCCACTCACTGACTGGGGTCACCACAAAGTTTAAGAACACGACTGAGCTCTTTCTATTGGTTTCATTATGCAATATTTTCATCAGACATGAAAATATAATTTATGTCATTCCAAGGTTGAGGTTTCAGCTACAGAAAATGTAATATGATCAGTTAAATGTCTGATTCTGCTCAGGTTACAATATACTGATATTTACAGTATTTTTATTTATTTATGAATTTTTTAGCCATTTTAGCCATTTTTCATTAGCCAGATTTTGGCTGAATCTTTTATATTGACAAAAACTATTTGATCCCTGTGTTTTATTATAACAGCAAAAGTAATAAATTCAGTTGCAAAAAAGTGAGATTATTAATGTACACGATACACATTTTAAAAATGAAATGATGGATGACAATAAAACAGACTTTTATAGAATTGGCTAAACATATAAACTGCAAACAATTGCATCACCTTTTAAGATGATAAATAATGTGAGGGAGGAAAGTTTGGGAAATGTGGATTACAAACTTATAAAATTAGATTTATTTTTGTAAAGATTTATTTTATAGATTACCTTATTTTAGCATTTTTTATTGGGATGATTTCGATAATTCAATTAATTGTAATTATATGCTATTTCTTTTCTTAAGTCAAACTTGTTTACATTAAGTCAACAAGTTCGACTTTTAATGCACTGACTGTCAATCATGTGTTAGAATAGAATAGAATAGAATACAACTTTATTGTCCACCAGGGTGGAAAATTGTCTTCAGCTCACCAAAACATGAAGATACACTACACATGATTCTTACATATATCAGCATATATAAATATGGATGTCATGACAGCTCCCCAAAAGTGAAGCCAAAACATCTTGATCTCCCCTTGGGGGGAGGCTGCAGTGTAGGTCATAAGTCCCGCCCCCTCCATGTTAGCAGATGGTACATGAGCCAAACTAAAATATCAGTTCATGTCAAATAAATTTTTCCCAAAGATGGTTTCTGTCTTTTTAGGTAGTTCTTATCACGTCGATGTTTGTCCAAGTGCTCATTTTTCTGATAAATTTGTTTTGAATTAGTTATTTGACAATATAAAAAGGGGATGTGATGTCATGATTGACAGCTGTGACAGCCACTCAAACCTCCGTCAGGCAGCAGGACGGCTGAGGGGGCGTGTCATTCTTGACATTGGAAATCTTAAGGGCCAAGTTTTTTTTTTGAGCTTTCAACCAAATCTCTTCTTCTTCTATCTCAGCGGATGGAGTTTACTCAGTAGTCATGGAGATGGACTCCTGGTCGATGACCTTTGACCCCTTCCCAGTCCATGATGTGATTGGTTATGGCCAGCCATACAAGGCAGTCTGGGATGCTTTAAAGGATAAGTTCACATTTTCCAAGTCTATCTTAAAACAATACTGACATGCACATTAAAAAAGTTATTGGTCGCTGTAATTGTTTCTCCTGTCCATAGTGGCCACTGAAGGTGCTTGCAGACAGCGAGCAGTTTCCATTGCGGCCGCTGCCTGGTAACATTGATTTCCTGAGTTTTGAATCAGTGACTACCTCTGATCCTAACAGCCTGTAGACTTCACCACAGGCTCAAACTCATCACACTGCTAAGAGTGGGGTTTGACTTAAAATAGAGGAAATGGTGAGCAAAGGATATTAAGTTTTGCTAACTAGTATCAAAAACATTGTTTAATGGCACAAGTCAGATAATCAGACTTTAAGCTTATGTAGTTCCAATATGTTTCTCTTCACTGATCTGTGTGTTCTCTGCTGGTGAAGAGGTGTACACTTAAGGAAACTCACATACCAGATAAACATGTTAATTCAATGGTTCAATCCTGCTTTTATCATCTCAGAAACATTTCAAGGATTAGACCAGTTCTTTCTGCCAAAATTCTGGAAACTGTTCACACTTTCATAACCAGTCGATTGGACTACTGTAATTCCCTGCTCTCTGGCATCAGCAAAAAATCCCTCTCCTGCCTCCAGCTCATCCAAAACTCTGCTGCCAGGATTTGCCAGCTTTCCAATGAAGTCAGTATTGGCTAATTGTCAAGTCATGGGAAAGGTGGTCAACAACTGTGGAAAGTCCCCAGAATTTGCCGTATGGGAGGAGCCCTGGAGATAAGACTCCATATGGGGAGGTGGTCTCCAGGGTATATAGGTTTGTGGTTTTTTATTCAGTTTTTGACTGTCTGCTTCATGAACCAGCCTCCGGTTTACTTGTATCTTGCTGAATACACAGTAAATCAAATATTGCACTGAACTTTTTGAGTTATTTGTATTTTTGAGATTGTATAGTGTTGTGAAGAATCTGAACATTTCCCTTCACTGGCTACCTGTTGCTTTTAGAATAGATTTTAAGATTCTATTGATTACTTACAAATCCCTAAGAGGCCTTGCCCCAAGCTATCTATCGTATCTCTTATTGCCCTGTGTCCCTCCCCACTCCCTGAGATCATCGGATGCATCGCTTCTTGTTGTTCCAAGGTCCAGATTGATACATAAACAAGCAGAGCCTTTGCAGTCAGGGCTCCTAGACTATGAAGTGTTCTCTTTTTTACAGTTTTTACTGTAAAGCACTTTGTAACTGTGTTTTGAAAAGTGCTATATAAATAAAGTTATTATTTTTTATTATTATTACCAGTAAAATCAGCTCCTATATTGTTTCTGAGAGCGACGAAAAAGAACTATTTCAATGTAAGTATTGGGGGATAAAATCCACTGTCCTTGTTTCCTGCAAAAATGAATTCTTAATTTCAGTTAAGCCCAGTGAGAGTAGTAGTAGCAGTAGTCAAATCAAGTATGTTCTAAAGTTAGTCATATTAGCAGCAAATTCCCTCTTCTCTCCCTCTGTTGTGGCTCAACAAAACACTGTCCATGAAAGCAAAAGGAGGAATTTCATACCAAAAAGACTGCAATATTGGAAGATAACCATTTAACGTATCTATCTCAAACTGTTGAATACTCATAATGTCTAATCTAGCTTCAGCTGAATGTTTGCATGTTTCATTCAGTTGAGGACAGAAGATGGTGTTTGTGTATGTACATTTACGTTTTATGTACACTGATTTGTCTAACAAGATAAATCTTGAGGGTGAGTTTGTGTGAATATTGTGTGTGAATATCTAACCTCTACCTACCTATCCATCTCTCTATCCATTTTTGGTTTGGGTGTACTCTAGCAGGTATTGGTTAGCATACAGTCTGCAGTGAAGCGTGGTGCTGGAGTTCATTTACTAAACTGCCCTCACAGCCTGAAGCTGTTTGAAGTAAAATCAGCCCAGCACAGAGCTTCTGCTCTCAGCTACTTCACCATCCACCGGTAAAAGCCGAGCTCCACTTTCTTCACATTTCTCCATTTACAGTCAGATCAAAGCCAGCCGGCCTGAATGCTCAGTGTCAGGGTCAGTGACCACTTTCTGTAACGCATTGCTTTCATTTCATTGCCTAAGCTCTTTGCTTTTATCAGAGTTTTACTGATGTGGCTTTTTCAAGGGTGTGCTGTTCAACCCTGCTGCCACATTTCTACAAGGAGTTTGTCTTCCACTCAGAATTGTATCCTTATGGGCTGTTGTATCCTCTCTATCAACATTTATATTCCACATATACATTTATGACCAGCATGCGATACTACAGTAAAACCCTCCAATAAAATCTAACTAATTAAACCAATCCTTCAATGGCTGACAGCTCTGTAAAGTGGGATCGTCTGCCACACTCTTCAATTTTATGGGATTCATATAAAAATTAAAATTTTGCTGCAGGTTTTACAGACTTTTTATTCTTCTTATCAGTACAGAACCAAAAACAGAGAAAACACTAAGTGGCTAATATAGTTAAATGCATTATCAGCTAACAAATACATCACTATATATTTACTGTAACCCTGTTTTTTCTGTTCAAGGATTACTTCCAAATGTGACATCCGCAGCAAATAAATGAGATACAGCTCTGCTGTTATTGTTACCTCAGTGAGACCATGTCCAAGAAAACCCAAGAAAACTTAGCTGTTTGAAAGGATACACCTTTCTATATCTTCCTTGTTGTCAACAAATGAAAAGACCAAAACCAATTATGAATCAATCCAATAAAAAATGAAATTAAAAAAAATGAAAAAAAGAAAGTATTGTCTGTGTGTTCTAAGTCTGATCCTGTATATCTTATTCCTCTGTGCTATGGAGAACTCCATTGTTGTCCAAAAACTATAAAGTCAATGCACACGTAAGTGGACTTAAATAACTAATACCATGTAATCACAGCATCCCCTGTTTGATTCTGACTGAGGATTGCTGCATGTCATTCACTCTTACTCTCTTCCCATGTTTCTTGTGTCGCTCTACTGTTGAATAAAAAAATGGATAGTAAAAGCTTTATTCTTTAAGACTGGTGATAAAACTAATATCTGAATGAAGTTGAATGAAGAAGAAAAACATCCTATTTGTAAGTTATGTATTTATACAATAACTTTATAAGCAGTCCTCCAGTAACATTATTCTGCTCACGCCTGTTAACAGTTCAACCAATGATGACAGCAGTGTGAACGCAGTGCAGTAAGACATGATGAACTGTTGGCATTTAAGGCGTTAGCAGAATAATGTTACTGGAGGTCTCATCACATATATCTAGTTGTCTTGGTAACCCTTTGAAGTCAAGACAGATAATCAGAGGTCACACCCCTACATGTGTGGGACGCCACCTCAATAGCCGGATGTGTTTGGGCTTCAGCAGAGAGGAAAGAGGCCACCCAGTGCAGACCAGTGTCACTGCTTCACTGGCTGAGCAGTTTCCTGAACAAACTCTGTATCATCACGTCATACAGAACACTGTGAGCCAAATGGACCATTGATTCTTGTGACAAAGATCCTTTACAATGCTTCCAAATGCTTCTACATTTTGCTAAATTTCAATTGGTATAACTTTATTATATATATATATATATATATATATATATATATATATATATATATATAATATTCCATTGCTACTTAACAATATTTGATTACAGTCTGGTAGATTGTTTCTGGACAAAAATCTCTAGCTCACAGGAAGCGATGTGTTTTTGACAATTGTAGTTTGTAATAAAGAGACAAACTGCCCACTGGTCACACTGACCGACAGATGTACTGTATTTTGTTTATTTACAGCAATGAGCACTGAGCACCAAAGATGGGTGCAAATTCAAAACAGAGATAGCTGAATGAGGATAAGACATATGGCTTGCAGTGAGTACTGAGTTTTTCATTGTTTGCCCAAATCATAATTCAGTTCACCAAGGGTATTGAGGGTGAAAAAGAAATGTGAATGTGTGTGGGTTGCTGGATAAAAGCTCTGGCCTCTTGGAACTCTAACTATCTCAGGCACTCAAAATTGTCTTTCTGGCACAGGTACAGTACATACAAGCTGCACTAGCAAGCAGAAGCTTCACTGCAGATAGGTCGATCATCAGTGGATCAAAAGACTGTGTAATGTGAAAGAGTTCGCTTGTAATGACAAACCCAAAGAGAATTATTCGGAATTTTATCACCCTTTAGCTCATTGTTTCGGTTTTCTGACCCTTAAACTTGTTTCCAGCAGCAGCAGGCAGCTGTTTTCAACATTCAACTTTTGCCCACCGCCAAACAGCTGACAGACCAAGTAGGCAACTAGCTGGTGATCATAGTGGAGCATTTAGCAGCTAAAGAGACAGATATTTTTCTCAAGAGTTGGTAGAGACCAAAACAGAGGTAGAAAATAGAATAAATAATGGACTTACATTCATCAGGTGGCCAGAAATATAACTCTAAATTAATGCTAATGTTGTCCCGTGTCTGCTAAATGTGTAAACAGGCAACTTTATAAAGTGTTAATCTGTCAGTTTTGTGTTATTCTGTTGCTCCCAAGTGGCCAAAAAAAATCTGTTCACGCAGCTTTACCAAAATATCACTGAATTACAAATACGTGACAAAATCAAAGGAAAAATCTGAAGACATGAGTAGAACAACATAACAAATGCAAATGATTCTATGCAGGTCACAAAGGCTCACAGAATGGTTTGATGAGGATGACCATGGTATGAATCATATGTTATGGCCTTCACAGTGACAAGATCTCAACCCATCTGAACACTTATAGGAGATTTTGGGACATGTTAGACAACACTCTCCATCACCATCTAAAAAAAAACAAATGTGGGAATGAAGAATGCTGTTCATACCTGAGTTCATCTATGACAAGGACATTTAATGCTGGTCTTATTTTTTTGTCAGCCATCTATAGCGTCATCCCAAAAATATCAGTGTTGATAACCTCGTATCGGTCAGACAGTGGTGTTTATTTACATGGTGACCTGTGAAAGATTTATCCACCCTACTTTCCAGTTGAGATCAGTTGAAACGTGCAGCATGTATTAATAGGCTGTGGTAGCAAAGCACACCCTTTCCGGGCGGGAATGCCGCAGGGTGTAACTCACACTAAATGTGTGTTACAGGAGTTAAGATAAAGCAGTGAAAACAGTAAAGATAAAGACTTCTCAGACTTGGTGTGAACCAGTGTATATTCAAAATAACATCTAAATTAAAATGTTGCTGCACTAAGAGGAAAATAAAAGTTTTCATTTACTTTAACACAGAGGTCTATTAGCTGGTGACACTTTTCACCAGTAGGTGGGGATGTTGGCTCACTGTTCACTCAGGAAGGAAATAATAACAGCAATGTGTGCAGCATGTGAAAGTATTGATGTGGAAAAACTGACTCTGACAGTGTGCTAGAATTTAATCTGTACTTTTATTGAGAAATTGATCATCATTTATTGATTGGTTTACAGATATAAATGTCGTGTGGCAGCTGAAACTGTACATGCTGTGTATTGCCAGCAGACTTATTCATTCCTGTAGACTACACAGGAATTTGTCTAATGAATACAAGATTGCGTGATTTTTACCCTGAGATAATTACAACACAGTAACATATAAAGATATGTCCAATAATAAGGAAAGAATATGACACTTAATAATAACATGATCAACAGTAACTCTACATTAATATTCTCAGTGCTGGAGATGACGATACATGACTCGTTAATGTTTCCTAGTGTGTTTTGCACTTAATTTCAACACTTACATTTCATCAGATCACATCTTTTTAAAAAAATAATATACACCAAATGCAGATAAAATGTACTATTTGAAGCATCTGCTACTTTTTTCTAACCATATTCAAAAAATTGGGTGGTGACTATGGAGTCCCAAAACAAGTTTATTCAAAAGTGAATAAAAAAAATTGAGTGAATTACATCAACAAATAACACTATTGCTTAAATAATTAAAATGTAGTTTATAAGATTTATGTTTTTCCTTTAACCTCCAATCAGTTGGTAAAATAAATACTCACAATACTTTTGTATTTAGCACATGCACACACACACTAGACCAATCCATGACCTCTCATTATCATATAAACACATGGAAAATAGTCAATGTTGCATGGAACAAAGGAAAGAACAAAAGGAACAAAAACAAAAAAAGATAAATTATTAAATGCGTGAGAGAAAAAAAGGGAAAACTAAAGGGTTTAAAAATAAAACGACCTAGTGAAAAATATAGTTAAAAGAGCAAAATAAATGAAGTTTTAATTTATTTTATCCACTGATTGGTGGTTAAGGGAAAAAAAGCATTTTCTTTTTTACCAACTGATTGGAAGTTAAAGGAAAGACATAAGGCTTTCTATTTCTTTTTACACTCCATTTTAATTATTTAACTAAAAATTTTATTGATTGATGTATTCAGTTCAGTTTTGACTCGTCTGATAGGCTTTTAGTACATTTTGTCAGTTTTGGGGCACCTTAGGAGACAAGTGCCCTTAACTTCTTAGTGCTGCAAAGGTTTCCTCAGACAGTTTCATGAATAATTCTCATGAAAATTAACAGGTACATAGGGGGAGGTCAAAGAGCAAGAGTCTAAAAGAGAGTAAAGCAGAGCAGAAACCACCAACTCAGACTGGTGCAGTGACCCCTGCAGCACCTTGCCACTGTGCATACAAACAAACTGCCTGAGTCAACCCTAACAACGGTGGTGCATAAAAGCTTAATTATGTTAGCAAGAGTCAAGCTGAAAAATACTTTGCTAAATACAAATACAAGGTTTGTCAGAAAATATGATTGTCATAAAACTCTGCAAAATGTCTGACAGCTTGATTGAATCACCAAGCTGCCAAAGACTGAGACAGAAAAGCAAACATCAAGTTTTTTGGCAATGTTTTACAACATTCTTGATTAATGCTTGATTGTTGGAGGGCATTACAAAAGAAGTCTGCACATATGAAAGTTTAGCACCATATGAAATGATCAGTCCTTCTCTCGGGTTTTCTCTACTGTTACATAGTGCTGGATGTGATAAAGACATAGATCCTGGCAAGGAACGACGTGAACGTCCCCTGCCTGAGCAGCTTCATCTCCACATCTATCACGAAGTCTTTGGGCTCTCGGACTTGTCTCTGCAGGTAGACAGCGCCTGTGAAGCTGTTCAGCTTGCGGGTGTTGAAGTAGCCCTCCTCATTGCCCTTAGTGATACTGATGACTATGTGGTCGCCTGAGTAGGCGGGGGAAGGTCCTATTCGGAAGATCTGCGCGGGAATGATGATGTTGGTCTGGAAGCTGAGCTGGTAGTATGTGATGCGGATGGGGGAGTTCTGACAATCTATGGAGTTGCTGGGACAGCTGGTCCGCTCACAGCGTCTGAAACCCAGATTGACAGAGAGAAACAAAGAGAGGAAGAGAATGGGCGAGTGAGAAAGTAATTGAATGCAGACTTACAAAGCTTACATGTTCAAACCTAAAGGGAGGTGAGCTCTACTCCAAAAGACATCCTGAGAACCATTAGTCAACAAGTATAATAGTAACTTGTAAAGGAAGCATGAGCACTTCAGGATGATGGTTCTGCAGCGATTACTTTCCTCTACTGACATTTCAGCAACGATGTGTCTATTGAGTTTTAAAAAGGAACAGTATCTTTTTTATTGATCCTGCAGCATGCGGATGTACAGAATTATCCAAGCAATATAAATAAGTGAGTTTAATAACAATTCAAAAAATGCATTTATCTATACAAAATACTCGGTAACCCACAAACTTAATCATTCAACCCTGTATCACTGGTAACATAGTATCACTGTACTAAATGATGCACTTTTGAGTATCCTGCTTGTGTTATTGTCTTTAGCCCAGCCAGTAAGAGTGCTACAACCTTACTGTCACAGCTGCCAGCTGCATACAAACCTACTAATGACTCTACAGGTTGCTGCTAACCACATTTAATCTAACCATGTTTGGGGTCCCACTTCACTTTCAGCCGGGGGCCCGTGTTGCATATCACATCTCTCTCTGCCCTTTTTTCTTACATCTGTACTACTTTATCAGCTATCCAGTAAAGGTGATGCCAATGAAATGACAATGGTTAGAACTATGACACCATTAATATAGCAAGGTTTAGCTAACTAATATCATTAACATTATTTACTGGTCCACACTGAATAATCAAATGTGTGTGAAATGTGAAGCTGATGTTTCTCTAACAGTGTTCATTTTTAATTGATATGTTTGTTCACTGCTGATGAAGAGGTGTAGAACTGATAGCAGTAAAATTAGTTCCGGCATAATTTTTCTTGGTGTGGTTTCTGTGATCCAAAGTTTTTCAGATTTTTTAAAAGATGGCAGCTGCAGATAGCCCTCCACGTTCTCTCCTTGCATGGTTGTCATCTTATTCATACTGGAAAAATAGAGGCAGCAGCAGCCTCACTCTTTGAAAGAACCTTGCCTGGTCACTTACTCTGTTTTAACATTTCCCTTGTCCATTGGCACAGCACAGTATACAGCATCACAAATCTATATTTCTTCATATTAACATGGCTATATTATTATGAAAATGTTAGCATGGGGCTTTGGCAGACCTCAATTTAATTTAAATTTTTTTTCCTAATTATTTTTTCTAGTTTTCCTTTTTTATGATCTGATTTGTTATTTATTACAATTAAGTTGTAAATAAATAGCTATTTTTGCTTTTCACACCTGTCTAGTTACACAGCACAGTTTAAAGCATCACAAATCTAAATGACTGTATGGTAGCTGTCCAGCACGACAGACGGACAGAGTTAACGACTAGCTTGTGAACATAGTGAAGCATTTAGCTGGCAATGAGATAGATAATTATCTCAGGTGCTGGTGGAGACCAAAACAGTGCTTCAAGGCAAGTGAATATTGGACTTGCCCACTTCCCCCAAGTGGGCAAAAAATCATATTATGCCAATGAAGAAAGCTGGCGTTTCAGGTGGCCACTGGCAGTGTTTTTCCAGTCTGTATTCTGACGTACTGTGACTGCTTATCCATCACACATAAGAATTTACAGCCTGGAGTAAAGCTTGGTGTAGTGCACCATAAAATCTGTGCAGCTCATGCCAAAACAAAACTGTCTTGTACTGTGCTCCAATGAATCACAGGTTGGCACTGAAGGCAGACCAGGAGACATTTTAATCTTAGCTGCTGCCAGGTCTATTCATAAATGAAAGATGCCTCTGCATGCCAAGCCAGGCCATGTCACACTCGGGTTAATAAGGTGTCTCTTGATAACACTGATAAGATACGTCTTGTGGGCTGACTGGTCAGTGTGCTGTTTCTGTCCACTGGAGCGCAGAGCGGGGAGAGCTGCAGAGACGGCCCTGGGAAGCACCGGCTGATCAAAGCCATCTGACTTCATCTGACTTCAGCTCAATGGGAGTCATGTTCGGTTACCAGCCAGCCTCAGTATCTGCCATAGGTTCACAGCTAATAAGGCCCTTCTGTGCAGAACACTGCACTGCAAGGACATGGATGTGTGGTATTTCTCATTAGAGGAGCACAGGCAGACAGGATCTACAGTAGCGGGAAATCTATCGAAAAAACCCATGGACACAGGTCAGTGCTGAAAGGGGCAGTACATCAAGTTATGACTGCCTGGAGTGTAGCAAAATGACCTTAACGTATATAGTGAGCAGAGACTTTATTGCTCCTGTTTACCAATAAATTTTCCAAAATAAGGAATACCCAGATGCAACCAAGGGGAAAGTTGCTGTTTAGAGAAAAAAAAACCTTGACTCACGTGTCTGACACCTTCTTGTAGTTGTGAGGGCAGTCAAAGGCGAGGCATCTAAAGCCTCCCTGCAGGTTATAGCAGGTCTGTCCATATGAGCAGTTGTGGGTGCCAGTTGTGCACTCATCAATATCTGAAAAAAAGCATGAATAAATAAAATGAATAACCACACTGACAGTATTTGGAAGTTTGATTTTGAACAGAACAAAAAGTTTTTAGTATCCAATTTCTTTCCTGACATTGGAAATATTTTCCTTTTTTTTGGTTGAAATTCCATCATATAATTACATAACTTATTCATCTTGACAAAACATTTCCAACTCAAGTTCAACTTTTACTATTTACTAAATTACCGCTTTTGTCAAAATTTTCAAGCCTATCACATGGTGTTCATCAGCAGAGTTTGCTCAATTGTCATTGAGATAGTGTTATGATTTCATCAATAGCACTTGTAAGACTTCTTGTTCAGTTAAAGTTAAGTTAAAGGTATAGTTCAGCATTTTGGTTAATACACTTATTTGCTTTCTTGCCGTGACTTAGATGAGAAGATTGATACCAGTCTAATGTCCATTAAATATGAAGCTACAGCTGGCAGGTGATTAGCTTAGCTTAGCATAAAGATTGGAAGCAGGGGGAAACAGCTAGCCTGGCTCTGTCTGTTGTATCTTGTTTGTTAAATTTGTACACAAACAGAAATGTTTGACATTTCTTGGCGACCAGTGGCTGCGTGCAGTGACTTCCTGGAGTCTTAGCTGGCAACCAACAGAGACCAATATAATAATTCTTTATTTGTATAGCATTCCTCTTAACAAAGTTACAAGATAAGACTCTAGTTACAGTAGATAACTCCATGTGAAACCACAAATTGTTTTGGTTTGTGTACATATTAAACAAACAGGATACAAAATGTTCATTAGCTCACTGTTTCCCCCTGCTTCCAATCTTTATACTAAGCTAAGCTAATCACCTCCTGACTGTAGCTTCATAGGCTATTTAATGGATTGACATGAGAGAGGTATCGATCTTCTCATCTAAAGGCCTTTACACAGCAGGGGCTTTTTTTTTTTGTGCACGTCAATATGTTTTTTCAAACTGTTGTTTTGTTGTTTATCTGTTTGTTTGTCATGAATACTTTCACATAGAAAACAAATATTACGAGGCGAAAAAGCGAATGAAAGCATCAACCAATCACAAAGCGTAATCTGCACAGACAGCTGTTTATTGCGAAGGCCCACGTGGGGTGTTGAATACCCCCCTGTATGTGTTTTGAACTTATTTACCGTATCTACATTGATTGATCAGCTCCCATCTGTCTGTGAGCTCGCCTGTTTCACTGCAGGCAGACAGGTAGGCTCACTCGCTACAGTGGGCGGGGAAATGAAGCCAATGAATCAATATATTGATTCATGTATCATGTATCATCATACGCATCATCATCACATATTTATAAATACAAACATTGCCGATTTCTTCCCGTGGAGCCGAAGTGACCTATTTCGGTTCAGTAAATTTCTGCTGTCAGTCAGCCTGGTGAAGGCAGTTTGTCCGGCTGCAGGAGCCCAGCTGCTGCTGACAGACGACTGAATGCAGGTCGGAGATCATCATCATCATCACTGGATAATGTCAACATCATGGTATGTATGAAATTATAACTACTGAGCTTGCATATCAACAGATCTATCTCCGTGACAACTGAGCAAACTCTTTCCACTAATGAAGAGTGGACCTTGAGCTAAGATTGTACTAAAACTGCATCAAATGTGTTTCTGAAGATGAATGAGTTACGTACAAATTGGAAGGAGCACACTCATTAAAACTTTAGTCCTTCACATTTCTAGTAGTACTTTATAATCCTCACAGCCTCAGTCTGTGTAGTAAAAGCTGTAAATGTTATGTGACAACGTGCCAAATGCAGATTTTTGGGAAAATGTGGTGCTTGTGCAGTCATTAGCTCTCTTTATTCTTTTAAACAGGCTTTAATCTAATTTTTAATTATTTTTACACACAGGAAACATAAAAGAAGCTAAAGACGGTCAGAGTCACTCACAGCCACTTCCTACATTTTTAACAAAGTTCCTTTTCAGTACTATTTTTATTCTCTTTAGAATAAGTTTGAAAGTTTCTACTAAAGATGAGATAAATGAGTAATGGCATATTGTAGAGTAATTGATATCATAAATTAATGCACCAATTAATTCAGCTGCACACTAAATACATAAACACAGTTTATACTTAATTTATAATTTGGCTAGGACCAATTAAAGTAGCTTTTAATGCTGGATGTAAACAGTGTGTCACATCCATCTGCCTATAGTTTCCAATGTGTGGAAAAATACATTCAATTAAGGGAACCAAAACCTGTGTTTTTCTCTTGACATAATTCAGTTTTAAATATTCTCAAATGTAACACAAAAAGAAATAAAACTATAGAAAACAGTCTGTTCAAAAGATGGAAAGAAATCAAATCTATTTCAGAAGGTCTTCCAGTACATTTAATGGACGTGTCTGTGAGACACACTGTATGTTCATTGAGGCCTCACCTCTGCAGGTGCGTCCGTTGGCAGACATGACATATCGATGAGGAGGACAGGCACACTGGTAGCTGCCAGCGACATTCACACACTGGAAGGTACAAAGGTTCCCGATGCTCTGGGAGCACTCGTCAATATCTATTAAAAAACACACACATCAGTCAGATTAGAGTGCTGTGTGGAAGCCACAGGCAGGTTCAAATGAAGCAGTAGGACATTTCCTCTTTATCTTTGTGTGTGTGTCTGTTCTCTACACCCGTGTGACGGTTTTCCTGTCTGAGGGATTAACAACAGGAGCTATCTTAAGGCCGTCACCCAAGACAAAATAAAATCTGTTATTGAAGACAACTGTCATGCTGCTATCGGTTTGGTGTCAGCATTCAACCAAAAATTGTATCATTATTCGGATCAGTGGAGTTTTAATATTAAGCTTTTGATTTGATTTAGGGGTTATTCCTTAAAGTAAGTGTTTCTAAAGCCTCGTTTCAACCAAAAATTTCACATACTTTGGAACTAATGTCAGGAATTAAACTTGGAACTTTAAGTCCCTGCTGTGCAGGCCTGTTTGCGCTTCCACCACATCTGGGGAACCAAGTAGATCATGCAAATTAAACCCATGAGGAAAAAATTACAGTGGCATTCAGACATGAGGAAAAAAACAACACAGATTTGTCCTGCTGTTCTTTGTATTTACTGCTGCATGAGTTGGATGCAATGAATGAATGATAAAGAGAAATGCAGAGAGAGTCTCTAAGAAAAAATGTTTTATTTCTCTCATTAACTGCTTTGTTATCCATACTGCCGCTCTCTCTCTTCATTCACTCCCTTGCTTGCTCAACCGCCGCCACACTTTCTCTCTTTTTCTTTCACTTTTTTTTAAGAACGAGTTGGGAAGCCGATAATGAAGCCTAACTTTACTTTTAACATTAACAAACAAAGAGAAATGTCCTCCCCTTGTCCTAAATTGATACTAGAGCACTTCCTTGTTTTGCGAATGAAGCGGTACACAAGTTGAAGCATCTGTGCTGTGTGTGTTTGACCAATCAGCGATGGTCATCCCTGCAAACCCTGCCCCCAAAGTTCCTGTACTTTTGGGGGGTAAAACAATCTCCCTGGAACTTCATTTAGACCCTGGTTCCTTTGGTGGAAATGGAGGTAGTGGAAGTGAGTTCCTCAAAAGGAAAGTTCCTGCAGTTGAAATGCGGCTTAAGACATTGTTTTGATTTTTAATTAAAAGTGTTCAAACTCCTTCAATCATTCAGTCCTAAGAAGAACCTGTCTACTGTGTTACCCAAATTCGGTTTCCCTTTCTGCTTGTGTAGAGCTTTAATGCTGAATACCATTCAATTTGTACTGCTGCAGACACATACAAAGAGTACTCCAAAGATGTAGCATTGACTTGTAATCGTCAGCCCAAACCGACGCTGACTCAAGTGACATCACTTGAGGCAATTTCAGATCTGAAATCAGATTTCACACAGCTCCCTCTGGAGACACAAAAGGCTTCATACAACTTTTTTTCATAGTACTCCTATCCCTGGGTAACACATTTTGATGTGTAAAATTGGTGGAGTTCCCTGAATTCTCTTCCAGGGAAGCTGAAACCAGAGAACACTGCAAAGCTGTTCTGCGTCTTTACTGTAATCAGCTCTGGTACACTGTACATGTGTATATGTGATTTCTGAAGAAGTTCCACTTCTCTGAATATATGAATGCAGTCCTCAAAAATACTGAGGAATGACTACTAAAACAACTAGTGTTGAAGGCTAATTTAAAGCCACTATCTGCAGAATTTTTATGCAATTGTAGCATCTTTTAAATTATGCATCATACTTAAATATTAATTTGTGTTTTTGTATTTAACTCCAGTATTCAGTCTATTTTTAGTGCAGGTTTCATCCATCAACTCTACCAGTCTCCTCTTCTTCATCCTTGGTAGAAAAATCCTTATTGGAAGCAAATTTTAATTTACCTTCACAAGTGTGTCCGTCCTCTTTCAAGTAGTAGCCTTGCCGACAGTAGCACTGATATGAGCCATAGATGTTGGCACACTCCTGGCTACAAGGGTTTTTGTCACATTCATTCACATCTGAGCAAAGAAAAGCACACACATGATTAGAATTATTCCTGTTTTTCATGTATTTAATTAAATAAACTGCAACATTTAACAGGCAAAGAAATTAGCTCCACCTACAGAAGCATAGTAAGAGTAAGTTAACCTTTGACCACACCCATCAGTGATGTCACAGTGTACTGAGTACACTTCTACATTACTGCAGCAAGGTGAGAAAACCACTGGATGTCAATAAAAGATCAAACATCATCAAAAGAAAAAAAGTCAAAGAAAAAGGCCTCAGAGCATTTATGTATTAAGAGAACTGAATACAGCTTGGGGTGGGGCCCGTTCACAAAGCCAAAAAATTTTGACTTCCGGGTATAAAATTACTTGGATCTTTTGCATCTTTGTAGCCTTCAGTTTAGAGCGAGCGCACTAGTGAAAATAATTCAATTGTGTGGCTGTATCAAATTCTGATAGTGAAACGAGTCATTTCGAGGGGGTTGTGACGCTCAAAAAAATGTATTCACCATTTTACAGCCGCTTCTTTTCCCGTGATTGTGTGCGGGGAAAATGGTTTTTGGGCCAGTGCGCATCATATGACAGACCCAGAAGTTGTAATTACACAGTTTGGCCACTATGTCAAATTGGCATCAAAGCCTGACGCTGTTCCTGGGGGCTTTCTTGGGGGCTTCAGAGTGTTTGAATGACAGGTAATTTCCTGCAAGTGCACCACAGCAATGAGTGCTTAGAACCAAAGATTGAGAAAAAAACATGAAAATGACAGATTGTCTGCACATTACCACAGCCATTTTGATAGTGCAATGAAGGTTTCTGAAGCTATTTGTTATTAAACTGATTCCCCAAGTAAGACAAGCTTCAAGTGTCTGGAACAAATTAATCTGAAAAGCACTAATCAAAATCTAATCATGTCGCACAGACATGGTTTTATAATAAACCCTAAAAAATGCAAAGCTTCACCTTTGGATCGTGAACAGAAACCTTCACAACTTGATAAAGTTCCCTGAATAATGGCTGTGACAAGCTGAACGTAAAGTTAATCACACTCCTGGTCAGCAGTGCCCTATAAAGCACTATCACGTCTTCAATGCACTGATGACTGACAGCATCTGACTGGAAACCATTATGTAGGTACTGATAGATGCCGCCGCATCCCAGAGATGGAGACTAAATTAAATTCAAACAGAAAACAATTTTTACTGATAACAAAGACTTACAAAAGACTCATAAACAGTTTTCCATCAATATATATATATATATATATATATATATATATATATATATATATATATATATATATATAAAATCTCCAAAGTCTGTGTGAAAGCCTGCACTGGGCTCTTGATGCCAGCGCTCTCCCCAGAGGCTTACCTCTACACCATGTTCTTCAAGGAAAATATAAGATAGTCCATCTAAACAAGGTGGCATTTACCGTAAATGTTAAATATGTTGTCTAGTCTAGCTTACCTTCACAGTTCTTGCCATCAAATGCTAGGGAGAAGCCGGCTGTGCATGAGCAGTGGTAGGAGCCCGGGGTGTTTTCACAGGTCTGGGCACACAGTCTGCCAGGATAGCGCCAGCATTCATTTACATCTGTCAGTGCAGGAGTAGGAGCTATTAGACGGAAGACAGAGACCTCCGGGCCACTGAAGACTCTACACCACTTCTCATTCAGACACACAAAAAAATTATGTGTAGGGTGACTTTTTCACCTTGTTAGCTAATTTTTAAAATCCCAGCATATATCTGTTTAACAATATGACGAACATTTCACAGTGGTTTTCATATTAAAACCTCACTGAAACAGGAACATTGGAACCTACATTATCTCACTGGATTTTGGAACAAAACTTCAAACCTACTCTTCTTCCTCCTCCACATACTGTTTGGTCTGTTGCCTCCTCCTCCAACACTAATAGGGGTAACGTGTGCTTACATCTGCTTCTTGGTCCACCTGTTAGCTATCCCTCCCTTAATTTGTCCTGCCCAACTGACTGCTCTATGAAAAACACATTATGTAAGTAAGACACTCTCCAGATGTTGTTTTCACGTTGTCTTTAATGAACAGCTAAGTAAAACAGCTAATGATTAAGTCATGGTTATAATCTCTGCTGAATGAGGAGTGTCAAAACTTTAAAATAAATAAAATAAAATCAAACAATGAAACAAAGTGAAATACAATACACATAATTACAATTATTTGTGTTTGTCTTTCATAACTGAATGAGTTGCTTTTCATTGTGACATGGATTTTCCATGCCACTAAAAATCTAATCACAACACAGAAAACAAATTGAGGAGGAGGATTGCATTTCAGAGTTGTCCAGCAGAGAGCAGCCAATACTAAATACTAAAGACTAAATCCACAAAATGATTGCGCGGCTTTTGTGGCTGCTTAACTTGTGCAAATGAGACAAAAAAGATAGCGTGTGATTCACAAAGCACCCACAAAGGGTGGAATGCACCGCAAACTATGCTGCCAAGCAAATAGCGTCATGGTGCACCTGTCCCATTTGCATATATGCAAATTAGGTAATATTCATACATTTGGCGCAAAATTGGTCCCTTTTTTATGCAAGTAAGCCTTGTTGCAAAAACAGTCTAATTCACAAAGACCAGCGCTAACTGCCACACGCAATTGGGGTGGAGTTATTAGCATCTTCAGATAGTTGGTGCACACTCACTCTCTCTTTCTTCAGATCTTCAAGCTTGTGAGGCTTGAATGATATTGAATTGATATTGAATGATATTAAGGGTGAAATACAATCAGACATAAGTGCATCTTGTGGGCTTATCTTGGATTTAAAAATAAAAATAACAGCACTGGTGTAGCTCAGGATTCATCCGTACAGTAAGACGCTGCTTTATTACGAACAATTCCAACACATAAACCTGGAATCTGTGTGTAACTGCTGACCTGTAGATGTTTAGCAAAACACAGAACATTAATTCCATCAGATCCTGATCGATCCTGTTAATGAAGTTACTGCTGCTGTGCCACATGCGTAAATGCGCTCAGCCTCTTTCTCAGTTTGGAGACGCACTTATCGCTTCAGCTGCTGTGTGATGCTGCAGCCAGCTGTGACACACAGCCAGCTGTGGACAGCAAACAGAACATCAGTACTGATGTTTTTGTGAAATCCCAGATACATTCAGTGACACCTGAACATTATTGTAAGATTCAGACAATGTAACACATTTCAGAACTGCCTGAGTCACATTAATAGCTGTATTTTGACATTTGACATTTCAATAGGTCATGTTATAGATGTGAAATACTAGAGAAGTAAAAGAAGCAAAATACATGAAAGTTGGTTTGTGATTGTGGAGAGCTCTGTGTGTGCACACCTCTGTTAATTAAAGACACACAGCTTCCTGCAGCACAATTCATCCTATATCACAAATGTAACTAAATGCACAGTCAATAGTAGTGTCCCTAGAGTTGGCTGATTCCACAAGAAACTGTTTTAATGCCAAGGTGGTGTTTTAAGATTTACACATTCTGGAGACTGTTTTGACAGTTTTGGTGTTTGGGCATAAAAAATTCTGTTTCAGTCTGGATGGAGGGCTGAAATGGAGAGAAAAAGATGTATTTACAAATCTTCCCAGCTTAGTGTGGATGTACTCTCAGTTTTTGATTCAACAGTGTGCAGTAAACTGAGATTTCTGATGTTGGAATCATCATTTTGTGTCATCACTGATGAGTCAGACTGTAGTTTTCTCTTCTATAAAATGTGAAAATGTATTATATTGTGTGGACACTACTTTTTTTGTTCCATTGTAGGAACAAACAAGTAGATATAGTAAATAAGGAGTGATTTCAGCCACAGCCCTGATCTCCACAACCGCCTGCTCACCTGTTTTACAACTAGATCCAGCCCAGCAACTTGAATTTTGACAATCTCTTCAGTTAGCATGAGATGTAGGCTTCACAAAAATACCTCTCTTGCCTTTTTTACTGGGCTTTAGACTAACATTATTAAAATGTAACACTCACACTCAAAATATTTTAAATGTGCAAACAGAATCCATTATAAACAGAAGAATCAGTAGAAGGCTGACAGGAGGTGTATGCTTCCTGTTCTCTTTAGTTAAATCTGACACATTTACCTGACAACCTTTGTTTCTGTGGCTCTGAGCTTTAACTGAACCAGTGAGATAATGTCTGCCTCCAGAGCAGCTCTGGTTTCAAACACTGTTTGGACAACTAAACCTCGTCATCTGCTTGTCATCATCTCCCAGACCTGACGCAGCGATACGTACCAGTGCAGACTTTGCGCAGGGCGTCATACTGGTAGCCCGTCTGACAGTCACAGCGGTAGCTGCCAGCGAGGTTGTGACAGATCTTGCCCACTCCACAGCGGTGTGTCCCCATCTGACACTCATCAATGTCTAGACAGCCAGAGAGAGATAAAGCACCTCAGCAATGACCCACTCTGCACCTGACTGGCTGTACCTTAAACACCTGCTCACAACACCAAATACAGTATAATTCACACAGTTACAAACACATACTCTTCTCTTTATTATCATCACTCTCTCCCTCTTTTATGCAGAGCCCCAAAAATCACATTTGACCTCAAATATTACTCAAAATTGTAACACTAATGTTAATGATGCTTACTTAACTATATATCCTGTATACAATTTATACATATGTATATATATGTATATATATATATATATATATATATATATATATATATATATATATATATATATATGAACTAGTGCTGAAATGATGTGTTGCAGAAAAATAATTGATTAGTTTGATTTGAGCCAATTTTCATATTATTTTGAATTAATTAATTGATAGCATCACCTATCAAGTAAAAAAGCCAAAATATTCTCCAGCTCTTTGCTTTTTTTTCTTGATTATATCTGTATCAATTGAATATCTTTGAGTTTTGGACTGTCAGGTAAAAAAAGACATTTGAAGATGTCAGCTTGGGCTCTGGGAAATTAATTGATTAATATACTATATAGTCTTTATATACGCTACATTCACATTGGCTGTTTCACCTAATCTAGGCACTTGTAAATGTATCTATAGTGGGTGGCACATTGCAGTACTGATGAAAATGCAAAAATATTGTATATGACAATATTTGATATCATTGATATTTCAATGATGAGATGAGATGATGATGAGATCTTGTTTGCTCATTCAGACCAAGAAAACAGCCAATCACATCACTGCCTCTGCCCTGTCTGTCTTGACTGATATACATACATTTTGTGATGAAAAGTGTAGATATGCTAAGAGATCATTAGGAAAAATATTGCTGTGAAATTTAAGAAAAAAAAGCACCTTTTGAAAAAAAGAACTACTGGTAGCGTGAAATAATATTTTACGATTCATGAGTTTAAAAAAAAATTGGATCTTTTAACAATGTCACGGTTATGTTATATATTTTGTCTGTATTTATTATAAATTTATTATAAGAAATAAATAATATTTCATATTATTAACTTTGATTTTGGTCTACCCATTGTGGAAAAGCTAAAACTAACTAACATTTATTCAAGTATTATACTTAAGTGTTTATATATACGGTATACACACATATACTGTACATATACTGTATACATATGTTTTATGTGTGTTCTAGAGGTTAACCTCACCGACACATTTGGTTCCATCGGGGCTGGCGTGGTAGCCGTGGCTGCACTTGATGATCTTCTGCTGGCAGGTGAAGGAACCCACTGTGTTGATACAGTTGAAACCTGAGCTACATGGCTCACTCAGGCTGCTGCACTCATTTATGTCTGCAGAAACACACACAGAGAGAATCAAGCCTCAAGACAGCTGAACAAAACAACACTTCTACAGGAGAGTGATTGTTTCAGGCTTAACCCTGATTAACAGACCTGCCTACTGCATGCTTATTTCCTCACAGTAATATGAACACAACAATTATGGAGTTGTGTATTTACTTGTTGACTTGTTGGCAGTAATCATGCCTTCTGAGCATATAGTGGCTCCAATACACATGCACAGTGTAGTACACATGTGCATGTGGCCATGTGGATGTGGGTGGTGGACAAAAAACAAAGACATGCAGAAGGATTTGAAGAAACTGAATGAGAATGACAAAGACAGTCAAGTTGAGCTGCAACTAGTGGTGTCTGTCAGCTTTGAAACAGCTTTAATAATCACTAAGTGAACTAACAAAGCACCATGAGGGAACTAACAAAGTCACTGAAACAGTGCTTGAACAGCAGGTGCATAAGACACAAAATTTGTAAAATTCTACTTGTGGCAAGGGAGGTCAGTCTGAAACATTTCCAACACTGGAAAAAACTGAAGATTTCCAAAAAGGAAAGAAAGCTAAAGGGACCTCTGAGATAGATCTGTGATGTAAGTGCAATCATCTGCTGGGTGTCATTAGGCTTGATGATTACTTTGCTCTGCGTAGCTGTATATCAGCCGAAGAATATGAGACACTTTTATGATGTCAGGAGCACCCAGGGGTGCTAAAAAAGCTGATATATTATGATATTCCCACATTCCAAGATGATTATGTTTCCCTACACACTGATTAACAACTTGTAAAGTAATTTAAAGAAAAGTAGGATGGCCTCCCAAACCACCAGAGCTTCACCTTCATGGGAAGTAGAAGTTCCCTCCTCCTTCATCTCTCAGGGTTTCATGATGCAGTGAGACACAAGGCTGGATTACCAGTTGGGCAAAAAAAGGAGCTCCAGGATTAATGTGTGTTAACAGTAAGGAAGTGGAAGTGGAAAAGGAAGTCTTTGGGAATCTCACAATATGATTCTGATTCTTGGTCACGATTCTCAATTCAAAACAATCTGTGATTCAATAAATAGAAATTGGGGTCACTATTTAGGCTCCAATTCCAGTGCACTGTGTGCCAAACCATCCGCTCAGGAAAAATTTGATTTGAAAAAGTGAACTCATTTGGAAGTATCTCACAGTCTTCTGCCTGTATGAGAATAATGCCATCAAAGTGTCATTTACTGACCAACGTCACTGGTTAAATGTTGTAAAAACAGAAGTTGGTGTGTCATGGAGTAAGAGGGGAAGAAAATAGGTGTGTCTCCAGCAGTGGAGAGCAGCCTCTGTGCTGCAGCGTTACCAGGGAGAGCCAGCATTTTTCAAAGCGCAAGATTTTAGAAATGAAACAGACTGAGTTATTTTCTTATTTGGTTGAAGTTTTGTGAAGTTCTGCAGTGTGTGTTGGTTAGCTGTTCTTGTTTGTTAGTGCTGGAGTTCAGTGCTCCACTAATGTGGATTAGCTCGGTGATGGGGTACCAAGTATTCACTAAATACTTCATCTTGCTAATTATTATAAGTTATGAAATCCAAAATGCACCCAAATGCTTGCCTTTGATGAAGATGAACTACAAGGTAACTCTAGCATAACCCTTGCAGTTGATTTCCTCCTTTTTTGTTCTGTCATAACATTATTAACTAATGTTAGGCAATACATTTTTGGCATTTGTGAACCCATTCTAGAGATAAGAATTGCGATTGTCATGTGAACAGATTTTTTTACCCACCTGTTACAGTCTTTTTAGTGCCAAAGTGCCTCTTTTTGTTACTATACTTCCACCACAGTCCGAGGAAACACAAAGAGGGAATTTGATGCTAAAAAGACTGTAAATGTGGCAGATATCCACTTGATATGACTAACTCAGACTGCTGAAGCCTCATATAAGCTTCAGATAAACTTTTAAATACATTTTTGCACAAAATGACTGTGTGGACACACTGTGGATTTTGGCCTCCATCACTTACATTGAAAGCACATTTGAAGGGGATCTTTTAATAGCCAGTATGAACAGGAGGAATGATTACAGCAAGGAAAACCTCTTTCACTGTTCATATGGACACCTGACTGAGGAAAGACTTGTGAACCTATCCTTTAATCCAGCCATGGACAGCCAGTAGGACAAGAAGCACTGAATCTGTTCTGAAGACAAAGTCTGGCTCCATACTCTCTATTAGCTATTTAATAGTCGTGTGTTAGGAATTTCTAATATTTTGTCCTCTGCCTTGTATGACTGTTGTGCTGTCGTAAAGTTGACAGCCAGCAGAGAGCAGCACTGACAGCTTCTTACCTATACAGTTGCCATAGGAGTCCTGTGTGAACCCGGTCATGCACTTGTGTTTGGGATTACACAGGAAAGAGCCCAATGTATTCTCACACACAAAGCCCGTACCACAGTTATGGGTTCGCAGAACACATTCATCAATGTCTGGAAGAAAGAGCAGATAGCACATTTATGGGATAAGCATATATGCAATGAGTCAACCCGACAAACAAAATAATCCACACTACATTCAGTGTTTTCAGTGATTGTAAATCTGTTGTCAGTTCTCTCAGCTTCAGTCTGAGCTCCCAGCTTGTTAACAGTACAGTAGGTGGCACTGTGACTCAAGCACAGACTAAACATTTGAAACATCCCTGAAATCAAAACTTCCACTCTGTCAGTGTTTAACTCGAGGAAAAAATCCCCTCCCATAAAAATATTACTTGTTCCAACTCTGCAATTAACAGAAGTTGAACAAAACTTCCTAAATGACAGTTATTGAATCTCATGAGCGATGGATGGAGTTTAAATGGAAGATTTGCTCTTTTTGTTTTTTTTCTTTGTGCCGCAAACCAATTTCTCAGGAGTTCACGTTATATTGGGCTCTGAGATTCGTCCCATGGTACACAAGTGGAAAATCTTAATTTGAGCTTTTCTCTACCAATCATCATCAGAGGGATGCATTTCTGACGTCACAGTCGAGATTTTTTCTTATTTCATGCAGCTAATTAGTTTTTTCCCTGTTGGATGGTCGACTAAACATTACCTTCAACATCTAGCTAAATTGATTAGTCCTCCCTAGTGCCAAGTACTGATGACACGAGTCACAGAACTTCAAAGTGCTTTACCGCCTGCACAATGCTGCCTCTCTGGGTGATTATCTTGTGACATATTGAATCTGGGCATCTGCTGAAGCACAAACATCACTACTGGGGCCAAAAGAATTAGCATAAATCTTAATAAAGCTTTTCTGACTGAGCTGGTTTGTGTCATGAGTACAGATTCACGATTGTCACAAATTGATAGGAATCTTTGGATGACAATGATTGGAAATAATCTGTCCATTTTCTCTGATTTCTACACACTGCTCTGGGGATTTGTGTAGATTTATGTGTCACTAATGTTGATTGTACTCTTCTGCATTTAGACAAGGCTCGAGGATAAAAATGAGCAGTCTAAATATAGCCTGTCTCTGTTACAAAGCCCCTCTGAAAACAACTGTGTGCCATCAATAAAGCCAGGATACTCCAGTAGCCACAACACATATTTATGATGTACTACACTACAATCTTGTATTCAGGGATTTGTGAGACCTAAAGAGGCCATTTAAGGACAAATTATTTTGGACTTCCTGCAGTACAATTAGAGAGAGCAATAGAGGGGAAGAGATGACAAACACTAGGACCAGAATAGCCTGTGTGTGCATGTACGAGCATCTATTACACAGTGCCAGCTTGAGCCAGGGGTGTTGGATGTGTACTGATGGTTGCTGAATCCTCTTTAAACTGCTGAGAAACTGGCGACTCTGAGTATCACACTCCAACACACACACAAGCCTCAGCCAAATGTAACTGCCAAGTTGTGTTAGGAAGTGAATTAACACTGAAGGTAATGTTAAGAATCTCACAAAATGAAGGCTACAACTTCATACATTATGAATGAATATTACAGGTTTCAGCTACATGTATTGCAGCCCAGAAATTACATCAATATTGGACAATCCACACCTCATAATTTACAGTGCCAATGAAGGAGCTCTTACTTTCCGCCTTGCTACATATAGGGCAAGGTGGAAAGTAGGAGTGTGGAGGTCAGGCTGGTGGATGGGCTTGTAGTGAGTCTGACTTTCATGCAAGTTTGTGTCCTGTCACAGACCTAAAATTGACATTTGCCTTTTTATTAACCATAACCACAATCTTTCCCTAACTTTAGCCAGCTGTTTTAGTTGCCAACCCTTAAAGTTATATTGCTTAATATTTTCCTGAAATCAAATCCCATTTTTAATACTATTCATGGTCATAATTTGTTAAGAAATAGCCAATATATTCATGTTCTGTAATTACCTCTCTTTATAATAGTAATAATGACGTAGCTATAAATAAGGGACTCAAATGAAACACTGCAGCATGTAATTCAGTGTTACTGTTTGTAATGTTATCTCATCATCATCAGGCTTGATCTTTACTGTTCACTCTGCCTGTCCTGCCTGTCTTACACTAAAAAGAAGTAAAAAAATACAAAAAACATGTGCATATTAAAGAAGACAGTACCAGAATTTCCACTACTTTATTTGCTCTGTATGACTGCTGGGTAGATTGGCTTAATGAAATATATCAGCAACAATGAACTCACCCACACAAACACTGTTCCTCAGCTGGTGGCCTGCAGGACAAGTGACCTGCAGCTCGCATACAAATGAACCTACTGTGTTCACACACCGCTCGCTGGGTCGACAACTGTGGGTGTTGGTCACACACTCGTCCACATCTGCAGAAGAAGAACAACGGTGACTGTGTGTGAAATGAGAGGGGTGGGGGTGGGGGTGTATGTTTATGAGGTGGAGGTGAGGCGGGACGTAATTCCTCCCCCCGACTGGCCCACTACTGCTCTCTGACTGTCACCGTGATGGGGCTCAATGAGTCAGCAGCAGATGTACGTCAGCAAAAAAAAAAACTGAAGAAACTAACAAAGGAAGTCATTACTACGTCTAGGAGTTTGAGGCATTCTAGGAAATTACATGTTTTGCTTTTTGCCTGCATGAAAATCAATACACAGGAAGCTTCATGTGCTGTTGTGAAAGTCTTAGGCCAAGACTATGCTTTAAAGTGCAACTGAAAAAACAAGTAATTTCTTCTTGTGGTTAACATATAATGTGAAAGTGATTTTCAAATACATTGTGAAGAAAAAACAACAAAAAAGGTCTGTGGAGATTTATCAGAAATCCTCCTTAAGCTTTAAAGCCTCTGAGTGGGCGGGATGATGTACGTGTCTCATTGACAGTTGACCAAGTCACCACTTTAACTTCTGCTGGTAACTGTAGCTATCGGGAGGACAGACAGTATTTTGTATGCACTGGTATTGATGTTTAAAGCTACACTAATTTATATTTTTATATTAGCAATGGATCAAATGACTATATGTCATGTGAAAGGAGTCACTTGTAATATTGAACCCACATAGAATTATTACCTGAATCTGCAGTTCTGCTCAGCTCTGTGAGCTCTATGAAGTTTATTGTCTTTTAGCTCATTATTTTGGTTTAACAGCCCCTAACTTTACTGTTAGTTCAGTCTCTCATCAACCTCATTTCCAGCAGCAGGCTGCTGTGTTCAGCAAAATAACTGATAAATCCACTCTACAGTACCTGCCCAGCACCAGATTGCAGACAGACAAAGTTAGCGATGAGCTGGTAAACGTAGCAGCATTTAAAGGACCAGTGTGTAGGATTTAGTGGTGAGGTTGCAGCTTGCACTAGAGCCAGTGTTTGGTTTGTCTGTTCTGGGCTACTGTAGAAACATGGCAGTGCAACATGGTTTGCTCTGTGGAAGAGGACCCGCTCCCTATGTAGATATAAAGGGCTCATTCTAAGGTAACGAAACTGCACCTTTAACAATTAAAGAGATTGATATTTTCTCAGCAGCTGGTGAAGACAAAAACAGAGCTAAAAGGAATAAGTGAATATTGAACTTACATTCATCAGGTGGCCAGAAACAGGACTCCAAATGAATGCTTATGTGGTTCTCTGTGTACTAGACACTGTGTAATTTGGCTAACACATTCACCGTAACAACTGTAGATGGTGATAATATATCAATATTGTGTTTATAGGTTGTTCCACTGTGCCAAAGTAGCCCACAAAATTCATTAATACTGATTGAAGGACCACAACATTTTTCATTTTGATTGACTGACATTGACATTTAGGGGTAGGTTTTTAAGCTGTTTAAAGCACAACAGCAAAATGGCTAATTAGCTATCTAGCCTGCAGAGTGATGTACCGATTGATGTTTGGCAGCCTATTCAGCAATAAATGTGCAACACAAGTAATGTCTCCATGATTGTAGATAAGAAGGCATGAGCTACAAAGCTAGTATCGGTTAAGGTTCTAAGTTTGAGGTTCTTCTTTGTCTGCCAATAATAGAATGGTGACAATTACCACTTTATGCAAATGAGTTTAAAATGAAATTATATGAGTAGCCATAGACAAAGAATCAATGGCATTCTTGCTGATATGGTGGTGGTGTAAAAATGTAAAATATAAGTTTCTGCTTTGTGGTTTCAGTTTTTTTCCTCCAAAGAGAGCACATAACATGTTTTTACAAAGCTGATGTATATGTGGTGGCAGAAAAAAACAGGGAATTCAACTTTAGCTGGACTGATGTTTTTAGTACCACTGACACTGCACACATTACCCACACACAAAGCTGTGTCCTGCAGTGCTGTTTGGGGGGCCACTATATCAACTTTGGACAGTGAGTGCTTTGTAAATCCCAAGTCAAATTTAAAATATCAGGTCTTGGCAAATGCGAAGTGATATTTTGCTTGTCATGCTTGTTTGTGTGAAATAAAATACACAGTTGCAAACCTTTAAATCTTTATCAGTCAAACAGCACCACAGCTGGTAAACAGGTGCTGTTGATTTATGACATTAGTGGGCTCATGCCGAGACAGTGGATCGTGGCTCTGTTGTGGCTCATCTTTATCAAACTGCTGCATTCCCTTATCATGCATCGCAGCGCATGGCTGATTAGCTGGATGCGCTGATAGGGTTGGACTGGGATTATTGAGTGTGTATCTGTGCGTTTGTGTGCATGCAAGAGTGTGGCAGTCATCCAGATTTGAAGATCACCTCGAAATATGGCGCATTCCACAGGGAACCTGACAAAAAGGTCAAGGCTGAAAACAAGAAGGAGGAACATATTCTCCTGTGTTGCCCATGTATCTGTTGGCAGTCCCTTGCTAAAATGCCTGTCTCGACTTTCAAAGCTTTTGCTACAGGGAATTTGAATGAACTGTGTGCCTAACAACACCTTCCCACAGGGAGCAGAAGGAGGAAAAACACTGATCTGAGGTTTTCAGTGTTTACCTGGTGTGTGAGTAACACCCTGCAGCTCTTTTGCTGTGAGGTAATTCACCTACCAACACTGCACAAGCATCACCTCTCACAGCACAGAACACAGTTTATTGTATTATATGAAGCCTCCGTAGATTTGCAGGGAACACATTCTTACTCACTAAAATTAACAATTCTTTTCAATTTTTGACATTGTCCAACACTCTGTAGACTGCAGGACTCATGCTGTTGTGACACACTCTTGTTTTGGGGCCTGCCTTCACAAATGTCCCTGTTTGTTCCCCAACTGAGAGACATCTGTTGTCTCCGTTGTAGGGAGGATATTTCCAGGGGCAAATCACACTGAGTGCTGAGTCCACCCCGTCCTCTGGGCCCTGCTCTCCATCAAGCCTAGGGATGGACGGAGCTGTTTCCAGTGTTTGCGTATTGCCAGTGGTGCAGAAAGTCGCCTTCTCCTTCCACCGCAGGGCTCTGGTAGCCAGCATTATTTCCAGTGCGTCATTCGAAGAGGGAAAAGAAAAAAAGAAAAGGAAAAAGTGCCTACTGCCTCAAGGTCCCTACCTTCCCTGACTGGTCCCTGGGGACAGCCACATTACACAGTTGTGAGGAGTGAAGTGATCCAATACAAGGCAGAAACAAAGAGTCTATTTTTTGAAAAATACAAATGCTTAGTTGAATGGAGAAGGGCGATAACAGTTTTAGAAGGATTTCGTCAAGAGACCAGAGGAGGTTGTGTACAGAGAGATGTCTGGTAGGCAGCACTATTATGCAAAAGCAAAAAGAAAACAAGACTTTTTTGAAAAGTTCAAGCTGAGGTAGGTGAAGTCAGCCTTGGCTTTACTGCAGATTTGGTTTGAGACAGGAGGGTTAGGGTTACACAAATGCAGACTGGTGGGACTTGTGAAAAGCTGGGGGTTAGAGGGTTAGGGTTAGATCACAAGTTGTGATCACTGTTTCCCACTCGACAATGACAAAAGTGAATTGAGGAGGATGTGCCACTTAAAGCATGCAGATGAATAATATTTTTCCCAAAAAGATATGGGGCTCTATTTTAATCACAGACACCAGTGCAAAGCACCAGGGCATGTGCACAAGGTCACTGAGTGCTGATCCAACTGCACCTGCAAGTTTTCAGAGTGCTACGAGAAAAAATGCTGAGCGAGGTGAAATATAAACCAGGGGGTGTGGTGATAAATCATTATCTTCTTATTCAGTCATATTAACCATTTCATATCTTTTAAACAGCTGGATCAATATGGTATGTGGATTTGTTTTGCAACACAACAGTTACAGTTACAGACAGTTACAGATCCTGTTGTAGGCTACAATAAAATTAAAAAAGTAAAATTTTGCTGGTTGCTTTGAGCTTGTTTGTAATTAGTAAGGTTACTTTTAAATGGATGTGGTTGCATTTACATATGACAACAAAGCCACTGCTGCTAAAATTGTGAGTGAAGCAAGAGTTTGTTCATTAAACAGTGAACAATATAGTTTATATGATTGCAAGTTTGAAAATCCCCTCCAGAAATTTTAAGATATTCTTTGAGTAATAATTTGTGTCTGATATGTTTTATTCCACAAAAAAGTTCAAGTACCTTGTTAGAAATTCCTAAAATTAAAAAATAAAGAAGAAGTAATAATGAAAACCTGTCTTTAGGCCTGATGTGATCAAGATGGCGGAGTAGAACTCCCTTTGCTCAAACTCCCCTGTCTTTGTTACAGCAAAACCTTTTGATAAGACTGCTTTCAAGTCTATCAAATTTGGAAAAAAGAACAATAACTTCTGCCTGCCTTGCATATTACAGTTGACAAACTACAAATGGATGACAAAGAGATTACCGCATGCCAGCTGACAGTGGCCTATCTGGAATCTACCTTCTTCAGTCAGGCTGAAAAGAATTCCAAAGAAAGCTTTGAATGTTTAGAAAGTCAACTGGGAACCATACAAGAGACCCTATCCAAACCTGCTGAAGATATCAAGACCCAGTGCTCAATTACCTCCACAGTGCAGGTACAGCTCAAGAATGCTAAAGACACCACATCACAACACAGCAAAATACTGAACCAGATTGAAAACAAATTGGTGTCTCTTGAGGAGAGAAGCAGACAACCTGCGCCTCATCTACCTAAAAGAAGGAAAGGAGGGGGAAATGCATTGGCCTACCTGACAACCAACATCCCCAAGTGGTTCCCACATCTCTCTGAAAATCCACCGGAGCTCATACAGGCTCATTGCATTGGGCCACCGCGACTTACATCTGCTACTCCAAAATTCATGATAGTGAAATGTCTGTGCTTCACAGATAGAGACTGCATCTTCAATGAGTCAAGAAGAACACCTGTGGAAGTTGGCCACATCGTTCGATTTGCACAAGATTACAGTGACTGTACTGTCAGGCAGAGACATCGCTAGAGACAGAGTAAAAATGACACATATACCTGGACATGTTGCTAGTCACAGACAACATGCAGGTTGAAAGTAAAAACAGGACTGTTTAATTGAAAGTTATGCGGTTGTAATATGTAATATGTTTAAATCACAGAATAGCTAACCTGCATTCAGCTGAAATGCTAACTGTAAAAAGAGCCTGAATGGGAAATGATTGCATATCTGTGCTTTTTAATCCCAGATGTTCCTTTAGTCTCTTCCCCACCTTCTAAACATATTCAATAATTTTAGTCAGATAACATAACTGGGATAAATCTGCTTTACTGCCACTCAACGCATCAGCAAGATGGCTGACCTCCATTTTCAATATCCCTGTGGTTCAGAACATCAAATACGTAGGAGTGTCAATCCACCCTTCAACTGTTGATTCGATTGTAAAATTATGACAGAGGTAGAAGCAGATTCACTAAAATGGAAAATTCTGCCATTATCATTTCACTATCACATCTCCATTATTAAAATGAATGCCCTCCCAAGAATCAACTTTCTTAGCTCAATGATACCGTTTCCACCACCTAAAGACCACTGGAAAAAACCCATTCGCTAACATCTAGGTTTGTATGGGGGAATAGAAAACCCAGACTGAAACTGTCAACTCTCCAAAGACAAAAAGGTGAAGGGGGATTTGGCGTACTTAACCTCTAGTAGTATCACTGGTCATTTGTACTGCACCCTGTCTCCAAATGGTTAAATCCTGCTTCTTGTGTCTTGGAGGCTAGTGGAAGAGAACAAGGTGCACCCTCACAGGTTACAAGATCTGGTCTACAACAACATTTCACCCAAACAATCAAGAAAGAAATTTGGCTCAATTATTACTGAAGTCATCTCCATCTGGCGCTTTGCCAAAAAACACTGCAGAATTTTGTTTAACTGGTATCTTCACTCTCCCATTTTTCATAACAGTAACCTCCAATTGGGAAGCCAAACAATTTAATTCCCTCAATGGAGCAGTAAAGGGGTGCACACTCTTGGTGCCATTTATGGTCCTGTGGGCCTCTGAGCATTTCAAGACATCCAGAAACATTTCAATCTACCTGGCACATCTTTCTTTTTTATTGTCCAACTCCGTGTGATGCGCACTTATGGTGTGCCTTGGAACATACCTCTCTCCACACATCCATTTTGCACAGCTCTGACCAGCCCCAGCAGACTGGTCTCAACAATATATTCCATCTTGCGTAAGGCCTCCTGTAAGCCCTGATCTATTGACAGACTGTGGAAGGAGGACCTCTCCTCAAATAGATCAAACTAATCTGGCAGAAGATGCAACTATCTTCCAGGAACACTGACCATCAAATTATTCATTTTAATTTCATACACAGAACATACTTCACTCCTGCACATTGCATAAAATAAAAAGCTTTACCGTCACCAAACTGCACCCTATGCAATCAAAATGCGCTGGGTACATTTTTTTCATATAGTGTGGGAGTGCCCAAGGGTTGCAGAGTTCTGGAAGAGGGTTTCAGAGATGTTATCAAACATATTGTCCAAAACAATTCTTTACTTACCAGAAGTACTGTTACTTAATGACAGCTCCAACTTGGAACTCTGTGTTAAGCAGAGATGTCTCTGGCTAGCTGGCCTTACAGCTGCCAAGCAACTAATAGCTTGTAGATAGAAAGCTCCTCATTCTGTCAATATACGAACATGGCTTCTTGTCTTCATAAACATAGCAAGCATGGAACACTGACAACATGCACCAGGCAAAAACAGAAAATATTTCACACTGGAAACAAGGGATTACTATAATAGCCAAAAAAAGCCAAAGGGAGGGATATGGGAGGGGGGTTGGTGGGGGTTACAAAACAAATGCTCTCATTTTCTTATTTTGTTTTGTTTTTGGTTGCTTGTCAATTTTGTGCTGATTAATGCATGGTCATTTGGGATTACTGTATATTTATCTACTTTATTTGTGATCTACAAACTAGTAACCCCACCTCTATCATGTTTAAACACCAATAAAAAATTGAATTTCTTAAAAAGAAATCCTTAAAACTACATTTTATCCTTCTGCCACTCTGAAAAATCCAGAAACTATGAAAATATAAATATCGTTAATTACAAATATTTAATTACTGGACACGTCCATTCTCAGTGTATGTGCACTGGAGGTTTAAGTGTCCATATCACACTTGTGTAAGCTGCATACTGGGCCATGATTGGCTCCAAACTGGTTGAGATGTCACAAAGCCTGCTTGTCTGAAACTGTTGGGTCAGATTCTTTGGGTCTCAGTTCGAAGAAGTTTAAAATATCTCAAAACCAAATCAGGAAAAAATTCTCTTTGGTGTCCAAAAAATCCTCAGGAGTCAGAGTTCAGAGCAGCAAAAAGTGTTCTTTTATTGCCAGGCAAGAAAAGGAGAGCATATCACAACACACAGTGTGTATCTGAGACGACTCTGGTCTGCTGTGGTTTCTGTCTTGTCTTTTATACTCTTTAGGCCTTCAAAAGTCACGCCTATGGCCAACCCCTTATTTCTGACTAATTACACTATTAGAACTTTATTTTCGGTCCTTGTTTGGTCAATTCTCCTGACACAAGTTTCAGCAGACCAGGCTCTGCCTAGGCATGTCTGGAGCTTTGTCCAGACATGTCCACCTTCTTTTAAGACTATTCCTTGTTAATTTTACATCAATATCTTCACAATTTCCTCTGGTCTTATTTTTTAAAGTTATTACTGCCTGTTTTTACACCCTTATTTCTAAACCCTCTCTTAAGGATATTTTTAAAAAATATTAAAGTTTAATACAACACACTTCAAATTTCAATAAGTGCACTGAGTGAGATTGCCATCTACATAATATGTGTCTTCACACTAAATCAAACATCTTGTGAGGTATACATGAAATATAATTAATCCAGTGTTTATAACAGTATTATCATTATCATATTAAAATCATTCTGCAATGCAATTTTGTTCCCTTCAGCACATCACAGGTCTTTAGAAATTATACCACAAAACTCTGATCTATGTAAGCTGAGCACAGAGGAACTTTCCTCCTTCAGCAAATTAATGTGAAAACAAACTCTGCACATTCATCATTCTGCACAGAGAAGAGAACAACATCACAGCCGAGTAACAATAAACAAAACACATTTTCGAGTGGAGGGGAACTTTATATTCATATTAATCCTGTTTACATGGTAATTCAGAGACAATTATGGAAATTACTTGCTTGACCTATCCCTCTAAAAATTAAAACAAAACAACTACAATCATATTTCTGCTTTACCACATCATATCACAATGTGTTTGATATGTGCAAAACATTTGATTTTTATCTCAGTGTGTCTACTGGCTAGAGAGTGTTTAAAGCCACACAGGTGTTTTCACTTATTTTGCCTGATTAGAGTTCATCCCAGGACTGTGTAGGAATGTACAGACTGCAGTTGATTGACATCTCCCCGACTCTCCTGTTAGTTTTGATACACCAGTTAAACAACAACTTTATCATTCTTATTTGGTGCACTCCAAAAACTGACTAGCACAATGCTTATTTAACTGTTTGGGCGCGGTTTCCATTCCTTCATTTAATTATACCCACTAATTAATGCCACTTATGTCGAATTGATGGCTTCTGTAAACAACACAGACTGATAAACTCATATTTCTCAAGATTTGTCATGGCTGAATCTAAATGAAAAAGCTACTGTACTGTCTCTATCAAGCTATCAGCTGATAGAGATTCAAGGTCAAACCTGTTGCTTTATATGCCACCTGCACTCCAGTTTAAGCTGGTTTTCCTACCCTCACTGCTGGCACAGGTCAATGGAACACAGCCATTGGTACATGGAGGTTGGTGACCTCATGTAATTCTCAGCATAGCTCTGCCTTTCATTTTAAACCTGCAACAAGGTCTAATAAGGAAGAATTACTCAAAACACCTGTCTGTAGGGCCTGTAGTTAGCAATGTCTTATTTACCTTATCTAGTGTTATTCCACAGCTGCTGTGCATTTGCAGCAAGTCTCTAATTTGTGTTCACTCATGGAATTACTAAATTATTTGCAAGGAATGGTGACCCTGGACAGGACACTGAATGAAGACCAGAAATAGACATCTGTTGTATGTGAACACCAGACCAAAACCACTCACAGTGTGGACTGAGAAGTAGGGGTCAAAGGTCATCGACCAGGATTCACAGCCTGAAAGATCTGAGAGGACATCTACATCTGACGCCAGAGACCATCCTTGACCGGGGCAGGGGTTACAGTCTCCTCCTCCCATATATGACCACCTTTTATTACCAAAATTCCATTTTTAGGTCATGTGATCATTGCTAAACAATCTCCAGGACAACTCAGTAACTCCAACCTTTGGAAGGCCAGATTTGTCAGTTTTTGTCAAATCACTAGATTACAATTTTACTGATTCTGCATTTAGACGTAATCTTTTCTATTCTCAGCAAAACATCAAAGAAATTATTTTCACCCAAATACCAACAGCTAGCTACGCACCTCCTCATCTGTATGGAACTCCATCTTATTGTGTTCCTCTTTCCACCTCCATGTATACTCCAAAATATTAAAAAGCTTTTCAAGGTTGTGGAAACACCATTAATCTGCAATTCAGTGGTCACACCACAAAGTGACATTCATCGTCCATATGAAATAGGTGGTTCAGGAAGCTTGATGGTGAAGCTTGGTAGTCACTACTTGCAGGGCTAGTTGGTGAACTGCTGTAGCTGGCAAGCTACATAACTTGTGGAACAATTTTTACCCCAATAGAGGAGGATTAAGTTAATGAGGTATAATACCTTGCTCCATTTGGACTCTCCAGCACTGTCAGGAGATAGGTTGCAATTGGACAACGATGCAAATTTGCAGGTCAAAGTTCACCAAAATTGAACTTAATGAGAAGATTCTGCATTCATTTAACCCCACGAGTGAATCCACTTATTGCAGCGATTCCATTGGAATGAATTGAATTAGCTGTGAAATAAAACCTGGTGTGCAGGCCTTTATGCAGTAGTGCTGCTTACACTAGTCTTTGCCCTGCCATGAAAGCACTAGCCTAGAACTTAGACTTTTAAAAGGACAGATTACTGAAACATCTCTATTAGGATAACAATTTGAATGGGTTTCCATTTTGAGTGAAACAGCTAAAATGACCTTTGGCCTAGATTGGACCTCAAGGCTTCTCTCTGTTTGACAGGGCTGGTCCATGACTCTGAAAATGATGTGGCCGATCAGTGTTAATATCTTTCACAAGGTTTGGCTGAGTAAAATAATATCTCTCTCCAACAATCCCAGCCATGCAAACCTAAAGATTATGTTAGAAATGTGACCACAGAGAAGATAATGCAGTGTGCCTTGATTGCTATTTAGTTCCTTAGAGAGTGCTTTAGAGTCTCATCCACAGTTATCATCCACGTAATAACTCTGAAAGCTGATCCTCCTGCACTGTTTAGAGGATTGCAAAACAAATCTAACCCTGCCCGCAATGGTTTGTTTAGTCCTCAGAGTGAATACCATAAGTGGGTGAAGGTGGCAACCACATGCATTAGAGCTAGAAACCACTATGGTGTCTGAATGACCAGTGTGTCTGTGTGTGTTCGCCTGGGAAACTTAAGAATATCCATTCACAGCTTGGTGATGAGCAGATATAATGTCAGAGTGCTGATTAACCATTAAACAAACACATTTTCTATTCAGGTTGTGCATAGAGTCCTCTGCACACATCCCATCCTGCCTAAAATACTGGAAGGATCCTTGTTTATTCACACACACATCTCCATGGGAACAATTGTGTGTTTCTATTCATTCACATTCATATGCAGCTGAATACACCATGGGGAGAGCAGCAGATAAAATCAGCTTTATTTACCCTGTAAACTTGTGAATTAAAATATCACACAGCCATGATTAATCACATCAGTATTTCTGATAAGAGTGCTTACATTTGCTAAACTAATTTCAGAGGACTTTACTACAAACATCCTAGGTGTTAATGCTGTCACAGTGTTTTCACAGTATTTATGATATATCTACAACAACAAGCACTACACAGTTTACTTCACAGTCTGTCGAATCCTCAAATACCCCCCTAACGCTTACATCTTGTGGTGTTTTGTTTTTCTTTTTTGCTTTACTTTGTTTTATTCCAGTCGGATCCAAATGTTGCCCACCCACATGTTCACATGTGGGAACACTTTAGAAGAGAAAGTCCTTACTCTGCTCACTGAATGAAGTGATAGGAGGGGAAACACTAACTCCTATGTAGTGCTTATGCATCCAGAGGTATTATCCCGTCTGCTGACAGACAGACAGATTAAATAAACCCAGCCAGGACTGCACTTCCAATGTATACGTTCAGTGTTACAAATGTAGGGAAATCCATTTTTCACAGCAGTATTTAAGCATTACATGATTTATACAAGCAAACATTTTTCATGTAAATATCACTCACTCTCTAACACCTCTGTAATGGCATCTTGTCCAGTCGACAGTAGAATGTGGTGTAGGCACAAGAGATTTGCACAACACTTATCGAGTGGGTGTGCATTGAATTCCAGAGGTGGAACATACATCACTTTTTTTTCTCGAAAACTGCTGCCAAGGTTTAGCCCTGTTGCAAATTCATGGATCAATTTACTAACTATTACAGAAAATTTATTACTGTAAGGCAACTCGTGGAAAACAGTCTTTGGCACAGTAACAATAACATTCTCTTCTGGGGTGAGGTTTAAAGGTACAGTGTGAAGAATTTAGTGGCATCTAGCAGAACTGACTTTGCAGAAATGGAATATAATATTCATAAGTATGTTTTAATTAGTGTATAATCACCTGGAAATAAGAATTGTTGTGTTTTTGTTACCATGTTGCACCACCATGTTTCCACAGTAGCCCAGAACAGACAAACCAAACACTGGCTCTAGAGAGGGCCTTTTACATTTTTCGTGGCCACTGTAGGTTCTCCTACATGCATGGAAGGGAAGGGTGCGGGCGAGGGAGGGTATTCATTTGGTTGCAATCTGGAACCTCACCGCTGGATGCCATTAAATCCTACACACTGGTCCTTTAATGTCAATGGTCTACCTCTGTGATGACATTTTCCACAGTATAATTTTAACTTTGACTGTTTTTTTACCGTCATTTCATATTGATCCTCAGCTCCAGCACCTCCAACAAGCCTGTATTTGGGCAGCTATCTTTATATTGTGAACTTTTCATTATTAGTGATGTAGGTGACTCCTTTAGGATGTAATGAAGCTTAACAAGGTCCTTCAGAGCTACCTATTCTGATAATGTGTCCTGCATAGCAGTGGTGAAAGACGTATTTATCTTTTACTTACTACCCTGCAATAAAGCCTACCTTCACGAAGGTTATACTAGCCAGTACTGTCAAATTGTATTGCGTCATACAGAGAGGTGTTTCTAATAGTTTGTCCACTCCATTTATGGTAATGGTGGTAGATTACATATTATAAACACTTCTCAGTATAATAAGTACAATTCAACAATTCCACAAGCTACAGCCTCTGAAATGACCATTACAGTAAGTAAAATCAGCACCACTCTAAAATAGTTTAAACCAAAACTGAGTATGATAGGGATTCATGAAGGTAGGATTTACTGCAGGGCTGCATTAGATGGACCTAATAAACTGGAAAAGTAGTGTATTATCACCTTATGAAGTTGTTAAACAGTTGCCTTTTTTCCACATCCAGCAGACACAAGAGAAATGTCATCGTGTTTGTGTCCACCTGAATATATGTCCAATATTCACTCTTCTTTTAACTCTGTTTTGGTCTCACCAAATCCTGACAACATATCTGGCCCTTTAGCTGCTAAATACTCCACTATATTCACCAGCTAGTCGCTAACTTTGTCTGCTGTTTGCTGCTAGGCGGGTAGTGTACAGTGAGTTTATCAGAGCTTTTTCACTGAAAGAGTGGAGTTTGCAGCTATAAAACCAAAATAATGAGCTAAAAGAGGCTCAAGTAATAATTCTCTGGGGTTGTCACTACAAGTGACCCCTTTCACATTACACATAGTCATTTGATGGATTGCTAATATAAGAAATAATACGTAGAGTGGTTTTAATCTGCAAAATAACTAACTATATAAATTATGTGAATACTTAATACATGGAGTGGAGTAAAAATGACTGAATTGTAGACTAGAAGTTAGCATAACATGAAAATACTCTTTAAGGAAGGATAAATCTGGTGATATTGTGAAGTTATTCACCAAATCCCATTAAAAGACCAAAATCAACACTGAATTAACAAGTACTGTGTGCGTATCCAAATCCTGATATATCCCTCTGTGCCATAGTTGCACTGGGTGACATGTTCCTTCATTACACACACACTGCAGTTTATCTGTCAATCTAACATACACCTTCCTGCTGCTGGAAATAAAATAAATTAATAGTCCCCAACAAATGCACTATTTACTCCTGTGTGAGTAATGCTCGCTAAAAATGACAGTCCCCAGCTGTTTTAGGAAATTATTAATTATTCAGTGGATGAGTGCCATAGACATTGTAGGGAAGTCAAAAAATACCGAGAGACATATAAACGTCCATGTTGGTCCTTTCATGGGATTTGTAGAAAATAACAAAAATATAGAACATTGCCAGCCTTATTCTTTTCATTACTTGAAGAAAATGATGTATTTTTGGTTTATAGTGAGCAGATACAATCAATATCGTTACCATCCTGATTTGCGGACACCACGCAGCACACACTTGATTATTGTCATTTAAACAACAACACACTGCAGTTGTGAATTACGTCCAAGGTGCCACTGTTGTGCCATTGTATCACACTGAGCTTTATGAAAAGAAGGAAGCTAAGGACTCACATGCAATGTTGAGTGTTTCTTACTCTATGGCAGCTACAGCTGCCATAGAGTAATTGGTTATGGTTGACTCATGCTCCAGGCTACGGTCTCCACCTCCAGGAAGTGGGAGCCCAATCAGTCGATGCATTGTTTAGTATCACAAGACCTGCATTTTCCTCCTTCATGAATGACTGCATCCAATTAAAAAGTGTCCTGATCTCTGGACAAACTGCTCCATTGCACTTTTGTTTTGTTGTCATGGCTGCATGTGTTTGTTGTTGTTCATTTATGCAGCAGTGAGTGGTATCGTTGGTGGTGTCGGGTTGTTTGTTACCTTGTGCAAACCCAGCTTGAGGGAGACAGCTTAAGGGATACATACGAGCTCTGTGAATCGTTCCAATTATGGCCAATGGTAACACTATGAGATGGAGGCCTTACCTTCACACATGTGTCCATCTGTCATCAGTGAGAACCCTGGGAAGCAGGAGCAGTGAGCCCGGCCTGCCACCACCGTACACTGCTGACTGCAAGGACCATTTTCTGCAAGAGACAGAAATAGGAGCAGCATGATCACAATCATCTCCGGATGCCATACAGCTATGCCTCCAGGACAGTCATTCACTCATAATATCTTAAATTTCTCATCCTTGCGCTGTTTCTCTGCTGTCCCAGTAATTCATTGCCCTGTTGTCTTGCTCCCTGAAGCCCACCTTCACACCCTCACACTGATCATCACTCCCCGCAGGAAGAAGCCTCTCATGAGCCATCGCATTCAACACAACTGAATCAATTCTCCCTATTTAACAGCTCGATAGTCCTGCAACAAAGAAGCATGGGCCAGAAACTGTTTCCCCACAATTACTCACCAACACATTCCGCACTAAAGCTCTGCAGTGGTGAAGTGTCGGAAGGCCCGCTCAATAAATTGATCAGGATATTCTTATAACTAACAATCAGAGACACACTGAAGGAGCAGCGCTTTTGTTGGAGCCTGGAGTAGAGACTCTGGCAGCTTGAGAGTTTGCGCTGCTGTTCTCCTGACTTGATCAAGATTCAGCTCATGAACCTGCAGCAGCATGAACACAGCAGATCAGCTATGGCTGAACAGTTTATCAGTGAAAGTGCATGCAGTGAGGCAACTGTCCCTGTTTTTAACTTCTGTTCATACGGGAGTTATTCGTCTCAGGAAATTCAGGCAGCACTCAGACACATCATGTGTCTCAGCCCGACCTGCTCGCTTTGTTTCAGTAAAAGCAGAGTTGATGTGTTGAGCAGATGTATCCGGCCAACTGGGCTCTAGACATGGAGTTAAAGGCTCAAGACACCAGCAACTGCATGTACACTTCACCGCCTCATATGAAACACTCTCCAAAGCCCAAATCATCACCCACTATACATAAAGCTGTAACACACACCTTTAGCAAAGGGAGGGATCCATGAAGAAGTGTATTACAGCAGGAAATGAAGACCAGAGACAAAAATCTATAAATCATGATTCAATTTTGGTGAATGATGTCAAAGCCTGAAAATAATGTCCGTGTGGATTCATTGCTTATAAATAGGTCACCCATTATTCTAAATTAGCAGGTCAATTAGCATGGATTGAAAGTTAACAATAGCAGTGTTTCCATTAGATTCGCAAGAGAATTTTAAGCAAACTCTTGAAATGTTGCAAAAAGGAAAATGCGAATTAGGTGCGTTTCCATCAACTGACTTGAATCGAATAGTCTAGGCTACATAACGCATAGTTTCATCAGAAGATGGCAGTATAGGCCTAAATAATCCACCAGTAAACAGAGTAGAAGAAGTAGAAGAAGTAGAGGTTGCCAACTGGAAACAAAACAAACAAGTTATATTGCCTTGACGAGAGAACAATGGAAAGAGGTCATCAGGAATTTGAAAGGAAGTTGTAATTGTTCTTTCATGTCAGCTAGTATTGGCTATGCTTCATGCTATCCGGAGACGAAGACAAAGAAATGTAATGATTCTAATGGCCGAGACAAAGGGAGAGACAGTGCACACACAAGCTCTGGGAGGCCATAGTGGACACAAATTTCACAGCCAGCCTTTGACTGTAACATTTCAGAATGTCAGAGGACGAAGACGGAAACAGCTGATCAGTCATGTGAGTTAAACATTCGCTACATCATTATTTATTCAACAGATGCATTTCCATTACCCATTTTGTGCATACACTCTTTTTCGACATTTCCAAAATCCACCTCAAGCAAGCATAAAAACCTTTTTGTGAAATTGAGGAAGTTTTTTCCAATTTTGGCGTTTCTATTAAGCTTTTCTAATGCGATACTCTAATGAAAACACGCCTAATGGCAGTTATGTGTACTGAAGGGGAGACTGGCTGTTTTAGACAGCTTTAAGAGATGTTCATACCTGCCATTAAAGTGTGATTTGTGATATTTTACCTCAGTAAGATAAATGAAGTGCATTTCCATACACCTGCTTTTATGCACGTTTTCAATTTGTGCATAAAAGCCTGAATGAAGACACTACGTAGCGTAGTGACGAATTAGTGCCACCAAATGTTTATCTTAATGCGTTCCACTCATATTAACAGTACTGGATGGAAACATGCATTATTCTCTAAAATTTACATTTAGCAGATCAGCAGCAGCAACGAGTGACTACACAGGAGGCGCTCAGGTACATTGTTGAGCATAGGTTACCCGTGTTTTAGAAGCACTCAGAGCCAAATACACTATGACTGTAGTTACGCACGTAAAACAGAGCAAATACTTCCACGCCAGTTCAAAACCAGTTTGTCTCATATGTTCCAAGACTGTGGTGATTGAAGCGCCGCTACAGACGAAGCACAGATCTTTGGATACTCACTCAAATCCGAACTGAAGGCATAGAAAACAGGAACGATCTCAGAGCCCAATATGACCCAAAATGATCAATCCACTTTATTTTAGGATGCACATTATTTTATTTTTAAATGCAGCCCTTATTTTAGGCTACTTGAAATGAGAAAAGAACATTTATTTACTATTAGAGTACTTCTTATTTATAACATCTGTGTATAATAGAATGTTAGTTTCTTTCATGTTGTTGGTGTATATACGCATACACACCTCAAATCAACTGTATTAATTATTCTATGTGTTGAAGTAGTGGCCAGAAGCCAAGCAATCAGCCTGTTCTGAACAGGCATGTTTTGAATGGGCACTGTACAGTACCAGTCAAAAGTTTGGTCACACTTTCTCATTCGAGGGAATGGGAAGGTGTGTCCAAAATTTTGACTGGTGTTGTACATTTACTATACACTTCATGTCATTGTCATGTAATTTTCATGATAGGTGTAAATTTGCCACTGTACACAAACATTTATGTGGAGAAACTCTGGAGACACAAAAAATCTCAGTGGTGTAGTTTTAGTGTAGGCTATTGAGCTAAATAAAGTCAGTTTGCTACTTGGCACATGAACAGCAAAAAGAATGTTAAATTTAAGTAAATAAAAACTGATTAAAATGTGCTAGCTAACAACAAGCAAACAAATTAGCTTGCATAGATACTGTAGATGTAGGCTAGTATGACTTTTTTCAAACTGGGAGGTCAGCTAGGCTAACCAGGTCTTAGCACTTAAATAATGGATGGCTACAATGCTTTTCGAAAAATTATTAGCAGTAGTTTTCAAAATATTATTTTGTCTTTGAATTGTTACTATGCCTTTCTGGCTCTGTCCATTTCTTAACTTAACTCTATTAATATTGAGTATCTAGTATTGAGATTTCTTCTGAGAAGTGTAAACAAACTCTCCAACCTACTGGGTACTAACTATCTATGAACTAATGATGAAAGTTTTTGCGTGCAGCTTTGAAGGATTTGTCTAGCAATTTTCAATATTTTTCTTGTTGTCAACACAGTGCAGAGCCAAACAAACAATGACCTGATCTACTTATTATTGTGTGTGTGTATCCAAAGCCTGATATATCTTATCCCTCTGTCTCCGGGGAGTAACAAAGCTAGCGAAGCTCTGTAAACAGAACCAAATTCCTGCACACAGAACTACTCTCCAGAGACTGAAAACGTGATCACTGTTATTAGTCTTTGGAGCCGTTTCTAAACAAACTAACATGCCCAAACTCTTTGGGTGAAGGAACATGTCACCTAGTGCAGTGTCAATGAACTGTGTGGCTCACTGATGTGTTTTTAATAGTTTTTGGACAACAACAGAGGTCTATGGCACAGAGGAATCAGATATATCAGGTTTTGGATACACACACACACAATACTTGGAAGTAGATCAGTTCATTGTTAGTTGGCTCTGCACATGAGATTTGTTGACATTAAGAAAATCATAGAAAGTCATCAGCCAAATCCTTTAAAGCTGAATATGTAGTTTGGCTAGTAAATATGATTATCTTGGTCCTTGGAAAAGTGACTGCTAAGGCAACTAGTTATATGTGACATAAACTTACTAAAGAAAATGTACACTATGCTTCACACATGTAGTGTAAAAAACTGTATTAGTAGAAAAAGTGCCAACGTTAAATTTGGTTACACTCATTTCAGTAAACATCAATATATATGGACATAAGCATTTAAAAGCACTGTAATGGAGATTCTACATAAGGAGTGACCATTGTTTTAGGTCAGGTTTTGCAGACATCATTTTTATGAATGATGGCTCTCATATCTAAAAAGTAGCCATTCTGTGAGAAACAGCATTTGGACTTGTAAGGTGTGCTTGCTTCTGTTTGGTCTTCATGAATCAAGTTCAAGTTCAAGCTTAGGTTTCAGCTCCTCAACAATGCAGTAAGGAAAAAAAATAAATATTTAAAATAGTAAAAGCAATAGTATAGTATAGTATAAAACACATGAGTGTGTGTATGTATGTATGTACGTAGCTATGTATGTAGCTATGTATGTATGTATGTAAAGTGCAGTGTGCATGTGTCCCACCTATATAAATATCTATATGTGTATATTATATGTGTATGTACATACAGTATATGTGTGCTTATGTATGTTACATCAGGCAGGCTGCAGACTGTTAGTGTCCATTGTTCATAAGCCACAGTTCTTTACTATCTTAACATTGGTTTTGACATATTTTTTATGTGAATGCACAGATGCTGAATGCTTGAGCGTGTACCATTTTGTAGAGAGGTGTAAGTGTGGCGACTCCTTTGTTGATGTCACATACATACTTGACATCTGTAATGTAAGCATTACCTGCACAGGGATTGAGGTGGACAGGGCTCATGGAGATTGTGCTGGTTGTAGTGCTGGTGGTCGTGGTTTGTGTTGGGATCACAGCAGGGCTGTCCTCCTCTCTCACTCTGTTGTCCTCGTCAGGACTCACTGCACATGGAAACACAACAGACACCATGAGGGATGTGTATAAAGTACTGCAGCTAAATGAAGGGCTAGTCATTCAGACTTCTTTAAAATCAAGTTGAGATACTGCAGAATGAAGGCAGGTTGACTCACATGTTCCCCATATATAAAACCATTTTTTTTTTAAAAGTAATATTCCACATAATATCCCTTTCTTAATGACAAGACATAATTTGACCCATGCTGGATGTTTTTGTCATTAAAGTCTTTTATAGAACAGAGAGAGGTCTGTGAAGAAATGATCTTTCATTTGAGGTTACAAAGAATGTTGACGAGCCTAAGTTTAAGAGTTTAGCTCTTAAGTATGATGATGTAATCTGTTGTTGGTTTAACCACGGCATAATCATGGTGAGATGACCATAAATGTGCATACACTAAAAAACAACATTCCTAGATTTAAGCTTTTAATAGAAGTAAAATATTTAGAAGTAATATATTTTATCAAGCAGCAATTCCTTCATCCCCCTGTCAATGAGTTCCAATCAGGCATCTGTAACTTAGTATAATGTGAGGTCAAATAGAAGACAACATGGGGACAACCCATATATATTTAACACAACTGAAACAGACCAAACTCACCAATGTGATAAGAAATATTTTCACACTGTGGTTAGCATTATATCTGTGAGGTCAGTAATTTAGCAGAACTAATGCCGAATAGCATGAGAAATATGCCACAAATGTGCAGTGCATACATAATTAAATTTTAATTATCTGAGACACTGAGGCGCTGAGATACCTTAAGACTGGGCCAGGTTAAGCTGATTGTGATAATTTTACAAACAAGCTCTCACATTTACACACTGTAGTGTATAGAGACACTACAGAGAAGAGGTAGCTGCCTTTGTGTTTTAATTGATAAATAAACATATTTCAACATATTTTTTGTTTTAGTCAGGAACATACATCCTTTGAAAAGTTCTGTTTTAGGAATCCTCTTTTTATAGTTTTCTTTGATTTGTCAACATCCGCAGGCCCTTTTTCCTTTGTAGCTTTTGTTAATTGTATTATTCATCATATGTACTCCATTTAAGTTTGACATATGATCTGCTGCTGCAATAAATAACTTCTTTTTCAATGTGCAACTGGTTTTATGTTGCTTCCCTTTCCCCGAGAATACTGGGTTGTAACAATTACAAATGTTTGAAAAACATGGCTGTTTACCAGGCAGGGAGGGTTTGATGAAAAGATGCTTCCGGGTTGCATTATGGGAAATGTAGGATCTAGTGCTTTAGATGTCTCAGCCTTCAGTGTCCCAACTTGAAGTATCCCTTCGATGGTCCAATAGGAAAATGTTAAAATAGGTGCAGCCACCAGCAACCACTTGACTCTTAAAATGAGAATATAGTCCCAATGGAAAAACTAATGATACTGTAAGTACTGCTGGCATGCCATGTCAACATAAAATGCATGAATTATGAGAGCAATGAGAGTGCACAGGTGTTGAAAAAAGTTGTTTTTCAAATTTTAAGTTTGCTTTCTTGGCTTATATTCAACCAAATGACCCCCTTTACAACTAAAACCAGTTACTTCAGCTAGAGCCCTTATATCCAGTATAACCTGTGTAAATTAACCTTCCCAGGTGAGTTACAGTACCTGGTGCACAGAAGTGTCCGTCCTGCTGCAGGATGTAGCCCGGGTGGCAGCCACAGCGGTAGGAGCCCCAGATGTTGGTGCATGTGTGCTGGCACAGCTGGCCCGCGTAGAGCTGACACTCATCCACATCCTCCTGCTCCACCACTGTGTTGGCAGCTTCATCTGTGGCACTGATGGAGAAGGCCTCCTTGGGGAACTTACTGTCTGAGACTGGAGGGAGTGAGAGAAGTGTGTGCATGTGTGTGTGTCATGGGAGGAGGGGAGAGGGTTCTCAAATTAGAGACAGCACCAGATTGCCTGTATAATTTATCCCGCACACTTATTTCATGAAACTGACTTGAAGACACAAAACAACATCTGTTCCTCCTTTGCATTTACATTCAGTGTTTAAGTGATTTTTATCCAAAACTTCAATTCCTAAATTATCATCATTACAAGGAACAACCAGTGACAAGTGCAAAGGTCGGGGCCTTAGTGCCTTTATAGAACTCTTGTGACCAAAGGACACCAATGTTAGAGGAGTGAAATGCTGGGAAAAGAAACAGATAAAATGCTAAGCGTTTTTAGAGAGCAATTAGATTAAGTAGAGAGGGAAACTCATTTAGCAAAGAGGGAATGAATGAGGTACTTACTGAAAAGATGTTTTAAGCTTAAAGCTTCTATTACTGCACATATCACACTGCTTCTGTCACACTTGTTCAGTTGGACTCTAGTCTGAGTACAATTTTTAAGTAAACTGGGCAGGCACTGTACAGTTTATTAAACTTGTAATCTGGCATTACTTCACACTACATGTTTTAACTGCCCTTTCTGCATGGCCTAAACACATGCCTTACTGTATATGCTCACACTGTATGGTTCAATCGACTGGTCATGACAGGATGCTAACACTGAATGTAACCATGAAACCCTGATCAGTTTTGTCAATTGACAATTCCAATAATGTTGACAAAAAAGAGAAAGGAAGCATTTACTTCATAAAAGTACAAGTCTTCAGTACTAAACTCTATCAAAGCACTGTTTATAAGGTTAATGGTTCAGCAGCCATCTATTTGCAACAGATTTATCCCACCATGATTGTTTTTGTGATTGTTGCAGGACAGGAAGTAACAAACTGTGTTTCAAGGCTGACCTAACAAAGGTGCTTTCATTCACCAGTGAGGGGAGCTCCACTGCTAAAAGCTACTGATTCTTTCAGTGACACTGGTGATTCAGTAAAGTCAGTTCAGTTTGAACAGTCAGTGTCAAAGATTTGTTTGTATGTACTGAAAAACCTCTACTTAGCAACCTTAACTAGGCACAGCAGGCTTTGAATTTCTCCACATGATGAAACACTGTGCATGGGGCTCTAACAAGAGTTTCCTTTCCAAAACCAAAAACACAAGAGCATAAGTATAAGGAATGGATTAAACTGTGTGTATATCTGCTCTAATGCAAGATGCAAATGCTAGCATGCCTGGCAAACAAGCTTACTATCTAGTATTACTTACAAACTATATTATTATGTGGGGGATACAGGTTATGTTAGAAAAATATCTGTTTGAGATTGGGACATCCACTGTGTAGGAGCCAATAAGGTGCTTTATTTGGGTTAAAGAAGTTTACACTTTATTTGCACATTAATTTCCATGTCTTCTATGGACCATCATCTGTTGAGGATGCTGACTTTTTGCCTGAAACATGTTAGCTCCAGTCTTTTAACATTTATCATATACTGTATGTAGCCATCATGTTTACATTTAAGAACCTGTAACAGGCTTTTTGTTTCAAAACCAATCTGCTGGAAACATTAAAAAGGTAGTTTTAGTGTTAGTATTAGCTTATGTTAGTAAGCTAAAGCTGATAAAATCTGCCAGCGACAGTTGTCATGTCAGTAAGTCCATGATCTGTGGCTAGAAGATGCCTGCTTTTGTTTACTTTGTGTTTCAAACATTTCTGCAACTTTCAATCTGTAAATTTGCAAAACTGCATATGTGCCTGGTGAGAACAGAAAGTTTGACAGGCGTGAGGGAGGTGGGGCTTAGTGAATGGTATTTTGTTCCATTCTCCAAAATGTTCTCCAAAATTACTCATATGATGTCATTTGAGTAATTTTTTCAAACTTAACAAACGCTCCCTGCTAAGCCACAGAAAACATTATACAACAGTTTTCACAGGCTAAATAGTAGTACTAACCATTACTAGTAAATGGTGGAGTGCCCCTTTAATCTGTACAGCATCTGCCCAGCATCACAAAGTATCTAAAGGCAAAAAATACACAAGGCTGTTTGCAGTATACTGCAACAGTATTGCGTCCAGTTGTGGGTTTTAAGTAAATATTTCTCACATTCATTACCTGGGGTTTAAATTCAGAGGAGCAAAGTGATTAAATGTTTCCTATTTTAATTAAAAGGCGGTGAGTCATAAGACTGGAAACATATCCCCCATGGAAATAATTACAGTGTATCTCATCCATTTTTTCATCCATAAAACACTCACAAAGTAAAGGCATCCTTCATGTACCCTAAGAGTGTGTGTGTGTGTGTGAGTGTGTGTGTGTGTGTGTCAGAGAGAGAGAGTGTGGGACACACTCTGACTGAGAGCTTGAACAGTTTTTGCAGCTCCTAAACCTTTCACAGCTTTCAGCAGGTTAATTGATTCCCACTTCAGAATGACATCATTCAAATTTTCCTTTTAAAGCTGAAGGAAATGAGCTGCAGTCAATGGTTAGAGCAGAGCCTATTAAAGGGCAGGATTAGGAGGAATTCCTCTGATGTTGTGAATGAAAGAACAGTACTGACCTTACCTCACCATCATACTTGGATACAACTATTCCCATTAAAGGACAACCAAGAAAGCTAACTAATAATGAACTGCAATTTCATGCTGTGTATATCTGGTCCCAATAAACAAACTAAAAAGCTGACCAAACAGAGAGATTTAATGCTCTAATTGTACAGGAGTGTTATAGAAAGACTAACACACTAATGTGCCATCATACTGTAATCTTTTTTCACCCATCACACCTGATGTCATTGATGAAAAACACTGTAAATCCCTTCTCAGGAGTTTACACCTGCAAACAAGATACATAGCTCATGTTCAGAGGCCACTGCACTGAACAGAAGCAGAAGTGTTTCCACCACATTTTTGGATGTAAGGGGAACAAATGGGTATTAGAATGCTTTTGCATGAAACATGTTTAACCTGAACCTCCACTGCTTGAAAATTCATAGATGTAAATGTCACTGGCATTAGGTACTTGATGGATCAGAGACCGAGGAAAACTTTGCTGGCACAAGTAGAGAGACAACAGCCTGAGCTGCCATCTGTTCCTGATTCATCACAGCTTGCATACATCTTTTCCCATTACTCTGAATGGTAACGTGACTCCTGACCAATCATCCTTGAGCATCTGTCTTTTGGAAGATCAAACTTGGCCCATACTCCACCTCTGACATAAACTTCAATGAGGAAAAAAATAGTGATAGCTCAACCCGGGACTATTCCATATTCCAGTACTGTGCAAAATCTGTTGAAAATAGTTACAAATCTACAGTATTTTGAAGGAAGAGCTGTTTTGAAGGTGGACTTAATCAAGTTTTCTGTGTCCAAGTTAACTAACATGGCAAACTAGTTAACTACCGTATTTCCTCAAATAATGCAGCACACTCTCATCAGCACCCTGAATGACAGCCACACAGAGATGGCCGGTCCAAAAATGTATTTTTTAATGGCCCACCGGGATTTGCCCCAGTATGCCTGATGGCCAGTACGTACTGGCCGTAACCTAGTGTTGGCTGTAAAATGGTGGATAAATTGTTTTGAGCATCACACAACCCACTGAAATGACTTGTTTCACTATCAGGATTTGATCCATTCGGTCCGATAGCATTCGGAAAGTGGAGAATGGCCACATGATTAACGGCCAAACGACCAGCACGGGAATGTCGCGCCTGACATGAGATTTAAAAACTCTGTATACTGTGAAATACAGAGAGATTTATTGTGGTATAATTTCTAAAGACTTGTGGTGTGCAAAAGAAGAACAAAATTGCATTGCAGAATGATTTGAATGTGATACTGTATGATGAAGCCTTAAGTAAGGTTAAAACAATGTTATAACACTGGATTAATTATGTTTCATGTATACCTCACAAGATGTTTTGATTTAGTGTGAAGGCACTTATTATGAAGTTGACAATCTCACTCAGTGCACTTGTTGAAATTTGAAGTGTGTGTATTAAACTTTAATATTTTTTAAAAATATCCTTAGGAGAAGGTTTAGAAATAAGGGTGTAAAATAGGCAGTAATAACTTTAAAAAAAATAAGGCCAAAGGGAATTGTGAAGATATTGGTGTAAAATTAACAAGAAATAATCTTAAAAGAAAGAGGACATGCCTGGACAAAGTTCAGACATGTCTGGGCATAACCTGGTCTGCTGAAACCTGTATCAGGAAAATTGACCTAACAACCAGACATAAAAATAATTTCTAATAGTGTAATTGGCTAGAACAAAGGTTGACCTAAAAGAAAAGGGTTGGCCATAGGCGTGACCTTTGCAGGCCCAAGAATATAAAAGACAAGACAGAAGCCACAGCAGACCAGAGTCATCTCAGATACACACTGTGTGATGATATGCTCTCCTTTTCTTGCCTGGCAATAAAAGAACACTTTTTGCTGCTCTGATCTCTGACTCCTGAGGATTTTTTTGACACCAAAGAGAAGTTTTTCCTGATTTGGTTTTGGGATAATTTAAACTTCTTCAATCTGAGACCCTAAGAATTTGACACAACATTATCTGGCGGTGATAGGCTTAATCAGCATTGTGTGAACTCAGTGTGTGCTTGAATGTAACAGACATTCATTTATATATAAAAGTTCCACACTGTAGGTTTAAAAAAATACTGATGTGCCCATATGTATATCGAAAGCATTATTGTTTTTGGTTTTTTTAAATTGCTTGTAAATGTTGCTCCTGTCTGTACTGGCTGCAAATAAATCCCTTCTTAAAGTGATTTCATTTCAAGTGATATGGGACAAAATCCACCATCCTTGTTCTGCGCAAAATGAATTGTAACATGCAGCTGAAGCTAATATGAAGCTTCAGCAGCCTGAAATCAAACTTGATTGTCAAATCAAGTGGGGATCTTTCAAAGTCTTTCTAGAATTAAAATTTTCTGTGATTCCGTGGACAGTGTCCTGTCTTTTTAGTAGTAAATTCTGCTTTGTGTTACTGTCCCTCTGCTTGCTGAGCCATGGCAGAGGGATAGTAACACAAAGCAGGAATTTAGTGCTAAAAAGACTTTGGCAAAAAGTCTAAACTTTGGCAGTTATCCACTTGGTTTGTCTAACTCAGACTGCTGAAGCCTCTTATTATCTTCAGCGGTTGTATCAGAAAACTTCCAACACCATTCTCTGTCCTAATGTACCTTTAACCACCCTCCTTCAATCCTACTCTCACCCAACTAAAGAGCAGATACTCGGCAGCTTGACTCAGCCTTATATCTACATTGTATCTGCTTAGGCTAAGATACAGTAGCTGGCCCAACTGGTTTGATTGACAGCTTCATCTAAATGCCATGGCCTGCTCAGTTGTCCAACTACCATCACTGTTTATATAGCTCCACTAGTTTTAGCAATAGTCACCAGTTAGCAACCCATGATTTTTCATGAGTCATGTCCCTTGACCTCTCAGTATGACGTTGTGTGAGTGTAAGATTGCATCATGGAACAGGGATGAATCGCAGGACCACATGTTGTAGCTAACTTGACAAAATTACAATTTTTGGAGGTTCAAAGTTTATTCTTGACCCTGGAAACAGAAGGTGACAAAGCAATCTCAGCTCAAGGTCCATTTAGTAGCTGTTCTGGAGCTTTTGATCATATCACATAATCTTCAACAGCAGAAGGAGTTTGCCAGTGTCATGGAATTATAGTCACGGATATATATTTTTTTATCCCTTTAAGCACATCTTGTCCATGTAGTGTAAAAGTTTACTTTTTTGATTAGCAAATGTGCAAGGCTCATTAGCTTCCCCTTTGTTCACCTCTTGCTTATTTCATTAGAGAAGCCCTGGGTCCAAAGATAAGTTATAACATAACTCAACTAGTTTTACACATACGGTAAATCCTAACAAAAGTGCATGTGAGTGTTTTTTCCATGTTGAAAGCTCCATGTCAGTAAAAAAATGCTATGCAGTGGGTAACCGTTACCTTTTCTGGGTATAGCAGTAGGTCTGGGCTTCTGCTTTCTTCTCAGTGGGAGTTGACTTGGACCTTCCTCTTCCTCACAGCAGGTGAGGAAGACATGTCCGCACGGGTAACCCAGGTACTGGTGGACATCGCAACCACGTCCTTCACTGCGTATGCGTATGCCAAGGGCACAGCAGCTGCAGCACACCTGCCAATCCAGACACAACAACAGAGCCTATTAGGAGTGTGTCACCGGGGTGCCCTTCACATCTCTAATCACCTCCTCTCTTTATGGCCCTCCACTTTTAGCCCTGTTTAGTAAACAGCAGAGGAGGGGGAGACATAACAGCTAAACAGTCAAGCAGGCTAGTTCATCCCTGTGAACACACTGCAAAGGATTTCATCTGCCGCCTCAAGCTGAACCACATGTCATGCAAAGAAAACCAGACGTTCACCTTTTTTTTTACTCTCTTCTAAAACAATGATTTGGCACAATGGTTTGGCTCAGCTGCGTTAACACATGAACAGTTTGCTGGAGGGCCAAACCACCGGGTTTCCTCTTAGAGAAACGTGGAAAGTTATTTGAGCTGACTCTGAGCAAAGGCATGATTCCCATTTCCATATGGAAGTGTTCACAGGTTTGAATGATGCATACAGAAATGGGAGATTTTGGAATTTTCTTACAAATATATTTCAGTGTGTTCGCCAATAAACACAAATAAACTGTCTGATATTTATGAAAGCCTCTCTGCTGGCACAGGTATCTAAAATTGAAATCTCTCTGGGCAAAACAAAGATGCGTTCCAGGGGATGTTTAAACAGTTTAAAGTCTAAAATACACCATAATATTGTGGCAGTTCCAAAGGATTCACAGTATTTTACCACTGTCTATGGGTGGGAACTCAAAACTTAAACACTGTCTAGTTTTGCCATCCTGAACTGTTTGAAATAGTGAGTCACACTCTACCTGGCTCACAAAAAACAGTTCATTTTCTATTCTAGAGGAAAATGTAACAACCTGTAATCAGTTCAATGTTTGTTTTATGGAAAGCTTGAAGTTAGAAAATGTGTGTGCCATCCACCCATGATGTCATGTTTTTCAGTAATGACTCAACTGTCTTCCTTTTGTTTGTCCTATCTTCCCTGTCACTCTTTAATAAAGATGTGGATACCTTAACTTTTGAAATACAACATTGCTGGATGAGTTCCCATGGCATGCCATGACAGTGATGTTAAACTTGCCTGGTAAGAGTCATCTGTGCATTGGTCCTCCTCAGACACTTCACAGGTGTCCCCTCCTCTGGCTGAAGCCATACCTGATTCACACTGGTTCTCCTTAACTGAGCTGAGGCAGCACTGCTTCTGTGCAACACTGACACACACACATGCACATATATATACATGCATTTTTTATTTACAAGACTGAATGATTGATGATATGTTGAGCTAAAGATATGTACAAAAAATTGCAGCACAGTTGAGGACCTTTTAGTCCTGCGAGCAGGCCAGAGCTGATAATACAATTGACTTGAGATCAAAAGGCGGAGCAGAGCAAAAAGCCAGTGTTTATATGATGTAAAACAGACAACTTGGTAAATATGAATGAGCATGAACTGGCAAGGGAGAAACTGGTCGGTGGTGACTGAAGTAAAGCAAACCTAAGAATAAATTGGCGTGTTTGAATAATTGTCAAGTTTACTCAAACTCAAGGCAAATGAAATTTCATCCTTCATGTCACACCCACTGGCCCAAAAACACTTTTTCCAAACACACTAATTACCAAATGACAAATTGTAAAATGATAAGTTTTTTCGAAGAGTCACAAATAGTATGACTTTTTGGATTGTCAAATATGGGCCATTGTTTCTGATAAAAATTGGAAAGTCTTGAAGAGCTGCATCTGTAAATTATTTGGATGCCATGAAAATGTGTGCAGGGAGCCAGCCAAGTCAGCCAGCTCAGCCAGAGAAGAACTCTAAAGGCTTGTCCACACAGCAGGCGTTTCAGCTGCGTTTTTCAGTAATCTGTTTCACGCACGTCTGACAGAACAGACATGCTTCTATTTTAATCAATACAGCTGTCTACACAGGCATAACGGTTCGCATGTAACCATGACCCAAAGTGTATTTTTATGCTTTCTTTCATTCCATGCAGGTATATAACTACAGTAATTGTGTGTTGAGCGCTGAGTGCTGCCAAAACAAGGGTGACCTACACTCAATACTGTGCCTGAACGCCTCTGTGTAGACACACAGACGGAGGACTGAAGCTGCCGCTGCTGCTCTGCTAAAGTGCTGCTTATGCTATGCTGGCTTTGTAGACATTGTGTTTTAAACACATTTACATTCATGTCAATGTTATTTCAAGTGTCTCATCTGCAGATAAGGGATGGCTCAGTGGGTATAGTGGGTTGTCCATTGATCAGGTGGGTGGTTTGATCCCTAACTCCTCCTTGAGCGTAAGGCAGTTCCTTACATGGTAGCTTGCTGCGATTGGTGTGTCTGTGTGTGTGTGTGTGTAAGTTTCCTCTCTCTCTCACCCACACAATCAATGGTTGAACTGATCAGTGATCAGATAAATGCTACAGCAGTTCATTAAGCTTTCTTTATGATCGTATGTGTTGAAAACGCTGGAGCCACTTTTTACTCTCTGCTTTTTTGAGATGGGATAGCTATTCAATTCACTCAAGACGCATGAAGTGACTAAGTGTAAATGGTGTTTAACACATATGCTTCACGCCCAGAAACACCTAAGAAAGCCTGAAAAACGTTTTCAGCATGTGCACTTGGTAAGCAACTTTGATTGGAATGAATGGGGTGTCATGCTGGAACTTTACGCAATACGTTTCAATTTCTCTTAATACATCCATGGTTTAAACAACTCCTACATAAACTGTCAGCTGAGAGAATTTATCACATCACTTTGTTTTAACATAGAAGACAAAAATAAATAAAGACTAAAAGACTAAAAAACAACCAACAACAAAATTGCCAGCACTGACTGTTGTCTTCCATATTACATGTGCATGCACCGACTTTTTTATTTCACATGAAGTCAAGTATGTGCATGCATCCCTTGTGTGTGCATACAAAATTTCAATCCTGATGGACTCCATCAGTAACACTGAAAATAATAATGATAAAATTAAATGCTATGGCTGAACATACAGTAGTATTTAGTAGTAATAGTAATACAGCTATAAATAGCATTTAAAATTGGGGTTTAATGTAATGAAAATGTCAAACTAAAGTTCAGTGAAAAAGCAAAGAGGAACGACAACAGGAATTTAATATGAGGCCTAGTTTGTTCTACTTACTGGAACTGTGGTTATTTGGCTCCGTCTACTGATGTGTCATCTGAGCAATGAGATTATTTCTGCCTCTAAAGCAGCATCCAAAAATATTTGTCTGAATAAAACTACAATCTGAACCTGAGGCCACATCACTTACCTGCATATAGAGTGCTTGTCATTGTTTAGCAGAGGCATGTGATTGCAGTGGTGATTTTCTGTGGCCCAGCTCTGGCCAGCAGCACAGCAGCTTTTCAGCAGGTCTTCAGCATAGACACCTGGACCTGCAGCACAGAGACACACAGGGTATGCATACATCAGCACACAAGATTGATGGAACAAAAACAGTTCTGCAGTAAATCCTCTGTGTCTGCACAGTTACTCTATATAGACCAGACAGGGGCCTGAACAGTGCAGTGAATACAGTAAGCAGTCAGACAGAAACATATGGTAGACGCCTCAAAGGCACCTTTAAGATTTTTGCAGCTGACTAAAGAGGTGCAGTCAGGTTACCAAAATACAGTAGCCCATTTTATGATTGGAAACTTTTTTTACACAGCTGGGGAAAGCTACAGTTTAATCTCTAAATAGTTTTCACAAGTAGAATGGCAGCTCTCTGGTAGGGTTGTGGACAAAAAAGAGTCAGTGTTTTACGTACAGCACATGTAGGCCAACTCAAGCTACAATGGAGCCCCAAGGTGGGAGGATGTATTTGGGGCATTCAGGATTCAGAAAGTAAAAGTCCTGTTCATTTTCTGCTTGGACAATGTCAGGTGACTGGCAGTTGGAGTGCTTTTCCTAAATGGACATCAAAATCTCCTTGTTGCATCATCAGTACAAAAGATGAGCAGCTGTATTAGAAAATACTTGGCTCTTTGATAAGAAGACTAAAGGTGTGTTCAGACAGTAAGCTAAATGAATTTTTGTTGTGCGAGTGTGCCTGTGAGTTTGTGCTCAGCTCAGCCTCTGACTGAACTTAGAACTCACCAGAGACTCTCTCACAGATTTATTTCTCTTCTTTTTCTGTTACATTTATAAGGGAGGTTCATAAAGTCCTGAGATACACGCAAATGTTTCGCTCAAGTTAGTTGAAACATCTGTCTGAACACAGTGAAAGTTCAGTGATGCTAGTAGCTGTGTGAGGCTCTACCTAGGTACTGCCTGACTTGGAGCTAAATGCTAACAACTGCATGCTAACATGCTTACGATTATATTGTTAACATGATGTTCAGTAGGTACAGTATAATGTTTATGTTAGCATGCTAATATTTGCTAGTTAGTACTAAATACGTACAGCTGAGGCTGATGGGAGTGTTATTGGTTTTGTAGGTTTTTGGTCATAAACCAAAGTATTGAACACATTGAAATGTTAACCTGATGATGACACTACATAAAAGTCTGGGGATTACCAAAGTTTTCACAATTCATTAGGATATTGTCTGTGCCAAATTTCATATTAATCTATCCAATATTTGTTGAGATATTTCAGTCTGGACCAAAGCAGTGAACCAACTGACATTGCCAGCCATACATACATCCATGTAGTCAAAGGTATATGACTATGTACATACAAATGTAAGGAGAGTAAAAACATCCAATCACAAAGCTTACAATTCTGCTGCATGCTCTGCTGACAGTGGGCGGAAGCTAAAGTTTCATGCTCTGTTGAAACTCGACAAAAACATTCAGCCGTTTAAGACAGTTCATGTTCAGATTCTGTTTCTATTTTAGATGAACTCAGGGATGCAGTGTTTTGCTCACAATTGCAAAGACAAGGCTTTTTGAACTAAAAGAATGGGATTTTACAGTGTGGGAAAAATATTTCCAGAACCAGCAGCACGCTTTGCAACTATGACTCCATGACAGGAGGTTTAGGAAAAATGCTATGTGAGCAGAGATATTTGTTCATTTCTTGAGACAAAGTTGATTTGACATTAGATAGGTTTATGCGTGGCTCTGTAAATTAAATCATTGTCATTATTAACTGGCCACTTTAGTCATTCAGTAAAAGAATACCAAAATAAAATTCCAGTGATGGCTCCTCTTCAAAACCATCTCCATTTTGCCATCCACTTATTCAGAGAAACAATGGCATCGTTTCAATATCAACTGAAGCAAATGAGTATAAAACATGTGTTAAACCAGGAACCCATTAAATCCCCAACTGAATGAAAGTGTTTCATATATCTAAACCTCATGTTTCTGTCCGTGCTTAAGCCAGCCAAAAATAAATTAATTAATTAATGCCACTTTGTTGCTTCCGATTAGAAGTGACTTGATTTGAAGCAAACCCTACCTACGTCAAGGGGCCGGTGATGTGGCAGCTTCGCCCCCCCCCCCTCTCTTCTGAGTATGTAGTGAGTCCAGCTGCTCTGTGTAGAGCAGCTGGACTCACTGACTTAGTCAGTGGATGAACACACCGTGAGGCAAGCTGCTGCTGCTGCTGCTGCTGCTTGGCCCTATGGAGTGCAGAGAGCTCGTCAGCCTCCCCATTGCCTCCACGTCAGACCCAAAGCCGTCTCACCCTGCTGCTTTTATCCACACATTACCATGAACGCTCGAGCACGCACACACATACACACACACACGCATCTAACTTCTCTCCATGCCCTTTGAAGAAAAGCCACTGACAAAGAGCTTTTGTTTTTCAACTCAATAAACCTTTGTAGGCTTATATACAGTACAGAACATTTGCATATTCTTCTTATACACACTGCATGAAATGAAGCATTGTTTTTATAACTTTGAGGACATGAACCTAATTTATGTCAACAAAAAAACAGCAAATACAAAAAAATGTCATACTTTCATACTGTTCTGATGCATAAAAGCATCCAGACATGAATACATTTGTTTACACACACACACACATACACACACACACACGGCATTACACTACAGAGTCTGAGATCCTATAATTAAAAACAGCAACAGTACATCAGAGAATTTGCTCCACATCAAATAAAGAATTTTGATCAGATCTTGCAGCTTCCTGCATGCATTATTTCCTTGATGTAACATCCATTGTATTCACCTCCAAGTATAATACATCTAAACTATGCTAATCCCATACTGCACTGTATACATTCAGTTAAAAAAGAACCACAGAGCCAGGAATGTCTTAAATAGTTCTGCTTTGAGCTTCACTTTGAAACTCCCTTTTATTTCAACTGACTGCATTTAGTTTCATCCTGAACCTGGCTCCTTTAAAGCTCAGTAAACAATCATTTAAAGCAAAGGCTGTCTGTAGCTTACTGTGCATAATTTATAAGCACTGCCTTCAGAAAGTAGTGCCACGTTAAGAGAAGAAGACGCAACTTCTTATTTTACCCCCAAAACATTTGTGTTTTCACTCTGAAACGAGGCTCTGTAAAACATTATTATTGTAGAATTCATGTCCTTGTTGAGATCCTGCTTTAGAAAGACTTTAATCTCAAACACAGTGATGTTTGAAGCTGACATGTCCAATGTTTTATTGATGAATCTCGATGCAATCTGTTTCTAATCCCAACAAGAAAAAATGCTGAGTGTTTAGGTATGTTTCCTTTCATTATTACAGAAACTCTGAGGTCAGATGTATAAATCCAAAAGAGAAGGGAAAAGAAACATCTCTGCTTGTTTCATAGAACTTCTGATTGTTTCAGGACTGGAATCACAAACATCATCCCAGTCTATTTTGTAGAGAGGAAAAAAACTGTTGGACGTGATCTAAAGTCACAACTGCACAGGTTCATTTTTTCACACTGACACTAAATGGGAAATTTGGAAGCACTGTAATTTCCCACTGTTATGTGAAGTATGTTCCAGGAGTCATAGCCAAAGGCCAAACATGAGGTTCAGCTGGAGGGTCAGATGCAGCTTAACAATCAGGAGTAGCCTACTAATTACCTGAGAAACAATGGGAGCAAGTACATATATTTATAGCTCAGAAACCACACTTTTGTCAAGAGTTATTGTTGCAAGAGTCAAAACAGTTGCTGGGATGGCAGCACTGCTTCTTGACCAAACCAGGCTGTTATGTAGCAGATAGACCAAGAATAAGAGACATCCATCCACTTAAAGAGCTCCCATGGGGTTTGTCGACTGATTAGCCCGGCCTCACACTGCTCGCCATCATTACTCTGTCTGGCCAAACACAGACCTGTCTCACACCACACTGAGACACATGTCAGAGGCATCTTAGACGGCTGAGAATGTATGACAACATCCAGGCACCAACTGCAGCATGTGACACTTCTGTCTTTGTAGTATGGACACTCTCTGTGCTAATGAGGTGACAATATATTGATTAGGTGATTTATTACACTGATGCTGGTCTGTACAGAAATATCAGCTCATTCATGTTAAGCACTGCTGATAGGATGGATGTTGTTCTCTCTCTCACTGCAAAACATTATGTAAAAAAACTGCAGTGAAATGTTGTAATCTTTGCAAAATATATTTACAATATTTAATTCATTTTCTGATAATGTTTAAATTCATTCTTCATTTAAAGACAATGATGTATTCCAGAGTTTTCCTGACATTAAATAGAGAATTTAGTAACTTTAAAGCTGCACTAAACCAAATGTTTTATTTTAACAATGGATCAATTGTGAAAAAAGTTGTTTATAAATAAATACATTTTGCCAGTAGACACGCGTTTTCAGAAAAAGCTTTGATAAATCCAGTCTACGCTACCCACCCAGTAACAACTAACAAAGTTAGCAACTAGCTAATGCTAATGTTGCTCTGCTGAATGTGTAAATGCAACTGTTTTTATATATGTTTACATATATGCCCTAAGAAAAACTCAGATGTCGTATTCTCAGTTTATTGTGGAGTTTACAGCCCAAAGTGTCCAAAGAAATAATTTAATGAAACTTTTAAAACACTATTGACAGATATTTGTGGGCAATGTTAAAGTCAATAGGGTGAACGCCTATATAACCATTGCCTATTTACACATCAAACAGTCATATGAGTATCATTAATTTGAAGTCCAATATTCACTCTACTTTTAGCTCTATTTTAGGTCACCACCAACCCCTGAGGGAAATATCCGGCTCTTTAGCTGCTAAATGCTCCACTGTGTTCACCAGCTACCCACTAACTTTTATCTGTCTTGTATTTAGTGCTGGGCAGGAAGTGTAGAGTGGGTTTATCAGAGCTTTTTAGCAAAAAACAGCTGCCTGCAGTGGCTGGAAACAAGGTGGATGAGAATGATGAGACTGAACAAAAACAGTAAAGTTTCCGGCCATGAAACCAAAACAACACGACACTAGAAAGACACTAGAAAGACGGTAAAATGTTCTGTAGAGTTTAATACATAAATCAAGTGCATAATTCTGGGGAAATTGACACCTTTCAATACTGTCACGAAAATTAAACTGGCAACTTAATTAAAAAAATCTGTATTGGCTGTTCAACCCCCCAAAATGCATAGAGGGGAGTGTCAGTTGAGAATGGCGGTATGCAGTGAGGTTGAATTGCATGTCCTTACACCCCTAGCAAACATACCAGCTGTACAGAGAGAAAACATCACTGTCTCCACGTTTTTTGGGGTTCATTTTTTTGAGAAAAAACAAATCAAAAACTCCCTTCGTTCCTGTTGAACTTTCACAGACGTAAAACATGATGGATTCTATCTTTCCCGCCTCTGAGTGATTTCTGTTTCAGTGTGTTTATTTGTGCAGCAAGTATGAATGGACTGACGAGGCACTCAAGGCATTCAGGGAGTGTTGTTTTTACAGTGCAATAATACGAGCAGGCATGTACGGGTAATGGCTTAGAACAATACGAGGATGCTCACTGCCTCAGCTCCCACCGCTCTAACACAGTCACAAGTTTTTCTCGCCCTGAAACACAGTGACAGTCATTCATCAATATGCTTCCTAAACAAATAAGCCAGGCAGAGCAGAACTGACTTAATCCTTCTCCAGAACAATATGAGGAGCCTGTCGAAATTATACACTGCATACAATGCAGCACGTTGGCAGGAATATCCTTCAGTATTCAGTGGCACATTAGATCTCAAGATGCTGAAATGTAGAGTTCAAGGAAAGGTTGTAGAACAATTTCAAAGCATTGTGATACTGACCTTTTTCAGTCCAATATGACCCCAGTGGGATGAGTGGAAATGTGAGGAATATCTTCAATTCTTGTGAGATGTGAAAAATATTTTAAAAAAAACATGAACTTCAGTATGGAGTACTGCATATGGCCTCGTCAATTTTTAAAAATTAATTAGTTAATTAATTAACAACAAAGAAGATATATAGGAAAAAATGTAACCATTTATCAAAAAGCGATGCTTAGCTGTTAACTTCAGGCTTGGGACAGGTTTGTTTATTTTCAAATGTAAATTATTAAATGCCCTGAAAACCTATAAACCTACAAACCTTCTTACTGTGAGCAGTGGGCTCCTACTATTTCTGAATGGTTCATCACTGGTTTGAAGTGGGTGGGACTGAGCTAGAAAAAGGTGATATCATATATGTCTGTGCACCAATCAGGATCAGGAACATTTGAATCAGAATCTGATGACATTTGAGTATTGTTGGTAGGCTACTGTCAATCAAATCTGATCTGATCAAACCCCCAAAGACCCACAGTCTTCATAAAGCAGATTAACTGGGTTTTTGAGAGTTAAACTCTTAATAAAGAGTTGTTGCCTATTAAGTTATGAATCATGTTAGAGAGAAATACTTTTTATTTTAAGAAATGTCTCTCTCGTCCATGCATGTCATGTGTTACATGTGGATATGCAAAGCCCCTCTAGGAGGAGGGAAAGACACAGGGTAGCCAATGACCTGGTAAGTTAACAGTTAGCAATGGAAAAATAAACTACAGTTTTGGGTCTTTGGTCAGGTTAAATTTGTCAGTAACAGTCTGATTTAGCTGGGTTGGGTCAGGTACAGGTTCAGGTCTCAGTTTTAGGCCTGTGCCAAACTCAAATCATGCTCATGTTTTCCTTTATTTCAAAGGCTAAGTTCAGCAGTCTCTGAATGTTCACATGTCTACGTTTTATTCACTAAGTTTTAATTTGCTGTTTCCTGTGTGTGGAAAACCTGCCAGTGATTACATCTGTTACAATAATTTCATTTTGGCAGAGGTCACTTTTTAATTTGGCTGAAAAGACGTGTGTATTTTCACATAAGTGTTGCTTTAAAAATAGCTGCTCCCTGCACAGATAGTCAGTCAATCAGTTGCCTCTTGTGGAATCTCTCTATCTCTACAATGTCAACTGGACAACAACCGGGAACAACATCCCTGCTTTTAGTCACACTTTTTTAAGGTCAGCCAGAAGATTGTTGAATTTCCCAGTGTTTGGGGTTTTAACATGACCACAGTGATATGTGAGAATCATCTCCATTTCTTTTCCTCTGCCTTTCTTCTCATTCAGCCCCCATGGGTCTCATCTGTAAAGCAGATGGGAATATAATGGACTGCAGGCTTGAAAAGACCGTCCTTACACTGAGTCAGGGTTGTCCCTGAAATATGTGATTTCACTCAAATAGAAAAAGAAAGGCCTGTACAGTACAGCACTGCACTGTCTTTGTCTCACACTTTGCCATTCTCAGGGGCAAAGCCAGAAATACAGCAGTCACCTTCAGCCTCTTGTTTCTGAAACAACAGAGCTAACAGCTTTATTGTTGCTCTCAACTATTATTTCACTTTGCCAAGAAATGCTAATCTCCTGCAATGCCCAGTGTGCCCATCCGGCCTCCCACCACCAGTCCGCCCTTTTCACGTCTGGCAATCTATCAGCCCCAGACACCCATCAGCAGCAGCCTGTCCACAGCAGCACCATGAGTCCATCTCCGGTTGCCTTGTGAGAAATGTCTGCTGCTATTCTTCTCCAAATATGAGAGAGCAGGGCGGCTCAAACACAAAGTCCGAGTAAATGTTCCAAATTTAGCCTCAAAACTTTATTTCACTTTTTGGTAAGTACGAATGCTGCTTCAGGTATGCATCTAATTTAGCTATAAAAATACAAATGTCATAAAATGCTACCATGCCAACATGCTAATGTGATTCATAAACACGTTAGCATCGTTTATAAAGTCTGGACTTAACATAAAGTTGCACCAAAAGTGAGTAATGAGTCATTTCCTTTATATTCTGGGACATCCTCTGTCTGTCAGACTTAATTATGCTCAGTGCTACCGACATCAGCCAAGATCATTCTGGTAGAAATTCACCGCCACCAGCAGTCTGGATGAGATCTAAGCTGTGGACCAGACATGGCCTAGAAAGCGGAGTTTGAAAGAGCAGCCCCCCTGGCAACAAAATGCAAGACTCCCTTTCAAACCAACCTCTCACATCTGCCAGTCATGGCAGCCCCACTGTGAAGAGATTTGGTCCCAATGTCGAACATGTGAAATAAATCCATTTTGAATACTTTTCCAACAGTAAAAAGGCATTTCAGCGGTCAATGGACACCTGGCATCTGAGAGAAAAACTCCTTGAGACCTTGAGCTCCTGATATTACTTTCTGTAAAGGGTAATTGTACCTGATGTTTGCAAAAATACCTTTATAGAAGGTGAGAAAGAAAGAAGATAAGATGAAGGGAGAAAGGTTTGTTTGGGTTAAATGGCTCCACACTAAAGCAGGAAACTGCACTGAGACAGCAGACCCTCAGGGTCCCAGAAGGCCCCAGGTTCACTGCATGGCTATTTATTTGCCCATTTTGCAGGGCCTCCTGGCTGGTTAATCCAGCTCTGGCTACACAGCCCTACCAGCATGTACTGTCATACTCAATATTTACTATAGGGCTGGAGATAGTCAAGTCTTGATTTGAAACAATTTTTGTTTGCTTGCAACAAAACATCATCATATCATCATTACGTATAAAATACAGGTTATCCCACACCGCTACTGACTGTCACTACCAGATGCTTCAACTTTAGGCCATCCATCCAGTTTAATAGATCTGCTGCTGTTTGTGTTTCTTCACAAGACATCAGCCAGATATCTGCAGACTGCTGCTAGCTAGGCACTAGCTACCCAGTAGGTATGGACAATTTAAATTTAGACACACACATCGTGCAAAAAAAACGAATTAATCAAATTCATTTGATTAATTAACTGACTAACTTACTGTAGTACTTCCTAATCTGTGTGTTTGTATGTTTACTATATGTAGTAAACATATAGAGCTGAAAGGTGACGTAACAGTAACCACAGTTGCTACTGTACCCGTACCATTTGATTCAATTGCAACCCACATTTCATACAAAATACTTTCTACAGCTGCTGTAATGTGACTTTTGCCCTGTTATTATATGATGCAAAATTCCTTACTGCCTTTTATTCACTGTCTGTGAAATGCCCCCTGGCCTACTAAATCCTTTTTAAATTCTGTATGTTGAGCACAGCTGCAATAATGATTAATTGTTTGCTCTATAAAAATGCCCATCATAATTTCCAATGCCTGAGATGATTTTGTTTTGTTGGAACAACAGTCTAAAGCAAATATGTTCAAGACGAGAAAAAGCGGAAAATTTACATTGCATCTTCTCAGTCACATTTAAGATGCAACCACCAGTTTTGTTTAAAAAAAGACTTAAACAATTAATCACTTATCAAATAATTGGCAATTAATTTTCCGTTGATCAATTAATCAACTAATTGTAGCAGTAAATCCACTGCTGAACAAAGTGTAATATTTTCACATATTTATTTAAAGGCTGATTGATGATAAAATCAGATTACTTTTCAATATACTTCAGGTATGCTAGTACAACTGTAATATCTGCTCTTGATATTGAAGGTTTGAAGGTTACTTCACCTAAATTACCTAAAAAAAAAACAAACATATTTTGTTAATTGTCTCTATTGATATCTAGCCATGCAGATAGTTTTGGTTTTGGAGGTTGGGTGAAATCCACAGGGCACCTTGCTGTGAACCATTTTCCAGTGGAATAGCCAACTACTGAAGAAGTAGCCCCAATGAAAACTATTCATAATGTATTCTGTGGATTATTCAGAATAATGAGTAGACTGTTTCTGGAAAGAGATGTTGCTGTTGAGTTTTTAAATATAATTTTTCAATGCTGTAAAGACCACAAACACATTTCCATTCACCTCCATTGTATTGAGATGGAGGCAGACATCTAGGCAGATATCTAAGAACTTGGACAAATTAAATACTAACTATCTGCCTAGCTAGGTATCACTGGAGGTAAGTGATAAAATATCTTTCCTCTAATTTGCAGGAACTGACTGATTAAAGATGACATATAATATATGAAATTGCTTGAAAAAGGCACACGATGCCTCATTTTGTTCACTTCAGTTCCGAATGATTTGGCAGCAAAACACAGTGCTCCAGTTCTTAAGCCTCAGCTTTCAACTGTTCACACACTCCCCCTGCAAAACAATGTTATTACAAGAGGGCTTGTTGCCTTGATTAGCTGCAAAAATAGCAATTTTCTGTTCCCCTAATCACCTCCACTCCACCTCAAGAAGAAACAAAGATTTTGTTTTGTACTCAATGGCAGATCCAAGTGTTTGTTGACTCTGTCTCATGCTTAAGTTCTACAAACACATATTCAAATACAGTTTTTGTATGATTAGCTGCTTGATGCTCTGCTTTACCGTGGGCAGGAGGCATTGAAAGCGGCGTGACTGGGGTCACAACCAAAGTAGGCAGCCTGTGCTCATGACCAAGCCATCTCTCCACAAACATTCAGAGATAAGGAGAACGACACCGGTGACAGATGAGGGTCCTATTCTACATCATCTTAAGCTTTTATTTAGAGGATTTGCTTCCTGCAGATGAGCCCCACGAGAAAAATGGCTCTGACATCGGCTGAGAACAGAACAGGAGATACCGATCCACTTAAGATATGTAAAAGAAAGCCATCAAGCAGTGTTATATGCGAAAAATATAACAGGAGATGAGAATCAATATCATCCATTATTCATGATATCTATGCCAGTTGCTTTTAATGCAGACATCTTAAGAGACACTTTCTCAATTGTTGGGAATAACAATGACAATACAAAAAAAATCCTTCTCTGATTATCCACCCAGACAGTCGGCAAAGAGCTGAGCTTTATTCCATTCAGAGCTGAGAAAAACGCCACAGGCAATGGAAATAAAGGAAGTATGTGTTCTTTTATGTACCTTACATTCAGCTCAGACAGTGTGATACTATGACACAAAAGGGATCAGTCCAAGTTAGGATCAGTGTTTTTTTTTTGTTTTTTTTCTGGGCCACTATGTAAAACACTGGCACACCTATTTGGCTGCACCAGCATACTGCAATGTTAAGTCTTCAGGGGCCCATATTTCTCGGTAGTCATCTGTGCAGTCTGTGTGCTTAGCTGCAGAGAATGCAGTATTGTTTTGGTGATTGGGGTCATACAGTAGGTCGGGTTGACACCGGGGCAGAGTGTGCAGGCCAGCAGACCTTCATAACAACAGTGTTATCCAGGGACAGCAGGAAGCAAGAACTGTTTTGGCTCCAGGGGGTCATACTGACTCCCCTCTGGGTCCAAGGCAATAACAGAACACTCCCATCTATCACATATAATGCTGCTTTCATACCTGCACTTCAAATAAGAAAAAAGAAAGAACCTCAGGGCGCTTGAAGATCTTGTGCTAAATCAGGGGATTGGAGACGGTGCAGACGCAGGACACCTGACGGTCATCCATCTTAGAGATGATAATCAGACAGAGCTTCCACTGACATCATAAATAACTGGGATTGTGTCCCTTTGCTCTGTGCGCCTTTGAGTTATTGACACCCTACCTCAGTCAAGTCAATACTATCAGCAACACTATTAGAGAGCCTGATGATTTGTGCCTGCTGCTGAACCTGGTTGACATCATTTAAGGGGTTTCCTCTTGACCTTTTGACCTCAATAGCTTGATCTGGCAAAGGTCAATCTACCAAGAGTAGACCCTGTATCAGCTTATATGAAGTCTTATGAAGGACAATTGTACGCTGCAACTAAGCAACTATGAAAAATGCAAAAAATAACCAGAACTTCCAGGCCTTGTTCCAGAGGTAGAAAAATCACGATGACATTTGTAATAATGAATATTTCTAAAAATCCAGACCTACAGCGTGTTCAGCAGAATGAGTCACTGCCTTTGTCTGCCGGGACAGATATGAAATATGATCCAGAAAGTCCAGGTTGAATAACAGATCCACAAATTTTAAGGCTTTTCAGACACCAAAACACTAAACAACAGTTTATAATACTGTGAGGCAGGATTTCACAACACTATCTTTCACTCAACAGTAGAAATACAGCGTTCACATTACAAAGTAATCCACCAGGAATGTGAACTTGTAGGTGATGCAATGCAGGGTCTTGCTGAAATACGTTGTATTGCAGCAAAACCTGAGCTATGTTTAACTTTTTTGCCGTTTTATTTTTGGAGCTCCCTGTATTGGGAAACCTGCTGCGCTGGCAGACTATTGGGTTAATTCAACAGTAATTATTTGGTTTACAGGAAATAAAACTGTGTACAAAACCAAACATCCTGTACTGAAAGATTTAGAAAAAATAAACTGTTAAAATTATGTTAAATTAACTTATTGGACACTACACCTCAGAGACACCTTTCACTTTTTCAGAGAGATTGATGCAAGAAACTCTGAAGAGAGACTGCACTGACTTACATAGCCTGGGTGTGACATCAGGACTTTAGCTGTCTTTCGTAATGCATTTTTGAATTTAATCTAATGGATCTGGATCTAATGGATCTGCTGTGGAGCATCATAAACTTGAACATAATATTTCAACTGCAAATCATCAAAGTCACCTGACAGTGAAAATATGTAGATACAATGAAGCTGAAAATAAAAAAACTGCCTTTCTTGAGAATGAAAGAGTGGCTGAAATAGCCAAAAGTGCAAAACAAAATGCTGTTTTGAAATCATTTCAGATAATGAGAGATGATTACGTGACCATCTGGAAGAAACTGTGTGATGTATTTTTGTTTTTGAAGTACTTCCCACAGTGTGTTTCAACTGAGTTTATTTCACATCAGTGCAGTAAGTGACTTTTCCTGGAATGCATCACTCCAACAGGCAGACAGTGCTGTTTTCACCAAGCCAAGTTATTTTGCTACATTGGCTCCCATACAAACACACAGAGAGTTTCTATTACTATACTTTAGTCAATTGAATTCTGTAATCCCTAATCCCAGTCCAATAATGGTCTCAATTCTGTAATCTTGCCAAGAGTAAAGTTCTGGGTAAAGTGCTAAATACTTTTTTTGCATGAAAATGGTCAAATATTAGGACATTAAATCCCTGCCCTTCAAACTGTGTTTGAAAGATGTGGATCAGTACTGGTCTTCACACACCTGTATCAGTCATACCTGAGTCCTTAAGACCTTATAAACCTCACAAAAGAGCACCAAAAATGCCCACAACTTTACAAGATTTTCCTTGTTTTTTCAGTCTTGTCTGGAAATTTCCCCTAAAAATTCTGGTGTACACACACAAAGTCCCAAATACCTTAAAACACAAAATTACAGCACATAGAAACTTCGTTTGCCAAAACTAATAGCAGCATCTACACTCTATGCACTCTATCACTCTATCACTTGAAGACTTGTGTCTCCATGTGATATATATCTTTAATTTCTGTATCAACATCAAGACTCTTAAATTTAACACTGCAAACGCCTGTTGAAGGACTCAAGCGTCTGCTTTGTATGAGGTGATGATTAAATTGCAGAAGCATGATGGCAAGTGGAGATGGAGACCAATCCTGATAAAAAAAAACATAGACAGAAAACACAGCTTCCTTGCTGGAAAAGGGCAGGCACTTTCAAAAAATTCTTGGCAGGTGATTGGCTGAACCATCTATCTATCACCGCCTATCACCATCTTACCTTGAGAGACAGCTGGATTCGTGACGCTGATTGGACTGAACCACCAGTGGTTTTGGGCACAAGCACATAACTTGAAGCCTGATGATAGATTCGTGTGATATTGTGATCTTGTGATGTTGTGAATCCAGCTGCCTCGCAAGGTAAACCGTCTGTAACTGGAGCCTTTTTCTTTGTCCATTTAGTCATGGCGGCTATCATTACTCATGCTCAAGTAAACAGTTATTCCAAACAACTCTGAAAAATGTAAAACACATCACTTCCTGTGTATGAGAAGATTGTTACCATAAGACCAACCTAACAGCAGGTGTTAAGAATAGAAATCCAAAAAGCTTTCATGGACATTGAACATTTTATTGAATCACTATTGTTTTATGAGTTAATAATAGAAATGAGAAAAACTGACATTTAGTTGAAAAAATGTCACCAACTAGTTTAATTGCTTTTAAATGAAAAACATTCCCCAAAATTATCCTTCTCTTTCTCAACCTCCGACACTAATTATTCATTTGCCATTTTTGGGTAGTTCTTATAAATAAACACAATGCAATGTGTTGGAAGAAGCTACATTCGGGTGTTGGCTCAAATTGCAGGCATCAGAGCCGAGGACAAGCTGTCCTCAGCTCCTCATTTATTTATTTTAGTAATGTAACAATAGTCCCAAACATTGCATACTTTCATGTCTTTACAAGGTGACCTCAGCGTTATACTTAGAGTTCTTATAATTAGAAACTGGAGGTGGAAGCGTACAGTGCCAAGTGCCAGAGCCGTGCTGGGACAGGAGAGAGTTATAGACAGGATGAGTTCTTCTTGATGACATGGAGCTGAGCCAAAAAATGATAACTGTCTCTCTAAGACAGATCGCAGTGATTAACTCTTTGATTTGTGTCACAAGGAAATCTGCAAAACTTTGCTATGACTGATCTGTTAGCAAACTGACAAGAGACACTGCTGATCTGATGAAGCAGGTGAGGAAGGAATTCTGAAAAAATGTTGGAATGTTGAAATTTTCCCTTTGGGTCACATGACATATAGTGTATGAAATCAGGTTTGTCCCAATGGGCACTTAAAAGATGGTTTATTACAAACTGCAGTTTTTAATGGGTTATATTTTCGCAGGTCTGACCATCATTCCTGAGTTAAATGCTGTGAATGTGGGAACATAGTGATATCACAAAAAAAGTCAACATGAGCAGTCAGATGATTAGACAGGATGTAGACAAACTTCCAGGTTATCGAAACCTACATGTATTTGGAAAAGGAAATGAAGGCGAATTACGGGTGTACTCACTTTTGGTTTTACCATGATATAAAGTGGTGGCTAATCTGGCTCAACACTTCATCTTGTCTGCTGTGAGAATTTGTCAAATGTTCAAATCTACGAAAAGTTTACACATCTATAATATCTTTACAAAGTAAAATGATTATATCGACAGCATATAAAATACTTGATGGCATTTAGAGACAATGAAAAAAAAATAAGACAGGTTTAATTTAGCAATGAAACCCTGTTCTCTGTTCTGGAAACCCAGGAAGAATGAAACATGTTGAGGGAGAACTTTCATTCCTGTCCTTGGAAATTGTAGTTTGATGTAAGTAAAGTCCCAAATGTGAAAGAGAAAAAAAGTGAAATCCCTGCAGCAATGGGAGAGCCACATTAACCAAGTGTGTCCCAGTATGGTCTGAAAAACCTCCACACACTTGCTGTCTTAAAGGGCACTTTTGACAATTACCAGAAATACATCACACAAGCAGACAATAGACTACTTGAAAATACTGCAAATGTGGGTACTGAGACAGATTCCATGTGTGTCTTACATTAAGTACATTAAGTGTACAATTACAGAAAAACAAGTAATAATAAAACACATAATAAATCCCCACTCTACATGTGGTTTGAATCCCTTAATATATGAGACATATGTTTCAACATAACGCAACTGTGATATAGGTAAGGTAAATGTCCACTCAGCCAGGAAGTTCCGTCGCTGTTGCTTCATATGTTATACATAGCTCGGTTTGAGCTGTTTGTATAGTTACCCCCTTTGAAGAGGAAAATAATTTCTGTCACTAATCCAGACATAAAGACATGTGTCTCTCAGGCTTTGTGTACATACTCCGCTGCCTGGACACAGTCCAGATTTCAGATCAAAGTCACATTTTTCTAAAGCACACCCAGCTCAGTGTTTGCTATTGTATATCCCACAGGAAATACTGTGATTATAGCTAAACAGATGGAAACTTTTGTCTTGCATTTACTGAACACATGCAGACTACCTCAACACAGGTCTGACAGAGTCTGCCAGATGATCATGGAGTTTAAGAAGATTCTGTGGAAATGATGATGTGAAAACTCTTTTTGTCTATTGCAGTGTAGCAGCGTGGACAGCCATGAGCAGGACAGATTGTGTAAGGCATATCCCATGACCATCCTATATGTCAGGGCCTGGGAGTGTGACTGGCATTTTGATTACAATTTTTTCTCAGGGGACTGTGTGGGACCTTGAATCTGGATCACACAGTGGTGTTTACGGAGGTACACAGGGGGGGCTTGTCTTAAGGAAAAAACAGGTTTTGTGCTACAAAGGATTATAGTCAGTTATTTCTTTACTTGTGTATCTTATTATTAAAGGTGTAATAACTAATGTTTTACTGCTCTATAGCAGACGACCATAATAAATCTGCGGGCAGCTGACTGGGTTGTTGATCGATACCAGTGACTCAACAATTACTTTACTGAAGGCTGAGATTTCTGGCTTTCCAAATACACTTTCCAGGCTGTAATGTGTATTGGAACAACTAGTCCCAAGCTATTAGAGTGTTGGACGCTACCAGCAGCTACCAATGTTGCAACACATTTCAGCGAGGAAGGCTGGGAGTCCCCTTTCTCAAGCCAAAAAAGCAAATGACACATCAGTTATTATTCTACAATTCATCATAGTGATATACTTGTTTGTTTCTGTTAGATCTTTGCTGTAATTGAATTGATAACCCCCTTCCCTGAACAATCATAGCTTAGCAACTGTAACTACAGGCCCGTTGAGGTTTGGGTTTTGGTATATGAATAAATTGATTGATTGGTTGTATTCTGTCTTTTCAAAGCTTAAAACACAAGAGCAAACATTCAAGGAATGGATTCAACTGTATGTTAATCTGCTCTACTGAAAACCCATTCAGGACACATCCACTGTGTGGGAGGCAGTCCTGGATGCTACTATATTAGAGTTTAGAGTAACATCAATGGCTCTATCTGGATTTGGGGAGATTTACACTCCAGAAATCCCAGCAAATGTTTAACCGAAATAGTATTCTGTTCCACAAACTCATTGGCTAGACATCATCCTCAAAGCTGTTTCTCTTGTATCGTTAAAACAGAAACATACCGCTTGAGTATGACCAATAAAGCATACATCTAACCTCTGTGTGGCTTGTCCTCAGTGGTGGAAGAAGTACTCAGATCCTTTAATTAAGTAAAAGTACCAATACAGCAATGTAAAAATACTCCATTACAAGTAAAAGTCCTGCATGAAAAATCCTACTTAAGCCAAAGTACACAAGTATTAACAGCAAACTGACATCATTATTAATGCTGAAGCATCAGTGTGTAAGCAGCATGTTACTGTTGTAGCTGCTGGAGGTGGAGCTAGTTTGAAAAAATTTGAAGTACAATATTTCCCTCTGAAATGTAGTGCAGTGTAAGTATAAAGTAGCATCAAATGGAAATACTCAAGTAAAGTACAAGTACCTCAAAATTGTACTTTTTCTCTTTTTCTTTGAAGAGGGTTATATTGGAGTAAAATTGGCAAACATTCTGATCTTACAATTTTCCTTATTATACTATACTAGGGATAACTAGCTGTTTTCTTGAATAAAAAAACAATACATACGTACTCCTACATACAGTACCAGTCAAAGGTTTGGACACACTTTCCCATTCACTTGAATGAGAAAGAACGTCCATGGTACTGTACATCAACTGGTGAGGATGCTGACTTCTGGCTCGGACATGTACATGTATTGTAGCTTTAGCCTGATTAGCATGATATCATGTATGTTGCTGTCAAGCGCATATTTAAGATCCTTTTGTGGGGTTCTCATTTTAAAACAAGTTGGGCAGACAGCGTATTAACTCATGGAGTTAATGTTAATTAGCTAGCTAATTAGAGCTGATAAAATCTGCTAGTGATAGTTTTCTACTATCTGAGACATTTTGATGGGTTTTTGAGTTGTAAATCTGTCACTGAACTGTATGTGCAGTGTTAGACTGAAAAACTTAGCATCAGGTCTTAGCAAGAATAAATGAAAGCTATCAAAAAGTTCAGGGGAGTCCCAAATGTCTACCAAAAAGTCCAAAGCAGAAATGTGACAGATGTAAATCTGAGCCACATAGACGCCTCAGACAGCTTGTCATCATGTGAGATTTATCATGACAGTAACCTTTGAAAAGCCACTTCAGGACTGACTCACCTGAGTCCTGGGACAGAGAGCGTTAATACGGTACCTGACAAATAAATCATCCTCGTTTGATTGACCGGCCACTCTATCACCCTGACAGGCTGTTTAGGATATCTGAATGGCTAAGCATAATTTACTGAATATAACTCACTGTATGCAGCAGACAGGTCAAGTATTGCACTGCAAAAAATACCCTTCTACAAATGGTGCTGGAGGGAAAGTCAGAGGATCACCAAAGTCATTAGAATGTATCCTCTTGAGACTTTGAATATCTGTTGTAAATTTCATGGCAATCCATCTTATAGTTGACCAGATATTCACTCTGAACCACAAATATGAACCTCATAGTGACACTAGTGGAAAAGCCACAGGTTCACTAAAGTCAGTAGGCTTTATTATCTGGGGAAAGAAACTTAAGAAAAAGTTGCAAGTGCCAAAACATAAGCAGATGTAATTCTGGCAGATAAAGTGCAAGACAAACTATCCCTTTCATCTTTAAAAAGATAAAAGTCAGTTTATGGAAAAAAAGAAAGGGATGGGCCACTGTGAGATGTTAAAGAGCTGCCAAATCCTGCATGCTTTGCTGGTGCTGTCCTGAGACGATGTGCCATCAGGACTGATAAACTGCATTATCAGTAGCCTGGAGAGAAACCCTGCCTGGCCCTCCCTTCTGTCCCCACACTAAGACTGTGAGCAGCCTATCAGCACCTATCTGTAGAGCTGAGTGCTTCTATCTAGAGAAAGCAGTTTATCTGGAATAACCTGACAGATAACTCCTCCTAAGCTTATCCTCATGCATATGCTACAGAGGACACAGCAATGTGTCATTTTTGGGAACTTTGGGATCAGGTTGTGATCCACCAACCAGTCCACTGCACACAAGTCCCTCCTTATTACCATGAATCAATGTGCAAATGGCCTGAGAATAAATCAAATGTGGCACACAGTGATTTTGTAAACTGCATTATCTCATCAAAAGATTAATTGATTAAGACCAACCCCAATATATGAAGAACTGGATCATTGTGTCATCCATGTGCTCTATTTAAAGAGTACTTATATTAAACGTGGTGAGTGTATACATCTCATATGAGTGGAGAGCTTTATACACACGGTAAACTAACACCTGTGAATTCTAGTGCAATACAAAACAACAATTTTGTAATAAAGCCTACATTTATAAGACTTACAATCTTAATGGTATTTCCTGAGACTATCAGAGAAATGTTGATATAGACAATCAGTAAAAAATGATTAAGATACATTTTCATTGAAACTTACCAAAGTACAGTTAGAAAACCTAAATATAAAACTGGGAAATGCAGCAAATCTTCACATTTCAGAAGTTGAATTTAGGTACAACACGTTAATATATATTTATGTATATTATACAATATAGTAAATTTAAGGTATTTTACTTCCTAAAGAACTTAAAGAATTCAAGCATCTATATGTACAATTTGTAAGAAAACGAGACAATCATAGGGGAAATCAATGTTGCATTCAGCCCATTTATCTCATTGTCCCTCAGTCAGATCCATGGGGAGAAAGGGCCTTGGTCTGTATTGCTGTCTAACTTACTGTCATTTTTTATGCTACCATGGGGTGGGGGGGTGAAAAAGTTGGAATGTTTCAAATTCTAATCAAATATTTAACTTATCATCACGTGTTATCAAAAAAGCCCTAATATTTATCTGTCAATTTCAAAATAGCTACAAAGTTGAAACAATAACTTTTTGATGCAGTCTTACATTGCGCGATATTGCATATTGCAGGACGACTATCATAAACTGTACAGGTCTGACCAATCCCTGCATTAGGCTACAATGTAACCAAACATTGTCTGTTTATCTAAGCCACGGATTTATAAAGAGAACTGGATACAGCGTTGGAGGATGAAGTTGCTCAGTTCCGCGCGAAGCCAAAAAAGCCACTTCCAGCTGTAAAAAAGTACCCAAATGAAAACATACTGCGCACACTCTATGGGCCCAATGCGTCCATGGAGCATGCTCAGTAGAGACTTACGCTAGCCAAGATGGCTAACTTACGGTTTAGTGGGGATAAAACAATTCAACTGTGCGTCTCTTCTAGACTTTCAAAATGCTTTCGGAAACAAATGGATTAAATTCTGATAGTGAAACGAGTTATTTTGCGGGGGTTGTGATGCTCAAAAAAAGTTATCAGCTGATTTACAGACGTCTCTTTCACAATGTAAGTCTATGGGAAAAAGTCTTTTTGGGCCCAAAAGCATCACATGATGTTGTAATTACACAGTTTGCCCACTATGTCAAAGCCCGGCACTCTTCCTGGGGGCTTGATCTAAGCCCTCCAGGGCACTAACATCTGGCTCTGTTACTGCATACACCTTTTAAAAGCCATTTCATATACACCAAAAATGGATCAAATAACTCAACTATATAAAATGCAATGCCCTGCATATATTCTAATCAAGCTTACTATGACAGTTTTAGTTAAATAAATGTTTAAATAAAATTTTGTTTCACACTCTACAATCAATTTCTGTAACACAGTTTGTCATTCAAACTCTAGCCAGAGAGCTTTTACATTTGCTGTTTTAAAGAATTCTTGTAGATCATTGCATTACTACAGTAAAATGCCCAGGACCCAGATGTGTTTTACTTTTCTATACTTTCTTAGGGGTAAATAGTAAACTGTTTTTTTTTAGCTGAAAATCCAAGAAGTCACAGTCACAATGTTTGTGATGTTTGATGGACACCGTACTAAATACAATGTAAGGTTTTTAAATCTTTCAAATGACAACTTTTAAATCTAAGAAACACTGAAATAAAAGCACCTGAAAGCTGGAGGCCAGAGAGAATTTATTACTGAATCCCTACTCCCAACGCTGCCTGTGTGTCTCCTGTGGGAGAGCTGAGGCAAAGTGCAAAGCGGCGAGGCCTTGTGTGCTGGGTGAGGAATGGTGGTGACTGGTATGAAACTGCTGTGAGACAATTTTCACCACGGGAGGAGTGTTTGACTCACTGCTCCAGACAGACCCTGGGCTCACTATTTATGTTCCTGTTAAGATACCTGGGGACTGGCGAGTGTCTACACTCCTTCCATACACACATGACATATAACCAGGTTTAGCATTCAGGATAGGATAGAGAAAGGGAGCATTGTTCTGTGTGGACAATGTTGTATAGTTAAACGTCAGGAAGACTGAGTTTTAAATGATTTATTCTGGATTCAAAATGGGGCGCTAAATGCTGGACTGCATTACAGATTTTTTTTTTAGAGCTAAAGCAATTTAAGATTCATGAAGTACCACAGAAGTTCACACATTTAACATTACAGCATTAAAGCTGCACTAATCAATATCTTTTATATAAACACAGTTGCCAAAACCCACTGTGCACTTCCTTTCTTGCATCAAACAACAAACAGACACAGTTACGAGTTCTTGAGCTAGTTAGCAACTAGCTCGAGAACATAGTGGAACATTTAGCAGCTAAAAAGCCAGATTATTTTCTCAGGTGTTGGCAGAGAGCAAAACAGAACTAAAATGAGATTGAATATTGGAATTGGATTCCTCAGGTGGACAGAAATGCAACTCAAAATGAATGCTAATGTTACTCCCTTTCTGCTTGATGTGTAAACAGTAGTTAAGTCAAGTCATTTTTATTTATATAGCGCCAAATCACAACAGAAGTTATCTCAGGGCACTTTTCACATAAAACAGGTCTACACCGTGCTCTTTAATTTACAGAGAACCAACATTCCCCCAACGAGCAAGCACTTGGCGACAGTGGCAAGGAAAAACTCCACTTTAACAGGAAGAGACCTCGAGCAGAACCAGGCTCTAGGTGCGTGGCCATCTGCCTTGACCAGTTGAGTTGAGGGGGTTGAGGACAGTGGTGGTGTAATTAACCAATACGTATTGGAAAGTCAATAGAGTCAGACATTCCACTACATTGATACAAAACCACAGATCTGACCTAAAATCTTCATGAAATTCTGAAAAATATATACGGCAGTGAAAAACCAGTCAAGCCAAATGACTTTCCAGTCTTGAAATGTGCTATTGTATAATAAATTGCAGGTGGAACCTCAAACCTTGCTGCTCATTTAAGAAGATGACATGAGCGCTAATGTTAAAGGTACAGAAAGGAGCAGTCAACACAAAGTATGTAACAGTAGCATTAGTAGCTAAAGCTACTTCTGACCCCAACTCTTCCTGATTGATGAAGTTGTGCTGTTTTATTTACAAGGACATGAGCCCATACAGCGTTATTGAAAATACCAAATTCAGAAGGATGACACTGACCCGCTAACTGAGGCAGAAGACATGATTATTTGTGTTGATTATTTGTATATGTATGTACCTGTAACATCCTTGTATTGGATAGAGGCGTGTTTATCTAGATACTCTTTGAATCATCTGAGAGGGAGAGATACACACCCTTTTTAAATAGGCAATTGTTTGCTAACAGGTTCACCAGATCAACTTAATGAGCTGATAATATTTCAGTATTCTCTTTTCAGCTTGTTCTGCTGCCCCCTAGTGGTCGAAAAAAATTAATACTGCTTTAAATTACCTGGGGCTATTTGTTATTCTCATTTCTTTTTGAAAAAAAATGTAAATGTCGATTTACTATCTTTTGCAAATATATTCAAGAGGACTTGAAAACTGAACATAATTAAGTGCCAGTAACATGACACATCATGGCATTTAATTGTTGCTTACCACATAAGATGCTAGCACCACTGTGGTGATAGAAAGGGGGCTGGGCAATTGTCTGGAGTTGAACTGGAAATTTTGGGGGGAGCTTTCTTGTGGTGAGGAGGTAGCTAGATACTGCAATCTTAAGGTGTAATAAATAATGTGTTTCTCCCAGTCATTATCACATCTTTTACAACTATCTTTTTCAACGATCACCCTAAAAAAAGATATGAGCAGCAGTTCTAAATTGAGTACAAACATCTGTGCTGTGAATGCATCTTTTCACTTACTTCCATCAGGTTTGTTGAGTACAACAGGGTGATCTTTCCTCTCTTCCTCTTTCTCTGTCACCTCTTCCTTGACCTCTTCCTGATTTTCACTGTGAAGGTTAACCAGCCTCTGACCTGGCTTTCTGCTGGGCTGACTCTCATGTAGCCTGACCCTTACTGGTGGCTGGGTGGTGGTAATAAAATGGACCATGGGGGTTGATGAATACTCAAGCCACCTGGGGGAGCTCGTGCTGAGCTTGGGTGTGGCCGTTTCATAGCTGCCGGCTGGATCGCTGCTTTCTGACTCCTCATGGCTTCTCTCCTGTTGTGCTGATTTGATATTGTAGGACACATCCCCTCCTTCAGGCCCAGTGACATTCTGCAAAGTTACTATTTCTTCCTTTTCCCTCTTTTCTTCATCCGCCCCTTCCTCATCATGTGGTGTGAATGTCCCCTGTAATTGTCTGATTATCTGACCATTTGAACTTGCTTCGGGATGGACTGGAGTCTCTTGGCTTCTCAGCATGTACAAGGGAAAATTCACTTTATCTGATGGTCTCTGCTGATTGTTTTGACTCTCTGTACCTCTTGCTGGAGGACTAACATTGATCTGAATCTCAGAACCTGTGACTGTCACACTATCTGATGCATTTTGGTGATGTGTTTTAGTCTTTGAGCTTCTCTGATGATGAACTGCAGTCTCTGAACTCATATCTGGATACTCAGGGTGTTTTTCACTGCCTAAATCATGGGTTAGTGGAAATATGACAGTACCCAAACTTTTGTGTGCATGCAAAGGATTCTCTAAATCTGTCTGTGTACTTAGATCACCGAATGAGACACTTTGCACACTTGTTAGACCATGTGAGTGCTGCCAAGAAGTAGTGGCATCCTCATGCATATGTGGCCTGACAGTGCTGCGCTCTATTCTCAGGGGGCTTTCTGTCACTTCCTCTATTTCTGCAGGATGGTCACGAACTCCATATTGCTCTCTCAGCTCCAGCTTGCTTTGTCTGTCAAAGCTTTGAAGGGCAGAGGTTCTGTCAGGTCTGTTAGAGCCCCGGGACACAGCAATACCCTTGTTGGGGGAAGAAGACTGGGTGGGGAAGACCAGAGATTGAGGGTAGGTCTCTGGGAAGTCTGTAGGACCATAATCATAATCTTCTGGCTCCTCCTTATCCAATGGCAACGATTTAAAGAGAGGAAGATTCCCATTAGGTGGAAGGTGATATGTTGTGGAGAATGGATCCATGTGGCCTTGTTTGTCAAACCTGTAAGGGTAACCATCACGCCTGTTGGCCGTGACATCTTCTGTGGGTTTATGGACTTTGTCCGGGTCACAGTCAGGTACCTGGTAGCACATCAGCTTCCCCCCTTCATTGGGGCAGTGGCAGACCCGGCAGGTGTCAATGTGGAAGGAGTGTCCAGCCTCATACTTTTGCCCATCATGGATGCATCCTACGCGTTCACACTGCATGCAGCCGTCTGCAGGCTCCAAAACCTCAATGCAGTTCGGCGGCATATCAGGACAGCTGATGAAGTGGCAGCTGATCCGACCCCCTCCCCTGGGGCAAGAGCACTCTGTGCTGCCATAGTCAACAAAGTAAGAGTCTCCCTCCGGCACCTTTCCATTCTTGAATCCAGCATTGATGCAATCATAGTATTGGTAACCTTCACATGTACATCCTTTTTGTAAGCAGGAAGCGCAACAGGAGCCACTCTCCAGCACTTCTTCAATACAGTTGTCCAGTGGGGGACAGTCCACACCGGTGCAGTCACGCTGGCACAAGCAGACACTCAGGTATAGAAAGAACAATGTGCACTTCAGCAGCATTACTTCAGCTGTTACAAGACCAGCCATGGCACCAGGTGAATGTACAACAGTCAAAGGAGATTAGGTATCGTCCAAAGCCTTTGGTTTATCTTCAAGGATTCTGGCACATTCTGCCCATGCGAACCACCTCTGCTCTGCAAGAAACAGGAGAAAGAGAGACAGGCAGACAGAGGTTTATTTCTCAAAATGAAAGCAGGCTCAGACCAACATCTGGCTTCGTAGTTGAGCTCTTGAGAGTCCAATTTTTACAGCCTCATAGTTGTCCGAACATTAAGACGACGCACTCCTCTTTAACATCAGCTGCAGTACAGTGTTTTTAATCATTATGCAGGCTGTCATGATGGAACTTGGAACCTGCCCAAGTCTTAAATTTCAACCATGTCCCTGATTATCTCCATAAAAAACTGCCATAACAATCTTGTGTTGCAATCAACCCTAAAGTCTAACTGCTGAACGTAGCTGCTTCACATTGCTTTAGCAGTTGAGTTGGAAATTGATTACACTTTATGGAAAGTACTGTACATTTTCTGAGTAATTAGTGGAGTAGGGAGTAGCGCACAGCCTCCTGTGACTAATGATTCTTGTTCTAAATGATGTGTTTAATAAGAGTTGCAGTACAGACTCAAAGTGACGAACTACACAGCTCTATTCTGTAGTGAGTTCATTAGTTCGTCTCATTTCAGTGAAAAGCAGAAATCAAAGATAATCATAAGTAAATAAAATGTTGGTAATTTGATAATTTGATAAATTAAATTGAGAACCAAGCCTGAAATATTAAAGAATTCCCTTGTGTTCCACATCGTTCTCTCTGAAGTTGAGAAAATTCCAAAACTACCACACAGTTATTCTAATTACTGAAATCTTTTTGGACAAACTGATGCATCATCAAAGACACTAAGCATATTTTGCCATGGCAATGGATGCTGGCTAGCCTGTAGGTCATCTCTACAAGTAAATACACACCCCCACATCAAACTCAAGCTGCTCTATTCTTGGGCTGATATTCATGAAGTATCTCAGAAGTGCTGAATTTAACACGACTGTGTCACAAATGTTGAATGTCATAAGTCAGTAATTCTGCAGTAAATAAGCAGAGTTATCCTCATTATCTGTTCACATTGTCATCTGTGATCTGAGTCATGAAATACACATTTAAAGAGAGAACCAGGGAAAGACCTACAGATTAGGAATAGTTCACACATTTGATTCACCTTGACTTACCTTTACCATGACTTGCAAAAGCATACAAATACATGAACAACTTTACATCTTGGCCTTATACAATGTTGTGACAAAGTGGAAGTGTAGCTAAACTGTTCATTTATTGTTCATTTATTGGAGTAACAAGCAAATGGTCAGCAAATGAATGGCTTTGTCAGGTTTCAGCTTCTCCGGCTAACTGAATCAGGTCAAATGAATAGAGATTAAGACTCATTTACCCTCTGTGCTGTAATAAAACAATCATGCTCCTTGGTATGGCAAAAATTAAAGGGAACAATTGAGTTTAGTCATAAAAACCATCACATGCTCCTTAATCAAGTTTTTGGTTCTTTTGCTTTCCAGACTGTTCTAATAAAAAGGCTGGTTTTGATATTTTACAGTGTCAAAGCCAAGAAGTTTGAACCGCAAAATGCAAACTCTGAAAAAGAGAAAAGGAAGAGGAGTTGAATAATTGGCATTTCTTGCTCTAAACCTTTAACTCATAGTTAAAGAGCTCATGCAACAACTTCCCTGGGGGACAACTGGCCAAAGCACCACCCCAGAGGGCTTCTGTCTAAACTGAGCTTATATCTAGCTTGTGAAGTGACATGCGCCATTACTGTACTAGACATAAAAGTTGGCAAGGCATGGCTGCAAAAGAATGCAAACTGAGCAGTCTATGCAGCCTGGTGTTTCCCAGAACAGTGAGAGATGGGGGATTCCTCTCTTTCTTTCTCTCTGCTTGCACACACACACACACACACACACACAGCTGATCTCTAAACAATCCCTGATGTCATGCAGCTCTGCCAATATGGACAAAAATAAGGATAATTCTTTAAAAGCGTCACTTATGAAAAAAGATTTAAGATTTTAATGCATCTTTGCATTGTAGAGGAGACTATAAATCACACTGTAATTAACTGAGATGAGATTCATTTATACAGTGAGATATTAAAGGTACAATGAGGTTAAAATCGCTTTAAGCTCCTGATCTGTAACAACAAGAACATTACAAAAACTTTTAAGGGTCTGTTGAAGGGGTTTTTGCTATTTGTCACACCTGTGTGCAGGTAGCAAAATGTATAATCATTTCAATAAAAAGAAGTGCAACGACATTCCACAGATTAGACAAAAACGACCAAACAGAGACGGTGTATCTTTTTTCTATCAAAGCCTTGTGCACAAACTGCACTGAAACCTGTCTTGCCTTTCCACCTGATAACTGAAAAAAGTTATCCAACTTCTGCAAGATTGCAGCGAAAAGTAGGTACAAAGTTGAAGAAACGATAAAAACGGGGATTACAATAATTGTAATCCGTAAAGTTCTTACTACAACATCCATATATTAACGAGGCTATATAGTTACACAAAGGCGAAAAATCTGTCGGTAAAAAGTTGCGGGCACTTCAGACGGTTTAACGAGCGAAGCCGTTTGTATTCACCGGTTTGTGTTACCTTGTCATGTAAGGCTGATGGGCTGGAGAGCCGCCGGCTGCTAGTCCTCTGAGCGCCGCAAGTGTGGACCTTTTGACCATCGCAGCGCTGCTGGGACCAGGCAGCAGGCAGCAGGCAGGCGGAGGGGGAGGTACGAAAAGTTTCCTCTGCTGGACACTTCAGAGGAGATCCCATCACGATGCATATAAAAAGCAGGGTCTGCGGGCAGGGCCAGCCAGCCCACACAATACAACAGGTAAAGATGGGGGTATTGAGTCGGCTTGTTGAACTTTGAAACACTGATACTTGAACGAAAATGAAATGTAAAAAATAGAATATTTTGCTGCAACAACAAAGTTATAACAGAAAGCGGGAGAGAACAGGCAAAAAAGTCCCATTCAAAACATAGCAGTGTGTTCTTTCAGTGTCAATGAAATTAAGTAATGGATGATAAGACAATAGACCTTTTTCACAACAGACGTTTTATACACAGGCGCACACATGAATAATAGCTGCATTAAACGTGTGCAGGTTTTAAGGCCCTCTTATGGTGCATGCAGCTCACTGGCGTTACTGGGATACCTAAATGGAACATTCATGATTAATGTTATCAGTAACACCTGTGCTTTTCAAAAGTCAAAATATCTGCCGTGAGATTGCATTCACAATGTAATTTTCAATATTTTGAGTAAGGCAACTGATAGCCTATATATGGGAATATGCATAGAAATACTTTTATAAAACATTTTTCACCTATTTGTAAATCTAGGCTAAACAAATAGCTTAAAGGAATAGTTGGACATATTGAGAAGTTATGTTTATTCTCCTCCTTGCTGAGAGATTAATGTCATGTCTGTGCGTTGTACTTGGTGTAGCATGGAGACTTAGCAGGGGGAAACAGCCTCTCTCCAAACTTCAAAAGTACCACCACCAGATCTCTAAGCTCACTTATTAACATGTTGTATCTCATTTGTTTCATCCATACACTAGCAGAAATGTAAAAATGAGTTATGGTTTTACAAGGAGTTGCATGCTACAACTGAATTGACTTGGCTACTGCTACCAAGAAATGGTTAAAGCATGTAACATTTGTGTACGTCTTAAACAAACGAGACACAACGTGTTATTAGCGAGCTTTAGAGGTGCTGGTTGGTGTATTTTTTAACTTTGGACAAAGCCAGCCTAGCTGTTTCCCTCTGTTTCCAGTCTTTATGCTAAGATAAGCTAAGCTAATTGCCTCCTGGCTCCAACTCTATACCAAATGCACAGACATGAGAGGATTTTTTTGTCCTTAAAATTCCACACATATTCCACTGTGGTTAACTACTTTGAACTCACATAAGGTTTATATCAGCCCAAAAAGGAAGGTAAGCTGAGTTGAGGTTATTATTCAACAATTTTTCTCTTCTCATATTTTGCCTATTGTAGTGTAAAGTCATATTACCGTGCTGCTGCACTCTTATATTTCCTTTAGAGCCATGTTGTTGGTCCCCAGGGTAAACTTAAGCTGCTGTCCGCTGCTGTGATTTTAAGGATCTTGCATGTACCTCTTAAATGGAAGGCCGTAACCTTGGCTAAATAAGAGCCTTGCGCTCACATCATTACTCATGCTATTGTCTGTCTCCTGCCAGTTACGGCCCATGCATGACACAAGGCCATAGGCTATCTCAGCTGCTCACGAAAGACCAAATCTCCTTCAAATAAAGGCCTGTTTTTAATCATCAGCTTGATCCCACACTGAGTCCTACTCCTTGAAGGGATAAACATGCATGTCATTCAAGTGAGCATTGCACTGAATACACGTGGCAAAGAAATAATTCACCCTCAGTCATTTTAATATATTTTCATCTTTTGGAGGGAGCATGACCCTGTAACAGCAAATGGCAGAAGACTAAGTAACTTTACGACTTGAGGCCAATCTTGTGTCTCACTTTCACAGCACTCCTTCCTTTATTTAAAGCAGCCCCTTTGGAGAGTATCATAAATTTGGCTCAACATGGCACCTCCAGAGGACGTCTGAGTTCAAAGAGCGTAGGGAGTATGAGTGTTGTTTGGAATAAAATGTGGCATGCTAGATGTTTGAATGGAGTCACTCATTATGTTGGAGCACAGTGACCTGATCAACAGTCTGGACCCCTCCCAGCAGCCCATATAAAGGTTCTAATGAGAAGCTGTCAGGGCCTGGGGTGAAGTGGTGGTTGGTGCTGTGATAAACAGATCGGCTCTGATCGCAGATAAGACCGCTGCCAGGGGACTGGGCTGGCTTTCAACTAGAGATGAGGTAAAACAATAGAGAGAACTCACATTCAGGGCTGGGTCAGTGGAAGGACACACTGAAACTTGCTTGTGGGCCTACATTTTTTACTTAATCTACTGTACTGTGGGCCAGCTGCCTTATTTTTCACATATAAAAATAGACTTGTCTGTGACAGCATGGCTCCCCGGAGTTAACTGCAGTTTTGTCTGAAGTCGCACAGATGACACAGTGTATAGGATAACAAGATCAGAGAGGGTTTGCCATGGTGTAGTGAACAAACTTGGATTTTGCATGCGCGTAAGAGGATCAGGCTCAGCCCAGCTATAAAACACTGAGTGGTACTCGACAACGCATGGGTGAGATTTGTGGAATCCCAGTGTGATCCCTGGGGAAAGCCTTCAGACACAGACAAGGCTTTGAAATAGCCGGGGGGGCCTCTGGGAGTCAGGCTTCATGTGTGGGGTCACCAGGGAGCATCTGGCTCAAGACTCACTGGTGTCACTCTTGTGGAGTTTACTGAAGAGAGACTTGGCAGGGGTCTCAAAAAATGGCTTTGGAGTTGTATTTAGGGCCATTTTTGAGTTCCACTTTGCACCAATAATGCACCAATACTGTATAACATTTGAGTTGACTCATTGATTGCTCAGGGTGGGTGTCGGTTCAGTGCATTTATAAGAACGTTCAAATCTACAGGAAAATGGAACAATCTTATGATAACTTTTGTTTCCAGTTTTGGCTTGAAATTGTGATTATTATCACTGTCTTCTCCAAAACAGCTGGAGCTTGAGGAAAGTGAGATCATGTTATATTCTGTATGTGGAAGATGTATTTTGAAGATAATGACCTAGTGTCATTTGATAAGCTGGGATAAATGTTATCTCCCAAATAAAAATCCTTCGAAGTGCACAAGCTGTATTATAGAAGCATTCTTTTGACTATTATCACATCCAACAGAAAATAAACTATTAAGATCAACCAGATGCTGCAAAAGATGGGACCTCAAAAGGTGAATCAGTTTTATTATGTTATGAGACTGTTTCAAAAATGTACTTTCTTTGTTCTTGAAGGGGTTGGGAATTTGGGAGAAGAATTGAGGACATGTGAGGATATGTGAGAAGAGGTTATTATGGAATGTCTTAATGTTTCAAGAGAGACAACATATAAATCTTTCAAAATGGCCAGATCACAGATTAGGTCCTCAGAGCTGTGTTAGAGATGTACTGTAGGCATCAGGATGTTTCTTCATTGTGGCATGGTCCTGCACTTTGTAATACACGCAGTAAACTGAGCACATATAAGGTTTCGTGACGTAAAACTGCTGTTGCAGGTGGTTGAGAGGATGTGCTACGAAACACAGAAAGCTAACTCTATAGACTCAATATACAGTAAATTACAGACACACTTCTCTGCTCCTCCTCCATTTTGTTCAGCTGTGTTTGGATTTTTACTGTAGGGTGAGAGTACATTATTGGCCTTGGAATCAGTAGTTTAATTAAAAAAATCTTAACTTGACCTTGAGTTAAAAATTTATGTCAAACAACTGTTCCAAAAGCTAATGTCACAAGTTGGTAGTATGCTTGAAACAAACTAGTTGCTGCCACCATAGGCCCCATTTACACTTGTCTTTTCAAGTGTCTCACATCCAGATCAAGTCTAGATGCTTTTTCAGTACTCTTTCAATTACACTCAAATCTCCAGTAGCCACATCACAAATCTGACTGTAGTCTGTCTTGGTTTTTCCAGGCTACATGCAAATGATGGTAAGGTCCACTCCAGTCCAGAGCAGTGGTAATGAACCTGTTAAGCATCTGCTAAAGATTTCCAGAAGAAGAATAACTGCAATGTAGTTACAGCAATAACAATTTAGCTAGCTATTTACAGCTAACATCTGGACACCTACAATGACAAAGTGTAAATGGTGCCTTTGACACCGTCCTTAATGCATAAAGTGGCTAAGTGTAAATGGACTAATAGATAGGCGCATGTTGCAATCATATAACTGGGGATAACAGCACATACTTTCAGACAGTCTCTCCATAAAAGCATTCATGGTGGTGTCAGTTGTATGTGATGGAAGTAGCTGTTGGAAGTAGCTTGAGAGATAAGTGAAAGCCTGCCTACATTCTCATCTCTGTACACCTGTCCAATTGTTGCATGAAGTTCACGTAATTATCTGATTGTTGGAAAAAGTTATAAGAATTGTCAGATGCAGCCCTCTGAGGGGAGGGGGGTTTCCAACAAGCACTTCATTTGAAGCATAATGAGGTCTTTCTTGCAAAACACATAACATCTCTTTGTCCTGTCATGTAATGTGTTTGTGTGCTCCATATGATTAGGGGACTAACTGGCTATTGTCTTCTTATGCCACAATATATCCTTGTTTTGTTTGTTTTTTGACGGTAAAAGCAGAATATTTGACAGGACAGCACACAAAAGACAGGATGGGGCACATTAGCCATCTAAATACCATACCACCTCCATCTGCTGAGTAGTTCACACACAGGTCAACAATATCCCATTTATCATGCAAATGATCTGCACATCCTGTCTTTTACATGTGAATTACAACGACCATTTTTTGAAAAGGACACAATTTATAATGCACTATGTTAGGTAGATGTATCATAATGCACTGCACATCTCAGCTGATGTCTCAACTTATGAATTTTGGTTTGTCCTTGAATGGCACTATTTGATTGTGCGGGGAAATATGAAACATAATGGAGATATTTCATTTCTGGAATGTTCTTGATTGAGTCAGTGTGTTGCTGGCTAAACGATTAGGTGAATAATTGCATCAAATTGCTTCCAGACTATATTCAGACAGTAATGTGTATTGAAAGTAAAAATAGAATATGTTTGGAACATTTTTTTCCCATCACTGACTGGCTGAGACTAAAAGGTTTGGGAATATCTGTCTCACTGTGAATAACTCTGATATGTGCAGCATGCATCACCTCAGTTGCAAAGTCTTTTTTCCTGCAGAACACAGCACAGTGAGATACTGAATGTATATCCTCCGTATTTACAAGAGATTTGAGTACTTGGTCAATGCACCATCACTGATTAATTTAGTGCATCATTTTTGCAACAGCACAGAAACATACATATCTAAAAAACCTTCTTGTTTACTGTTCCAAAGGCTTGGAGAGGAGTGACCTTCACATGGACCTCAGTCTTCTGGGTTATCTGAGGGATACAGTGCAGTGATTTGCAGGACAAAAGTGAACTCTGAAGAGAGAAGGGAAGTGGGTGGTGTCATTCTCTGGAATCTCCATTAGCCCGGCACTGTAGGGGACAGAGTGGCCCCACCCTGCATCACTGATTTTCCTAACAATGGGTCAGGTAACCAAGGGCCCTTTTAAAAGCAAATTGCAAAGCACACTGGCAGTGGACTGCTTTATGACAATAATATGTGCTGAAATCAAGTCTTTAAAAGACTCAGGTGAACCCTGAGACCTAACCCATGCTGTGTTCCATCTGTATTTGCACATATTTCAGCTCTATCTAAGAATGTGCTGCACATGCATCAGTATTAAAGCCTGAGTTAAATGAAAACCATTATGTGAATGAGCAAAAGCTGAATGCCGTGATCACCTTTTTGCCCCCAGGCTGTTGTTGCGTACACAGAGTGGACAATGGAATGAAACTTTCCACTTCGATTAATTAAAAACAGTGACTCACCAAACCAAACCTGAACCTATTTGGCTGAATAAAACTTGCCAAATTGGGCAAACGAGCGTCTAATGCCTCTGTGTTACTGGCGGACTGGTCTTGTTTGGCAGCACAGTATGTTTGGATGGAACAAAGTGAGCAAAGAGGGGACATTGACAGAGATGTGCTCTGACTGCTCTCCGTGCCAGTCAACAGGATGCTAGAGACTTTTATCCTCTGTGCACTGATTAAGATTAATAGCGTGTTGTTGACTACTGAGAAATAAACAAGTGAGAAGGGAAATCAGCATTAAGGTCAAGATTAAAACTAGCAGATTGGTGTGTGGTAGTATGGAGCTGAACAAAATACTTAAAGCTGCACTAATCAATATTCTTATTTAACAGTGAATTAAATGACCATGTTTAATTTAAAAGGAGTTGCTCTTAGAATTATAACCTGACTCTGCAGTCCTCCTCATCTCTACTAATCTGTTTAGCCTCTTTTAGCTTGTTTTGGTTTTAAGGCCCACAAATTCACTGTTTGGTTCAGTCTCACCACTCTCGTCTCCAGCTGCAGTAGGCAGCTGTTTTCATTAAGGAAAACTTGTGCACCACCGACCCAGCATCAAACAAAAGACAAAGTTAGCTTTGTTAGCTAGTGTCTTGCTGGTGAACATAGTGGAAAACTTAGCAACTAGAGTTTTCTCATGAGTTTGAAAGGACCAAAACAGAGCTACATAAAATTAGAGTGAATATTAGACTTACATTCTGCTAAATGAATGCTGCATTCACTGAAAGTGCATTGGCAAAGTGCTAAAAGCAGCAGTCATCGTTTTTGGGTTTGTTTGTTTCTGAAAACACAATCTGACCTGATCCAACCTTAAACCCCTTAAGTTGTTATGGTAAAGAAGTTAGCAAATATCTTATTTACACCGACAGATACAGTGACATTACCATCTCTGTTCAGAGGAACAGGTATTCACTCTAGTCTGTGTGCTGTTCAGTGCTGGACAGGTAGCATACAGCAGCAAAAAAGCTAAAAGCCTCTCCAGCCTTTATCACCAAGGCTGGACTGCCGGTTGTCTGTGTGGTAATTACAATTAATATTACAAGGAAAGTACCATGTGGTAGTTTAATTTGTATTTTTTGTAATAACCACTAAAGCCCAATAAAAACTGGAAGGCAACAGGCTTACCTACTCTTGAGGCACTGTCTTGTTGTAGGACCTTGTCAAAATCATAGACTGTAAAAAATATGGACGTAGCCACCGTGACATCACCTATTGGTTTCTGAAGAGCTGTTTTGAAGCTCAAAGTGGGCGACTCCAGCCGTCGCCATCTTGTCAGTGCCTGACTCCGCCTAACTCCCAACTAATCCAAAATTGGCAAAGAGGTGGAGCTGAGGCGGGCTGAATGAAGCCTGGTTGATGAAACAAGCCACCTAGCAGCTAGTGACCTGGCACTCAAAACGGACATGTCCTTAATTATGCATATATTTACAGCTTAATAAAATTTAAAACGGTGAGTTATAAAAAAAATTCACCCCCATATAATTTACCGTTACAGGGTAAATTAGCTATAGAGACCAAAACTGTCTTTTGTACCAGGCTGTAAACATGTTTATGCTGTAAAGTTGGGCATTTTAACATGGAGGTCTATGGAGATTGACTAGCTTCAAGTGGCCATTTGAGGAACTGCAGTTTTTGGCACTTCCGCATTGGCTTCATTTTTCAGCCCCGGAATCTATTGTTAATAAAATAACAATTATTAGGGAGCTTTAAAGCCTGACTCAGCAAATACTTGCAGTTTAGTCATATTCTTTATATGCCTGAAGCTACATTATCCTATATTTTAGAAACATACATCACCATTTGTATAAGCCTGCAGTATTTTTTACATGATGAAATAACTGTTCTTAGGTGTTGATTCTTCTCACTAGATTGCAAAATAGGAATTTATAGAGGGGCTTTTATTTTGAATTCAAGAAACTGACATGTCTGGATAAATATTTATCTCTTTATTTATGAAGGTTTAAGGTATTCTGAATGTCTGAAAAGCAGAGATCATCGAGTGAGTGGTCATGTCTTATTCAAAACCTGCATTCACCTGTATTTTAAGTCAAAAAAAGGATGTATCTTTATATTGAGTGATTGTTTTGTTGAATGCAACCATTCGCACCCATTCAGTTAATCATCTTCTGATTTCATGAAATATGCATGGGCCACCAGCAGGCGCTCGGCAGGGAGCTTTGGTTTCCAGGGGATGTTGCTCGACATGGAGGAGGCATCCAAATTATGCGTTGCTCCAAATTGGCTCCCTGTGTCTTTAGCCTTCCACACTGCTGCAAAAATGCAGTCATGGCATTATAGCTGAAAAGTTTCAGACTGTATCAAGAGCTGCACATCACCTCAAATGTTCCTTCACCCTTTTAACCCCTTTGTGGTTAGAAAGATTGGCTACAGCAGCACTGATTCAAACTGCTGTGTTGACAGGAAGATGCATTCCTGTCGTGAGCTGATGAATGGAGCTTCAAGTAAAACGAACATCCACGGCCTCTGCTGTCATCTCCTTTTGTGGGGATGGAAGCCAACACTAAGCCAGTGGACAAAGCCTGTCTTTAAATGTAAAAAACAAAACCAACACCTGGAGTAGTGTCAGCTGTTCCTTCTCTCAGCGAGGAGTCTGGCTGCAAAAAAACAGCACCACCGCAATGTGGAACAGTTCATAAAGTCATAATACTCTGACCTTTACCTTGAATTAAAAGAAAGATCAGTGAAAAGTTATTGCTGTTGGACAGGCTCTATAAATGTCAGATATTATCCTGTTTTCCTGAGAAAATTCCTCTCCACAGGTTCAAAATCCTCATCCAATTATTTTAATCTATACTTTACAGATAACATCAACAGTATTGAGTGGTGATATTGATTTATTAAAAGCTGTTAAAGCCCTTGAGTTATCTTGTTCTGCCATAAACATGAAGCAGTGCCTTTATGTTTATGGCAGAAAGGCTGCATTGCTTTTGCGCCTGTGTGTTTTTTCTGCTATAATTTCATTATAACAGCTATTCAAATGAACTCTGTAAATGTCAACCCAATCAGCAGTCACGCTGAATGTCAACAGTGCACCATTGTTTAATGCAGCCTCTAAGGCCAATTGAAAAAGCAGTGATTGTGTATAAAGAATCTCTTCCCATATGGACAGCAGATCCACATGAGCCAGCCTCAAGCGCTACACCTCTGTCTGCCAGCAGGAACTACTGGGAGAAACAATAACATATCCTCTTATCCTCCTCCTCTGCTGCTGTTGTTAGCGCCGAAAGTCCAGCACCAGCATGTGATGATCATGTTGCATCACTTTTTTTCGAGCATCATAACACCAAGTCCCCAAAGAAGTGTGAAGTATTTCCTTGGCATTCTGCATGTTCCCTTTTCTCAAACTGTTTAGGAATGCATGGTGTAAAGTTCAGAGTCTTACAATGAAACCTAATGGGCCAGATCGGTTCTGCATGACCAGCCCCATTGGCCAACCTAGGTCTGTGTTCAGCTTAATGATGCAATTTGCATAGCTGTCCCGTGTCATCCCAGATGAATAAAAGCGTAGCAGCCGACAAACTGGATGTGAGATGCCTGCACAAAAAATCTGTGCGATTGTACTAATTCCATCACATTTAAGGACTTTTAGTGGTAAACGTAAATTCACAACATGTTGATGTAATGTCTTGCTCCAAGACATTCAAACATGACGATAAAAAGGGCTTTCAGATGATATAATGCAACCCCAGGCAGCCCTATTGGAGGTCCTCTGGTTTGTGGCAATAAAACACAGAACTGCTTGTGTCTCTAAATGTTGTCTCAGCAGGATTAGATAGACATGACTTATTGTTGCCCATCATTACTAATGATGCACCAGACAGTTTTATGTACATTAGCAAGTTACCTAACAACATAGTCAGCTAACCACCACTATCAGCTTATTTGGTAAATAGCTAATTGCTAATTTAAAGGGTCACCAAAACTGCAAAAAAAAAGAAAAAAGTATTCACATACACCCCTAGTGGTATGTTGATAATTTACATTTTCTGTGTCCAGGATTTTTATCTACCAATTATGCTGCCATCCCAATTCTTTTGAAATCTGTGGTACCTAAAAACATATTTTCAAATATTAAGTCTTTCCCAATAAAATTTAATATTAATTACTACATTCACAACATTCAAGCCTTATGCTATCATCCAGAGACTACTGTTAGCAGAGCAGAGGACCAAAATCCAGCACTTGCAAATGAGCTGGCCAACCAACACACTGAACCACTTTACAAAACTTCCAGCCAACTCTGGATGAAAAAAATAACTCAATCCAGTCTGTTTTATTTAACAAGACCTCTGAACACACAATGTTTTGGATAACAGTGGGTTTACCTGGTGCTAGCCCTCCAGCACAGAGGGTGATCTCAACTGCTGGAGACATGTAATGCTACTAGCATCACAAAGGAGCGCTGTTTTAAAACATGAAATAGTGCCCCTTTTCTATTTATTGAATCGACACTTGATTCTGAATCAAATCCTGATACAAAGAATCAGAATCAAATCAAATGAAATTGAGATGAGATTCCCACCCCTACATAATATTTTTAGTCACATATTGCTGAATCCTGATTGGTGCAAAGAAATATTTGACATCACCATTTTCCAACAGAGACTAGTCAACTTCAAATCTGTGACAAGAACACAGACAATACACAAATACAGAAAATATCTGATGTGAAATAACCAAAACAGATTTTTTGGCAGAACATGTTTATGTTCATGTAGGACCATCAGCCATAGTAACAGATTAATTGAGAGAATGGATTGTCAGGGCCTTTAAAATATGATATGAAATGTCAACAGCAATATGTCTTAACAGAAACTATGTCCCAGTTACTCTGAACAGGCCTCACTGTCAACAGATTTCAATGGGACTATTTCTTAGGTAGAAAGTAGTTCTGATTTGGGATTTGGAAACAATATGACTTGGAATCACTAATGTGTGCACACAGAGGAACACGCACAATGTAGGGACACCAAAGTTACATCTTGGCCTCATTCCATTGGCCTTCAGTCACTATGAATGGTCTGGGTGTCCACTGAGATGGAGGCAAGTGCCTGAGGCATAGTGCCTGAGGCATAGTGCCAACCATGTGCTACATTACGAGGAGAGCTACATTGCTCATAATATGTCACTCTAGTTTGGCAGGACTGCCTTGGCAAGACTGACTATTTGAGACAATTTAAAACGGATAGGCTGTAAAACCTTACAAATCATAATGTACATTTGTATAAAGATACACCCAATAAAATTCAAGAGTAACAAGGTCTGATCTTGTTAAAGGCAAAGATCCCTGAAAGTTTGCCTAAAGGAAACCAACAGTCTCGACTACGATGTGTGTTTCACCACCAGATTATGTAGCAGTATTTCCCAGGGCCTCATGTCTTAATAAAACTGCTTGTTCTGCTGGGGAAGGGCTGATGACAGCACTGGGGTGACCAAGGTTCTTTAAACATACAAGCCAGGTTTTAACTGCCATCTACATCTGTGTATTTGTGTATTAGTCCAGTCAAGTTACCTTTATTTGTATAGTAGTTACAAAACCCAAGTGCATACCAAAAAATACAGGAGTAATAAAAGGGGATATGGAAATACAGTGCTGACAATAAAGCAGATGTAAGGGAAATAAGACCATGGTTTAAAAATGAAATAACACCAATAAAACATAAGTGAAACATAAGAGATAAAAAGACTTTTTCTTTGGAGGTAAAATTCTCCCAAATGCTAATAAGTTTTATAAAACCATATGTACAGTAAAACTAGTTGTGACTTTGGTGCCCGCTACTGGCATTAACAGCAATGTCCCTTCATTTTATCTGTTTGAGCATTTTTTTCACATTAAAACAAATGTATTCAGTGATCTTCATTCTTGATGAGACTTTGTCTGACTCCCTACAGATCAATTGTTCATCTTGAGGAAATTTGTTACCGCACACAGTTGTCCAGTAGTCCATTCATCCATCTTCTGTTGCTCAGCCAGGTCTGGGTAGACAGCCACCTCCCTTAGCTCTTCATGCAGGATGGAAATGAGGAAGAATTGGATGTTGAGGGTGGATGGAAGAATAGATGTGAGGTGTGTGTGTGTGTGAATCAGAAGGGATGAGGGGGGAGGGAAGAGAGGATGAAGGGATGTGGGTAGGGATGAGGTAGGAAGGTGAATGAATGAAGGTACGGGAAAGGGGGGGGGGGGTTGGGTAGAGCAATCTGAGATAAACAGGGCAGAATGGGTTGACCAGGTATAAGTAGGCTTGACAGGTGATTAGAGATGTGTTTGAGGCGTGGCCCTGCTCCCAAACCTAAGTTAACTAATTAACTTCATTTCAAAAGCAAGGACCGTGCCACAACAATATGTGATTAAAGATTTAATGGAAATGAGGAAGTATTGGATGTTGAGGATGGATGGATGAATGAATGTAAAAGGGTAGGGGGTGTAGGTGGAAGGAGGATGTCGTCAGTTAGGTTGCTCTGGGAAGGATGTAATGAAGACTGGGAGAGGGAGACTCAGTGTGTGGGTTCTGTCTCTGGTGTGGTTCCACCCGAGCTGATTATGGGCCCCCAAAAGAGTTAGATTTAAATTCAGCTGAGTTGAGTGTAAGGTTGATGGAGATCATTAAGATTGTTGTAGATGTTTGAGCAATATGCTTGAGATGAGAGTAGAGAATTAATGCAGAGGCTGAGAAGGTCGGAAGTGAGTGGCTAGCGTCAAGCTGTAAGCAGTTTCTGTTTTCGCAAGCCTTTGATTAGCATTGTATCATGAGAATAGGAGGTAGACTAGTTTCATAAATAAGTTGATTCCTGCTAAGTAGGTCTGGACAGTGGAGGAACAGAATTTTTTAATGGAATGAGCATAGGTGATAAAATCGCAGATAGATATGACATTTAGAGAGGGAAAGGACAGCCGGTATGTGGTATGATAAGCCTTGAAATAATTCCGGCTAGTTAGGTAAGCCGAGAGAGTGTATGGGGTGAGGCTGTTAAGGATGACCTCTTGTGAAGCATTTGAGAGGTTTCCCAGCTGTGGAGCTAGTTGAATGTTGTGGCTGAAAGAGGTAGTACTGGTATGGGATGAATAATCTATTTTGGGGCCAAGAGTCTGAATTTCTGAAACAAGAGGGGGGACAATGAATCAGTGATGCTGTTTTGGTACCCAGAAATGTGGGCTACCTGGAGGATAAACTGGTGTTGAGCTGAGGTGAATGTGAGTCTGTGCAGGCACTGCATTATGGCTGGAGAATGAGATTGACCTTTGTTTAGGATCTCTACAACTGTGGTGTTGTAGGAGTGAATGAGTATGGACTTCCTGGACCATTCATACCCCCAAAGAATAGCAGCTATGGCAATACAGTACAGCTCAAGAAGCACGGATGAAGGACAGCAGGACTCTGAGTTGAGAGGTCTGAACTCTAAGGGGGCCAAGTAGACGTGAACCACCTACCTCTGTAGTAGCCACCGAAACCTATGGAAGATGCTCTGTCTGTGTAAAGCTGAATGTCCTCAGGTTGAGTGATGTAGTTATTGTAGAAGAAGGAAATGCCATTTTAAGAAGATGTGAATGTTTCCAAAGACACATTTCCATTTTGCATGGATCATCAAGAACAACTCTATCATGGAGAGAAGGGGCGGGTGCTGCTTTGGTTAAAAGGTTGGATAGGAAGGATTTCGCTTATGGAATTATGCAAATGGAATAATTGAGGTGGCTGAGAAGGGCAAGTAGCTGGCGTTTGGTGCATCTGTCTGCTAGGAGAAAGTTTGACAGAGGCAGAGTGATGCTCGGTATTTTCTCTGATGGCAGAGATGCCTGGAAAGAAATTGAGTCCAGGGTGATGCCTAAGAATTCAATGGAGGTGTGAGGCCCTGGGTTTTCTCTTGGGAAAGAGGAACGCTTAGCTCTGAGAAAGCTCTTGAGAGAGTAGTAAGCCCAAGTCGAGGAGGTGAGAATGGTGGCGTGATGACAAGAAAATCGTCGAGAAGATGGTGAATGTGAGGGAGGCTGAAGTTGTTAGTCAGGATCTGGCATAGGGCTTCTGAAATAGAGTTGAACATCTTAGGACTGCTTCTGCAGCCAAAAGTAAGGCATACGGAAAAAATAATACGCTCCTTTTCAGCAAACCCAGGAAAATTGCCAGAAGCACTGGTAATGTCTGCTTAAGAAAGCCAAGCTCCATGGCCTGCCAAGTGGATGAGAGTGATGGCGTGGTCAATGATTGCAAATTGCGTGGAGAAATCTGGATTAGGAATAATGCTGGTGATTCTCGGGTTGTGCGAGCCATGTGGGGAAGACAGAGTATTTCCGAGTGACACTACCTATTGGGCTGATGCAGAACACTGGAAAAGGAGGACTGTCATGAATCCCTCTTTGACTTCTGTTGCCAATAGGGTGTCAACAATGTGACGGTTGGTGGGAGGTGTCAGAAAAGGATAGACCAGTAAGAAATGAAGGAGAAGCCAGTGGGAAGGGAAGGAATGACCATGAGGGATGGTGTCCATGGTGCAATTTGGGTGAGAGGCCATTGCTTGGGAGCGTCCAAGGGTGGGGGTAGGTCAAAAGATGGGTAGATTTGGAAAGGGTTGGATGAGGGTCGGGTATGGTGGGATGAAGGAGGGTCAAGGGGAGGGATTAAGGAGGGTCTAGGGGTGGGATGAAGGAGGGTTGAGGGGAGGGATGGAGGTGCTGCTGTGTTGGCTACAGTGTTGGGCAGTAATGCATTACTGTGTAATGTATTATGGTAATATTATTAATTTTTCTTCCAGAAATGAGTAGTGTAAGGGATTGCAATTTGAAATTCAGCAGTTAAATTTCAGTTACTAAATCCATTAAGCCATCTGGCCCTAGGGCCTTTCCTGGTCTGCATTGGCTCAGCTGCCAGTGAATACCTTCCTCTGTATAGGGAGGGGTACATGCTAGTTCCAGGATGGGCTCCTAGACAATCTTTGCGCACAGTAGTTGATGGTAGTAGCTAAACATACGTAAAGGGAATTAATCATGTGAGATAGTACAGGGCATTCTGGATTTGAATCAGTACGACTAGAAAAACATGAAGGCTAAAGAAGGATTGCTGGAATGCTGGATGAGTGAGGCCTCTGATCAGAAAAGTCTTCCAAAGTACAGAATAAGATATATTTAAGTAATTCTCATGTTGTATGGGACCCACTGATGGTCCCCAGAACTGCCTTTGGTTGTGGAAGTGAGGGAACCGCCTTGTGGTATGTTGTCAGAGTGCATCTTATGTGATCCAGAGCCCTGCTGAGGCCCCTGGGAGCTTAGGCTGTGGGCAGTCTGCAGGATTTCACTGGAAACACAGCTAACTCCATCTGTCTCAGCAGCTAATCAGTGTCCCACAACTTCCTGCACTCTCCGCAGACAGAGTGCTTTCTTTTGTTTTCATTTCTAGTTGAAAGCAGAGATATGCAGGAAGTCTGTAGAGGCTTTTCTCCTCTGAAGGTGCTATTGTCCCTACAGAAATGCCCTTGTTTCCTGATGACATCTGCTTCAACTTACAGCATGACAATACACAGGCCATCTGCAACTCTTTATTGAACTAAAACTTTATAGCTATTTAACCTCTCCTCTATCTCTGTAGTAGAAGTTGTGATGCATCAGGGAATAACTATGGCTCAAAGGAAATTTCAAACACCCACAGGGATGTGCTACAGAATGAATGCTTGGGGGCGCTTATTTTCTGAGCAAAAGCACATGCTTTCCTGTTTGATCTCTTCCTTAAAGGTATTCAGCCATCAGCACTGACTTTGATAACCCCTGTAAAAGTCCCTGACTGTCCCTTTATTCCAGCCAATATAAGGGATTTTTCAAAGTTGGCAGGAACAGCAGGGTGCATGTGCCTCTTTCATGGTTTCACTACAGGAAGAAGGTGGCAGCTGAGTCAGAAGCACACCAGCTGTTGTTTAATCGCTCTGTCATTCTCATATGGGAGGTATACAAAAGATTTATGTATATGCATAGCTACAAGAATGACAGGGATCTCATTTTCATGTCTTAAAAATGCTACTAACTGTTAATTATTAATTTAACTTAATTAATATATATATAATATAATATAATGAAAATAAGCGCCACTGGCACATTCCAGTAAAATAAAAGATAAAAGACCTCCTGACCTTCTTGTCTTTATAAACAATAGGCCCAATCAGCTGCCCCATGCGGCTTCCATTTAGTATAATTTTAGTTTTCGGGCTCATCTCTCAGAAAAACCTTGTAAGTAAATGGATCAGTTATGACACAGAAAGAGCAAAGAAGGAAAATAATAAATATGTTCATAAATATGTTAAGACAAAATCCTGAATGGACTAATTACGTTTAAAGTTAAATGTAGTTTATTACAACTTGGGTTTCATTTACGTATGTAGTTCTGGCAATGGGCTCTACTGGTTATGATAACATTGTATCATAGTAAGTAATTGCTCAGGTCTCAAAATGTGGTGATATTGCTAAAAATAGGAACAGAAACTGGCCAATAAGAACATCCAACAGGTTGTAAACCAGTCAAGGCACAAAAACACATTAGATTTAGGAAAGGATCATGGTTTGGGTTAAATTAACAACGTGGTTTAGGTTAGGGGATGATGATGGTCATGGTTTTTAAAAAAAACAGTGTTGACTCACATTTGGAAATGGGAGACAAACAGCAATCTCCCATGTCAGAGTCCAGTGTTTTGTTGACCCAGCCACTAGAGGGATTCTTGGGGAACTTGCATTTACAACTGATCATGTTGTTTTTCTTGAGAGGACAGGCTTGTAAATTGTGGTGGATGTTTATAACATACAGTTTGGGTAATAATTTTACCATTCACCTTTGTTTTAGTTTTGAAGTAAATAAACAGCGTGGAGATTTGTTTTGCCGCACTAACCCCGAGACAACCAGGGTGCCCCAATGTTGGCTTCTCTTAACCATGATTAACCTGTGGTTAACCCAACCCTGACCCTAACTTTTGTGCCCAAATCTAACCAAACCTTAAAGGATGGGTTCACAATTTTTCAAGTCTGTCTTTAAACAACAGTGAGATGACCAAGTGAACATTGAAATAGGTTCTTCTTGCTGTAATCATTCCTCCGTTTCATACTGACTATTAGAGGATCCCCTCCAAATGTGCTTACAATGTAAGTGATAGGGGACAAAATCCACAGTCCTCATTTTGAGCAAACGTATTTAAAAGTTTATATGAAGATTATATGAGGTTTCAGCAGTAAGTATATATCTTCCACAGTTAGTCTTTTTAGTTAAAAAATTGTGTCAGATAGACTTGAGCTGCGGTGGAAGTATATGTCTATGTAGAGCAAGGAATCTCTGTTTGTCTGTAGCTGTGCCATCAACAGGGTTGAAGCAAATAAACTAGGCTACGCAACACATAGTTTCGTCAGAAGATTGCTGTATATGCTTAAATAATCCACCAGTAAACAGAGTAGAAAAAGAAGAGATTGCCAACCAGGAAAAAAACAAATAGTTATATAGCCTTGACAAGAGAAAATGGAGAGAGGTCTTCGGGAATTTGTTTCAATTGGGCAAGTTGTAACTGTTCTTTCAGGCCAGCTAGTATTGGCCATGCTTCATGCTATCTGGTAACACCAAGAGTGATAACAGCTGATCAGTTGTGATCAGACGTTTGCTACGACATTATTTATTTGATGAATGTGTTGCCATTACCCGTCTTTTTCGACATTTCCAAAATCCACTTCAAGCAAGCATTAAAACGTTTTTGCAAAACTGAGGAGGTTTTTTTCCATTAAGCTTTCCCAATGCAATACTTCAAAATGTGGACAAAAATAGGAAACACAGCTTGTATATATGTATGTATGTATGTTTGTCCTTTGCATATCTTGAGAACCGTTCATCCGATCTACTTCACACTGGGGACCCAAGGAAGTGCAGTGTCGAATATGGACAATTTGCAATCTGGACATGCATTTTTGCACAGAAGAAGGGCTGTGGATTTTGTTCCCCATCACTTACATTGTAAGTGCATTATGAAGGGATCTTCTAAGTATGAACAGGAGGAATGAATACAGCAAGAAAAACATGTTTCAGTGTTCATTTGGGCTCCTGACTGTTGTTTTAGAATAAACAAAAATTGTGAACATAGCCTTTAATTAAATTCTGAGTAAAAACAAAATCAGCTGTCCATTATATTTCTGTCTTTACCATCCTATTTAATGTCTAACAAATTACACAGTAATTAAAATAGCAATTGTATACCTCTGTAAGATAAGTGCAAAATGATTGTCCTCACTGACTCCAGTGGATGTTTAAAAGTGCAGATTTAGAATACTGGCCAACCTTGATCCTAATCATCAAATTTTGCTGAGCATATTAACATTTTGAGGCAGTTGGATGCATACCTGCCTTTGATTAAAATATCCCCTGATAGTCAGCATTTATTCAACTGTGAACATAAAACTACATTTAAATCCAGAGCCCTGCTCCAGCTCATTTGTTGCTAAGTCTTGACATTGTATAGCTTGAATTCATCACAGGGTTTTCTTGCTCAGGTTTTTCTGTTTTGTCTTGCCAAGAATTCCTGAGATGGAAGTTGTGAATCAGCAGCAGCAGGAGAGTGGAGGAGACTCCAGGCGGCACCATCTGGATGTGTTTGGCTCATTGCTTGATGTGCCATCACCGAACCAAGAAACACTAACTGTAAGAATAACATCCCAAACTTGAAATGAGATTTTTTTTTCTTTCATGCCAGTATGTGAATCAGTCAAACTAAAGTACTAGGAATGTTAGAGCAGACGCTCAGCTACAGTCTGAATGCAGACAAAGATGAAAGTAGGATTTACTGGAATGTCTTTTGAACACAATCTATCTGCATTATCAATCAAGGACTGTTGCAGATATACCAGTAAGTGTTTCAGGTGTGCCCATAAATCACAATAAAGATCCACTCTGGAAGATTAGTGTATGAATATCAAAATAAAATCTACTTCCTTCTACACAGTTTTTGCTATTTCATTGAGCAACTGTGATGGTTAGTATTTATCTACTCGATCATGCAAAATCATCACATATTAATTACCATTAGCTACAGGACATTGTGACTGCACAGCCATGTAATGCGAGCTTCTGTACAGATGCATGCAGTTTAAACAGTAATGTAGCATTCAGAGCATAGAGAAATTTCAGAAGACTTAATCTAATAAACTATGTCTTGTTATGAAAGACCTATTGTTTTCCTAATTCCCTGTTCCTAATTGACTGTGGCACCTTGGATGTGGACAGCAGTTTCTCCACTTGTTCATGGCAGTTTCAGAGATTTGCCTGACAGCTTCGTCTGGGGCGGTTGAATAAAAATGCCTGGCTCCCGTCCGAGGCCCACCAGCAGGCCGTTCAAATGAGGTCTAGAACATGACTTCTTTGCCGTCTACACAGCAAGAGCAGCCGGTTCCCCAGAGGAACACTTTTAATGGGTCAGGTAGTCAACCTCTGAGTCTCCACACACCCTCCCCACTTGTCATGAACAGTGCCACACTCAATTGCCTACATTCTGTCTCCTTTTCACTAGTTTCTCTGATTATTACACTGCACTAGGTAATAACAAATAATACACAAAATATAAGAACATATAAAATACATATTGTTGCTGTCCAAAGAAAACCGTGTTTCTCCAAATTTGGTGATCTTGAATTTTTCAAATAAACAGTGTCCCGTTATGGGCTGAGAAAATGATTTACTCTACAGCTAAACAAACCATTCACCACTGGATTTGCTGAAACATGCATTATTACAAAGCTGAAAACCAGGCTGTTCTTATTATCTCATGAAAAGTTGACATTTTGGGGATACAGTACATGGTTTTCTCTATAATAAGACACAACATTTGTAGCCTGGTACCAGACCTCTGGATCACCATTGTGCTAACTTGTTGAGAGATCCCACGAAGACAGCAATCTCAGCAATTTTCTACATAACTAGCTAGCTACCTAGCTCCATCCATGAAAAATAGGGACAGAGAAATGACCACATTGGCGACAAGCATGGATGAGATTGACACAGCTTTATGGTAAGTCGAGTTACTGAAGTAACAACTCTAGCTAAACTTCTTTGATCTCCATGAAAAATGTCAATTTTCCCAGCAACTGATACTATGAAATGATTGATAATGATAATGTTGTGACAGATATGTCACTCACTATTGATTTGTTGGAGCAAAATGACAAAACAAATGACTAAAACTTAAAAAACAAACAAACAGCTAACACGACTGAATGGACATAAAATGGCAATTTAGTTTAATTATTAAGCCACTAATATGCCATATTTTCCCCAAATTCTAGTCTTGGCATCCACAGAAAGCGAAAAATAAAAACTGAGAAATAAATTGGAAAACGTGCTTATTTGCTTTCTTACAAAGAGTTTCCGTGATCAATATCACTTATGTTCCTGTAGCTTCAGGATGTGTTTACCCTAGCTTAGCACAGTAGAAGGCAGTTAGGCTAGCACCGCACAATTGCCAAATCTTTCATATTTACATGTAGAATGTGTGTATTTAACACATGTAGAAATAATTGGATGCTGGGGTGGGTGGGGAGTGGAGGGCGGGGTGTTGGTAATGGTTCATTTCACAGAAACGAAAACAAACAAAAAACACTTATAGAAATAGAAGAGATACAAGAAAAGTTGCGGTTTAAGCCGCTGTTTGCAGCACACTAAAGGTATTCGCAACAGCTGAGCCAAGTGACTCTAGCATGTATGAAGTAAATTTGCTAGCCATCTAGATACAACATTAACAAGACGGTCTTGTGACACAAGCTAGCTATTTTCCCCTGCTTTCAGTCCTTGTGCTAAGGATAATTAGCTAGGCTAAACAAGGAACTATCTCATTGGACACACATACATGGATTTAACATTGAGATTCTTTTCTATATCTTGGTAAGACAGCAATGAAACAAATTTCCCCAAATGTATCAGTATTCCTGTGAGTGAAATATGAACTGTTTCCTACAGCAGTTAAAGCAATGGCCAAAGAAAGCAGCAGTGTATCTTGGCTTTAATGCTTTGTTATAAAATCATCACATGCATCACATGACATGATTTCTGGGCAGTGAAGGCCAGATTTTTCAAACATTTACCAGACATATTCATGCACCTTTTAAAGAAATTACCATTCCCATGAATTTTAATGTATGTTTTCCTGAAAATACCAATTGAATGTCCACAGAAAGACGAAGGAGAATCTCTCAGACAAAACAGATTCACAGATATCGTTGTTAAAAGCAAATACACAAAATCATCACTTTGTTTGGACCCTGAGAGACTGCAGTGTGTCTTGGTGTGATAAGTCGGCAGCTTGATTGATTAGCGTTCAGTTTGCATCCAGGCAGAGGGCCATGTCTCTGTGGCTGTTGGTGGATTGAAGGATGAAAGCTCAGTCTGAAGCCCTGTGTGGTCCTGCAGCTCCAGAGGCCTCCACTCTGGCAGACTCCTCATGCCTTGAACACACCTACATACATTTTCCTGAAGTTCTTTTATTATGAGAAAATAAGGGTGGGAATGCATAACTTCACGAACAGTAACAGGAGATTTTGGAAAGGAATCATTTTGCTCTACACTGTCTCCTTAATTTGCAGCCTTGGAAAGCAGGCCACTTACTGTGCACCAGCGCCATTAATCACAGCTGGGGATCAAGGAATGTTTGGATATAACTCCTGATTTTTACAGTATGATCATATGAGCCCTGAGGAAAACGTATGCTCCAGCTGTGAACCGGACTCTAGAGGGAAAAGAAACAACATCCCATGAGCAGCTCTCTTGTTTCACTTTCTTTCATTAGTCTACTTGCATCATACTGTACGCCTACTATCATACAGTATGTGTACATATACACAAAAATGTGTATATAAAAAAAATATATGCACCTCTTCTCCAACACAAGCACTTGTATGTCCAGCTTCCTGTGTAGTTTGTCTCAGGCTGCATAGGTGCTAATTCAATGGGTGCTCGAGTAATAAATAGAGAATAGACACAATGTCAAGGCAAAATGTGTGTGTGAACTGTGAGCTAAACCTGTGTCTGTTTCTACATTTAACTTTTTCTGTGTCGTGTTGTGATATCAGGCACCTCATTTAGCATCACCTTGGGAATTGTGGCCAGGAATACACCTTAAACAAGTGGACATTAACTTTCAAACTGAGGCTATTGCAACCAGTATAACTCATTAATAAGTATACCTTTTAAAAAATCAACAAGTCCTCCAAATGAAACAAGACAAAGTACATAACTGGTCCAGAATAACACATAGAAGTGTTTTCTAAACTGATGCCCCTATCAGCAGAAATAAGCACGACAACATCATTTGTCTGTACTTTCCAAAGCCATTACAAGTCACTGTTGAAAAATAATGATGTTTTATGATACGACAATGCTATGGCTAAGGTCTAGTTAAGGTTAGGCATAAAAAACACTTGGTTAGGTTTATGAAAAGATCACGGTTTTGGTTAAAATAATTGGGTTAGGGATTGTGGTCACGGTTTTTAAAAAAATTGCGGTTGGAAATAGGAAACAGTGATTTCCTTTGTTGACCCATCTATCCACCTCTTCCCTATGCAGACTTGGTCACTATATAACAATAATATCATCTAATTTCCCCCTTTTCTCCTATCATAATTACTACATCTACACTACTACATGGCAGGAACAAATTATTAAGTTCACAAACAATTTCTGACCAACGGCACCACTTTAGAAGTGACTCTGTGCCAAAGTGTTCATTCAGATTATTTAAAGGTAAAGACTGTTGATATTTGAACTAAACACCCCTCCCTTTGTGCTCCTTCAGAAGCTCCACCCCCCAAATTCATGGACATGCATTGCCAAGGCAACAACCAAAAGAGAAATATGGTGGAATCCAGAGCGATGCGTCAGCTGTAGATGCTGCCTCCTCAGATTACTCTTCACTAAATGTGACAGAAACAGACTCAGGCATTAAAACACGCGGGGTGTCTCCCTGAGACTGTCTGGGATTCAGTGTGGATTGATACATTTAAAAAAATGGAAGTGTATCTGTACCGTGAGAAAACACTTTCTGTGTGAATTGGCCACAGCCTCTCTCTCTCCAGTTCACCAGCCCTCCCACACAAGTCAACAGGAGCTGGAGACGGGAGACTGTCATGTCCTCACACAGACAGCTGCTCTGATGACTTCTCCCTGTCCTGTGCATGAGCACAATGCCCCCTGTTGCTGATTGGCTGGAATAGTGTTATGTGGCTCGCTCTGAGTCTCCGTGTTTACATGCCCATTTACAGAGCCAGTGCTGTGTATGAACACCAGATTTTTTTCTTTAGCACACACACAGAATGGACACCTAGCAGACCTTGAGGAGATTTTCGCTGAATTTGACAAAATGTGTATTGGATTAGAATCGCTGACTTTACCTTTAAGTATATTTGTTTTTATTTTCATAGCCTATTTTTGTTGTCTGGTATAGCGTTATGGTACAGTGAAGATTTGATCTACAATGTAAACGCTGTCGGGCACCCCTGGAAATACAGTAATAAATACTGTCTTACTGTCCTGCATAGTTAGAGCATGATACAATTTTACAAATTTTTCATGCAAATTCTCCTTGTGCATAAACATCTTTATATCTGCTTCATTTAAAGTCAGTTCTAGGTAAACTTCACCTTTTTTCAAATCCCAGCAAGATAGCCAAGAGCCGTCTAAAACCATCTTCAGCCATATGGCACATTCATCTGCAAGAGGGGGTACTCATGGCAGGTTGACATCCTCCATAGAGCCAAAGACAACAATGTTTTCCTCTTTGCTCACATAACGACTGCAGCTCTACTTTGTCATTCCTGTGCATGTTTTTATTGTCCAGTTTTGAGAATAAACCTCTGATGGTTCCATCACAGACATAATGGGATCTTTTTCAGAGAAAGTGTATTTAATGATCGCTGTGAACAAACGAGGGTCAGCAGTTAACAGCAATGAGAAGGCTTAATGGCTGTGTAGTGTTTGTGTTGTGCGAATGTGATCCATTACTCATACTTCCTGCCTGTGTTATTGTTGCTTTCTGTAGGTCAGACTCTCCTCCAAACTATTTGGCATAATAGGAAAGCTTGTTCCATCCCAGCATGTGTGTATCTATACATGTATCGTACTTACCCTCTTCACGAGGCCACCTGCTGGTCAGGGTTCAGAATTACAACTTAAAGAAATGAATAATTCATGGCCATCTGTAAGGTAGGAAACGTCAGAGCAAGCCAAACAGCAAGACAGCCTGAGTCATACCATTCAAAACATCAACAAATCACACACAGCTGCCAGCTTCACTCTTTTGGCTCAATGTAATGAATCACAATGCAGATATTGGCAACAACTGTGCATACGCAAATCTTCACCACTGGAGCCATATGTGCAAAATGAGATAAGATAGGAGAAGACAAAGGGTGAATTATCTCGAAGGGAGTTTGGCAAAATGTCCAACAGATTTGTTGTGTGTATTGTCAGTAATGCAATGTAACACTGACTGCGAGGAGGCAACTTTGTGCAGATATCAAGGCTGTTCACACCATCCTACTGAAGAAATTGTTTAAAATAAGTGAAGTCAGTGTGATTATTTTTCAAAGTTTATTTAATCCTTCCTGTTCAATTATATTTTCAACAAATTTTCTCTCATACACTTTGCTAAAACACTGTGTCAAAGATAAATATTTTAGATTTTTGGAACACACAAATTACTCGAGGGTGTACTTAATATTTTTAAATTGGACAGTTTTTAGGCAAATCAATATTAAATTTAATTAAATTGGAATATCACAAATAATATTTTATTCACCACAAAGGCAGTGAAAACTGGGCTTTTATTTGGAACAGGCCTGTATTAGAGATATACCTTTGTTACTACAATGATTCCCAAATAAATACAAACTCAAAATTGTTGTAAACCATGTTTACAAGTCTTGATAAATTAGGTATAATGTAAATTTCCAGAATATTAATTCTGCCAGTCTTGTCATACTCAGCATGGGATCAAATGAGGGTGAATAAGAATTTGAGCTTGTGAAGTGATGCTTACAAATATTCCCACATTTGTAGTTGTAAGTCAACCTTTGTAAACCTGTGATAAAATGTGCATAAGAAATTCAGGTTTGTGATCGTGTAGAGAAGATTTGTATTTGTACAAATAAAAAGAGAAAGTGTGAATGAAATCTGTGAATACATTATATCATTGGTGAGGTTACACAAAGACACTGTGAAAGTTCCCCCTACTGTATAACGCTGAAGTAACAAGTATTCATTTTTAACCTTTTACAGCTCAATCTGATTGGTCAGTGATCACAAAGTAGAGTCAAGCTGTCCAGTCACAGGGCAGATGGTTCCATTGCGTTCATCCCCCCTGCAGGACCTGAAAGGTCTCGTTGAATATTAAGATGGACAACGGTGTGGGCTCTGCTGCAACCCAGGTGGGTTTAATTGTACTTGAGGATGCAGTAAATAATAATGGTAAATATTTAATGTGTTGTGCATGTAGCTTGCAGTTACTTTGCTGTTATTGTATGGCAATGCAGTTGTCCAAATGCATATTATATCAAGTCCAGGAAGGTCCAGATTTGAACTAACTGATGATTTTGGAAAACATAACATCACCCTAAACTCTGATATTCTAGCATCTTGTCGACCACACTGTGGATGTGTCAGTCTTGCTTTTTCTACTGTAACATTTAACCCCATACAATTACAAAATTAAATAATGATATGTTCCTTGGCTTTGGAATTAATGCTACTTTAGGTGGTGAGCTAGTTGGCTGGACATCTTAACATTAGCAGCTTATGTTGGAGCAGACAAACACATGATGAATCCATTCCTTATACATCTGCTCTTGTGTTTTTGTGATTTTGGCTAAAGACAACACCCGCCAAACTATATTACCTAAAATAGGTAAATACAGTCAGAGATTTTGTCTTGTCTTTTGTCTTTGAGTTTGGTTTCTTGGAACAGAGCTTCCTAAACTCAGACTGTGTCTCCCTATATCAGTACAGTAAGCATTATGAGATGGGAGTAACAGCCTCACTGGTAGAGCACAACACAACATATGTGTTTACACTACCAACTGATACACTGACAGACTGATAGACTTCCTGTGCTTTTATACAAAGAAATGATCAACTTAACGTCTATGAAGGTTGCTGCTAAGTCTCTCTGATTATATTCAAACCCTCTGGGAGTAAAGCGTAGAACAATACTCATCAGTGTGTAGGCAGCCATCCTGCAACATGAAACTGACAAGGTGAGTGAAACAACTTAATATTCCGACTGCATTGCAGGGGAGAAATTGCATAATCTATCATACATTAGGTTGTAAACAATTTCCACTGTAAGACATTCTCGGAATTGGAGGGAAACAATGAGAAAAATTCCCCGTTGGTCACCCCAGGAGGTCTGTTTGCCACAAATATCTCACTGTCACCAGCTTCCCTGCTCACAGACATCGCAATCACAAAACACTAACAGCGAGGAGGAGAGAGAGGTATGATGAAAAACAAGAGTTGTCTAGAGCTGTGAAAACATGAAACTAGCCTGTCACTACTGTCTCTCATAGTGATGTCACACTGGGAACAAATACTATTAACTCTATATATCCAATTCTACCCATTCAGGGTTTGAATCAGGTTTCTATACTGCCAGATAGACTTGCTTCTTGACCAGTTTGTTTCATTTCTATCTAGGGGGTTGGCAAGATCAGACCACCAATACTGCCTGCCAATCAGAACTCAGTTCACCCACATTACAAAAAAAAAAGGTATGTTTTTCACTTACATACCTCTTGTGCCATTTGGCCATGCATAGTTTTGGTTTTATTTTCCCAGGATTCTGTCAGTTGAATGTAAATATATGTAGTTTTGGGGCACTTGCACAAAAGACTGATCCTGTCGTTATTCTTGGGAAGACAGTCTCAAGCAAAACTACCTGCATGGGTTGAAAACAGCAAACAGAAGTTAGTAACTTGCTGGTGATGAACGTTTAGCAGGTTAAAATCCAGATTTTTTTTTCCAACAGGTGCTGGAGGATCTAAAAGGAGAGTGAATATATGAATTAAATTCATCAGGTGGATGTGCAAGTAGGCAACTGTTTGCTAACAATTTTACACGGTGATGATATGTCAGTCTGTTCTGTTGCCAAAAATGGGCAAAAAGAAAAAAACCCTGTTAAAATGCCTCTAGAGTTTTTCACAATCAAAGAAAAAGTTGTACCTGAATATCAATTTACAATATAGCCTAGTACATATACTATATAGCTGCATCAATCTCATCCATCCCTGTCATTTTTTTGTGGCAATATTTCTGTCAGCATTTGTCGGGTTTAGACACAAGAAGACAAAGCTGTTGTTTTTCCAACTGGGGAGAAAGCTGTTAATCAGCACAACACCAGACCAATGTAAGTCACTGAAATAATCAGAAATGTGGGGAACAATTCACCAAGCCTGTAATGACCCCCAAAATTCCTGCTTTGTTAGAAGTGGATGTGGAGTGCTGGAAACCAATCGGCTTTACAGGTAGGTGAGCTAAAAATGGCTACTCTATTAAGCCTCTCCCTGGTCTGCTTTTACCTACAGGTGAAATGATTGTGCACTTGTTTCTACACCTGAACACAAACTCCAGAACATTAAGTAAGGATGAAGAGCTTACAAGTGTGTATCTTAACCTTGTTAAGTGTGCTTCACCCACTCTGGCAAAACTGTACAAGAGAAAGATTGTGCAAGTCAGCCTGCGGACTGTAGTGTTCCCCGACTGAAACTCGGGCATAAACGTAACAATACAACCACTCCTTCTGTTGTACTTACAGTTTAGTCATTCCCTGCACACCACAATGACACTCATCCGAGGCAGGAGGGCTGTGTTGAGAGAGCTGAAGTGGCTGGTTTAATTCCTGCTTTAAGTGACTGAGTGAGCCTGAGTCGCGTTGAATCTCCTCCAACATCACTCTGACACATTCAGCTTGACTACAGACCAACAGCTCTGAGGTCGACCCACGTTTAGTCAGTCTGGCCAATAACCATGAAAGTGAGGGGCTTTCATGCAAAATTGGTTCTTAGTTATTTCGTGGCCCTGAAAACCCTTTGATCTCAGTCATTCTAACTACTTAGAGAAACTATCTTTGTAAAGGAAGACTTTGTTATATGAGGCCTGAAGCGTAATAAACACTTCACAAATCAGGCACTGTGTCAACACCATCAACTCTGTGCTTTCATTAAAGATCAGATTTCTGAGTGGCTGGCAAGGTCAGCACATGTGGTTTGGAAAACAATAAGAAGGACTGACAACAGTATGGTGGATTTCCGGATGATGGATAAGCATGAACAACACTTTGACACAGTTTGCCAGTGAATACATTTCCCATACAGCCTTGGATCAGAAACAAATCCAGACCTCACATTATGCTAAGTGTGCCAGTAATTGCTGACTTAGTTTAAACACCTGAGCAAACTCTAATACAACTGTCTGATCAAATTTACATCAAGATTGTCGCCTCCCCTTTCTGCAGGTTTGCCCCATTTACTCTGACAGCGCAGCCAGGAGTCCATGGTGTCACATGTTGCTCAGTAATGGTCTTTTTAATGATGTTGCTGGGATCTTCACATGAGAGATTCCAATGAATTCTGAAGCATTTTGTCCATTGATTTTCCCTGGGATGGTTTATATAAATAATATATAATATTTGCAGCCACAATCAATAACCACAGGAGATCTGAGCTTTAAATAAAGAGAAAAATCATTATACTGTCTTGGAGGGAAACTTCTCGGTGGTCACAGACATTGACTGGACTGAGACAACAGATAACTTCAGAAGATCAGTGTGGGGTCTGAAGGATGAATCTATAGACTGCACTGAACATAAAAAGCTGTTTTGTTGTGTATCTGTCTAAAAACAGCAAGAAAAACATTGTACACAAAACATTTATCCATCCTATACATCCAAGTCTTAAAGGTGTAGTCCAGCATTCCATTATGTTGGGGGGCTCACAAGAGACAGATTAGAACAAGACAAACAGTCTACAGCCATGCTAGCAGCTCTATGAGGCTGTACTTGTGGCACAGCCAGGTGGCATCTACCACGGCTTGAGGCTAAAGCCAATGCGCTAGATGCTGGCTCCAACTGACTCACATTCAAAAAACATTAACTTCTATAAATACTAAGTCAATCATTTTTTTTATTATGGTCTCATTCGTTAAATTCAGGCCCTCTAATAAGTGTGCTGGTGGTCATTTAGGAAATTATTGCTCTGTTAATAAGATTTGAAGTAGCTTTGATGTCTGCTGTGTGGGCGTTGATTGACAGTTATGATTGACAGTTGGCTCATCTGCTGCTCTCCCTGGCTCTGGGACTCACACTGAGTCTGACTATTGTCACAGTATTTCAGTAAGTTTAAAGTTACTTGATTACGATACCTGCCCTGTTAGCACAATTTTGCTAAAGTAGCTAATGTTAGCCCAAGTGCGCACCGCTCAGTATTCCCATAGGCTATATACAGTCTACAGGTACAGCAATGCATCTACTTTTATTGAAGTTGATGGGTTATTTATTACTAAGCCATCTGACAATTTTTCACTTGTAAAGTTAAGGAAAGATATGTGTTTTGATGATGTGCAATGTGTTCTTACAAATTGGACCCCTTTAATCTAGACAAAGAACTTAAAACTCTCATAATCATTGTCCTCTGTGAAAATACAACATACTGAGCAGAGCCTTCATTAACTTGTAGTGTTGTTTTCACACCCGCCTTGTTCAGGGCTGCTGATTGTGGACTGTTTATACCTCGCTAGAGATGGTTTGTGTGGAGAGGTGAAAACATCCCAATCGAACCAGGCAGACAGCGAGCACTCGACAGTCTCGGCCTTCGTCCAGCTGAACCCTGGAGCAGTTCATTTGAGGTAAGACGCTGTGCAGGAGCCAGGCAAGCAGCCAGGGAATCATGTTTAATGAAGCTTCCTGCGAGGTTTCTTTGTCCCACCACCACAGCACATGGTCTGCATGAAATTATGTTGTCATGATGGGTCCCGTCTGTCTGCGGGCAGACACATTTTTGGGAATACAATAACTCTATAACAATCCAAGATAACAACTTCACACTCACACTGCAGACTCTCTGCGATTATTTTTCAGAGCTTCTCCTGAATCACCTCCAGACTTCATATTAACACCACCCATGTGTTATGTGAAAACAAATATGATGTTACCTAATATGCACTAATTAATACAATGACTAAGATTATTAATGAGCCCATTAGGATAATTGGTTTTGTGTAATTCATCACACACACGGGGCAGCGACTCAGGAGGTAGAGTGGGTTGTCCACTAATCAGAAGGTCTGTGGTTCGATCCCTGGCTCCTCCAGTCTGCATGTTGAAGTGTCTTCACACTGAACCCCAAATTGCTCCTGACGGCTGCGCCAACAGTGTGAGTGTGTGTGTGAGTGAGCATTAGAAGCACTTTGGATAAAAAGCGCTATATCGCTCCTGATGAGCAGGTTGGTACCTTGCATGGCAGTCTCTGCCATCAGTGTATGAACATGTGTGTAAGTGGGTGAATGTGAATGTTAGCATGTAGTGTAAAGTGCTTTGAGTGGTCGGTAAACTAGAAAAGCGCTATATAAATGAAGTCCATTTACCTTTTCACCATCACAGTGATTATGGGAGAGCGTTAGGTAGCTAAAGTGACACACCTCAGTACATATGTATAATTTTTGTGTTAAGTAACTTGAAACCATTATAAAACAACAGTGCACATGTGTAATCAGCTTGATAGAAAAATGAGAGCTGCTCACCATGTTGCAAGTAGAAACTACATATTATGTTCATAGAATATAATCTTCACTTGAGTCCTGACAGTCTGGTTAAACCTGGTTAAAACCTAAAATGAGCAGCACGTAAGGGCTGGCTTCCCATTTGAAATGTTTAGTCTCCAAGACCAAACCGATTCATGTGATGCCACTCAGGTTATTTGGCAATTTTTTTATTTTTTTATTTTGAAGTTTTTCTTTTTCTTTTTTTTCGATTTTGGATTTTGGAAATGTTTGATTTAACATTTCACAGCTCTTTTTACATGTCAAGTACCTTCACAACCAGTAAACTAATTTAATGTGCAAGTTCTTGCATAAATGTACTTACACTCACTGAGCAATTTATTAGGAACACCTGTGCAATGTAATGCAATCCAATACAATAGCTCTGCCATAAGTTCTACATTTAGGAAGCATATATAGTTTTTGTTGACATTGTCAGACAGGTGATCATTCTACTTTATGTTTATTATTGAGGTCGTAGTGGGTGGTGGTGGTGTACTGGAGTGCGTTAGATTGAATGGTGTTCCCAATATTTTGTCTACCCCATTAACATACATGAGGGACATACAAGCAGTAAAGTAGAATTATGTAGGTGTGCAGGACCTTTAACAATAGACAAGTCAACTACAACAAGTCAACATTTTGACTTGTCGTAGCAGGAAAAGCACAGGTGGAACTGATAACATTAACGTCCCTTTTCCATTCAAGTGTTCAAGGAAGCCACACTGGTGAACCATCATGCACTACAGTAGGGTCATAATTTGGAAAAAAAACTAGATGGAATCCAGCCATCATTAATGTTATTAATTGCACCTGTGCTTTTCCTGCTTTAACATGTCAAAATGTCTGCTGTGAAAAAGGTCTATTTCACCTCAGATGTGGATCCAATGAGCTACCTCTGTAACAGTATTCCCTGAAAATGTACCAGCAAGATGCATCACTTAAACTAAATAAGGGGCTTTACTTAGATGTTTACTTACTGAGTCACTGACATGTGAGCGTGGGATCTTCATTACATCATGTGGGGCAGGGCTTTAGGAACACCCATATGGGACAAGCAGTACTCAATGGAAAATTCAGAGAAATACTTAACTACATAGCAGCTGCATTATTAGCTAGAGTTTTCCAAACACTTGCATAGGCAGTGGAAGCAAGTCAAGATATACGTGAAAGAGACTTTTGGGTTGTTCTCACATTTATTCAATGTCAAATGCATAGAAGTTTTCAATGTCAGCACAAACACACCTAAAAACATACAGTACAGTTTTGAAAACTTCAATGTTATTTTTGGCACACAACGTTCAATCAACTCAAACGGCTAAAACGCTGGCTGACAGAAAGGAGCTGATGAGCTGGAATCTGGGATGGCATCGGGTATTAAGGACAGGCCTGCATACAATAAGTGATATATTCCGAGTCCTAATTAAAGGTAGACTGCACTAAACCTTTCAGCCGCATTCAAAAGCAGCATGCCAGATCAAAGGCTTTAGCTAATTAGCACTGACACTGCTAATATGGCCCTCCTTTCAGGATCATTATGAATGTGTCCAAACAGCTTCCTGGATAAGCATCCCAATACTGCTTTTCATGCTGTTCAAAGATACTTAATCCTTTAAATGATCTAAGTCTGTACTCCACTCCTAACTTTTGCAACCTTTTTTTTTTTTTTTTTAAACAGCAGAGCTAAGCCAGAGCAGTGGAAGATAAGTGAGCAGTGAAAATACATTAGAAAATCATTACAGCAGCACCTGCCAGCTGCCACTTCTCATCCACTCAGCTGCAAAAATTCCACAGAGGATGTGGTTTTATTATTGTAAAAACTGCCCTTTGCTACATCCAAAGCGATATTAACATCTCTTCTAATTTGGTCAACAGTTTCATCTTGACAAACTACTCCCTGAGCTTTCTTATCACTCCCAACACACAGTGTATCAGATCTTTGATGTCTACATCTCTCTATGCTAGAGCTACTCAGAAGATGACTGTACATGTCTTGAACTGCGCAAATCCCAGGTGTGAACAAAAAACCTTCCTTCCTTCCGCAACTACTATACTCCCCCAGGTTGTTGCTGTAATTTAGGATGCCATATTAGCATTGCTAAAGCTGTGCTACACAATATTGAAAAAACAAATAAACAAAAAAACACTATTTAGCATTTTTGTCAAAACTGAAATCTGATATGGACATGTTTCCACCCAGAATGACTCAGAACTTATTAATGCCACATCCAAACTGTCTCCTAAACAGCAAGAATAAACATTTCTGTACTTTACATAATGACTGGAGAGTTTAAAAGATTGTTCCTGTTTATTGCAACTTGGGTCTTATTTTTGTAGTTTTCATCTGTTGTGATAATGCATTTGCTTAAATCTGGAAACATGGCAACATGATGACACCATGTGCAAAACACACGAGCAGTCAGAAGATCAAACAGGTCATTATTTGGAGGTAGAACAGAAAGTGAACACATCCCAAATGTTGTTAATAATCCCTTTTTGCAATGGAAAACTGTGTGTGTATACACACTGTGTGGCAGTATGGCAGGTCGAAGTTGAACTGGGAAGTCTTAAGTCAAGTTAAGTAAGGGAAGTCTAAACTGTGCTGGATGTTAATAATGGACATTTTGGGTAATAATTTTACTGTTCATCTTCATTTTGTCTTTGAGTATTTTAAGCTAACCTTGGGGTTTGTTTTAGTCTGATAATCGTAATGAATTGACATTGTGTTCATATTAGCCAATTTCTGTTTTGTTTTGTTTTATTTTGCACTAACCTAATCAGTTGGGCCAACCAGCGTGCGCATGTCAGACCTGACTGGACTGACCTCGTCTGGTACTGCAGAAATTGAGACCCAAACCATACTTAAGACTACATTCATTATTATTATTATTTCATCTTCAAAAGATATGTTATATGCTTGCTTTGGAAAGATTTCTAATCTAATCTGACAACAGCTGAAGACCAATACAGAATATGGCATGCTAAACATATTGCATTTTAACTTCTACTAGCTGATTAGCAAATATTTACTGGCAATACTCACACTGCAGTCAACTACCAACATGTAACACAATAGCATCTCAAAATAACTAATTATCTGCCTGTTAGTAGATTAACTTTGCTTTTTCTGAAAATCGGCCACATATTTCCCAGCTGAACTTGACAAGAGTCCAAACAGTTATAATCCAGAACAGAACTTTGTACAGGCAATCGTGATGCTCTTTAAAGGTAGTTGTGAAGGAAGGGTGAAGGTTTTTCTCTTGTCATAACAAGGTAATGGCTTTCCCTGAATCACTGGTGATTTTAAGAAGTTCCACTTTTGCAAGTTTTTGCTTTATTTCATTCCATTACTGACCGCTAGCTTGCCAGGCTAATATAAGGCTTTGGATACACGCTTCCCTGTGGGCATTGCGTATCTACATTCAGTTCGATAAAGAGAGAGTAATGGTCGTTAGGAGCAGTTTACTGTTTTTACATCAGTCAAAAAAACGCACATTTAACAGTTGTTATTTCTGTAAATTGACCTACAATAATGTGTCAATCTCAGCCATATTTGTTGCCATTTTCATGTCACTATTTTTCATGGATGTAACTAGGTAGCTAGCTATGCAGTAAAACAATGCTCCCATTGTTAATCTTGCCTACAAAGCTCTGCTAAGCCAATTGTTGCTTTAACTGGGGGACACAGCTGTCAACGAACACAGCACCAGACATACTGTACTTGAATCACTGTACAAGTCTGAGATGTGGCCTTTGATTCAGAGGCCTGGATTCAGGTTAGCTTTGCTTACAACCTGTCTGATCGTCTGACTGCTCGTCTTTCTCTACCTGACTCCTTTTTAGTGATGTCATCATGTTCCGTTCCCAGCAATTAACTTCAACAATGTTATTACTCATGGGAAGGATGACCAACACTCCCAAAATAAGATCCAAGTTGTAATAGACTGGAATTAAATGTGAACTCCAGTGTCAGCCGCCGACATGCAAAGTTAGTTTGTGAAGCTACATTAGCATGAGAGCCAATATCAGTATTTCCTGTATGAGTAGGTTATGGGTGCACGAAACTTCTGTAACTAAAAACTTCTAAAATGTTTTAGGTACAAATTCAAACTTAAATGGTTTAGTTAAAATTACACACACACAAACAGGCACCTGTACAGAACTCAGTTTTCTGTATGTGTTTAATGAGAGTCTGTTGGAAACTGTGATATTCTTCCAGCTGCTGCATTAATTATATTGATCTAATGTTTTTCTGTTTTGTCCCTTTTTACACATCTCCTGTATATGTACATCATTAGGGGAGTTCTGTGTGTCTGACTTCAGCAAACTGATCAGAAGTAAAAACCATGAAAACATGAAAAGCTCAAGAGTACTGGCCTGCTCATTAATCACTGAACACTTTTCAGGTTTCGGACTTTGATCTGTTCATGTCGAGAACACACTGCAGCAACATCAATTTTCAAAAGCCTGGGAATGTTAGTGAATTTTACTTTCACCATACACCAGTTAAAGTGCTGAGAGTCACATATTTTAGTGTTTAAGATTTGTTTAAAGATAGAGACAAAATACTTTAGCACATACATTTAAATCCTATTGGGCTCCCTGTAAACAGTAACTGCAGAAATCAGAGCAGATATAAAGCACCAAGTGCATTAAGTACAAAAAAACTAATCATAGTTGAACTTGATTAATGACACACTATGTTAGCTTTATGATGATTATTATATTATCTGGAGATAATACACCAATCTAATATTAGAAATGATAAAACAAAACTCTAATGAGGAATGAAGATAACATTATCTTCTGTAAGAGGGTTAAACATCACTAATTCTTTCATATGCAATTGTGTTGTGTTTCACCTCCATAACCATTAACTGAGATGGAGGATAATTAATATACTTATTGTGTATCTGTAAGAATATTAGACCTCTGTACCATTTCATGGACTTAATATATCATATCTTTCACAAATTACATTATTACATTTCCTGAGATGAAAGAATACCTCTCTAAAACGCTGCCCCGAACATAAATTAAGCATAAAACCCATCACTACTCACTGATTAAAGTTTAAACAGCTCTTTTTGTGGCATGTGAGAGCTTATGAAATCAGCTGTAGTCAGTAGAACACTATTGTTTCAGTACAATTTTTTCTCTTTGAATGATTACTCCCTTTGAATAACTGCCTACTTATACATAAAAAATGTTAAATTTTTTTTACCAGAGCTCATTTTTTTGTTTGATTTATATGTGCAAACATGCCTGGTGTTACCCTGCTGTCATAAATTTCAAATAAACACATTTCTGTGTGACAGCAATAACCTGACAATATCATCACTGCTGTCACACAGTAACTGCACAATATAAAGTCACTTCAGTGCCTTTAAGTGACACAACACCTGTTAGTGTTAAACCCTCAGACAGCAGTAAATCTCGATCCAGCTGATCCAGAGGTGCACATCATGCTGGACACCAGCGATGATGATCCCTCCCCCTCCATTGCCTCTGCTCCTATCAGGCCCTGCTGCTGCAAGTTGAGGATGGAGTCGGCGATGATGCGGGCGGTTTTCTTCTGGTATCCCCCCGATGTCACCATGAGTATGGGGACGCCCCGTCGCCTCGCAGCTCTGAACACAATCTCATCTCTCTTCACAATGCCCTGGCAGAGAGGAGCAGAGAAAGCTGGTTTGTCAATCTATCCACAGACAAAGATAGTAAAGTCTCAGAATTCTGTCAAACTGCTGACTAACATTTATGTCTATGCTCCCTTCCTCCCCTGAGGAGGGAGGGGAGGCCTGGAAGTGCCCTGACTGTTCCCATACTTCACTACTTCACTGTGGAGCTCTAAGCCTCTCAGGGCAGCATATATGGGAGGGACTGGAAAGAAACACACATCCTTGTTTGTCTAGGGATTGAGAGTGGGAACAGCTTGTGTCAAACATTTCATTTATTATGGAGCAATTTGTAACACAGGGAGTGATTTTAAACATTATCAGGCATGGCAACACATGCTCAACCACAACTTTGAGTAACAATTAATAGAGCTACATTAACTAAGTTTTTTCAGGCCATTTATCAGCCAAAATCATGAATTAAGTTTGCAACACACTTCAGTGTACCATCCCCACTAAAACATTCTGCAGATTCACCTTATTTGCTCCAATTATTTTCTGGAATTTGCAGGATCACTGGCAGGAAATCTCTGTGCACAGGAAGTAATAAATCCAAATTTGGCTCATACGATCAGCTCTCAGTATGCTTTCAAATTTCCTGACAAATGAGCTATATGACGTACTCACATGCCCTGACCCAGCTGGGCCTGCCAGTTCTACAGTCTGACATTTTTCCTGTGATAACAACACTGCAGATGAAGAATTTTCACTTTTAGAAATGGTCTACAGTACTCTTTAAGGAGATTTCTTAAGAGTAGACAGGGATAAAGACTGATCTGCAGATGCTTTTACTTAACACCTAATTAATCAGTGCATTGCAACAGATTGGTACAGATTACTGCCACTTCCATGGCACAGTGATTTGGAACTGCATATACAGATTTATCTCCTGTATTTACAGCCAACTAAAATAAAGAAAAAGCAGGATAGACCTCTGTCTTTCATAAGTAAATTGAAGTTTTTATCATCTGGTAACAATATTGAGAGCAAAGTTGAATTATACTGAAATAACATTATCAAGAACATGAACTGCATTTTCTTTTCAAGCATTTTTCTCATTAGATTGTGAAATTGTTACACCTGACAGAGTTTTTGCACAAAAAAGCACAAGATTCTCCTGCTTCATTGACAGTGAACTCAAAATTATAAAATTATTGATATTTTGGATTTGACTGATGTGTTTGATCAAAGAGCAGTTTTTCTTTTCTTTCCTGTAAGAAGTCTCTTATATTTCACATGATTTTGTGCTGATTCAATAAATCTTACTGACATGAATCTTGATCACCTCGTCAGCATCAGAGCACACTTCATTTGTTTATTGTTCCCAAATGGATCAACTTTAGTTCCACTCCATGTTTTTCCTCCTGGTCATGTGCTCCTCTGCTGCAACGCATTGTAAGCACTGTTATGGTTGATAAAGAAGATAGGAAAGATATTGTTATAGAGTTGTGAAGTGGGGGTAGTTATGTCACGCATCTAGGGTTTCAGAAATTACAGTCATGTTCATTTTCTTTGCAAAAATGTTTCAGTGACTGTCAGTTGGAGCACTTCCAAGGCATGGATGGACCTGAAATGCTCAAGTTTGATTAATCAGTACAAAAGATGTCTGGTTCTTTCATGAAAGGTAAGTAAGTACAAGTAAGTACGTACTGTGTACGTAAAAAGGTAAGTAGAAAAGTCAAAGATACCCACTGATATATAAAAATACTCTGCTATGAATAATAATTTGTGTCCAATATGGTTTTTCCACAAAAGATGTTCAATTACCTAGTTTAAAAGTCTTCAAATTACATTAAAATGACTTCAAATGGGATTTTACAGGGGTAAAAATATTTCAAGAACCAGCAGCCCATCTTGCTTCGTAATTCTTGGCACTAGAGGCATGATCCATAACCACACCCTGTATAATCTGGATGTTGAGTGTCTGACAGAGCAGATACAGTACCTGTGGTGAAATGGAAAGTCCTCCGAGTGGGTCCCCGTCCAAGATGTCTGTCCCTGCATTGTAGACAATGATGTCCGGTCGGACCTCGTTCAGTGCACCCTCAGAGTGGATCTCTACTTTCTGAAGGTACTCTGAGTCCTCAGTGCCCCAGTCCAGCTCCACCTTCTTCTTTATGGCTCCTGGAGATACAGAAACATAGAGATAGAAATGGTGCATCCAACCTGCATCATTTAGCCATAGAACATAGCTCCCATCAATAAACCAGCCTTTATAAACTGCTAGCAGCTATTGTTAAATCCACAGGACTTACTGTACATACAGGCTGGTAATTACTGCACTATTTCTAGCAACAAGATTTCTTTCAACAAAGGAAGCACAAAGGCTTACAAAACCAATTTCTGATAAGTGAATTCTTATACAATGTTCAGGTAGGTAATTGTGTTTCTCTAACAGTACGATGCTGAGATATGTAATTCTGCAGCAGTGATTTAAATTAATAAGTATAGAAATTTACAATAATTAATGCAAATGATGTAAAAGGTTAATTAGGAGACCTTTATGTTTCAAAGTTCAAACAGAATTAAGCTGCAAAGGCAGGAAAGAACAACGCAGTAGCATGCACTGCTAGTTTTTTAAGTCTAGTCTTGCTAGTTTGCTAGACCTGAAAGAAAAAGTGTCCAAAAATTGTGAGCTCTTTGAAGATACAAGGGAATAAATGTGTCTTGAAGGAAAAATATGAAGCAGAATAAGACCCTGTGGTTTTTATCTTAAACAAGCCAGAATGTACATTTATTTCACGTATTTTAGGGGAGAGACGATTATAAAATGTACATTCAATTAGTTCCCGAGACGAAGATAGCTGAAGGAGGAGAATTTCTTAAGGCATGAAAATGACATTTTGTCCTGACAACATTGTTCGAATTGGGGTTAAATGGTAACATGTGGTTGCTGTCAAATCAGCTTTAATGTATTGACAGATTCATTTGTGTAAAAGCCATGATTATCGTGTTGCACGGACTCCTGCGTGACAGATTTCCTGCTGAGTGCTAATAGAGTTAGTGGTAGTGCTGAGGGAAATCACAGCATAATTAAAGTGATACTGAGTGACATCTAGGGGCTGAGACTGGAGGAGGTAGGCCTCTCCACTCCAACCAGGGATCGGGGGGAATGGAGAGCTTATTTTGTCACCAGAATGCTTCACATTTAAGTACATGAGAACACTAAAAAGATAGTGATACTTACAAAATGTCTATCAATTAAAATCATACAGTATATACATTTTAGATGGCAGATTTAAGGTTAAAAAAAGCAAGTTGGAGATGAAGATTGATGGCACTTTCACTCACTTTTGGCATATCCATCCCCGGGGTAGATGTAGCGATTATACATATCCATGATGAACACTCGCCCGTCATCCAAAAAGTCACGCTCGTGTCCATTTCCCTGTAACAGAGTGGAACCACAACTTCTGTTTAAAATAAAAAAAAAATACTTTGATGCTGTCTCTGCCTCTTTAAACATCCAACACTGACAAACCAAATCAAGTAGTTGGTTTTTCACCCCTGATGATGCCTCATTCATGTGCAATACAAAGCAATCTATAACTTGCAGTGTTTTGACATCCACTACATCACTTGACTGTGTCAAGGTCCACACAGATGTCACTCAGACCCATTTGTTTACCTGAGACACACTGCTGTGACTGACAGGGCCAGATGAGGGATAAATAGTCTTGTCGTCTGTAGGCATTAAATGTTAAAAATACTTATAAAAAAATCATGGCTCCTCCATCACTTTTCATTTCCGTCCTTCCATTTGTCACCCGAACTGCCTGGCTGCTGTCAAGAAGAGATTAGGCTTTGTGCCAAGTCTAGCATTACTGGATAAAAAGGAGGATGTATGGGACAAGCAGGACAATTCAGTGTCAGCTGAACATCATGCCCAAATGACTGTATAATCCATTGTTGAATACTGTGTAAATAAAAAGTTATCATTTTTACATTTCTGCTTATGTATGGGTTGAACGAGCAAGATACAACATGCTAATTAGTGAGCTTAAGAGGTGTTAGTGGATACATCTTTCAGCTTTGAAAAGAGCTTCATTATGAGTCTTTATGCTAAGCTAAGCCTCTTGGCTCTAGCTACAGTACACACTTTATGCAAAGAATGAGAGTGGTATTGATTCTATCATCCAACTTTCAGCAAGAAAGGGCATAAGCATATTTTCTGAAATGCTGAACTACTCCATTGACTATTTTTAATACTGTAGTTAACGTGACTAACATTTTAAAGCTCTGCGTGTGGCCCTGGTATGTTGGCATGTTAAAGCTTCTGTGTGCAGGCTTTGAAATATTCTTACAAATTTTCCCTAATGGAACTGAGAATATGAAAGAGCAGAAAACAATACATGACTACACCAATTTTCACAAGGATTGTCTGAATTTTCTACAAACCAAAGTGTATGCCATTGGAATAATATGAAAGATGTTGTAATCACATACTCACATATAGGGGCTTTAACATCTTAATATTAGCCTTTAGATTTACTTAAGTCCACCTGAGGTTGACAAAGTATAGTTTACACTGGACATTGATCTAAGACTCACATGTACAGCTAAATCTGACAAACTGATGCCACCTCCAGATAAACTTTCTTTTTTTTGTCTCATCAGTCCATGTAACAATGGCAAAGTTGTCTCTCCATTTTTTAGTCATCTAACAGTTCATTGTCTGGTCTGCAATGAACATTACACCTAATAGACTTTTATGTTCATCAACCAAAGTGTTGGTTAAGGGGAAATTTTTACTTAATCTCTAAATCATGGGTCAAAGGGTTACAAAAATCTTTAGAAATCATTCCTGATAAAACATAATATCCACTAAACAGATTGTCGTTTTCCAAATAGGGCAAACATGATCTTAGCTAATAGTCCTACTGTCTAATGATCTAAGATTTAAAGTGTTTCTACATTGTTTTGGGTGACCATACCAATTTCCATTTCATGGAATTGAAATGTAGGCTTCCATTTTAACAAATGTAATGTTTCACACCAACTTTGCATGTCCGTGAGTCAAATTTTGATTTCTGGCATATTTAATAAAGCATAATCTCCTTGGACAGCCATTGTAATCAAAACACCAATCCCCCATAGTTTATATGTCGTTTACTTATTACCGGATCTGTAATGATCGATTAAGTCCCACAGTCCCATTATGAGTTTTCTGGTTTCACTGTGGGCATATAGAGATATGGTAAACGGGGGAAATATACTGTAAATGAATGAATAAACAAAAACAAGAAATTCTTTCTCCTTCAGCAGCATTTACAAACCGCTGACTATGTAGCCAACTTACAACAGGAATAAGATAATGTTAGCCTTTAGATACTTTTGGGAAACTGGCCCCAGTCAGTAGTTGTTGAGGAGTAGTTCATGATGTGAACCAAAGTGCTATAAAGACAGATGAATGAACCAACTGACCTGGATTACCACCCTGGTTTATTAGTTTGCCCTGCTGGCAGTCGAGAAAAAAGCAGCATTTAAAATTGCATTAGGTAATTTATTACTTATCAAACTATACCAGCAACTAAGGAGCTGGGTTGATATAAACTCCATTAACCCCCTAAAAAAATATTCTAGAATCTAAACCTTTTGTGCTATCAGGCAGTAAAAACCCTCCATTTAACAGCCAGTGATGGTATTTAGAATTTACAATCAATTATCTCATCATCCATCAGCCATCCATCTCTACACAACTACTCTATAAGTAAGAAACAACAAAAAGGACTCACTGTATGAAACACCAGTGAAGAGAAACCATATCAGTCTATATAAAGGATATAGAACACTGAGTTTTGTGCTGAGTTTAAGTTTGTACTGTATGGATAAATAAACAAGCTCATATTGCACTGAGGGCTCATATAGGACTTACAGCAGGGAATGACTAAATCAACATGTAAGTGAATGCTCTGCTCCATCTCTAAGACACATCCTGAGACTATAAATCAGCTCATATACTGCCTGAGCTCCCAGTGACTGCAGTCTTATTAGTCTTATCCTCTCCCCCTACTGTACCATAAAAGATTGCTGTTTCACTGCCATTTGTTAGTGTCAGCCAGAAGCCTTTACTGCTGGCTTCAAACAGTCCTTTCCCTAAGTACTTTATAACAGATACGTATCTTTACTTACTGAGCTTAAACATCTGTAATAAATGTTGGAATCATCTATCACTAGTTAAAAAAAACAATTAAAACAGCAGTGTGACTGTAGCATTGCAAAATAGAACTTTTTTTCTTTTTCATCTTGAAAGGAACAGAATGGATGTTTTCTTCTGTAGTAGATGTCCACTACCAGGTGACAGGATATTAATGATGAAGAGTGAGTGATGATCTTCTGCTACAGTTTCTTCTAGTCCTACAGTATACAGTATTTATGGTAACTTATTAACCGTGTCAATATCTTAGTGGTAATAACACATTGAGATAGACATATTGGATATCTTGAATAAAGAGACAGATAATGGATAGATTTTTTACTGATATACTGTATATACTGTAAATCAGATGCTGGGGCTGATTAGAAAGACACTGTCAGACTACAAGATAATGACTGATGACAAAGATAGACATATACAGTATATACATTGTAATACAGCCCAGTACAACAGTACTGTGATAATTTGAAAGGTAACATAATCTTTATTTGTTGTTGACACATCCAATTCTATGCTCTTTTTTGAGACTGTAGTTTGTGGTTTTGTTAAACTGGATTCCCATATTTTGTAAGTGTTTCTAATGTTTTGTTTCTCCATATACAGATGAAAGACAGACAAAAGATAAAACCAACATCAAGCTCCTTCTCACGGAGAAGTGAACTCTACTGGAGGCATGAAGAGAAATTCCCTCATTCACTTTATAATAGTGGTGATAATGTGTCAGTGTTTAACTGGGATGACATCTGGTGACCTTGAAGACTGTAGCATATGATTCACATCACTCAATCGTATGTAAGTGAAATGGACAGAATACTAGAAACAAAGCAGCGCAATACATCAACACCACCTCAGAAGGTACCATAGACGTCAATACACGAACAAAGTAGCAGTGGCGTTTTCACTGTTGTGGTCATTCAGTGTCAACAAAGAGGTCAACTATCACTGTTTGTTTTTATTTATTAAAGGGTTATAAACATGTATTTGACTCATAAAACCATACTCAGGGTACCTTATCACACACAAACAGCCCACACTGTATACACAGTACATAACAGACAGATAGGACCATGTTTCCACAGCAGGGCTTCAATCAAGATAGTTATAAACTGAACCTAAAATTGATTACTGTTTTGTTGTTGACTGGGTGAATGAGCACAGCTTTCAAGCCATAAACTCAATTTATGTGGAGGACAAGAGCACTTTAAATGTCATGGGTTGTAATTAAGATTTTACTGCATATCCCCAATATTTCACTCTTCCCAATTATCTGCTGAGAGGGGCACTTCAGGTCCATCTTCATGCCCTCATGCAGATTTGCTCTTTTGTTCTTCTACAGCCTTCATGAATTATTTACTCAGCATCTGTATTGATCCCAAGCGGGTAGCTCCCGGTCTGAAAAGTGAAGCCAATGCGGAAGTGCCTTAAACCTGCATTCTTTCTAATGGCCAGCAGGGGGCAACTCCACTGGTTCCAAAAAGAAGTCTATGCGAAGAGTAAAATACATGATAAAGCAGGGTATGCTTTAGGGCGTGGCTACCTTTTGATTGACAAGTCACTACCATGGCGACAACGATGATTATGTAACGTAACCAGATTCACAGAGTATAGGTGTAGCTTTCGCTATTTCACAGTGTGTTTTCAGTTCATGAAAGTTAATTGGAACATTTTGGTCACCTGCTCAGCGTTTGGTTGTACTTAAAGATCCTCTGAGGAGTCGGCTGGTCAGTACATTTTGTTTTAATGGTTTTAAGCCTTAGCATTAGCATTAGCATTATCAGAGTTAACTTCTGGCTCCAAAAATCAAAGATGGCGATAGTCAAATCGCCAAAACTCAAGGCTTCAAAATGGCAGTTCACAAACCAATGGGTGACGTCACCGTGACTACGTCCATTTTTATTTATTTATTTATTTTTTTTTTACAGTCTATGATTGATCCCCTGCTTGTGTGAACAGGTAAAGGCACATCATTAAAGCTGTAGCTCAAAATGAATAAAGCTCTATTCCTGGAATATAGCCACATTAGACCTCAGGAACCTTGAGACATCATCAATGTTAACACAGTTCTCAGGGCTAATTGTTGGTGGATACAAGTCATTATGTTGAGACACAAAGTAAAACTAAAATATGATAATCAGACTTTCAAAAATGTTGAGTTATTGTTCTCTACAGCTGAGATGAGCTCAGTCCACTAATGGTGACCTGAGAAACAAGACATGTAAAAACAAGAAGCACTTACTGTACAATACAACTATATTAAGCAAAAGATGAAAACGGGCTACCTGACCTTCTGAACAAGAATATTGTTTCAGAATACTGCTTTACTGTAGCATAATTTCCTAACAAAAACAACATACATCATCGTATTTTTTTCCCTTTGTGGTCTGAATTCCCAAAACTAAACAGAAGTTACAACCCTCAGCCAAGTAAACCCTTCCTTCTGAGCCACTTGCAACTGAGAAAGTTAAGAGCACAGAGTTTCTCTAGTCAATACAGGAAGGAAAAAAGTATGGATAACTTCATCCAAGTCAGAGAAAGAACAAAAATGACATTTTAAGATCAATTGGGCCGAGGCTGAAACACTTTTTTGTACTTCCAGTTCAGACAGAATCAAAAGTAGCTCAGATTTCTTTTTATGAAAAATTTCATTTTTTTTTTTTTTATCAGTAATTAGTTTCAGAGGTTTCTTTTGGTTTGGTTCTGCCAAATAAAATGATATGTTATCTTGACAGTAATGAAAGGGATACACAAAGACACAAAACATCTATGTGTTCTTGGTATATCAGTAAAAAAGAACAAAGCTAATGTTAAGTGTCCTTAGTTGAGTCTGGCAGTTTTGTGTTGTAGATTTGTCTATTAAGACTGTGGGCTACTAAAATATATCCCTGCACATTAAATGAATAATAGCTGCTCAGTTATAAGATACAGTTATAAAAATAAAACAGTTTTGTGTCTTTATATAAAAATTAAATAAAACTATTTTTTACAGTCAGTAATCAATCTACAGGCCATATTAAATATGTATAATATAGCAATTATATACTGAAGCATCTTTATGGCACTGTTTTTGACAAAGTTATTATGCAGGCATTGTCCACTAAAACACATAATGAAAATGTGTTTAAAGTCATAAAAAGATAAAACGGTATTTAAAACATACATATCACAGTGTCAACAAACCCAAACATACAAGTAGCTGACATTACTGCAGACATCCCAGTGATAGTCCAATATTACCCAAAGCTGGGCCACAACTGGTTTGCACTCAGCTGTTTTCCAGTAGAGATGTTTTTAGATGCATTCTACTGAATATGACAGTAAGAGCCAATTTGGCCCGCAGGGAGCCTCATTGATTGGTGTAGTGGTAAAAGGGGGGTTATCTTGTCATCAATGTCATCTCCTAAGCAGCAATGCACATTGACACAGAGAAAGGTAATGGTATCGGCTCACCTGATGAGCATCCAGATCGATGATGGTAGCCCTGGAGATGCCTTCCACTCTCTCAAACAGAAACTGAGAGATGAAAGGGAAAATATTTTCTTCTTCTCTGAAGATGACACATTCACAGTTTATATTCCTGCTATGGGATCCCAAAGTTAAACTTTTACTTTTGAGATGAAACTGCAGTACATTTGAGCTGAAGTGCAGAAATGTCCACAATAACCTGGTTAAGCCCATACTCCTCTTTTGCGAAAACTAGCTGGATTTCTTTGTCACTCTTACTTATATTGAACAAATTACAGCCGCATGTAAACATTTTACTATATGTATTATATTAATGTAAAAAGCTTTAAAGCGAAAACTATGCAACTCCTAATGATGAGTGAGACCACGCCTGCAGGAACAGCACTGGACTGTGAGGAAATTAGTCACCATGATCAGAATTGCAGGTCACATGACAACCACTGGTATGTTTCCAAAACACAACCAATGCCTTTTCTTGTCATTATGAGATAGTAAGTCATAATTATGAGATCCGGAAGTCATAATTAAGAGTTAAGCTCTCCCCTTTTTCCTTTGGTGAATCAAATGTGCTTCTATATAAATGACCAAAATCCCATGAAAAGCCCAAAACCAACAATGCATTTGTCCACTTTTTCATACTTGATGACTCTCTAATCTTGTATGTAACATGCAGACTCAATCCCATTCCTTTCTATAAAAGACCCAAATATTTAAAAACTGGTGACAAGTAATGTGTCTTTTCTTAAAAATGCTCTCTAATTTCCAAAAACAGCTGGACACTGCAGCTTTCAACAACATACTTTCAGTGGCAGATTAATACATATTTAGTGCTCTACTGAGTATGTACAGCAGCAGGACATGTAAAGTTGTATGCAAAGGTTTGGGCACCCCTTGACAAATAACATAATTTGGTGATTTTTTAAGATGTAAACAGTCTCTCTAGGATATGGAAAAAAAAAACCACAATATTTTTTGTAAACATTAACGCATAGATACTTTTTATGTCATAAATTGAAAAATAAAAAATGAAAAAATAAAAACATCATTGTGGCATGTGCAAAAGTTTGTGTACCCTACATAGTCAGTACTTAGTAACAGCCCCTTTGGCAGACAGCTTGCAAACGCTTTTTGTAGCCAGCTAAAAGTCTTTCAGTTCTTGTATTTGGGATTTTCTCTTATTCTTCCTTGCAAGATTTCTAGTTCTGCAATATTCTTGGGCCATCTTGCATGCACAGCTCTTTTAAGTTCTACCCACAGATTTTCAATTATGTTTAAGTCAGAGGGCTGTGAGGGTCATTCCAAAACCTTCAGCTTGTGTCTTTTGAGGAGTCCATGATGGATTTCAAGGTATGTTTAGGATCATTAACCTGTTGTAGAAGCCATCCTCTTTTCAGCTTCAGCTTTTTTACAGACGGTGTGATGTTTGTGTGATTTTATAATGAGGACGCAGGTAAGGTTTTCTTCTACTGACTCTTGCATGAGGGTCTTGTTTGTGTGAGCATCGCTGCACAGTGGAATAGTGCACCACCACTCCTGAGTCTGCTAAATCTTCCTGCAGGTTTTTTGCAGTCAAATGGGGGCTTTGATTTGCCTTTCTGACCAGCATGCAGGCAGTTCTCTCTGACAGTTTTCTTGGTCTTCCAGATCTCATCTTGACCTCCACAGTTCCCCTAAACTGCCATCTGTTAATTACATTTCACACTGTGGAAACTGCAAGCTGACAACGCTTTGCTATCTTCTTGTAGCCTTCCCTTGTATTGTGGGCATAGAGGAACCCATGGTTACTGAGTGTTTGCACAAGGTTTGAAGGGTCAGTATTTGTAAAGCTTTGAAATTGGCACCAGCTGACATTTCCTGATGACAATTGTTGACATGCCTCAGGCTTAACCAGCTGATTAAGGTCTGAGACCTTATAAAAAGAATCTGACACTCTGGAACACTTAGGTTTCTATTTTTTTTTTTTTAATTTTCGTTCAATTTATGACATAAAAAGTATCTATTTTCCATATCATAGAGAGACTGTGTTTACATCTTTTCAATTAAAAAAAATCACCAAAATATGTTATTTGTCAAGGGGTGCCCAAACCTTTGCGTACAACTGTATGTGGGACTGACTCAAAATACACAAATCTGTCCATATTCATGATAATGAATGCCACCCAGTGTAACAATGTAGCTCGTTGGTGTGGTTTTAATAGTTTTTGGACAAAAATGTTGGTCTAAGCTAGAGGATCAAGTTTTGACTGTACAGGCAATACTCATTACAATACTCATTCATTGTTGGTTTTGATCTTTTCATGCAATTTGTCGAGTTTAAGCAAAAATATAGAAAATTGCCATCCTTATCCATTAAGTTTCGCAGAACTGTAGTTGTAAATCATTTTCGTGTCATTCATGGGTGTGGGGAGTTAGCCAAGCAAGTTAGGACTCTATTGTCCCTGCTTTATGGGCTCAAAATCACATAAGGAAGCCTGAAAATGCTTTTGGTATATGCACCAGGTAAGAAACTTACGTAGGAATGAATGTGACACCATCTTGGAACACGGTATCCAGTTCTCTTAAAAAAAATCAGTGCCATAAGCAGGAAACAACAAACATGCATCCTGGCGAGCTATGGTATGTTCATATCTTGTTTTACTTTTTGTGATAAAACCAGAGATAGGGGTCAAAATCCATAGTCCTCATTCAGCTGAAGCTAATCTACAGCCTTAGCAGTCTTAGTTGGAAGTGTGAAATTTATTCTTAAAAAATGTGAACCTACCATATCATCCTATTTGCTAACATTAGCCACCATAGGCTACTGCCCATACCATAGCAAGTAAGAGATTTAACTTTTCATTTGTAAGAGGAAGAGTTATTTCTTCATTCAGTTACATAGTTTTGCTTTAATCAAATAAGACCTCTAACTGAATCTGACTAATAGTCACTCTCCTCTCTGCATGTGATCATAGCCAATGTTTCCAGTGAGCTAAAATTGTGAACATCAGTCTTACGTACCTTGATGGCCAGAGTGATGTCAGCATAGGCACAAAAACCACCTCCCCTGTCGCTAGAGCAGTGGTGGAAGCCTCCTCCTGGGACACAGAAAATCCACTTGCTCAATGTCAGGGCCATTAGACAAGCCGAGCAGGTCACTGCACATCTGAGGGGTCCATTATTCAAAATGACCATAATTGGCTATTTCAAATAGGCTGTTATTGAGTTTATTGCTGCTTATAAAAATGGCTGCTGTTTCCCTGTTATACAACCATTGGTGTATTGACAGCAGATGCCTGAAGAGCAGCATTGAGCAGGGATGGAGAGGAAGACTGTGGAGAGCCTTTTTTTTTTTAATGTGGATGATTCCATTCATTCAGGTTAAGAGTTATAGTCCCCTCTGCCCTGCTATGCTCATGTTCATTAAACTATTGTGTAGAGTAGAATATTAATAAAGGCAAGTAAGGCAATGGCTGGAATATGATTATCATTTATTGCCTGGCTTTCAAAAACTGTCTTTTATAAAGTCTCTACATCCTCATAGGGGTGAGACACAATATGCAGACGTCAGATGCATCTGAACAGCCTTTATATCTTTATTAAAATCATGTTTATTTATGCAGTACAATCTTTCCCTGATTCATCAACAGAAGGTGTGAAGTAGCTGAGTAAGCAGGAGGTACAAAGTAAATGTCTGATGTGGCTTTTTTTGTTCCCTGCTTGGCTTAATAAACCAGGGGCGGAATAAAGGATGACCCTGACTTTTCAGCTGAGGATCTCATACTCCCGGACACTGATGGCAGCAAGTTAAAAAGGAAATGCACCCCAACCCACCCATGCAAAGATGGTATCAACAGGAATTTTAACAACATTTTACTATTAGTATGATTTTCCAAATAGTCTACAACTTTCTATCAAAGTGTAAACCACTAACATTGAATTCTGAAATAAATGATACAGTTGTGTATTGGTGAACATTGACACTATCAAAGCTGGCTAATCACACTGGTGATCAGCTCTTCTGGAAAGGCATAGAGAGATATTATGGTGGTGATAATGACATTACAAAGTGAGATTTCAGCAGTAGTATCAAGTCTGCATGTCTGTTGTAAGGAGATGCAGGTTGTGTCAGCATGATAGCACAGATTAGAGCCTCAGATCTTTTCTTTCTTGCTTTGAGAGGGAGAGGTTCATGCTGATATCTGACTGCTGTCAAAATTTTCTAAAACTGAAGTGTGGAATTGAAAGTCTCATACCAGGATCTGGATGAAAAATACGTAGCTTTGCATCAGACTTTAAAATCCAAGTTGAATGATTTTGTCGTTAAAGCAATGGCACATCATTTAAAGTCTTCCTCCACTCAAAAATGTGTTTTTCTTTTTGTTCCTACCGTTGAATGTTTGAGCTTCACTGTGCAGAATGATGTAAGTGCAGAGTTTGACACTAGAGGGCTGTTTTTCATTCTGCTGAAAGTGGAAAGTTTCTCTGCTCATTGAAAATCTCATTTTAAGGGGCGGGCCTACCAGCATGATTTGTGATGTCAAATAGTTTGGAAGCCAATCATGCTTCATACTGGACGTATTCAACTGACACAAGTGTGATGTGGAAACTTGAAGCTTCCAGTGCACAAACACTGAGAATAGACTTTACAGTGAAGCAGGAGACCTCTTGTGTCCAACAGCTAAACTTCTGGAATGAAATATATCTGCATATTTACAGATATAGTTAATTGAACTTGTTTGTGGAAAAAGCATATCAGACATGAATTATTATTAAAAGTAGAGTGTTTTATATAAAGTACATCTTAAAACATGTCTGGAGGGTATCTTTAATAAAACCCTGTCTCCTAAACATTAGATTCATATACAACTAGTTTACTAATTAGCAAACACATTCTGTAACAAATATAATCCTGCCTGGAAGACACTTTTTATTCAGTGGCAGTGAATGTGTATAGACAGTGAATTTAACCCTGGCAGCAATTACATTTCCTCACTCATTACTCACATATTGGAGTTAGATACCACGTAACTGCATTGTATGCTGATTGTATACAGAGCAGTGTCTGTGCTGGAAAGTCACTTACCTACATTTATGGCCCATCCTCGGTCAATAGCCAGTTTTCCTGCCTGTGGAAGATACAGATTTCAGTTATTTCAACATTTAATATCAACACAGAAAGATGTATGAATATGACCCCATTTTGAGTGATACAGAATTTCAATTTATGAAAGAAAATGACCTTTTCCAAATAAATTAGAAAATGTAACAACAATCATCAAGTGACTTTTGCAGTCACCATAAAGCAATACATGTTTATTGAACAGAAAAAAAAAATAGAATTTCTTAAAGAAATTAAAAATATGTCCCAAGGCGGTTCATTAAAATCCTGATTTTGTGTGCAGCACAGAGGTCTGTATAAAACACTTCAAATAGTGTTATATGGTTACCACAGCTATTATATTAGATTTTTTTCCATTTGTAAATCTGACCCCCAAACATGAAGGAGCCATAGAGTACATAGCTTCTAAATTTACATACAGACATGTTATATTATACAACTCCTCCTGAAGGTCTTTGGGTGTTTCTGTAGAGGAAGCTATTGGGTTCAAAGGAATTGTAATCACAGATTTTAATGTGGATGCATTTTTTCATTTCCTTCTTGCCCTTCGGTGGTTTGACCTTTAGTTCCCTGCTGATATGACACTAGTGGTGTGCAATTAAATGTTTACAGGTTTTCAAGTAACAGCTGAAGTGTCCATCAATCCACTATGTCCTGTCAAAGTGTGTGGGGCAAAAACAGCTCAACTTGTACTGTAGGTCACTGTGGATAGCATTTAGTTAATGAAGCAATTAAACCACCACTATTTCTTGATGAACAACAGCCAGGTGCAGTGAGTGTGTGCAGCTTTCCAAAGTGTTGTCAGTCAGGTTGCAGTTTTGTACCATTGTGCCTGCACAGAGATCACAATGATATGCTCTTCGACTGTATCAGCACAGACGTGCTGGCCAATGGGCAAACTCTTGCTCATCAAGAAACAGTTCCAGCAAGTGATACTGTGGGTGTTAAGTCATCTTTAAAGGTGATGGTAGGTGTGCATTGTTTCACTTTGGACAGAGCCAGGCTAGCCATTTCCCCCTGCTGCAACTCTTTATGTTAAGCTATGCTAACTACATCCTGACTCCAGTTCTGCACTTAACGCACAGACAGGAGATTGATATAAATCCTCTCATCTCACTTGTGGAAAGCAAAAAAATAAGCACGTTTCCCAAAATGTTGAACTATTAATTTAAATGTAAATGGAATGCTGGAGCATTCATCTAAACCTATAGGAAAATAGTGCACATTAATAGGCATTTTCACTTTTCCTTGGGGACTCTTACAGCCACACTTTATGTTAAATCTACTCCTAAGTGCTTTTACTGAGAAGAGAGAGAGAGCAGTGTTTGTGTCACATGTTGATCAACCTAATCCTGATGTGCACATGAGGAAGGGGTTATTTAGGGCTGGTTGCTCCACTGGCTCATCCTCTTAAGAAACCACTGAAGGCTTATCTAATACACTTCACAAATAAAAGGACATTCTTGGGAATGTAGTTACAAAACATTCAAATCACGACATTGTTCTCAAGGGCTGATGTCTAAAACAGTTAAGACACATGAGCTGCATTCAAGGAAATCCCAAAGAAGGTTCCATACTGTATGTTAGTAACTGTATGTTACTGCATAAGAGGAATGTGCACTCGAAATTAAGGATGTCCTGTTGTCCTGGGGACAATATAAATAGCACCTGGGACTGTATAGAGAGCAGATCATTTGAGTGGGTATATTTGCTCAAAAGATTTGTGCTTATTTGAGACATACTGGTTTTGAACTGCCCGTGGGAAGTAGCCTAAGAGTCTGTCCATTCTTGATTAAAAGCTCTGTTTTCGCTGTCTACTTTTCTCTTTTTAGAGCACGCCATGTAAAAAAAAAAACAACTTTTCTCTGACTTGCTGTACAGCTCTGATCGCCAGCTGTGCTCATGCTTATGGTTTTATTGTTATGTAGGGAAAAAAATATAGAAACATAAATATTTTTGATAAAAACAACTGATTTGAGGGTTTAATGAACACTCACTCAACATTTTCAGTAGTTTTTTCGTTATTTGACTATTACACACATCATTTAGCTATTTCCAGTTAGGCCCTATGTAATTTCCAAAACATCAAATTTATCCTGTGTAAGAATATCCACTCACAATAATCCAAATTCATTTCTAGATTCAGAGAAATGCTCCACTCCAGCAGCAGAGGATGGTCACCACTTCAACACCCGCTCTTTCCTTACTCCTGGACAACATACTCCGCGTTCAGACACAGCTCAGCTGAGCGGCTCATTGTTTGCTTGTTTATTCAAAGTTTAGTAATATTAAATGCGCCACGAGTCCAAGCACACCATGTGAAAACTGACTCGCTGTACAGCTCTGAGCTCTGTCTGTGATCATGCAGTCGCAGAGCCCTGAAGCCCCGCCCCGCTGCTGCAAAGCAGAGTGGCTCACTGTTCGCTTGTTTATTCAAGGTTTATTAATATTAAATGTGTCACGTGTCCAAATTGCACCAAATTTGACACTGCATGTCCTTTGGTCCCCAGCAATACAACCATCAAGTGTGAAGTAGATCATATGAACGGTTCTGAAGATATGCGAAGGATGCACATACAGACAGACAGACAGACAGACAGACAGACAGACAGACAGACAGACAGACAGACAGACAGACAGACAGACAGACAGACAGACAGACAGAGAGAGAGTCCTTGCTTTGCAGTTAAATGTGTTCTCTTACATGTCATCTAATGTGTGATATATGGAAGTGCCTAAATAATAATTGCACTGTTAAAATGTATGTAATTGTGTACAAACTATCGTACTTGTCTTAAGGAAAGGTTTAGTGAGCAGCAAGTTTAGAATGAAAAAAAAAAAAAGAACTTCAATTTGGGACAATGGTTGTTAAGTCTGGGACAGCTGATAGTAGAATTTGGGACTGTTGCGGGACACTGAGAAAAAAGTTAATTTTGAGCCCTGATGCTGTTACACGCACAGTGGCAGCTGCTCCTTTCAAAAGGCAGGTCAGAATTTCTCTCTTGGATGAAAAAGGGGGCTTCTCTGCCATGTATTCCTGGAGCTCAGCGTGTAGGATGCCTGAGGGGAGGAGATATGAGCTGAGGAGATTGTGTGTAAATACCAATATGGCTCTCTGATGGATGGGTAATAACACACATTAGCATGTATGCACACACGCTGGCCATGGCTCTAATACTCTACTCAGTCTGGGGAAAACAAGCACTCAGGGTAACAGAAAGTACCAGGCATATTGCCCTAATTTCATCTGCACGATTCCATCAACCATCTGGCCCATAATGCATCTGTTTGAGTGAAAAGACCTGTGGCATGACGCTGAGCCTGATATCATTTGTAATTATATCAAGTATATGCACTGAAAACCACACAATACATACGCTGATCAGCTCATGAACATTCATGTCTGCAGCCATACTTATATTGTATGAGCTACCTCACAAACAAACCCTCAAGAAACACTCAACCCAGATAATTTGAGACATTACATGGAAAAGAGGCTCTGGTCATGGAAAGTCAGACAACACAATCACTTTCAATTTTTTTTTTTAGGAGATAAACTCAAGCTACTCCGTTTTGCCTCTTATATGTTTTCAATTTTTTGCTAATACTAGAAAGAATCACAGCGATAAAAACCACTGAAGCTGTAATTTTACTTCATCCCAAACAAGAGCAGTTTGAACATTTCTGCGCCTCTATAGATACTTAACAGTTTCTAATCAGCTTACTGTCAATCACAGAACAACCTGCTGGAGAGTAAAGCTGCCAGTATGCTTCATCAGAACTTCTGGTTGGATGGTCTAACACCTTTGGATTATATATTATATTTATTTTTTTAGTTGGGCCTTTTCTTAGGTGGCTAAAATATGTTTTGCTGCTGGCCCCGTCTGCAGCAGTACAGTGCTCAGCTTCCTTCAGTTCTCCTGCCTGTTTCTTCAAACTGGGAGCGTGCCATCTATTAGAGCGCCATCTATTTAGGTGACACACTGACTATGTATAAGTATCTCCTTCAAAAAATCTGAATTAACCCTTTAAGTCCTTGCAACAGAGGATTGGGGGGCTACACAGTGTGTGATGCTGGGTGTCAGGGGAGACGGGCTATGTGTCTGTGGGGGAGTTTCAGTACATGGCCGTAGCCCTGCTGTTTATCGTGGTTAATGTTACAGTTCGTCAACTCCTAATATCTAGTGTGTTGTGTTTACTATCACAGAAGAGAAATAAAGTCCATTTTTAATTCATTTACAACGTTGTCTGTCCTCCATCACTTATCAGGCTTGGTAATGTTATAGCGGCTCTGTGTGAGAGGCAGTATTCTGCTATTCATACTTGGCACGGCAGCTGAAAACAAAATAGACCTTGGTGTCTTGCCTATTACATCACGATTAGTTAAGGACCAAAGAATTCGGCTGAACTGAGTTTTCAAGGCTGTTGACTCAGCATCAGCATTTACAAAAAACACACTAATACCTGCCCCATTTGACTTATTCTCACCAAACCAACTGCCTCACATTCATAATTCTTCCAATTTGATTTAAGATCAGAGAAAACCCAATTTCAATAAGAGTCTGAGAAGGTCCTGGTCCAGCTAGTTCAGTTCTAGTCACTATACAGGATTGTGGACTGCCAACAAAAGTAATTTCCATCTCTTCTATCAAGCAGCATTTTCATAGAAGTAATTTCCTCTCAGCAGGTGCCAAGCTGCCCCATCACAGGTGTTCACTTCACTTGTTCCCCCTCAGGCTTTCTTCTATCAGCAAGGACTAAACAATTACACTGTAAGCTGTGCAAAACATTATTTCCCTTAATGCAACAACATTTGCATAAAATGTAAAATGAAATCCTATTATACTATCTTGCCTACAAAACCTTATTGTTAATGCTGCATCATCAAACACAAAGCTTGAAGGTGATGTAAAGTTCCTAAAGGTTAGCTAAACAATGTGAACGTCTCTGTACATATTTAGCTGTAAATGTCATGTCTAGATACAAGTAATATGATAAATTGCCTGTCTAAGCCTGTTTTTCATGGGAGATAAAGTAGTATATGGAGGGCAGCAGCCCAGCAAATGTAAATTCTGTTGGGCTCAACACTTCACTACCAGCATAGTGATGCATGTGCTGGACTGATGTAGATTTGCAGTGGTGCTGCACACCCACTCTGTACTGCACAGATCCAGTGGGACGAAATTAGGCAACAACAGTATGATTATAATACCAGTCAGACACCAAGAGCAATGTGCCAAATGTCTGCTAATGTACTCGACTTTATCTCAGCTACAAAGTCATAATCAATACATTTGTTCACACTCTAAATGGGAATTTTATAATGCTATAACATTTTTAAAGAAAGATTTTTGTTGCACTAAAACTAAAAAGAGATTTTACAGTCCTGCTATGGATAATGGATGTTTAAGGGGAAGTTAAAAAAGTATGAGATATTGAATTATAGTTCATCTCTAATATTCAAGAAATAAAAAGCTGTTTCTGTGGAATTGCCTTCAAATTGTCTCAATATGATAATGAATGGGTGCTGCATGGGCGATCTGTACACCACAGAACATAATCTCTGTTTCTTTCTCTGACAAATGAGGGTAGATAGTCAGCAAAATATGTGAGAATTATCAATTAAAACATGATGAAAACACACAAAGACAAAATGAGGCTGTCAGATTCCTACCATTATTGTTCCTCCTGTCTGTGTCCGCAAAGGTCTCAACACCTTTCGCTGCACCAGGAAATTAGGCAGAAACAGGAGAGGTGGGATTTCTGTAATTGTTGCCACCACCAGAGACCACTAAAGTGAAAGAGAACACAATTAGATATACAGTAGTATAGACCTTTTTCTGTGTTACAAATTGGAAGTAAGAAAACCCCCCAAAATGTTTCCTGTGTGTGCCCACCATGGTTTGGATATAAGGGTGTAGAAAAGCTGACTAAAGAAAGACATAATGATGCTGTCAGTGCTTGAGCCTCGACTCTCACATGAAAACAGGACAGCACAGAATAATGCAAATGCAAGGCAGATTACTGAGGTACCTCTCTGGAGCCCTCCAAGATTTGGTTCTGCATGCAGTGAAGAGGAGAGCGAATAAATGCAAAGTCTTTGTCATGATAGAACTACTGTTATCAGTCCTACTTTTCCTACAGCAGACACTCCTTTATGAGAGTCACCTCTCAGTATTCCTGTAACACTGACTGTATGAAATGGCCACACATAACTCAACTGCAGCCTTCTAAATCCACTCTGAAAGTAAAAACAGATGTGGATCATAAGCAACTCCTGGGGCTGATAAATTAAAAGCGCAAAAACTGTTTTGATTGGAAAGACTCAGAGAGGTGCTATCTTCTGAACATGCTTGACATGATTGATTTGAATGAAAACTATTTCCCCTAAGAGATAATCCACTGCATTTTAATGAGAACTCCCGGCTCTCTTATGTCACCTCCTGCATTACAATATGAGATGGAAAATGACAACAAACAGTTTGGTGTGAATCACATTAATGAAATATTAAATATGAACATGCAGTAACGTTTCATTTTAAAAACAATTAAATCAATTTAAATTTTTGCTGGATCCCTCAGCTCCTAAGTACCTCTGAGTGATGCACAGGGGAGATGTGAGAGAAAATGAAGATATGAGAAGATGAAGAACTGTCGTGAACATACCATGCTGTCGTAATGAGAGAGACACACTAAAGGTTGGCAGAGTTGAGGGAAAACAATGCTACCTTTAATCTGTTGAGGTAGCGTTTGGTGTGAACCACCAGCAGATCCTCTTCAGTAGCTTCACGGGCTTCCACAATGTTCCCATCAGTGATGAACTGCTCCTCTGAAACAAAGGTATTGTGTGATTAGAGTCAAATAGGTGGACTGTAAAAAACATGGACTGTAATACCAATTTTCTGAATCAAACTTTCACAATTGAGCTTAAGTTTTACCTTTGTGCTGCATTTTGACACCAATTGTAAATTATAACTTCCAACCAGGCAAAAGGACCAAAAAGTCCAGTCCTGCTACACACTTAAACCCTTTTCAGACATGGTATACGCAACTTAAAGTGACAGCTTTTTGTCATTCAGACAAAGGAGACTTTCATATTAATGTTCCTTACTGCTTCATTCAGATGTGACATTTGCACAAAGAGTCAAAGCTTGTGTGATATTTGGCACCTGGTGCATGAGAGGGGGCAGAGAGAGGTGAATTAAAAATGTCATGATAGCAAGAAAGAAAACTTTGTTGTGATGAAAGTGGCACAGAAATATTACTAGATCTGACCTAGTAAGATTGCTATAATGACTTTCACAGGCCTGGCTCCAGGAGGGTGCCCTGATCTCACTCTTCTGGGCGGCAGGCTTAGTCTGGATCCTCACCTGGGACTAATTTGCCTTGGGAGACCCTACCAGGGTCTATTGCATCAATTGTTTGAGAATATATTGATATAGTTTGAAAATTTAGGATTTTGGTTGTTAAATAAAACACCATAACCATTAGAATCAATATGATGAACATGAATTTGAGTTTTTTATCATACTATTTTTGAGCACAGTATATATGGTCATAAACTAATACTGAGATAACTCTTAACAATTATCATGATATTAATTTTAACCATATAGGGCCCCCTAACCAACAGTTTATGTCTGACAGCTTATTGCAATGACCTGCAGAACAATTATTTAATTTTTCAAGATGCAGCTATGGTTACTAAGCATACAGTTCACATTTCATAGTAACATAATTTTCAACATGATTAGGATGAATTTTAGCATCACATTATAGTTCATTATTACTATATCAAGATTTTTCTTTGTGGCTTATCTTTTTTACTAAGATTAGCTGTTCCATTGAGAGACTGTTCTGTTTTTCTCAGACCACTACACCATAATGTTTTTAAAAAATTCAGCCTCTGACTCTGACTGTAACACAGAGGGCTCATTAAAATCTATTACAAAACAAGTGCCTTTATATGATTTCCTAAACATGCTGGTTATATTTGCAGTATCATCCACTTTTTCTCCACTTATTGCAAGGGTACATTTAAAAAAAAATTCAGGGTTTCCACTGTCAGCACAGGCTTAACTTCTGAAAGTTTTGTGAATTAATTAAGCTGTGTACGGCACTTTCTGTAGCAAAGATTATCCATGGTGCATTTGACAACAACTTCGTGTGAAGTCGTGCCAGTTAGCCAGCGACTGTTTTCCCTTGGCCTTGAAACCCGCGTTGGGCCTCATCTACTGTACCTGCACAGGCTTCCACAGGGAGTTTCTTCTAATTATCTGTGCTCTATTACTCTGCTTTTCCCCTTTCCAGCAACTATACCTCACCTCTCCCCTCTCCATCTGCTCTTTGTTCTCTATCTCTGTGATTCCATATACATCAGCTCAGGAAGATGTCTGTCACTCTGTTTCTCACTCTTACCTTTCAAGAAATGAATGACTTTCCCCCACTTCCCCGCATCAAATGGATGGAGCTTTTCAAGGCCCATGAAAGTGATGTTGTAGTCTGGGTGGTACACAATTGGCAGACATCTTGGAGGGATGCTGCCGTACAATTCAGTGCGGTGAGAACTGAAAGAAGGTGTTCAATACAACACTGCTGCATTACGTTTACATGAAGCGTTTTCCCCAGTGGCCTAATAAGCACTATTGGAATTGTCATGCTTGTTTGTTTGTGCTGCTCACCTCTTTTTCCCTTCATTATCTTCTTTGTGAGACATGTTTCTCAGGCATTGCTACTTTCATCTAGGGAAAAAAAAGAAAAAATATCAACAGACTGTGAAATTCACTGCTGTTAATATGTACACTAAATCTCCAAACAAATAATTCAGATAAAGTAAGATTAGAAATCATGTTCTTTTCTTTTTAAATGCTATAACTTAGCAATTTAGTGTGAAAAAATTGCAGAATATCCAGGTTTTTGCACAAGAAAGAATGTGGGACGATGAACTTACATCAACGTGAATCAAGTGTCATTTCTCACGCATGCGCAGTAACATGTGTACATTTCCAAAGACGCAACGACATCAGGAAATGTTTCAGCGGACACACACAGCCTCCAAAATACACGTGTTAAGACTTTTAATGGTCTAACCCAGTTAATGTTTACCATTTTAGAGAAAAACGTTACCACAGCTGCTGTATGAAACCGTTTCGGAGGACAGAAACTAGCAACAGCCGATGATGTGACTCACCTGCTGCTGTATGTGGAATAACGCAGGTCACCGCACAGCTGCTGGAAATAAACAGTCACTGGAGACTGTCAGTGCGTGTCCTTCCCGCCGGGCTTTAGCTGGGCTTGTTCGTCAGGAGCTAACAAAAAGAAAACATCTTTTGTGGACAGTGTTTAGCCTTCTTCCTACTCCACCGCTGCGTAGAATACGTACGTAGAATGCGCGGGAGCTCCGTCAGTTACGCTCATAGCGCACACGGAGATTTAAAGCAGAAGAGACATAATCAATCAACCAGTTAAATCTTGTTTGTATAGCACCTTTCCTACATGTCAGTGCAATACAAAGCGCCTGTCAGATGACTGACAAGCTGATAAGTCAGTATAAATGTAAACAGTAAAACAATTTGAGACTAATGCACACAAGAAATAAAAATGGTGAAAATGTAACCTAATACTTAAACCAATAAAATGTATTTAAAATAAAATAAAACTATATAAATTAAATAAAAAGACAAATAAAATACAGAAGAGGGAACAGAACACTTAAAACATGAATACAATAAAATAAAACCAAAAGCCAGGTTAAAGTGGTGGGTTTTAAGTTTATGTTTAAACACTTTCAGCTGATATAAGGCCTTAATTATCTCTTTAAATAGAAGATATTCCTGTTTTTCAATACACAGATTCTAAATAAGTCTCAAATTTTGTCACTTGATAAATATATCCACTTGTGCAAATGGAAAAAATACTAAAACTTTGTACACATCGTGTGTTAAGTTAAACAAGAAAGCCAAACACACTGAGTCATGTCTGGACTGTCTGATTATTTTGATAGGTACAGGACCAGTCAAATGTTTGGACTGTGGACACAAGGTGTGTATGTTAAATGTTTGTTTGTTTTTATCTGTGCAGCTGGTACTTGCTGTTTGTGAAATTATCCCTTTATATTCATGTTTTCCTTCCATTTCTTTTGCTATGTCTTTGACTCTCTACCCATATGCAGTGATTTATTCTATTATTATTATTGCATTCCCCAGTTTGTACTATACATGTTGTAGATATACATGTTTGTGTTCCTGAAAGTTAAATTAAGGAAGAAATATTCAGATACTAATAAGTAGTAAGATCACAGTGCAAAAATACTACAACTGAATGTCTTGCATTTAATTTACTGTTAGTAATTTTAAAGTAAAAGTACAGATTTATTATCAGCAAAATGCACTTATGTAGGCCTATCAAAAGTAATACTTGTTAGGCAAAATGGCTTCAGAGTGTTAAAGAATATATTATAAATATATTATTGGATTCTTAGTAATGATGCATTAAAGGACAGGTTCTCAATTTTTCAAGTCTGTCTTAAAAAATCCCCTTCAAATGTGCGTTGAATGTAAGTGATGAGGGCCAAAATCCACAGTGTGTCCACACAGTCATTTTGTGCAAAAATGCATTAAAAGTTTATTTGAAGCTTATATGAGGCTTCAGCAGTCTGAGTTAGTCATATCAAGTGGATATCTGCCACATTTACAGTCTTTTTAGCATCAAATTCCCTCTTTGTGTTTCCTCGGACAGTGTTTCCCTGTTGAGCTGTGGTGGAAGTATAGTAACAAAAAGAGGGACTTTGGCACTAAAAAGACTGTAATGTTGAAAGATATCTACTTGATTTGACTCATTTGGATGCTGAAGCTTCATATTAGCTTCAGATAAACTTTTAAATACATTTTTGCACAGAAGGAGGACTGTGGATTTTGTCCCCCATCACTTACATTGTCAGTGTATTATGAAGGGATCTTCTAATGGTCAGTATGAACAGGAGGAATGATTACAGCAAGAAAAACATGTTTCAATGTTCATATGGACACCTGACTGTTGTTTTAAGACAGACTTGAAAAATTGTGAACCTGTCCTTTAACATTCACACCCACTTCACACTGTGATTGGCCAGCTGTGCAGAGGCGAGGAAGGGGACAGAGTTAGAACTCTCTCTAGCTCTCTTTTTTTATTCTTGACACAACTATTTTTGTCCTTTTTCATGTATACAACCAAGTGCAACACTATGAATGTTTTCCAGGAGAGACTGTCTGAAAATGACACTGTTATCCCTGTATTTAAATGATTATCATGAATCAATGATTTTGATTTCTGTGGCCGGACAACACATTGTAAGAACTAGTTCTCTTCTAGCATAACCTGGCAATAATCAGTCATGTGTCCCATCACCTCCTACTTAGGACCTTAGCACCTAATTTTAAGACAGACTTGAAAAATTGTGAAAACATCCTTTAACTTGCAGCATTTCACGTTATAGCTGGTGGATGTAAAGCTCATTTTAAAGGATCTGCACACTCACACAGGTGTTTTGAGTTAACCTGGCTGATTAAACTTGTGAAGGGTGACCTCTCAGGTGAAGTTGGATAGAGCTATGCTGGGAGGGTCACCAATTCTGGCATACCAACAGGGATGATAAAGTTATCCCAGCCTTAACAGGTGCAGCTAGAGAGTGGTGGAGATGTTAATCAAGCACATCTTGTACATGCCTCCACTGTCCAGAAAAGAGGTCTAATCAGGCAAATACTGACTGTTTAGAACACCTGTGTGGGTGGACAATACAGTAGGTGTGTAGAGTCTTAAATTACTTTCTATTCAGTTGGGTAGTTTAATCTATAACAATGTATCATATTTAATATGATGATCCTACGTATTGGGGTGCCAATTTAACCACCTCTGTCAGAATGTGCAGCAAAAGTGCAGGATTTAGGGGAAAAGAAAAATTGAATCCTTTTAGTTTGACTTCAGCAACACACAGAATGTTCCCACAGGGATCAATAAAATTTCTTATCTGATCTCAGTCTGCAATAATGTGCAGTTCCCCCTAATAAATGTCTCTGTTGTTGCAGTGCAATATGAATGCACAAGTAGCCGTTTTCACCGCTGCAGTGAAGGCACTGACAGGTAAAATGTTACCTGTAATTCCTGTGAATTGGATGCCTCTTAAATCCTGCCTATTGGCAGCTGAAGAGGCAGATGTCTATAAATAGCATGATATGTTAATGCCTGTGTAATGTAATAGAGATGGCCTACCTCTGAAGTGAGGAAAGACGTGATCTTGCTGCTGGCCTGGCAGTCTGAGAAAGCTAGAAAGAGTTAGTAGTTGTATTCCTGTCTGTAGTACTTTACAGTGAAATCATAGTGACCTTCACATGGCCTTTGGTATATTTTTAGCTCTTGTTCATTTCCTACAATGTTCCTGAAGGAGACTGCATATACTTTATTGATGTGATGCTGTGAATATTTTTAAGAGACACTTGTTTTCATGAGCACATTCTTCCATAATCACCAACATCAGAAGGCATAAAGATGTACAGTAGCTATAAATATCTATAGGAAGAATTTATTGACAAAGACTTGAATTTCAATATTATTATCTGTAAGAAAAAGCAAACAAACAAAAAACAACTAAGTGGAGTGGAAGTGTAACACTATTTTATGGATCATTTATCAAGAAATCCCACTGATACCTACTGACCACCCCCTTTCCTGCAAATAGATGCTAAATATATTTATAATATAAAAAATAACAATTCAATTTACAATTGATAACATACAATGAATAACAATTCTACATTAACTTAATTTGCACTCCATCAGTTTGCACCCTTTGTGCAAACATGCATGCTGTAGTGCCAAAATAGAGTCAGTGTCTTATTGTTTTAGATTAAAATTTAACCTGTTCTTATTTATTGGTTTTACCTGTTTGAATCAATCTACTATTACTTATTGTTTTTACAAGTATTACGTTTTCCTTTTTCTAATTGGTAGTTTTAATTCGGTCTGTTTTAATGTGTCTGCTTTTGCTATGATGCTAGCCAAACTTCCTGAACTAATGACATTTTCCTTAAATTATTAAAATTTCTGTAATATGGTTTGGTTAAGTTAAGTTAAGTTTATTTGACATTTCCAGATGGACATTTCAAAAAGATGGGGACTGGGTGACATCACACTGCCAATAAGATCAACACAATTAATACTCATTTCATTATCTATAAAATTACTCCAGTCCAACATCCAAAAAAGAACATTTTAACTGGGATGGTACTGTAAATCTACACTTCCAAGTTTTTCAAATGCCATGATTTAACCTTCTTTTTGTTTTAAATTGTGGCAGGTACTCATCTTAATGTGTGAGGGTAACTTGCTCCATTTCTTGGCACCACAGAACCTAAAGCACATGTTGGTAACACTGGCTCTAATCTGGTGGTCAACCTGCTCTGTTGTTATAGTGGTGGAGTTTTTTGACCTCATCCATCAAGGGAAACGTTACCATCCAAGCTGCTGGAATTGCTTGTTTGCCAAATTGCTGTTGTATTCAACTCAACACAACTGTGACTTACCTGCTGTGAATGATCTGTAGGTTGTCTTTAAGTGTCTTTCCCAGACCTTTACTTTCCCCAATGTCATGCTCTCTCTGCCCAGATTACTGTCACTAAACATTAAACATTAAACACTAAACACACACTAAACAAGTATCTAATAGAAGGTTTGGCAGAAAAATCTGACCATCTAGGACAATACTGGTTGAGCCAAGTTTACATAACCTAGGTTTTGATGCATATAAAAATAAATTCTGGATCAAAATCTAGGTTAAGGAAGCCAAACTCAGCCATTAATGAAGCATATTCATTCTGTTTCATTATTTCAGCTTTGGCTGCATATATTGATGCAACAGTCTCGCACAACCATGCACATACTCTACATAATGTAGTTCATGTAATAACTGAAAGTTTAGTATTACATGACTGCAGTGTCTGAGGGTCTAAGTGAACAGTGGTTTAAATTTTTATGATGATAGAATATGAGTTGGTTCAGTGGTACCCTTGTGAATTTCTCTTTTAAATTCTTTTCACTTCATTTATTTTATTGTTTGGTATAAATTTTAAAGGTATCACTATTCTGGCATAACTGGTGGGTCTCTGGAGAATCACATTAAAATGGCAAAGATAGGGAGATTTGTTTTTGAAATGTCAATGGTTTAAGTAAGAGTTCATTACTCACTCATTGTAAATTCTACACCCTAATATTACAATAAGAGATTAAATGAAATGTGATTTTTACATGACTGATTTCTGTTCAGCTGCATCAACATTTCTTCAGGCCTGCCAGTTGTGATTTTGTTTTTCTTCTCCGGTAGATGTGATTGACACATCGAAGTCCAGATCTGACATGATTTAGATGGTCTGCTTGGGGCAATAAACACCTCATCAATATTACTGAGCATCTGTTACCATAGCAACTGTCAAAGTAGATACGACAACTGCCCATTGTCATCGGGATGAGCAAGAACAAATAAAATAAGGATTCTGCTGCTGAAGCAGAGAGTCTGATTATATGAATGGACCATCAGTGAAATCTCAACAGTAATACTAACTAATCTATAACTCGATTTCATAAATCCTCATTCACTGCACTTTTGTGGTGAGGTTGTGGTGACTCCAAATGAACAAACAAATCACAAACCACAAACCAATAGCCTATTTCGAATAGAGAAAGCAGTTCCTCAGAAGTCTTTAGGGAGATATTTGGAGATTAAAATACAGTTTTCCATCTGCATCGCTAAAGCCAGGAGGAGCAATTATCTCATGTGGGGATGTAACATTTCGCTGATTTATGGGATAATTGTTCAAGGCAACTGTTTAAAGCAATCAAGTTCATAGGAAAAATACCTCAGTCTTTATACAACACATTCTACATTATTAGCAGAGATGGGTAGATGACCTCAAAGCCTGCTTAGACTGAGCTCAGCTTTCCAATATTGAAGTCTGGACATCCAGATATTGATGCTTAATGCGATAATGTTCATGTCTGATTGTTAACAGTTACCTAAAGGCTTAAACTGATAGGGAGGTTATAACATCCAGTACTGTAAGGCATATATTATGACACTGTGTTTTTCACCTCCTAATTTCTGGACCTAAACTGGTTTTAAAATGTCTTTATAATTAAGTATTTATACAGCAAAATCTTCTTCGGGCTAAAGATCACCAAGGAGCATCACATCATCATTTGTTGTGTTTATTGAGTTAGTTTCTGTAATAAAGAGATGAAAGACAGGAAAACATTTGTCAGGGGTTATATACAGTATGAGTCTTGGCAATGCTCTATATCCATGATATATACAAGTCAGAACAAAAAACAGTGTTCTGTTGAGCCTGTACTGTATGGAGAACACTTGCCCAACACTTTTAATCCAGCAACAGGCTCTAATTAACCTAATTATTAGATTAAAATTGCATGAAAATAATGTCATAAGATACTCACAAAAGTATATTATTTCATTTGTGTGTTTCTGATTGTGATTTTAGAATTGATGACATATATTAATAATATTACATGCATAAAACTCTGTGTAGATTCATGACTAAAATTGTGTTTACCCACAAAGCCAGAAATATGCAGATGCATTCTTTCCATCAGATTTATAAAGCCGTGCGTACGCATGGTTCTGTTTTATAAATCTCAGTCATTGAGGAACTGGGTGCATGTGCACGACCCTCATTTCCACTCCCACAATTAGCCATAAATGGGTGAAGACATGACTTGACTCTTGAAATGCTGCCTTCATCCTTTTGGATTTGTTTGCTGATTCTGCTGCAAATCTGTTGCTCACTGCCAGTGTAGCTTGTTTTTCTCAGACCAAAGATCGTTTTTATCCCTGTCTAGTTTGTCTCTGCTAATAGGGTCATCTGCACTCACAAATATTTGTGCAGAAACCTAAAATCCAAAGGAGACTTGCAGTATTATGACACAAATGACAACCCAGCTTGCATCCCCAGCCATCATCCCCCAGTCACACTATTGCATGTGATAGCCTATTTAACTGGAATTTAATGTATTCAACATTTCAGTCTACACAGGAGAAGATGCTGAAGGTAACTCAGTGTGTTATTATAACTAGACCAGTTCTTTAGCAAATTGAATGGAATAGGATGTTCTTTTCCTTACTGTGAAGAAAAAACCTTGAATCTCAACGAGCTATTAGAGGACAACAGTGTCATTCAAACCACCTCTGTTGCAGGGGAGCAGTATAGTACATCAATTTCAAATTGTAACGCAGATATAGCGCTTGCTATGCTTGCATTATTTTGACTGACAATTGAGCTGTAGGGTTTCAGATTTTGGGCTGCTGGCAGGAGGACTCAGGAGAGACAGACTACAATTTATTTCCACTCAAACAATGCCTCTCAGTTTCCCATCTGCTCAGGCTGATGTAAACATCATCTGATTTCCAGAGCCAGGCAGTGATCTCATGAAACACTGCCTTTATGGATGGTTGCCTTACCATCCTGCCAGCCCTCTGTTGTGGTTCTTTTAGGTGCCAAACCCAACCTCATATAGTAATGCAGATCATCAGAAGATAAGAGTTCTTGTAAGGAGTATTCTTCTTTTCTTTTCAAGTTGTAGCTGGCATATAGAATCTGATGAAAAATAAACATAAAGCAGTAGACTTAAGTTGAGTTCAGGCTCAGGGTGTTGCTGTTGTACAGCAACACCCTGCATGGCTGCATTGAGTTGCAGGTTCATCTATCCTGCAGCTCCTCCAGATTTCATGGTGAAAAGATTACTGTGCAGTCACAGATTGCAGGACAAATCATAAACTAAAAAGGAGTTTATTTACTGTCTTGTTCGATTAAAGCCACTATGAGTAGATTTTTTATGTTATCGTAGCAACCTTAAAATTATTCTGATGGTACGGATATGTGTTTGTAGAAATCTGAGACAATTTAAGTGAAAATTGGTGCAGTCTGTGTTGTTCTGAGACCATTCATCTCTGTGTCCCCAGGTCAAATCCAGTGTCTACCACTGGGGGGTGCCAAAGTCTGAAATTTTCAAAATTACACATAATGGTTTTAAAGGTCCTAAAATATGGTATCATTGCAACCTTAAAGTAGCATTGATAAATATGTTTATATTGACAGAGGGTCAAATGACTGAGTGTAATGTGAAAGGGAGAGAATTATCATCCAATTCTGCACTTCCATTCAACTCCACAGAGCATTTTGGCGTCTTTCAGCTCATTGTGTGTTTTTATATCCTGCAACTTTACTGTTTGGTTCAGTCTCACTGTTCTCATCAACCTTATTTCTGGCAGCAGACAGCTGTTTTCAGTGAAAAGGGTATGATAAACTTACTGTACAGAAAAAAATGAGCAACTACTGTAGCTGGTGAACATAGGAGCAAGTTCCTACATTCTTCATGTAAATAAACAATAGTTTGCTAACGTGCTTACCTTATCAGCTTTACAAGGACATAATATGTCAAATGTGTGTGTTTTTTTAGCTTGTGGAGTTTGACCCCACAGCCTGTTGGGCCAACATATATAGCATTAGGGGTTATACTTAAAGGGCAACTCCAGCAATTTTAGTCAGTGTTGATTGGGGCTGAAGACTACTAGTTTGAAAATGAAAAAAAAAAAAAAAAAAACTGAGTGTGTGTCCATACCAAATCTTGAGATTTGAATTCACAGCATATTCAGTGGGGTTGGGGTATGACTTTTTTTTTACAACCCAATTTTGTGATGCTGGTTAATAAAACTGCTGTATTCTTACATGAAAATCTTGCCTGGGGCACTTGAAACAGAGAATTATGATTCCACATGGTTCTATCATGAGTGAAAAATCTAAAAGATAAGGAGGAATACAAAATTTTGTGAGGTTCCATCATAAATGATAATTTTGGCACAAGGCACATGCTTTCTTGGTTTACCAATGTGCTAATTTGCCTTGTGCAGCTGTAAAAACAACTGACTTTGAATTTTAATGTCTTTTATAGCCTCTGAACATGCTGTTCAGTATGGCATATTGTCAAAATCCTGGGGTTTAAATTGTGTGCCCAGCATGCTACTGCACCTCCTTCGGGAGTCTTGACCACTGCCACTCACATGGTCCTGACAGAGAATATGCTATAGAGCCATGGGAGGGAGCGGTAGGCCCACAGCATGGACATCAATGGGCTGTCACAGCGTGCACCCAGCCCCTCTTATCCAGCCACACATCTGACAGCTGCTCCCACGTCACCAGAACACTCACACTTGACAGGAGTGTGTAGAAGTGGAGTACAATAAAGAGAGACACCACTCTGCAGCCTTTTCTTTTTAGGAAGTGTGTATCATGGTCCTGTTTCAGACCTGAAACATTGAATGTAGTGCTGTTATCTTTCTGTGTCAAAGAGAAATTAAGATTCATAAAATATTAGACTGCATGGGAATTAAGGGAAGATGAACATGTGAAATTGCTGGAATTGGACAGTTAGTTAGGGTATGATTTACACTGTGTTTAACACTATGCCATCTTGTCTGAGCTACATGTTTCCAAGGAAGAAACTGATCACTCTTTATCAGCTGGACTTGGTTGAAAGCTACATTTCATTCCAACATGAGCATTGTAATAACTCTCTAATGAGCAGAGTGGAAATACTGTAAATATTTGCTGTGAGGACAACCCTTTCCTGACCATTTCACTTTGAAAAAAAAAAAACAACTGTATTTGACATTGTCATGCAAAGGCACAGTAGACATGGTTCTTTTCCTCATGTGAGCAGTATTATTTAATAAAGATGGATACTGTATCAAGTAATGGTAATGTCTTCATTTGAATCAAGTATGGGATCTTTGAGGTCTCTCTTCACCGTAAGTGGTAGCCTGCAATAAATGTAAAGCCTACAATCACACAGAATTTTTATTACTTTAATTTGTAGGAAAAGAAAGGTTCATTTTTTCTCTTATTGTGAATTAAATCACCTGGATTTCATTTACAATTTTATGTAGTAGTGACCTTTGAGGATGTTTGATTAAAATATGTAAACTTCTTTCTGTAGCCAATATAAAAAACAATAATATTGGTCATATGAGGATGGAATTGGCCTCTTTCATTGACATTTTAGCTGCATCTCATTTCAGGGGCTGTATCACAGTCGTGTTAAGTTACTGCAATGCAAACCCAACGTTTCCTGCCCCACTGCTTCAAATTAAAAGCTTTTAAATGACTAAATAATGGGATACTTTTAATGTGAAGATTTTCCAGGAAGTGAAACATGTTCCTCACCGAAATAGCAGAGCTTCATTAGCGGCACTAAAAACCAGTCAAAGTAACAAGATATGGAGATATTTGGAGCTCTTTGTTCAGTGGATCAGTTAGAAATAATGCAGGGAGGAAGAGTACAAGCAGAAACAGCCACAGTGAGATTTTTGATGAAGAGCAGCAGACGACCAGCACACCTCCAACAAGTAAACTAATTATTTTACTTTGCAGTGCCGCGGAATGGCATCATGGCTTGGCTTGACTACCCCCAAACAATGGAAAAATACCATAATGTTAATGGAGCGGAGCAGTAAAGTTGTGCACTGTGTGTGGAGCAGATGACCGTATAAAGAAATCTGTAATGAGCTGATGTCAGCTTGGGCTGAAATTAGAAAAAAACGTTGGAAACTGAGTGTTCAGAGCAGTCTGAAGCTGATGCTTTTTGCTCACAGGATTATTTCTACATGGATTACCTCATTTTTGACACTTTGGCCACATTCAATATGAACATCTGACATTGTAACATTATATATATGACTGAAAATAAGGAAAAGCATAACAGGTCCCCTTTAACCCTCATCATACCAACATATTTAACATACAAGGACTACCGACTGGGGACCCCAAGAATAAACTACTGTAAGAAACAACCATCATCGCAAAATGTTAACTTATTTCTTCTCAAAACATTTTTAGTTATGTAATTAATGTCATTTGAAAAAAAAAAACAGATTATTTTTATTTTAGGAAATTACAGTTGATTTGCATATTGTGCAAAATGAAAATATATACTTTGCTTTTGTCCTAAGTACAATCTTTCCACAAAGCCTTGAAAATGACTGTCAGAGTGCCCCCAACCCCCCGGTAGTATGTGATACTTGAAATTAGGACTCTTGGCAAACATGAACTCAATAAATAGTTCCATCTATTAAAACTGCATAGGTGCAATTTGGGCGCTTTTGACTGGTGTCCCCCAGGACCTCAGTACATTGGTACTTTTAAAAACCACTAAGTAAAACAGAAACAGAAAACAGCAACAAATTGATTGACACAGTCATGAAAAAATGGAATGATAGAATAAAGCACCTGTGAGATATGACAAAAAGTATACCTCTGGGGTCTGCAGGTACCCATGACACGGTCTGGTCTACGGAGGATATTTGCGTCACGAAGTGCTGCTCCTGTCTCCTAGCAACCTTGACAGCTGCAGTTGACAATCAGGACACAGCTAGTAGAAATGGAGCCAGAAATTTTAGTTTTATTATTGTGGCACCCCATCCAGGTCCAGCAGCACCACCAGGGACTCCCTGCTCAGCTGAACCAAAATATACACAAACACATTTTCTAAGGCCTCATATTTATAACACTGAATTTAAGACTTTTTAAGGACCTGCAGACACCCTGTTATTCTACTTATGTACTTCTTATGTTGTAAAAAATGTAAAGACTGTAAATTAAATAAACAATGTATTTAACAATTACTTTATTTTCATTCATTCATTCAATATTTTTAATTTTTCAACTAATCTCTCGAGTAGAGAGAAGAGCCTGAACATTCTCTCTCTGCTCTCCTCTCCTCTGCTGCTCTCTGCAACCTCATGTCTTCCTTTATAAGCTGAAGAAGCTCATCCTCTCTTTCTCTTTCTCTTAAGTGGCTCTGGCTTCCAAGGACAGGAGGACACAGTACGATCATTCTGCAATTGGAACAGCAGCGTACTTCCTCACAGCAGCAGCTCAGCTTTAACACACCTACCTGACTGTACTGTGACAAAATAATCTCAACTCAAAGCTCCACTAACACTTTTTTCTCACAAAAAAAAACCTCATTGACAGAGAAATCTAGAAAATTATCTCTATAATGTAGCTATAATAAAAATCCAAACTGTTATGTAGCTTAATAAAATAAAATGAAATGTAATATAGTCTGATCTGTTCATTCTCCCCAGAAGCAGCACCCTTCCTTTACACCCTCTACACAAACGACTGCATCAGCCCTTCACCCATCACCACATACTACAAATACTCAGATATCACTGCCATACTGGGACTACTCAATGACAATGACTTTATCACACCCTATCAACACTCCATTTCTCATTTCACACAATGGTGCACCAACAACTACCTCCAACTGAACATGGACAAAAACAAAAGAACTGGTCAGAACAGATTAACAACTTCAAATATCTTGGACTCACTTTAGACAATAAACTCAGCTTTCATCAACACATCACTGATATCCATAAAGGATCACAGCAGAGACGCCATGTCACCTGCAAACTCAGAGCTCTTTCTGTTGTCCCCCCACCTCCTGTTGTTGCTTTACAAAAACATAATCCAACCCATCCTGCTGTACTGTTCCCCCTGTTCCTTTACCATGTTAGCCATCTCCAACAAACAAACCCCAACAAACTTACCAGGATCAAACATCATCGACTCACACTCACAATAGACACTGATCACCCCCTCAATCCATAACTCATCTCAGCCGTCAGGCTGTAGATACAGGACCCTAAAATGTAGAAGAGCTTGCTTTGGCAGAAGTTGTGCCTCTTCTGCCATAGCAGCACTCAACAAACTGTCTCGCTGACACAATGGATCCAGACTCATCTGTGGGTGTGTGTGCAAATACGTGTATATGTGTTGGGTCACAGATTTCCTGTGGGACAATAAAGACTATATCTAACTATATATATGCTGTGTACAATATGTTTGTGCTGTTTTTTTCTCATCCTCTACAATACATAGGCCTGTAGGATGACTGTATAGTACATTTACAGTACAACAGATATGCCTTCAATCACAGATGCACTGTAATATTCAAATATTTTAAACCAAGTCGTCTGCCCATGCAAAAGCACCATTCCTGCAAATAATTTCAGATCAAAAACCAAATTACATGTTTATACACCAGTATTTTAGTTCTGTCATTAATTCTTTCAACATTACTTTAGATGAATTCAGTTTGATCATAAAGCTAAATATAATACATCCTCTCAAATCCCTTTTAAAGCACATTTGAGATGAAAATTGTGGAGATTGGTCTGTGAGTCATGCTGCCAGGCATGATGTTAGCGCAGTGGGAAGTGGCAATGAAAATATATATTGTATGTTCGATATTTTGTGTGTGTGTGTGTGTGTGACCCAAACAGGATCAGAGAGGATTTGTGTTGAGGTCTATGTATTGAGAATTTACCGAGCCACATAACCCCAGTATGACATACACCTGAGGGACATTTCACAATGAAAATCGATCAAGCAAACAATAATCAACATGGCTGAAGCTTTCTACTGCAGCAAGGTGTTGGTGTTGTTCAAAACAATCCATAATGTGGCTCAGCTCCCTGCTAACAGCCCCCCTCCTTCATTCATCACTCACTGACCATTTTGTGCGGGACCGCGCCATGATTGATTGTGTTTATGTTTTGAGCCCGCTGTGTGACTGATGAAGTGAAGTGTGTGTGTACCATTCTGTGGATGAATGTCATGTTCACTCTATGCATGCTGCATGCATACAGAATGAGCTGTGCCAGTGGAGCTGCACTCAGCCACAGTTTTAGGAAAATTCAAGCCTTAATCAGCCACTATCACCAAAATGTTACATCTGCCCCTGGGATATCATCTGCCATGCCCTCTACCTCCATTTCAGTGTCTCCCTGGCCTGCTGCTCCTCTCCCAGTGGCTCTCTTCCTCTCTCTCCCTGTGTGTGTGTGGGTGATTGTGTGAGTAAAGACAGGTGTGCTGGAATCAGGGCGGCGCCACACCAGCTGCACCTCATCTCTGTAATCAAGCCTCTGCAAAGACTCAACTCTGCCATTTCCACACTGCCAGATCATAGACTCTGTTCATGCAGTCAGTCATGCAGCCGACAACTCACAAAACTCAGATCAAACTGTCAAACTAGGCAGTGCTGATCAAATATGGAACAAGATTCTGTGCATTGCCTATATTCTCACTTCAAATGTTTTCAGAAGCATATTTTAGTGTACTGTTTAGCTGTAATTTGAGAAAGTTTGTGATGCAGCTGCCATCTTGGAAATGGACGTGGAGGATACGGAGGGACTCACATGTGCTAATATGCATGCACGGCCGGTGCGGCTACCAAAACAGAGAACAGAGAAGCTCAGGTAACAACTCACACAGAGGGAGTGTGACTTCATTCACTGCTCAGGTCACCATTACTCCCCTATGTCCTTGCATAGCAAATTAGAGATGCACCATTTGATCGGCTACCAATCAAAATTGGTGACCGGCCCTGATCAATCTCATATAAATTTTTTTGCAGATCATATTTTCCACACATAGCCGCACTATGGTTCATGTCATGCACACAGCTGCTGCAGCACAGACAACACGCGCACACACAATATGCACGTCACGCACACAGCGTGACAGCCACAGCCACACACATGCAACATGCATGTCGCGCACACAGCTGCAGCACAGACAGTACAGCCACACCTACAACATCTCGTTGGTGTGGAAGTTCTTCAGCATGAGTGAAGAAGACACAAAGCTTGCAATTTGTAATACCTTTAAGTCCAGAATAAGCTGTGGAGGAACAATCTTGAAAACTTTTGTAACAACTAACTTAATCAGACACTTAAAAAAACCATCACCCTGGTGAACATGCCCAATTTCAAGAAGAAAAATGTAAGTTATTTAAATAGTTAATAATCATACAATTGAATTTCATTAAAGAATAGTTACAAAAAATGTTTGCGTATGCTGTCACTTATAGTTCTTACAAAGAAAGGAAATAGGAATCGACAGATCAGACATTTAAAAAATCAGAAATCGGAATCAAAATTGCAGTCAGTGCATTTCTATGGCAAATAGTTGTTTGCTGACATCCAGCGAGGCTCAGTGTCATTTATTGGACCTTTTAAAGATGTCACCTTTGACTCTGGGATTATAGTGGACATTTTTTACTATTTTCTAACATTTTATAGACAAAACGATTAATCGAGAAAATTATGACTCAAACAAATGATTCCTAATGTTGCTTTGTGTTTGCTAGATATGTGAATAAGCAACTGTTTGCTAACCCGTCAGTCACAACTTTATAAGGCCATGCGTTATATTTTCAGCTTGTTCTGCTGCCCCCAGTGCCCAAAAATATGCATACACCTACAATGTTTCCATTGTAGATATTGTTGATTTTCTTTTTTTTTTTTTTAATGTTGGCATTAAACATAACAAAACATGGTCATTAAATGTCATCCAGAGTTTTGCAAAATTGTTAGTATCAGTCTGTCAGGTGATGGTCAGAAGTTAAACCTGTCTGTGCTGTGATCTTGTGAACATGTTTGTGTAAAAGGCTCATAAAAGCTACCTGTTCTGTGATCATCATTTTCTGCACTTACTATTTTATGATTGTGAAGTCATCTGACCAAATATCTTAATATAAATATGCAGCAAAACATATACTGTATATCAACTGTAGTGTTTGATTTGTTATGCTGACATTTAAAATGAGTGCTCACAGAGAGGATTAAAAGGCAGGAAGATGTCCTCTTAACTTTGCTACTACAGAGCCTCCAACTATGCCTGAGCATGCGTAAGTTATTGTTTCCCAAAGGCTGTTTTCCCCCTCTAGACAAACACAAGGCTGGCATTTTCAGATTTGTTGCTTTGAAGAGTGTTTTTGAAAAGCTCTGTTTTTGGATGTGAAAAACTTAAAGTCCCCCTTCACTCAAAAATATGTTTTTCTTCTTGTTTCTTTGGTTGGATGTTTGTGTTTCACTGTACAGAATGATGTACACTGGATTCACAAAGTATTCAGACCCCTTCACTTTTTTTCACATTTTGTAATGTTGCAGCCCCCATACTGACAAAGCGAAAACAGAATTTTAGAAGTTTTAGCAAATTTATTAAAAAGCAAAAACTGAAATATCACATTGACATTAGCTTGCTGTGACACTTGAAATTTAGCTCAGGTGCCTTTCATTTCTCTTGGTCATCTTTGAGATGTTTCTACACCTTGATTGAAGTCCAGCTGTGGTAACTTCAATTGATTGGACATGATTTAGAAAGGAATACACCTGTCTGACAATGCATATCGGTGCAAAAACCAAGCCAGGAGGTTGAAGAACTGCCTGAAGAGTTCAGAGACAGGATTGTGTTGAGGCACAGATCTGGGGAAGGCTACAAAAAAATGTCTGCTGGTTCCCAAGAACACAGTGGCCTCCATAATTCTTAAATGGAAGAGGTTCGGAACAACTAGACTCTTCCTAGAGCTGGCCCCCCGGCCAAACTGAGCAAATGGGGGGAAAGAACCTTGGTAAGAGAGGTGACCAAGAACCTGATGGTCACACTGGCTGAGCTCCAGAGATTCTGTGTGGAGATGGGAGAAACTTAAAGAAGGACAACCATCACTGCAACACTCCATCGATTTATTTATTCATAAAGTGCCCTCCCCCAAACCTCACTTTTCACACAGAGCAGGTCTAGGCCGTACTCTTTAAGTTACAGAGACCCAACATTACCCCATAGCAAGCACTTGGCGACAGCAGCAAGGAAAAACTCCCCTTTAATGGGAAGAAACCTCAAGTAGAACCGAGCTCTAGGTGGGAGGCCATCTGCCTTGACTGGTTGGGTTGAGAGAGAAAGAGAGAGAGACACAGAGAAGCACAGCTATAACAATAACAATAATAATAATAGAAATATGATTAATAATAATAGCGGTAGCAGTGGGCAAAAATGACTAATAATGGACAGCAGTTGGTCCGCAGCCGAAGGTCTCCTGCAAGACGAGGAAGCATAAAACTATGGGGAAGATGCCAAGTTAGTAACATGCATTAATGGTCATGAATGCATACAGAAGGAGAGGGGGAGGAGAAGAGAGGAGCTCAGTGCATCATGGGAAGTCCCCTGGCAGTCTAGGCCTATAGCAGCATAACTAGAGGCCGGACCAAGGCGAGCCTGGCCGGCACTAACTATAAGCTTTATCAAAAAGGAAAGTTTTACGCCTACTCTTAAACGTAGAGAGGGTGTCTGCCCCCTGGACTGAATCTGGGAGATGGTTCCACAGGAGAGGAGCCTGATAGCTGAAGGCTCTGCCTCCCATTCTAGTTTTGGAGACTTTAGGAAACACAAGTAAGCTGCATTCTGGGAGTGCAGTGTACTAGTGGGATAATAGGGTACTATGAGCTCTTTAAGATATAATGGTGCCTGACCATTAAGAGCTTTATAAGTGAGGAGAAGTATTTTAAATTCTATTCTGGATTTTACAGGAAACCAGTGCAGAGAAGCTAAAATGGGAAAAATATGATCTTTTTCTAGTTTTTGTCAGTACACATGCAGCTGCATTCTGGACCAGCTGGAGAGTCTTTAGAGACTTGTTAGGGCAGCCTGATAATGAAGAATTGCAATAATCCAGCGTAGAAGTAACAAATGTGTGGACTAGTTTTTCTGCATCTTTTTGAGGATGTGCCTGATTTTTTCAACGTTACATAGGTGAAAAAAGGCAGTCCTTCAAATTTGTTTTATATGATGGCTGAAGGACATATCCTGATCAAAGATAACTCCCAGATTCCTTACGGTGGAGCTGGAGGCCAGGTTAATGCCACCCAGAGTAGCTATATCATTAGATAATGTGTTTCTAAGGTGTTTAGGGCCCAGCACGATAACTTTGTCTGAGTTCAGTAGCAGAAAATTGCCGGTCATCCAGGTCTTTATGTCCTTAAGGCACGCTTGAAGTTTAGTCAACTGATTTAATTCATCTGGTTTCATTGATAAATATAATTCGGTATCATCTAATTAACAATGAAAATTTATGGAGTGTTTCCTAATAGTATTACGGAAGCATATATAAGGTGAATAGTATTGGTCCATGTACAAACTGAAATTGATCTGATACATAGGATTTAAACCAGCTTAATGCAGTTCCTTTAATGCCAATTAAATGTTCCAGTCTCTGTAATAGGATGTGATGGTCAATGTTGTCAAATGCAGCACTAAGATCTAACAAGACCAGTACAGAGAGAAGTCCATTGTCTGATGCAGTTAGGAGGTCATTTGCAACTTTCACCAGTGCTGTCTCTGTGCTATGATGTGCTCTAAATCCTGACTGAAAATCCTCAAATAAACTATTGTTATGTAAAAAATACTGATTGGCGACTGCTTTCTCAAGGATCTTAGAGAGAAAGGGAAGGTTAGATATGAGTCTATAGATGGCTAAAATGTCTGAATCAAGAGTAGGCTTTTTAGGAAGAGATTTAATTACTATTATTAATTATTACTATTTTAAAGGTCTGTGGTACATAGCCTGAGGTTGTAGGTAGTAAGTAGTTTTACACTCAAACTGTACACAGTGGAAGGTTACTGAGAGGATTTAGGGGACTGAGGTTAGATGAATGGTGTTTATAGTACAAGTTACTGTTGGCAGAATATGAGGATGCTACGGTGGCTGTGAAGTGCAAATCACAACGAAAAATAGGAATCAGCATCAACTTGGATGTTAGGATATTTCTGAGGCAACAGCAATAGCAATTATGTCTTGGATATAAATAATGCATTGACACTTTATTTATTCAATAAGCAATGTTGTTGCACCTCTTTCTTTTACTCTTTTATCCAGTTTGATTTATGAACAAAAATAAATGTAGAAAGTACTTGCTGGATTTAGTTTTGAATTTTAAGTCATTATTGTTAGGTAAGTAATAACTGTCAATATTAAATCAGCAAACTATGCTAGGAGACTTTTAAAACAACAAATAACCTGTAGATTTCTAACTTTAGCAGCCAATATTAGGTTTTATTTATTGTGTTTTTTCAACTGAGCCATATTGTCTCCAATGTGTTCTACTGTGGTGGACCGCAGCAAACATTAATGATGAGGAATATAGGCTTATAAGAAACAACTACATTTTCTGAGGAATACTTAAGAATAAATCTGTTTTTTGAAATTATTTCACATAAACAAGACTCAACCGATCTGCTTTAAATTGTTTATTTGTCATAATGTTCAGTACAAAAGACACAAACAGCGAATGATGTTGAGCTGCTCGACTTAACTCGCTACTGGTTTGGATCACTTAGTAGCTGGCCATGGTTCTCTCCAGCCATTGGGTGAAGATGCAGACCTAAAATGAGGATAGAACAGTGAATCAGTGTTTCATTGCAGTTCAGATAGCCTGAGTAAAGTTTAACTGGACACAGTGTGTTGACTGAATAGCCTTCCTTATTTTAAAGTTACCTTGGCGTAGACACCAGGGTGGTCCTTCTCAGCACATCCGTATCCCCAGGACACAACACCCTGCAGCTCACCGTTGCACACGACGGGGCCACCAGAGTCACCCTGAGAGCATAAAGTATAGTGTGAGATGAAATTCAATTCAAATAAAATCAACATGACTTATTTCATACAGCTACTGTATATTTCTGCATGAACACTGAATTACAGACCTGGCAAGAGTCCTTGCCTCCCTCCAGGTATCCAGCGCAGAACATGGCGTTGGTGATCATGCCAGGGTAGGAGTTCTCACAGTCACTCTCAGACAGGATGGGGAGGTCCAAGCACTGCAGCTTGTCTCCATCAGCAGCTGGAGAACAAAAGCAGATTTAGAGAAAACTGGAACTACAGTAAAAAAAATAAAGTGCAGTGCAGGAGTTACTACTCACTGGAGCTCATGGTGTTGCCCCAGCCAGAGACTTTGCACATGGTGCCAGCGGGGGCACAGCTGGTGGGCAGAGCCACAGGCTGCACATACTGGTTGAGGGTGGCGGGCTTGCTCAGCTTGATCAGCATGATGTCATTGTTGATGTTGTAGGAGCTGTAATTGGGGTGGCGGATGACACGGGAGGAGCTGATGAACTGCTCAGTTCCTTCGGTGACCCTGATGTTGTGCTCTCCAAGACGCACCTGCACACGGCTGGAAAAAGTAGGCAGGAGAAGAGAGGAGATTAGTGCAAAAACACACAAAAATGACATACATTACATACAATCTGTACTCCACTATTATCCTGTGAAAATATGAAGAATGTGCTTACGACTTGTAGCAGTGAGCAGCAGACACAACCCAGTTCTCGTTGACCAGGGAGCCACCACAGAAGTGGTAGCCAGAGTTCAGAGACACCTGATGGGGCTGAGAATGAGCTGTGCACTCATACCCTCCGACGATCTTGTCATCCTCCGTGGCAACTGAAAACATACAGGGGGCCAAACAGTTAGCGGCCAAGTGAATGTTTTTATAATTCAGTGATTAGAACTAATGATTAGGAGAGACATATGCTTACAAGCAGCTCCGATGAGCAGAACAAAGACCAGAGACCTCATGGTTGCTGTGTGATCTTGTCGATGAGAGGACTTCACCAGAAGCCCTGGTTTATATCCACAGTCAAGGAACGCGCCCTGCTTGCTGGCTGTCCTCATTGGTCAGTGGAGAGCCAATCACTGCAGCAGGGTTAGGTTAGGTGGTTCATTTCTGGAATTAGATAAAGAAATGCCTTTCTCTGTAAAAAAAAAAAAAAAAAACCAAGGAAGGCTTTCTTGTCAGCACATTTGGAAAACCCTGAAGGAAAACATAATGTCGATCACTTTGACTCCCACATAAATGCATTCATGTTTATTATCTACAAGTATCTACAAGTAAAATAATTATTCTGTAATCTATAAAATCTAAATAATGTATTAGTTTAAGTCTGGTTTTGTTATGTTTTCACTAACTGTTATGATAATATCAAACTTTTGTGTCATGAAAAACTTTTCCTAACTAGATTACTACATTATTTCTGAATGATTATAGCTACACATGCATCCAACTCATTATTTCACTCTAGAATGTCTTATATCTTGACATGAATGTTTCAAAAAGCAAACTCCTGGTTCCGAGTGGAGAACTAGTAAAGCACATTGGACTTTGGTGTAGTTTTGAGGTGCAGGAAGTGTGAAATATTTCAGTTTTGTGGAGCTTCAGAGTGAAGTATTTTTAATCCACATTTGTCGACAGCTAAAGTAGTTACTCTGCAGAATAAAAGTGAAGGATAAGCTCTAAGAAAGGAGGCAGTGCTATGGGGCAGTATGTAAAGTTTGACTTAGCACCACTTTTTCTAGCTCATCTGTCAATGATAACATATTAATAACGAGACCTTTTTTCACTATTTGTATTTCTACTACTTCTTTACTTTTACATATGTAAAGTTTTGAATGCAGGTCTTTTAGTAGATTACTTAGCATTGCTACTTTTATTTTGGTCAAGATATAAATCCACCAACTATTTGTTGAAGCTTTGTTCATGTTTCTCTGGTCACATTGCACAGATACATAAGTCACCTCTATATTTAGATGGGTGTGAAAACAGTATCTCGGCAGCTGTGTGTTTCTCAGCACTTGTTACCTGAAAACTAAATTCATATATGATGGTTGAGTCTGCCTTGAAAAACGAATGATTATTCCCGTAAGGTACTTTGCAACCAAGAAAATTAAAAATGTTGATTAGCAAAAACAGAAGGAGGTAAAAATAAAAAAAGGTTAACAGCAAAGATAAGTGCCACTGAGGCAAAACAAATTATATGCACTATGGATTCATATATTTGGACAGATAGAATTTAGAATGATATAATTTTCTTTTCTCACTTTCCATATTAGGCGTATAAAGCCCACCCACATGGGAAAATTCCCCTTTCAAACACTACTGTCTCATATTTATAGGATTATATTGCATTTCTGTTCTGATGGTCTCAGAGTGAAAAAATGATATTTCTCTCTATGTGGATGGTGAAATGATTCTTCTTTTGGAAATATTAATAGTTTTTTTATAGAGATACTCATGGCATATCAACCCATGGCCAATAAAGGGATAAATAATAGCCAGGTTTTATTTCATTTAAGCAATTATTCATCAATTTAGCTTGCATATTCACAATAATGGCCTGTAACCCACTAAAACAAGTACCAAGTTACTTTTAGTGCATTAACTGGACAAATATTTTTTAATAGAAAGAAAATAATAATTGAACAGAAGAACCTATCATTCATTTCAAAACTTTATTTGATAAACATTTTTAACTCTGCAAAAAAGATGGTATTTGGGAAGTCAGTAATGTTGGTTTGTCTATTTGATGTGAAGGTTAAATGGTCGAGCTAATTGCTAGCCATCATGCTGTGCAGCTACTCAGTCTGCACACAGAAATGAGTAGACATTAGTCAGTTTGTTGCAGTGTCACCACACTGAGCAGTGTGACAGTTATATTTTTAGTTGATGCAGTGAAGTGTTACCTTGGAGTAGACACCAGGGTGGTTCTTCTCAGCACATCCATAGCCCCAAGACACAACACCCTGCAGCTCACCGTTGCACACAACAGGACCACCACAGTCACCCTGAGAAAGATAGAGAATAATTCTACTTATACTGAATTATTTGCATGAATTACATTGTGAATGTTTCTGATACTTAACTTCATTAAGGTCATGAAGTGCAGTTGTGTAAGTGATGGAAAAGCAGAGATACACACCTGACAGGAGTCCTTGCCTCCCTCCAGGTATCCGGTGCAGAACATGGTGTTGTCGATCATACCAGGGTAGGCACTGTTACAGTCCGCATCAGACAGGATGGGGATGTCCAGGCACTGCAGCTTGTTGCTGTCAGCAGCTGCGGCAACAAAACAGAAGTGAGGCAGGCAGGAGGGATGTATTGTTGGAGAGTGGGGGCAAATTAATTTACAAATGTGCATTTAGTTTTTTCTGTGATGTTTTTCAGCTGGGGAACAAACCACATTTAGAGGAAACTGGAACTACAGTAAAAAAAATAAAGTGCAGTGCAGGAGTTACTACTCACTGGAGCTCATGGTGTTGCCCCAGCCAGAGACTTTGCACATGGTGCCAGCGGGGGCACAGCTGGTGGGCAGAGCCACAGGCTGCACATACTGGTTGAGGATGGAATAAGATGGATAGAAGAAGAAATAGATGCTAGTTTTCTATGTTTGAATGTTTAAAAAATATCTAGAAAGTGCTTACGACTTGTAGCAGTGAGCAGCAGACACAATCCAGTTCTCACTGACCAGGGAGCCACCACAGAAGTGGTACCCAGCATTCAGAGACACTTGATGGGGCTGTGTGTGGGGCAGGCGCTCATACCCCCGACAATTTTGTCATCCTCCGTGGCAACTGAAAACAGATAAGAGCATCAGAGATACTTCATAGTTTGCTGCAAGTCAGTTCTCTTACGTTTTTAAGACATGACAGTCAACCTACTCTACAAGTACTGTATCATACTCACAAGCGGCTCCAATGAGCATAACAAGGACTAGAGACCTCATGGTTGCAGTCTGATCCTGTCAGGTCCCAAATCCCTCTTTTATATCTAATCCAAGCTGCCTGATTGGTCAAATAATTGCCAATCAAAATAAAAAAGTTGATAGTGATGTACTGGCCAACGGGTGTAGGTGGTTCAAAGAAGTGCAGGTTTGTGATCCAATAATGTCCAACTATGGCTGGAACAGCTGGATTATTCGCATAACGCCTTTGCTCAGGGCTGACTCACAGAAGAGTCTGCCAACAGCAAAAGGTCTACTTTGAGTACATAAACATTTACTTACAAGAACTTGAACCTAATGACTGAAACATAATTGTATATCTTATATTATTGAAATGAATCGAATCCATTCAAAGGTCTGAATCTTTTTGTTCAGCTGCTCTGGCAAAGAATAGTCCACTACATTTTTTATTTCTATTGCTGTTTGACATTTTATACCACAGTCAAATCCAATTATTGTACAATTCAAAATACAATTGAAACAGTAAAAGTGAGGAAAATCCTGTTAAAATCTCACCATTAACTAAGAAAATACTGTACATAGTGGATTCTAAATCTTTCTGAACACTATGGATGGACTGTGATCATGCACTTTCTTCCACTAATATGTTATTCATGCATACTTAATATGCCAAATTGTAGCAGCTTCACTTTAACATGTAAATGGCTGAATGTACCTGATGTTGACTCAAACTTCACTTAAAGTAGCTCTGCGCTGTATTTGATCCAGATATCAGGGTAGCTGATTGAGTAGAATTTGGTTTATTATGTAGTTAACTATAACTTTTTATTGATTTTAGCCAATACTATTCAGTATCCCTATTCACTTCTAACAATGTTACAAAAAGGCTTTGTCTGAATCATCAGATTACTTTTGACAAGAAAATGGAAGTGTCAACTTTAAAAAGTCAGTCGCTTGACAACTAACCTAATAATCATGTGCACTACTGTGTGAACATTGTTCACTGAGAAGTGTTCTCACCGGTGATTTCATATACTAATTGTGCAATGAAGTTGTTTAGTTTCTTGTAATTCATCTCGTCACTTTCCTGAATCGACATTTTTTTAAGTGTCAAACCAAATATAGACACGTGGGTTGGTTTTCCTGTGAAAGCCACAATCAGCAACTGTGACTGTGAACCAGGCCATCTGCAGAGCTGCTGCCATGTCTTCACAGCACAACTCCATCCATGTCAAGGTTAATGATAACAAAATACATGCTGTGCTAAATAGAGATGCAATCTACAGTGGCCGTGAAGTGCAAATCACAACGACAAATAGGAAAACACAGCAGCAAATAACAAAACACAACGGCAAATTGCAAATCAAATTAACAAAAGAGAAAACACGGCAACAAATTGGAAACCACAACCACAAAAGCAGAAAACAATGCATTAACTTCTACCGGAAAAGGTAGGTAGCTGCTATTGACAAGGATCGTCGCTGATTGGATGGATGCACTGTCTGTCTTTTTAATAGGAAGGAAAGGCACTGTACGCCTTCATTTGGGGTCCATGTACCCTCAGCCCAAAGCTGTGTTCAACTTGTTTGAGAACAGGATAAACAAACTATGCATTATTTTGTTTTTCTGTTTTCCGTGTGAATTTTAAAAAATGAGAATCTGAATGCTTTTCCCTTTTTTCATAATCAAATCAGCAATTGGAATAGAAATTAAACCCAAACCAGAAAACAACTTGTTTTTCGCTTTTATAGTTATATTTATATTATCAGCCCCTACTGTATTTCTACAAAAACACTGTCATTGTCATTTGCTTGCAATAGCATAGATAGATAGATAGATAGATAGATAGATAGATAATAGGTAGGCAGACAGACAGACAGATACAGGGAGCGATTTGTGAAAAAATCAGAGGTGGATGTTTTCAAAACGTTTTTATTCATGAAAATAAATAAGAACCACAGTGAGCCTATATACACTACTAAGGCATATTAGGCTATTTCCTGCAGCTGTTACAGTAACATTTATAAAATAATGAAGAACTTTAAATTAAATTAAAACAATTACAAATAAAACCTGACCACTGAATTTTGCAGGAATATCTTAATCCATTATTTAAACAATCTAATTCATCAAGTAGCGTGATATTTTCACACTGCGATGTGATGTGAAGTTCATGCCCTGTCCACATGGGAGATGTGATCATATACAACAAAACAAAAGGTTAAATGCTAATTTCTCATGCCAGAATTAAATCCCCCAACGCTCCTTTCAGTACTGTGGATAGCGCCACTCGGACAAACGTGCCAACACACTTGGGCCCCAATTTAACTGCACAAGTGCAACGACAAGTGCAGCGTAGCAGCGCACGGACTGTATGGACATCTCTGTGCGCACCTGCTATTTTGGTACATGTATGTGCAGCAGTGCAACGTGCAAAAAGGATGGATGACGGTGAATATAGATCAGTGGGTGTGGTGATTAATAATCCCTCAGCCAGTCACATACTGTAGCTGTGAAACAGTTGCGCAATAATAGTAAACGTGTAAATGACAGCTAAACAAACGGAAAGCTTTTCTTCAGGAAATGTCTGGATGGTTCAAAGTGTTACGACATGAACACACATCACCACAAAGTTAGTCGGCCTACTATAGAAATAAATGTATCTAATGTATCTCACCTCCTACACTAATGTAACATTAATTACTTAACTATTACATTTTTTAGTAATTAATGTTACACGTTAATGTTAACTATTACATAGTTTAGTAATTAATGTTACACATGTTAATGTTAACTATTACATAGTTTAGTAATTAATGTTACACAACAGCGTTTGCACTGCAGTGTTTTTTCTAGAATAAAATGAGACGCTACTTTTGGTTAAAAAAAAAAAGAAAGTTGGAAAAGGTTATGATGAGTCCTGGTGAACCGACGCTCCTTCACAAAAAGCAGAATATCGATTAATAACCGACCAGTTGTCTGTAGAGGTGTGTGTGGTTATTTTGTAGCAGTCTGGTGTCATTTTCAGGCGAATTAATGAAGGTAAACACAGTGAACGGCTGCGCGTAATGGCACTGCGCTCTGGCGCGACACTTCTCTAATCAGAGGCTGAGACGTCTGTTTTCAGCGCAATGTCTATAATTCAACCAAATACAACAACTGTCTTTGCGCTGCTTCATTTGAATGAACCTCCCACCTGTCTGCGCCTCTCCTCTCACCTGTGCACCGTGCGCTCCCCTGCTGGTCACAAAAATACTACACAGACCCGCAAAGCGAGTTTCAAGGTCAGGAAAATATCGAACTGTCAGAGCTGCTTGCGCTGCTCATTGAGTCTCCACTAAACTAGGGCCCTTAATGTCATTCCTGCAAGTCAATGTGTAATTTAGCTCTATGGCAGCGCACAGTAAACTTTAATATTAAATAGAAAATAATCACAACATGCTGTCATCATAAAAATAGATAGGCTATACGTGCCTACTTGTCAGACTGAGAAACAGTCTGTTTTGATGACTGACTTCTGTCTTCTTTTTATGCTTTCCTGTGGAGGGGTCATCCGCAGCGTGTCGCCCCTCTTTTACCCACATCTCTGCAAATCTCCGAGCAGGGAAGGAGGCAACCCCTGCTCCATTTACTGCGTCATCACGTAGCCTAGATGCAGTGTCATCTCTATTGTCACAGGAGCGCGAGCGCTGACAGTGAAAGTCCATTTCTGATTTTATTGTTGTTTGCACTATAGAACTATATTGTTCTCACGTTACAGCGCTTTACTTCGATTTTTTTTAGCCTATTTTATATGGTCTAAGGGTGAAGCAGCATAAATCCATATGGGGAGGGTAAAAAAACAAACAAGGATTCCCCCTCCATATCTATCTATCTATCTATCTATCTATCTATCTATCTATGCTATTGCAAGCATAGCCAATGACAGTGTTTTTGTAGAAATACAGTAGGGGTTGATAATATATATATATAACAAAAAAAGCGAAAAACAAGTTGTTTTCTGGTTTGGGTTTAATTTCTATTCCAATTGCTGATTTGAATATGAAAAAAAGGGAAAAGCATTCAGGTTTTTCATTTTTTTAAATTCACACGGAAAACAGAAAAACAAAATAATGCATAGTTTGTTTATCCTGTTCTCAAACAAGTTGAACACAGCTTTGGACTGAGGGTACATGGACCCCAAATGAAGGCGTACAGTGCCTTTCCTTCCTATTAAAAAGACAGACAGTGCGTCCGTCCAATCAGCAACGACTCTTGTTGACAGGAGAGCGTCCAATCAGCGATGACTCTTGGAAATAGCAGCTACCTACCTTTTCCGGTAGAAGTTAATGTTGTTTTGTTTTCTGCTGTTGTGGTTGTTTCGTTGCCGTGTTTTCTCTTTTGTTAATTTAATTTGCAATTTGCTGTTGTGTTTTGTTATTTACTGCTGTGTTTTGTTATTTACTGCTGTGTTTTGTTATTTACTGCTGTGTTTTGTTATTTGCTGTTGTGTTTTGTTATTTGCTGTTGTGTTTTGTTATTTACTGCTGTGTTTTGTTATTTGCTGCTGTGTTTTCGTTTGTTGTTGTGATTTGCAATTCATGGCCACCGTAGAATGCAATACTGTCTCAGATATCATACAACAGGAGAGCTGTATGAAAACATATTTAATCTTGAGCTCAGTATTTCACCACACAGACCTTCTACACCACCGTCACTGATGCAAGTACAAGTAAATGCACAGAAAAACACAGACACACAGGGGAAGGCACTTGGATAGAGAATAGGCCAACAAATCATTTTGAATTTTGTTAAACATTTGTTTTAATTAAAAGCACCAGGCGCTGCTTATGTGATTTATTGCATTAGCCCTGGTAACTGCTGTTCTATGTGATTGTACGCCTATTTCCTTCCCCAATGTGAGTGATTAGACTAACTCAAAGCATATAAGACATACAATCACATATTTTTTTATTTTATTTTATTTTATTTTATTTTTTATTTTATGTTAAAATAATGTGCAATGTTGCTGTGACAACAGCCTTTAGCTTTGGTAGCTGCAAAAGAAAACATTACTAACCCATAATTCTGCCAAATAAGAAACAAGCTTGATGTATGGAAGTTACATTTGATGATTAAAACTATAGTTATAGTATGTGTGTCTTTCTTGGTGTGTTTAATAAACAGTTACTTGATTTTGTGTCTGCCCCAGTTCTGCAGGAGCTCTGTTACTTCCTGCCCAGGGGTGCCTTCCCATTGCTCCATTCACTCATGCTATTTTAGTGCACACTCACTGAACTACTCCTGATTCAGTGGAAAAGACTGCAATCTGGTGGGGCGGATTTCCCCAACATCCCGTGGCTTGATAAAGTAGGCTACAAATCTACCTCACTTAGTGGAATCCATTACCCGGGGGTCAGCTGCTACTAGGCTAGCCAGTGAAAGGTTTAAAGCGGCTATAGTCAACATTTTTATGGTAGCAATGTATCAGATGACAATGTGTGACATGAGAGGCATCGCTCATAGTGATAAACCTACAGAGCAGTATCAGCGATTCTGCAGCTCCCCTCAGCTTTACAGAGCTTTAAAGCAAGTTTCAGGTCATTGTTTAGTTGTCCAGTGGCAACGTTACTGTTCTGGTTCACTCTGAGCGCTCTCATATTGTTTCCAGATGCAGCAGGCAGCGGTTTTCAGCAAAAATCCCACTGTACACTACCTGCTAAGCACCAAATGGCAAACAGACACAGTTAGTGACTAGATGGTGAACATAGCTGAACATTTACTAAAGCAGCTCTCATCCATGCATTCACCTCAACTAGACTGGACTACTGGAAGATGCTCTCAGATCTTCCACTCTGTAGCATTGAAAAACACTCCAACTAGTCCAAAACACAGCCACAGAATTCTTACTAGAACCAAAAAAAATTGAACAGAACACAGATTCTGTTCTCACTCCCCTGACTCCCTGTTTCAACCAGGCCTGACTACAAAGCACCTCTCTTTTACCATGCTGTACTGCTGTGGAATACTTTACTTCAAACAATCAGAGAGGCAAACACCACTGAGATTTTAAAATGAGAATGAAAACCTACTTATTTTCCTGCTCCTATAATTGAATTATAATTGCTACAATTTCCTCTATTTGTTGTCTAAACATGTACTTTTTTATATATATTTATATATTGTTATCCTCTTTCTGAAATTGTAAATTTATAGTGTTCTGTGATTTTACACTCAAAATGAACTTACTCACTATTTAGCAGATAAAGAGCCATGATTATGTTTCTCCATAACTGCTGGATGTGTAAATAAGAAACTGTTTGTCATCAACTTAAAAGCTGATTATAATGTCAATGCTGTGTTCACAACTTGTTTTTGCTGCCCCAAGTGGACAAAAAAAATCTGTTACTGCATTTTTAAGTAGCAAGACAACTTTACAAACTTTGTCAACAGCCTGTCAAAGCACTGATGCCATTCTGAAGGCAAGCACAGACAAAAAGTAACAGAAAGACCTGAAAGTTAAATAAGTCAGTCACTAAATAAGAAAGAGAAAGGCCAAATAACCTCAGTATGATGGAGTGATACACTCTGTGGAGAAAAGATAATTGTAGATATCACCATAGGATTTTTTAAAATTGCATTCCTTCAGGACAAAGGATCAAACTTGCTATTCCTTGCATGATGATAGAAATTAAATGTTATGTTGATGCTTGTAAATGCTACACTGAAAAATAATGAAGCATTTGAAACTCATAAGGTGAAACGTTTTGTTCAGAATGAAGGGAATCATATCTGTCCTTGATAAGAGTCCTTGGCAGACTGATGTCTGATAAGTGAAATGAAGTGGTGTGTGTAGAATGTAAGTTTGACACATTTTAATACTCTACAGGAACTAACGCAATATCCAATCAAAGGTTTATTTTGATTTTTTTGTGTAATGTTAATTATTTGGGTGTTCCTGCAAAAAATAAATAAATAAATAAATAAATAAACAGCCGCACATACAACCATGCTAGATTAAGGAATTTAATTTGGTTGATTAAAGCTCTCAGGACTGTGTAGGTGTGTATAGACTGTGCTTGATTGACACCTCCCTCACTTTTCTGTCAGTTTTGTTGCACCTGTAATGGCAACTTCAGAGGCTGAACTGAGGGGCTGAATAAAGGGCCAGTTTAAGATAAATAATTAGTTTTTTGGACTGTGAATCATGCAAAGCTACTCTAGTGGAGTCCAAAAATTAAAAAAAATCTGGAAAACTTTGCTTTGCAATGAAAGGGTGATTTTGTCCTGCTGATTGATTCAAATGCAGTCAAACTGTCTAATATTAGGCGCAAAACCTGCAGTATGAATGCTTTCGTTTCTTCCTTAGAGTCGTGTTCCAACATTAAAAAATGAGTAAGCATGCATTAGAAGCAGAAGCATTAGAGGGTTTAAACTCCACTTGTGGGGTTTTAGAAAGCTATTCATGATGGATTGTCCTCGAGCTGAACGGAACACACAGTGCCACAAGTATTACATAACCCAGCATGAAAAATAGTGCAGCTCAAGGTCTCGGTGAGGTTTGCGGCCTCGAGAATACATGCACAGTGACAGAGGAGTACAATGGAATGCTAATGAGCAGCCAGACACTAGAGCTTAATTAATTCATCGTGCTCTCTACTCTATGAGAATATTGAACGTTTCCTCTCTCCTGTCCGCATTTAATTGCTGCATGTCAAGATACAGTAAAGGCTTTGGCGTGCATTTAAGACAGTGTTCCAATGTCCAGTCAGCCTCCTTGGAGGAGACCTCAGTATCATTAAGTGAGGAAGTCACATAATAGACCACTGCATGCAGTCAATGGTGTTATTTCCACTGGGGACGAGGGGACATGCTCCCTCCAATCTGACTTTTGTCCCCCGACTTTTGAATCTTTAAGGTTCTCTTTAAAGGTTCTCCCACCTAACCTGCTTGTTACAGTTCAGACTGACTCTGGTGTGTTTGCCTGTGTTGGTGTGAAACACATTAACACATTACAAACACATTAAAGAGTGAGTGACACATATAGTAGCAACCACAGCAACTATTCCCCCATAATATTATGATACACCTGTCAGTCACCAGAATTTGATTATCCTTGTGGGTAGTGCTGATAATGAGTCAGTGTGAACACAAACTGAACCAGAACTAGAAGACAGCAATGCATTTTCTTTTACCTTGTGCAATACCAAATTAATGGAACTGCAGCTGTAAAAGTGGCCTAGTAGAACGGCTTTGGAAGTTGTGTAAAATCGTTGCAAATTGTGGTTATGAATAACCAATCTTAGCTCACGCCATAAAACAATATGACTTGATTACTTAGAGCTTCTGAATTTCCACATTTAAAGTGACTTTAGCATCAGTAGTTTTAATTTTGCTTTAACAAGTAATTAACATTAGTGTTAGCTTGTTGTCCTTTGCTATTATTAATACGTTAGCTAAATTATTGTTTGCAGCAGGGGATGGATATGTTTGTGAGATTTTGTTACTTAACGTTAAATAATCAACAGTGCTGGCTAGCTAACCAGCTAACACTAACATTATCTTGTTCAATATTGTAATTAAACGCAGTATAGTGTTAATAAGTGTTTAATTATAGCTGCAAATAATTACTGATAGAGATGTGGTTTGCTCACAAACATAGAAGCCAAAGCAGATAACAACATGGTTTCATAAAATTTAACAGAATAACTGTCCTGAATTGTACGTTTAGCATTCTTATGCTAATGTTTATGATTGAGTATAATTGCATTCAGTGTCTGAATAAGCTGTGTAATTGAATTAACTTTAGTGACATCAAAAATTGGATGGCTAGCAATTTCTGGCAACTTCTCCAGATGAATCGAGAAAATAATCAGCAGATTAATCAGAAAGAAAATAAGTGTTAATTGCAGGCCTGTATTATTTTGGTAGTTAAATCCAGTTTCCTCCAGCTGAAGACAACCTCCAAAATCAGCTTGTTTTTCTTTTCATTTAACCTGAGGTTTGCACACACTGTTGACATTTTGACAAACCGCTAAGCTCTTTTCTATCTTTTTCACCATTTAGTTTTCCTTTTATATTCCGGTAGGCTATGTTTATGCAGATTGTGTTATTACTCTTTCCATTTTATAAGCCTGTCTAAGAAAAAGTACTGCACTTTAGTCAATATGTTTTGTTTTTAAATAACTTGAACAGACTTTATAATGTCAGTAAGATCATATATGACTTATATATAGTCCACTGTGACTGTGACTGGCAACCACTATGCTAATAACATGTTGACCTCTCACACTGTTTAACATATTAACGCATGCTGCATAAAATTTTATTGTCTGGTATCTCACTTGTTTATCCAACAGCAAATGTTATATCTGGTGCCATTTACTGGGAGTGAACAGACTCTTGTCCCAGTTCAATGACAACTGAATGACCCTTTCTTAATGCCACTAAATGCCGTAGGCATACTGTGTGACTCAGAGTGCCCGTGCATTATCCACAAGAGGCCTGCGTCTCTACTGAGTATTCTCACACTCACTGTATTTACTGAACACTTTGGAGCTCACTTGTAAAGCCGTGCTTATCGGTGATGAATCCCTGGGGTGGATCCTATGGATGTTCTATAATGGTGCATGCCAAACTGCTCCTGCAGAAACAGTTTCTACCTGGGGAACTGCAATATGTGTTGCTTGACACATACTGCATTTCCCCATTCAGATCTTTGTAACCCTATCATTGCCAACACGACTGCTGAACTCATGTCTTTTATTTGAATTGAGGGGCAATGGATGCCCCCTGAGAAAGCCCCTGGAAAGTCCCCTGAGGCATATTGTAAGAAATTAAATGTGTGGGGTTGACATGGGGAAAATACATTTACAGACTGTATAAATCTACAAATTTCCAAGTTTCAGGAACGCATCATAAATCTCATAAATCCCCATGAGTAACTAAACCTACAACATCACAAAGTACTTTTTAAAATTCCATTTTGGACTGTGCTATTTAGGTATTGTGATGTTTTACTTGGTGCCCCTAAGCTGTTGTGTTAGCTAACTGGCCATCTAATGTTTTTCCAGTTAAAATATTAATAAAGCTAGTGTGAGAAAAGATACGCACAGAAAATAAAATACTAATCAGATGGAAAAAATAGAGACAAAGTGATAATAATAAAATACTAAAATATAGGAGTTGAAGTAAGTAAAACCAGAGATAAGAAGTAGGTTATAAAAAGTCAGGCTAAAACATATAAATGAAAGACAGTGAAATAAATAAAATAAGTAAAGTTCAATTAAAGGCCAGTCTAAAAAGATAGGTCTTAAGTTTGCTTTTAAAAATATCAACACTATCTGCTGCCCTCTGGTCCTCAGGAAGGTTGTTCCAGAGACGCGGACCATAGTAATAAAAGGATGCCTCACCGTGGGTTTTTGTTCTGACTTTAGGGATAATTAAAAGACCACTACCAGAAGACCTGAGGGGTCTAGAGGGTTCGTAGGATAAAAGCAAATCTGATAAATAGGTAGGACTAAGACCATTAAATCCGCCCACCACTAGTATAGAGGGGCTGCTAAAAATAAAAGAGTGATGTTCAAAGGATGTGTAATCATCAAATATAGTGACTTTAAAACCAAGTGACGCTGAGAGGATGGTTGCTGTACCTCCATCTTTTTTACCTTTCCTGGATGAATATGAAAAATTGAAGTTTGGTGGTGAGGCTTCAATGAGAGCAGCTGCTCCGTCGGTGTTTAGCCATGTCTCAGTTAAAAACATACAGGCAATATTATTATCTAAAATCAGGTCATTAAAAAGAAATGTCTTGTTTAAAAGAGATCTGACGTTTAAAAGTGCCATATTCAGGGTCACTGGCGAAGTTTTCTTGGGGGGGGGGGATTTACAGATAGTGGTTTATGTGTACATATGGATCTGAGATTATTCAAATTGATGCCATGAGATTGTTTGAGGTTATGTTGTTTAGTGCCGTGTTTGTTAGTTTCCATAACCTAAACTTGTAAGAACCCATAGGTTCTAGTAGTGGAATACAAGACAGAACGTCTTGTATTCCACTACTCTAAAACAGAGAAAGGTGTAAAACATAAAGCAACACAGAGACGAACATTGTCATTTCTTGCTTAGTTGGCAAGTTCAGTTTAGTTGTGGGACAGATAATGGAAATGGTGGCACTAATATAGATTTTCTTCTACATTTACATGAGGTGATTTTTAAGATTAGTATTGTTTAGTTAACAGAAGAGCTTCACCCACAGTAGGAGGTTGACAGAATGCAGCAAAACGTGAGACTGTCAACAAACCAGCTCCCACGCCGCTAAGCAGTTCTGCAGAGCTGGATGGTTGCTGCGCAAAGGAATACACTGCACAGCGCCGGTCCCGCTCATTCTCTGCTCCATACTGTCAAACAAACCCTCTCGTTCAGTTGCTGAATCAGAGGATAGGGAAGTGACTGTAGATTCCAGAGAACTGACTGGTGGATAACAGTGTAATCAGTTCTGTTCCTTTTGTTCTTCAAGACAAAAATATAGCAATACAGCATTTAGAAAAAAAAGGTCACCACTGGAAAAGTTGCATGATTTTGAAAATACCATTGTATTTAAACTAGCAATACTCCCCACCACTGCACACAATCTACAATTTACATGGACAAACAAACAAGGGCACAAAATGCACATCAGATAATCCGAATCAGAATCAGAATCAGTTCTCAACAGAGAGAGAACAGTGAAAACAAACACACAACCTGTGATAAAGGCTACATACACCTCAAGTTACGGGACATTAAATTCCTTGTAGTGGGAAAAGGCCTATTTGTTGGGACCCTTTAGGTTTGAGTCAGGTACCAGAACTCTACATGGAAACCAGAATGTCTGTCTGCATGTACCAGTATAAATATAACTTGTAGGCAGCACCAAACACAGTATATTCTTTTATATTTTAATGGATTGCATTAATTTAGAACATTGTGCATGTATTACAATATAATATTATCATTTTTTCTGACTACTGCAGTCAGTCATGTATCCCAACCTTTGCTCACCTCCTTCATCCTGACTGACAGACTGTTAACCTCGGGCTGACTGGCCATCTGGAGTCGGGGTCAACAAACAAACAAGAGGGTAAATATGGCAGTGAAAGTCAGGATTTTGTCTAATCCTCAAGTTGTGGACATGGGACATTTGTCAGACTGCATGAAAACTATGTAAACAATTTATATTTCTCTAAATAATATTGATTTGCTAGATTTTAATGTCTCTGATCACAAAGCTGTGATTTTCCACACCTGGCTCCTGCTTCTTGCTCATAAGCCATCTACATGTATCCACACTTGGCCTTTTAATTCCAAATCAGCTAGCTGTTTTTGCAAAAAGTTCTCATCTGCTTCTGCCAGTAATACCCTTAATCAGAAGACTCTCTCTGTAAATGATTTACAGATAATTTTAATAGAACATGCCAGACTATCCTTGATGACATCGCCCTTATCAAGATGAAACGAGCAAAACATAACACCCTCCCCTGGCTTAATGACCATACAAGGGATTTAACAAGGCAATGTAGGAGAGAGCGAAATGGAAAATGGAAGAAAGACAAACTCAAGGTATCTCTTGATATCCTTCCTATTTTTGCCACAACCCCAGAGGTTTAATTTCAGGCAGTCAGCTCAGTGGATAGCCCTCCTCCTAGCCAGCCTATGGAAGCATGAGAAGCTGAGAAATGTGAGTAGTTTCTCCTCCATTTCATAAATAACATAGATTACATTATGCTCCATATTACACCTATGAAGAGAAATCTCCTCATCTGTACTGAACCCTCTGCCTGCATGCCTCACTTTAAGCAAATTTCTATGTTAGACTTAGATGAGTTAATCTCCCACTTAAATTCTTCCACTTGTCAATTATGACATTATCCCCACTAGATTTCTAAAAGAGGTATTTCAGAGTGTCGGCCCACAAATTCTCTCTTTTATCAACTGTTCAATTTTAATTCTGCTCGATTTGAGTTCCGCATTTGATTCGATCGGCCATGATATCCTTTTAAATCGCCTGGGAAACTGTGTTGGCATTAAGGACACTGCTCTTGCCTGGTTTTGCTCCTACCTCTGACAGATTTCTCTGTTGTAATGGGAAAATTCTCCTCATCCCCAGCCCCCCTCTCATGCGGTGTTCCACAGGGGTCAATTCCTGGTCCTATATTATTTTCTATTTATATGATTCCTTTGGGTCAGATAATCTGTAACTATAATATCAATTTCCCCTGCCATACAGACGACACCCAACCTTATGTTCTGCTGACTGGTAGTGACTGGTAGTAGCATATTTCACACTGCCTACTAAACATTTCTCAAAGTTGGGAACACAAGTCCACATTTTTGATGTGTTGAAATGGCCTAACACCAGCACATCAACCACAGAGATCAGATTAAAAAGACCATCTTTGGCAGAAAGTTACATGTAGTGTTAACTAGCTTAGTGTTGTGGCAGTAGCTCGATTTTTCTATGGTGAAACATTTTAACAGCCCTGATGTTTAACGTTCTTCACAAATGATCAGTGAACCAGCTGATTTTTTTACTTTGTTGGTCTGGAAGCTGATTTATCAACTCTATCAATTAAACTTTTCCCCAGAATATGTAATATATATATATATATAACAAATATTTTATCAATACTATAATTTTGAATAATCAGCTTGCTATACAATAATAATCCAAGAACATGGGAATCTGGACAGTGATTTTCCACTTTGCACTCTGTGTTTTGGATGAAGAAATACTGTATTAACACATCCACAACTTCTGTTATGATATCATATTGTTATAAACACACATTCTGACTTGCCACCATGACTATCAGAACAGTAACATGACCAGCTGATCCCAGTGTTTTGTAGGAGAAATGATCAAAGTAGTGCTGCTGTGTAAATAGTGCTCAATGTTTGTCAGACTGCTATAGAATGAAGTTTCTAATTTCCTTTCAGCCATGTCAGTTCTTTATGCTGTATGTTCTACTGTTAAACTGGTCAGATATTTGTGCAAATGTAGGCACAAGGTGATTACAAGCAGGTAAAATAAACTTACACAACTTGACACTCCCATTTGACAGATAGTCACACATTAGAAAATTTGAATTTTTATGAATCCATGTATTAATCCATTTGAGGGTATCATATTATTTTACATCATCTAAACTCAGAAGTTTTACCACTCATTTCACTCAAAGTTAAAGTAACTGAACAGACACAGTGCAATTTAAAGGTTTTATTTACCCAAATATCAGTATCCATGAAAACAATCATTTAACTCAAATCTGAACACATTTGACACGGCAAAAATAATGCAGCTCTCTCTAGCCTCCCAGGGACTGATGTTCAACTCAGAAAGTGAGCTACAAACATGAGCAATGAACATACTGAGATGACACACAGACACAAAAGAGGAACATTTGTACCTCTCTGACCAGACAAACGGGGGGGGACATGGAAATACTATACATTACACAAAATTAAAGATATAACATTAACTGTAAATAGTTCCTCAGTTTAATCCACAATATTACTTTGCTCTGTATAATTTAACATAATTTATATTGGATATCACACATGAATTTATGACTTAAATTTTGATCTCTTCCCATGAATCCTGATGAGTTGGTTCTGACCAATTACCACACCTGTGGTATATACAGTAGGTAAGTCAATGCCCTAGGCTCCTCCTTAGGAGGGCGGGATTAGGAAGAGGGATGATGGCAGACATGGCATCAGAACAGGAATTGGAGAACAAAACTGAAAATGAGGATACAAAAGGATTTAAAAATAAACGCAAGACGAATTCTTCAAGTGATTCCAGTGAGCAACTGAGGAAAAAGGGGTCGTATCTTGTTGGAATGATAGCGGTGACAAGAAAGGATGGCATTTTCAAGAATCCACATGAGGTTGGAAAGTTTGTTGAAGAAAAAGTTGGAGCTGTTAAGTCGGTCAGGATAACTAGAAGTGGGATGGTCATAATTAATTGTTTATCTAAGCGTCAGAGATTGAAAGCCCTGGATATTAATACATATAAAGATCATAGCTGTGTGGAATGCTTCCGATTTAGACCAGAAGCAATGAAGAAAGGAATCATAAGTGGAGTGGCACTGTCAGTAGATGAGTCATTAGAGGAAGTTGAAGATGTGTTTGAAGCAAGAAGAATGGAAAGATTCAGAGAAGGAAAAAAGCAGACAGTAAGTCGATATGTTTGACCTTTAAAGGAGAAGTGCCAGAAAGAGTGTGCCTGGATTATGTGTGCTACAAGGTGAGGCCTTATGAGAGGGCTCCTCTCAGATGTTTCTCCTCTCAGGAGTATAGACATGTTGCTGCAGTATGTAGAGGAGTCAGAAGATGTGGGAGATGTGGGAAGGACAACAGCAAAATGGAGGATTGTAAAGAACAAGCAAAGAGCCTGCACTTATGAGGGGAACCACCATGCGGGGTCAGCATATCGTCCAAAAGTGGAGTGAAAATGAGTAAGATCAGAACAGAAACGGGTTTGTTTATACCAAAGCTGTTAAGAGAGTGGAGAGAAACCATGAGATGGTGGCAGTACAAAAGGTAACAGAGCAGAAAAGGAATGGAGCTGAACAAAATATCTGCATGGACAAGAAAGGCTTTTTTGCATTTGTTGCCATGGTTATCAATTGTGCTGTTGAAATACATGGGAAGTCAGAAAGGATTTAGATGGTGTTGGACACTGCCAGGAGAATCTTGAATGTTGTGGACATTTCTGGAGACAAGCTGGATGTAACACTAAGGGAGAGATTTGCACACATTCAGTTGTTTGTCGATCAAAAATCAGACAGAGTTACAGGTAAACACTAACCAGGGAAAACAAAAAGAGGACATTTTATTCTAAAATGACTGTAACTTTGAAATATATCTACTTGATTTGACTCATTTGGACGGCTTAAGCCTTTTATTAGATTCAGATAAACTTTTAAATACATTTTTATACAAAATGAGGACTGTGGATTTTGTCCCCCATCACTGACAATTAAAGTACATTATGAAGGGATCTTCTAATGGTCAGTATGAACAGGAGGAATAATTACAGCAAGCAAAACCTCTTTCAATGTTCACATGGGCACCTGACTACTGTTTTTTCTGAGGGGGGGGGGGATTTATTATGGGGACAGTGGCGAGATAACAGGACTTGAAGGGAGAGAGTGATGGGGGGTGACATGCAACAAGGGTCTGCAGCCGGATTCAAACTGCAGATGTTGTGGTTATATGGCATGTGTCTTGACCAGTAGGCTACTGGGGCCTGACTACTGTTTTAAGACAGACTTGAGAATTTGTGAACCTATTCTTCAGTATTCATTATTCTTTACCAGGATTCACTTTTGTTGTAAAGAGAGTAAGACACTAACTTGATTTGTTAGCACTGTTTTGATTTTTACTTTACATGCTGCTAATTTTGGGTTTCTAAGGTCAAAGAACTTGTGATTTTTATTTATGTCAAAGAATATAAGTTTTTGCAAAGGCGTTGCCTGGGAGAGTAGAGCTCTGCCTGTGTGCTTGTAGTAATATCAAGACAATATTGCACTACTGAGTTAGTGTAATGTAATGTAATTATTGCATGAACTGTGTTTTATACAAGGAAAATATCCTTTTTTGTGATTTCCATGTTGGATTTTACAAAACAGGACTATTTGCCAGCTAGTATTGAGTTTTGTTTGGGGGAATATTTTGTGCAAATAATTCTGTAACAGGAACATTCTTCCCCAATATACCTGATGTATACATTACTTAATAGTGTATTGGATTTAGCTAACTCAATGTTAATCAGTGGTTAAGTACATTAGTAAATCTGAACATTATTCTCAGACTACCATTTGTCCTCGTGCCTTCTGATAAGCAGGGGAGGAATGTCTACTCTCCTGAGTTAAACCAATAGGCCAGAGAGTGAAATGGGGAGCTCAAGCCTGAAACTGCTGGCAAGAGCAGCCTGCCTTGCATCCTCTCTCTTAATTGATTGTATTGCTTTGTCTTCTGGTGTCTCACAGCTCATCAGAGGCCTAATGTGCTGTATGTACGTGTGCAGGGAGAGGCAGACGGCAGGAGGTCAGGCTGGAGCGAGCAGCCTCTGCAGGACACCAGCAGGTCAGAAACAGCATACTGGGCCACAAGCTGAGAGATGACTGCATCTTCATACCACACTGCAACTGTCACAGCACACAGGGGTCTCTGTATGTAGTCAACTGTACTGCTAAACACAGTTTACATGCTTTATATACTTTTCTCTATGAAAGAACAAAGGTGTGGTTAACACCCATTTTTTTATTGAGTCCTGCACATTAGTGTCTAAACACATCACCAACATGTGTCTGCCAGGGATGGAGCATTCTGCAATCAGAATGCAACAGAGGTAGAAATTCAATCTCTAATGTGATCAAACTTTAGGGGACTACATGCTGCTTTAGCCATTATCTGTTTGCACAATGTGACATGGTTCAGTTCAACACCATTAAACAAGACCACCCAATTTGCAAATGCAGAGACTGTGTTCTATGTTGAGGCTGCAGTAATGAATAAAATGAGCCTGTGTGTTTGTGTGTTGCAATCAGCTGGGGACGTAATGACAAATCAGAACAACTTTCATTTCTGTTCTCCCTTGGAAACCCACTTTTGACTTGCCACCTTTATTGGATTACACCGACTCTAATAGTGTCCCCTAATGTGTCTCTTAGAATACTAATTGCTCCACACCAACATACTATATCTTCTTTTCACTTAATCTATGTGGACACCAGGGGTAAGAAGCACCCTCCCCCTTTCTTCAGTAGCCATTATCAAGGTGTTGTTGGGCAAGGCACCTAATCTCCTTGCTCAATGTTCAATCAGAGCTGTTCAGTGGTCCACAGTGGAAGATTGTGATTATACTGGGCATGACTGTGTTTAACTGTCTGAGTTACTGTGTGCACCAGTGGGCAAAGACTAGCAAATTTGATGAGTTTTGATTGGAAGAAGAAAAGGACTTTGACTTGAATTTTGACCTCAGTGCACATACTGCCATATCAGATATCGTTTTGTCTCCCATTTCACTGCCATCTGATATTATATTTGGTGCTCCTTGGCTGCATTGCAAGAGATACAAGAGAAGCTTAAAGTCCAACGGAAGCATCTTTAGCGAGTATAACAGAATATGTGGGTGGAGTATGATTTCAAGAGGACTCGAAATCCCAGAACATCAGTTGTTCTGGGATTTGATTGGATCCCTCAAACATGGGAATGGCTTAGGGTCTACGGACTGATACAGAGCTGTAGAGGACTGTTGGCGTCCACTCACATATCATTAATGCACATTGTTAATGTCTTTCAGGGCAAGGAGAAATTAATAAATTGGACCTCCTACAATGATATTGCTCTGCTAGCTGCTACAACCCATAAAGCTAAGGAAGTCAAGTGCTTTTTATATGATGGGAGAGGTTAGCTGGTTGCCCCAAATCATATTTGATTTGCGCCCTACTTTGCTGTGCTGGCCTGCTTAAATGGAGTTTAGGAGGTATATGATGTGGCAGGTATGATGTTGAATTTCTATCTTCTGATAATCAATCAGCAGCTTGTGCTGATTGGACTAGATTACCTTTTTTAATTCAGATTCAACCATCACAAGCACACATGTACACATGCTTTTGTTTACTTGCTAGATGAGGCCATCTTTTCAAGAACTAAGGTTTGGGGGGGCTACACTTTCCTATGCAAAGCGGGTGTGGATACTGTCAAGCAACATGTTTCTCCAAGTTGTTTAAGTTAGTTATAAAGTTCTTGAAAAGGGCATGCATCTTTATCCCCCACAAGCTACAAGACAATGATGACATGTTACACTTAAGAAATACGTTCTCTAACAAGCAGTCAATGCGGTGCGTTCAATGTTAGCTAAGTTAATCTGAGTTTCTAGCGTGAAATTGATCTACATTAACTGTAGTCAGCAGGGATGTTGTCATTGTTTGTGTTATTAATGTCAGACATTAAACGCATTTAACACCCAATGTAAGATAACTACAGTAAGCAAGCATTTTTCCTTTCTTTGTATTTTATGTGTTGTTTGCTCAACAGGTGAATAAATAATAATGTAAATAATGTGTATAAAAACAGTGAAACAGCTACATTTACATGAATATTGAATGTTAACTGTTAACTAAATGTTATTATATATTTAGACAAATAGTTAAGTTCAAGCAATTTTTTCAGTTTTTTTCAGTATTTGTTGGAAGGAGGGAGGGAAGAGATGAAGGAATGTTAATGGTTAAAATCTTTATCTTAAATCAATAAAAATTAAACCAGTCTAATAACTTATCTAAAGATTGTTTGTTGCTTTTTAGACTTGTGGCTTAAATGCATGATGTCTTGCAAGCCTCAGTATTATGATATGAATTGTATTATTAATTGTTGGGTAAAATAGCCTTTCTTTAATTTCAAACTGAGGAGGTTAGTTAATGCCTCACCCTGTACCCCAAACTGACCTCTTTGCCAAGTGGGTGTCTGTTAACAAGATAACTGCCCAAAAGCTAAACACTGTGACAAAATGGAGATTGAACAGACCTTGTGAGAGACCATTTCTGACCAATAACTAAAATATGGCCTGAATTAAAAGCATAAATGACCTTTGGGGTCATTTGAACCAGGTGAAAAGACGACAAATCAGTAAACATGGACAGAAAACTCCCCTCTTTTGGGCCTCTTGTCTTTCCCAGACCAGGGCCATACATTCTAACTCACATTCCTGAGGACATTTGTGGGGTTTCCCTGCAAATCTGAACCAAACCTGAATTTCATGTAAATTAAAGGTCTAATCATTATGTAAGTTATTTGTCATGTAAGTACACAAAAAATGGTATAACTTTGATAGTTGTGTTGTAATCTACTGAAGAGATATTCAGTTTTGATTTTATTACCTTTTACTACGTGTGACAACACTGCCCTTTAGTGGTACAATTTCGAATTTTCTTATGTTAAGAGTTAATGAATGTTTATATGGTAGCTATGCAAGTGTTACTTGTGATCTATTAACCTAATAGACAATCATATTTTAATAGTTAAATTAGATAAGTAGTTGTATTGAAAGAGTGAATTTTATTAAGTAATAGGAATGTAAAGATAATTGAAGAATTTCAGGTTGAAGTTTTCTTACATTGTTAAACAATAGTCATACTGATTGTTTTTATATTAAGTAAGAATTATGTTGAATTTGTATTTGAATATGTTTCTGAAAGTAATCTAATCACATAAGTGCTGCTTTAACTTTATTTCATTTCACTATAGTATTAAAACTTTGATTTCAATGTAGATGGTTTGGGAAGTTGAATCAATGAAGGCTGGATGTCTAGACATCATGAAAAGTGTTTTTCTATCAACATATGAAATATGTTTCATATGTTGATAGAAAAATTGAAGGTTAATGTTCAATATGTTAACAGAAGAATTAACTTATTACAAAATGAATGTGTAATGTTGAACTGTTTTATCTGAATGGTTTAAAAATATATGATACAAGATGATATGAAGTATTTAGAGATAGTGACTGAAGTGTTAACTTTGTGTTTAAAACTAAAACTTAATTCCCCAGTGCAAGAAAATTATTTGTCCTCTCTAGTTGAAGCCAACCACATCTTAAAAGTCCAGAGCAAAGGAAGTGAATATCATCAATAATTCCAAACTTTGTAATTAATGATGATATTCCGAACTTCGATGACTTCATAGTTGGATGTAGTTACAGGTGCAACAGAGCTGAAATGTCTCATTTTGTTTCCAGTAACAAATCTATTGTAAATAAAAGTGTAAGCCTTTGATATGGGACTTCAAATTGAAATGAAGACTGCAGGGATGACAGTTAAAGGTGCCCTTTTCTATACATTGTCTGCTATTATTCTTGTCATTTTAGGGCTTAAACTAAGTTTATATACAAGTTGTATGAGCACATATATGCAACAATGACGCATTTTGAAAGGAACAGTGATTTGGTTATGCATTCATCAAGCTGTGCCTGCTGATGGCTCCATATGTTAATGTTTCCATGCTGTTTCTGCTCTGTGGCTGTGATTCCAACATATTTAGGTAGTCTGTTACTTTAGATCATAAATCAGAGGTCTAATGATTTCTTTTTTTAATAACACAAAGTCTCATAGCATCAGTTGACTTGGGGAAATTGAGCTGTTCTATGAACATAAACTTAAAGAGTATAGACCAAATCACTGTGGCATCGCACTAACACAACAGTCACTTTCAGGTAGACAACTGGCAGTTGATTTGAATTGCAGAGATATGTGAAATCAGCAAACTTTCAGGACATTTCAAGATATATAGTTAAACACAGTGGTCCGACCTATCTGATGTTTCTGCTGTGCTTATTTTATGTACTGTGTTGTTTTGCTAGTGTCTTTGATAAACCCAATCTACCTAACAGTGACATCTCACCGCCAGTCAGACTAACTGGTGGCTGCCTTTGTCATAGTGGGAAGCCGCCTTACCACTGCTTTACTCATTTATACTTACTTATGCTTACTTTTAAATACTTTTACTACTTACTGCCTATACTTACTTATACTTATTTACATAAGTGTAGCCCAGGTCACAAAGAGTTATCAATACGGAAGTGCCTTAGCCAATCAGACCACAGGTCTGCAGTACAGTAGGCGATTTTTTTTTTCCCCAGGATGGCAAAGTCATGACCCGTCCTACTCTGCCTCTGATTGGCTTACCCTGATATTCTTACCCTAACCCTAACCAACCCAACCAATGAAGGCAATGAGTACCAGCCAGTCAGAGGTAGAGTAGGGCGGGTCATGACTTTGCCATCCTGGGAAAAAAAATTGTTCCCAGGATGGCAAACTGTAGGCAAGCTAGATAGCATACGCTAGTCAGATGCTGGGTGACACTGTTTGGAGAGGACCTGATGCTGAACGGTAAAAATGTAACTGAGATAAAACAGTAAAAACACAATATAATGTCAAATCAGAATGGTAACAGCCTGTACTCTGTTGTAAGCTTGTAAATGTCTGTATGTGAGAGGTCCTGCTCACTGAAACCTGCTGAGTGACAGAGGAACTCTCGAATTGGTGAGTTGCGGTAAAAGTAAATAATTAAATGCTGCGGCACAAGGTGCTAGGCTAAGCTAGTGAAGTGAATTCAAGTGAATGGGCCTAGCGTTAACAAAATTAGCACTGAGTACTAAACAGTGCGATTAGCCGACTGTTGTAAAGCTCATCTAAAATAAAGCTGACTCAGCTGGAAAAAATATAAAAACGTGACATGTAGAGTGTTTAATTGCTCAATGTTTTCTGTGGCTGGTAAAGCTACTAAACTGTTTAATACTAAAGCAACATATTAAGTTATGTTTTGTCGGTATTTTATTTCATTGGTATAGTGAATCTGAAGAATATAGTGTCTAAAGTTCAGACTGTAGGTTTGTAATTCATGTAATCTTTTGTTTTAATTTTAAAAAATACGTAAAAGGTTAAAATAAAACAGAAATTTAGTTTTAATTAATTTACTGTAACAGTTATTTAAAATGTTTTGATTGTACAATTTACATTATATGTATACATTTTGCTGAAGTTGAAGGAATTAACAATTCCTGACAAATCAGAAAGGCAACTGATTAATAAGCGATTCTGGCCATGTCAATGACTGCAGGTCAGGTTTTTTGAGTTGATTTGAAGTGATGGTGAGCCAACCCAGACGAGATCATTAGATCCCTGGATTGAAGAGCCAGAGCCAAGAATGGCCAACCTTATCCTTCTGCCATGGCGGGAGGGTAAACATCATAAACTGCACAAAGCCAGCACCACTCTTACACTCAACTCCCTGCACCACTTGCACAACCCTGAACCTCAGACTATGACTTTACCTTTTTGACTTGAAAAAGACACTTACCTCCTTCATTCTTTTTCAAACGCATTCCCTGTGCCTGTGGAAGGACTGAGTCGTAACCATCACTGGTTTAAGTGAGTGGACTGAGTATTCATATTATTGATATGGTGTATTATTGTGTCTTGGTTACAGTAATTTTGTTATTCCTGATGCAGTGAATAGCGAACTATTGTAAGGTTGAAGTGAGTTATGAACTGAAGTACCTACCTACTGATCCAAATGTTGAGAATTGAGATTATCTATATTAGGATGCACCCAGTCAGATAGAAAAGTAGTTGAAAAGAACTCAGTGGTTCAAAACCAAAGATAAAGTGACAAAAGAAATAATTTGTTGCTGAATTGAAACTGAGGTATCTTTGTGGAATCTCCTTGTCTTGTGTGGTCATTGAATATTGCAAATAGCCATTTCTGCCTCCTGTTCAAATCTGGTATCCTCTGATTTTGGTCCAAAATAATTGTAATCCGTACTAACTAGTAGTGTTAGGAGCCGTGTGCTTCCTTGTTTACTTCTTTACTTACTTAAACTGACATTTATTTTTGCTCTGCACCATTAAATTGTATGTACGTGATGCAGGGTTTTCTACATGGAAGTTATTGTAAACAAACACTGTGATTGGTTCTATATCTAGCAGATTATTTCAGTTCAGCTGTTTAAGTGGCATTCCACAGAGATGACAGCAAAAATGAAGAGGCATACATAAAATATACCGTCTCTTTTTGCTCCTCCCTCCTCAAACCCTGTTCCTCTGTTTTTTGCTCCTTGGCTGGCTGGCTGATTGACTGTGTGAATCAGTGTAGGTATGAACCCAGTAAGGAGCTCTGTGCAATATCGTGTGATTTTCTCCCATCAGCAGCTTATCTGATCCTGTGCCCCTCCTGTGTAGCCTGACAAGGTGTAAAAGATTCTTGACAATGGAATTAATTAGCCCCAATTTCAGCACTTACAGCTTTCTTAGAAGGCTTAAATACTACTGTGTGAAACTAATTGGCTGCACTTCCGCTATGCTAAATGGGAAGCATTCAGTCTAAATCTGAGTTGATATTAGGAGCTGCATGCATGCTTCACGGGTCTCTGTAATGAATAGAGGAGTGTGACATTGTAGCTTCTAGCTACAATATGCCTCCATTTAAAAATTGGATGTGTTTCAACTGATGTAGATCAGTTGTAGAATTACTACAACTATTTTTGGCATGTTTCTGAAATTTCCCCTTTTTTATTTTTGGAATGGCCAGTCCCCCCTCACACCTATGGTCTTGTTACACTAAGCCTCACTTTTGGCCTTGGGGAAAGTGTAGACAGCCACTTGTGTCCTTCTATACATGTGGAGTCACTAGCTGCTGATTTTCACCCAACAGCAGGGAGCTTCAGTAGGAGGCTGAACACATGCAAAAGCACAAAATTTAATTCCCATATTCTAACACCCAATTGCACAGGTGCCCCATCCAACCAGAAGGAATCACTAGAGCAGATTAAAGGAAATGATCCCACACTGGCTTCCCATTGGCAAACACTGCTAGTTGTGCTCAAAGGGGAATGCCGAAGCTAAAGCCCTGCTGCCAGGGACTGATCAGGCTGACTGTGTTTTAACACTGTGCTACTGGATACAATAGAAGTGCCAACTACCACAGAAGTCCCTTAAAGTGCAATGCCACCAATGGCTGCTAGATGCTGTCTTCAAAAATTCCCTGGCTCCAACTGACTCCCATTCAAAAAGTAATTATGGTCTCAATCACTAAATTCAGCCCCTTAAATAAGTGTGCTAATGGTCATTTTTGGAAATTATTGCTCCATTAATAAGATTTGAAGACTCATAACAGCTTTGATGTCTGCTGTGTGGGCATTGATTGGCAGCTATGATTAACTGTTGGCTCACTTGCTGCTCACCTCGGCTGCAGGACTCACCTTGAGTCCGACTATTGTCATGCTACCTACAGTAGCTAGTAGCCAAACATGACTTCCAAAGGCAAGGAGCACATCATCAACTAAAATTTGTTTGTGGGGTTATAGGTTACGTTGAAAATCACTGTATAATATTTCCCTGTGTGGAAGCTGGTCCTGAATGCTATCAGTTTAGGGTAAAATTAGCAGCTCTGTCCTGTTCTTTGCTATTTTATTTGGGGAAGTTTACATTTCAGCAACCCCAGCTATCATTACCTGAGACAGTGTTAAGTTTGTCAAATATAGCAGTTAGTCCTCATACTAAAAACTGTTTGGTGAAAGCATATATGATTTGAAAATACAAACAAGTATGTAAACAGCCAAACAGGGTTATGTTACAATGAAATAACAGTCTGATCTTTTTTCTTTATCATATTAATAATACCAGGACTAACTAGCAATACAAAAACAATGCTGTTTCTTTATTTTCATGTCTCCTACATTGATTATCAACTTGTGAGGATGCTGACATGCAGCTTTATATATACTCACTGGCAACTTCATTAGGTACACCTGTGTAATCCAACAGCTCTGCCATAAATTCTACATTTACGAAGCTTATACATTTTCAGTTTTTGTTGACATTGTCAGAAAGGTGATAATTCTACTTTATGTTTATTATTGAGGTTGTAGTGGGTGGTGGTGGTGTACTTGAGGGCATCATATTGAAAAGTGTTCCTAATATTTTGCCCCCCTCATGTAAGTTAATGGAGTGGACAAAATATTAGGAACACCATTCAATATAATGTACTCAGACCAGAACAGGTACAGCAGCATGGCCAAGCTGGTCTGAAACCATCTGACCAGTTACACCAGCATGGCCATGCTGGTCTGTCATCAACTGACTAGTTACACCGGCACTACCAACCTGGCTGCTCACCTCTCAATCATCTACACAAAACTGGTCTACCAGTTGATCATCAGTTAAACCAGCTTGAGCAAGCTGGCCCACCAGATAAATCCAGCAAGACCTGGCCCGCCAGGTCAGACCAGCTAAGGTGCTGGTTCTAGCTGGATTTTACAGTAGGGGCTTGCTAACGAGAGGGTTGGTTCTAGGGCACTGCAACACAAAGTTGAGCCTTGTTGGTCACAGGCTCAACAAAACACCAGTTATTGCAAGTCCTCCAAATTAAACAACCAAATGTGTTGTTTGTCCATGCACTCCACAACAACACAGGAGTGTTTTCTAATCTGGGGCCTTTATCAGCAGTAATCGGCAGGACAACATCACTTATCTTTCCAAAACTTACAAATCACTGTTAAAAATTATTCTGTTTTATGATGTGATAACGCTGTAGTTAAGGTCTGGTTAGGTTTAGGCACAAAAACCACTTAGTTAGGTCTAGTAAAAGATCATGGTTTGACTTAAAATGATCAATTTATTAAGGTTTGAGAAACATGGTGTAGGTTAAAGTTACTACTTCTTTAAAGTTAGACAACCTTCATCATCATAGCTACAATAATAACCACAGGTTTCAGGTAAGGGTACGATTGCAGTTATGTTCTTTAAAAAACTGACTCGTGGTTGGAAATGGTGATTCTCAAACCACAAACAGTGGTCTCTGTGACAAAGTCTGCTGTTAGGTTATATCATCCATCCATCCCACCTCCTCCAGAAATATGTCCACTTAAACAGACGTAACGTACTGACATTACAACCTATTGTGGTGTTTGTCTTTGGGAGGACATTGTCAGTTATTGAGTGGGTGCCCACCTGATGACCCTGTTGAATTGCCTGGACTCTTAAATTCACACAATTCATACTGAAACCATGTTCTTGAGGTTGGATGGCATTTAGATTAAGCTTTTGGGTCAAACCAGCATATCTTAGCAGAGTCAAACCTCTGAGTATTTTTGCTTGGGTAAGGGTAAGATTCAAGGACAGTTGCATTAAGTCAGAGAATGGAGTTTTCTGATGTAAATTGTAGGTATTTGTTTGACAAGTGGAGCTGGATAAGCAGGGTTGATGGCTGAACCACTGAGCAGACCGTGGCATTCAGATAAAACTGCGTGCCCACCAAATTAACTGAACTGTACATGTACAGCATGTACCTTTCCTAGTCAGGGATTCTGATGATGTATCACCATCCAATCTAGACAAACTATGATCCAGAGCTTGACTGGGATCATCCTAGAGGATAGTAATGAGGCTCCAGCTCTATCAGCGCCACACACTACTGACCACTGGTGCAGCATCCTGTGACACCATGCAGGCTACACTCTGGGCCAGCCTCAACATGTTTTTAGTTTTCATGGTGATAACATGACTCTGCATTTTGCTTATGTTCAGCTGATGGGTGTGTGTGGAAGCTCTGTAACACAAGCTGGCCATCTCAGCTCTCAGAAAAAAGCCACTGTCGCCCCTGGCAGTTCACCTGCTGCTTGAATACAGGTTTTGTCTGTGCAGGAACTTAATAGCATTGACCTCTGCAAAAAAAAACTCAAGTTGAAGATTTTTCATGCTGTCCTTTTGAGGAATGACTAAGTGATGACTGCCTTTTGTGTGAGCAGCCATCCCGCTCCTCTGAAGCCAGGGATATGCCAGCCAAAATTTAAAAAACAACCACATTGCACCTACAATGGAGGATGTGCCCTTTTCTTCTGTCTGTTAGTTGTGATAATGCTCTTAGGCAATAGTTCAATTATGTCATGTATTATCAAAACCAACAGAAATGAAAAATAAGATCCACATTGTAGTAAACATTGAGGTTGAATCTGTGAACCTCTACAAATGCAACATAATCTATGCCTCCTGTTATTCTCTGTAAGACTGATTGGGATTTCTCATGAGACTGTTGGCTGAATACTCCTGTATTCCCCTGCCATGGCATTTTTATTTTATTATGTAGATGTTGTATGGTAGATCAGCAGATGTGTATGTGATTGCATGTGGCTTTAGCAGTGGGGTTATTAAAAACCACCATCTCAGCTCAGGCACAGACATTATACCTTGCAGTGAATTACAGGCTTTAATCAATTCACCTGAATGAGTACCATTATAGAGGAGTCATTCATCGAATTGTTTACTGGGGAGTAAACAAAGTAGAGCATTACAGAACAGGAAGCACTTAAGGTCCAAGTAAGTAATTTTCCTGTTTCCCACTGCCTCTGTGAAGTGCATAAACCAAGCAATCTGAAACAATTGGACAACTGGACAATTTTTCCAGAACAAAACTCAAGTTGGAGCCAATAAGTGGAAAATATATTATATTCTGTGAACTGTATAGACACTACGTGCTTTATAGTGACAAAGAAGCAAGGCAAAAAAATCCTATTCAAGTAGAAGCAATGTTGCCAACTTATGTACAATACAATGATTTAATATGTTAGAAAGTACCATAGTGCTATCCAGATACAGTGGACATCATGACACCAAACATCTCAAAAGAGAAAAAACTGTAAGCAATGTCAAGTTAATATTTGCTTTGTATCATTGTTTGATACAGATAGAATGATTCCAGCATCAAAGACAATATACATACAGCATACATACACGTGCATCACTATACACATGCATAATTCACATTATTCATTATTTATTATTCAGTATTACAGTACGTAACCAGATGTTTGATTTGATTCTTAGCATGCAATACATTTGGAATGAGATACAGTCAATGAGTGGAAGCACTGTAAATGCCCCCTGAGGACGTAATATATTCATTTTGAAAGAGCAACAGTCAATGGGGAAACTCCAACACTTGGCCGGCTCACCAATGGTGTAACTTCATCACTCAGCTACTCAGTCAGTAGCAGACGGGTTTGTAGGGCTGGCCCTGCTGTTGCGGTCCAGCCAAAAAACAGCTTTAATTGGCTCATTTTATTCTTAAAGTGCTTTTTGTATATTTTGATTTTGCTGTGGGGTTTTTCATATAGACATCTTTATTTTAGAGTAAAGTGATAAGAACTATTATCTGCTGTACATTTCCTTGCAAAACTGTGTAAGCTTGAGGATAAGACAAAAAATCTAAAAACAGTTGGATTGTCTCCAGCATAATTCTTGGCTATGCATCACCAATATTTAGTTCGTGTTTGTGTTCGTGTGTACAGTTGCAGGACACTGTGAGCCTATACTCAATTTGAAATAATTCACACTAAACATGCACTAAAACATAAGTGACAAGTGCCATGAAATGTCTTTTGGGTATAACTAATGTTACAATATGACAGCACCAACCAGGTAGAAGGTGATGACCAGGTAATACAGCCAAATTGTCATGGCAACCAGTGCAGTGAGTTAGGATTGACAGGTGTACAGTACAAACTTATCTTGCAGCGACCCCTGTGTCTTTGTGTCAGTGAATTGTTTCTGGGCTGTAAGAGAAAATGAAAACCAGTATTCTTTAGGAGTAACAGTAGCAACAAAGACATATTTATGTTTTAGAGACACTTCAAGACACCTAACTGAAACTATCAATTTCCCTGCATACAAGGGTGTCTGGTCAAAGTTTGTTTAATAAAAGTCTGGTTAGGTGATTGTGCTTATAGTATAATTTTATTATCTGACTACTGCTGTTGAGCAGTTAAATTTTTAAGCTATATTGTTTACAAACCTGGTTACTCATCTGCATGTTTACATGACTCTAACATTATACAGGTTTCTGATTTTCTGTGCTGGTTGACTCCTCCGTATCCAACCACTCTGTCATTTCAATCAGGAGAGACAAGTGAATGAAACAAAAAGAACTGTGTATTATACAGATGATATTGATGATTAAGTGTTGTCAAAAGTCTTTGGCTCTTAGACTCTTCAGGGAGATTTTGAATCGAAGGACATCAGTCCTGAGCAGCAGCAAGATAGATCCCCACATGGAGTCCAGACACTGGTGATGGTGGCTGATGACTTCTGCTGAGGCTGATAAGGCTGATGAGGCTGATGAGGCTGATGAGGCTGATGAGGTGATGCACTGATGAATCTGCAAAGACTGGGTGGTGATGGGAAGGTGGTGGGGCGCGCAAAATGGCACCATGAAAGCACTAAGGTAGAGAGGGAGAAAACATATTTAAAAAGATAATGAAGGTGTGTCACCTTCTATTGGTTGGATGTGATCAGCTGATGTGAACAGCTGATGTCTTAATTGAGACCCAGTAGAATGACAGCAAGAAAATTATAAGTGAGCATGCATTAGGGACGGGAACAACCGATGGATTGAGAAATAATACTAATGACCTGAGCATACAAAAGATAGTCTCCTGACTGAACTTTCACTAAGCTTCATTTCTGTATCCATTGAGATATGTCAGCAAAATTTCACTTTTAATTTAGCGTCATTACATCATTAAGCATATTTTCTTTTACTCATTTTACTCTGCATTACTCAAGTTGTCGTCACATCTGCACACATGAGAATGAAAGAACAGAAACCTGGATAAGTTGTCACAGAATGCAGGTTTCGAAGTAACTCAGATGGCCTATTTGGATTTCTGAAAACCAGTATAAGATAAGCTTTCTAAAATCAGGATATGATGTATATATGCGCAAACACATGACTAGGATACTCCAAAAGCCTGACAATACCAGTGTGCATAGAAACTTACTCATTATTGCTGCTCAAGGAAGGAATAGGTATAGCCATGCACAGTCTATTTAGGAACACTAATGAATTTTTAACAACATGGAGTGTTAATCTTTTCCCACTTGTCAATGCTTGCACACATGCACTGACCACCAGCTCACAAACAGTAACACCTTGTTTACTCTGTGTAGCGAAAGCAGTATATCAGCAGCTGCTTCAGTACTGTGTCAGTTTCTATGATGCATGCGTTACTACTATTATTATTATACTATATTACTACTGCTGTGTGCTCAGATATTTTTTGGCAGCGCTTACAGCTCAAAACAAAGTCAATGTAGTTATCACATGTAAAATGTAAGAAAATCCACCTGAAGCCCAAAAAGACTGAACACATTCATCAGACACGAGACAGACAACTTGGAAACATATCTCCTGTGTATACAGCCTGTGAGAGTAAAACACTCAGTACACAAGTGTATTCTTGTACACTTCATTGCCTTGACATCAACTGTAAACAGTCATATCTTCATGCAGTCCCCAGAGGAGTGGTTACATTTAAAGGTGTTCAGACTGAATGCAAAGCAAATTTTACTGGTGGTTGCATACAAAAGCTCATGGAAAGATGTGTGTGTAAATGAGGTGAGACTGCATCTCTGTAAATTGTAAATGTTTCAACTTGAGCAAAAAAATGTCATGCTTATCTCAAGGCTTTATGGCTTCATGAGCACAGTTATCAATGCACAGTAAAATGCATCAGCATTCCTATGGAAGCCCAGCATTCATGTTAAATGATGTTTTGACTTATCATTAGGCCCCGCAATGGGTATCAAGCTATCTACTGGGCCTCATGAGAGGCAACAACTGCCTTTGAATCCTACTCTCACCCAAGCAAACAGCAGATACTCAGTGGCTTGACCCAGCCTTATATCTACATTGTATCTGCTTAGGCTAAAATGCTATGGCTGGCCTCACGGGCTTGGTAGGCAACTTCATCTGAATGCCATGGCCCACTCAGTTCTATAACCATCATCACTGTATAACTGGTTCCACTAGTCTTACCAATAGCCACCAATTAGCAACTCCTCTGATATGAGAAACTTACATACAGAGATAAGAGGAAATGAGAGGGACATGTAAGGCAATAACTAAAAACTGAAGTCCATGGTAAGCTTCGAGATCAGTAAGGGACTGAGCTATCTTACACCTTAAAGACACACGGCACACACACGATCTGTGTTTAAGCTGCTGGTTTGCTACAGCTAACATCAGTACAGCTGGTGCATTGCTTGTTTTGGCTTAAAGCCACTAGAAACCCAGATCCACAATAGCCTTCTATGTAATTTAGGGTCTTATGTACATAATAGTAACCATCTAAAAAGTATTAGAAACTAGTTTAAATCCAAATTCAAAATATTGTCATTTAAGTTTTTGTAAACATTCTTGATATTGGGTTTAAATTGGGCGTGTTTATGCTCGGACATTTATTATGAAAATGACACAATAAATTGTGCGAACCAATCATAAACGACGTGACGTGCTGCGGTAAGCGTATTGTCTCATTTCCAGTTGCTTGAGTTTCTGTGTTATTGGCAGCGTTACGGCATTTCAACCCAGTTAATTTTGCTATATTCTTCATTACTGTGGCTAATTACCTGCTGTACATTTATACGTACACTAATTCTGCTCTGGCACTCTTGGCTCTCTCCTTCTTTTAGCAACCTTTTTTCCTAATCACACAGTTGTTACAGGCTCTTCAGATCTACTACTTACTTTAGCTTAGCAGTTAGCGATGACTTCCCTCTCTCCCTCTCGCCCTCCTGCTCTTTCTTGCTTGTTGTGTCTTATGTTTAACTTTTCCTCTGCCTCCTTTAGTGATAATGGTACATGTAATAAATGTAGTGTATTTCCATGTTGGAGGCGAGGCTCAGTGAGTTAGAAGCGCAGCTCTGCACCATGGAAACCCGGTCTTTAGCTATTGTAGTTAACCAGCCCCCAGTAGCTGTGCAGGTGTCAATCAAAACATGATCTGCCACACCTACACAGTCTTGAGAAATGGTCTAAATGGCAAAATGAGGTGTTTTTTTAATTTGGTTTTCTAATAGTTAAGAATGTTTATATTCACTTGGATTTTTGTGGATGCTTATGCATTTTACTATTTCAAGCCAAATTTGCAGAGACTTTAATAAAAACACACTGCAAAAACACCCCAGCACAAACACACAAATGATGAAGTCTGACCACACCTTCAGAATATCAATGCCATTTCTCAAGAGTACCTATAACATTGTTGGACACACGGTGGACAGAGAAAAAAGATCAAAATGGATGCAGCAGGACCAGAGATATTATCTTTTTTTATTCCAGGCATTCTTCTTCCTTGTCAAGACTTGGCGCCTACATTACCCACAGTGCAACTTGACTGCCGAGAGTTTGTTATGAGATTCAGCTGTTATTTTAGTAGCGGCTAATATAGCCTCGAGCCACTAGCCATAAGCATGGAAGGTAACCCCACTTCTGTCTAACTCCAGACCCCCAGACTTTTTTTGAAACTCGATTTAGGTAAAAATGAAACAGACCACAAAAAAGGCACAAAAAGCTGTGGCAGAATTAAGGACACATTTGCACAAATTTGAAATTCCATATTTTGCTTCTCCAGTAGGCACAATTTCACACCTCTCTACTCTCAGCGGTGCACTTGAATATGCACTTAAAAAGTGGAAACCACATCAAAGAGTGTGTCTAGTGCATGTCTGGAATTTAATGACCTTTGGCAATTACAACTACAGTAACGAGTAAATGTAATTTTCTGCTTCTAGTTCTGACAGTAACCTTTCCTTAACGGAAAAAGTAGCCCAATACAAAGCCTGATGCACTGCTAAAGCAGTTCACAAGGCAGAGAAATATGATTGAGAAAAATATGATCCCCTGGGGCCATCAGAAATGGTCTATGGTGTGATGTTGGGAGTCAATGTAAAACTGGACACAGCAGAAGTGCGTCTACCTATATACCTATTATTGACTGGCTGGGCTCACCCCTGCCTCTCTGCACACTTTGAACCGCCGCTGTTGGTCCGATCACTCCCCCACTGACTGCCAGCTCAGGGACAGAGCTGATTTATAGCACACATGGGCAGAGTGCATATTTCCTCCGCTGTGAGAGATAAGTAACATACCTGTACTGACAGTGAGGATGGTGCAAGGCAAGCTCCTCATTCAGTGAAGCAGGGGTCTTAGGGCGTCGGCGCTTTTTTTTAAGCTTTTATAGTCGTCCTAATAATGAGATTGCATGAGCGCTGGATGAACGGTGCTCAATCATTGTCTTTGCTTAAATCAGATACCCAAAGCTGGTGGCTCAGCATCACACAATCAATCTCCTCTGGGACTGAAAGAACTCAACACCCAGATATCGATGGTGAATCCACTTTGAGGGGGTTATGGTTCTTTTGCAGTACAAGACATGCATTACAAAGCTTTTGTAAGATGTATCATCCCTCAGATTTCAAACTTCCATTTTTGTAGTAATATTTGTTACGATTCAGAGTGCATTAAACATCTGGCAGTACCAACCCTAACCCTCTACTATCCACTATTTCAGTGTCATTTCAATTAAATACTCACTTGTTTTGATTCCTTTTCAAAATTCTGCCACTGAGAGATGTTTACAAAACTGCAAAGTGCCATTTTTCTGAAGTATGTTTGACTCAAATGTTACATTTACATTTCCCTCTCTCTCTCATTATGTGGGTCTCAGAATGTGGGTCTGAAAAAGCAGCAAAAGATAAGTTTAACTCAGCCAATTGTGAAACATTTTCAAAAGCCTTCACTTTTATAACTGGCAAAAGCATCAACACTGGTATAGGAAGCATTTCAGCCCAAGTAACATTGTCATTCATCAGTGTTTGATAACAAGAGTACATCACTCAATTTACTCTGGGCCTATTTTATTTTTCTTACATATAACAACATTATATACATTCATCTCCTTAGAAAAGATGAAAGAAGCAAGATAATCAAATGCACTGACATTAGGCCTAACTGCAGGCAGCAGAACAATACAATATACTGGTATACATGCATGGAAGGTCTTTTAGCAATGCTGTTCATCTGTCATGAACCTGAAGCTTAACCACTTAAAATAAGCATTGATTTGTTTCAGAAACAACAGCAAAGTCGTAGTTGTACATTTGTTTGTCTTTTTTAACAAATTGAATTAATCCTGTGTAAAAGTTAGATTTTGGAGGATTTTCTAGTCAATGTATTGATTCCCATAGAAGGGCAAAAACAATTCAAGCTCAACCATTCTTTCTTTTTAAAATGCTGTAATCAATATGTTTTACTTAAACAATGGATCAAATGACTAATTTCATGCTTTGCCTTTGTTTTTTTTGTAGGTTTGGCTAACATGAAAAATATTTAACCTGTGGGACTTATTTTTAGCGATGTCGCTGTGTTCCCAGTTGCAATTAAAGCTGCACTAATCAATATTACATAAACAATGTGTTAAATGAGTGTGTGTAATGAGAAGTGTAAGAATACAGAGAAGCATCTCCCAGCTTTGCAGTTCCCCTCAGCTCTACAGAGCATTTTAGCCTCTTTTAGCGCTTTGTTCTGGTTTTACGTTGAACAATTTCCTTACCAACCTGATTTCCAGCAGCAGCTGTAACCCACTGTACGCTACCTTGTCAGCACAAAATAGCAGACAGACACAGTTAGTGACTAGCTAGTGAACATACAGGAGCATTTAGCAGCTAAGGGTCGGGTTATGCTGGAAAAGAACTAATTCTTCTGACATCCTTATAGCTGTTCTGAACGGCGACACTCGAAGGTGGAGTGAAAAGACCACGATTGAGAGAGAAAAGACGAATTATCATGGGGATGTTGCTGCACATTTTCAGACGGAGCTAGAGAAACCCTGGCTCCTCTCTTACCTCCACACAGCTGGTCAGTCACTGTGGGATTGTGTCAGAAAGTTACAGAAATTGTCGGACACAGTCCCCCGAATTCTGAAGTTGAAAAAGTGTTGGGAGAGAGGATTTCCAAAGCTGATCAACCACCAGACAAGCAGTTCCGAAACATGATTTACTGTGTTCCAAGTTATTATGCAAGTGATGTATCAGTATTTTAGTTCACTTAGTTTTTAGTTTTTCAATTAAAGCTTTTGCCTGTTTTATTGGTCCTATCTTTTTAGATAACTGGTATCTCAGGTGTGTTAATTAGTTAGCCAGGTGATCTTAATTAAAGGGAAACTTACTTAAAGAGGTTGTTCCACATTATTAAGCAAGTCTCAGTTCTCATGCAATATGGGAAGGAAGAAAGATCTTTTAGGAGATGAAAAGCGTGAAATAGTGCAATGTCTTGCAAAAGAACATGAAAACAATCAATATTTCACAAAAACCGAAGAGAGATCATCGAACTGTTAAAAGATTTATCTTACTGACCATTTCCTGCCCTGGTATAAAAGGAAGAATTGTGCCTTCTAGAACAAAATTATTTTCATGCAGGACAACGCACCATCCCATGCTGCAAAAACCCCCATTGACTCCTTTGTTGCTACGGGCATAAAGGGAGAAAAAATCATCCCCTGACCTCAACCCTACTGAGCACCTGTGGAGCATCTTTAAAAGGAAGATCTATGAGGGTGGGCGGCAGTATTCCTCAAAACAGCAGCAGCTCTGGGGCAATACTGGCATCCTCAAATGAAATACAATGGCTGAGAGAGTTGTTAAAGTGATCTCAAAGAAGATCTCATATGTAACTTGATCTGTAAATATGTTTTTTTAAATTGCATTTATTTTTTGAAAAATGATCTGTTCATGCAACAAATACAACAAATTTCTGTTTTGAATTCATTATGAATGTTTTGAAACTGCGTTGTGCATAATAATTTGGAACAATGTATTTTGAGTTCTTTTCATTATCATTAGTAGTTTTGCTTGCAATAACATCCACATTATAAGTGTTGAAGATAAAAAAATTGTACTACTTGTACTACTACAAAAACGGAATGTGCATAATAATTTTGAACACAGTGTAATTATATAAGAAAGCAGCAAATTTAATTACAAAAGCAGTGCATAATTTGGGTACAGGGAATATAATAATAATATGATAAGGGAATTTACAGGGAAATTAGACATGGCAGTATAGCCTTCATACTTTTTGATTAACATTCCACTTTACTTATTGATTTCCTTCCTTGATTTGTTTCAGTCCAGCAGCTGTTATGTCTGGAATCCGAGAGAGAGAGAGAGAGAGAGAGAGAGAGAGAGAGAGAGAGAGAGAGAGAGAGAGAGAGAGAGAGAGAGAGAGAGAGAGAGAGAGAGAGAGAGAGAGAGAGAGAGAGAGACTATGCCATCGCTGACATGGACTTCTCCCTCATCAGTGCATTCACTGTCAGACCACAAACCCCACTATCAGATCACTGCCAGATATATGTATATATAAAACCAACTGTACATAAGAAAATAAGAACCTGAGCCCTGTAAATTACATAAAATAAATAAGCAATATAAATGGACCCCTGATGGTGAAGTGAGATTAAAATATAATTACTGGTCTAATTAACACATTCCTCTCTGTACAGTTTCAACCAAAGCAATTAAATATGGCTGTTACAAAAATAAATACTATTCATCATAAATCAGCCAGTAAAGCAGGTCTTACTAACAACAGCTCTGCATCTAAATAGGACTGCAAAAGTGTCCGAAAAAAATGAAGACAGCAGTCCAACCTAAAACACGTCAGCCACAAAACACAGACCTGTGACAAAATGATGTTGAAACACAATACAAACAGAAAATAAGACATAAGAAAAAACAACATCATGATCAGAAACTAAGAGAAATTTAGGAGCCAAAATCACAGCAGCCTTGAGCTGAAACAGGCCCTGCTTCAGTTCTTCAATTTCGTTCTTCAATCAGGTTGCTTTCCTGAGATCTGGAGTTGGGGGCTTATTTCTCCAATACATTAGAGTGGAGATAAACTGGACCCTAACAACTACCGAAGCATCTGTGTGAGCATCTGGGTAATCTGGGGAAGGTTTTTTGCAGCATTATCAATGCCCGGATGCTGGCCTTCCTTACAGAACACAATATCCTGAGTAAAGTGCAAATTGGCCTTTTACCAGATCACTGCACTACTGACCACATTTACACTCTATTTAATCATCACATACACCAAAAAAACAACGATAACATTTTTGCATGTTTTATTGATTTTAAAAAGGCTTTTGATTCTATTTGGCAAGAGGGATTATATTATAAAATTCTCCAAATCGGTGCAGGGAGTAAACTTTATGACATAATTAAGTCAATGTATGTCAGTAATAAGTGTGGAGTAAAAATTGGCAACAAAACTACAGATCTCTACACTCAAGGGAGAGGAGTCTTTCAGGACAACAGCTTGTCTCCAACTCTATTTAACATCTACATTAATGACATAGCGCTACTGTTGGAGCAGTCTGGACCCCCTGGCCTGACTCTTAACAATAAGGAAGTTAAATTCCTGCTCCATGCTGATGACCTGGTGTTGCTGTCACCCACACAACAAGGACCACAGCAGCACCTGGACCTCCCGGAGCACTAAGGTCAGAACTGGGCCCTGACAGTCAACTTCAACAAATCTAAAATCATGATCTTCCAAAAAAAGCCCAAATCTCAGGAAACCAATCAATTCAAATCAGGAAACACCATGTAGATCACACCATATACTATGATTACCTGGGGCTCAGAATCAGTGTGTCAGGTAACTTTGGTCTTGCAGTGAATGCAATGAAACAAAAAGCATGTAGAGCAGTTTATGCAGTTAGAAGACAATCTTACAAAATAGACATACCAATTAGAATTTGGACAAAAATATTTGTCAGCGTAATCCAACCCATCTCCTTTTATGGTATGTTTTATGAAGTTTGGGGTCCACTCAGTCATCAGGACTACACTAGATGGGACAAGCATCCCATAGAGACCCTGCATGCAGAATTCTGTTGATCCATAATAAACATCCAAAGAAAAACATTAACCAATGCATGCAGGGCAGAATTAGGCCGTTACCCATTTATTATCAACCTGCCTGTTCTGGAACATTGGACAATCAAACCAAAACTCAAAACAAACTTAATTTCTATCTGACCCTAAACCATGAACATTATTTGGCAGAATATCTCTTTACTGTCAGAGATACAAAGCAGAGACAGATCCTGACCAAATACAGACTGAGTGACCACAGTCAGCCATAGAGACAGGACCACACAACAAGTCATGGCTGCCAACAGAGAAAAGAGTCTGTGGTCACTGCACGACAGCTGAGGTAGAGACAGAGATGCACTTCCTCTTAAAATGTGACAAATATAATAACATCAGAGTAATTTGATTTGTTAATCCCAAACTTCACAAAGCTAGATGACTGTGAAAAGCAACATATTGTACTAGGAGATGGACATGCAGCATACTGAGCTACACAATATGTGACTGCAAGTTTTACACACACACACAATGTGGTCTAAGGACTAACTATAAAGTCAGATTGGCCTAGCCAATCTTCAGTCATCAAACAATCTTTCACAAACACATACAAACAAGCACGCAAACACAAACACACACACACACACACACACACACACACACACACACACACACACAAAACACATGGTTGATGTTTTTTTGCCATTTTGTTATTCTTTTTATTTATTCTTTTATTTTATTTTATTTAATGAATTGTATTATCCTTGATGCTTTGGTAATATTGCTCATCTGACATTCATGCCAACAAAGCATACGGGAGAGAGAGAGAGAGCTTTTAGCTTTGTTTTGATCTCCACTAACTCCTGAGAAAAATATCTCTCTTTAGCTGCTAAAAGTTCCACAATTGGTTATAATTCTGTGAGTTCTGTGGTAAAGAAAGCCTCTCCACAGAATACATAGTAATTTGAACCATATTGATTGGTGAACTAGAGTCATAAAGCTTCAGGAAAAGTACTTTTTTTCCCAAGGTGAAATATTTTCAGCCTGCACAGAACTGTCTGTACCTCAATTTGCGCTTTCCAGGGCTAATCTGTGTCTCTTCCACAGACTGTATATAAAGATGGATAATGCATCTCTACTTCCTACCGCAAAGCAAAAGTGAAGTCAAAATATCTTGTTTCTGGGATCTGCCCTCTTGTTTGTGTGATGTCATTTGCACCCAGAGTCTGTGCAGTGGAGTTGGGGCGGCAGGATGACAGCCCGCGGGACACGCCCCCTCATCTTGACTGACAGCCTTCCCACTGATGAGAGGAGCCGCCATGGAGAAGGTAAACCAGCTAAAACCAGCCGGTAACTAGCAGCTACGGCTGGTAGTGAATCACAAATGAAAACGTACATTAGCGTCTTCTATCAGAACCTGCTGAGGTCACTCAGCTCATCTTCTGCATCTGACAGGTTTGAGAGTGGCCGTCACAGCTGTCAATCATGACATCACACCCCACCCATATACACGTCAGTTTTAGTGTGTATTACACTGGGGCCAAAAAACACTCATCTGAAAAAATGTTAACACTCACTGTTTGCACTTCACAGCAGTGAAAGTAGCTTTTCCTGTCAAGGAACAGAGCTTTGCCACAGCACTTGTCTTTATCATGTGTTGAAAAACCCACCACAGATGTGTGACGCTAGATAGCACATCAGTGTTAACACTGCTGGCTTCAACTCACTGCCCATCTATCTGAGGCAGACGATGAGGAGTGCTGATATAATACTGGACACAGAAAAATAAAAATGCACTGTTTGGTGCCCGCTGATGGATCTCAGCATTGAGCAGCCATACAGGCCAGCAGGCAGGCTGTCTAAATTCAATTCATTCAGCTGAGGATACAGAGCTCAATTGTCAGCCAGACAAAGAAGCAGACAATGCATGCATTTTCAATCTGCATTGTATTCTTCAAGCCTGTTATCCATTGTATATCTAAAGATGACCGATAGTTATTGAAAAATCTATATTCTAACCGTGCATACACAACTATTATGGATTATTATTATTTTCTTCATCACAATATGTGTTTCAAAATGTCAAAAAATAAATCATGTGTCCTGCTTTTAAGAAAATGCCTAAATATTGCAGAGCACAGCACAGTGAAAAAAGTCAGATAAATCAGCTGAGGAAAACAGCTTTCTTGATTCTGGTTTTGAGCTAAAAATAGAACATTTAAATGTCTCCGTCTCTCATGTAATCAGAAGAGAAATGTTACTTCTAGAAATTGCTCAAGGACATAGCTGCGATGCTGCTGGTCCCAATCATTCACAATAGAACATATAGTAGTGGTGCTACAGTCAGCCTCACTCTATCTTCAGTCTTTCAAACTTTCAACCTGAGATACAACAGAATAACAGAGGACAGTGAGATGGGAGAGATATGATGGATTGTACCAATAGGCTGTATATTATCAGCTGTCCACTATGTAGAAGAACATCTTCAACACCAGTAGGGATGAGATACTGTACTTCCAGCTATACTTAGATCCCTATCATCTCACAGACAAACAGGCAGCTGTTCACTTCATTTTTCAACAAATGCCAAGATGAGACCAAAACCAACAATAAATGTATCCAACTATCAAGTGTTGTCTGTGCAGCCACAGCCTTATATAGCTTATACCTCTGTGCCATTTAACTCTATTGTCACCCAAAAACTATTAAATAACACAAAAGGGCCCTACACAGCAAACTGACATCAAAGAACCTAGCCACTGACAAAGGCTGACTGATCAAACACTTTACATCAGCTCACTTCATCTTCTGTTAGAAGTTACATTTCAACACAGCCAAGAGCCAGCTGAGTGATGTCCTGCATGTATGTTCTATCCAACAGGAGTAATAAACAGTTTGTTGCCTGTGTTTCTGATCCAAAGAAAATTATGGGAGCACAGGCTAAACAAACCAGGCTACCATTGTCATGCCACTGTGAGTCTGTTCAAACAGTCTCATTACATGTTTGGAATGTAAATTTAAGATACGTCTGATCTGAATATTTTTTTGATCCTTGGAGAGTAGTTCTATTGTTGGGAAGACGTCACTCTTCATGCTTGGAAGCAGTTCCATGTTTATGCTGAAATGTACTACACCTTACAGTGTTAATGGTAATTAACTCTAGTTTCTGTGTGACAGTGGACTTCTGTAACACCGAGATGTGTGCTACATATATCAGTTGTGTATGGAAGTTCATTCTTGACTGAATATGTATGACAAAATAATCCCCACTCAGCTTTTTTTTGGAGCTGTTAAGTGCATCTCTCTGTGATGCTGTGACTGGTTTTGGACTGGTGTTCAGACAGCTGATGTGTGACCTTTCCGGAGTTATACAATGAGGTGGAGATGGAAAAATAAAAAGTGAGAGGCAGAATCAAAATATAATCAAACATTATTTGTTTAGATTGATAACCAACTGCACTGTGATTTTCATGAGTCTACACAGCAATCTGTAAAATGCCAATCAAAGCTGCATCTATAAACTTAACATTGATTAATTGCTTTAGTGAGATCAATTTGATCATTATTTTAATTTACATAGGAGGCATCATTTTATTTAGCTGTTAATATTCTTTTCGTTTTATCGTTGATATGAAAACAGCTAGTTAAGGGCGTGTCTTCATCCATTTCTGGATAATTGTGGGAGTGGAATTAAGGCGCGTGATTGAGATTTATAAAACAGAACCATGCATATGCATGGTTTTATAAATCTGATTAAAATAATGTGTTTGTATATTTCTGGCTTCAGTAGAGTTTTTATACATCTGGGCTAGTTCCATTTACTGATGAAGACTGGAAAGTATTTTGTTACACATAAACCTCATTTCGTCATCTGCCCATGTCAGCAGGGGTTCACGTGGATGAACACATCTATGTATTTATACACCCACTGTGGGTGTGTGTTTTTTTAAACTATATCTCGCTCTACATATCTATCAGACTACACAGGTAATTAGTTGATTTCAGTTTGAGTTGTATTTTTTAAAAAATGTGTTTTTTATTTGAGAGAATATAAAAGTTCACTTGAGATGGGAACCTCAAGCAGTGATTACCTCTCTACAAAAACAAACAGCTTTAAACTCTTTGCTCCTCTGAATGTCAAGCTTCAATGTAAAAAGTTGACATTTTACATTTTTTCTTACCAATTAGCAGTGTTGTAGATGACTCAGGGCTCCCTGGAGGGCGTAACTGGCTAAGCACCTTGTCGCAGGTACGTGAGACTGGGTGAAAACAATGTCTCCAGATCCCAGCTGCTGGTGTCCAGGACCTGCTGCAGGCTCGCTAGGGCCAACCTAGTTAAAATCTTCCACACTCAGATGGACTTCAGGGAGCAGATATGTAAAAGTGTCCAGTCAGTTTGAAGACAAAGTGCGTATTTATTCTCAAAATGCTAGTGCAGAAATCACGAGGAAAATAATTAAGTGATTGCCTAATTATTTCCTCAATGCCTTAAACAATCACGTAAGACCTGATAAAAGATCAACAGTGCTTATTAGACATATTATTACACCTTGCTTACGAAATGGAAAGTTTTGTGTTAAAATGTTTTTTAAAATTCACAATACTTTCATATTGTCGTAACAGAAACCATCATAGAGACAAATTAGAAGCAAAAGATAAACTGGTCAATCAACAAGGAAGAACTCTTAAAACCAGAGGGCTTAGATTCCTGGAGGGCTCCATCATTTTGTCCCTTTTTTTTGTAATAAAAGAATAGAGGAAGTGGGTGTGCAACAGAAAAGTCTCGTCAGCAAACTGTCAAATTTTATGTTTGATAAAAGCATACTTTTATATTCACTCTGATTCATAATGAAATGAGGAAATAATGCTAGCCTCTTGCTTCAATAACAAAGATGCACCATCCAATTGCTACAAAGTAAAATGTTCTACATTTGCCCCGTTTGCCCAAAAGAAATGCTGTCGTTGGGTGTGGACACTTTTTCAGACAAAAGTATGAAGTTGAAACTTTCAGGCAAAGTATAAACTAGTGTTTAGAATGGGAATGGCATCCCACAGTAACCCTTTTCTAAACCTAGCCTGTCTCCCAAACCACTGGTTCTTATGCTGTGTCTTCATATCAAATGGAAAGATTCACATATTTACAACGTGAGCATTTACGTCGCTGGACAACTCAAGATGGCTGTATGATTGCAGAGTTGTGAGTGAGGACTGAAAATACTGTACATTAACACTACTGTACAATATTGCACAATATAACACTATTTGTAAAATATGGGTGTAATTATCTTGCAATGGAATTTGGCTAAAATGAGGCATTCATTCGTTGGATTTACATTTACGCACTTAAACTGTTTTATAAACCAATTTTATTTGTGAATGAATTAAAAGAAATAAATGAACAAAACATATAAAAAGGTTGTGTTTTCACCGTGCCTGTACAACGTCGGCCCCCAAAAAAGCAGGGCTGAAAAAAAAACTGGCCTAGGATTGAACCTAATTGCAGACCCCAGTGTGTTTACACTGAAGGCTTCAAGTTTGTCAAGTCCAGTACATAACTTAGACCATGTCCACACTAAGCCGGCTAAATTTGTAAACACATCTTTTTCTCTCCGTTTTGGCCCACTGTCCAGACTAAAACTGTGTTTTTCATTCCTGAAAACTGAGCCTTTCCAATATGGCCTCCAGGGTGTGTAAATGTGAAAACGCTGGAATTGGCATTATCGTGTGTACGGGGAAAACAGAGCTTTGTAGAAATGCTGTCACATTGGTGACAAAACAGATAGTAGCGGTAGCGTGGTAATTTATTAGAAGAGGAAGAAGAAGAAACATGACAGTAACCACAATGGTGGATGGACTTCATGCAAATGTTGTTCTCTTATCTCTACTTTGATAGCCTATTTAAAGTTAAACTTAGCTATCTACCAAATTGTTGTAATCTGCTTGCAATAAACTAAATTTCAGGAAGGTGATGCGGAAACGGAAATACTACACAGTTTCTTCTTCACTGGTTTTCTTGCTCGTCTGTCCCCTGCACATGCCCGGGCGTTTTACTGTGGACGGAAGTATTTGCAGAAACGAGCTGAAACTCCTGCTGTGGACGCATGACGTTTTTGCTCGAAAACAGCGTTTTAGAATTTAACTCCTTCTAACCCCTTAATGTAGACAAACTAAGCACAGAGAAACTCAAACATCCAAGAGAAGTAATAATAAACCAAACACATTTTGGTGTACAGGTTTTCAAAAGGAGCTGAGTATAAAAAGCGGAATATAAAAATATTTTTGTTTCTCATTATTAGACAGTTTCACTGAGTGTCTGTATTTTTTGCAGTCTACACTTAGACTGACTTTATATATGCAGATCAAATTTATAAACTAATTGCTTTTGTGTGCTCATCTTGATTCGTTTCAATTAGTCTTATTTTGCTGTTTTCTCTTGTTGCATTATTTTAATTGTTTATTTTCTTTTTATTAGTGAAGCACTTTGTGAACTGTTTATATGTGAATGGAATATCATTACTGATGATGATTGAAATATCACTGCTGCTGATGTTTTGCAGGTGGATGCATGATGAATGAAAATGCCAGCTGTGTGTAATGGTTGTGCATAAGGATGATTGTTCTGGTGATGTTGGAGATCTTTGAGACCAGACATTTGGTGAAGTTATGCTTCTTCTGTGCTCTTCTCTGGTGGTGCAGCCCTGTCTGTGTTCATACCCAGACAGTCAGGAGCAGTTGATAAAACAGCTGATTGGGTAGATATTAAATTCTAACCAGCCACTTGAGGTCAGAAAAATTAATCTGAGGCCATAAAACCTTCTGAACTCAGCCATTAGGGACATAAAACAGCATCCTCTCTAGCAGCATCTCTGTTGTTTCGGTGAGGGAAGGAAACGGTCCACTGAGGTTTTGTAAATAAGGCCATCCCTGCGTCTTAAACCATGAAGAAAGATAGCATCTCACAGCAGTCAAATTGAATCACAAGCTGTGAGCTGGTGAGAATAACAGACACTCCCGTGTGTGTTTTCCAATTCTCTGCTCGGCCTGGGTTTCTGCTTTATCGATGTCCGTGGTAGAGTATGAGGTGAATACTTCAGCCACTTCAAGTCTGTCTTTCTTTCATCTCGGGGACATATGGGATCTAGCATTACAGCTGCTGCTGTCACCGTTACTGTAGCAACCTTTCATACATTGGCCTTTTGTGATGAAACTCGCATTCTCATATAAAGCTGAAAATCCAACGTGAGCACAAGCTCGAGAAAACACTATCTGCACCAGCTGCAAACTGCCTTCTGTAGAGATTCACACAGCAGAAAACTACATGCATGTTCTGCTGTGTCCGTACAGCACCGATGCAAGGTGTAGGAAGGCAAAAGGATACCCTGAGTGTCTTAATATAACTTCAGAAAAAGGATGGAAAAATCTTTCTTGAATGCACTCCTCCTCTACTCTCTTACATGCTTTGAAGATTCCCCCAAGCGAAAGATCACAGAATCTTTTTGGTGAATTATGCACATTATCTTTACCTACTTTCTCATTGAATATGTGGTGCAATGCATCAAAGCAGTTGGCAGGTGATGGCAGTGAGGATTTAGGCTGCTGTATTGTGTCTGTCAGTGGACAAGTGTGAGCAAGCCACCTCCTCCCTTTAGCTGCTAGAGTCCTGCATTTACCAGTTAATTCTGTGACTTAATGCAGTACACATCACAGCCAGTCACTGCTCGAAAGCCTTTACTAGTCAGGTATTGAGCTAGAAAATTGATTCAAAGTTGTCAAACATCACGACCCCATCACTGCTCCCTTCATGTGTTCTGAACGCTGCAAACCACTAGAGGGCAATCACTGTGTGAAGGAACCATCCAGCAAGTACAGCATGTGAGTGTAAGGGATAATGGCAGGCTTCATATGTGGTCTGCCTCTCCAGTTGCCTTTTCTATTTGAGAATACATCCCAGTGTGCAAAGAGAGCAGAGAATCGTGATTTTAGTTTGAATCTGAAGTCATAATCAGCAACACAGAGAGGCCTCTAAATAAAATGGAAAAAGTATCACCATGTGGCAATTTTATCCATTAAACAGTCAATTCAGGGTCACCCAAGCTGCATTAACATCAGAACAAAGCAACCCAATGTCTAAATTCTGCCCAGTGATGCTACAGTGCCGTAGAGGCTGCAGGTTTACTCAATGTGTCTCAGAGGATTCGTCTGCTTGTCTAGGAAAAACAAGATGAACTGTCATTATCTCAACACGCTGCAGATAGCTTGTGATGCACGCACCACAGTGTAAGGTACATTTAATCTAAGAGACATGTAGATTACAGTGTGAGGGGAAGTGTCATCGTGACTCCAGATTGTCTGCGCATTCAGAGGAAAATTACATCTTCTCTCGCAGTCCATAGACAGAGCAGAGCCTGTAGTGTTTTATTTGCCCAAGATATCTGCAGAAATTCTTTTAAAGACTGAGGATTGATGCTGCAGCTGCTACATTACACCCTAGATGGGATGGAGGAGGTAGAATGTGGAAGTGAGGAATGTGGGGCGTCCTGCAACGGATTAAGATGCTGACCGTGTAGTTGCAATGTTTCCAGTTCGATTGGCTGGGAGCTTTTGTTGCATGTAATTCCACTGCTGTCTCACTCTGTCACATCTCTACTGCCCACTGTCAAAATAAAAGCAGAAATACTCATGAATGATATATACTGTGTATGAAAAGTAGGGGTTAGTCCCTTACTAAAAGGTATTTTTGCAGCAGTCAAACCCTCAAAGCATTTCATGCTGTCCTAGCAAGCTGTACATTACACCACTTGCATTCAATTGACAGGCTTTGTTAGGTAAAATGCATGCAATTATGTATTTATGTTTTGTGGTTTGATTATTGATGTTTTTATTATTAAAATAACTATTTACAGAGAATAAATCAAAGTAATTTAATACCATCTTAAAATCCTATTTTGGTGATGTTCATTGGTTAAAGTTCACACCTTTCTGCAGTGATGTAGAAGTGTACTTGGACTGTTGGTCAAATAAAAAAAATTAAAAATTAAGATGCATATCTGTCATTATTTTATACATTTTATAGACTAAATTACCACATTTTTTAAAAGCCATAACTAATGATTATTTTTTATTATCAATTACTGTCTCAGTTGTTTGTCCAATCAATCACTTAATCCATAAAATATCTTAATATTCTAAAATTGTTTTTTTATTAATTGCTTTCAGAAGAAACATTCTTTTGCAAATGTCTGATTACATTGTAGATATTATGAAAAAAAGTGGGGAAAAAAGTCTGACAAGCTTAGAACACACTGATCACATTGAAGATGTTGTCCAAATAATAATGGGGCTTTCAGCTGAGCAGGTTACATCACATGACTGCTCTTTAATGTTCTTAAACAGTAACACTATTAAGAGGCTCACTGAGTGGTCCACTTTGGTCAGGAGTATGCTACAGCATTCAGACTAGCAATTTACTGACCAAAGGTCAGGTGTGAAGGCTATCAGCACCTAGGGACAACTAACAGCTGCTGCATATGATCAGTTGTAAACTCTGATGATGGTTCAGTTGTTTGAAACAACTTAATCATTTTATATATTCTTCTGATACCCATACTCCCCCTGGAAGAGATTTGAAAATGAATATTCTAATGCTGATGCCAGCCTAATGTGCAGGCCTACCTTTAATAATGTCTAATGTAGCATTAAATAGTGATGCAGCTGTGCACACTTAGAGAATTCTTAGGGGTTGTTGGTTAAGGTAGTGGACAAAGAGAACTGCTTAAATGTTCAAGGAAATCATTATAAAGAACCATACTTCCTATAGTATGAACTGATTTAGAACACTTGATGCATCCTTGAAGGCAAGACTCCCCCAAGGCTCCACAGGTTGGGGGCCTAGTGGCTCATTAGTGTCCAAGGGTCCTCAAGCAGTTTAATGTGACCGTGCTTGTCAACAGCACTTTCAAATACCACAGCGCAATTTTAACAAACATGAATAACCTTTTTTAAATGGATCCAAAACGAATTCTTTGAATATTTTGTCTTAAATGTTTCCAACTCTTTTTTATTTTAAATTATGATTAGCAGAATCCAGCGGTTTGTTGATTTTAATTTGCCACAACAGGATTTTTCTACTCCAGGCAGCTAGAGCTGCTGTTGGCATGGTGGTGGAGAGTGTCAAAGTGCCACCTTTTGCATGAATAAACACTGACACCACACACGAATGAACGTCTCTGTTGAGCTGAGTCTATTTGGGATTTGGCGCAACAGAAACGAAACCTACCTGTTGAGTGGACCCACATGCGGGGAACAAACTCTGCCTTTTTTGCAGCGCACTGTAAGCTGGAACGGGAAGACTGAACGCGCATCCGGCGCGCTGAACCTCCAGCCCTGAAAGAGTTAAACAGTTTTCCCATGTACGGAGGAGCGGCTGGCTGGAGGTTAGTTAGGCTGTTGCGGTGCAGAGCGTGTGGACGCGGCGGTGTACAGCAGCAGCGCACCACAACCGGCCAACTTCACAGCAACGCTGCCGCCACTACACGACAAACCAGCCATGTCCGAGCGAGGGAGGATCTCTGGATTTGACGGCGCACAGTCTCACTACTACTGAGCTTGTGTGTGAGAGGGAGAGGGCTGCTTTTTCGCTTGTGTGGATATCGCCTTCATGGACGGGCAACGGGGCTTTTACGAGATGGACCCGACAGAGAACCCCAGCAAGGCGGCGGAGTATCTAAAGGAGCTGAATAAGATCATCGAGACCCAGCAGGGGCTGCTGGAGAAGCAGAGGGTCCGGATTGAAGAGCTGGAGCTCCAGGTGACGGATCTTTGCAAGGAAAATGTCTGTCTAAAGGATCAGCACCAGCGGCACCTGGCCACCTGCAGACTCCAGCAGGGCAGCCACTCCAGCCTGGGAGCCATCAAGGAGAATGTCATGCAGGAAAAGTAAGTTGGCTGTCAATTTCCTGCACATGGTTTAGATGAACAGGGTGCTGTCAAAGTTTATGTTCCTCATTTGTGTCACCAAATTGTTCGCTCCATGGCTGGAGAGACCAGCATGGTGGGCGGCTGTGTTTATATGTGTCATCCCCGTCAATTGTAACCACGCAACCAAATCAAATGCCAACTTCTCTGCCACTTTGTCATGGATCAGGTTTTTAATGACCCGTGTCATTTTTTACATTGTCAGGGATTATTTCAGGCTCGCGCACAGGCTGCGCACGGTGTCCACGCGTATTGCGTAATATGGAACCCGTAAAGTGTGTGTTACACTATGAAAATTATATTCCGGAAAGCACAGACAACCGTGATTGAAGTCGAGATCGGCGGATGTGACTGTTTTTATGACAGGAGAGGAAATATGGAACTGTCAGAAGTTTACGCATCTTTGTTCCCAGTTCAGCCTTGCTTAGGATGCACGTATAGTTTCTGCTAGATATTCTTTGAAAACATGATCCAGAAATAATAATGCCATATTAATGTTTACGTTGTCTTTGACGTAATTCCCATGATAACCGTGGAGGGCTGTCAATTGGAAACGGCGTAGTTGTTTTGGAGAGCTTCAGAAATGTTCCATCAAGCCTGCCAAAACACTGAAGGTTAACAGTCCAATAAGACACTGGTGCATGTTCTGTGCTTTTTAAGTAGGAAATGTGCATTTATATACAGTATTTAAGAAGCTGAATTTCTCATTGTGATGATTTATTCCCAGTCGCAGCTTTTCATATTCTCAGCTCTCCACCAACTGTACATTCATTTCCTTGCTGATTTCTGATAAAACATAGACTGGCTTAAATTAATTAAATTAAACTGTGCTATGTAGCAGTTGGCGGTATGGATGACTTATCGGGATATGTTGAAATTTACACAGGCTCGTAATTGCAGCGGGGGACGGTGGGTCACGTCGGTGGAATTTGCCCCCCCCCCCCCCCCCCCCATTTGTAATTGACACGACACCAGATTCCCAGATTCCCCACAGATAAAGCTAATTTGTTCCGTCAATATTCAGTGTAAAACCGACTTAAAGCGCACTGCATGTGTATCATTCACAGAAAACCTGCTGCGTCTCGTTTGTTTTCATGTCAACAGCACTAGTGGAAAGCAGCTGAGTGCAGTGCCTAAGCTTTGGGTCCATCATGTAGGTCCTGTGGGCTGCCCCTGCTTCAGCCCCGAATGACTGCATGGCCCCGCATATTTCTGCTCCTCAAAACGAGTATTTTAATGTAACAGAGTGGAACTTGACAGAGGGAGGGGCAGAATATGGTGCTGCACATAACCAGACGCATATAGGCCATGGCTGTATTACAGGCAGTAAAGTTATTTTTTACAGTAAGCGTTTCAGGCTTTTCTCCACATTTCAGCACACAGATTGGTCCATAATAAAAACTTCAGAGAGAGTAAAAGCCTCATATTGCGTGTCTTTAATTAACAGATGTGCCACACACAGAGCTCTTCACAATCACAAACCAACTTTCATGTATTTTGCTTCTTTTACTTCTCTAGTTTTTCACTTCTATTACAACCTATTGAAATGTCAATCAAAATACAGCTGTTAATGTGACTCAGGCAGGTCTGTAACATGTCAGATTTATGTCTGAATTTTACAATAATGTTGTTCAGCTGTCACTGAATATAATCTGGGATGTTGCAGAAACATCAGTACTGATGTTCTGTTTGCTGTCCACAGCTGGCTGTGTGTCACATTCTGTCCTTTGACTTTATTAAACACCTGCAGCATCACACAGCAGCTGAAACAAGTGCGTCTTTAAATTGAGACTGTGATGTGTGCATTTACGCACGTGGCACAGCAGCAGTAACTTCATTAACTGGATCAGTCAGGATCTGACAGTAATTCATGTTCTGTGTTTGTCTACACATCCGACAGGTCAGCTGTTACACACAGATTCCAGGTTTATACAGTGCAATTGTTTGTAATAAAGCAGCCCATCTCTGGATGAATCCTGAGCTCCATCAAAGCTTTCAAGACATTTTTATTTTAAGCTAAAAGTCCAAGTGTCATTACGCACAGAATGGAATTTCTAGAATTTCAGTGTTTTAATTGGAGCCTGTCCTCCAAAGAAAAACGACACTATAGGTCGTAAATTCAGTCGCCAAAAATGACCTATAGTTACGTTTGAGTGACAGAAGCCATCTAGCAACATAATAATTATGACCCAGAGAAGTGACAGTTCAGATGACGTTGATAAGGTGACTTCTTATGAGGCAGAGGTGGTTTGGTTGCAGCTGAAAAGTCAGCCTGTCTAGTTAGGTGACAAAAGCAATTAAATATCAGAGAAACTGTATTTTTCCTGCAGTCCAACTGCATTTAATAAATCACTAAAGTGTATACATACAGGCTCCCTGAGCTTTGCAGCAAGAGGAGCACCTTGAACACCTCACACAAACATTTTATACCTTCAGCTTCCACTCAACACAACTGTCAACACAAGCACCTTGTGTTCAGTCATACTTCTCTGTCTGTGGACACCTGTTTCCTGGAAGATAATCAATAATAGTTCCATATATGGTGTCATGACCGTCCTGTTCCAGGTTTTGCATTTAATTCCCCTTTCCAACTATCACTTCTTAGAATCGGGGTCACCGTGTATCATGCACTTCAGATAACCTTTCCTATTTCTTCTTTCCTAACAGACTAGACACTAATTTGCCTACACAAACAAGGTGCGAGACATCTTGGCCAGACTTCTTACTTAAAAACAGAACAATGTGATTACAACATATAAAGGTCAATAGACAGGGTAAAGAATGCATCATGTTCTTTAAAGAGAAAACTAATCAGTTGAACACACTTCTGCACTGGATTAACGATCATCAAAATATTAATACAATAATATAGTAATTTCTCCAACAGTACACTTCTCTGATCATTTTTTCCTCCACAGTGGGTCCAGTACACCACCACCACCCACTATGACCTCAATAATAAACATAAAGTAGAATTATCACCTTTCCGACAATGTCAACAAAAACTGAAAATGTATAAGCTTCGTAAATGTAGAATTTATTGCAGAGCTGTTGTATTGGATTGCATTAGATTGCATAAGTGTACCTAATAAAGTGGCCGGTGAGTGTAAAATATACTCTAGCGTGGGATCATGGGAGTTGAGTTGTTTAAAAAAAAACTCAAGCTGACATTTAATTTTATCTGACCAACCATCTAAAACCCAAAGATTACTATTGTGATATAAACAGTTTCTAAATTGAGTTTCCAGAAAATGTACCATGAATAAAATAACCAGGCTGGAATGTCTGTTTTTGAATGTCTAATAGACTTTTATTCAGTTTTAAGCCACATTTTTATGATAAACTTCTTTAGATCTTGGTCGTTTTTAACTGTATCTTTTAACCAGATGAAGGATTTTAACGTCTGTATCTTATCAGAGAAACAAGCTGAGCAAACGTTAACAGTAGCTCGGCTAGCAGCCACTCCCAGGTGTCCTCTTTCTGCCGAACAGCGTCGGAGAAACACCAATTTCTTATATGAAACTGCTTTATTCAGTGTTTTTTTACCAGTTTTACTCCCTGTGTGCATTTGTTTAGTATAGGAGGAGACCTCTGCAGATACTTTAGCTCGCAGTAAAAACATCATGAACGTCTGGATCTTAAGTTATCAGAGAAACAAGCTGAGCAAATGTTAGCAGCAGCTCGGCTCGCAGCCCCTACTGACGTCCTGTGTCCACTGAACAGCGTCTGAGAAACACTGATTTTTCACGTTAAACTGCTTTATTCAGTTTTTTACTGGTTTTAATCACCAGGTTTTGTTCTGGAGAAGAGGAGACCTCTGCGGATAATTCGGCTCTTGGTAAAAACATGAATGATGAACACTGAAGTAATCCTAACCCGGAGAAGCTGGTCGTTTAACAATGAAGACAACTCCCATGATCCTACGCTACTTCACACCGTCATCACACTCTGTCTTTTGTTATTGTTTTGATTGAGAGACTCCTAGTGGCAGAAATTACATATTGTGCATTTAAAAGTCGAGCTTAATCACATCAATATAAAAATCATGTACATCCAGATTTGCCATAAAGCAGTCTTGGTAATTGATTTGCAAATGCCTGCAGTGTTCTAATACAAAGGGACAGACACTTTGGCATGAATGGTCTCTCCATCATCACCCGACTATGAACTTGCAGCATCTCTGCTAGTGAATGATTAGCTGCACAGTCTAACAGTTTGATGATCCCAGCACAAGTTCAGACACTGCTGAAAATACTGTCTTCACAAAATGTATTTTTGCTCCAGAAAGCTGCATCCACAGCAATAACCTGCTTCTGTTTATTTGTGCCGAGTGCAATACAGTCAGACCTTTTTAACCTGTGACATCATTATCATATTTGCTCGCTCATCGTTTGTTCGGAGGCTATAAATAGTTATCAGTGTGGAGCAGAGCACAGGAGCTCGCCTCTCAGGATTTTCCATTCTGCTGTGACCTTTTTAACACCTGAGTGGCAAAGCACAAAGGTTTGTGTTTGAGTTGTCCTGATGTGCTTCATGTCCGTGGTTAAAATCAAGATTTATGCAAAAATACTTTTAGTTTAGAACACTTCCTCTGCACATGCACAGCTAAGAGGGAGTCCTGTCCCTTGTGTTCTGTCAACAGTTGGGCCACGTCAGCTGTTCTTTTTGTGCTGACCACAGTCAGCATACAGTCCTGGCCTTGACTGGAGGGCCAATGGGAGAGCTGTGTTTCTCCCAGGTCCTTTTAAAACACACACACACACACACACACAGTCGTGTTTCCATTACTTCAGAGGACATTACATTGACTTACATTAATTTCCTAGAGACTTAAATCACACACACACACACACACACACACACACAGTATAATATCAGTCTATCACCATGCAGCAGGACAGGTCACCCTCTTACTCCAGGTAATCAGTGAAGTGACGCTGCCCAGAGATTTGAGTTGATTTCAGAGTAGAGTTTCTGTTTTGATAGAGTGGGAGCATGTTGTTCCCACCACAGTTGGCTTTATGAGCTAATCCACTGTTTTTATTCTGTGCTTTATTTGGCTGTTAGTTCACAACTCACTCAGCCCTTATCAAGGTCAGACTGTGTGTGTGTTGGTAGATACAGTATATGGCCTTGCACAATGGAGAATAAATTATTCCTTTGCAAACATTTGCATAAGTAGCAAAAATTTGACTAAATTAAAAAACTAAACTAAAATAAAACTTGTTGTTCGGTCCCTGTTGACCCCCCACAAGGACTAGCAGGTTTTCTGTCACATTTAGATTGTGGTGATTTGAAATAGCCACAATATTGCTTTTATGCAATAATGTTAATATATACGACTAAAATAAAATCCTTTCTTACTTGATATTGTACTTTAGTGGTGCAAATTCCCTCACAAATGTACACTTAATCAAAAGATCAACAACCAATTTTTCACAGTGGATCTGAGGTTTTTGGGACCCCTGGGAGTCTACAGGCTGGGGGCAATTGCCCACTTTGCCAGCTTAATAATTGAGGCAGCAGATTAGTACTCATAGAGGAGAACTTGTGATTTAAAAGTTGTTGTTTTATGTTCCCTGACTGGCTGGCTGACATAAATCAGATTCAGCAGTAAATGTGACACACGCAAAGTCATCACTTACCATTCATATGACTTTAAGCAAGGCACTTAAAGGATCATTCAATTTTATTACAACATGGGTTTAATGTTTGTAGTTTTGGTAATCATTTCTATCAGTTATGATAATATTGTACTCACCAATTAAACTGCTGAAATCTGGGAACATTGCAGCAAGCCTTCAAGTTAGACAAACTTATACGGAAGAGAAAACAAAGGCGAAGAATAACTGTTCATTGTAAAATGGCCTGGGCAATCTATTGAATAAATTTAATTAAATTTTAATTTAATTAAGTTTTTGCACGATGTGTAAAATGTTTAAATCTTGAAAATCAATTTATTACAACATGGATAAAAAAATGTTACTTTTAATTAAAAAAAAAACGGATGAACGATTGTTACATTAGCTATAACCCTAATTCTACTACGAGACAGCAGTGAACAGTCTACTAGAGAGACAGACAACTCCGGACACTGATCCGTGCTCTCAGTTTGTGTTGTGTTGTTTAGGCATCATCTCTGGTTACAAGAGCTGAACTGTTGGGAGTCGACTGAACAGTGTGTGGATTCTGCTTTGCACACCTGATAGGTAGCTGATGCTAGCTAACAGTTGCCTGCAGATGTCAGGCTGATGAATTAATCTGAGGATTTTCTGCTTTCTGTCTTTGCTGAAACTGGTAATTAAAGTGGTGGCAGTGCTGTACTTAGTTGAAGCATCTGTTACTGTAAGTCTATAAGCAGTATAGATCTTTTTTTAATTGAATATATAAAATGACAGCCTTGCAGGTTGTTGCTCAACTGTCTTGCACATGAAGTTCTAAAAAATGTCACATTTCAAACATTTTTTTAGAACGTAATTAAAAGAGTATTCCACAGATGTAGCATTACATTCCTATAACATTGACACGATGGACAGCTTTTAAAAATCCTGGTGCCTACATTACCCACAATGCAGCTCCCTCTGGCTTTATGAGGTATTTCAAAAGACATTTTTCTCCTGCTACTCTGTTTGTTCATTAGTTGAGTACTGAGAAGCTCCCTGGAGCATAGACAGTAGCCATTGTATAGCGTGATTGCTTTGGAGCATTAAAGCTATATTGAATAAGCTGAACTTTGCACTAGCTCTGGCAGTTCTCCATCACTTTACATTCACACATAGAGACAGAGAATGAACAAACCCTGCATGTCCTTCACCCATGCCAAGAGCTGCTCTTCTGAGGATCTTTGTTTCAGACCTGGACGTAAAGCTTCATCTGCTCAGTGTGTTTACGTGTGTGTGTGTGTGTGTGTGTGTGTGTGCAGCGCTGCAGGAAATAATAGCTTGCTGGTCAGCAGCTCAGAATGCGAATCAAATCAGAAGTCAAAAAAGCGAACACTGCCAGAGGACATATGAAAATTGGTCGGGAACGTAACAAAGTTTTGACTTTATGAGTAAGCACATATGCCACAGTTGCTGTGGGCAAGCTGTGAAATATGCGCTGTTTGTGATGTATTTAAAGCCCAAGCAGAAATACATTTCACACAGAGAACAGTGTAGATTTTGAACCCCGAGGGTGGTCTTGACAGGCTGCCATTTGAATACAGAAGATGAGAAGAATAAATAAACTTTCAGAGAATACAATTTTAACTGAAATATTCATGGATGGTGTTGGAGGTAAAAGAAATCTGCCACGTTATCCAATTCTCTTAGTGTTCATTTTCAATGTGTTACTGTACATACTGTACACTGTATGTTACTTGTTGTTCCTGTATACTTTAAACATTTATATGCGAATGTACTTGCAAGAGCGATAATATAAACTGCACATCAGAAGATGCACAATGTGGTGATTTATCACACTCTGGATAGGCGTTAGAAGACAGATGCTAATGAGAAATTGATGTATTGCCAATTCCAAAGACAAGAAATAAATTCTTATGAGGTGAACACAAAAAAGAACTCTGTGGCTGTATTAAATTAGTGTATTCACCTCTTAATTTGAAGACTGTTTTACCAGATGTACCAAACCTTTTCTTGAGATATTTCTTTGAATTTGCCCCCTGGTGTGAGATCATGATACAAGATTGAGTGTGTTTGCTCACAGTGTGGCATGCAGCGAGGTTGCTGCAAGTGCAGGAACAGATCAGCAGAAGACTGGTCAAGTGTGTTGATGATGCATGATATAAAATATGTATTTAATAGTATACAGTACGGCTGTGAGGTTGTGCAGACATTGTATCGGTAGGGAACAATGTGAGATTTTGAAAAAAACAGTAAAAGTAGAAAAGCAAGTACAAAAGAAAGTTTAAATGGAATGGTATTGAGATAGTAAAGGATTTACTCTTTAAGAATCCTTATTAATATTTAAATGAGTTTGAACTTTTTCCATGATATATTATATGGGATCCATTTGAAAGCAGGCCCATGTTTTCCATGCTGAGTTGTGCTTATCGATAATTTGTGGTGGTGTGGGAGCACAGAATATTGTTTACTGGAGCAGAGAAGTACAAATTAGAATTGTTTTTTTTCTTGAAGTCTTGCCAAGAAACCGTTGATCTATGAGGTACAAGTTTGAGGGTACCCTGAGTTTTCATTGTGAAAAGTTGTTGTTAAAATTCAACATTTCTCACCAAAATGCTTTACATGCATCTTCTAACTTCATCTTTTAATGTCATCTTTCAAGCTTTGTTTGCTGTGATCTCTTCAAAATATTCTTTGTCCAATCTCATGGCTCACCACTTGCCTGGCCTGAAGTCTGTTGAAATGGTGATGTATAACTTGTGAAGGTCTTGGGCTTGTGGGAAATTGTCTTTGTTAAAGGGAGTTTAAAGCAAATGGACTGCATTTGAACCATATGGCATACTGTTGAGCACGGTTAAGTTGTAGTTAGAGGCAAATAATAACAGATTTTTAAGGCAAAGGCAGAAGCAGATCATGACATTTGAGGGTTTTAAAAAATGTGACGATACAGTATATCGGCCAATATCCATTTTTTAACAGAAACATAACATACACAAACATTTTTGATGAGGATTTCTTTATACATGTCGTAATTGAGTTCTGACCAAGATACTGTAAGGATGAGTATAACTACACATTAACAACTCAGTTACCTTCCACTCTTCTGACAAGCCATTAGCTAGCTTTGAGGCTAACTAAAGAAGTAATAGATAGGAAGCTTTATAGCAACTCTCAGTTTTATACAAACAAGAGAGAAAATGATAGGGCTGCTGTTCATTTACTCACCAGAACTGTCTTACTGACACAAATAATTGTAGGCTAATATCAAGTTTGTCAGTGAGCCACACACCACTCTGTGACTGACCATAGTGGCTAGCTCACTGTAGAAAAAAGGATAAATGACTGTTGTCAGGCTTCTGAGGTTCTACAAAAAAGGAGAAATGAGGGAGCATGGTACATTATCATTCAAGTCACATATTTCGCACACAAATGAGCAATTTATAATGGCAACATTTAACAGACCCACAAACGCAGACTCTGTTCTACTCTGTTGTGATCAGCTTAGCTGTGATGTTTTCAGTGAACCCATGGGGATTTGTGAGGCTCAGGTTCTGGTTTCACTTTAGCCGCGTTTCACCTGCAGGAACTTTCCACAGGGACTAAGAACCTTTTGAGGAACTCAGTTCCTTGACCTGCATTTCCACCAGAGGAACCAGGGTCTAAATGAAGTTCCAGGGAGATAGTTTTACCCCCCCAAAAGTCCCTGCTGGGGGGGGTTTACTTTCCAAAAGGACAGGAACTTTGGGGGCAGGGTTCGCAGGGATGACCGCTGATTGGCTGCTTCAAATTGTCTACTGTTTCAGTCATAAAACATAAAACAAGAAGTACTCAGGTATTGATTTAGGACCAGTTTAGGATGAGGGGAGGAAATTTGTCTTCATTTGTTAACGTTAAAAGTAAAGCTAGGCTTTATGTTGTCTGCTTCCTGACTCATTTTTAAAAAGATGAGAAAAAAAGAGAGAGTGAGCGAGCTGCAAGTGAGAGAGAGAACATGGCAGTAGTCGAGTGAGGAGAGGGAGCGGTGGTAGGGAGAACACAGCCGGTGAATGAGAGAAATAAAACATTATTTTCTGATCATATCATGGCGGTTATGTTCTAAAGCACAAATAAATAACCATCAAACACCCAACCGACAGTGTTGGGTTATACCATCCATCCACCCCTCCTCTGAATAAGTACATTTGTCAACATACTGTATATATACATAATCTCAACTGCACCACTGCCAGGTCATAATTACTACATCCACTAGATGGCATCTGTCACTCAAACGAAACTGACATTATGACATATTGTGTCATTTTTCTTGTGAGGACAGTCTCCCACATTTTGGCATATGTTGGCAAGAATTCTGAGTGTTTGGAACATACTTAGCAAAATGTGGAGTGGACAGTGGAGAAGTTTTTTTTTTTTTCATTAAGTTGCATCATTATTGGAATCCATTTTTAACTGTTGTAAATCAAAGCTGTATACAGCTGCAGATGGACGAAGTTACAAACTTTTCAGAACCACCATTCAAACCTACAGGCAGAGTGTTTGACACTCAAAATATTGTTTGTTTGGTTTTTTGTGGAGTATTTGTTTAAAGCTGGAGTGAAGAACTTTTGTCTCCCCCTTCTGGCAGTGAGAGTAATTACAAAAACACTGTCAATACATGCTTACATCATAGGCTATGTTGTAATCTACTCTGTTGCTACGGTCGCAGCTGTAAAATGGTGGATAAATTGCCACAAGCATCACACAACCCCAGTGAAATGACTCATTTCACTATCAGAATTTGATCCATTCGGTCTGATAACATTTGGAAAGTCTAGAGGAGCCACACGAGTCAATTAATTTATCCTCAGTCAAGTGAGCAGAGGGCTAACTGGAAGTTAGCTGGCTCGGCCAGCGGAAGTCTCTGGGTGTGCATTCAAACAGCCAGAGCGGGAATGTCCCTCCCGATATGAGATTTTTAAAAAATACAGAGATTTATCTCGCGGTGATAGGCTTAATCAGCATTGTGTGAACTTGCTTGGCAAGGGCTTGAATGTAACAGACATTCATTTATATGTATTTATATGTAAGTTCCGCACTGTAAGTTTAACTTATAGGGTACTCCAGTTATTTAGTGTTTTACTGTCATCAAGTTGGGGGACGCAGAAAAGACAGATTTAAAAACAGAATTGCCAAAGTGAAAGCAGCAGAAGATCCTACACTTCCTGTAATGTAACCAATATCATATTTTTGTTAGACACTCCCTGCCTGGGAAAAAACTGCCAGTATTTTTCAAACTCGTCACACCCAGTTTGTAACAGGCTTTCTGTCTTTAAACATAAGATAAGATACACATGTGATGACTTGAGTCATTTTCTCAGACTTGAGAAAGACTCCTAGATCCTCATAAGACTTTATACAACAGTTCTTACATGACTAGTAAACCAAACTTTGTGTAAAATTGGTGGAATTCCCCTTTAATTTTTTTGTTTGTTTTGACACAAACAGGAAGTCCTTGGGGCATAACCAGGATGCCTAGTTAGTCTTCAGTTGTTTGATGTTGTCAGTTACATGGTTTATTATGTGATTTTAATTATATTACATTCATTTCTGATAGTTGCATGTAATTGCTTTGTCTTTTACTTTTCATTTATAAAGCACCACTATTTATCCATTTCCTGCCTGTAGTGTACATTGTGTAGAACAATATTGGTATTCACCTGGACAGATGAACGTTTGCTCGACTTGGTGCCGTTCATTTGAGAGCAGATGATAACATTTTTCTCTAGGATTTTATCAGGTGTATAAATGGAGGCCATCTATCATTCTGAAGCCATTTCTCTGCCAGCTGCAGGACCTATCCTTTAGACTGGTTTGACTGCCTCTCATCCATTATGTCATAGTGGACCTAAAGGTTCAATGTGGACCATCCTGGAATTGCGATTTCATCCACCGCCTTGTCAATGCCAACATGCATGTAGGATATGCTGAAGTTCACACAGTTACAGTGTGCTAGAGGGATGAATGAAATTTGAATGCGCCCGCTGGGATTTACTCTCTGGATCTTTCATGTAGTCATTCACATAACAGCTGCAGGGGATATTTTATAGAGGCCATCCTATGCACATATTATAAATGAGAAATTGCCCCAATTGGGTGTCTAATGCATGTCGAACTTAACTCTAATCTTTTGCTCCTCTTCTCCTCAAATGGAGGAATTAGCACTTTTTGTTTGCTAGTGTTTTGAACATCGACTAAATGAAGTCAGGGCAGCTTTGAACAGCAACCTTTGTTATGATCAAACAATTTTATGATCATCAATTGTCACTTTTCTCTTGACTCTGTCTCACAGCACCACTGTAGCAGCAGAGAAAAACGAGTTGTCGTCGTCTCGGCTGAAAGTAGAAAAAAATGTGAATGAATGAATCTGAGCATTCAGAGCAGTCTGAAGCCGGTGCTTTCTGCTCACAGGGATTACTGCTATATACATTTACCTCATTATTTCACACTTTGGCCACATTTAATATGAACACCTGACACTGTAACATTATATACGTATATGACTGAAAATAAGTGAGCTCCCCTCCAGACATATAAAAATACTCTGCTTTGAATAATAATTTGTATCTGATGTGACTATAAAGTCCTTTCTCAGTTGCACTGAATGAATGTGAAAACAAACTCTGCACATACATCATTCTGCACAGTGAAGCTCAACCATCAAAGTGAAGGAACAACAATCAAAACACATTCTTGATTGAAAGGAGACTTTAAGAGAAAAACAAATATATAAATTAGTTTTTAAAAAAGGCTCTGTATTTGCCTAAAGCAGCTGGGCACTGTAGTTTTTAGCAAATGTCACTCAAACAGGAGGAAATAGTACATTTGTTGGGGACTTTCAGCAGCTGATTTATCCACATTTGGTTTTCTAGTGAGTATTTCTGGCAGCAGGATGGTGTGTGTGGGACTGAGTCAAAATAAACTACAGTGTGTGCGTTCATGAAGGAACATGTCACCCAGTGCAAAAGTGTGGCTCCCTGAACCCTGAGGTCCTCTCAGTTCACTGCACTCCTCATGCAGTCATCCCAGTTAACACTGAGTAACCTCATCTCAACTGCTTGTATATAATTTTCTCTCATTCTCTTGATACCTACCCAAAGGTCATGTCCACAGGTGACGGTTGGAGATTGACTACTAAATCAAGAGCTCTGTTTGGTCTCTGAGCCCTCTCTTCACAGCTACATTCCATGTGGTCACATAATCACATAGCAGTGACCTCAGGTGCACCACTGTTAAAACCTGCTTGTGTGATTGTGTGCACAGCTGCCTGCGTAGTTTTGAAAATGTTGCAACACCAGAGGAGATAAGCATTATTTTTTTGTGAAATCCAGCCAGTGAAAATGTTGCAATTTGAGACTGCAGTAACAAGATGGTTCATTACCTCAAGTTACATTATAATGCGGTGGTGTATGGGATATTCTGTGTGACATAGTCAGTTTACCACATATAGAGCCTTTTAGCTAGTGGGAGTAATAATTTTTTTGGAAAAAACAAAGATCAGAAACATGGAAATATGTTGAAAATGGAATCACCTTCCAGTGATGGAGGTTTCAATAAAAACTTGCACCCCTCTGTGTTTACATAACGTCTGTAGCAGATTAGTGTAGAAAACAAAAAAAAGATGCAAAATATAAAATAGGATAAACAGTACATGTTTGAGTGTCACAGTCTCTCTACCACTAATAAATCCTCCTTAATGTCTTTTTGTATTACAAGAAGTAATTTCATTATAATCAAACCATCAAAGTGTCCAGTGCTGACATGAACACTATCCAAGCTGTCAAAACACTGAATCCTCCTCCTGAACTTAAGTGTCTAAAATGAGTTTGGTTCGGTTAGTATTTTTGCTGTAAAAGAACACAGACACTTACTTTTCACAGTAATCATGTGCTATATGCTTTGAGGAATTAGGAGACAACAGTAGATTTTCTATTTTTTACTTTAGCATTATGTTTTATTGTATATATTGTCTGGACTGTGAGGAAGGTGCAGTGTGTAACTGTGAAGATTGTTGGTCACCCTCTGCTCATATCAAAAATGTATGTATCTCACTCTAACATTGAATACAGTGTATAAATGGATATTTAGATTGTGTATGTGGCATTGAAAGCACCTTGCTATCATTTGTATCTTTGCCAAAAGGCAATTTTGACTGTAACCTCTGAGATATCTTCGGGTAGAGTTGGTCACAGCTCTGTGATACTGCAGAATGGCTCTGCAAGCTGCCGAACAATCCCAACTAGTGTAGTGGATCAGTAAACAAAAGAGGAGAAGACGCAGACAGATCCACAGGATGAATTGGGCCAGTATGCCAGTATGTTCCATTCTCAGCACTTCTTAATGCACCTGATGGGGGTATTTGAAGGAGTAATGTTTGACCTTTGCAGGACGATTAGGAATGGAAACAACCTTTTTAAAGCAGCACACTGCATTCAATCAAGTATCTGGGAAAGAGAGCGGTGGTGAACTAACTTTCACAACAGAGGGGTGTGTGCTAGCTAATTAGTGGTAATATACAGTATCATGATGAAAGGAAGTATATCATCATATAAAATACATCAGCTCTGTCGGTTGCTTTTTCACTCCTGTAGCTGAAATGTCTTAGAACTGCAGCCTCCTGACTGTCATTGACAAGTTGAAAACATTAGTGGGTTGTGGGGGTTGGGGGTTAATTGTCAAGTCAGTTGTATTGATCAGCAACCCTATCAACTCCCCACAGATATATTGTAGTCATTCTGTGCTGTGTGTGCAGTAGAATTTGTGCTTCTTGGTACAGTAAATGAAAATGGCTTTTTAAATTTGTATTGCAGTTTTTCAGAACTTTTCTTGGACACTATATTTCAGTAGCAAAACTATGCTTAGGCAGTATTTGGGGTTTTCCTTTTATATTTATAAGTGATTCTTATGGGTGCCTAAGCTGAGTTAAGTACTGTAAATAGATCAAATCCAGTTTTCAAATAGTAGAAGCCTCTGCAAGATAAAGTTGGACATTTGTGAAGTGGGTACATGATGGGTAAAGGCTGTTTTATTGAATCATATTTGAATTGTCTGTCAGATATAATATCCTGATAATACATAAGATGACTGTCCAAATTTCATCCGAGTTCCAAATCAGATTTTTTCTTTCCCTTGCAAAGTGCACACACCTGCCATTTTGTCTAGCAATATATGCGAATATGCATGACTGCAGGCTTAGATGACAGTGTCACTACAGCAGGTAAAGAAGTTGTCATTTCTTCCTGATGTATTTCTTACATTTGATTTTTCTGTAAGTATCCCATTTTCACCTTTGTGAAAAACGAGAAGCTACTTTATGATGTAGCTAATATACTTTACCGCTAAAGTAGCAAGCTACATATCAAGCATTAATATGATTACAGGGTGAAAATGTCCTAATTTTTCATGTCGCACTCAGTTAAAATCAGATTGTATGCAGGTCACAGTAGCAGCTTATACCACATTTACTTGATCCATGTACGTTTTGCCTGCCTACTAGGGGTAAATGTTATCTAATAAGTAAGCAGCAATTGGGTTGAAAATCACCCAATCTGGTAACATGTGTCAACCAATCAGGGGCCACCAGGAAAAGCCAAACATATCACACACCGCTGTCGGGCAGAGAAAAGTACGCCCTTCAGCACATAGTTAAAGATTGTAAGCAGCGCTTTTTTCATAAATCATCGCATGTTTCTGTAATTATGTATGTTTTATGTGAGAGTAACAACCTAAACCTACATTAAAGTGGTTATGTGAGGATCTCAAGGTGTCAAATTAGTTAACCTCAAATTCTCATTATCAGGATAAGCAATGCTTTTTCCTGTGCCATCAACGCCCTGCTACTGTCCTATATCCAATTTACATGTCTATGTGTGACCGTGTACCCTTAATGTGTGTGTCAGCAAAGGTATTTTATTTGTCTCCCTGGATGTGTGGCGTCACATCCGTTATGAGTCATTGTTAGGCCTCATGATGCAGTATGTGGTAGTTAGGCTAATAGAAAAAGCTTCTTCGCAAACTAATTAGGTAGAAAACCGACCTGCCCTTTGCCCTGCATGAAGGTAATAGTCATCCATACCACTGAAACATGCAGGTAGCCAGTCGAACATTTCAAACACTCTCCCAAAGTCCAAGGACTCTCTTATTGATTAAAGATCCCCGGATTGTCTTTTTCTCTCTCAAGACTGTCCAAGCTGCCTTTTAACAAAGACCCATGCCTTAAGAATTATCCGAAATAGATCAGTCAGTATCTGTTTTTTAAAACAAAGTCAAGCCATGTGGGAAGCATTTATAGCCTTTTCCAAAAATTCTTCAGTTGAATGCTAAATAGCAACTGTCGGAAGAATGCTTGTTTTCATCCTCTAAAGAGTTATAATTGGCATCTTCTAACGCAGTCAGTCACTAAGACTTCATAATAGCAAACATCTGCAGCTTAAACTACACCTATTTGCTTGCTTCCTGGGGCCTGTCTTTGCCAGCTGCACCCTTACCTCCCCGAGTATCAGGAGCCCAGATTTCTTTTCCAACTTCTTTGTAAGTGAAGAGGTCTTGAATATGTTCTCAGGATAATGAATACCATATATTGGCTCCTCAGTTTTCTCTGACAGATGAACCCTATTGGTTTTTTCATCGGCTGCCAGATCGCTGTGACTCATCTCCTCTTTGCTGTTCAACCGCCTCACTCCCAATTAAATCTCAGTGAGGAAAAGCTGCGGTTAATACCTGTACCTATAATAGGTGCACTTTATTTTCTAATGATCCATACTAACATGAAATGATGTATATCTCAAGGAGGAGCTTTGTGTCCTTTCTGCAAGGTCTTCAACAGCAGGCCTGAGCTGTACTGAGTTACACATGGGAAAGATACAAACTCACAGGACAGATTTGTACAATTCTATATGAATGGGCTACTGTACACTCCATATTTTATCATTAAAGTTACTTTTTTGTATCGACAGAGAGAGCTGGGCATTGTACAGTACCAGTCAAAGCTTTGGACACACCTTCCCATTCACTTGAATGAGAAAGTGTGTCTGTTGGAAAGAATTTAGGGGGAGTGGGATTCCGAAGCTTTTGAACTGCCAGAAAGCATTTCTGACAGAGTACACACCAGCCTTATGTTTCAAATTTTGGTCATGTGATAAAAGGTGGTCATATGGTGGGGGGATTGTAAGACCTGTCTTGGTTCAAGGGTCTTTATCGCCAAATGTGGATGGCCTTTCTTGATTTCTCTCGCTCACTGACTCCTTGGAGATGACTTTGACCCCTTCCCAGTCAATGCTGTTTTCAGTGTTCATTCAGGCTCTCGTCCAGGGTACTTGCTGTTTTCACCAATGTTTTGTAAGTTTCCTTCTCAGGTAGGTCCTGTCTTCAGGGTGTGCCAGATGAGGTCTTAAATTGTTGAATGATTTGTGCGAAGTGCTGGTTCCATGTGACTTGAAGACTCTGGCTAGATGTTCTGACAGTCCAGTCCCACTGGGATACTTCTGGTATTGTGCATTGATTTAGTAACGTCGGTCCTGGTGTTCAGTCAGGACTGGCTTCTCCATCCTCCATCATCCACTCCGTTGGCCTTCAACTGCCTCTCTTTATCTTCCTCCTCACTGACAAAATGTAGAAGGAAGCTTTGAAAAGTTAGTAAGTAGGCCTTTGACCTTAGATTAGTTTGTTACACACACAGTTCCCAAAGGTCAAGAATGAACTTCCCTGCTCAAAAACTGCAATCAAAACTCATTTTGTTTTTAAGTCCGGTTTATGTGGAATCATTACAAGAAATGTTTTCAAGCATTACAGATCACTAGGGGAGCATTTCATTTGTTTTGTATAACCAGGTAAGAAATATGCTTTTTGAACTTGTCCCAACCTGAATAAAAATGAACCACAGAAAACTAAAGGACAAAACAAAAGGACCCAGTGGCAAACTTCAGTCTGTACCAGCAACTTTTAAATGTTATATCATGCAATAATAATAATACGAGAGCATAAAGAATATGTGTAATAATCACCTACAGGGACAGAATTTTCTTTTTGTTTCATTTCATCTCAGGTTGCAACCTCAGCTGGTTAATTTCATCTTGCAGGGATGAGCTGCACCTGTAACAGTCACTTTAAGCCATCGGTCAAGGAGCCATGAGATCAAAGCTTGTCCCTGGAGACTGTCCAGCGATGGGTCTGAGCCCAGAACTAGTGGAAACCAGTAAAAAGTTGGCCTCCTAACATCCTGGCCATCTCCCATACTGCTGTTTGTGCCATTGTGTAATTAGCCTTTGATTAATGAGTATAATTTAGTTTTATGTAACAGGTCAGAATGATGTAGATCTCCATGGGCAATTTGGGCCACTGTGCTATCGAGGGAGATCTGATGGCCTGGGACAGCATTATTATGAGCCCCATATTTCTTGTTCATCATCCATTTGTCATCATTTTTTTTTTCCAAAAATGAGCACAGATTGTGTTCAGTCCTGTGGTGATGACTTCAAGACCTAATTTCTATCAATTATTTGAAGATGAGTTGGGTCAGTTCTCTGGCCCCTTGTTGCTGCCTCCATCTCTTGAGTGGAGAATACAGTAACCTCAGGCTAGCTTGCTAGTTAACATTAGAGATTGAAACGTTAGCAAGCAGTTTACAGCCTATTACACTGATGCACTGATTATATAACAGTATATTTTATTACAAAATGGCCATTCTGCTAATGCTACACCACACAAAAATAGCACACTGAAGGCCATTTTATGCAATTTTAGAAATGCTGTTCAGATAAAATGACAGCGGTCAAAAGCTCCTTTTTAGAAGATTGGACTGGAAGGTGAAGAATGGCTGCACTGGCAATTTTGGCAACTGTCAGTGATACAGTCACACAGACTTTCTGCACCCAAGGATCAAGCTCAAAACTCTCACTCTACCTTTTTAAAATAAAGTAATACTCAATATTACACTTACACTGACATATTATCACATTATAATGTTGTTGTGGTGAAAGTGTTAGTAAACAGTTGCCTGTTTACACATCCAGCAGACAGCATCATTAGCATTCATTTGGAGGTGTATTTCTGGCCACCCAGCATATTTAAGTAAGATATTTACTCTCCTTTTAGCTCTGATCTCCACCAACTCCTGAGGAAAAATATGTCTTTTTAGCTGCTAAATGCTCTACTGTGTTCACCAGCTAGTTGCTAACTTTTATCTGCTTTTTGGCCCAGGACAGGTTGTGTACCATGAGTTTATCAGAGCTTTCTCACTAAAAACAGCTGCCTGCTGCAGCTGGAAATGATGAGAACGGTGAGAGAGAATAAACCATTCAAGTTGCAGAAACCAAAACTGAGCTAAAAGACTCTGAAACGCTCTGTAGGGTTGAGAGGAACTGCAGAGTAATAATCTGTTATAGGTTCATCAATATGACATTTGGTATTTAACCCATTGTTAAAATTAAGGTATATGCTTACCTGTGTGCCACCTGTAAATGCCATCCATCCATTTTCTGCAGCTTATCTGGTTTTGGGTCACAGTGGCAGCTGGCTAAACAAGGTAGCCCTGACGTCCCTCTCTCTTGCCATGTCCTCCAGCTCTTCCAGGTGGGGTCACAAAGCAGTTAGTCTTGTTGTGTTGGATGTTGAGTCAACCAACTTTGATCTGAAAGACAATATATTCTCCTTAATGACTAAATTGTCATAATTTGACCATTAAAACACACTTGCGTATGGGAAATCACTGTATAAGTTTAAACATTTGGAGTTAAATGTTTACAATTTGATGTTAGTGGAACTCCTCAATGAAGAACATTTTTGAAGTTACAATTACCACACAAAATGCTCAGTCCGTCCCTGTAAATTAGTGGTGTAACAGAAGAGTGGGTTTAAAATAATGATTGTGAAGCTGAAAACATTGATGACAAGTTTAAGATGGATGCAGCTTAAAAAACAGCCAGATATGTAATGAATTCCATCATTTGCTCTGAATAATGGAATGATGGGATTTATAATGCCAGTAGTTTTTAGGGCTTATAAATGGGAAGCCCTTCAAAATGTGACATGTAGGTTTATGTAACAATATTAATCAAACTATATAGATATCAGTATTTTAATCTTATTTTATTACTCTGCTAAATCAGTTTGTGTCACCATGAGCCCACACATCTCTTGTGTTACTGCCACAGCCAGACTGTGGAAGGATATCTGTTTGCTCGACTCTGCAAAGGAAATGAAAGAACACTTAAGCACTTCCTATGATCTCTTATCATGTTCTGACGTCAGGATGAAGAGGTATTATTCAATCCCCAGCCTTTCTGACGTTCAGTCACAGATGTGCAGCTCATCCATTGTAGCTGGTCTGATCTCTGTGGCATTAATCCCACAGGTTCCCACGCCACACAACAGGCAGGCTGCTTCGGTCAGTCTGAACTGCAATGAACTTATAAGTCCAGGCTGCTGCTCTAGATTTAGGCACTAGCTGTCCGAGGGAGGGGATTATGGCAGCACCTACGGCTACAGTTACATAATACTGTATCGTTGTTTTTTATAATGCCTAGGCCAGCTCAGAAATGACAGTTTGCTTTTCATTACTCTTACATTTTTATACTTGTTTGCAGTTTTCTTTTGACTGAATGAACATTGTTTAATTAAATAGTGCACCAGTGTTTAGTCAGGATCAATCCAGTCATGACAAGGCAAGATCAAAAAGTAAATGAATCAAAACAGGGTGCAATAAGACAAGCCTTTAACTGTACCATCAATATTTTTATTAACAGTGGATCAAATTACCATGCGTATTGTAAAATGTGTCGCTTGTAATGAATCCAGAAAAAAATATCACCTGATTCTGCAGTGCTACATCCCCCCAGCTCTGCAGCTCGTTTTAGTATCTTTCAGCTCATTGTTTTGGTTTTAAGACCTGTATTGGTTCAGTCTCCATACAGCAGTGTTTGCAGCTGCTATTGCGAACACTTTCATTTCAACAGCAGACAGAATCTGTCTGTCGACTAGTGGGTGAACATAGTGAAGCCAGATATTTCCCCTAAAAAGATAGTGAATGCCAAAACAGTAAATTAGTGGACTTACATTTCTAAGGTGGATTGAAACATGACTCCAAATGAATCCTAATGTTGCTTTGTGTCCTTTAGAGGTACAATTAGGCAACTTTTTGTTAATACGTTTGCCATAATGACTTTAAATGGTGATAATGTCAGTTGTGTTTAGAGGTTGTTCTGCTGCCCCCATGTGCCCAAAAATCAACTAATATTGCTTTTGGAAATTTGAAAAAAAGCCAAAATGAAAGTATCAAAATTCAAACCAGCAGTCCAATGCAACTCAGTATGACGGCTCTCTGGCATTCTGGCTTTGGTTGATGGATGTGTGAAAGGAAAATATAGATAACTTCAGTAGAGCAAAATCTTCAACCGGCTGTTCAAATATTGAAACAATACAGACAGACTGGCTGTGTTGTATACTCCAAAGATAAGAGCAATACCATGACTTCTGTCTTGAGATTGGTTTGGACCTGTATGTGTCTTAAAGCTGCTGCATGGAATAAGATCAAATCTTTATAAAAAATCTTTTCATCACAACAAACACCCACTGCTCTTCCTATATCTGCTTCACTCTGGCTAACAGTGTAGGAACTGCTGACAGCTCAGACTCTTTGGTCTGTTAGATTACTTGTAACTTTGAAATAAAAAGAGGAATATGACACATAATCCTGCTCATCTTTGGCTACTCTGGAATTTACTTTTCTCACTTCTAAATAAATGTTTATCTATAGAATACTGCATCTTGAAAAATAGCAGCCACACAAACTTTGTTGAGTTTCCGCACTCTCATTACATTTTGACCCTACTTTGTTTCCTCATTGTGATGGTAAGGACACCCATATTTATTCCTGTGACACTGACCTTTTCTTACTTTTATCTAATCCTGGGTGAACACAGTATGGTTGCAATACTCCAATCTGCCAGGGCAGCCATGAGCTGAATAAAAGAGCTGCTCAGGTAATGATCTCTGGGCTTCGCTCTGAGGCTCCTGTGCCTTTCCTCTGCTTCACTCTCTTCGCCGCAGGCACTGTGTGTGTGTGTGTGTGTGTGTGTGTCTGTATATGTGTGTGTATAAGTCAGAGATAGAGAGGGAGAGAGTGTGTGTGGCATATATACACTGAACCAGCTGCCCCCTGCCTGTGATTGATAATGTGCCTCATTATTTGTGCCATTTCATCTGAGGCTTCCAGGGAAAGCTTCAAGCTGGGACTGTCTGTCTGCTTGGAATACCTGCTAATGACGGTGTGCAGTCCCCCCTCCCCCCAATGCTGAGCAGCTACACAGTGGTCAGAGTGCCAGCGAGCACAACCTTGGCTTGGGAAGCGGCACATAAACACATACATTTATTTGGACACATGGGCATCACTCCCAATACAAAAGCAAGCACATTCACTGGGGCCATCAAAAGCACTGCAATTTTCTCTCAATTATCCCAATCAGAGAAATGTAAGCATTAATATTCCCATTGTAAGTTTCACTCCCACTGCTACTGCCCAGCAAGGATTTAATATTGATTTAATCAATATTTTATTTTAACGACTGCAGTCTGACATCACTCCCTATCACAGCACTATTACCTTATGTGAATGTCTTAATTCTCAATGTAAAATTGATGCTCTATATTGTGCCCTCAAAAATTCCCATGATGGAACAAAAAATGTAGTGGCCATAGCATGCATCCTACTTTTTGCTAACGATTCCTAAAAGTCAAATGTGTCACATTTTCATGAAAAATACAATCACACCTCATTAAAATTATCATTTTTTTCACTATAGAGTAAATTATTGAGTGTTTATTATGTAGAGTATAGTGAATGAGTCACGTGTACATATGTGTGTAACTGTGCATAAGCTACAGGTCTATTTTCTTTTGTCTTTTGCCATTAACTAGTGACTGTTGAAATCTTCACTGACAAAGGACTGCTGCTTTTGCTACATGGCCAGTAAAAACCTAGTTTTATTCTCTCCGTTCATTGTTTATTCTTTTACAACCTGTAAATCCGCTCGTCAACCCCATTTCCCTCCACAGCAGACAGTCATTGATCCTAATTGTTTTTATTCTAAATAATTTTACTTTACTATCTAAATTTGATTTTGTTTTGTCAAAATAGACAGAGTTAACAATAGTGAATTTCTTCCAATGCATGATCATCTCTCTATTCATGATACTTCAGTTAGAGTTGATACAACAGCCTGTATAAATATTATATTAGAGGTAGATTCAAATGCACATTGAGGAGCAGCTTGAAAAGAAAAATAGCGAATGAAATAGCTAGTTACAGTCAGTTTAGTTTAATTTAACTTAATTTTCTTTAAATTTTTAAAAATCTTGTATGTGTGTGATTATGTAATGATGTCATAGATATGCAAATTAGCACATGACGTCATTTAGCGACATCTAGCAACTTTTCCTGCAGGTTTTAGCTATTTCCCACTGAAAATAGTTGGCAACACTGAATAGTGGCCAGGGCCTTTATTTACCTCAACTGCTGAGGGTATCAGGCCTTTATTTGAAGCAGGCTTATTTTAGAGAGGCCTTTATTTCTAATTCTATTTGATAATTATATTAGCTCATATTTTAGTACAATGATGATGCTAATCTGGTAGTCAGAGCTAACCAGCCACGAGCAGCTGCTGTCAGACTCTCCATTTCCTCGCTGGAAACAGTCCACTGGAGCATTGACGGTCACTAGAAGCACATTCATGGCCCTTTTGTAAAAGTTTCTGTGTTGTACCTGTGTTCTAGCTGAGCTAGCGGCTCTACTACAAGAGGCTCTCTGGGGTGGGTGTGTGTGTGTGTGTGTGTGTGTGTGTCTGTTGGGAGTGTCAGTACATAGCCGTAGCCCTGCTGTTTATCGTGGTTTACAATACTGTCTTCAGCCCTGAATATCTTGTGAAGCTCTGAATATAGCACAGTTATCTGCAGGCCCATGTGTTGTGTTTACTGCCACGGAAGAGGAATAAATCTAAGGTTCATGTACAGCGTCGTCTCTCTGTCATCACTTATCAGGCTTGCTAATGCTGAAAAGCAACAGCGAAGAGAGGCACAAACTGAGGCTACTGTTAAGCAGCACTCTGCTCTTTATACTGCTGCTCAGCATGGCAGCTGATATCCTATTATGTGACAGTTGCAATCTAAATTTGAGCAGAAAAAGCAGTTTTTACACACTATATGTGCTGGAAAATCAATCCATCGATCAATCAGTCTAATTTAAAGTGTAAAATCACCATGCAGTACGGTCCCAATACACTTTACAATTTAGAATACATAGGAAAAAACATATAGCAAACAGTTAAAATAATAAAAATTAAAATAAAACAATCACATTAAAAACATCAATGTTAAAGGGATGTTAAAAGGTGATGGACCTAACTAAGTTCTTGGGTAAGCTGTAATGAAGTGAATAAAGGTAGGTTTTCAGTTTTGACTTAAAGATTTGTACTGAACGTGCTTCTTTAACATGTAATGGAAGGCCATTCCATTGTTGAGTTGTATACTTACATTATCCCAAACGTTTCCAACAATTTTCAAACCCAAGATGATAATCATCTTGTGCGCATGCGTCGGTGTTGTGGTTATCTGCCACAATGGAGTCTACTAAAGAGCATACACATATGTGATAATACGTCGTCATTTTTATTAATGTTAATCAAGTGAGAGAAATATGCTATCCTAGCAGCTGAAAGTGCAAATGTATACTTCTTAAAACTCTCTACCCAGGCAAGGTGATAAATCTGCACTTAAACTTTCTACAGATCTGTTTGAGTGCACGTGTGTCATCTGAAAACCATGGCACTGATTTCATCCAAGTGTGTTTTCTGGCTGTAAGAGGAGCAACAGAGTCAAACATTTTGAGCAAGGCACTATTCAGATTGTCTGAAAAATGATATTATGGCATTGTAAATAATCAATAATCACATGGAGTGAAAGCTTTGGAAACAGATTTGAACTGAGTTCAGAAGCTTTTCTGTCCAAATATGAGAAGTTACAGACAACAAAATGTGTTCTTGTTTATATTTACAGACTTTCAGTGTGGGTGTAGTCAGTCATCAACATCCATTCAGGATCACAGTATTTGCAGGCTAACTCCCACATTATGTGAAGACAGTTATAGTTTTCAGTTTTAATTTCAACCAGAGAAATTATCCTACATGGACTTTACTGAGACAAAATAGTATTAAATGAAGGTCTCTGTCCCTTTTTGGAGTATTTCTGTGACACGAAAACATTTGACCTCAGTATAACCAAACCAAACTCATAGCATGTTAAACAGATGGCCAAAGCCAGTTTAACATTTCTCCATTTTTATTATCTCTGGTGGATTCTGGTCTTGCTGACATTTAACTTTAGACTAGCCATGCACAGACACTGTCTTCAAAAGAGGGAGAAAAAAACACCTGTACCAGCATAGAGTCAGCAGGGTTTGAGCAGAAGGCAGGAAATGGGCGAGGAAGTGAGGTCAGAGCTGCAGCGTGGCTCTGGAAGGGGGTCTGAATGACAGGAACAGAGAGGAGATAGAGATAAGGCAACAGGAAGAGGCTGCTTTGAAAATCCTGCCTCAACTCTGACTTGTCGCCTTGTGGGGAGGCAGTGGTCTGTCAATGACATTCTCCAAAGGAATCAAACCCTTCATACATTATTAAACAGTCCTCTAGTTTCTAATAACAAGACCATATTTACTGGAGGACACTCACAGCACCAGACTGCAGGTCACAGAACCAAACATGCTCACAATGTACTGTAGAGACGACAACAAAATACAAATCCAGTTAGGAAAAATGTTTTTTTGATTTCTGGAAGTGTACGTATTTCTTAGGCAGCTTTTCACTGTTCAGAATGCTCTTATGTCTGGTTCTTCTTTGATTTTTATGATTCATCTCTTCGATTTTGCATTTCTGTTTTATTGGATATTGTACTGGAGTGACAGGAGAATTATCAGAATTTCCCTCGTGTTTATGTGTTGCATGAGCTTCACTAGAAACCATAACTTCCTAAGTACACGGTAAATACCTAGTGCACTGACACACAGCTCTCTTATTCACATGTTATTAGATTTCTGGCAAAATATTCAGCACAACAATCCTCTGACTTTTAATAACCATTTTTATTTGGACAAAACTACAATAGAGAGCTGGATTGAAATACAGATAAAACCAGAGCTTGACGAGTGAAGTTGAAGTGGTGGAGGCATCACACCTCTTTGGATCAGTTTAAAGTTTCACAGTCCTACTTTCCTGATCCCCCATGTCCATAATTACATTTCTCTGAACAGCAATAAACAGGATGCTGCTGATCATTTCTGTTTTATCTAGCGCTGTAAGATATCAAAGATTCTTTGTTATATTAGCTCCCAAATGCCCAAAGAAATAAGCTCAGAGCTGGATCAGTTGAGCGTTGCTTTTGATGGGCAGTGGCAAAAGAAATGGAAGCTAGACCTCCATGATGGTGGTGACTGCCAAAGACATCTCACTAGGGTTTTCACTGCCTTTGCTGCAGCCAAGGGCTGTGTTTGTAGACCAATGATTGACAATGGAAGTAATTAAGAAGTCTCTACACATCTTTGTACATGAACATACAAAGTACAATGTACAATGTACAAAGATGAGTTACTGCAGTGTGTATCAACAGGATACATAAGCCTGTTTTTGAGTTAAGTTATGCTCAAATTTTACCTTGATCTCCTTCGTCTAAGGATATAATAATACATGTCTTTGATTCTGTATGCCAGTCCCACTCAAGCAGTTCAGGTGCTGTATGACTCCATACCTGTGTAATGATATATTGAATCTTGTAATTCTCAACTATCTTCTACTGTTTTCATCTCTTCTCAGTCAGTACTAATCCTCCATTGCTTGAACCTGATGCCAGTTCATGACATGATTCTAAAGTCCCGTCAATTTATGTAACCCAGCGCATCATCATGCATATTAAGTCAATGTTCCACCTTACATATGAACTTGGACATGGAACATGGAAGCCCTGCCTCTAGTTCAGGCTGGGTGTGGAGGTCCTCACTTCAGGCAAAGTTGTGGAAGGACTCAAAATAATTTTTGAGATAGTTTCAGATACCTTCTTAGGTAAGTCTTAGGTAAGATAAGATATCTTTTTGGGCATTATAAGCTGTTATTATAGACAGTAGAGAGATGACAGGAGATATGCAACAATGGTCTTGAACCGGGGTTTGTGGCCAGCTTTCCAAAACCCTAAACCAGGGGGGTGCCCCAGATTACATGCAATTTTTTTAAAGAAAAAAATAACACATTGTTCCTCTTATGAATAGCGATAAAAGCGACAAAATGCATTCTTGCCTAATTTTATACACTCAGGGGTTTAGCTGCTACAGCCTTACTAGGTGTGTTATGAGTAGCTTATGGTAGCTAATGTTAGCAAAGTTTAGATGTGTCAGTTCACAGACTTTGTTTTACTTGTGGTACTATTAAGCTATGTTTAGGCATTCATCATTGTTCCATAATTGCCACAAAATGAAAAGCTGAATTAATTAGCAACAAAACACATTCTTAGTCTAACAGACTTTATCACGTGAACCACCACAGGTTTTCAATTGTATGTTAGTATGTTTTAATGAAATATTCATGTCCCCCAGTCTTTGACTTTTCCTAAAATAATGTTGTGTAGCACCCCTATTGTTAAAAATGGTGACGATAAATCCAGATTAAAAAGACAGGCATATATACCTATAACCACCACCGGGGAAAATTGACCTGTATCTTAAATGCATTTATTTCCATGCAGTTCATGTTTGAACATTCTAAGTTGCTAGGCAATGGCATTCGTTGGAGTGTGTGATCTGATAACTATGTCAAGTCATAATTAAATTATAAAAAGAGCAGAGGAGAATGACCTGCAAAAAAGCCTTCGCCAAGCGCCTGAAGTGTAGGAAAGCTGTCTGTGGAAAATACACATTCAGGTGTGTTTGAGGGACACGTTTAATCACGTGTACAAATGAAGATGATTTAGCCTGCTCACAAACGTTCACTGTGCAGACTTATTTTTACTTAATTGATTATTCATTCATTTTTGTTTTGCCATGTTACCGTTTATTGTTTATTGGCTATTTAGCCTAATTTACCAGTTGCCTTACTCTGTTTTCATGAATGGAACATCATAAATTAATAATTGATTAGGTGAAATTGGCTTGGCTTTGTCATATCGATTTTGTTGCGACATTATGCATCATGCAGTGGTTGTTTATTATTATTATGGTTTATTATCGCCCTATTGGGGTATTTAGGCTACTTTGGTCGTTTAAATACCGGGGTTATCTCATTATATGATAAATATTGTTTTATAATAATATCATACCACCCAAATATGCAAATATGTCCTCCTAATACCCATTTTAAGTGTCATTTTAGACTGATTTATACTGACGGCCATACAAAGCAATATGTGTTCTTAAATATACTTAGATTATAAAACAAGAGGACCAAAACATCAGTGATGATTAAACAAACTCATTTCGTGACTTTAGACATTCCTTTGTGAAGACAATGGCTTAATACAATGACCAAGTACATCTTTTAGTATTAGAAATGGGTAGCCAGGTGCACAGGTAAATTTTACTCTAGGTAGCGACCCCTGGCTGTTCTAGTGTTGACTCTTTATGAAATAATAGTCTTGTAGCACATGCTTTTTAAGATTTGAAAAATTTCCCCTTTACACATGATCGCTTGAGAAAAGTCTAGAAACATCTAACTTAATGATAGCCTCTATAACACTAGCAGTATTACTTGCGATGGTATGTTTCCTAATGAAAGCCCATTCCCTATAAATCCTGTTGCTCCTGGTCGATGTTACCTCTTCAGTCAAAGGTTTCTCACTCTGGCTTCAATCAATAGGATAAACATGTCATTTTTCCAATTGCCTTTCACTCCTTCCACCATCTGCCGCTGGCAGATACTCCTTGACAGCTTTAGCTCCATCTGCATTGGCACAGTGGCGGACCCTCATCCTGTTTTTTGTGCTGTAAAGCAATCCAACAACCAAATCTGATGTGGTGGCACACAAAAGTAAAAACGCAGAGTGCAGCTGAGAGGCTGCCAGGTCTCAGTGGTGGTCTCAATTGTTTCTGCTAAATATACTAATTTCTCAAAATGACTTATTGATGTGAAAATGCTCCACATAGCCCCCTTTAATAGTTTGTCTGAATGATCGTTCTTTTTAAAAAGATTGAATTGATTTCATACTGTCATGGAACATTTCACTGATGTATTGAATTGGATTTTTCTATGTGGCAGGGTATGCAATATCTCACCTGACACGCCAGATGGTTTGTTACACAGAACCATCTGAGAAGTTGTCGTTGGAAACTGTTTGGAAAAGGGTAGACACTTTCAAAAAATACTTGGTAGATGATTGGAGGAACCATCTGTCTATCTCTGTCTATCAGCATCTTACTTTGCGAGGTAGCTGGATTTGTGAGATCACGCGAGAATCCTTATAGGATGCTGATTGGTCCAAACCACAGGTGGGTCGGACAAGCCTGACAAGATGGATTCTTGCATGATCTTGTGATGTTGGGATCTCGCATCAATCCAACTGCCTTGCAAGGTAATGCAATATCCAGGCATTAGACAAATGGAATATCCTACTGTTGGGTAGTCCAATTATATTAAGTATTAAGTATAGGGATTGTGTATTGACTTTGCTCTCTATATCTACTGGAAAGAATGGTGATTGCTGAGATATAATAAACTCTCATCTCATTTGAAGTACACCGCAGCGTGTAAGAGCTGGCTTAGTCTTCAGTAAAGTGATCCTAGGAATATAGTCTGGCATGTGTATAATGGCCCCTAAATTCACTTAGATGCATCTCCTCTCAGATGAACATTTCTGTTGTGAATAATTGCCGCTGACACATGCAGTGGGAGGGAGGGGGGAAGCATGGGCAACGTGACGCACAGCAAAAAAATGTCAACAACAAAATCAGTGGTTGCAAACATCACTGCCGTCACTGGCCTCTTTTCACAAAGAGCCTTAAAATAGAGCCAGAAGATAATTGATGTCTCGTGCGCATTCCTATCTGTGAAGCTGCTGCCATTACACTGGCAGACTGATGCTGATATGTTTGATGCTGTCATCTGTGGGCTTCAGCGATGATAGATTTAGATCAGCCGTCCTCTTTTATAATCCTGTGTTCTTTAATGTTGCTGCCGTTAGCGTCACACATCTTTTTTTTTCCTTTTCATGTAGTTATGACTTTCCCGTGGTCACAGATGTAATGAGGAATAATATCTGTGCAGTAGGCTGGCACATATTAAACACTCTCCTGAGGGCTTGAAGGCATTAGTGTTCACACCTTAAATCATGGTCACAATATGCTGTTGAAATTCTGCCACAGGTTCTTATTATAGCAGAGAAAATTAAAATGCTATGGCCATTAATATCATGCTATTAAGTTTAACCTATCACCTCAGTGTGTTCACTGTACAGTAATATAGCTTGTCCTTGATCACACTGAGGAAATGGTGGTGCAACACCTGTAGATCTAGCATATACAGTAAGGTGACTGTCTTGGCATGTCAAGAATATTCCACATTTTGGCTATCAGAAAACTTCTCAAATTGCTATTAAACTCCTTGGTTGCCATTTCTTTATGTTTAGTATTATTGTTCTCTTGCATTGTTCTAAAATTGTGGGAGTATGTATAAAAAGTCCTATATCAATCACCCTTAAACCACCCTTAAAGATGAGTGCTAACCTTTAACCCGAGTTATTTGACATCAGTCAAAGTTGCATTATTTATTTTTGGCCACATGGGGGCAGGGGAACAACCAAAAAACACAACATCTGTGCACTGGTGTTAGCAAACAGTTGCGTTTTTACACATCCAGCAGATATGGAGAAACATTAGCATTCTTTTGGAGTTGTGTTTTTGTCCAATATTGACTATCCTTTTAGTTCTCCTCTAGTCACCAAGTCCTGATAAAAAATATTATCTGTTTCTTTAGTTGCAAATGCTTCATTATGTTTGTGAGTGGGTTTATCAGAGCTTGTTTACTGAAAAATCGTTGTTTCCACTTTATTACGACTTGGATCTGGGCTAGTTGCTAAATTACAATGAGTTTATCAGAGCCAGAGGTGGGTCTTCAGCAGTGACTGAAAAGTTTCTAGGGTCTGAGCAGTTCTTATATGAATAGATAAGCTGTTCCAGAGATTTGAGGCAGCTACTGCAAAGGCTAGGTTGCCTCTATTTTTGTGCCTTGATCTTGGAACATCCAGGAGCATCTGGTTGGTTAACCTCAGTGCTCTAACTGGAGTATGTAGAGAGAGACCAATACTGGTGTTATGTGATCACGCTTTCTTTTTCCAGTTAGAAGATGAGTGGCTGCATTTTGTATTAACTGCAGATGACGAAGAGACGACTGTTCTACACCCACATATAAAGAATTAGTCTACCTGAGAGGTAATAATAGCATGAATAACTCTCTCGTAATCTTTGGGAGAGAGATAGGCCTTTACCTTGGCTAAAAGTCTTAACTGAAAAAAGCTAGTTTTGACAACTGATCTGAGCTGTCAAAAATCACACCAAGGTTCTTAACAAAAGATCAATTGTAAAAAGCTAGGGTAGGGAAGCTAAGGGCCAAAGAGTACCATCAGAGTCATCCAATAGGTCAGGTCGTCCAAACATAATGATCTCAGTCTTGTTTTCATTAAGACTGAGAAAGTTTAAATCCATCCAAGTTTTGAGAATTTTTTAAGCAGTTCAGTAAAGGCTGCATTGAATCTTTACTTTATGTTTTCACTGGCAGATAGATATGTATATCATCAGCAAAACAATGGTAAGGAATATTATGTTTCTTAAAAATGGACCCCAAAGGCAGCATATACAATGAAAAGAGGATGGGGCCCAAAATGGAGCCTTGAGGGACCCCACAAGTAAGTGGGACTGCAGTCGAAGAATATTCACCTTGGTGGACCGAGAAACTCCTATTTGTCAGGTATGACTGAAACCATTTGAGGGCAGTACCTTTGATGCCTATGCGCTTTTCAAGATGTGATAAAAGGATCCTATGATCCACAGTGTCAAAGGCTGCAGTCAGGTATAAAAGCACCAGAATAGCAGAGTTCCCTGAATCAACAGTTAAGAGAAGATTGTTAAAACTCTTAAAAGAGCTGTTTCAGTACTATGGCGTGGTTTAAAACCAGACCAAAAATTTTCATAAATGCCAAGGTTATCTAAAAATGTTTGCAATTGAATAAAAACTACTCTCTCCAGAACTTTAGACAGAAAAGGTAGCTTAGAAATTGGCCTGAGGTTAGAGAGCACAGAAGGGTCCAGATTTTTCTTTTTGATAAGAGGCTGCACTAAAGCATGTTTAAAAGTAGCTGAAATGAGTATTTATCAAAACAATAATACTTGACCCAATAGTATTAAAAACTGCTTTTAGTAGACGAGAGGGAATGCAGTCCAGGGGGCAATTTGTAGGCCACAGATGATAAACTACCCCTGATAGTAAGGAGAATGATACAGGCTCAAACTGATTGAAGACAGCTGGGCACACAGGAGGAACAGAAGGGTCTAGGGCAAAGGAAGTGGGTGAAGACCTGAGAGCAGAAATCTTGTTGATAAAAAATTTAAGAAAGTTTTCTTTGCACAGATTAAATTAAATTATTCTTCTTGGCTTTCTACTCCCAAAGCTTTTATTGCACTTACAGTAACGTAACGAGTGTAGCTGTCGTCAACTCTGAGTGCTTCACCTGGTTCACTGTCTCACCTCGTTCACTGTCTCTTCTGTGCGCACAGAACACACACGGAGGGCTGTCCACATTGAACCATACAGAGAGCAGAGGAGAGTAGTGTAACCATAAATGACAGCAAAATGCAGCAGAGATTCTCACACTGAACTGAAATTAAACGAGTGCACATAAATTTGGGAAATAACAAATAAAGACAGTTTCTACAGCGTTTTGCTGTTATTCATGGTCTCTGTCTCGCTGCTTCTCTCCTCTTCTCTGCTCTTTCTCAGCGCGGGCAGGGCTGAGCCCTCCGCGTGTGCAGCGCAGCAGAGGAGAGACAGATAGCGGTGGAGATTTGGAGAGTTGATGACAACTACACTCATTACGTTACTGTAAGTGCAATAAAAGCTTTGTGATTAAAAAGCCAAGAAGAGTCATTTATCAATGTAATCCGGGCAAAAGTAATCTATCTATCGTCACACGTTATATATTATCATATAGAGTGTAGGTGATGGCACAATACGAACTGTATGACAAGGATTTATAATAGAGTTGAAAGCATTGAAAAGAAGCTGAGGCCTATGACTGTTATTGGAGACAAGGTTAGATATAAATTCTGTTTTACCAGTTTTAATAGCTCTCTGGTATTTTGATAAGCAGTGCCGTAAAATTCCTAAGGAGACTTGGAGCTTATCCTTATTCCACCTGTCTCAGTCTGTCTACATGCGCATCTGAGAGTGCGGCTCTGAAAGTGGTTTAGTACGTTTAGTCCTAAATGGACCAAGATATCAGTGCAAGTGGTGTCAAAAAGGGTGGTAAACTCCTCAGCACTGAGATCACATGGTATAAAGCACAGAGTCTTTAAAAGCAATTGAAAACTGCAACATAGTTAGAGGGTAAAGCACACAAGTTGTAACCCTAGAAGAAGGGATCGTAGCAGTAAATAAAACCGGTAGATGATCTGATATACATGCGTCACAAATTTCACTGATACATACACATAAACCATAAAACAGCACAAGGTCCAGTGTATGTCCCTTTGCATGTGTCGGGCCAGTCACCGACTGAGTGAGATGAAGAGAGTCAATAACATTCAAAAAGTCTTTGACCAGAGGTCTGGTTTCACAGCAAACATGTATTTTAAAATCACCAACAATTAAAAAAACGACCATATTTTAACATAATCATACATAAAAGAGTTTTTGGGCAGGAACTTCTCTGTAGGTTCATTAACTAGGAGCAAGACAGACTACAGCCAATGACCAGGTGACCTCTAACAGGTATGTTCTGTGCCTGAGTGAAAGGAAATAATAGTCAGTATTCTGTATTGTGTCAAACAAAATATCACTGAAAACAAATTATATAATATAATGTAGTCTACCATTTTCATGTTTCTGTGTGTTGGTTAAGTGGTCTTGTTATATACTTGAATATTTTTGACAGAAGTTGCAACTGGCACTGTAAAATTTGTATTTGCTTTGCACAGACATAGTCAGCATGTGGCCCTTTGATTAAATGAAAGAAGAAAACAAAAATGTGAGAGTGAAAAATGAAGAGAAAGGTAGAAATCACTGACTCGCTTGGCTGAACAGCCAACCAGATAGCTCTGTCTCACAGCCTCCAATGCTGATTCACATTCAACATGCTGATTTGGTTGAACGACTGCTGATAAGAGTCAACTGCCAGCGGTGCTAGACAATCCACCAGCGACACAGATGATGGTCAGTCACAGTCTCCAATGGTTGGTTTGGTGTGTTAGTGCTCTGACTTGAACTCAAGGTATCTCTCAAGGTATCTCTTTTTTCACACACACACACACACACACAGACAGACAGACAACTCGAGCTGCAACGATTACTTGATGGAAAGAAAATCTGCAACTATGCAAATCAAAAAGCCAAACATTTGCTGGTTCCAAGTTCACAAATGTGGGTAATAGATGCTTTTTGTGGTTTTACATGATAGTGAATTGAATATTTTTGGATTTGGACTGTTGCTTGGACAAAACAATCGATAATCGATAATGGCAATAAGTTAGTTGCAGCCCTACACAAAACGCTTCTATAATGGAAATCTACTACTGAAGTGATCTTTCAAATTGCTTTATATTCGATAAGGTGCCAAAGCTTAGCAGAACACATTTTATCCTTGTCCATTAAAAACCCAAGCCCAAATCTGTGTAGTAATGGAAGTAATGGCAGATTGAGGGCTCATTCACTTCTGCACTAAATGTTGACAATTTAATTATTGTACCATTTATTTAAAGAAGCTTAGGTGACATTTGGCTCTTTGTTACATTGTTTCTCTTGAAGTTATTGTGACTACACATGGTTGGCATATTGTTTTTTTCCTGACATATTGTACCTGCTCTGTTTCTGAACATATTTTTATAGCATCATGAAGCTTTTCCCTCAAGGGGCCATTTTCTATATCCACTTCCACTCAGTTCCACTCTTTTTTGACTGTCCATCCTGGTTTTAAAAAATAAGTTCAGTGCATTAACTTGTCCAAGCTGTGTTACTGTACACATTTTAGCTATGTGATGGCCTGTCCTCGCTATCCAGGTCAATACATGCCTGGTCACACAAAACCAATTATACAATTACATGCCCTGTCTTTCCAGTATTTCATCGTTGGGTTGAAGGAGCATCTTAAGCACCAGGGAGAGCAGTTATCCTCCCAGCACTCAGCCATAGGGGAGTATAACTGATGACAGCCACTGTAATGTTTTATCCCAATGAACTGCTGTGCAGCTGGGGACTGCTGCTAGCCCAGGCATCCCACAATGCAAAGCTAAGAAGATAAACTAATATTTCTCCGGAGAAAACAGTACACAGTGTGTAGTGATAATGAAGTTATTATCCAAATATTATCATGGCTGTGATGACAGTATATTTTCCATTGGGCTACAGCTCTCAGACTAGATCCTTGCACTCACTGTACAGCTTTCTCTGTAGTGTCTTAACATGAAAATTCTGTCAATCATGTTGAAAAGTTGGGCAACATAGAGGCTCAGTGGTTATGGCTGTCACGGCACAGCAAGAAGCCTCTTTGTGTGGACTTTTTATGTTTTCACCTTGTCTGCTTCGATTTCCTCCAGGTGCTCTGTTTTCCTCCCACAGTTCAAACACATGCAGGTCAGGTGAAATGGAAATTGTGTGTAGGTGTAAATGTGTTTGTCACTCTTGATGTGTTAAAGGCTTGTCGAGCGTACATCCTGACTCTCACCAAAATCAGCCGCTTGGAGAATGGATGGACAGATGTAAAAGTCAGTTGGATAGTGTGTGGTTTAATGGCTTATTACATTAAAGTATAACTTAATGAGAATTAAATGGTTGTTTCACCCAAATTCACAAAAGACTGTCACTTATCTCTAGTGGTATGCAGATGAGTTTTGAGCATGGTAAGTCCTTTCTTCACCTTGGAAATGGTAGTTCAACATTTGGTCCACTTACAGCTTTTAACCGCATCTAATGGTCTTCCTCATCAGATAAACTTGATTATGGTAGTGTGCTCAGTTATAGCAAACTCCATATACATCCAAATAAGTGGACTTCAAGAAGAAAAGAGATTTTTTTGGTCGAAGGTTTGCAGATAACTTGGGTTTTATTTGTCCAGGTTTTATAATATATCTCTCTGAGACTTCTGCCACTACACCATTACAGTGCAAGTGAATAGAATTTTGATGAAAGTTGTCCTTGACAGCCTGATCTGTAGATTGTATAAAGTAACACAGCACCTGGGACACAGCACCTGGAAGAGAAGATGCTGTTCTGCACAAATAAGAGATGTTTCTGTTGAATTTTCATGTCACTTTCCAATGCACTGAGCAGCACAAAAAAAGTCCCTTCACCTCCTTTGTATTGGTGTGGTGGCAGAAATCTCACAGATGAATATTTCAAAACTAGAGATGATCCAAAGGATATTTATTGGGGCCTGTTCAGCCATATTTTAAAGGATTGGTATCAGCTAAAAAAGTGGGGAGCCTTTCGTCATTGTATACTGCGTCCACCTCAGCCTGCTGGTGTTGCAGCTCTGCTCTCATTTACAAAATTAGAGTGTGTGACTCTGAATTCTGATGTCCTGGTTGGTAAAATACACGGATTCACTAAATTCTGACTCTAACTCTCTCTTTCTCATTGGCAAAGAGCAGCAGTGTACAAAACATTCAGATAGCAGTTGAATCATTTTTGACTGCGCTGACTACCACAGTCAAAATGACAAGCAGATCATATCAGCTGTCACTAACGTTAATCTTGTGAGTAACTTGATAGCAGGCTAAAATTGAATTTGTTGTCGGGTTTGTGCATCTGTACTCAGCCAAAGATCATTTATGAGAGAAGAAATGCCACTCCGCTGTTCAATTGTGAGTGTTTCTGTAGTTCTAAGAACTTCAAAAGTGTGATACATCTTCTCTCTAGTCACATTCTCCAGTTAAACTTTCATTATCAATAACTTAAGCTGATCAAATAATAGTTTTGAACCAGGACCTACTGTAGTTGGATCAAGTAGCTTGTGGGAATTTGTACCAATGTCATTTAGCTACACCTGTTATTTTTAATGTGCCAGATTCATATTAAATCACAATCACATCATTACATATAATCTGTTGCTATGTATATTGCTGAAATGCTATGTAAAAGTGCTGAATCTGACTTGGTATCAGCAGATACCTAATATTAAAGGATTGGGATCAGGCCAGAAAGAACTTGATCTTGATTTAAAAATTATCTGTATGGCTAGATACTGCTAGAGGTAAGTGAGAAAAATATGTTATTGTAATTTGGGTGGATGGAAAAATGAAAAGGCTGAGGTTGTAAATGTAAAGCTAAAAAAAGTTAATTTAAAAATTAGTAAGCATTTGTAAAAATGTGCCCTTTGTGACTAAATGCAGATTGAATTTTGTTCCTCAGCTGTTTGTCACATGCTGGGGTTATATGCCAGGAAATCAATAGAAATCCACTTGACATTAGATGAGGGCTGCTGTGTCCTGGTGTCTCCCTTTGAGGCAGCTGCCATGAAATCATGGACACATTCAGGGAGGGATCCATTGTTTCATTGTCTCATTCGTTCGTAGAATAGAATAATGCCATTCTGCTAATTTGCTGCTAATACTTCCATAGCTTTACTTAAGTAAGGGATCCTGTTTCATCTTTCACCACCGCTAGTATGCCTCTGCTGCCTTCAACCTTTAGTAACATAGCTTCTGTCAGAAGCATACGATTTGAGCTCCAGTTATACATACAGAGAGAGGTATGGGGCAAAGAGGGCCAATCAGGTCTGAGGAAGTGCACCTGAAGTTGCCTCTATTTTATACCGGAGGACCAGAGTGCATAAGTCATCCACTCTCTGAACATATTTGTCTGGCCCTGGCCAACCCACTGAGTTCAGCTTGAGTGCAACCTCTCCACACAACGTTCTTCACCTCTAGCTTGCAATCCACCCTCCCCTTCCCATTGTCACACACAGACATACACACACACACACACTACCTGCTGGCAGTCTGCCCATATTGCTGCTTGGCACTCTACTAACGGGGGATGATAGTATCTTCCAATAAGATTGAGGGTTCATTTTTATTCCATCATGCAGATAGCAAATTGAGGCTGGTGTGGGACTAATATTGTACATTACCTGACATCAAATGTGCTATTTACTTCTGCTGTATATCAATCTTCTTCCACCAGCAGTCATTGTCTTTCACAAGTAATTTAATTTCAGGTTAATTTCATGAGTCATTTTGGAAATACCCAAAAGAACTAATCAATTTTTTTAAGAATGGTTGGTGGTTAAGAACGGTTGTTTGTTTGATGGTTTGTGTTTATGTTATGGTTTTTGTGTTTATTTTATGAAAGAAAAAACATTAAAATTCGACCCTTGCTCCGTTTGTGTATGTACAGTACTTTATGTATTGATGTACTGTATGTATAATCACCATTTCAGGTCTCCCCTGTGCAGCAACAAGCAGGAAAAAGGACAATTTTTCATTTTTCAGAGCTGAAAACCACAACAGATGTTTCTTGTTTGCATTCATGTGCAGCATTCACAATACAAGATGCCATGAATGTCTATACGGCACATAAAAAATACATGTTATGTTTGAGGATGGACACAAGCTTTGTATGAGCATGCACTCAGACGTTTCAAGCCGAGCTGTCTATGAAAGCTCTCAGAGTCATCGCAGTGGTTATCCATATATTTACATCAAGCATCATAAACAGACTGTATAAGCAGCATAAGTGAATTCCCCATGGTATACTATGAGCACAATGTCAGTACCTATGGCACCACTGAAACCCTATTTGGAGCCTCTTTTAGCTTGGCCAAGTGCTCCATCAGGCACAATTAGCAGGTGTAGGAAGCCAGTGAGGGTTCATGTCCTTTTAGAGGCACTACAACCAACCAACCAACTAATGGCTGATTGTAGTGTTGTAGAACAATATACTTTTCCCCTCACTGGCAGTTGAAAAGAAGCAGTTGGGTTAACCTTATTTCCTAACTGACATAAATTGCACTTTTTTAAAAATCAGTAGTAAAACTACCATTAATTTCTTCTCACTAAACTTTAATGTAAGACATTCTCATGTCTTCTCACAAAACACTAATGTCCTGCACATCTTTGTGACAACTTTTGATTTAATAAAAGGCATATTCCAGCACATCCAGGATGAAAATGTCTTTTTGCTGTTTGGGATCATCAGTGTATACGTACACTGTCTAGAACTTTCATTGACTGCTACTGGTGATCAGTAGGAATTACATTAACAGGTTGGTAGCTCACAGGGCCGTTAAAGGACCAGAGTAGAGTCACATTTCCCAAAGGTAAAGTAGCTAATTGGAGCACAACTGCAACAGAAACATAGTTGTGAGGAAGTAATATGCCACCTTCCACATTACTGGAATAATAACCCTGCTTCATCATTGGCATATTGCCTTTGTAGCCAAGTCGTCTTGTAAAGCTGGCTGCAGTTGAAAACGCCAGTAAGATACTTTTTAAAACTCCAAACAGAAGGACGTTTTTGTTCCAAAACAGTGCATGTTTGAAAGTGAGTTTTAAAAGCTAGAACTCTATACCCTGCCAAGTATTTGAATCACTGCTATTGATCAGCTGTCCTTCTAACTCCAACAAGAAGTATCATGGTCATTTACACAGCCTTAATCCTTGCATGTTTAAAGCTCATATAGGTTTCATCTTGGTTGCTGTTCTTATTCTTATATCCTATTTCATGTGTTTGATTTCACAAAAGCAACACTTTGCTTCGGATTGTATATCATACGAATGGTATGGAATTTATACAGTTTTTAGGAAGTCTGAAGTCTCTCTTGGATAGTGATTGTAGAGATACAATTGAGGTCTGTATTTTTTTTACAAGCAGAAAGAAGGTAATGTCTATATTCCAACAGCTGTGTGTGTAGTCTGGCATCACTATTGTCACACACTGTGGGTTTCCAGGGATGCTGCAGAGAGCCCATCCCTGCTTCTCTTCCCATAGTGCTTGTCTTCTTTGGCTGTGCTGTATTGCCAAATGTGTGAAAAGGTTAATTTCATTACCCCGTTTGGTTAAACAACTACAGATGTAATTGACACAGGATTAGAAAAGACAATGAAAACTTGGCTCAAAACAACCTGCTATACAGCTGCTAGAGGAAGCTTCTCTCCACCCAAAGGGACTTACACAGGAGAGGGCAGCAGCACTTTAACAGAGATGAAATATGAGAGAAATTGCATTTATTGGCTTTTCACACTTTCTGAAACTACACTTCATTCTCCTGGTCCCAGCTTTACATAAGCACACAAGAAACTGAGATGGAGATAGAAACTTAGAAAGGCACTTTAGTGCTTACACCTTAGTCCTTATAAAAATCTTTGAAATTGCAAGTTGAAACTTGTAATGGAAACTGTAATCTGTTTTTTACAAAGTGTCAAGGCATGAAGGTTTCTTACAGCTAGTGTATTGTGAGATGATTAAATTTGGTTGCTGTGGGTTTCTTGAGGTCATGTAATGAAAACCACTTATTGTCAGGCTCATATCATTTAATTGGCTTGGCTGCAGCCCCCTGCCAGTTCATTACAGTATGCAACTGCCTGGATAGCGTTTGCTAGCCAAGATTTCTGCCATTCCCTTTCCAGCTACTGGGAAATCTCCACATTTGCTGCGAGTGTGTGACTCTGCCTACATGGCTCAAAATCAAGTCAAAACAATACTGTATTTTGAACTTGCTTCGGTTTGGTTTTTGGCTTTTGGTTTGAGTTTGATTTTATTTTAGCCTGACATCAGCAGAGAATAGAGTGTAGGTAATTTTCACCCAGATGAAATGTGTTTCCAGATGGAAGGTTAAGGCACTGTAGAGAACTGCTTGAGCAAGTGCGACGCATAATTCCCTGCAGCCACATTCATCTGTGATTATTAAAACTTCATACTTGATTGAAAAACTCTGTGGGTCTAGAAAATGTTAATTATACTAATCCTTGCTATGATTGGACTGACAGCTGCTGGAGCCCAGTTGATTGTCATTTGCCATAATATACTGGTACTGCAGCTTTTCTACAAGCGGACATTTCATTTCTCATCAGGTTTTTTTCCGGCTCATTAGGACTGGATGTATTGATTTGTGTGTTGAAGTAGAAGGCAGAAATGAATTCAACAAAGAACACAGTGATATTTTTGTCATTGTGGGAGTAGCTCTTCAGTGATTTAGCCTTTATCTGCTGAAATTCTCTCATATAGAAGAGGAAGAAATGCAGTCACTATGCATTCTAGTTTTTTGTTTTTCTAAGACTGGGATGAGGAACATATTCAATAATCACAGGAGATTACACAGAAAATTGGATGTGTAGGCCATTATGGATAATTCCAGTTTCTTACAACTTTGGTCATATTTTCTGTACTTTTGGCCAACATTTCTATTGGTACTAATTCTACTGTGCTTACCAAGCTAAATACTGAGATGTGAGAATATGTCAACATTGTTAAAAAGAAGGGAAATGAAACACAAGCAGTTAGACAATCAGACAGTTTTTTATTATCAAACCCTGGGGTTAGCCAAACTTATTTGGAAGATAAAATGAAGGCGAATGGTAAAATTATTATCTAAACTGTCAGTGGTGAACAACCATTACAGTTTACAGACCATTTTCCTGGTTTATCTTTGACATGTACTTACTGAAGTTAATGAACATTTTGTGTGCGCTCACTTTCAGTTTTACCCCCAAATGTGGTTTTGATAATCTGGGTAAGCTGTTTGCTTGTTTAAATGCAATTAAATTCTCTGACAGTTCATGTAGCCTTCTTCCCAAATCTCAGCAATGACTTTGGTGACTTTATCATAAATTGTAACAGAGGCAGCTGACAGACAAAGTTAGCAACTGATGGTGAACATAGTGGAGAATTTTGTTAAAGAGACCGATATTTAAACAGACTTAAAGGACTTAATTCAACAGGTGATCAAAAAAATGACTAAATGAATGCTAATGTTACTCCATTGGATTTGTTAATAAGCAATTGCTAACAACTTTGCCATAATTGTTGCGTTTATAGCTTATTACACTGCCCCAAGTGGAAAAAAAACCCTCAGTTAATGCATTTACATCTTTGTTGACCTTGAGCTAGTTGCTTATCTCTACCATTAGTGTTCTGTTGCTGCTGTAACAGCATATTACAACACCTACTGTATAGCTTGTCATTGGCAGTTGATTTATTAGCAGCTAACATATACTCACTTGTTAATAAACCATACCAAACAACTCCACTCGTCTGTTTAATTTGCGTCCATTAAAAAGCATCTGCTTTGGCATGGTGGCTTGAGCCCTCATTTTCCCTTCAATTAGTCAGGCATTGTGGGCGTTGTCTGTCACATCCTGTGCTTTCACGCTCTCTTACAGTTGCCCTTTTTCATGCTCTGTCTCTCAGTGTGAACAAAGAAGGTCATGAGATGAGGACCCATCCATCAGGAAGGAGGATACAGCAGGAATGTTGCTGTTGGTGACACAGTGTTGATTTCAGCCCAGGAGAAGCAGGTCCACGGGGCTTATTTCCTGTTTAGCCACAAAACCTTAGGAACTGTAACAGTAAGTTGAGGATTTGGCAAGACTCGTCTCAGGAATAATCTCATCTGAGGCCTCTAACCTTTGCACTTTACAGGGTTGGCCCAAATAACAAAAAATCCCTAACATATTTTCTCAGTCACCTTTAGTAGCATCAGTGCAGTTTTGGTTTTATTTGTCTAGGTTTTGAGATATATCAACCACATTACAATGGAGATGATTACAACTTTTAAAAACTCAAAAGTTTATAAGCAACAACATCATCTATTACCTTAACCTCTACTTATATCAATCTGATTAATCCAAAGACATTGCTGTCAACAGTTTACTCTGGTACTACTTTCCACCAAACAAATAGTTCCTATGAATACCATTTGTAACGAGGTCCGTGGAGGGTGTCCAGAGGCCTAGTCAGACAGCTTCTGTGACAATGAAATTTCAGAGCAATATTGTGAGCAAATTGTGCTGCCTTTTGAGGGGAACAGAGAACCAGAGAAATAGAAGATATCACATTAGCTGTGTTGTAGCAGCCCTCTGCTGCTGGAGCAAAAACTACTCAACAAAAGAGGAAACGTTTGGAGTCAGTTGTGAGACAGGAGTTGAAGGTACAAAGGTCTTGAATAAAAATAACGTTTTGTCCACTAAGCTTGTTTATTGGTGAGCCATTGTGGCTGGTAAATTCTTTTTGCCGGACCATTTTTCTGGAAACTCTACAAGTGTAGGACTAATTCAAATATCAGTAAGTTTTAACTAGTAAACATGTTTTTGCCCATAAATAGTGTTTTCCCCTTTTGGAAATCAAGATGCATAATCGTTTAAAGTTAATCAGTGCACCCAGAACCTTTATCTTTGCTTATAGCTGGACAATAATTGTAATACCCCCCAACATAGCCACAACTGGAGAGGGAAATCTGAGCCAAACCCCCTACTTATGTGGATACATTCCTAATTATACAGCAACTCTCTGGAGACAAGAACATTCAATATGTGCGGTAAATAAGTTATGCACTGTGGTCTCCACCCACTCACAGCATAATGCGCCTGGCATTGCTGCCATCAGTGCCGGCCACTGATAACCCTGGCTCAGCACTTCAGTACTAATGTGGCCTGTTTGGTTAATGGAGGCAAATTCTGGGGGAAAGCTCAGGTATCTCACTTCTTTAGATGATATCATTAACTGGGGTTTGTCAAGCCAATGATCTCAATCTCTGAAACGGCACCTGTGACTATCTCATCTTTGCCAGTTGTCAGTTAGTTTAAAGGGGAGTCTTATGTTCCCCTTTCCCTCCGTTGCTGCTGACAGAGCCAGAGCCTTCCAGTCAGGGCTCTTACCCCCACAGTCCTGTTGTTTACGATCCGCCATTGATTTTGTTTTTGACAAAGGATAGGTTAATCTTTCTGTTGGTCTCACACTGACAGTTTATGATTTCCTTTGGGCATGTCATCTTGTTTTCAATCAGTTCTTGCTTACCTTGCTTCTTCTGGTTTCTATCCCCCCCCCCCCACCACTTCCCTGACTGTGCTTGCTCTGCGTGTCATCTGAAAACAGTAGTGACAAAATAGAACATCTGAAGTTCAGAAGTGTCTCATCAAAGCAGCTTTGTACAGGCAGGGGACCATTATGCCATTAGTAAAGGATTTGCTACGCCTCGGTAGCTTTGTCTGGAAAAACACAGTGTAGATGAAGGTGTCAAAGCGCTACCTCTGCCAGCATTTGTTTCACCCACCTCTACGGAGAGGAATTCAATACAGCTGATAGATCACTCTCATTAGTTGAGTATCAAGCACCAGGAGCCAAAAAAGCTGACACTTTTCTGCTGAAGGGAGAGTGAAGAAAGACAAGACCCCTATTAGTTGGTTGAGATGAGTTATGAAAGACAACCTGGGACTGATGAAGGAGTCTGTCAAACCTATTAAGGTTGGCTGGTTACACTCTCTTGTCTGGTCTAACACCAGATAAGTTGAAGGGAGTCCCCTTTGCTTTTCCAAAGGAAGTTGATGGACTTCAGACAGTTTGCTCTGGGTGCCTTGCAATGGTGTCCTTTCAATGATGGATGGAATTTTCCACCTCTGTTTTTCCAGTGAATTGAAAGGATCCGTCCAGTTATGTGACTGCTGGGCTCTGACATGACATTCTTTGGAAGCTGCGGTGACCCACAGTCATGCTGGCATCTGTCATTACACACACGCCTGGCCGCACATCTGCCCAAGGTTAAAGAACCAAATAGGTCATTTTGCTTCATTCAGCTTGTAATTTCCTGTGTGTTTTAAGCTTTGGCTTGTATACCAGTTTCCCACTAATTCAGCTGCACAGACACAAAAATGCAGAAAAAGGCATCTGCCAACTCTGTTGATTTCATAGAAAAAAAATCCTCTCAACTAGATTAGGATTAGAGGGAAATGTGGAGCTGAGAGAAACAGGTTCCTTGCAATGTTTTGGTTTGATATAGGTTAAAACAGCACGAAGGTATCAGAAGAATATTTTGACAGTGTCACAGTACAGCTAAAATAGATCTTTTGCATAATTTCGACTGCTTGTAAATGAGTGTTACGCAGTTATAAGTGTGTGAATGTAAGGACTTGTGTTCTGGATTTCTGATGATCTGCTTCTGATGGTTGCCTTTTCTGCCTGCCGCTGGGATTTAACTGTCCTAGACCTGCTGGTCTGGAAAAGCAAAGAAGGCAGTTTCACTAGTTTAATTGGCAGCTTAGCTTTGCACTGAACTGCCTTCAGTTATGTATGAGACAGTTATTTAGCCAAATGTAATTTCATGCTGTACGTGCAGTTTCATGTCTCTTTTTGACCTGCTCAAAAGTGCAGAATCATGGTGTTCACTTTTGGATGTACGAAGGTTTCTATCATCAAGGCAAATATGCAGACTACCAAAAAGATGCCATCTGTTTTGTTTAAGTCGGACAGTACAACAGTTTTATTTCCCTACCTCTCCTGATGAATTTATTTGTCATTTATAGATCTGAAAGTGAAAGTTTGAGAGTTATCAGGTATACGCTGCCCAAAGCATTTCACATACAGTACACTCTCTGTCACATCTCATCTGACAAAATCTCATCAGCCTTCTCTGAACCCTATCTGGACTTCGGCTGCTGTGCACCCTCACCTGTGAGTACCATCCTACCCAGATAAGATTATTGTTTTCCTCCAGGAAGCGGCGAGATCTTACCTGCAGTATCTCCTCTTTGAATCGGATCTTTGCTTGATAGATTCTTCTCTCAGCATTGTCAATCAGGGACTCAAGTCTTATTTTGTAGTCACAGTGCACTGACTTTGCACTGTCATGGGTGCATATCTCATATCTCATATGAGAGGCAATCTTGATAAGTTGAGAAAAGATTGTATGGAGAGTCATTTAAGCGGTGTCGTGCATGTAACTGTACATAGTGTTGAGTATGGATGGATGTATAGATACACTACAAGGCCTGTATGAGGACACCTCCAACATCCATATGTGATTGAACAAACCATGGTCATTAATACGCTGGGAAGGCTTTCTGCAAGACTTTGGAACCTGGCTTCAGGGATTTGCTCTGATTCAGAAGTAGTTGGGTAATGAGTATGTGGACACCGTGTTGTTTAGAACTGTCTGCAACTGTTATGCCTGCAGTCAACTCTAGGTCCCATTTTCATATACAGTGGGTGTGTTTTACATAGACGGAGCTCATTAGGCTTACAGTGTTATGGACAGGTTAAAAATGAAAGCTAATTACATGTTTAGCCTGGCGGACTCTGGCAGACCTTGAGGTTTAAACCAACCAGCTTATATCAACCAGGCTGTAAGGTATATTGTGTCACACACATTTTGAAATGATTAACTAGGGAGATGGTGAAAGCTCTCTAAACATTTCTGTTGCTGCTCAAGTAAAGTATTTCATTATTGGAAAAAAAAAGTTAGGTAATAATAATTATTATAAAAGGAACAAGAGTCGGAGTATTGATAAAATCCTAACAATCATTCCTATTTTGGACAAAAGCAACTGCCGAATGAATGATGGATAGACAGGACAGGACAGGAAGCCTTTTCTACCTCCTTCCTCCTTGTTTCATTTTAAATTAATGTACAGAATGACAAGCAGCAAAGAGTACTACTACACTAATAGGTGTATACATGATGTCTTGTGCCTTGTATTCAGACTCTGTCCACAGCTAATGTAGCTGACTTATGTTTATACCTGGAAATTCTCTGGTAAACACATATATTTAGCCTAATGCACATCATCCAGTCGTATCTTAACAGTCATTACATTCCTGTCCAGACTACCTATCTGTCAGTTTTCTTGTGCTTCGTGGATCTGCATGCAGGTGTGTATTTCTTGTTATTTAAATTGGAAATGCATTGCATCTCTGAAGGAAGTTTGCATAAACTCCTTAATGCATCTTGATACACCTGGATTTGATGTGTTTTTGTTTTGTATGATTCCAATCACCCAGGTGTTAATGCCAGGCAGGGGTGGATCTAGAGAAATATTCATGGGGTGGCAAGAGTGTAGCATGGAGACTTTAAGGCATAGCAGAAATATATATATGCTGATTTAATCTGCTGATTTTGCTTGGAAAAGCCCCCAAATAAAGATATTTTAACTAAAAAACATTGCAATATTGTGGCACATCAGTAAAGCATTGAATAGAAATATCTAAAGGTGGCATGAGAAATCAATAAATTGTTTTATTTCCATATCTTAAGACATGTTTCTAAATACATGTCTTTTTTCATTGAACATCCCTTTGCCTAAAATGTGGCCCAACCAGTTTTTTTTAAACATTTAACATACGCCTTTTCTCTGAGCTTCAGTAACATGTTCCGTCACAGCATTACCTACTGAGAAAAGTAACTTGTTAGAGTACTTTTGCGTTACCAATACAGGAGACAGAGCAGTGCGGTCATTTGTTGTTGTTCGTTGTTGTTATTACCAATGTTATCACATGGAGAGATTATTAATAACATTATTCTATGAATATGACCGCTTAGTTGGAGGTACAAGGCAAAATGTCTCTTACCATTAATCCGGTACCACAGCGGAGAAACAGCTGAATAACTGTCAGGAAAAAACTTACTGGAGGCCAGCAGATCAAACAAAGAAAAGTCTTGAGAGTTTAATTCACCACAAAACATAAAAAGAAACGAATATCTCATATTTTGGCTAAATTTTTAAGTGAAGTTAGTCATTGAATCACTGCTTCTGCTTCTTTACTTCCCGTGGAGTCAACAAGTGGAAATACAGACAGCGCCACTATGCAACCCACATTGTGGTCAGAGGGGGGATTACATCTGTAGTGATTGCCTATTTTGAAAATGTAACTAAGTAACTGATTACTTGAATTGCAAAACTAATGCGTTATGTTACTTATTACAACAAAAAAGTAATCTGAGTAAAAAGTAATCTGAGATTACCCCCAACACTGCTGAATGAAGTGTCACTGCATTGCTCAAATATTTTGGCTTTTTTGAGATCCTGATAAAGACTTGAAGTAGGAGTGCCTTAGTTTTTTTCCATGGTTGTCAGCACCACTTCCGGGATTTAGTTTTTTATTGTGGCTTTTTGTTTGGAGCTTGGAGCGAGTGATTATGTTGCTCTTTACACTGGGTGCTTTTGTATGTTGCACTTGCATGACTGATCTGAAATTTGGACATGTTTGTCTGCAGAATGAGCAGTTTCAGAGATGTTGGAAGCTGCAGCCAATCCAGAGACACTTGTAAGCACCTGTGAATATTTGGGTTTAGTCAGGTTTAATCCATCCCTCACACAATCAAACATGAGTTACTATTACTAAATAAAACAACCCTGCCACTTTCCGTCTGCAGCCATTCTGTATTTCTAGTATTGGACGGTGGCAACCCTACATACACATTTAGCAGGAAAAAAAGCTATCAGCAGTCGTGTGTGCAGCAGGGATCGGGAGAGGCTGAACAGAAACCCGCCGCGGCCGAGAGACAATTGAGCTGCTGCCCACTGCAGGGACAGCTAGCGGCAGCTGGCATCATCTCCTGCTGCATTCACTTGTACTCAGACATCAGAGGAAATTGTAAATTTCAGACCAGCCACAACTTTTCATATATATATATATATATATATTTTAATTAGATTGTCCAAAACTGGGGTGGCAGCTGGGGTGGCAAGACATTTTTTAGGGGTGGCAGCGAGTAGATCTACCCCTGATGCCAGGTAGACAGGGTTCATAATGAATATGGACACTGAAGTCTGAATCTCCAAATCCATTTCAAAGTGCAAAACTGTGAAGGAGGGTTAGAAGTGTCAGACGGACCCTGTATGGCGTATTAGTTGTCAGACTAGTGTTGCTGTTGGCTCTGAGTGCTTTTGACCACTTCCTGTGGCAGGGACACTGCAAGGTGTCCTGAGACAAAGTGAAATGTCAGAGAGGAGAAGAATGGACAGCCTGTTCCTCAGAGACACTGAAGTTCGACGCTGTAGACACCTTGTTCTTTCCAAGTCAATCAGCAGGCAGCACAATACTTTCATCACAGTGATAGATGCTCCAGCAGGATGTGTCTGTGTGGCTGCAGGTCTGATAGCAGATAGAAGTGGACTTACGAGTGTGATGAATGAAAAGCTGGAGTTACACCAGTTATATGAGTTTGCCAACCCATCAGCCAGATAGTAGCGATTTACCTGTAATATGGCAGTTAGTAGGAATTTGAACATAGTATTAGTACTGTATGTTTTTTAATTTAACGTATTTTTATTTGTTTTGTTTTTTTAAACCTCCCCTCAAAAATATGTTTTGCTTATTGTTACTTCACTTGGATGTTTGAGCTTCACTGTGCAGAATAATGTACTGTATGTGCAGGGTTCTTTTTCACATTTATCTTCTGAAGGTGGAAAATTTCTCTGTGCTCACCAAAAATCTGAGTTTAATGTGTGTACCTACGACCAGAATTTGTGACATCACAACTAGTTTGGAGCCAATCGAGGGCCAGTAAACAACTTCAGTGCACATACATTGAGAATGGACTTTTCAGTGAAGTAGGAGACATCTTGTATCCAGCAGTTAAACTTTTGGAATAAAAAATATTTGCGCATTCATAGATTCTGGATTAGATTTCGTTTTTAGGAATTTTAACAAGATAACTGAACATTTTTTGTGGGAAAAACATGTCAGACACAATTTATTATTCCAAGCACAGTATTTTTGCATGGGATCTTTAAATATTCTCATAGGTTCAGTAGTCAAGCATGTTTTCAATTAATTGATTAATCATTTAGATGACGTGAAAAATTCCCATCCGTTTCCTGAGCCCATCAAATAGCATCAAATAGCTTTTCTTCTAACCGACAGTTCATAACAGTTTATTGGTAATGATTATACCATGTGCTGATGACAGTGAACACATATATGGATGTAAAATAGAAGAAAATAATAAAACTTATATAAGTGATACTTATATAAGTATTTCTGTGCAACAGAGGCTACATTTGTTTGAATCCCTAAGGCTACTATAGTGCTACAGTTTAATATGTTATTTTGTGAGGGACAATGAATGAAATATTATTTGTTTTTTTATTTTGGACTTTTTGTCTGATAGCATACATACTCAAATAGCCTGTTTTTTGCTGAAAGGCATTATATAAATCGCTGGCCCCAGAAGGTTTTTAAAAAGCCAGTGTATTGATCTATAAAAGATATTTGCTCAGTGAGGTATATTAGCGGTCATCCAGAAGTGTTTGTGATATTACATCCACCCAGCAGAGACACTGTGCAAGAGGCATAACTGTGAAACCACAGTGAAAAGAAGATTTCATCAGCCTATGAAATGGGAAAGAATTACAGGATTGAATTGTTGACACAGTAAAGCCTCTCTTTCTTTATCGGGTCAAGGATAAACTCTCATGAGCTTATGCTTTGGAGGGATTTTGAGGCTGTGTAACAGCATTCAGTGCAATAACAGACAGAACTTCATAGTGCTGAAGAAATGGAATTACCTCAGCTCTAAACAGTAGACCCACTTTACCAGAGGACGGTGTGGGATTCTGAGGAGTGCGGGGGGCTCAGTGTGTGGTGGCTAATAGTAATCACTCCCAGCTCCAGAGAGATGACTGCTAGCTGTACTGTTCCACCACTGACCCCTATGTGAGACAACCAGACTCAATTGTGTCCATAATGTCTCACTTAGTTCTCCTGGATAAGACCATTTCTACTGTAGTACAAAAAAGCAGCTTTGGTGTTTTGATGAGACTGTAGGAGAGCATGCTGATGACTCCAGAGTGGAGCTTCACTATAGGGTAAGTCACTCTGCTGACAGGAAAATAACTTTTTTGTCTACAGGTCGCAGAAGTTGGCAAATCACAAAATTCACCTGCCACTTTCTCTAGCCACAGTCTCTATAGCAGGTTTTTAATATAGACTGGCACGGTGATGGCACTGCAGGTGTCCTGTCAAAGGGTGGACAAGCCATGTTCAAATATTTACCAGTATGTGGATGGTGGTAATTTTCCACCCTGGTTGTTGACTTTGGAAGCAAATTAATGTACAGTGAGAAGCAATTAAAAATGCTCAACGAAAACAAAGTTTCTCTGCCTGCTGGGGAGTAATTTACCACCATACCCGCAGTTATTCACTTAATATTTGTTGTTTTTTGAGGAGGGACTATGTTTTTGACAATTTGAGTCAGGTATTGATCACTTATAGCAAACATTTTCATAAAAATGCTCTGCTCTGTTGGGGAGATGTCAAGGAATCCAAGCAGCAAGAACTAATCTCCCCTGTAATAAACACATGCAGGAGCATCATATCTTAGTAAAGTCAACAATACCAAAAGCTTCAAGGAGGTTGTGGTGGTGGATGGAGCTGCGGTAGCAAACAGTGTTAGCAGAGTAAAAGTGTCAGGTTGTAATGTTCATGCTGTACATCTCCATGAATATAACTGGAAGTTACTCATCAGCTGGTAGCTAAGCAATTGATGAATGAGTCTTTCATAATGAAGCAGCTGATCTCTAGCCTTATGATCAGACTCAATTTAGTTTCCCCTCCAGCATTTAGCCATGTCACCATTTTTGTTGCCATTTTTCTTTCACTGCTTTTCATGGATGTAGCTACGCAGCTAGCAATCTATATAGGAAGGTGATATGGCATTCTTAATCTTGGCTCCAAAGCTCTGACTAGTCAACTATTCAGGGAAAACAGCTGGGTGGATGTTGGTAGTGATTCAGCGGTCTGGAACCAGCTTAGCTGAAACCAATCAAGCAACGGAGTGTGTCAGTGCTCTGCCTGAACTAATGCTATGCTCCATCAAAGTACAGAGGTCAATTAACAATTATTGACCAATTCCTAAGACATTTTTAAGGTTTATGAAAGTCACAAAAAGTAATGGTAACTGTATTTACTTGAGTAGGGCAGTGTTCAGACAAACTTTAGCACTCCTCATTTATTTCAAAGACGTGAAATGTCGTCCATAAAAAAACTTTCCTTACGTGCCTGGAACAATATTTGCTGTGATTCAATGCAACATCATCTGGTGAGACACTGTCTTTGGCAATCAAATATCTGTGAGTGCATGTTCTTATTGGATTACTTTGTGACATGAAAAGTGTAATTCTGCTGTTTGCCTTACAATCGTTAAAATGGAGGATAAAATGATTTTTGCTGTTAACTTTCTAGAGATGCAAAATCTTGTTTGATATTTTTATAAACTGTGGTGCAGTGTTTTGCTGTCTGATAAGCCTCAAAACTCATGAATTGATTAGTTTAACTGGACTTTGTAGATTGTATTTAATAATCCAGTGGTACCTGTAGCAGCACCACTGCACCAACGTAGCCTCTAGCATTTCTTTTTAATGCATTGCTATATTTGGCCTGATCACCCGCTACAGTACCAGTGTGTCAGTACTCTTTCCAACACTGCAAGTCTAGATGTATTTTCACCACACTGCAAGGATTTTCCTTTCCATACAAACTAATTCTCTGGTCTGTATAGCAGGTTTTTTGCTGTGACATTACTCAACAAGACAAATAGTTTCACATCATTTCTGTAATGCACTGTATGGAATGAGCATGCTCCTTATTCCTTCATTCTGCTGTTTACACCAAGCTCCCTTTGTCATTGCTTTCATGTAAGGCTAACCAAAACTCCTGCTGCCTCTTCATGGCAATTTAATGAGAGCCCCAAGTAACAAAGTCTAATTTTGTTTGTTGCCTTTTGTTGAGAAGGTAAAATAGCAACACTCACTAATAATGCATAAGAATATGACCTGCAGTCAAATGGTTTAGTATTCTGAATGCCTCTACATACTGAGGTTCAGGAATGGAGTTATATTCAAAGTTATCTCAGAGTTTTCTGTAACAACAGTAATATACAGTACACCTGCTTTTCAGCCTCGACTTACTGCTCTCATTGTTTTACCACATTGCAAAAGAAGCATTATTGTCATTTGTTTGCAAAGTTTGCAAATACATTAACATTCAAGCCACCCTGATTGTGAGATGGAGCTCAGTTTTTGAGGCTGTGCCTTTTAACTGTTTTGTCCTCAATCTCTGACTTGTATGCGCTAATATAGGAGTTTAACAGCCTCTGTTTAAAACCTTGGGTGTCCACTGTTCAAGGTTATGGCTCAATCGATATGTGTAAATGTTTAAAGATTCATCTATATTTACTTGTATTAACCATGGATTAAATAACGATGTGTATGGTGAAAGGTTGCTAGTATGTTTCATCAGAACTGCTTGTCAGATGGTTGAATAATTTCTGAAACCCCTTCCCCCCCACCTTTCTTGGTCAGCTGTGCAGAGATGAGAAAGGGTTTGAACTTCTCTCTCTCTCTAGCTCTCTTTTCATTCAGTATACAGCTATTTCTGGCACTTTTCATGTGGAAAACTATGTGCAAAACTATGAATGACTTGCAGGAGAGACACTCTTATCCCCTTATTTACACAATATCACGTTCCCTTGTATTCTATGAAGGCCGACTTTTCACTCCACCTTCGAGTGTGGCTGTTTGGGACAACTGTAAAAACATTTCATTTTCAAAGTGGTTGGACAACACGTACAAACTAGTTCTTTTCTAACTTAACCCAGCCCTTAGCCTGTTTTAGCTCACTGTTTTGTTTGTACGACCTGCAGATTCAGCTCTCCTTTACTGTGTATGTATGTTTTTAGCAGTAATTCTTAGCAGCAGGAGGCATCTGTTTTCAGATCAGATAAACCCACTGTACGCTCGCTGTCCAGCACCAAGTGGTAGACAGACAAAGTTAGCGACTAGCTGGTAACCATAGAAAAACCAGCTATTTCTGAATGGGGTGAAAACCAAAACAGAACAAAAAAAGTGAACAAATTTTGGACGGACATTCTTCAAGGTGCCGGAAACACAATTCCACATGAATGTTGCTCCGTGCCTGCTGAATATGTAAATCAGCGATTGGTTGCTAACACGTTAGCCATCACAACTTTTATGTGATAATATGCATGATGTTGTGGTTTCAGCTTGTATCTATTGTACAACATGCAGCTTTAAGGTCACCACCAATATTTTTAGATTTAAAAACTCGAGGTGCTGATACTTTGTGTTAGCTGTCAATATCATCAAATGACAACCATTTTCAAGCCAGTACATTACAGTATATTCTGTCTCCCTACCCTACACAGAAATCCAGAATAATGGGATTTTATTAAATCAATATGATGGATATGTCAGACAGACAATTAAGGGTTTTAAGAGTTAACAGATTTTAACCTCTATCATCAGAGAACACTGATTGGCCGATATGATAAAAGTGTTAAGGCCAAAATTGGTCTAACCTTGGACAAGGGCATACTTTCTGTGTGTGTGTGTGCTTATACACATGCCCTTTGCATATACGTGTGTGTGTGTGTGTGTATTTAGAAGTTGTGCATACATAGGCCTACTGTACATCATCAGTGGTGTTTGAATCTCCTCCCTTGAATCCACATTGTTGTGTTCTGCAGCCAGTGTCCCATGGGTCCCTCTGGTGTTCCAGGTGTGTCATTTAGCAGGTGAGCAGGGCTATCAGCAGCTTTGCCCTTAACCTCCCCTGCCTCTCATGGCCTCTTGCTGTCTCCTTGTCCCTGGGGTGAGAGCTGAACTGGGCACGTTGGCTGATTTAACCCACTCCAGATTGATGTGTTGCGTCCAGTTTTAAATCATTCCAGCTGTAATGTTGCTCCACTGGGAGAAATGCAGTGTTTTGTATGCTGACACTGCATTCTGAGAGAAGGAGCATGCCAAGGTTAACTGGGTTGTAGTGGCCAGTGGCTATGTGCCTTCATGTGGTATGCACCAACACACCTGTGTAAGGAAATTTCCCAAGGCTAACAGAAAATAAGGTGCATTTAGCTCTGCTCCGTTTCATTGCTAATCAGGGTGATACAGGCAAGAACAGTACATAATAGGAAGTTCTTACTTACACCAAAAGATCTCAGTATAAAGGCAGAGATCTTATGAGATTCCTGAGCTGCATGCATTTGCATAGTAATGAGAAAACATAGATTTTTATGAAGCTACCATAACTACTGGATGCTTGTAAGATACAAGGGTTATGTTAATAACATTCATGTGATATGTAAAGAGAAATACACTGTGTCAACAGAAATGTTTGCAGTTCAGTTCAATAATTAGCATAATGAAGGACATCATTAAAACTGCTGTCTATGTTTAATATGGCAGAATATTTGTATTCATCCATGTCTCCTCCAAATTACGTCATATACTACAATTATTAACCCAACGAGGAAACATTTGTATTGGGTGCATCTGTATTGTGTGTCTATTCATACTGCAAAACCTTCAATGTTATTAGATTTTTTTTCCTCTACAGTAACCTGGCAACGTGACTCATATTTTTATGGATATATGTAGGGGATGCAGGAAATGGACCCTGTGACATCTGTCACAACTGAAAACCTTGGATGATATAACATAGCTAATATGATGTAACCCACATCTTAACCCTACACTGAAGTAGAAGTATACAGATGCGTATTTTGTAAGGGAAAAGTAGCCTTATATCATGGAAACTCACCAAAGCTTGATCTTTTAAAGGTCTTTAAGCCTGCCTAAGAGTTGGAGGTCTTTATTTGTCTCCTCAGAGAGAGTAGGCTACCTATCATGATCTTGCAACAGTCCAGAAACAAAAAGGTACAGCTCTGCAAACATGCCTGACAGAGAAAGGAAGCATTTAATGGCGGAGGCTTTGCTGCATACGGTTTTGTTCAGTGTTCCCCTCCTGTATGTTAGCCTATCCTTCAGGAATTGCAGAGCCAGACGGGCTCACATTCCTGATTATGCTTATGTGTTACAAGGCCTGTGTTTGTTTTTCCATTCCTTGATCTGCTCCTGGGGGATAAGGAGATATAGGCCATGAACGCACTGTAAAGTGGTTTGTTTAGCCTATCAGAACAAAGCCTGTAGTGGTGGTGGCGGCGGCAATGCACAGCCCTACGATGTGGCCCAGTTGAACACAAAGCCTCCCCTGTAACGCAGATCCTAGCACTCAGCACTCAAAGGCGTGATAAATTGCAATAATTAATCGTGAGGTAGCCTCCTTTTTTTTTTAGGCAGGCCTCATTACATAGTATGAGCTGGGCAGTGGGCAACATCAATGATTAAATCTTTGTACTGAAGCTTATAAATACAGTATCTCTCCCTCTAGACTCCACTGATGTGATGCTGATGAGAGAAATGAGATGGAGAGAATGATAGAGGGAGGAGTGCTACAGCAAAGCCGATTTCTAAAGACCTCGCACTAAAGCAGCAAAGGTTAATTGGATTCTGTCAACATGATATTGTCGGCAATGTTTAATTCCCTCAGATCACCACTTGTACTCCATTGTTTCATTTATTCTTTGAAGAAAATAATGGTTTGGTCTTGTCATAATCAGTGCTGGATAACTTTATGAACCTGTCAGGACCTGATTATACCCACTCACTGACACAATTCATAGATAATATGGGAAAAAAAGCTTTGGATATCCAATGCTAGACAATTGTGGCTCTTTCTTTGTTGAAAAATGTGAGTCATACCATGAGCAAGCATACTTACACAGTCTGCGACACAATGCGGCCTATCTGGCGAAAAGAGAGAGATTTGGATTTGTGCATTATATAAAGCAAAACCGCTTAAACCTGCTTTTTGAGAAGTACAGTACACAGCAGACTCTGTTACATAACTGACGGAAGTACACACTACTCATCCATCAGAAGGAAATAGAGAGGTGGGGGTGTTTTGTCCCTGGGATTTGTGTCAACAGAAAAAACTGTTCTCACGCTTACTAGTTTAGCACTGTGTTGTAGCAAGGCTCAAACACTCCGTGTTTGTGTTTTATCTCTTCCTTGACTGAAAGCTGCTCTTAGTTTGCACTGAGCCCTGATGGACGGTGCCAGAGTGGCTGCAGATCACCAGCACAGGACCCTGTTTCCAGATGAACTGTTACACTGTGCTGATTAAGAGAGGGAGTGTACAGTATTGACTCGTCACCAACACCAACACCCCTGTAACCTGACCCCCTTCCCTCAGGAAACCAAATGCAGAAGTTGTGTTTGTGCACAGTCAGTGTGGCTGCACTGATACATGACCCTGAAAGTGAATAACTTACTGACACAACCTATGTATGTCCACTGCTCCTCAGTTAGGAACATACCAGAGCCAGCAGGGTGAGACAGCACAGTCATTTTAAACAAGTCTACTGTAGCATTACATGTTACACCAATATCTGTTTACACAGCAGTGTATTTGTTCACTGTCTCCAATGATCATATTCCAGAGGCATCACATTGTATTACAATGCAAAGTATTGATCTCTGAAAGATATGTCCATTGTGCTATTTCTTGTCAGCGACTGATGTGGCAAAACAGTGATTCTGCTCCTACATAGAGAAGAGTGCCACTTATACACATTCAAACTGACAAAATCCCAAAAAAGAGATGTCAGTGTTTGATTGACAGGTGATCTCTGGGAAGAGTGCTGCTGAAACAGCAGAACAATGTCCCCTTAGAACAAGATACAAAAGAAGTCTATTTAATGTTACAAGAATTTTGATTTACTGCATTGAAAATTCCCAAATAATGCTACAATGAAAGTGATTTATTCCATCTTGGCTAAGCACATCTATTTAATTTATATCAACAATGTATCATATGACCAGTTTTGGCAATAATGCATTACTTTGTAATGTGTAAACAGCAGTGTGATTATTTTTTTCAGTAATGAGTAGTGTAAGGAATTGCAATTTCAAATTCAGTAATTACATACCAGTTACTTATCCCAGTAAAACTCTTAAGGACCAGTGTGTATGATTTAGTGGCATCTAGTGGTGAGATTGCAGATTGCAACAAACTGACTCCTACTTCCAAGCGTGTGGGAGAACCTACGATGGCTGTGAAACTCACGAAAAACGCAAAAGGCCCTCTCTAGCGCCAGTGTTTGGTTTGTCCATTCTGGGCTACTGTAGAAACATGGTGGTGCAACATGGCGAGCTCTGTGAACAGGACCCGCTCACTATGTAGATATAGAGGGCTCATTCTGAGGTACCAAGTCCTGACAAATATCTGTAAAACACTAAAATGTCCTGCTTTTTAAAGTTCACTACCTAATTCTCCCGGTTTTCACCACAATTCAAATAATCAACAACTGTTTGCTAACATTCTAGCCAAAACTTGATCTGGCAGTAATATGTCAGGGCTGTTGGTTTCTTCTGCCCAGCTTGTTGTGGTGTCCTTCTGCCAAAGTGGTCAAAATAACTACAAATTTCAACCAATTTCGCTACTGTTATTGAGCAGCTTTTTAATGTACTTTTATTTCCAGGGCATACTAAAATCAGCCACTCCATTTTTAAAAAAAAATCAAAGTAGCATACAGTTATGGCTTGTGTAGGGGGATATTAAACTTCATTTAGCTTTGAACAGTCATAAACTAGTCTTTTCTTGATAAGAAAATGTGGTCACCACCTTGGAGAGCTTCACTGAATTAAAAAGATCCTTTTGTAAAGAGTACGGATATGGTTACAATCAGGACACCATATTGGCACTCATGATTATATGAAAGTGAATTGCTGTTAGAAAGAGCTACTTTTTAGTTTTGTTTAAGCAGTTTTCAATAAGTAATCATAGTTCAAGTTGAGTCAAGTAACCATACTTCTACTGTATTTTACATATCTAAATGTAAGCTCATGGGTACTTTGTTATTTGGTCCCCCTTGACTATAGCAGTGGGAGTTTTCTAAGCAGACACAACATGTCTGTACAATGACTCCGTAGTGTGTTTTCCATCATATGCACCATTATTAAGCTCAATTAGTCCTTGAAGCCACTTTGCCAGCCTTCTGACAGTTTATAAGTTTTGGGAGCCAGTGTGTTTAGAGATTGCCATTATGTAAGCAGAGAACCTGCACTCGAGTGATAACAGGAAGCTTATATGGCAGGCAGTGGGAAATCTCCATCCAGGACTTAACATCCATGGATGAGAGATTATTACTGGCAGCTCTGGGTCACAAAAGAGCACAACCCATTTGCCCTTGGGGTATGTTTACCCATATGGCATGCTGATGTTAGATTTACATTTTACCCAGGGTCTCCCCATCACAAGCTATCACTTTGTACTGAGTTCAAGGGTTTACCCTTTCAGTTTCAGAGGGCAACTACTTGAAATATTGCAGTTCTTAGTTTTGTTATCTATCAGTAAAAAATTCAAACGTGAGTTATTAACATTTTTATATTTAGCACTGCTTATATACGTAAATATAGTTTGAATATTTAAAGTGATACCATGATGTTACTAACAAAAATATCTTAACAAATTTGAAAAGGATTTGTATTTTCCTCAGCGTTGGAGGTGAATGTGCCAAAATCTCATACAGTGTCTCTTTCTGTCTTGGTGTGTTCCAGCATTTGCCACTTGGTGTGTCTCTTGGTGGTCTCTGATTACAGCAGCAATTTAAAAGTGGCTGTAATTTGAATGTACTGTAATTTGGATGAGCAGTTGATTAAAGCTCAGCTGTTGTGGTTTAAACCACCACAAGTTTATTTCAGAAGATCCATGTTGTTTCCCTTTACACTACTCTGAAACACCCTTTCCCTTCCTCTAGACTATTTACAGGAATAGTTGATGTTGGTTAAAAGTAAAAGTGAAGAAAAAAAGTGAAAAATTCTGAGACTTATCATTAACCTAAACACACTGCTGCAGCAGCAGCCCTATTCATTTTAAGGGATAGCTGTGTACTCTTTTGCAAAAGTTTCCATGGAAATGTTTTCCTGAATAGGAAACAAAACAGTACATGAGGTAGAATGAAGTGAAACAACATGAAATTAGTTGTAATGTATTTAAAGTGGCTATAAATTATATTTTTATGATAATGTATTGAATGACACTATGTGAGAATTATCAGTGATTCTGCAGCTCCTCTTGCCTTTACGGAGCTTTATAGCGAAATTCAGCTCATTGTTTTGCTGCCCGGCTTTACTGTTTTGATTCACTCTCAGTGCTCTCATAGTGTCATTTTCAGCCGCAGCAGGCAGTTGTTTTCAGAGAAAAAGCTCTAAAAACCTACTGTACACTACCTACTCAGCACCAAACAGCAAACAGACACAGTTACAACTAGCTGGTGAACATAGTGGAGCATTTAGCAGCTAAGGAGCCAGATATTTTTCTCAAGAGTTAGTAGAGAGCAAAAGCAGAGCTAAAAGAGAGTGAATATTGGACTTATATTTACCAGGGGGACAGAAACATGACTTCAAGTGAATGATAATGTTGCTCCTTTATCCATCAACTTGAAATGTGATATGTTAATGTTATGTTCACAACTTGTTTTTGCTGCCCCCAAGTGGCCAAAAAAGACAATCAGTGCAGGTTTAAAGCATAAGGCTAGTGATAATTCCATGATTTTCTTATAATCAACAAATTTCATGAAAAGACCAAAACCTTCCATGAATTGAGCTTTTCGAAAACTATATATTTGTAGGCCATTTAGGATTTCTGCAGGAATGAATGGGGTTGGGGCCCAGAACCACAGACAGGGTAGGGAAGGGTATTGCAGCTAAATATGTTTTTAATGACTCACGTGAGTGTTAGTTCAATGAGAGATCAATTGAAAGTGAATAACGATCAATGTGAAGCCTCTTCATAAGCGTGGGCCCTTATTAAGATAGGAGAAAGGACAGGATCCCCCAGAGTCTAGACACTGGTGATAATGGAATGGAGCCAGCAGATGGTTGATGGAACTTTAAGTTGGGTCTTTCTGGACATAATGGAGGTCATGGTGGTAATGGGGAGGACGAGGGTTGCACAATAGTAGGTCTGAAAGACAGAGTGGCAGAATCGCAATGATATTTAACAGCACTAAAGGTCTGATTGGCTAGATGAACGCAGGCAGAAAGATCATTGGTCATGTATGGTGACATCAGAATTGAGAATGGAGGGATTTTGACAGCATGGGAAAGCAGAAGTGACAGAGAAATAGAACAGGAGAAAATAGCAACATTCACCCATGTTATTGTGAGGATAGAAATCTTCCTTGTTGAACTTAGCCAAAGCTTCATATCCTGTTAGTAAGGTCATACACTGTCTGATTATGAATTAGTCTCTATTGACAAGTTATTTAGATTCAGTTCATCTGCAGTATGTACTACAACCACATCATGTGGGATGTGTAATATCACACAGCAATGGCAGGTACATTTTATTCATTTAAAATGGTGCAGATTATTACTTAAAAGTACATTAATACATTTGGGATTTTTTTTAATGTTACATTCAAACAGGGAAAATTTGCTCAATACTCTTTTTAATCTTAAAAATATGGTGTAATAGCAAAGAAAAAAAACATGATCCAGCATTTAGCCTGTACTCATAAAATACAAAACGTTAAAATAAATGGAGCCTCTTGGAGGGGTTGGCCAAAGTGCCAGTGCCTGTTGGCCAGAGCGTCTGATCACACTAAACCCACAGCATTCCCCTCAAAAATCATCATCCGTTCAATGCCAAACCATCGTTGTTATTCCTCACATACAGTCCTGTCTTGTTCTTATCTCAGGCTAATCAGAGTGATCTCTTTAATGCTTGTTTTTATATCAGCCTTTACCAACCGTCTTGAAGTTAATGCTCCCTCAGCTGTCCACCTTGAAAGTTTATGAGCTCATTAAGACCAACTTAAATGCTCTTAATTCCCAGGCGACAAGCAGTAAAGTCCCAGGCAGATGTGTGCATCTGGGCGTCACTTTTCCACCAGAGATTCTCTGATAGTAGCAGAAAATGTTCTGTCCCTGTGTGATCGTTTTGATGCTTATGTGCCTATTAGAGACAGGCGCTATTGTTGCTGCTGTTAGAAGAGAACACGTTTGAAAAAAGATATCAATTCACAGAGAAGGACTTTACAAGGTCTTTCTTTTTCCCAGGAAAGAACACAGTACATTTCACTGTGAATATAGGAAATTCTGAAAAACACTTAGCAAGTTATGGCTGCCTGGCAGTATGTATGCTCAAGTTGAAGACGTGATACGTTGTGAAAGTACAGTAGGCCTGACCTCCGTGCTATCAGCCGACCATGCTGGGCAGCAGCAGAAAGCAGGCCAAAGTCATCCAGAGGCAGCACATTTTCTCTAGTGTAACAGTCAGTATCAGTCCTGACTAGGGAAGGCTTCAATGACAAGTGGCTGCTTCTTCCATTACTCAGCCAGCTGCAGCAATTAGGCACCAAGAGGAGTTGTATAGGTGGTTTATTTATGGCCAGTTCTCCATTAACCCTGACGACGTGTCATGCCCCCACCTCCCCTCTGCTCTGTGTGACTTTTTGTCTAGCAAAGGTTTGCATGGACTTTGCTCATGGGAAACTGTGAGGTTATTTAGCAGGTTATTTATATAGTATCAGTCCTCACCATAAAAACCAACAGTAATCGGTCATTATCACAGGAAGCGACCTCTTGCGGTCATGTAAGTAATAACATCTCCTCTCAAAAGGAAAGGTTGAATCATCAGGCCACAGAACCTTATGAAGAAGGAGGTCAAAAGGGGATGGTTGGATGTACAAAATGTAATTTCTGACAGCGCTGGTTTCTTTTAACCATGACTACCATCTTACCTTGATGAAGAAGTTTTATTTGCCTAAACCCAATCTGTCCTTAACCATACACTGTAGGTGGCAGTTTTTGTGATTGTTTTGTAACAGTCATATGCAATTTAGAAGGCACTGATGAATTATTTTGTCCTGTCGATTGGGGCGCCAGATCAGAAAACACTCATTAGGATTGTTTTGGAAGGCAATGATGAACCTATCTTGTCATGATAGGTATGAGGACTTGAAAAAGCTTTTCATCATTGATGTAAAATTATAAAAGTGTTTGAGAAAGTGTCTTAGAAGAAATATTATTCTTGAACGAGATGATTCTCTCTGAACTGAGGCAACTTGAATGACAAATGGACTGATCAAAACAAAACATTGGTACATGATTTATTGATGACTATAGCATTTATGATCGTGGGAGATGAACAGGCTAGCTGGCTAGCTTAACCTTTTGGAGTCTAAGGTCATGTTTTGTTGCATCTACATCTACATTGCATTTCAATTATTTATTTACCTACTAAAACATTTTTTAAACTTCTGACAAAGAACAGTTCATTTGTCCACCCTGTACAGTACTTACTCACAACAAGACCTTGCAGAGTCTTGTCAAGTTCGCCAAGTAGCATGGAATGCCCTCTAAAACCTAAATATTAGTTTTTATATATTTCTCTGTATGGGTTAAACAAATGATAATATATTGTGGAAATAAGACATCTGTAAAGGTGGTGGTGGGTGTATTTTTGTACTTTGGACAGAGCCAAGCTAGCTTTCCCCCTGTTGTTAGTTTTTATGCTAAACTAGGCTTATCACGTCCTGACTCCAGGTCTGTGCTTAGTGCACAGATATGAGATGAATATCAATCTTCTCGTCTGATTCTCAGAAAAGAAAAATTAGCATATTAGCAAAGTTGTGAACTTGTCATTTGAGATTTATTTAACATAAAATTACATATATATTGTGATTAAATTGAGCTGTTCTCCATGTGACACTTCACTTCCATGCAGCATTGATTGCACAATTTTTTCTAAAAGATCAGGTCTTTGGACAGCTTTTACCTGTTTGTTCCTGTGTCATGTCTGTGTTATGCACAATACTGTGAAAAAACATGACAAAATATATTGTTGGCAATGACTGGAACTTCAGAGCTTTGAACTGGGAAGGTCATTTATGACAACCAGTAATTCGACTCTAAGATAAGATAACAGAAAGTAATTTGAATCTGCTTCCTCTTGTCTTGTATTCCTTCCTGTTTGTATCTGTTCTCCACAGCCTCTCTTGTTTCACACTCAGCACTGGTACATTCTGATCATGTCTCATCTCCTGCCTCTCTCCCTCTCTCTCTTACTCTCTCTTCCTCCTTTCTGCTCTCTGCTCTCTGCTCCCTACCTGGCACTGAGCTCCATGTGCTGATTCAGCCCGTTGTCATAATGTATATATGAGAATTCCCAACCCTGATTTTGAAGGCATTTAAAATGCTGCAGGTGTGGACAGAAGTAATCTCTCTTTCTTCCAAATGCAATGTTCAGCTCAGTGGAAGCCAATGGACGCCCTCCCTGGTATACAGTACAGTGCAATTCATCCTGCAACAAACACGTCATCGCCCATGCATTCCTTGCTGTCTCATTCTGAATGAAAGTATACTACTGACTTTTCTTGAACTTCATGAAATGTGCATCATGAAATGAACTGCTTCAATGTGCCTCTCTCTTTTTATGTTGCAGGCGACACGCCTCATTGCCCGTAGAAGTCTCAGAGATCCCTCTAAACCTTATTACCCCTCCATGTAGAAGAAGTTACCCCTGTCGCAAATGGAAGTCTGCATCTTTTGGGTAAATCAAAGGGTTTTATTGAAGTCACCTTTCTTCATCAGCCCACAAATTTCCAGTGTGTCTCATTACAAGAGTGTGTTTCTGTCCTGGTGCTAGATTACAGTTTCACTCTGTTCATCAGCCTGATAAAACATCTAATTTTTGACCATGCCATTCCCCATGCTGCTGTTGAGTGTTTCTTTGTTTGTCAGGCTTTTCTCTTCTTCCACCGCCTGCTGTGCAGAAGCTGGTAGGTGTCCCTCTCCAAATCCAATCAGATAGTTCAGAGAATGAACAACTCCCATTACTACCACAGACGTGAAGAAGAGGCGCAGTAGTTGAATAGACTACTTTCTGGGATATAGCACATAGAACAGACCCCTGTGATGACATATCTCTGCCCTCCAATCCCTCTATCTTTCAGGATTACTTCACGAGTGCTGGAACATTTGAAGGATATCTTAGAAAATGAGTGACAAGCTTTGCTGCACTGCTACAACTTTGTAGATTATTGCAAGAAGCGTGTTTGCATAAAGTGTCTTGCATTGCACTGCCTGGCTGTCCATGCAGTCCTCCTCTCTGTGGATGCTTTTCCATTGGCGTTCATTACAGCTGCTCTGCAAGGCCCTCAGAGCTCCTCGGCAAATGAGGAGAGATGGGGAGAGATGAAAACCCTGAGAGCATTGAGCAGTGGGACATAGGCTTCAAAAGCTTCATGGCAATTTCAAAGGGTTTTTATTCTTGACGCCATGCTCGCTATATCTATCAAGTATCCAGTGCTGAGCTTGAGAGCAATTCTGAAGGCAGGTTTGTCGGGGGAAATGGGTACAAAAACCTCACCCTATAGGCTTTTGCCACAGGAGGAAGGCAATAGTGAAAGTCCTAATGAGTCGTGTTTGCTCACTATGTTTATTGATTCTAATTAGCTGTGGAAATGAAGAGAGCACAAAGAGTGAGTGCTAAACACTTGTGATTACAGTGAGGTCGTGAGCTGTCCTGGTCTATTAGGAAGTATTTTCCAAAGAACATGAAGAACAAGTACACATCAATTACAATTGCCAAGGGAGTTGTGTTCTGAATGATGTTTGGGTCGAGCTGGAATTTACAATAGGAGGTACTGTAGGAGTGTAGATTGGATAATGAATGCAATTATGTTAAACCCCTGAGAGGCATGAAGGAACTGACACATTGCTTCAGGTAAAATCACACTGCGAAGCAATATGCTGCTGCACAGTGAAGCAGGTTTAGAGACATTATTGGGCTTTTATATTTGGCAGATATAAGATTAAAGGTGTCAGTGGCAGGAGAATGTAACAGCAAGCAATATGAATACTTTTTGTGGTGATCCATGTCTTTACTAAACATTATTTCATTGCTCAGTTCACTTTTGGAAAAGGATTTTTATTAAAGGATTTATGATGATTCAAACTGAGAGATCACACAGTCTATTGCTTTCATTTTGTCATAGCACCTAGAAAGTAAAGCTGCATCTATTGTTTTTGTCGACCACTTGGAGGCTACACAACAAGCTGTAAACACAACATTGACATATCATCTTATAAAGTTGTTTTAGCTAACATGTTAGCATACAGTTGCCTATTTACACATCCAGCAACATTAGCATTCATTGGAGTAAACATAGACTGTATATAAAGATGAATGACACGTCTCCACTTCCTACCACTATGCAACAGTGAAGTTTAAATATCACATTTCTGGGAGCTGCCATCTTGCTTGTGTGACATCATTTGCAACCAGAGTCTGCGCAGTAGAGTTGGGGCGGCAGGATGACAGCCTGCGGGACATGCCCCCTCAATTTGACTGACGTCCTGCCACAGAGAGAAGCCGCCATGGAGAGGTAAACCAGCTAAAACCAGCCGGTAACAAGCAGCTACAGCTGGTAGTGAATCACAAATGAAAACGTACATTAGCGTCTTCTATCAGAACCTGCTGCGGTCACTCAGCTTGTCTTCCGCATCTGACGGAGGTTTGTGAGCAGCTGTCAATCACAGCTGTCAATCATGACATCACACCCCCTTTTTATATCATCAAATAACTAATTAAAAACAAACTTATCAGAAAAATGAGCACTTGAACATACATCAGTGCGATAAGAACTATTTAAAATGACCTATACTTACCTATACTGCAGCCAGCAACCAGGGGGCGATTGAGATATTTTGGCTTCACTCTGGCTGTCATATCGTCCATTTTTATATACATACATACTGTATATACATTTTTATATCTATGGGAGTAAGTCCACCACCAGCTAGTCACTAACTGTGTCTGGCTGCTGTTTGGTGCTGTCAGGAAACGAGGCTGATGAGAGCAGGGAGAGTGAACCAAAACATTAACCTTGTGGGCTATAAAACCAAAACAATGAGCTGAAAGATGCTAAAATGCTCTGTATAGCTGAGAGGAACTGCAGAGTTGGGTAATAATTAAATGTGGGTATGACATCTTTCACATTACACATAGTCATTTTTTTTCCTCCATTAAAAATATTAATTAGTGCAGCTTTAAAAGTTAATCTTGTTTTAAATTCAAAATATGTCTTCATGTAAGCCCTGAAGAGGCATGATGAAGGTGACCAAAAATTGTGGATATTTTCTAAGCTGTTTTTTTTTTTTAAACAAGTTCTCCAAATGAGACACTGAGTCATCAAAATTTGTTTCCAAGTCATCCAGAGGAGATGAATGTAAGTAAACAATGACACCTTTAAGTAAACTAGATATAGCAACTAGAATTTTAATTTGAAGGTTTTTCATATAACCTAAATGATCTGCACAAAACAGGCCAAATTAGTTTTATATACTGAATATTCTGTAGTCACTTCAATAACAATAACAAAGTCTAAAACAGTTAACTGGACTGGCTATTTAATAGAACTGTGCCATGTTTATGACAAAGCAAGACAAATAGCAGAGTTCATCACACTAGAACTGCTAAGATAAGCTGCAATGCAAAAGAAAACAAAATGGTGTAGTTGACAATGAAAAGGGTTAATAACACAGATATATAATATAACTATATTTTAAATTTACCTTGTGGTAAGATTTTCTCAACTGCTTTTTCCAAGGTCAAGAATGAACTTTGGACCTCAGCTTTTAAACCAACATGGGCAAGAAGTCTTGTAAGTGCTCAATAATGGAAATTTGAGCATCTACAATCAGGAAGTAATCAGGCAGCGGGCTGGTTTGAAGGAACCAAGCAGAGAGAGGACAGGACCAGCCTGACCCCAAATTAACAGCCTGCACTGGAGAGCTAGTCTGGTGCTGGTCCCACTCAATCTCTGCTCCATTTTGTTGATTTCCTAAAGAACCAAAAGACAGTCTTTCCCATTAGTGGTGATATGATCGAAAGTTCCCCAGCAGCTACTCAATAGACCCTGTGGTAACATTTTTTTCTCAACTGCTGCTCCATGGTCAAGAATGAACTTTGAACCTCAACTATCAATATAGTTTGGTCATATGGAGAAATATCAATTTTGTAGCTTTGTCACGTCTGTCGGACCATCCGTCTCTGTACAAAAACTATTTATTAATTTGAATCGTTGAAGCTGTGTGAAGATGTGTTTGTGTACATGCTGTTTAGACTCAGTACTGTACAGGTGTGCACCTCTTCAGTAATGTTTGCCAATGTGGTCCCCTAGATAGACCAGGCTCTGTCTCAGTATATTGCCACACTCAAGAAAACAGTAATTTTGTTTGAAAAAAAACAAAAAAGCCTTTGTAACTCCACAGAAATGCTTTTTGGATCTTTTTACTTTTTAATGAAAGCTCAGTGAGAGTAACTGCAGGCTTTCAAAGCCTGGTGTTATTCTGAATGTCTTTGGCCTATTTGTCAAAATGGTCTCTGTTTAGTTGGGTGAGGTCCAGATCACTTCAAGTTTGTGCTCGATTGGGTGGAGTGAATCTGAAAATGGCTTTTCTGTAAACTTCAATATCATTACTTCAATATCATCTCCTTCTCTTCTACAGTCCACGCTGCAAAAAGGACAGTTTGTCATTGAAACTGTTACCATCTCCCTCTGTAGGCTTTTATGTCATGTTTCTCCTTGTTTCATTAGCTCTCTTACTGTGTCCACAGCTTACATCACACTGGCTTTCTGTTATATTCATTGAAAGTTGCAGACGACTTTTGTCGGTGATGTATAGTGTTGCTAAACAGAGTTGCTATGTTATGGCTAAATATTTGTAGATGTTGTAAAGTCTATAGCCAAATTCTTTGTGTATTTTGAGTAGTCTGTGGAGACACTAAGTAGACACTGCAGATAATGATCAATTGACTCTTTGTCTCTCGGACATTGTTACTACTTGTGTTGGCTTGTTGAAACTCTCCAGTGTCTTCACCAGTAAGTCCTCCAAATTAAGCAACAAAATACGTTATTTCCATTGGCAACATGAACAGATTGGTTGACACGTAGGATCTAGTTTGTTCAGAGCTTACTGAACTCTTAAGGTATTTAACAGTGATGCTGTAGTGGTTTTTTTCTTTGTTCAACCTAGTCTATATGAACTATATCTAACCCTAGTAAAATGTGTGTGTGCTGTAATGAAGTTTTTGTGTGTACCTGCAAAACAGATCATGAAATGAAGAGTCATGTGAAGGGTAGTAAGTCAACATCGGATGTTTTGACCAATATTGTAGGAGTAGTGGGTACAAGCACCAAAAAAGGCCTTTGATGTCCTGAGAAAAACAACCAAAAGACGATGACATGTTAAGGGAGTAAGCATTGTAAGTCGAAACATCCGAGGGAGAGATAACATGTGTACCAACATGGACACTGTGTGGGCGAGGGGTGAAGTAGAGGTAAGGTAACTCACAACAGGAGTTCATTAGAGTTCAATGTGTGTTAATGAAACGTTAATGTGTTATTAGCCATCAATATATGTAACTATTAATCAATAAAGGCCTTTAAGCCTTTTTTTGACTATAGAAACTGAATTATAAATAAAAATAGAAGAAAAGGGTAATGTTGGATTAGGTCCATGGAACTTTCCAATGATGTCAGTATTGGCTAATTGTCAAGTCATGGGAAAGGTGGTAAACAACTGTGGAAAGTCCCCAGAATTTGCCATATGGGAGGAGCCCTGGAGATACGACTCCATATGGGGAGGTGGTCTCCAGGGTATATAGGATTGTGGTTTTTTTATTCAGTTTTTGACTGTCTGCTTCGTGAACCAGCCTACGGTTTACTTGTATCTTGCTGAATACACAGTAAATCAAATATTGCACTGAACTCTGCCTGGCTACATGTTTTTATTCAGTTTTGAAGTATTTTCTTCAACCTTTTGAGTTATTTGACCATTTTTGAGATTGAATAGTATTGTGAAGAATGTGAAGATTTTTGGCCCATCTTAAGAGTTTTTTCAGCCGCAACAATGTCTTGTTTTTCTTCTGGATGTCTGATCATGTGGCATTTCATCAACTACCAAGAGGTGTTCAGGCACCCTGCAAAGTTGAATCCCTGAGCTAGAATCTCCACAGCTTGTAAAGTTCATTGTCCTACAGGTGCTTTAGCCATGTCCTCTTGTTAACCAGGTGTATCTGACCATGGCCATCCAACCAACATCTGTGTCTCAGTAGTGTTCTTGGCTTAGCAAAGCAAAGATGATAATTTGTTCCCTTGTCTCTCTTTGCTCTTGACTGGTGGCGTAAGCTGTGCATGTTAATGAAGTCTGACCACCTCTGTAGTGTTGCTCCACGTAGTTGTAACACCAACCTCTAATTCACTCTAATAGCCTTTTACAATTAAGATACTGGTCGTGAAATAAAATTTTCTGTTTCAGGTTATATTCATTTGGGAGAAAGTCATTTGAAAGACATACAAGCAAAAGTCTTGAAAGTCAAGGTGAATAAAGAAACAAGTGTGCTGGCAGTTTCTGGCTTTTTTTGGCTGGCTTTTTTTGGATAAACTAAGAAATAATCGTAATAATAGTTCCTTTTAACCCGCCTTTCAGAGCTTTTGTATACATCTGTTTCTGGACAGAAATACTCCTGTGAGTCGGAAGTTGCTTAATTCAGTCCACGGTCTGCCTGATGCAAAAAATATTAATTTGCCCCTGGCTCACGTTGGTATTATTTTATGCTGCATAGTGAGTGGATGGTTTACTCAACCCACAGTACCCTTGACAAATAGCTGAGTTGCTTTGCCTCTGAAGTGGGATGGGAGTGGCAGAGTGTGTGTGTGTGATCAGCATGCAGGCTGTGTAGGGGCAAAGTTAGCCTCACACCACTCAGTCAACTGTGCCTTCATTTCATCTAGGCACCCTTTGATGTCAACTGGCTTATTGATGTGTGCGTCCCCTCCCAAATCATAGCCCTACATCATTAAACTTGTCAGTGGCTTATGTTTTCATTCTGTACTTTCTCTATCTCTTGTACCAACAGTTGTCACCCTTGTATTTTAAAAACTTGCTATTATCGGCCTGCTCTGAGATTTTATTGAAGTCATCCACATCTCAAGTGTAACTTAGGAAAAAAAGTAGTCTAAAGTATACTAAATGTTAGTATGCGACAGCACACTGAAGTGCACTAGCAGACAGACTAATAATTAGTATACGTACAGAGTGTTAAAATGGAACTATTTTTATACTTTAGTTGTACATAAGTAGTACAAAAGCCTAAGTGTTTTTAGTGTACTTCTGCCTACTAAAATGGGACTATTTTAAGTATACTTAGGTACACTACAAACATACTACTGTATATGTATTTTCATACATGCTGTACATGTAATAGTGAAATTAAAATAAATTTTATGAGTACAACAATAGCATGACAATTGCACTTTGTGCATACTCCAAATGTACTAGTAAGAGACAACATATTTATATTAGATTCATAGCATACTCATAATCACACTTTTCCCTTATAAGGGAAAACTGGTATCACTCAACAAATATAATATAGTATATGTAATATACTCTGCTGCACTTTGAAATATGTTACAAATACACTTGCAAAATATAATTTACAGTATTTAAAATGTTTTAAGTACACTAAGGTAAGGCTGAATCATGTTTAAGTCCTACTTTCTAATTATTATTAGTGTACTTTATTTAGGGAAAAGTATATACTAAGTTGAAATAAATACACTTATACAATACATTTTATGTGTGTTAAAACACATTCACATACTGCCATCACTGATGAAAAATGACAATTTTCACTGAACACTGCTTGTCAAAGGCTTTTAACTGTGCACAAAATAACGCTCCTCTTTAAACAGTACCAATAGTCCCTGAGTTGACTCCACATTAAAAGAAAACTGCTTACCCTAAAAAACAAAATAAAAAACAATTATTATTTGTTATTTATTAGAACAGAGAATATTCTGAGAGCAATCACAAATCTTTGAAAAAATATCACATAAAATAATCAAACAATCCCCCTTTTAGTTAAAACTGTTGGACTCTGTCAAATTTTTGTCAAAAAAATGGCAACATATCAAACAAATCAAACTTCCATATTTTCCTTTGCAAACTGCTCATTGTTGTATTTTCACCATATTGCAGCCCACACATCTGAGGCTGATGTATTTGGAAATTCCAAACCATTAACATGACTGATACAAGGCAAAATCAGGAAGAATTTCCTGTACAAAGAATCACAAGCAAGTAAAGTGACTTGATTTTCTACTTTTGGCAAATAGAGGAATGCTAGATCTCTGATTAAAAAAAAAAAAGATTATATAGCAAATTTTTCTTCTTAGTGGGGCTCCCTTCGAAGATTTTCCAGTGTGGTTGAAATCACCCAAAACCTCCTTCGTAAAGACCAAGACAGCCAGCTCCTGTGTAAAGATGCTCATCCTACTCCTGTTGAGTCATTGGTAGGCCCTCTTTGGCCTTTATTACACCACCAACACCATTACAGTAGTACCCGAGCGGTGCTGTGTGAATAGACAAAAAAGAGACTAACTTGGTAAAACAAGTGAATTTATGTGGTACAAAAATGAGTACCAACACAAAACTTGAATCAGAGAACATGAGATTAGGAAGGTGTGAACTGAGAGGACAGCATCAACAATATTACCAAAATTTGGAAGATTTGCAAACAATGCTCTCGATTCACTTAATATAAAGCAAGGCAGCAAAGAAAATAAGTTATTTATGGAGACTAGACCAGAAATTTTAAAAACTATTAGACTAATTAAGAAAAGGTTATACTGGTCATTCCATTTATCCTAAAAGGTACATTTACATATATTGTAGAACTGCACCCATGGCCTTATTCCCACTGACACTAATAATTTTGTAAACGGTGAGTTGTAGCATACCATTTCAATCTGAGCATCTGCCACTTACAAAGTTGATTCTCCAGTTCATGGGTTAATGTTGCTGAAAGTGATTTTATTTCAGTCATAGATTTTTACTAATAATGAAATTCACTGCATTTTGGAGAAGTCATTTCAATCCCCACTCCCAATCTGAACACCTACCACGAAGGGATGCAATTATGCTTTCATCATCAATTTCTACTGTGACTCAGTTTGGCCGATGATTAACTTGGAAGCTTTCATTTTCGCTGTCATCATCGATTAGCTGCAATTTAAAGAACAGTGTAAGACTATGTAGGCCTAATTCATATCAGATTTGAGTCACATTATACCAAGTTAACACCTAGATCCACTACCAGTGTCAAAGTCATGAGAATTCTTTACGTATGAAAACCAGCAGAGTAGAGTGAAAACTGTGCATTGTAATTTAAGACACTGATGTATGTGACTTCCACTATGGAGAAGTTACCACTTATGAACTTACAGTATTATTGTTGTTAAGCCAAAGACGGTTAAGGTTAGGGACAAACCACAAACTGGTTGCCAGTAACGGCTAATCTGCTTTTGTTACTTCATAGCCTGTTTTTGACATTACTTTTATTTAAAACTGATTCAGTTCAAAAGGGCCTGCAATCTTGTTTTATACAAGGCTATATGGCCCCACTACTGTAAAAAAGAACACTTGAAATGAGAAACATCCATTTAGTTCAAGGACATACAAGTACAGGACTCCAAAATCACTACAGTCAACTCCTGCCTCACTTTTCTAAGAATGTAATATTATTTTATTTAACACTATCATGTCAGTGTGCTCATTAAATTTGTTGTACAGTATGGCATACTCATATAGGCATACTCATATAGTCTGTATTGCTGTACTGTCCACCTAAAATCTCTGCACATTTGTAGTACAGTATAAAATGACTTGCCTTTCTCTGGGTTGAAGAAGCACATGGCTTGACCAAGTTGAAACTTGCCTCTTCAGGACTGTCATCTATAGAATAGTAACAGTATGACTACCAAAATAGCTGCAAGTAATTGTTATTATTAAGTCCTAATAACATCATTAGCTTACTGCCAGCTAGCGTTAACCAAATAAATAATGTTAGGTAACATTGCACAAACCTCCAAATAGCAGTGCTTTCACTGCAACCGTCTTGTTCAGTTCTTTGCGGTTGATGAAATGCACTTCTATCACTCACTGTCCAGGGGCCTCATTTATAAAACTGTGCACAGGAGTCACATCAAAATGTTGATTATGGATGAAACACAGAAAGTGCTTAGACAAAATATTCTGATTTATAACACAGTGCGCACGCACATTCTATACCGGTGTCCCCTTTATAACTCACAATCAACTCAAAATGTGGCGCACGTGAGAGAGCGTCTTGTAACACACAAAGTTACCTATAAATACTAAGTGAAACGCCCCAAATTACTATTCATTCATACAGACTGCATGAAGACAAACATAGCAAATGCCAACAGAATGGCTAAAAAGAGAAATTTAACAGAAATTTGTGAAATCAAAGTTCTTGTTGGGGAAGTTGAGGCAAGAAGAAATATATTGTTTGGTGGACTCAGTGTGGGCAATACAAATGCCAAACAGGCTTTAGAGTGGCAGCATGTGGTGGACATTGTGAATACTGCTGGCTCAGAAGGTTGGATCCTCTCTGAAATAAAAGTAGAGTGTTTGTGCCACTGGCAGGGGAAGTGGGACAACGGAGCTCGCCCCCCTTATGAGCGACTTGCAGGGATTATCGGGGAATCCCTCCTGAGTAGTGACATAGGTGGAGGGGAACATGGAAATGCGCGCGCAGAATGACCCAGGTACGTAATCTGTATTCCCTTGTTTGAAAAGAGAGTAAACCAAATGCATTCACATTGTGTTTAAACATGTTTAAATGTGTTTAAATGAGACATTTTCTATTGTTTTTAGTCGCTGCATGTTCCGGCAGGCTCAGTGGAGCTGCAGCTGAGCTGAGTGCACCCAGCCCCGCCGTCTCCACTGCACCTCGTACATCTCATCATCAACCCTCCAGTGGCCATGTCCTCATATATGCAGGTCGCCAAGGAGTTAAAAGAAATAAGACTTGTTTAACGCAACACATCTGCGATCTTTGCAACTTGTATTATTTCACTATTTTACTATTAATAACTGTATCCTATATACTGTGGAGCCTACTCATTATAATATCTTGCCCATCCATCCCATTCCCTTCTATTTAATATTTAAAATTGAAACCTGTTAGCTGCTCCTCTCACCTACACATTTTCCTTCTTTTGTAAATTCCTTCTTTTTTATATTATTTATAAGTTTTGTGTAATTTTTGTGTATATCTAAGACTGCTGCGCACTACAACAACACCAAGTCAAATTCCTAGTATGTGCTTCCCTGTATGTACTTGACAATAAACTTGATTCTGATAAGCTGTACACTGAAAGATCTATTTAACAAATAGTGTTATGTTTATCCATACATTGTGTTTTTACAAGCAACGCATCACATCCACACGTTGGTGCATGGCAGTGGCATTTGGCTGAAAATGTGAGGGTTGAGGGGTTCCTTTGCAACAACAGATATCTCGTTTGTATTTATTATCCTAAATTATGTTTTTTGTGTGTGCACTCCAGGCAGTGTCAATCAAACAGATTTATTCATTTTAAGAATGCTTTTATCTGTTTTTGTAAATTAACTCTTCATATAATACATGAGAGGTAACATTTACACTTATTTTACACAATGGTATCAATTTCAAACCATTTCTTGGGGTTCATCCTTCTGCCATTGGAGTCGTATGCATGGGTCAGAGTTTCGGTGGAGGCTCACACATTCTCCCATCAAGTTTGCTTTTTATAAACCCTAAAGCTTGCTTAGAAAGTGGCGTATGCCTTCATTTGTGCGTACGCAACGGTTATAAATGAGGCCCCAGGTCTGGACGAGTGCAAATTTGCCTGCACCTTGGTCTTTAATGATGTTTGTGTTTTCAACTTTTATCTTTGTCACTGAAATAAAAAGAGCCAAACTTGAATTTCTCCATGGCAAATGAAAACAGACGCAATAGCCAGCAGGGTGCATTGACTGCGCTCGCGCCCGCTGGATTGTTTTTCTCTTGAGATTCAGTATGTGCGCAACTGATTGGTTGATGGTCTGGCTCCAGATTAGTTTGAATTTCCTCTGACTTTTGAGAGTCAAACAACTTACTTTACTTGAACAGCCATGGCATCAAAACGAAGCATCAAGAGATATTTGACTTCATACTACTCAGAGTCGGCAACATCACAATCAACTAAATACAGACGACTGACAAACAAACAGGTAAAAAAATTAAATACAGTAATTGACAAATGTTAGTTCTACAGCTACTAGCCTATTATTATATCAATGTAACGTTATGTTAGTTAACTAATTAGTTAACTTACATCGATATGATCTCACTACAGTGTTTTTGTTGTTTGTTATTAGTTACTTTTGTATTTTAGCAAAACAGCCAAAAGCTACAAAGCATTTATTCGCAAATATAGTGAGGTTCCTAGAATATCTGCCTATTGGAGGAAAGTTTTTGAAATGGTAAGTTCAGCATAAAAGTAGTAAATATATTATATAGTAGTTAATATATAAAATATATATAAATATATAATAACAATTTTAGCCAAACCACACTTGAAATGCTAGGTTCCTTAGCATAACTAAAGATGTAAAGTTGTGGTTAATTATGTAAGTATTAAACTGGGATAATAATTATTGATCAATAGGCAACATTTGCTCTGATAATTGTAAATCCTAATTATAACATTATATAGGCCTGACCCTAACCTTCATAATCTGTTCTTCTCTTTTAAGATTCCTCTTACACATATTGGACATGGATGTATTACAGATGAGCATTCCAGCCAGTCAAATCTGATACCTCCGGGACATAATCAACATGAAGTGAACAGCTTGGTAGGTTCATTAGATAAAAATTATATGATGAAGAGGTTGATCATGGAATTTAGGATCCAGATGGTGAAATAAATCAGGAAAGCTATTGCATGTCATGTGAAATGTAAAGGTCTTTTACAACCATAATCACACTCATGTTCTGTTTTGCATGTGTAAGCACAGTAAGACCTGTGTAATTATTTAATGGCTGTTAATTTTGTGTCAGACTCATCTTACAGACAAACATAGTGACCTAACCCCTAACCCTATGAAGGAAATGGACCAGGAAACAAGGGAGAGGAGAGGATCCAGGAGGAGAGAGAAGAGGAGGAATGGGAACAAGAGAAGACACCAGGAGAAGACTGGAGCCAGGAGGAGAGTCATTTAAACTCATTCAAGGTAAAACAATGTTATTACAGATGGTGATTTTTTTTTTGTTAAACTTGATTGTAAGCCTTCAGTCTTACAACAAAGAAATTGTTAATTTCAGCACTCCCTATTTTATTACTCAGTATTAATTTGTTAAGATGGATATAAACTTCAATATTGAATGTGAGTTAATTATATTAGATTTGCCATCTAAACAATTAATATGAATATAGACTTTATAATGTGTTAGTATGTTTGTTGTATGAATATGAACATTTATTATTTATTTGTCTCCCATCACAGATACAACATGGTGATCCTGTGTACCCTCACAAAGGACAGAGCCTGCTGCTGAGGCACAATCTGACTGGAGTAGTTCTCCAACATCTTCCAACAATATTTAATGAACATTTCCCTGGATTGGTGCCAGCAACCATCTTTTTGATAAAGCCTATGGACAATTTGTGCCCCATTTTTATAGCGTCAAGTGTGAAAGCTGTGTAGGGCCTAGTGAGACAGCTCCAACAAATTGCTCTTCTTGTCAATATGAATTTGATGTTGACTACAATCTTACTTCCTTGTACTCAGTCTGTCAAACCAGATAGTAGACATTTTGGAGAAATCTAAGATAAAATTACTAAAAAACAGTCAATTGCAGGCATCATTAGTGATATACAATGTGGAGCAGAATATCAAAAACTCAGAGTGGCAAATTGGGAGATGAGATTCATACGGAATGAACTGTGATGGAATTCCAGCTTTTGAAAGTAATAAATATCAGATATTGCCTATTCAGGGCCAAATCATAGAGCTTTCGCCAAAAGATTGTCAAGCGAACACATGTGTGCCATGTTTATGGTTTGGTGAGAGTAAGCCAAATATGGTCACACTGCTTTTGCGTCATAGCTCAAAGAACTGGAAGAAATTGGAATTAAATGGAAAGATTCAAAAAACAAAGAGCGTACAAGTGCAGTTCTGATCCCCTCCTCAGATTCAGTTGCATGTCCCCTCCTGGGAAATACAAAACAATTCAATAACAAATATGGGTGTGACTTTTGCCTTCACACTGATGTTGGCCCATACTCAAGGGAGACACCAGAACCACCTCTAAGGACAAAGACAGATCATTTTAAACATACAAAGTTAGCAACACCTGCTGAACCAGTAATGGGTGTGAAAGTCCCATCTCCTCTGATGGAACTTGAGAACTTGAACATTATCACTGGTTTTGTTCCTGAGTACCAACACAGTGTCTGCCTAGGGACAACTAGACAGCTTGCATCTCTCTGGCTAGACAGTAAGCACCATGACAAAGACTGGTACTTGGGCACAAAAACCAACAGTATAGATAAGGAGATGCTTGCTAATAACCCCCCCTGTAGAGGTCACAAGAGCACCAAGGTCAATCAATGACAAAAAATACTAGAAAGCATCTGAGTGGAGGTCGTTTTTGTTGTTTTATGCACTGCCTGTGTACTGGAATCATCTCATTTATTCAATCATTTATTCGTTTTTGCTATCAACATTCTTCTTCAGGATGTCATCAAAGTGAGCAATGTGGACATGGTAGAACAGGCACTGCGTAAGTTTGTGTTTTTGAGAAATTGTATGGTGCTGCTAATGTTTCATTCAGTGTGCAAATTGCTGATGCATTTGGCAGCAAGTGTGCGCAACTAGGGACCACTGTGGGCAACATCCACATTTCCATTTGAGTCATTTAATGGGATCCTAATTAAGTTCTTCAATGGAACAACGCATGTGCCTACTCAGATAGTAAAGAGATTCCTCAGGTGGAGAAGTCTCTCAAAAAAAGCAGAGAAAATCATGGCTGATGCAAACGAGTATGTGAAGGAACTTTTGACAACCTACAAAGTAGCTCTAGCTGGACAAAAAGGTCTGAGGAGTTTCATGATCATGTAAGAGGTTTTGGGTGTCCGAACAAGGACAATACATCTTTGTTGCAGAGGATGGCTATTGAACATTGCATTGGTGTAACTGTTAATTCAAATGAATATTTTTATCAGCAGTGGTAAGAATCTGTTGTGATGTACATTGAAGTTTTTTTTTTTACATCACACACATTTGTGCTCAGTCATTCAGTAGAGAATGTGTCTTATGATTTGTAGATTTTAAAGATCAATGGCACAAGTATAAAAACAAGTAATATAGTAATCTAAAAAACTCAACTACCATGACCTCAAATCTTCCACAATGCTAAAGTAAAGTTCTTTGTATCTTAATAAATGTTAAGTGTTAAGGCAATACTGCTGTTTGTTGTTTAATACTCTAAAATCAATTGTCTGGTAAGGTTTATCAGTGACATGAGTTGATTTGTACAATTAAAAATATCTTTGAAGTGTACTTGTACTTGTTTGTATGTTGTGAATTACTAAAATAAAATGTACTTATTACAGTAATAAAATGTAGTTCAAAAGAATGCTCTTTAAAAGTACACTTTTTAATATATCAATGTATATCCTCAACCACACTAATAAAAATATATATTTGATCATATCCATAATTAAATTATGTTTAGGTATACTACTTAGAAGTGTTTTCAAGGTATATTTTTAACAATGCATTAATAAAATACACTTAACACAAACAACACTTAAGTAAAAAACATTTTAAAAGTGAAATTTGTTTAAGTGTTGCATTAGTACATTATTATGGTATTTGTTTTTTACACACTTACTAAAAATATACAAGAAATATATGTGAAAACAAGCATCTAAAAAGTGTACTTTCAGTAATTAAGAGTGATCAAAGTTTACTTGTGAGCATTTGATGAAAGCATGAAATAATGTGTCAGTATATTTACAACATACTTCAAAAGATTTCAATGTATTTTAAATAAACTTAATACATTTTTTTTTTCATTAGGGATTTAGTTGTCTCTGCACCCACAGCACCTGATTATGAAGTGACTGTCTCCTCCATGTCTTGAAAGCAGCTATTGTTTTGTTTGTAATTAAAATCATGTTCAGTTTTGTGCATAGTGCCGGAGCTTGGGGAAAAAAAAAAAGTTTTGGATTGTTCCTTGCATCTGTGTGATTGTTTGGGATTGTGACACAGCATTCAGCACATTCAGTTGGATGGGATTTATAAATAACCACAATGGCTGTCATTGGAGCTGGGGGAATATTTATAGATTTCCATGAATACTCTGCCCCAGTTGCATTCATTTGAACACAAGTAGGCATCGGCAGAAATACATCCTCTTTCACCCGAGTGGGTGGCCTTTTCTGAGCACATCTTTAGCACTGTTAAATGCTAATTATCTCATGTGTGTTTTGTTTCCCACTGTTATTTTCTTGTTACTCCCTACAGTACTCATGGGTTTTGAGTTATAACACTGTTTTCTAATCTAGGCAATGTGAAAATGATACTTTAAAGGGACAGTCCACTGACTTTACATATCAAAGCCAGTTTGCTAGTAATGGTTAGGACTACTCAGCCTTTGAATACAGTTGTATAATGTCTTCTGTGGCTCTGGAGTTGCTGTCTAAAATCTGAGAAAACCAGGGTATCCCTGCTTGTTCTTGGAGACTAAAAATTTTACCTGGAATTTTATGGAGGTTTGATGTCAGTTTGGTCTCAACTGAGAGACAGGTCCAGTATGTGTTACAGTGGCTGGAGGTGAGGGGAGGCAGTTAGTCTCTACCAAAACAGGAGAAATACAACTTCCAGTAACCCCAAAGTTGTTGTATTTACATGTGGTGTCTTTAACATTAGCCACTGGTAACCCTATATTCAGGAATCACCTGGATCTGTTCAGAGTATGGAGGGTATGAAAAGCTTCACAGTGAGGTGAAGTTTTGTTTAACCACTGGGACGAAGCTAGCTGTTGATGGTCAGTAACCTCTGGGCAGTGGGCTGGCTGCTTATTAAACCACAATTTCTATTGTTCTATTCCTACTTTTGCTAAATACAGAATGTGACATGTGAATATTGACTCTTCGGAATTGTTTAAGGCACCTTTGATGACGTTTTCCATGTAACTTGCCTAATACTGCTAACAAATTACACTATTTAGTTGCTTTATAGGCAGTGTAGAATCCAGGTTTTTTTAGCTGGATCAGTATTAGGGGAAATGTTGGCCGTTCTTTTTAAAATCTGCCTCTTGCAAATGCAATACCACATTTTTAGAGTGCCCCTTTAAGTTCTGTGTTTGGTAATTGTGCACCACATTGTCAATTTCAAAGAATACTGCAGCTTAGTAAGGATCTAATGACCCTACAGAGCAGCTTTGCCACACATGAAGAGCACCTTATTCTGTGAGGCTCCTTCTTTGAAAAGCATGAAAATGAGATTTTGTGTAACCACAAACAAATTCCCATTCTTTGAATCTAAATAGTTTTCTGTGTCCTCTAATGAAAGATTCTTCTCTCTCAGCCAGGGTAGATAATAAGTGTGAGATGGGTCCTAGTATTCAGGTCTTTTTCTGCCGAATACTCCTCACTGCTTGCTCAGCTAAGCACCGATCAAGACTACACACCAGACTGAAGCAATGTCTTAGGTTTCACCCTTCACATCACAGAAGGTTACTTTATTGGGACAATCTGCTTGGGAGTGTTCCACATTTATTTTATTTTGGAAATATTTTTTAATTACCAGAACTCCTGTTTTTTTTCCATCAGAATAAAACATAAAACATTGTAGCTGGATAACAGATAATTGCTGTTGCATCTGCATCATCATTATCTCCATGCATCCTCAGCCGAAAGAAAAAAAGGCTGCTCTGTTTGTGCTCTTAAAGTAAGGAAAACAAACAAGCACTCTTTTTTTCACTAATGAGTTTGTTTGTATTATCTCAATTATTGGCTGCCTGTCTGTTAATTTCCTCCCTGTCCTCCCAAAACTGTAGTCTCCTGCCTGTATGAGAGCTAGTTGATGCATGACATACAGGGAGCAAGCAGACCAGTACTCCTTCCCCTGAGCTAAAGCTGCCGATGATGGGAGGCAGGCAGTGGGGAAGGAGTGCTAATTCATCACTGTTAAAGCTGGGTAATAGGGCCGCGCCAGTGGCCGGGCTATCACAGGCCTGCTGCCTCCAAAAGGCAGTTAATTAACTTTCCATTGGCTGTGAGAGGACGCATGAGTATGTGTTAGCTCCGCTGACAGCCCTGAATGCAGCCTACGGAGCATGGATATGTGATGTGATGAACCACACTGGGAGTTTTTGGAGGACATATTGCCGCTCTGTCAGTTTAGAGCTGGATCCACACAGATAAATGCCCAGATTATTTACATAATGGTTCCTCCAAGTTCCTTCTGTGTCTACTTTCAGAGGTCTAAAATATTTTTTCAGAGAATGAGAGTGCTGTTTCTCGCTGTTTTACTACCAAACTCCACAGGACTTTGCATCAGATTCTCAGCACTCAGCACCACCTTTTTATTGTACTTCAGTATGTTCAGCTGTGAACACCAATAGACTGGCTTTGTCCTTGTGCAGAAGAATGTAGATCTTGAGGCCATGTAACCCTTGAATCTTCAGTTTATTTGACTTTTTAAGAGAAAAGAATCATTTATACAATAAATTCTCAAATAGGGTCATGTGTTTTTACTCAACTGGAGAAAGATCTAGGCCTTTATTTGAAACAGGCTTAGACAGGCCACTATTCCCAATTTCCCCTGTTTTTCCCTGGTTCAGTATGTTTCTTATATTTAGTGATATGTCTGTGTGTTTTCTGATCTGCCTTTGTTTGAATTTGCTGTTGATGCTGGTGGCTGGTAACGCAAACTCAACACTTCCTTCATGTTTGCCAGATGTCTTGAAAAATGGAGAATAATGCTCATTTTGTCAGCACTAATTCCATCAGCACCACTGTTTTTTCAAGTGCTGTTAAGATGCTATCATTCAAAGTTATTTCCTGCACAGATGTTTCACATTAAAAGCCTTTCGGTGATTTCAAAAGGCATGACCTTTTTCCTTTTCTGGTAGGCTTTTAATGTGAAACAACTGCAAGAAGTGTTGAGTTTCACTGACAGAAGCTTAACACTGATTGAAAAAAACGGCAAAGTGGAAGCGACTGGAGTTAATAGTGAATGAAAACAATAGTTCTGTTAAAAAGAAAAACTCAGAGCAGCAAAGTAGTTACTATAACATGACTTTGTAGCTGAACCGGTGCAATTAATGCTGTGGAAATTTTCATGATGCTGAATTTATCATGTGACCCATTATAGTAAAGTCTATTCCAACTGCTCATGCTTAATACCCCGGCCTTTATTCTGACTCTGCCATCATTTTAATACTGGATATTTGAGAGTTTACAATTAACTATGAATTAAGGCTAAAATGCTGAAAAGTGTTTTGGAGTACACTCTCTTGGTCACTTCTTAACTTAGTTCATCTTCTGGTGAGACAAAAAACATCCAATGCTCACCTTTAGATGACATTAGCTCAGGACATTTACGGACATGAGCATGTTGAGATTTATGATGCATTGTTGCTGGCAGCTCTCAGTTTTTCTAGATTTTTGGGCATTTTTGCCTTTATTGGATAGTGGGCAGTGAAAGAGGCAGACAGGAAACAAGGGAAGAGAAAGAAGGGTATGACAAGCAACAAAAGTCCCTGACTGGAATCAAACCAGGGATGTTGTGGTTAGCTATCAGGGCGCTCCCTCACAGTCTGTTTTTAAAGCAGATTTTTGAGTCATCGTTTCTTGTTGTGCAGATATTGTGCAGTGGCAGATACTTAATAACATTTCCTGCAATTGTTTTTGTCCCAGCAGGGCTTTGTAGAACAAAGTCTCACTCTGATATGATATTTTTACACACTGACCCTTTTTTTAAACTTTACATTCACTCCACCAGATTTGTCCAATTTACTGTACAGTATGATATCGCTACAAATCACAGGTAAGGTATTGTTCACTCTAACTTCACAAGCACACTCAGAGGAGACGAAAGTGAGCGGAGAGATTAGGTTTGAGTGTGTTTTTATTTGCCCTGAAATGACCCTACTGTCAGTACAGATATTGTGCTGTATGGAATCAGTCCTTTCCACTTCATCATCGCGATCATCTTTTTTCAGTTAAGCCCACCAAGGAGCTCGCTCCTTCTCCCTCCTCTCTCCCTCTCTCTGATGTGCAGAAGCCAATCGATCGTGAATTTGGCTCTGCCAGATAGTTTTTCTGCGCTTCTCCTGGGAGTTCTCAGCGTTGAAATAGACTCTTTGGGCCGGGGCTTGGCACTGTTGAGAAATATGAGGGTGTTTGCAGAGCGAGCTACACTGCTGGCCAGCAGCAGCAGCAGCAGCGACATTGATCCCCTGCATTCTCTTCATTAGCCACAGCCACATGACACAGAAACTGCTCCACATCAAAAGAGCACTATGAAATCAAACGCTGCAATGTGTTGCTTACTAGACTTTTAACAAATGCCCAGCTGGTGTCACTGACACAATATGTTCACCACCCACATGGAATGAGTTACAGATAAGTCCCTTTTGATCATATTAAAATGAGAAACTACTTTCATGTCAACTTTAGTTCTCTATTTTTTGGTCTCAGTTTTTTACATTGGTGGAGTAAAGAAGGCAATTTTCTGTTTAGCGTCTGAAAGATCAAATCATTCAGTCTCCTCTTCTTGTAACTAAATGAGCCTCTTTCACCATTTTTGTGAGTGAAGTCTTTTACTGATATGGTGTTAAAACAAAAAGATGGTCATTCAACTTTTATAGGCTCAATTTAGCAAGCCTACCCAGACCCATCGGATTTTAAAACCTTTCTTTTTCAGTCCTTGGAACAATTTTCCCCCTTACAATACTGGCAATTAGGAGGAGGTACCATCCAAATTGGCTTATGTTCATGTTATAATGAATCTTTTTTTATTTGTGCATTCATGAGTTTTTCCTTGGCGTTGGTTATTCTTGAAGGATGGTATAGAGAACTATTCTCAGCACCACTCCAAGGTCTGGGATTTTTCATTTCTCCAGCTGTCTGGATGCACTTTGTAATTTGAGATTAGACACCATCTGGGAGGGAGAAGGTGAAATGTAATCCCAGCGTATTCACTTACTCAGTTTCAGCACAGCTTTTGGAACAGAACAACATATTGGATTTTTCTGCAGGCATGGTGTGTTATTTTCTGTGATGCTGGGGGACAGCCAGAGATTGTCCACGAGACTCAGATAGCGGATGGTGGCGTTTGCTGTTGTTGAATGTGGTTAGCATTGACAACAGAGCCCCTGTCCTCAATAAACTAATGCCTATCTTGATATGCAGGGACATGTCTCCTCTAATCTCTCCTTCACTCTCTCTGCATCTGGCTATACCTTGGTGCTGATTTGAAGCTCGGTTTTCTTTTATAGCGGTCATTAGCTGCATCTGTGCCAACTCTTTCTATGAGAGGTATTGGCTGGAGTTCAAATGGTCCTAATCTGTGTAGGGTTGCAAGTTTTGAAATGAATAATTGTGAGTAAGGGTGTGTGATATGCTCAGTTGCTATAAAACCTGTTAAGTGTAAAACTACACCTGCTTGTAACTGACAACAGGTGCTCTCAGCAGTGGCTTCTTCAATTTAAGACATTCATTAAGGTACGACATGTCGCATTTGAGCATTAACAAATCATTACCATGTTAATTTGGACTCATTAGTTTAATTATTGTAAACAAACAAGACTATTGCCAAGAAGACAGCTTTTTGGTCGCTGGGTTGGAGTTTCATTTGTGGGATTGCTTTGCATGTAACTTTAATTCTTTTCTATTCTCCCTGGTATTAGTTGTTATCCAGAGCTGTAATGGCTCTTATCATCATTCACTTTCCTTTTCAAATGCTTATCTAATCCAGGCTAACATGTTGTTATCAGGCTAAAATAATCCTGTTAATTCTCATCCAGTTAATGTATTTCTTTAAATGCAGTTTGAGGATTGATTTGTTAATCTTCGTTAAAAGTTGTCTTAATTACAGCGCACTCTTCCTTTGAAATAAAGGTAGGGTGAGTGGAGTTGAAACCATGATCAGCACTCATATAATTGGCTGAGTGCTGATCATGTGATTGCGCTTATATGATGTAGGTGTGTAGGGGAGCCTCCCAGTGTGCACTAGGGGAACAGACATACAGTATGTCTCATATTGTATGTGTTCCCGCTATCTTGCATTTTGCACCATCGTGTTTCCACTGTGTCAAATTTTCATTATTTTTACAAGTTGTTCTGTCAGACAATGTGGTTATGGTGTGAGTTATGTTGTGTGCACTATTGAATAGTTCATGCTAATGTGAGAATAGGAGATTTAATTGGACAGCCAATTTTCAGTAGTCAGTCTGTTGAGTTCAGTAGTCAATCTGTGATTTAAATAATTTACCTATAATATTGTACATTCTGTAGCCTACTTATGATGCTGTTGACTGCGTTATTGGTGTTTTCAAGTGATTTCTGAGTGTGTGTGCGGGTGTGTGGGTGTGTGGGTGTGGTACAGAATAAGGCAACGATATTTGTTTGGGTATTTGTTCTGTGTATTTGTCTTCTATGTAATCATGAGGCCAGGCACCATGGAAGCGCAGAGCTGTGAAGGAACTGCAATCCAGCCGACCTTATAGCTTTCTGTTTTCACTTCTGATTCTCACAGGAGAAAGCACTTATGATCCTATTTAGCCTACGACTTCCTTGATATCGGTATTAACATGGCCTTTACTTTGTCATTAAGATACCCACAGTATCATGTAGAAATGCTTCAGGACATTGCTGAATATGGTGGAAATTGTCTCTGCCCAGGTTTGATATAGTGTCTGAGTAGCTGAGTTAGAGATTGGCAATTTCCCCATACATTAATCATTGCTTTCAGCCTGAGGCAGAGTGGAGCTGCGTTTATTAGACACTCGAAGTTAAACTGCAGCCTCTCTCCTCAGCAGCAGCAGCAGCAGCAGCAGCAGCAGCAGCAGCAGCAGCAGCAGCAGCAGCAGCAGCAGCAGCAGCAGCAGCAGCAGCAGCAGCAGCAGCAGCAGGGTTTTACATCAGTGCAGTAATTTACTATTGTATATAAGGACATAGGTTTGGTTTCAGAAGTGTGTGTGTGTGGGAGATATACAGTATCAGTCAAAAGTTTGGACAAACCTTTTTCATTCTTTTGAATGAGAAACATGTGTCCAAACCCATGACTGGCACTGTATATACATACAGTGCTGTGCAAAAGTTTTAGGCATAGATGTTTAGATTCGTATCAATTATGCAATACCATTAGAGATGCGTCAGATCAGTCCCAAATTAATTCTGCAGCATGACAATGAGCCCAAACATACAGCCAGAGTCATAAAGAAATATCTTCAGCAACAAGAACAAGGAGTCCTGCAACAGATGGTTTGGCCTCCACAGAGCCCTGATCTCAACATCATGGAGTCAGTCTGGGATTACATGAAGAGACAGAAGCAGCTGAGACGCCTAAATCCACAGAACCTGCCAAGTGCCTTGAAAATCTGTGTGCAGGTGTACCGAGGAGAACTGCTGCTGCTTTAAAGGCAAAGCTGCTCACACCAAATACTGATTTCATTTAGGCATTATCTTTGAAAGCATCCTCACTTTACTTTTAGTGCCTAAAACATTTGCACAGTACTGTGTATGGTCTTTGTATACATTTAAATCATTGATCTAACATTATTGAGATAATAGTGATAGTTAGACAAGACAAAATCTTGTCTTGACAGATGTTTAATTCTAGCATCTTTTAAAAGAATATTTACTGTAATATTAAATATTACCCGACAAACTAAGTTGGCAGCACCTTGTTTCTGCAGGTATTCCTTTCAGACTGCATACCAACAGCCCCAACAACCCTCACCAATAAGGTAGGGCCTGTATGTAACCTGACAGGTGATACCCAGGGGAAAACACTGTTTATTCACCCCAAACAGTCTAAACACCAACTGTACAGATGTTAACTGCAGCTAGCTAGCAAAGCACACAACAAGCGTTTATTCTTTCTGTGTTTCCTCTAGACCCTTCCACTTTGTTTTCTAGTCTTTGTAAGTTCATGAAGTCGAATCACAAACCATGGATATAAACACAATTTGTTTTGCTTGAGTTGAAACATTTTCAGTTCGTGCTGATGAGTCGCTGCCTCAATGCACCCTGCCTGCAGTGAATTTGAGTCTATTCATGTCTTTGTTTTGGTCTTATGTGTAGTGGGGCTGCCTCTAGAATTTGCTTCACCTTCTGTCTGAACACTGCGTAACTAGGCTTTCACACCAAACTCACAATTTCAACATCGTGCTTAGCCAAAGGAGAGAGCAGCTGTGTGAGGCATCACAGCCTGCACTGCCTTGATTTGCAGAGTTTTGCTACCAAAGTTCTCAGTTGAATTTTAACCTTAAATATCTCAGATTCTGGCATTGAAAGGAGGCTCAAGTTATGATGGTGACAGTGGGCAGACAGTGAGTCCTTTAACTCTACCTCCAATCCTAATCTGACACGAGCAAAAAATATCAGAGGACAATGATATCAGGTTAGAAAATGAATATTGTGATGGTTTACATGATGATTTAGATTATGCAACAAACCTTATTCCACCTGAATCTTACGGCTTTGCCAAATATTTTGATTAGGGTTGCAACTTTTTTGCATCATCTATTAAGTCTGTTGATTATTTTCTGAATAAATCAATTAATCATTTTGTCTACAAAATATCAGAAAATAATGAAAAATGATGTCATCAATCATATTTTCCCAGAAGCTGTGATGTCTTCAGATTGCTTGTTTTGTCCAACCAACCAATGTCGGATGAGGAAGTACATAGACTACTTGATGCTCTCAAGGAAAAGCAAACTGCACTGTGCTCCATTCTTACTGAGAGCAGATGTCTGAAGTGGCAGCAGGTGGTGTAGGAGACAAGTATTTGTGCAAATAAAAGCTTGATTGGTGCCCTCAGAGCAGCCAAAGGAAACAGCAGGCATGAAGGTAAATCAATGTGGATATGTTCATTAGTTAATCCAGGGTTAATGGATTTACTGATGCTGCTCCTCTGCCTGCACTTTGTGACAAAAGGTCAGCCTCCACCTATTAAAACACTTATAGGTTATGCTTGGCTGGCTGCAGCAGAATGCAGGCTGTAGCCACATGAACAGGAAGCTCCTCTGCTAATAAATATGTGTTTTGCCGTCATGGTGCTTGATCGTATCTGTGTTGTTGCTGTTGCCTGCTTTGTGTCAAAGTAATAAGTGATGGATTGTTTATCAGAGGGAGGGAAGGGTGCGATAGTTCCTGAAACAGCTTGACTCCCAACCCCACCCCTTCACATAAATGCACACACACACACACACACACACACACACACACACACTCGTCCCTCCTGCTGATGGAAAACGTTGGGGTTCAGTACAAGCTTCTCCTTAATGACAAGGGCGTGTGTTGCAGTGTGAAGGGCTGTTATTTTCTGACACAGGAGCAATTTAACACATTGCAGCACATTTTGAATTATAGTAAAGCAACCAATTCTTTTCCTCCCTCTGTACAAGATTCTGAATATGAAATCTGACATTAGACAGGACCGCTGCCAAAATGACCTTTTCCACAAGGCTGAACGACTTTATCCACCTCTGTCTTTAAGCATAATTTTTGTCTTCTGGGTGTTTGAACAGTTATATTTTTCACAAAGCCTCAGACCTCTGCACTGTGTCCTTTCTGTTGGCCTCTGTGGCCATCACTGATGTGTTCAGCCCCCTGGATCCTTCTGCGATCCCTTATGTTGTATCATTCATAAACAACAGAGGGGAAAAAGAAATATTTGGAATTTGCTCAACGGTTCTAATTACCACTTTATGGCAACCGTAGTTACTCTCTTGTACAAGGTACAACCTCACACAAGATGATGAAAGAAGTCATTTTCCTGCAACTATAAACCCCGGGTCTTTTCTGCTTCATTAAAATGAAAGCGATTACCAGGAGCAGGGATTTACCCATGATGTTGTACAATAGCAAATCTATTTCTCTGTATGTTACGTAACTTTCTGGACCTGGAAGAATGCCACTTGTCCTCTCCCTCTGTCTTGCTTACTCACCATGTGCGGTGCAGCCGCTCTGCTTGATGGCTGGATTCACTCCCTCACAAGGCAAAGACGCTCACAAAGGACAGTCCTCAGCCCAGGAGAGCCAGGGGGTGTGAGGGAGCAGTGTGTCTTCCTTTGGCCATGTGCGTTAGTGGATGATGGGGGCATGAGAGACAGCTGGCGAATGACTGGGAGGCAGCCAGCACATCCCTCAGTATCAGTCACATGGAGCCCCATGCCTAACTGGCTCTCAGGACGGAGGACGCCACCGCCTGGCACGCAGAGTAACCTTCCTACACACTGAAGCAAACAGTTCTACCCAAGAATTACCATTCAGATGCTGCTTCTGATGGCCTCCACACACCATATTAATGAGACTCCATGATTTGAATCGCAAGATTCTTCGTGGAGCCACTGAGTCGTGCATTGTATCAGTTTATTAAAACAACACTTTGTTCCCTAACAAAAAACATGTGGGTATTTCAGAGGGAGGAGAGAATGAACAAGTGTGCTTTATGTTTTGGCCACAGGGCTAATATCTGTGTAATTGGTGTTAAGCAGCTGCTTGGGCTTTACATATTGATGTGCTTTTGCTGCAGCAGTAGATGCTCCACCCGCCTCTCGATCACAGGAGGCGTTTTAAGGCAGCAGCTCGGCATGGCGTCTCCACCTCAGATCTCTGGGAGAGGGGTGTTGAGCTTGCTAAAGTGTGCCTTGCCATGCCCTTGGGGAGGAGAAAAGGGGCTGCACCGAGCTGTAATTGATAGATTGATGGTTCACCCCTCTGGTGCCTAAGGGAAAACAACATACACCCCCCACCTCCACATACAGTCAGCACACAGTCACACACACACAGAGCAAGATGCTGAGATTGGTCGATCTGGATTGACTCCAGTGATGTGCCATGAAACAGATGCACAGTGCTACATGTTATATATTTCTTTTCAGTGTTTCCTTATAATCAGTGTGATTGTGACTGTGTGTGCATGTGCGTATTGATCCGTGCCTCTGCCACCACTCTGGAGGTTAGTTCATGCCAAAGGGGGTAGTGGCCTAGCATGGCATCAGTCAGATTATCTGGTGCAGTTGTAATCAGCTAATCACTGACCGCTGCATCACATGTTAGCTGCACTTGCTGTTCACAGGCCGCCTCTCACTAGTCTTTCCTTCCAGGAATTTGCATGTCATTGTTAAAACAGCAAGGAGGTTACAGTTGGTTTGATGGATTCTTAAATCAATTAATAAAATAACCAAATATTTCTGGAAAAAAGCACAGACGCAAACTGCATGCTCATTCATAAATAATTGTTAACTTAAACTTCAGGATTCTGCTATAAATGCTAGAGTTTTGCATGGATATTAGTTTTACACAGACATTCATTATTTATCCCCATCAGTCTCCCAGTTGGTGTATCCTGTAACTACTTTATATATCAGTAGTATTTGCTTGATGAGTTAAACTCCATGTAAAGCAATACTAAATATGTGTTCTGAGTTTGTCACACCCCAGAAAAATGTGTAATTAACGACCTAGCAAAATTTGAATGATTAAAAAAGTTGTCAAGTATATAAAATTAGGTTTTAAAAATCATGGAAAAATAAGCAGTATTCTCTGCTCTGAAACACTGGGGGTGTGTCTGTTGAAGGCACGGCCCAACTGAACAGTCCCTGAGTTAACAACACTCATACAAAACTCCTGAATAAAAATAAACAATTTAAAATAGGCCTTGTTTGTAGGTGTAAGGCAAGCAACATGGACGATATCTTAAAAATAAAGGAGCCACTGTTTTGGTACATGTTATGTAGGTAAATGTGGACTCGTTTCAGTAAAAATGTAATGACTACTTAACAAGTGAACCATCACCAATCATCGTTATGTTAAATTGTCGTTTTTTTTTCAGTGGAGTTCGGTGCACTTACGGTGTGTTACTCACTCCTCTGCTGAAATGTCCATGGCGGCTTCATTGTGGCCATCACCCTTGGAGCAAAAGCCTCTCACGATATGTTTTTTGGTGAAGTGCTGCCTGGTAAATGCTCTCCCTCTGGCCAGGGACCTTCTAGCTGCACAGCCAGTGCTGAAGCCAAAGCAGTGGGCAGCAGCCGGTGTTTGCTGCTGCCGGTGCTGCATCCATTGACTCTACCCGTCCTCCCAGCTGCACACCCGGCCCTGAAGCTGAAGCCACTGGCAGCCCCACCCATCAACAGATGCTTCAGCTGGGTTTAAAATAATTTAAGTGCTAACGTTGACCGAAAATGGCCCCATTTACCAGTAACAGCGGATTATCCGAAGTGAATCCCAGTTGTCTCCGGCCCGACAAATGAAAGTTTGTAAAACTACCCGGTGTAAAAATGGTAACTATGTGTACGTGCACTCTAGTGTTTATATAGTTGGGGTGGGGTCATGCTAGTCCTTCAGCAATTATTTTCTAACATGTATAATGTGCTTAAAAAGAAATCTCTCATTTTCCTTTACACAGACTTTAAGCACATCCTCACGAAAATGGTGGTATTAAAATCTTGGTGATGTGACTACTTGCAGGGCTAGTGAACTACTGTACCTAGTGAGCAAACTTGCTAACACAGTAGCTCTAACTGCACAGTTCATTCGAAAGACATTTTTGTATTATTGAATCCTATGTCAATACTGTCAGCAAACCATGCCTCTTTTGTAGAGTTTATATTCTGACAAAGGTTAAATGAAAGCAGGTGGTGCAACACAGCTAAGAAGCTACGATAGCTTCCTCTGTTTTGGGCTCTCTGGCTCTGTGTAACCTCAAAGGTCAGCACTGTTTTGCTATTGGTCAATGGCCTCAACTTGCATGTCAAAGTTCAGGCGACTCAAAAGATCAAGGTGGAGTTATTTTATGTCTATTAAGTGAATTGGCTGATGACTGTGTTTTAACAAAAGCTAATTTTCCCTCAAGATCTCACTGTTCTAAAGGGGTGTGAAGGGGCGCCTTCACTCTGCTTACAGTACTTACACCTTTCCTTGCATGCCAAGATGTGCCAACATTTGTGCATAAAGTTTGGTGGTGCTTCTCTCCAGAAGTGGGGAAAGCAGTATCACTATTGGTACTAAAATTCATTGCCTGTTTTGCTGCTGTAAATAATATTTCAGGAGTTGACCCTTGACCCCTACGAAGCCAGAAGTTAGCATCAAATATTTTTTGATGTAAATGTACATTTTCAAATGGCCCAGGGTACCATAAAACATAAGGTGCAAAACATACTTGAAGCTAAATAGAGACATTTAGAGGCAGCTCAATGGGATGTATATGAAATAAATCCATTTTTTGCATGGAAATGAAATGGTTAAATACTTTCTTGATCCTTCTCCTGCCTGTTGTCTGATTGAAAAGTGTACATCACCCTCCATGTGGTCACAAAGCTCTATAACTGCTGGCACCAAGTAAACTCCTGCAAACAAGTTTTAAAAACATATTTGCATCCGTGAAGACATTTTGTGGTTTGTGAGAAACTGATAATTAGAAGATTTGTGACTTCCATCAGATAGCAGTAATGCTTATCCATCCTCTGAACATGCTGCTGAACAGCCGGGTCCAGGGTCAAGATAATATATTCCTCCTAATCAAACTCTTTCTCTCTCTCTCTGGAAGTTGGTATAAAAATATCTCCCTTCCAGCCAGAGGCAGACTTTGGCAGTTGTTCAGCTTGAGCAGGGCAAATATAACTGCAGTATACAATATGCAATAGACCGCTCTTATTCTCCTCTTTGTCAATACGTAGGGTTTTCTTAGGTGAGAAGGCCGACATGTTAATGAGACTGCAGGCCACAACAAAGCCACAGTGAATAGAGTGTAATGGATGTTTCTTGTGCTTTCTGGCCATCTGTGGTTTGCATTTTGTCTCTCAAACTTTTCACCCGTTCCCTCTGTCTGTCTAAACGTATTCACTTATCTCCAGCTTCTATTTCAGTGATATTCTCTCTGTTCACTTACAATAAACAGGTTCTTTTTGATTAAAATGAAAAATGGTGCCAATTCATATCTCACTAATATGGCCAAGCAAAACACAGAATTAGATTTTGGAGATGCATGGTTTTAGAATTAATGTTATTATTTGATAATTGCTTAAATTTGGAGATGTCCCAAAATAATTCAAATTAACTTTGCATAAGCTGGTACAAGACGGAGTTTCTTGTTTGTTTGTTTTTTTCTTCTGCTGTAAGCAAAATAGACAATGACAGAAGCCTGATTTCAATTTATTGTCTACAGACCAGCCCTATAACCCCAAATGTCTGTCACTGACTGACTCACTCACTCACTGAATGATGAAGTTGCATCATTGGTCGGCCAGCCCAGTGTTTGAGTTTCTGCATTGGCTGTTGCTCTTTCAAAATGAATCGGCACAAACAGTTTCAGTTACATCCTCAGGGAGTGCAGCGGTGCCACTGAGCGCAGAAATAGGTCAAAACACACATTTACCGACCAAAGCGTCTCACAATGAGGCTCCGACACTGACAGCAGCACCACCCCGCAGATACAAAGAGACATAACGGATGCTTTTTACCAGCCTGCATGGCAGCTAGCAGCTAGCAAGCATGACTAGCATCGTTAGCATAGCCATGTCGTGCTGTTTGTAGCCCATAGACTGTAAAAATAAGGTATAGCCATGGTGTTTCCGGTTTAAGAGCACCGTGCTGGGCAGGTGACAGGTGTGTTTATGGTGTTTGTGTGCTCTGAAAGATGTCACGGCGCACATATAGTCACACAGCTGACAGACTGTTAGCCTAGCATGCTAATCCTATGTAAATATATGGATGATAACATGTTTTCAGATATCGGCAGATAGAAACAGATGAAGGAGCAGGGGGAGTTAACAGATAATTAGAATAGTTATAATTAAAATTAAAGTAAGGTCTCTTTCAAATCAAACATTCCAAGATATGAGTGGAAAGTATTGTTCTTGCAACTGCATTTATACCCTTTTTTTTGACTCAAACATAGCTTAACCATTTAATGTGATATGCTACTTCAGTACACTTTAACAACAAATATTACTGGGATCACTACGGAAAATTGCAGGTGAACATTTAATATCCAGGAATTCAAGGAATTATAGACACTACCACTGACTATCCCTGTAACAAACTGGCCACAATTTCGCACATTGACCAGCCATATACTAGGTTTTGACCTAGTCTTGTTTAATTTAGCTCAGACTTGTATGTTCTTTACATCCTTCCTCACCTGAGATGGTACTTTCTCTCTGAAAACAAACTATAAGACTTTATGTGGTTTTCTCTTATCAAACTCTTTATCCCTCTTCACTCTTTCATTAGGAAAGAGCAATAGAAAACATGTAGTTATCAGCTTCTCATTTTTAACCAACATTTGACATCACCTTTTAAATGACAGACATCACCTTCGGCAGATTAGATGAGCTGTAGCTAATTAATGGCTAAAATAAATATTTCTCTGGTTAATGTGCTCTCTGCAGCTGGTATCTGTATTCAGACTACAGAGGCAGGGCCCTGTTCATTCCTATGAAAGTTGCTCAGTGGCGCATGAAGCCAATAAATACTGCATACTGTACACGCTCTAAGGGCCCAATGCATCCATAGAGCATGCGCACCAGAGAATTCCACCGGTCGGGCCGGCTAACTTCCAGTTTAGCCCTCCAGCTAACTTGAATGGGATTAAAATAATTCAATCGTGCAGCTCTCCTATACTTTTGATATGTGATCGGACCAAATGGATCAAATTCTAATAGTAATAACGAGTGTTTTTGTGGAGGTTGTGAGGCTAAAAAAATGTATCCACCAGCCACTCCTTTTCCCATGTTTGTGAGTGGCTTTTTTGGCCCCGTTTCAGACCTGGAAGTTGTAATTCCACAGTTTGGCTTCAAAGTCTGGCACTCTTCCTGGGGGCTTGATTCAGACACAGATTATTTGTGAGTGAAGAGGCACATCACCCTGTAACAACACTATACCACTGCCAGTGGACTGTGTGCTTTTTTAGTTTCACAGAGTGGAGACTCTTCTCTAGAAAAAATGATCAGCTGATCACCTCACGTCACGTTTAGAATCTCGTCATCGTGTCAGCATTTGAATCTGATCAACTTCATAGTTGTTAATCAGGACCATGTAGCTGGTGAAGCATAGTAGGCTACAGCTGTTAATTAATGTGTCATACATTTTATTATTATTTATATATAATACAGATCATCTCATTTTCAGGTTGTAGCCACAGGTTGTGAACATTAATTAGGTTGCCACTGCAAACTGTATTGTTTCTGCCTACAAAAGAAGATTAGACATATTTAAGTTGTTACTTGCAAATGTTGAAAGATCGATAAGGAAAGATCTACCCATTTGATAAAATGCTATTGAATACCATTCTTAGTTGAGAGAGTTATGGGTTGCTGTAGTCACCCCTCTTTTCCATACTGGACATGAAATGATAACAATGTAGAGCTAACATGAAGCTTCAGCAGGCTGAGTTAAGAAAATCAACAACAAAAATGTGACTGGATACTGGAATGTATCCCCCCGCCATGGCTCTGCAAGGAAACAGTGTTCAGGGAAACACAAAGAGAAAACTTTGTTCTAAAAAGACCATAACTTTGGAAAATAACCTTCTTGGTTTGTGTAACTCAAACTGATGAAGCCTGTTAGCTTCAGCTTAAGTTTAGAATGCATTTTTGCTGTGTGGTTTTTGTCCCCCATTTCTTCCATTACTCCACATAGCTATAGCTTTACAGCCAGCATGGAGAGGAGGGATGATTACAGCTATCAATCAGTCAGTATTGTATTAAGATAGACTTAAAAAATTGACTATTTGTAATTGCAAAGCTGTTGCTTAGATGAATCCACAGAGAATTATCACCTGCATCTGCAGTTCCCTTCAGCTCTAAGCAGTGTTTTAGCATCTTTTAGCTAATTGTTTTGGTTTCCTGGCTGACAAATTTCCTGTCCCTGTCCCTGTCTCAGACAGATATTTTCCTCAGAGGTTGGTAAAAGCAAGCATATTGGACTTTGGAGATTCATCAGCTTGTAGATGTTAAAGACAACTATTGATGTTCTTGTGAGGACTGTCTTGTATAGTGTAGGTTACTCTTACACACTCTAGCCTTGGTTTGCAATACCTGGTAGAAATAGTTGCCATACTGACATAGTGTTCCTATGTTTGTCTGTGTTTAAATCATTCATGGATTGACCTTACCATATGTAGACTGAAGTACTGTATTTCTGCAGTGAGTGGCAGTGCAGGCTGTTATAAGCAGAAAAGGAACAATAGCATATGTTTTCATTTGTATTTCTTTACTGTAAATAAATGTTTTGTTTATAAAACATAAATTCCACATTTCGCTGATTCTGTCTGACTGTTAACAACCGTCATATTTGAGCCCAATACCTTTAGAGTATAAGATAACAGATAACAGCAAAACACTCTTTGACTGGGCTGAATGTTGGTGTCTGTTGAAATGTCAGCTTTGATTTCTCTGTTGGCAGTATATATGTATCACATAAGCTACCGCATCCAAGTTGTGTCATGCCAACATGATGTCATCTGACATTTGTATAGACTTTCAATGTAAATGTAGCCTTAGTTTGAGCTATAACATGTAATAGGAATGTCTTCTCTGTCTTCCAAATTGATGCAAAAACTGCATTGAACGCCTGAAGCACTTCTGCTGAGGGTGATTTAAACCCCCATCACCACCCTTTTGGGATATTTGATCAGTTGTAGCCATGGTTACAGAAGAGGAGTGTTTAAGGCAGTTCAAGGATGTAGAGATGGAAAATAAAGCCGAGTAAAAACAGCAAGATAATGATTAAAGTCCTTCATAAAGCAGCAGAAAATCAAAAGAAAAAAACCTAGGGTTGAGTGAAAGTGAAAAGCGCGAGTGAGACTGTACTTTTCAAGTAAATTAGTTATTTATGAACTAACAGTTTTATTGCTGTAATTCGTTCCCACAAGCAGCCAGAGGTCACCTCAGACCAGGCAGGCTGGCAGAGCCTGAGGAGCCGCGGCTGCTCTTTAATTTTTAGTTTGCCATCCACGCTGAAGAAATGGATGTTCATCTCTATTTCACATTTTTCTCCAGACCCAGATAATAGTCACATTAAGTCTGGTGTCACGCCTGCAGCTGTAATTCTTTGTGGCTTGTTCCTCTTTCTATACAGATGTTTTACTTTCTTTTTGCTTAAATCTCTGCTGTCATCCAGGAACTCTATGTTCCCTTACATATGTACCCCTGTCATAGGTGTAGATTTGGGTATGGATGGTAGGAACAACATTACAATGCTGCTGAAGTGTCCCAACCAATATTTTTAATGATTTCAAACATTCTTGCCACTTTAATTACACATAGGGTTTACCAGTAATGTCTGTTCAGAGTGAAAAAGCCATGTTTTTGCTGGATATAACATCTGTTAATTGATTCTAAGTTCATTTTTTTATTGTAAGCAAGAATGCCAAAAGCAAAAGATGAGAACAATTGTAAGTTCTGTAATCAAAGCTAAACAAACAATTATCATCTTTGACATCGCTAACTTGTGTACCCTTGAAAAAGCTATAGGAAATACTTTTACACACATAAAGGATCATTGACTACTTGTATGTGAAAGGAGTCACAGTGACGAAATCACAGAGAATTATCACCTGACTCCACAGTTCCCCTCAGCTCTTCAGAGCTATTAGTACTCTCATCAACCTCCAGCAGAAGCAGGCAGCAAAAAACCAAGTGCACACTGCCTGCTCAGCTCCAAACAGCAGACACACAATGTTGGCAACTAGCTGGGGAACATAATGGAGCATTTAGCAGCTAAAAAGCCAGATAGTTGAGATCAAAACACTGCTAAAAGGAGAGTGAATAAGTGACTTGCATGAGCCAGTTGGCCAGAAACACAACTCCAAATGAATGCTAATGTTTGTCCATATGTGCTAGAAATGTAACCAATTGTTTGCCAACATGTTCGTCATATCAACTTAATAAGATGATGTCAACTTTTCTTTAACTTCATGTTTACAATTTGTTTCTTCTGCCCCCAAGTGGCCTCTCCTTATAAATCATGAGGTGAGTTATTATTAAATGGGTCATTATATTATGGGTATTATTTAAGTGCAAAAAATTGCCACAGCATGCCAACTGATATGTGCTGAACGCCATGTATCAGTTTATCAGGACAATGTTGGTAGCAGCAGCATGAGAGAACACTGGAGATTGAGTCTCAGGTGAGCTCTGATGGCAAATTGAAATGTCTAGTCATGAGTTGACTGAAAAATAAATACAAGTGGAAGTTTTTGATAATCTCAGCAGAATCAAAATCTATGTGTGTATGTGACAAAGTATCCCTACTGTTAAAAGTAAACCCTGTTAAAACCAAACCTATGCCTTTGAAAGCTCTCATACACATTATACAGTTATGACTGTTGTGACTGTCTCTCTGGTCAATAAGATGTTATTTTATGAAGTTCATGGATGTGCCATTAACAAGTGAAGTGCAAATCTTTAACAGCACTTGATGTAGAAATTATAGGTATCACTGCTTAGTGTTGAGCTCAGACGAAATAGCCTTGCTGACAGTTTTGACAGCTGGTTTTCATCTTCCCTACAAATTAAAACTGAGAAGAAAGGTCATCAGCTCAGCTCTGCTGCCGCTGTTGAAAGTGCTGCATGCTCTCTATATCTGCCCCCTTCTTATTTCCCTAACATCTAAGCTCTCATTTGCTCTACTTTTACGTTTTGAATGCAGGGGATGTAGTGATAGATTTGTGTAGCGCACTGAGTCCTATGCACTACACGGGCATAAAGCAGTTCCATTCATTGCAACGACCAAAAATTGGATTGCCATGTCACTCTAATTCAATAACAACTTGTGTAATCCTGTCTTGGATTTTCAAATGAAAGCATTAAGATGCTGTCAGGCACCGCAATAGTCAATAGAAAAGCAAGGCAAAGCTTGAAATATGCAGGGTTTGGATCATCTCGTTATTTTTCAAAGAACATTTGAAGTTCCTTTAACCATCTCCTGACAGGCTGTAAGTGGCAGACTTGGTTCAGCAGCTTTAAGTGTGAAGCGCCCATCGGGCAGAGGAGTGCTGTGTGTGTGTGTGTGTGTGTGTGTCCAGTATGTAAGGGCAATATTAACAACATATTACCACCCTGTCATAAGAGGCTTGTACATCTCTGGCTTCTAGACAAACTATAACTACACACAGTCAGTAAGTGTCTCACCCACAAGCTGCTCTGAAAACAAGTATTGTATTTGCAAGTTGATTAAGTGCAAAATGTACAAAATCTGTTTTCATTATTCAGATTAACGCTTTGTCATTATTGGGCCTAAAGGGGGGTTATGGAAAAAATAATTTTGAGTCCTGTGACAATTTCCTCTTCTATTCAAGCTCAACCCCGTTTCCTAAAATTACATGAGCAAATGCATTTTGTCATCCAGAATATGTCTTCTATTTTTCTTTTAATAATAAACATACTGTACAAAGCTGTAAAAATTTACTGTCAACACATTTCATTGGTTTTCTTTGCAATATCCACTCCAGGTAACAGGCAAAGCATGATTAACATTTTTATGTTTAGGCAACTCAAAGCACTTGGTTAAAGCTGTTCTAATTAATATTTTTATATCAACAGTCGATTTAATTCATATATTCAAGTGTTTTAATGTCTTTCAGCTCATTGGTTCGGCTCTACTGTCCGCAACTTTACTGTTTTGGTTGAGCCTAACAGCTCTCACCAAACTGGTCTGGCTAATTTCAGAGAAAAAGCTCCACTAAACCCACTGTACACTACCTGCCCAGCACCAAACAGCAGACAGACAAAATTAACAACTAGCTAGCTTGCTGCTAAAGATCTAGATATTTCCCTCAGGAGTTGGTGTGAGTGACTGTGCTCTCTCAGAAGCAGAACCGGAAGGGCAGTAGTGTAATGTTGTTGCAAAATTTCGTAGTTGAGAAGTTATTGAAACGTTGCTTTCTTTTAACCATCATAATGATCAGTAACCCAGTAATCTTAATCAAGTAGTTTTTGTTGCCTTAAATATAACCAAACTTTAACCAGCAGTGGCAGATCAGAAAGCACTTTTTGAATCATTTTTGTAATGGTCGTATGTGTTATTTATCCAGAAAGCACAGATAAAGGACCTGTTTATTGTTTATGTATGAGGATATGTTGCACAGTAAACATTTTAGACGCCCTGTGAGCATTGCATCAGATACTGGTTGTCAACTTACCAAATAGAGATCCACTTGCAATGAATGGTTTGTCAGACAAGAGGAGCAATCTTTTTTTATTTTGCAAAGTGTTTGTTCTTTTCATAGAAAGCATATATTTAGAAGTCCATCTTAGTCATTTACCATTGCATTATCTTTTCACTATGATTTTTACAGGAGCTACTTTGCATGATTACGTAGAGCTGCAGAAGCCTGCACAAGACAAATGCAGAAGTTATGAAATTACCCATAGATTTATAATGCTGTGTATTGTCTTGTTTAGCAGTGCATAAAATTAATAATGAGTCAGAGCAGATAAATCAATGTGTCTGTTTCTGTTTAAGCAGAGAAGAAGAAACTAAAATGATTTTGTGTTTGGTTCACTTTGAGCACTTATCAGACATCTATAGTAATGCTCTGAGAGGAGGAATAGAGGAAATGGCTTCTAATGTTCTGCATTCATTAGCCTATTTTCAAATCAGTTGTTTTGATCCACAGCAGCTGAAATGTTATGCATACAGTGTGACCTCTTTTTGTTTGATTAAAGCTTCAGCACGTGGAAGGAAACTCACATTTTCTATAGGATTTCTCTTTGGAACACAGATTTAAAGAAATATCTTCTATTGTCTTTTCGCCTTCTCTTATTAAATTTTTAAGTGATTGTTCCAAGGATACAGAAATACTGTTAATATGCTTATTGTGTATTTGCATGAATGTCATGTACAGTGTTTGTGAATGAGAATTATTGTCTTGCAGCAGATCACAGCAGATTGTTCACTAAGCTACTGTTACTGTTGCTACACCTGTCAAGCTTTCCATTCTGGCAGGATACATATTGCAGTTTACAGTGATTAAGTTGACATGTTTACCATTCAAAATTCATTCAAAAGTCATTTTTTAAAGGTGCAGTCTGTAGAATTTAGTGGGATCTAGTGGAACAGACTTGGCAGAAATGGAATATAATATTCATAAGTATGTTTTAATTAGTTTATAGTCACCTGAAAATAAGAATCACTGTGTTTCCGTTACCTTAGAATGAGCCCTTTATATCCACAAAGGGAGCAGGTCCCCTTCACGGAGCCCGCCATGTTGAACCTTCATGTTTCTACAGTAGCTCAGAACGGACAAACTGGCTCGAGCTGGAGAGTTTTCAGTTTCCAGTGGATTTCTTTTAAACTACAAGCCAGTAAAAAAGTTTTAGATATGAACATGATGGCATACATGATATAATGCTACAAGACTTAGCCTAAAGCTACATGTCCCAGGCAAAAAGTCAGTAACCTCACCATCTGATGATCCATTTCAAATACATGGAAATAAAATAACAGCTTCAATGCAGGGACGTGCTAGTTAGCCCCTGTGTTATAGTACATTATTTTAAATACAAATGTAATTAAATGTTATTTATTCCAACAAAATTATTGTTGCAGGGTTTGAAAGAGGCAACGCAGAGGTTAAACTTATGCTTTAATGTTTGTATTTTCAAACAGTATACTTCAGTTTGAGGATGAGGAATAACCGATGTGTTTGGCATACGTTAACACAAGTTTGGCTGCATAAACCTCCCCAAACCAAATACAGAACAGGACAGAGCTGCTATCGTTACCTCTGATGCACAATTGACTTCCACAAGTGGATGCCCCAGTCCTGAACAGGTATTTTTCTATCATAACCTGTAACTCCACATAAAAATATAGTTACTACATTAAGTATGTAGTCTGCCAGTCATGCTAACATTTGCAGCTTGCGTTAGATAAACACAGTTGAATCCATTCTTCACACTTTTGTTTTGGGTATTGGAAAGGTGATTTAAAAAAAAAAAAAAAAGTAACGCCACCCTCCAATCTCTTAAGATCGCAAGTATCACTGTTACTACAGCCTCATGCACATTGCCTCAGGATATAGAGAAATCCTAAGCGTGACAGACCTGCCGTGCCTGGTTACGGTTGCTAAGCTTTGTTGACAATCGCTATTCGGGGCTGTATCTAGTGAATGGTCAATTGGTACAAGTGGTGATAGCTATTTTTAGCGTATTGTATTGCCTCATCTTGTTTACCTGCTTCAGGGCTCACATGGTGATAGAAGCTTGAAGTCAGATTCATCAGTGGATGGTAGCAATGAATCTCTGTCCTTCCCAAAAGAACATGAAGGGGCAGGAAGCCATCCTAAGGCCAGATTGATAGTTTGACTGAGTCACTGGGCAAGCAATGATGCTTCCTATCTCTCACCAAGACTCCACGAATGCCAGAGGGCGGGAGTCAAGGCCAAATTGGATTAGATCCTTTCAAGATGAAGTTGTTCTTGCTCTTGACCTTGGGAATTGTTCAATTGTGATTCAATTTGAAGCCCACAATCTGTTGACTGATCACAGTAAACATGGCTACAAACACGTTACTTGTCTCCTCTTGTCACACCAGTAATGAATATCTCTTCCCTGCGACACTGGCTTCCATTGTGAGCATTACCACCCAACCCCCCACCCCCCTCCTAATCTAAATGTCAGATAAAGTTGTTTTCACATTGCAAAATCTTAAAAACCAAATCTCATTGTGGCTGTAAGCGTCTTAGCTTCAAAACATTCCTGAACATTAAAGGAGCCCTGAGATGCTGATGTTGAGTCGGATCAACAGTGTATCACTGTAAACCCCCCCGCTGTGAGAATCAGACGGAAATATTCAGATATCCCTCCTGCAGAGTCACAGCCTCCATTCTTTTGACCCAGGTTATAGCTCCGCTCTTTGTTCACTTGGCTGTGACAGCTTTCTGTCACACTTTGCTTGCAGTGGAATGGGAGATAATTAACTGTAATGATAATGGCTACTATTTGGTGTTTCGATTAGTATCATTTTAATCATCATTACATTGTTGTCTGGCTGTGACATGACATTAATAGGATGTGGTGAGAGTGTGTACATAGTGAGGGCAATGGCAGTGGCTCAACAGGTCCGGAGAGGCCGCTCTGCCTGCTGCTGGAGATGGGGAGGGGAGTTTGAGAACACAGTTGCTGACACTCACAACTATCAAAGAGTATTATCTGATTAAATTTAGCTCAAGTTACAACAGACCTTGGACTACTTTACTAGAGGTGCTGGGAGTTAAGTCATTCCAGCAAAAAACAGAGCAGAAACTGGCACATGCACTCAGTCGATCAAACACATTGAGGGAATATCCAGTATGCATTTTTCATGGCATAAAGAAAAGCAAGTGTACAGTAACTTTGGAGTTTGTTATCTCATACTGAAAAATTTACAAATTATATACAGAGTTGGACCCATCAGAGAGAGTAATGTATAAACTACATGATAGGCCAGTACATACAGCACTGTGTTAAGCTTGGCCCACAGTGAGGAATGTCAGTCCTGCTCTCATTCACTGACAGTGTGACTTCATTTGATATCCCTGCTCTCTCAGGCAATGAGTCTGGCTCATCCCCCCCTTACTGGAAAAACTCCACACTCTGTAAATGATGCCAGATACATGTGTTTAACAGGGCTGGTCTTTCTGTATATATCACATGTCAAATTGAGGGGCTGAACAAGCCACAATTCATTCTGGGACAAACATTTTAAACTCTCATATGTCTTTGCACTTCCTATAAATACTCTTATTGTGCACTGTATGGGGTGAAATGGTACTTATATTTATTTTGAACCATCCAGTTCAGGAACTTCAATTTAATTTATTTGGTTTGATATGCACTGTAAATCAAATAATTACTGTTTAATGTCTAATTAAGATCTAAGATCTACACACACCTAGAAAGTTTTGATAGTGGGCCAGTTTTTGTTTGTTAGCTAAACCAAACCTCTCAGGTTAGCCCCTAGATGTCTAACTCACATAGCAAGTGTTGTTGGTATGGCCAACGTAAAAGAGAAACAAGAGCTGGGTTGTTCTGGAGCACTATGGTTTCCCAGTACGTTGCAGTGACGCTGGCCAAAGAGGGGAGAATGGACTAAAACTGTATACCAACATTGTTTAGCCGAAGTTGGTTATATCTCTGGAAAGAATCAAACATGCTAAACCATTTGTGACAGCATCACCTGAATGTGTATATTAAACTCTCTCTCCACTGATGGATAGATGCTACAGAAAGCAGCAAAACTGTCTAAATCATGAAAACAGAGTGAATTTTAACTTAGTTAGAGCATGTTCAAATGTTTGAACAGCACCGTTGGCTCTAATGGTCCATTTAATTCTAAAAATGCTGCACTTGTCTTAATGGAAAATCTTATTTACTCTATCTTTGACAATATGCAGTCTTTTGTTATATTGACGGAGCCGGTGTGCCACCATTTAATGTTTATATTCCTTCAAATGAATGACAAAAATGTTACCTTCTGTTCCTTATTGTTTCCCTGTTGTACTGAAAATGTACTGTACAGTGTTTCCAAAACCAAGGTACATACCAAATTGTATTTCTTATAGCGCCTAGTGCAGTAAATTCTCACATATAGTACATATATTGGAATTCTTACATATATAATTACACATATATTGTCATTCTCACATATGTATATACTTTTCTCACATTTGTATTTTTATATATTTTATTCAAGTCTATGCTGTCATTTTATGTACTTATAAAGTTTCTAATATTAAGTGTGACATATGAAAGTATAGGTACATACAAATGTGAGCATAAAAAAGTCATCAAAAGGTGTAATCCTTTTTGGCACATGACATGCCATTTTACCTTTTTCAAAGTGTAACTAAAATTATTTTAAACACTTGTGCACATCCTCGTATGCTTCAGAACTGTGCAGTGTAGTGGACAGAACTGGGCATAAAAAATGTGTTGGCAGATTATTCACAGATGTTAGTCCGGTAGGTTTTGATTCCAGGTAGCTTAGTATTTCCTGTTATAAGCTAATGCACGCCTTGTGGTGTGTTGTGTGATACCCTGGCATATATTACTGCTCATGTTCATTTGATCTGTCACGCTTCACTGAAGGTTTGCATCTTTACTGTGATAATTTGATTTACTGACAAGGGCGTTTCTCACCATGCATTTTAAAGTGCATTTGAGGCAGTGATTTATATTAGCAGTTGTAATTAGCAGCTTGGTCATTAACAGCGACAGTTTTGACTTCACCATCTTTATCTGACAAGCCTAACACAACACCGTTGCTAACAGAGAACTCATTCCATATGTAAACAGGCAACTGCCCTGTTAGTCTGTTCCTCAATCAAACTGTTGTACTACTTTTCCTGGACAGACTCATTCTCATTCAGTAATGATGGTGTATTATATAATGGTAAGATATAGCGTATCTGTAAGTTTTCAATATGGCTGTAGGTTTATATATGGAGTTACACCCTCATAAAACAAATGAAATAACACCGCAATTGATATTTCCATCCATAACTGGCTCTGTTATGTCAGAATTTCATGTATATTTCAAACAACGTGGCACAGAACAGTGGCCCATGAATGTAATTGCATTGTTAAATATTCAGTTTTTCACTGTCTATGACTCAGTGTGCCTGTACAGGGAGAGATTAGGTATTTCTGAGCTTGAGAATGAGTCTGCTGTTGCACAAAAACACAAGTCCCACGCTCAGTGTCACACATCACACACAGTAAGTGGCTTCCAGTCAAACAGCTGGCCTGTAGGTCAGGCAGGCAGCCGTCTGTGAGACCACAAGCTGCAGATGAAACACAGAAATTCAATAAAATATCAACCGAGTAGTAAATCTGTAGGGGAAGATTGGAGGTGAGTGCAGCAGTTTGGGAGCACTACACTGTGGACACTGTCGTCTCCATGCATAGAGGCTGAAAATGAATTATTCAGGTGCGCCTTTGGCCTAATGTGAACCATGATGAAAGTAGATTTCAGATTAACAATGTGTCATCACTGTCCTTTTGTTCTGAAGCAGAGGTCCAGTGAGACACAAGGGGCAGGCCTCACTGAGTGAAAACACACTGCCCTCTGTTGGTCCAAACACATTTACTGGCTTTAGAATCTGACCAGACACACACTCAAACACTCACAATGACACACAAGTCTCAGCCTAATCCTCAACCTATGCTTTACAATCCTGTACCATTATTAAAACTATGTAGTCGTTTACTCAAATGATGTTAGTGACAACCGAGGGTCACCCTGGTGAAATTAATCATCTTAACGCCAGAGGCAAGACACTGCTAGCCTTGTCACTTGTTTCTGTGGACAGCAGTGTGGAAATGGATACTGCAGTATCAGACTGAAATGTTGAAATCTTGTTGTGACTGGGGTGTCTGAAGTTAATGAAACATGTGTAAGAGGAAGCAGTAAATGAATTTAGAGGAAATCCTGTAAAATGAGGTAAGGACTAAATGTCTGCCAAGTGGATACTTCCATAATGTGATGTTTTTGAAAGAGTATATTGGGGCAGGACATAACAGTGAAGGATCAATCTTAAGTGTAAATCTATGGATTATATGTCTTGAAGAGAGAGGCAGGTTAATTTGATAGGAAGGGCAGAGAGGTGACTTTATTGGTTTATTAGTTGAATGTTTTAGTTAAAACCATGAGTACAGCATGAAGGAACCACTGAAAATGGTAACTTGATTTGTCTTGCTCAGACTGCTGAAGCCTCATATTATCTTCAGCTGAACTTAAGAAGTATTTTTACATTGAAATCAATTTAAGAAGGGGTGCCAGTATGGACAAAAAGAACAATTACAGCCAGTGATATCCATTTTAATGTACATATGGGCAAACCAGTATTGATTTAAGATGAGGTTTATCCATTGGTTCTGACATGACATATAATTGTTCCTCGTGTCTATACTGACAACAAAGAGATCCCTTCCCAAAGCAATTTTAGTGCAAGTGATGGGAGACAAAATCTACAGTCTTCTTTCTGTGTAAATGCGTGTTCTTAAGTTCAACCAATTCTTTAAACAACTTTCCTTCTAATCACTCACACACCCACAGGCACACAAGCACACACACATAGTCCATTACTGCTGCTCACTCACTCACTGCCCTTACTGCTGCTGCAGCATAGAAGTGATTAGCAAACCAATGAGACAATCTGCAAAATGGCTTTCGTCACACAGAACTCATGCTCAATAAGCTGCCATATCATGTACTGCACTGAACAATCTCGTGATTGAATTGCCACTTCATAGCCTCTTTTTCATTCTACTTCTTGTGTTTTCCCCAACTGCAAACAGGGTAGTGTGGTAGCTGGAGTGATGTGTTTGTGTGTTGTTGTTGTTGTGAGCCCTGGGCTTTTTTCTCTGATCAGGTAGAGCCTCCACTTCTGCCTTTCAGCGGATGCTGCAGCAATATGACTCCACAGAACCTCCTGCTACCTATAGAGCAATACACCCCCTCCCATACTACACTGTTCACCTTTGAAGACATGCCTCAATGTCCCACAGCTCTGAAGCCCCATATGATGTGAAGTAAACTTGGTCTGAAGTTCCTCCTGCTAAGAAAAGTGCAGGAAAATAAGAGATCATACTTTTATTTCAAGTTGTCAAAGGTTTTTGTGCAGCTTTGTTGCTTTGAAATTGTGACTGGTAATAAAATATTTCCGTTCCACACATTAGATGTATCCATTGCTGTTTACCATTATTGTCTACCAACTGACCAGAAGCAAACCCTATTGACATTATCCCAGCAGACACGTCCGACAGTGCTCATCATAAACTCGTCTCCTCCCTAAGCCTGTTACATAATGAACCATTAGGCTCATTCTGCCAAAGAATTAGAAGCAGTGAGGAAATCTCTCAGCAAGAGACAGGGGGACAGAGGTATGTCTCGCCTCTAGACTCTCACCTCTAAAGTTCGGCTTATTTCACAGTCCACATATTTGCTCAAGATCACAGCCGTGTCCATGGGTTTGCCGGATCAAGCTTGTTTCCATCTCTACATTTTTTTTTCTGTCGTTACTGAGGCTTTATGTCTCTGATGACAAGTAGGACCTTGCGCTAAAAGGCCTCTGCAGGAATCAAAACCCGCTCTAACTGATGATATCCTACTCAGCACTGTAGCCCCCCAGGTGCCTTTTTGTTAGTGGCAGACAGCCATAGGCGCTTAGTGCACACATCAGGACAAAGTCTCTAAATCCAGTCTGGTTCCCGCGAGACCAATTCCTAATGAATCAGACCAGAGATGTTGCTGTCAGTGTCGCTCCTGTCTGGATGTCTCTAAAGATGCATGGTGTTTGTACTGTAGAAGCAAGATGATGGCCCCCAGCGGTTTTACTTTTCCCCTACTGTCAAGGGAGGGGTTTAGCAAATCTAATGTACCCCATGCAATGAGTACATGCAGCGGCCGATCCAGCGCTGTTCATCAAACTGACAAACTCGACCCCTGTACATTTTCTCTCTGGCTGTGAGCAGACTGAAAACATTTCCCATCTGGATTGGTCACATTCGCTAAGACTACACAGGGGACAAAGGGGGAGGGACTGGTGGACCAGTAGCTGTGCAGGTGATCTTCTTCTTCAGGTGATCATTTGTGTCCAAGTAGAGTGAGGCTGCATATCAGTAAGTCTCCAGAGAGAGAAAGGAGAGGATCTTTGCTTTCACCCATCGCTATTGTCATGACAACTGCTGTAAAGGCCTTGTCTGTGATTGATGTTTCAGCACTTCCTTTCTGCTTCGCCTCTTGTCATGTCAGAGGTTCCGCCATTTCTGCACAGTGTGTATTCCTGTGAGAAATGTGCAGCCGAGTGCAACAGCATGTGATACATGCAAAGCATATTCAGCAGTCATGTTATCTGCTGACTGATGGTGCAGCTTTTTATTTTGTTAAGCAATTTACCCGCCCCCTGTGCATTGCACAATAGCATGATTGGCATCACCCTCCCTTCCCTCTCCCTGATTAGGGCATACATCTTCCAGAAGGCTATACAACTTCACTCTTGTGCTGCACTTAGATGGAAGGTATGGCTGAAAGGCTGTCAGTGTATCCTTGCTAGAACCAGCATTTGCTCATCTGCTGGCTTGACACATTTTAATTTAAGAGAAATGGGCAGCTTGCTGCAAACTAAGAAAATGCTGGACATCCTGACATGCTCTGTAGTGTCATTCAGCTGAATTTGCCTGCCTTGATAGTCCTTTTTGTTTTACTGGTGACAAGGTGCCACCAGCCGTTATCCCCTGAGACAGGTCCATTAACAGATGCTGAAGCACATTTACTACTTAATATGGGGCTGTTGGCCTGGCTCTTGCTTTTCAAACTGATGTTACCACACTTTGTAGGCAGCTGATGGAATTCGGTACATAAAAGACTTCAGTTAAACAACACTGAATGAAAGAAGTGGCTGTCTCTGAAGAGAAACTGAGCTGAATACCTGTCAATGTAAATTTTGTTTAGTCAACTGCTGCCCAAATTACCACTCCTGAACCTAACCAGACCATTCACTTTCAGGTAAAACTGCTTATGAAATGTCATCAGGGATAGTTCTGAATTTTTGAAGTGGGGTTCTATGAGGTAGTTATCCATAGTCATAGTCATGGTGTATTACCTGCAGTAGATTTGGGTCAGCACGCCCCCACACTGGAGAAGCAGACCGGAGTACCAGCATGGAAGCTAAGCACTGTACTGCTGTGGACGGAGCCAACAACAAAACGCCACCTAAAAAAAGGCCCACCTAAAAAAAATCAATTGCCAAAATGGCAAAATCAGTCTTTCGTTGAACTCATGTCCAAAATACTGGCGCAACTTGTGATGAGGGGTCAAAAATAGACAGGCCAAAAAGGTTGGAACCACTGTCGCACATGTTACGCCCTCCTGGTGAAGTTCCTTTCTGGCAACTGTGTAAACCTTTCCCAGTAAAGACTGCAGTGCTTATAGGGAGTTGATCCATCTTAATTGGATAGAAAACAGGCAAAAATGTAAAAATGTACATGTAAAAAAGTCTTCCCACCCTCATATATTTGAGTATGTATAAGCTTTTGCAGCACATCTGTAATGTAATCTCTGCTCACTAAAACTCTATTAGTGTGTTCGCTAGAATAGCTCATATGCAGCAGTATTAAATGTGATTAAGGCCTGTACCTGCCCAGCCATTATTACAGTGGTCCATTAGCTGTGGAGGGCTCATCAGCTTTGGATGAGAAGCGCAGAAAGGATTTGATTCCCTGACGCCTTTCCCTCTGTGGACCTGCCCTCCACGCAGCCAGTGGTTTCCATAGAGACCAGCGGACCAATCCCCTCTCCCCTCCTTGGTACAGTAGTACAATGAGCCGTTGCATAGTATATTACATAGGCCTCCTTTACAGTGAGATAATCCCTGCTTGGTCAACACCCTCGCAGTACAAATAGACAAACACTCAGTCAGCCCGACACTGATACATAAGAGATGCTTTTGAAATTTCAATAACTGATGTTTGGTGTAAGTAGTTACGTAATACAATTCTCCTGAGTTATAAATACATGGTATCATTAACACTGAATTACTTTTAGGGTTTGATTAATAAGAAAACAGTATTACACAGTCCTCACGTTACATAGCCCTCATATAATAGCTATTAAAAATATATTCAAATTCTCATTCAGGTTAACTAAGATTCACATACAAATTAAAACATACAGGATATATATATTGTACACTGGGAGTCTTTAAATTGTGGTGCAATACACCGTTAATGCCTCCAAGCAAGATATTGACTATATAGATAGGATTAAGTTGACCTAAAGGATATACAGTGTGTAGTCTATGTATATGAATATACATTAAGTAGGTTAAATGCAGTAGAGAGTGTGTGCTTTGGCTGACACTAATGAGATGTGCGGCACCGGTTACATCATGAGGTTACTGTACGTGAGCCATCATCCATACTATGACCAAGCTTGAATGAGCAGCACTCCAAGTCAGGGTGTGTGTGTGAGGGTAGGTGGGTGACGGAGGGAGCTTTGACTGCATGCTAGTCAGTGTGTGCCTCAGCTTTCTGCTCTCCTGCTCCCCCCAGACCAGACGGAGAGGTTCCCAGCTCTGCCTCTGCCATGACTCACAGACGCCACCATCACTTGTGAGTACTTGTGTAAATGTTGCACACTGGGGGCTTTTGGGGGATGAGGTGGTAGTCGAGGATATTTGAGAGTTAGAATTTGCCAGCGGCAACTTGCTGAAGTGGTGGAAAATGTTCAGTGGATGCAGAAACATGTGCAAAGAGATTGGAGTAGTTTTTCTATATGGAATCAAGTATCGATTTATTATCGATTGTATTTCTTGCAGAAATAGTAGAACATTTGTAGGGACACGGTATTTTTCAGGGGCCATGCTGCTCTGTGCATGTGCATGTTTGTGTTTTTGTGTGCACATGTCGGCAGTCACCAGAGATGCAACCTTAGGCTAAAACAGACTCCACACAGACTTTTCTGCTGCACAGATGGAAGTAAAGGTGGATATTATTTGCGTAGCACTGATGATGTCACACCAGCAGAGTTATTTTTAGAAAGGGGTCTGAAGAAGGCAGGCTTTTTCCCCCTCCTTGAGTTATTATTATTCAAAGCCTTTCACCGATGCATCCTCTTCTCTCCGCTTGTTTAAGCTTACTGTTTTGGTCAATGTGGAGCCGCCAATTGTGGCTACACATAGCCCCTTTATTGCTGTGTTCCCCTAAACACATAAAGACAATCACATTTCTGGACACTGTAGTTACAGGGTCCTGGGAGGACAAAAAGAGCCAAATCTCTATGCATGTATAGAATATTTTACAATTTGTTTTACAGAAAACATACAGAGTTTTCCAAAGTATAACAACTGATAAACATGTAGCTGAAACCGACAAAATAGATTAATGACTGCTGCTTTAGTGAATATGCTAATATTTATGAAGGTGATAAATATTAATGAGGAATCTGCAAAAAATCTGGAATAATTCATGCATCCAAGACAGACTCTACACATATGCTAGAGAATTTATAATGTGGTTTCATGCAGCAGGGGCATATAAGCCAACCAGCCACGTTAGGATATATGCGCCTGTTGCACGTTTGAAATTACAGTGTTTTGAAGCTGACTAAAATCTGTTATTTGCTCAGTATCAGCAGTAACAGGCAGCAGGCTTTTTTTTTTTTGTGGAAGGGGTGGCGTGTTGACCTCTTGTTAATCCCACTGCCCGTCTGTCTACAAAGCTCATCTATTAGTCCCAGGATATTCATTAGACTCTTTCTTTTATCTGACATGCAAGGAGTCACATAAAAGTCATATTTTCTGCTTCACTGGTGCTGGATTGCATAAGAAAGAAGGATCCTCCATCTGTTCCACCCAGGGCTTGCCTGAGCTAAGCAGGGTTTTCGTCATATTACCAAGCCCCCCCCCCTGCCCCTCCTCCCAGTTACGCCACAGACGCAAAGCTGGGGCTTGTCCAGAGATCATGTGACCCAGCCAAGCTCAAGGTCACTGGTCTGTTTCACAGGTCTGTTTCACAATCCTGAGTTTCCTAAAGTGCCCTGAGTAATCATATCCTTCACATGGTCAGCTGAGCAACACAGGCACTACGCATCATAATGAGTCCTGGTTTGGCTTGTTTGTAGTGTTCTCCTGTCTGCTTTGAAGCAGATAATAATCTGGAGAAGAGGTAGGGCTCCCATTCATGACCTTTCATTCACTTGGCAGTTGCAGGTGCTACAAGGCTCTAATGACTAATGTCGGCACTAACCGTTTTTTTTTGTTTTTTTTCAATTTGTTGGAACAAGTACATCTTTCAGTCTTTTACATGGTTTTAATGAGCCAACAGATATCAACTGCAAATAAAATATCCTTCATTAAAAACTGACTCTCCATATCTCTCTATATATAGTAGATGCCGGCAGTGGTTCTGTCAGTCTTTCAAATAAAAGTTTTGGAGAATTAGGAAAGCTTTAAATGGCTGTAATCAGCTTCTCATCCATTTTGCTCTTGCAAGGCAGAGCAATCCAGAACTAATCCAATCTGTAGTGACACAAGGAAGTGTAGAAATCAGATTGGGGGTTTCTCTTCTCTCCTGACAAGCTCAATGAGTGTCCACACATCAGAGTTTCATTGGTCATCCAGCTATGTAGGAAATAACTGGACCTGACGTTGACTCGCTGTGTTTCTTCACTTAAGTAAAGAATGTAATACTTCAGTCCAAGAATAAACCTTGTTGTATTTACATTACCTTGTATTTAATTTAAAGCCACTATGTCCTAATATATTTATTTATGTACTAAGTATTTATGTGATCATAGCATCTTTTAAATTATTCTGATGAAAAGTGTGCAGAGTGTTTGCAGAAAAATAGACAATCTCTGTTAAAATGTGGGCATTCTACTATGCAGTGGCCATTCATCTCAGTGTGGCATGGTTTACTGTCTGCCATCTGCCAAAGTGTCTTATATGATATTATCACCGGGGGGCACCAAATCAGGAAATTTCCATTCTACAAATAGCATCTATAAGTAAACATCTTAGCAGTAAAATCTTCTCAAGTATACAATGTAAAAGTATTCAAAGTAAAAACAAGTTTAGTTTAGCTGTTGGATGAAAACCTTAAATCACCAATTTTGGAGATTTTCATTCTTTCAGAAGAAAAGTAAAAAAAAAGTAAAAGAAAAGAAGACAGAAATTGGTCAAATTTAGCTTATAACAAATGTAGAATTTGAATCTACAAATTAACTCAATGTAACCTTGAGATTAATGTAATGGCGTTCCAATATTACAGGAAGTATAAGTAAGTAGGAAAAGTATAAATGCATACTTAAAGCTACATTTTTTTTTGACCAATTGGGGGCAGTGGAACTAGATACAGAACAGTAACATATTATCACCCTACAAAATTGTTGTGGCTAACATATTAGCAAACATTTGGCTATTAACACATCTAGCAGACACATATCAACATTAGCATTCATTTATAGCTGCAATTTATGACCACCTGACAAATTTAAGTCCAATATTCAGTCTTCTTGCCGCTCTGTTTTGGTCTCCACCTCCTGAGAAAAATATTTGCCTTAAAATATTTGCTAGATGTTACAGTTTTTTCACTAGCTAGTCGCTAATCTTTTTTGCCAAAAACAGCTGTCTGCTGCTGGCAAAAAGGTTGATGAGAAGAGTTTGTTCACTGGAAAACCAAAATAATGAACTAAAATAAACTAAAATGTTCCTAAGAGGTGTGTAGAGCTACATAGATGGCTGATAATTAGCAGTGGGTTTGTCTCTACAAGCAACACCTCTCACATTACACAAAATTATGTGATCCATTGTTAACAATATAACACATTGGTTAGTGCAGATTTAACTAGCATTGTTGAATATAATGCACTAAGTGAAAGTATTGATTTAAGTGTTGTTAATTTGTGATACAAAGTATTTATATATATTTTTGTTGTTGTGTTGTTGTGCAGTTCCATGATTATTTCAGACCACATTTATCTTTAGATGCCATCTGAGCCAAACAGTAATAAAATGGTGACACATTTCCAAACAAAGCGATGAAGTAATTAAAGTGTAAGGACTCTTCAGAGAAGTGCTTAACAATTAGATTCAAATAGCTGTTAATTATGGAGAAACTATGCTGTCAGACAGTGAATGGTGGGGATGTGGTTGATATAGGCGCTCTCATTTATCTTACTGTCTGTTTCCACTTTGTGTGTGCACACACAGTAGCTTAATAAGGCCACATATATCATTCATCATGACAGCCATATCAAATAAAGCAGCTAGAGCTGCACCGCTCTGTTCTAGATTGATTGATCAGACTTTATTGGAAAAGTCATGGTCAGCATGTTTCCACAGAGCATACTACAGGACCTTTGGGAATCAACATTGTTTCCTATCTACTGTTATCACATAGGTAAATCTATCCAGAGATGCCTGCCCACTTGTCTATAATAAATGGGCCACTAAAATATTTAGGGAGTCCTCCTGGTTAAAGTTTAATGCCTTACTCACTGTGTACCTTTACATCTTGAAAGATGACTGTGCCAGTATCAAACAGCCTTTGTGCATTGCTTTAAACTGTCAAGAAAAATGACTAAATCATGAACTAAGTGTTAATGTAATCATAAACGCTGCAGTTCTCCAGGTCCCATCCTCTGTGTTTTAAAGGACCAGTGTGTATGATTTAGTGATATCTAGCCGTGAAGTTGCAGATTGCAACCAGCTGAATACCTCCCCCCCTTCCCTTCCCCCTCCCACTCCCCTTCCAAGCGTGTAGCAGAACCTACGGTGGCTGCAAAACTCACAAAAAATGCGAAAGGCCCTCTCTAGAACCAGTGTTTGGTTTGTCCCTTCTGGGCTACTGTAGAAACATGGCAGTGCAACATGGCTGGCTCCATGGAAGAGGACCCACTCTCTTTGTAGATAATAAAGGGCTCATTATAAGGTCACAAAAACACAATGATTCTTATTTTCATCAGTTTATACACTCATTAAAACATACTTGTGAATATTATATTCTATTTCTGCCTAGTCTGTTCCGCTAGATCCCACTAAATCTTACACACTGGACATTTAATTCTACATAAACAAAGGCAGAGAGTCATAGAGGAGCTGAAAAATGTTCAAATTAGCCCCAGTGTTTTAGCCTCAGCATGTTGTAGAGGTGGATCTGTGCGTATTTAATATGCAGCAGCGTTACTGTTGTAATTGTCCACAGTGATATAAGAGATTTGCTGCACATGGGGCCACGGCTGTTTTTAGTAGGCAGTAGTAATTACAGCTGGAAATTGTCAGATGGTACATAAAACTTGAGACACTCCAGCTAATTAAGAGTAACCTCATATAAGCGTTGTCATCGTGCATGAAGAAGCCATAAATAGATCATGCTTTTTATTCGCTCTCCTGCCACCACTGTTTGTGTTGAATTGATCTAATTGTAAAGTCTCTTTCATGGCAGCACTGTGGAGCACAGCTGAGAATATCAAAGATCAAAGCAGCCTCACTCTCAAAATCTGCATGAAGGCAAATTCAGGCAGCTAGCCCTGCCACACTAAATCCACTAGCTGTACCTGTACAACACATCTCACCATTATAGTGAGCCAGTCTTTGTTGGCTCTGCAGTCAGGTTTGCATGCAGGGGATAATGTGACAGGCTTTGTTGTTTATCACAGTTCACTGTCATACACACACCAGTCTGGTTCAAATGACAGTAAGCATTGTGAAGCATCATCACTCTGCTCTTTGATAGAAAACAACTGCTCACTAATGCTGGATATCATGCTTACATTATGCTTAATTATATTTAGTACAGAAAAGTTCATTGGTTTTAATGGACAGCAATTTTGGTAATCGATTAATGGTTTAAGACATTTATTACACAAAAATGCTAAACTTTCTCTGGTTCCAGCCACCTGAATTATGTTTTTTTATCAACATCCACATGTTTTTAATGAGCTCATCTGCCATGTCGCAAAATGTTCCTACAGAATATATCTATAAAATGTTGACTGATAACATGTCAGCATGATTAACATTTATTATGGTTCTGTTTAGGCACTCAAAGCACTTCAAGTTCAGCAACAGATCATGGCCTTAGTTAAATACTGAAATATTCAGCAATTGAAGCACAAGAGAGAACATGTTTACTTTATTAACATTAAACCAAAACTACTGTCTTTCCCTGACCTTAAACAAGTGCTTTGGTTACCTAAACCTATGCAGACACTGGACTCAAGATGTGAACCCCAGACTCCAGCATCAAAGTCCTGTGCTTTGTACACCCACCATCCACCTGGACCACCTCCTTATGACCTCTGATATGAACAATCCAGGAAACAATTACCTTTCCATCAGACAGTATTTAGCAAAACAAATACATAATTTCTAGGAGATAGTGTTGCCTTGGCAATAGGTGTGGCAGATAACAGTTGCTGAGGGAATTAATTGGTGACTTAATTAGTAATACTAATTGTCATAAATTAACAAAAAAAAAACATGATTTGGATAATGGAAGGTGTATTTAGACTAATGCAAGTACTACCATAAAAGGAGGGTACGCCTGCATTTACGTAGGGCTCCGCCAAATACCAATGGACATTTTTCACTATTTTCTGACATTTTACAGAATTAACAGTTAATCAAATTGATAATGAAAACAATCCTCAGTTGCAGATAATAACTTAAAAACTTTGCGGATTTGTATCTAGAGGATGATACTGACAAATGCACAAATCAGGATTGTAGCACCAGTTTGCTATTTTGTGAAATTGTGCAGAGAAATGTACAAATGTGAATTTAGTTTCTGATACAAGTGTACAATTTTTTTCATATTTGTCAATCTTATAAAACCAGTGTAAATAATATAGGCTCTATTTTAGCTCGATGCAGTGGTTATTGGAAAGAGTTTTCAGCTTTGTGTTTGCATGTGTTGGTCACTTATCTCTGAAAGTCAACAGATTTGGCTGAAATTTGGCAGAAAAGTAATCCTCCAGTGATTAGATTTTGCAGATAACCTAGATCTGGGTTTGTGTTTTTTTTTTCCTATCTGAAGATTATCACTGACTGTGAAGCTGCTCTCAGGTACTGGTGGGGAAAGCCTGACATTTGGGAGTTCCAAGTTGGCTGCTCACTGAGGCTACAGCTGTGTGAGTTTGCAATCTCAAAGTGTAAATTAATGTGAAAAAGGTTGCTGTGTGCATATTATGCTTTGCATCGTTGTCCGACACCATGGTAACCCCAAACTTTGGGCATGATAACTGCATGTTATCTCTTATTTCCTTCAGGTGATACAATGGGTGGATGTAAACATTAAAGATTTTTCAAATAGTATATGCATTGGAGGATGGCAAGAATAACAAAAAAGACATGAGATGTGATGAAGCCAGTGTTTACTGTGCATTATATATGGTATGTATATAATACATGGCTTTACCTGCTGAGAAACCTGTATGTCTTGAAGATTAAAACCAATTCAAATCTGTATCACACTCAAAAATCTTGCAGAAATAAATTGATTTTGTCAGCATAAAAAAAATAGAATTACACTTGTATACTCACATCTTTTGGCACAAGATCGGGTCCTATCAAATCCCCAAATATGTGGATGAAAAGTTCTGCCTTACTGCTGCTCAGTAGCAGTAGCAGTTTTCTGTGTGCCTGATCCCAAAACTTGGTCTGCACACAAAACACTATGTACATAAAAGAAAATCCAGAAAACCTGTGTAGAGTGTAGAGTGGGAGAGCATGGGTAGTTGACCTGCGCAGCCCAGCAGTATTTTCTGTTTCTGTTTCTTCAGTTTTCATTTGCCTTACAGCTGCAGTTTACTGCAACAACACTTCCTGTTGTAGTGATGGCTTGACAGTTAGTTTGATTGACAGAAAGTAGTTCGCAGTGTGGTTTGTGGATTATTGTGAGTATTAGAGTCTTTGTGGTTGGGAGGACACATGGCTGTTGAGTTTTTCAAATGTAATATATTTGGCCTTTTGATTACCACAAAGCAAAGGTTGAGTGAATTGTACCATGGTGAGCTGCAGCTCATAGCCTTGGCAAAATTATACCAAAACTATAAAGAGATAGCACACCAAGTAAGAAAAAAAGATGTATTGTGTTGCTGGGTAACTATCCACAGTAATAACTAAAGCTGAAAGATGAACGAAACATTTTTGCCAAGTCAGAGTTTCACTTGTGGATTATTTCAGCTGGACAGTCTCTGGTTAGAGAGATTTTAGTGAGTAAATCAAATGGAGAATGTAAAAGAGGGGAAGCAACAAAAATATGATTTTGAATCCCAAAAGGAATTGAATTGAATATTGAATAATAAGTGAAATTAGGTAATGAAAGTCATATTTGTACTTATCATGTTAACTGTTTTTGTAGTTAATTGATCTTTATGTTATGATTGATATTAAATATATCATTATCCAACTTGAAAAGTAATGCCTGGTTTTATTTGAAGTTTTGCTTTTTATCTGTGTAGCAGGCAACCAACACGATTTTCATATGCTAACATAACATATTTTTAACATTACTTGTGTTTGGGGGACTACTGTGCTCTTAACCTATGCTGCCCGTTGATGGTTTGGGACACACAGTTAATTTCTCACTAGCTACAAGAGCTGACTTTTTATAGTCTCTGTTAGCGTTATCACTGCTACTAGCTACTGTTTCTCACTGGAATTCCATGTGTCATGTTAGCTAGCTAAAGCTGACAGATGTCTTTGTGTTGTATTTGGTTTAAAAAAAGTATTGGAAACGTGAGGATGTGTGTCACATACACATGTACTTGTTAACAGTAATTTTACTGGTCTCCAGTGTGTTATAAATACTGAAATCCCCCTATAAACTAGTATGTTTATTTTGCTACCACTTGCATGCACCAGTACTGAGATGTCTGTAATAAGCTATAATTGGCCAATGTACTGGCCAATAAATGGGCTCAATTTATTAGGCTTGGTTTACTGCTCATCTATTTAAGCACTGGCACTAGAAAGTTTATTACAATATTTTTTAAAGGGGACATATTCTGCACCTTTATAGGTCTATATTTTAACCTGGGGCTCCACTGGATCTCTGCATGATTTACAGTTTTAAAAAACTCCTTATTTAACTCATACTGATCCTTTATGCAGCCCCTCAGTTCAGCCTCTGTCTGAAACAAGCCATTTTAGCTCCTGTCTCTTTAAGGCCCCCCTCCTGCTGAGCCCACTCTGTTCTGATTGGTTAGCTTCCGAAAGCTGCATCTCGGCAGACTTCCAGACAACTCAGGAGGTTACGTAAACAAACCATGAAACAAACTATAGTAGTACGATTTCACTACTTTTTCTTGTTCTTTACTCGAAATGTTAACTTCTCAAATACATCCGTACATGTTCGAGCCAGAATCCAAATGAGAGCAGACAACACAAACAACACATGGAAAAACCTTAGCAACAAGCTGAGCAACCAAAGCTGTGGAACAGACGGCTATTTATGGGGATGATAGCTGAGATCAGCTCATCTGCAAGGTATAAAAAAAACATCACAAATGAAGCAGCAGGTTGAAGCCCCGGCTGGGAGCATATATACATTATATACGTTAACCTCAAGTTTTGGAATTGTGACCTTGTTTAGCATAGATATTGGACATCATAACAGTATATAAATAGCATAAAATCAGAAAAAGCACAATTTGTCCCTTTTCAAGAATTACAAATTTTGTACCCCATTTATCATTGGTTATGTCAGGTGACTATATACTAATATATGTAGTGTATGGGTGGGCTGACTCAGGGCCCCATAGTGAAAGTACATCATGTCATTTTCTGGAGCTGAGTGCTGAGTGATTGTGTTCAGAGACGTGATTGATACAACAGTAGTGTTACAGAGTTGGATAGCACCCTTGCTGCCTTTTGAACCTGCTTGTGTCATCTGATTTTACACTATTTCAAAGGAATCCATGATATAAGCCTTACTGTTATAAACTAGGGGCTGATTAATGTTATATTAACCTTCTTCTATTTCTACATAATCAGCCACATTATTAAATTCCCTGTTATTGTTTTTTTTTTTTTTGTTTGTTTTGTTTTTTTGAAGCACACACTCTTGAAAGGCTTTTCTGGGTACAGTTCAGCCGATGAGAGGTTGAACAGTATGGTTCCACTGACATTTTGCTTCACCTTTCATCTTGTTCATGACGTCGCCTAACACACTTGCCACTCAAAAGTACTTCAAAGACAGGATCAGACCAGTGAGGCTGACGCTCTACTTTCCTGAAGCAATAAAAACACAGTGAAATATGCTAGAAGGTTACTGTATCTCTGCTCAAGACAAAACCTTGTGCTTAGTTTTCCACCACTTGTCGTTCTTAAAAATGAAACCACTGTCATAACACTGTAATAATCTGGTATAGAGTGGTGGAGAGTAACTAAGTACATTCACTCAAATACTGTGCCTGAATAAACTTAATGCTGCTACCACATATTACTCCACTACTTTTCAAGTACTTTTTGTTTTAAAAGTACAATGATATGAAAAAGCTATAGTCTATAGGTCAACTGATACTAGACTTTTGAGGCCAATATTTTACAAGATAACAGCTAATTTTCTTTTTTGGCTTTGCATAAAGACATGACATCAACAAATAGTTTTGCCATGGGTCTCTCAATGGTGATCGTTAAAGCGGTGTGATAAAAATGTTTGGGGAGATTTTACAGTTGGACAATAAACTTTATTATTAAATTATTATTATTACACAAATTAAACAAAAAAACATTCAGCTTGAAACAAAGGTCAAATACATGTGTACAAATATACAAAGATGCAGCTCATATGATGGCTGCAATTTCTTCTTGTATATCTGCAAATTGAACAATATATCTGTAATAACCTAATACTACCTAATATTATCGACCTGCTTGAAGAGAAAGTAGCTATACTGATGATATTTTGTACTAAGGTCTCATTTCATGTGAAGTACGCTGATAGTGTGACAAGCACCTCTGCTTAAGTGTTTACTTGCCAGTGATAGTCTTTAGGGCAGGAATCCACTAGAGGGAGCACAGCTCTAAGGCTTTACTAATGTGTTCCTCAGAGCAGATTAATCCTCGGTCCAGATGACTGGGAGGCTGCAGTGGTCGACGGAGATAAGCAGCAAACCCTCCCTTACACTGACTGGCTGTCTGTAACCGCCTCACACATTAACCGTGTTATCATGGTTAAAAAATCATGTGTTGACACTGGTCCACTGATGATAAAAAGACAGTCCCCAAGATTAAATAGCTTATTTCTATCATTTAAAAATATTATTATCTTTTTTAGTTTTACCTGTAGTTCATGATTTGTTTATTATAATTTTTATGTGTGATGGAGAACAACAGTAAAGTAGGCAGGGTGGCCCGGATGGAGACTACTGTTTTTCATTGCAACATAAAAACAGGCATGACTCAAACATTTTAAAATATAACAGCAGGAGATTATTGTATGAGAGAAGCTGGAGAAAATGTACCTACTGTATCTCAATTTTGGCAAAAATAAAATGAACTGATTTATTCTATTCACTGTTCATGAAATAATAGACAAATATACAACACTGAAAAGCTTTTTTCAATTAGTGACATTCAATTCATGTTGTTCATTAACTGCTACTTTTATCATTTAGCAGATTGTGACCACTTTAGTTTCTAACCTGTTTCCAGAAATCTTCCAAAATGATATATGTTGTGCATCATTCGGATTGATGTATGAATTTGCAACAGAAGGAGCATAATTATAGGCGCTAGTTCGGGAATGATTGTCCAATTAATGAATTAGTCGATCGGCAAAAAATCAATCTTTTAAGTCATTTATCAAGCAAAAATGCAGTTCCTGGTTCCAGGCTCTCAAATGTGAGGACTTTATGCTTTTCTCTGTTCGTCATGAATTGAAAATTGTGATGGGCATTTTTCACTTTTTTCTCACATTTAATACACTTAAAGATTATTTGGTTAATTGAAAAAAGAATCAACATCAGATTAACTAATGAAAGCAATGAAAGTTATTAGCAGCACTAATAGGCACATTTCATCTAAGTGCAAGGCTAGAGCAAAACAGCATCACTGAAAAATTTCACACAAGATTTGAATCTGATTAGGGTGAGAGATGAAATGATTAGCACTAAAATGATCAGTCAATTAATGGATCTGTCAGCTGACAGAAGATTAATCTGCAAATATTTTGATAATTGATGAATCATAAATTATTTTTTTCTTTAAGAAAAAATGGCAAAAATTCACTGGACACAGCTTCTCAAATAAGAATATTTTCCTTTTTGTCTGTCTCTGGATTTTGGAATGTTTGTCAGCCAAAACAAGGCATTAAACACATCACCATGAGCTCTGAGACTTGTTATGGATATTTTATGCTATTTGCCCATATTTAATTAATTGATTAATGGAAAAATAATCAGTATATTAATGAATAATAAAAAATAATGGTAAGTTGCAACCATAATTAGATTGATAGAACCATTGTTTTTTATATTAAGTTTTTAAATAAGATATTTGTGTGGAGTCAGTATGCAGCCATTACATTTACCTCGATGCTGAATTTTGCCTCCTTCACTACATGAAAAAGTGTAACCTGTGTGACAGTTTCTTCATCTGCCAGTATGTGACAGCTCCTCCTTGACCATGAGTGTCAAGACAGGCTAAAGAGTGTATCACCTAGTGAACTGTAGTAAGCTTCTGTGTTCAGGAGGAGAGCTCACCCCCGTGGGCAGTCAGATGACGGTGGAGGAGCCTGAGCCGGGCTGACAGAGATAGCCATCAATCAGTGTCTAATGTGGGCCACGTGAGGATGTAATGTACAGGACCTCCTCCTCTTTCCACATCCCTCCTGCTCAGACCTCAGCTGGCTCCTCATGCCCTCACAATAGCTGCAATTACACGGGCAGTGGGTCCCCTGGGTGGCAGTGGGCTCATGGGGGCTGTTAGGGCTGAGCAGGGACACCACAGGCCATCTTTATTGGTTTCCTGAGCTTGGACTGTAGAGGTGATGATAACACCAGCACTGCCTGTTTGTCAATCGCTGCCACCTCTGCAGGGAGAGAGGCCATGTTCTTGGTGGGGAATTAACACAGTGTCCAGGCACAGCAGGTGAGCAGGGAACACACCCTGTACCTGACAGGAAACGCTGTATGATGCAGGAGAGCAAGGCTTTTAATGAACTCTGAGCAGACCGGGTCAGGGCGAGGTGCCGCCCTCACATAATGGCACCAATGTGTCTTCCTCACTCTCATGCTTTCTCCGTTATGCCTATAAAGCTTTGCCTCACACCCCGAGGGAACTAGGCATCACACTCTTATCTTGATCACATCATGCAAATTTCTGACTCCCTCTAAACTCACCAGCAAGCTGTGCGTCTTCCAGAGACCTGGATCTGTTGAGAAAATGTAGGTCACATGGTAAACTGTTAAATTTCCATGAGGATAAACAAGATAATGGGATCTGTTCTGCCAACTGAATCAGCAGAACACTGCGGCTGCTGGCCGAGGTTTGTTGTCCCAGCTGGTTTTCTCGAGGAAATACAAACCACTGTATTTTTCCAATAATCAGTCCCTGCTGGAGTGGTAAAGAAACATGTTCTACAAACAAGACTAGCATGTAAGTGCATGATGTATGGGAAGGGGAGCATTATGTAGGCTTTCTCCTTCTTTTTTCGATCTTTGGATTGGATTGTGAATGGCTAAAAGTTAGAAGCAGTGAACTTATGATCCAAGTAAATCCATTCTAACTTCCAACTTTTAGATTTTGCCTTTTTACTAAAGTAAGCCTCTGTCTAATATTGACAGCTCTTCAGTTGGGGTTTCCAGCAGAAATCTTTTAAACTGTTCATCAGCAACAACTTAACGACCATTTTATTGGCCCAGCAGGGGTTTGAATAAAAAAATGTTTCCTGTCTGACTGTCTTTTTGTTTAGTTTATTCAGCCCAGTGTGGTTGTGTGTGTTTATGCTGATTTTCCTCACACATACATTCAATAAGGACGGTGTCTCAATTGTGCAGAGTGTTAAAATCCTATGGCTCTAATTTTCATTTTGTAGTATGTGGAATTTAGTGGATGATTAGCTGCAGTCACTCTTAAAGGGAAATTCCAATATTTTTGTCTGTTATGACTACTGGTCATTATAACATTCACCTCATCATCTCCGTTGCAGACATTTATCTCAACTGACTAACTCCCAGATCCATCATGGCACATAATTAGATCAGTCAGCAAGTTGACTTGCAAGAGGATCTTCTATGCTATGTCGTTTGTTACAAGAGATACCAGGATTTCCAGAGGACTACTTTCTAGAGTCAAGTCAAGTCAATTTTAACTGAATATAGCCCAAAATCGCAAATTGGTCTCAGAGGGCTTTACAATGTGTACCACATATATAGTACCATCCAAAAGGTGTGTTCAGAAAGAAACATTATTTGCACAAATTTAACTGCTGGACCATTTGTGCAGTCTGTGTTTATTCATCCCAAACAGCCAATGTACCATTTGTACAGATGTTATCAGTAACATTAACTAAGTGTTAATGTATGATCAAGAACTTGTTTTCTTTCTCTTATTTTCTTCCATCTCTCTCCCTTTTCCTCTCATCTCTGTATGTTTATGAAGTAGATTCATAAAATCCGGAGTTAAGCTCAAATATTTCACTTAAGTTGGAATACTTTTTCCTTGCTCAGACACGTCTTTGCCCCAGTTTGCGCCACCCCCAGGTGGAAAGAGGATGCACTACACAAACACAGAGGAGGCAAAACTCAGGAAGGATACAGTTCACACAGAGGGACAAGAGGTGCTAAAACAAGATGAAGCAGTTAAAAGACAAAGTTTGAGATTATTCTTCACATAAGAAGAGATAAAATACATAAGACTAAGACCCAGGCTGATGAATGCCAGAATCATCCTTTATCTAAATGGGTTTAAACCCTGCACTACCTGCCTAACTACACTAAGACTGTGAGGTTCGCCTAAATTTATGATATACCTTGGGAGGCTTTACCTTCATTACAAAATGAATAGTACATTCATAGTGCTGGTTGTTAGATGCTGACCTGCTGGAGGTTTTAGTTGTACCTTTGGGTAGGTTGATTCCCGCACCTGAGCCAGTTAAAGCCTCTGAAATAAAGCAAAGCTCAGCTGGAGTGAAGGCCTTGTCCTTCCCCAGGTGCCAAATTGATTCTGCAGTTATTACCATAATGCTTTCCTCTAGGTCATTTAGCTCCAGCCTACAGCTGGGTACAGGAAGAGCTGCATCTGCTATAGCTGACAGCACAGCTTTGACTTAAGATCCTCTATTGGCTTAATAATTGCCATAAGATGTCAGCATGACATGTCATGATTTGTCTGGTAAAAAACTGGAATCTTATCATCATATTTTCTTTCTGCTCAAACCATATGAATGAAACAGTAGTAGTTAATGAAAGACTTTGACATGGGATTTCCTTTGTCTGCTCTGGGTGGAGGACATCTCACTCTGCCTATATGTACACAGACCCAGTGCTCTAGAGAACCACATGATGGATGGTCTCCCATTTGGCTGCAGCGTCTGTTCAATAATGTGCTGCCTGCCCCCCTGAGTGGGATGCCCCCCTCAAACTGTCAAGGGGACAAAGGAAAGTGTTAACACTGGTCGTTAATAAGGCGAGAGGAACATGTGTGGCCCAGTCCATAACCTGTTCTCTTGTGGCACTAAATAAATGAAAATGAAATGACTTTTACCACACCTTTAACTGCCGTGTAAACATTTTGGACAATACATGTACAACATTACATTACAACAATCTGTGTTGAGAAACTGCACACTTTTTAAAGGGACAAGCTAAGTTTACTCATCACAGAGAGTACTATTCAGCCTATGAGCAAGTGTGGATCTGTAGAGAGCCTTCTGAAAATAACCCAGATGATGTCATCATGGTTATTTCAGCTTTTTAGCCATACAAGTGGCATGACTCTGGCAATGGCAATGTCAGTTGATCCACTACTTTGGTCCAGGCTGAAATATCTCAACTATTTGACAGATTGCCATGTAACTTTGTACCAACATTCATCGTCCCCAGAAGATGAAACCTACAGACTGGTAATCCCCTGACTTTACCTGTGGTAAAGTCAGGGGTTGGTTGACACTTTTAGCTTTTAGCGAAAATCTTGACAACAAGTGGATTGGATGGGTTGCCATGAAATCTCCTGATCTCTTGACTTTTCATCTAGCACCACCATCAGGTCAAATTTTATGTTATTCCAATACTTTATGACTCAATACTTGCGTCATGGTAAATATTATACCTGCTAAACAGCAGCATGTTAGCATTGTCATTGTGAGAATGTTAGCATGCTAACCCACATCCTCACAGAGCTGCTAACATGGCTGTAGACTTGGTCTTGTTATAAAAAAACCTTCTTCACAAAGTTGGGGTGTGAAGTCTGAAAGATATGGACATTTACCAAGCAGGGAGGTTCTAACAAAAGATGCAGTTGAGTTGCAGTATAGGAAATTTAGGATCCTTTAGGACTTTTTTAGGCTTGGCCCATACTTGAGGCTATCTCAGCCTCTGCTGTGTTGATATTCTTTTTTTTTAACTAACCCTTGTAAATCCTCCAACTTTATGGAAGTACAATACTAAAATCACCTGAGAGCCCCATTTAACATTCCCGCCATGCTATGTAGCCCACATTTGTTAATTGAGGGAGTATTCTGTTGACTGAGTGGAAATTGTAATAACTTGAACACTACATTGCTTTAGATTCATTAGTCTAGGCTTGCAATAACCTAATTCATCCATATAACATGTAGAATGGGATGGGATGTTGTGTGTTGTTTGGCAGCATCATCCCACAGTGCACTGTTCAATACTGTAATCTTTACTCTGCTGTTTTCATGACTCACAGCCTTTTACAAAATGCTGTCTGTTCTCACTTCAAAGCAGCACGCCTGGCTGAATAATTGCCGTATCGCTGCATGCAGCTCCTCACACAGCCTGCTCTGTGACACCAGAGCTGACGGAGCCAGAGCTGAAAGCTGTAGCAGCACTGGTATCGCATCCAGCCTCAGTTTCAACATCTCTGCCAGGATGTTACTGACAGCTGAATCATCATGGTAGACAGCAATGACTCACATCCAACAGTGACATCTGTATTAACCAGCGAGTGACCATGGCACAATGATAGAGCTGGTGTGGTGATTCAGTGTTGGTAAAAGTTCCAATTGATTGTCATTTCTTTCTTTGATATGAACTACCCGTCATAGGCATTCTAACCTTTTGCTGTATTGACAACAATCCAAGAATAGTCTTGCCCTGAGGTGTAGTTTTTCTTTTTTTTTAATGTAAAAGCTACGTGATATTTGAACACACTGATTTGTTACACAGATTTGTACTTTGAGGAACATATGTAATCATAAACTATTGATGACCTGTGTTTCTATATTCATCATTAATTCATTCATGCATCTGTACTTGTCTGTTCCACTGTATGCAGGATCATTGTACAAGTTTCACAATGAGCTTCGGTTGGTTTAGCATATGTTTTTTCACTGAACCCAGGCTCTTGCATTATAAAAATCTATTAAATGATAGAAATATGAAGAGGACTTTTGAATAGAGATGGTTCACCTCACTCTGACCCTGAGCTCTCTTTTCTTAACCAATCAGCAAGAGTCACATCAAGGGCCCATCAGTGTCTTTTATTACTGTGTTTAGGGTTGCCCTGGCAACCAGCCCAGGCTTTATGTGCACATATATGTGTGCGTGTGTGTGTGTGTGTGTGTGTGTGTGTGTGTGTGTGTGTGTGTGTGTGGTGTTTATGTGTGTCTGTGTGTGTGCGCGTGTGCATGCCTGTGTGTGTGTGTGTGTGTGTGTGTGTGGTGTTTATCTGTGTCTGTGTGTGTGCATGCGTGTGTGTGTGTGTGTGTGTGTGTGTGTGTGTGTGTGTGTGTGAGAGAGGCTGGCCCTCATGGGTGCCGGCTTCGCCCCTCTGCGCACCATGTGCTGCTGCTGATTAGCCCGTCTCTGAGTAGCCCGTGCTGGCAGAGGCTGTGCAGCATCTGATAAAGCCTAATTGATACGGCTACCGAGGGAGGCCTTTGTGTGCTTTGTTGGCCCGGCGAGGCGCAGCAGAGTCAGACCTTGTCAGTGTGGCCGCTTAGACAATAGGAGCAGCTGTAACTCAACTCTGAGGAGCAGTGATGATGGAGACAGGAACCTCTTCTTCTATTGACTGACTGGGAAAGAGTGATCGTGGAGAGAAGGAAAAGGAGGACAAGGAGGAGGTCTGGTACGATAGAGGCTTTAGTTGGGACAAACCTTATGCCCAACAACAGGAGAAGCCATAATGTCCAGAGGCTGACATTTCTATCCAAGCACTAGGACATACAAGGAGTGCAGGACAGGATAGGACAGCTCAGGAGAAACAAAAGGAGGAGAGGGATGCAGGTTCAGCCCCCTCCATGTGGCCCAGATTCACACAGGCAGATGCTGAGATGGGACTTTACCATGTGGGGTGTCAGTGTTGTTGCCTTACAGTCTGAACTGTGCAGGATTTGCTTTGTTCTTTCATTTTCATTTTAAGCAAACATATCTTTTCCTATGGACCTTGCACACAATGACATTTTTAATCTAAACCTCTGTATCTGGCTGACAAAATGTTGAAGTTCAAAGCTTTTTGTTTGGATTACTGGCAGTTCCTCTGTCTCCAGCCTCTGCATGGGTTCTATAAAAGGTAAGACAACATGTCTGTAAAGTCTGTCAAATATAAAACTCCATGTTTTTTTTCCTAGCCTACACAAAATACTATGTTACATATAACATAGTATTAACATATACTAAGCTATGTTAAGATTGGAGTAATGCACTATAGCAGCATATCACAGTCAGTGCTTTGTGGTAACTCTGTGGGAATGTCACCAGCCAAGGCTTCTGGTCCTCAGTGTGAACAGACTTCTTTTGCTCTCTCCTTTTCTAAAGTGAGATGTTTGAACCAGAAATTAATGATGGACAACAACCACGTTCTGGCCCCCCCTGCTTTTTATTTCCTATGTTGAGAGGGGCTGAAATGTAGCACAGGGACCCACGTGTCTGCGAGGTCAACATGTCTGAATGGAAGCGCTATTGTTATGGTTTGCCCCCTGACAAGCTCCAGTATTCAGTCTATTGTGTTTGTGGTCCCACTCAAAACTATTGGCTCGGCAACATGAGGCGACACGTGCTCTGTAGTCCACTGTTCCTGTCATTGTTGTCCACAGTCTGTGTTATGCTTTTGATATTTTGTGACTGTGACTAACTTTCCACTTCAAATAGTAATGTAAGCTTTTACCAGATATTTGAGCAAATACAAACATCAGTGTTCACAACAATACAAGGGTAATTACCTGCAAGTTAAACAGGAACTTCAAAGATTTTACACATAAAAGTCAGTTTAGCTGACATGGGGAGTACTACTCAGCCTGTGAAAACAGCTGTATAATGTTGGCTGTGCCTCTGGAGGAGCTTTAAAATCAGGGTTATCGACGCCTGTGCTTGGAGACTACAAATTCCTAACAGAAAGCCTGTGTTACAAACTTGGGGACATCAGCTAGAAAGACTAGTGTTTTCCAGGCAATTAGGTCAGATAAAAAGATGCAATTGAGCTGCATCATGGGAAGTGTAGGATCCAGTGTTTTTAGAGCTAGACCTATACTAAGGACCAAAAGTTAGGGTATCTTGGGGTCTGCTGCTTTAATTTTTAAAATCTGTATCTTGTGATGCCCCCAACTTCATGGAAGTGAAATACTAAATTGATGGAGTCCCACTTTAAACTAGGGCTGGGAAATAACTTTAATTAATTTAATTAATTAATTTTTTTAATGTAGTTAGAGTTTATATGATATGATAGTTGGCTACATTAGCTGTCGAATCACTACTTTTGTACTTTTGTGACATAAATAGTTCTACCATATAAGGGTACCTGCCACAGTTTACAGGACTTTCCAGGTGACTAGCTGGCTCTGGCTAATCTTTTTGAGAGATTGCATTACAAGATGGATGTACTGACATAAGATTTTACACACAAATTTTTGCCCCTGGTTTGTGTTTGTTAATAAGATATTGTTCCTCTTTGCTCGATCTGTCTCCACCATGTGGCCAGGTAGCCAACGCTAGCCTATCAGCTGTCCTCAGTGGAAGGAAAGGAACAAACTAGAGCAATAACACATTTTTTAAAATGTAAACAGTAAAGGTTTTTGCGAACAGACATTCAAACACACACCTCTGACTCGTGATATTGCTCTGATAGCTACTATGACCCACAAGCTAACAGTCGAGAATTGATTTATATGATGGTGGGGGTTTGCTAGTCACCCCAAATCACCTCTTATTTGATACATTTATGTTTTACAGGAAGGGGAAGGAGAGGGGTTTTCACTAAAAAATGATATGCCACATATCAAAAGATAACTGAACGGTTAACACATGGGCATAAGATTAGAACCTGGAAAATTATAATTTTTAGTTTACTCTGTGTTTGAGCTAACAAAATATAAAAATAATTGGATATAGGAATAGGCAATGATCAATTTCATGTTCCAAAACTTACATATTAACCTCGTCTTTTGAGAGCTGGTAAGACATTGATGCTACAGACCTTGAATATGGTCGCAAAATGGTCCATTACATGAGGTGATGTACTTGAGAGTGATGAGTTTTCTGTTAAAACTTTCAAATGAGTTTTATAGTGTAGGCCAAGTGCCACACTCAGCTTGAGAGCTAATTTCAGTAATTTTTCCTGGCCTTTGTTTCGTCTCATTTTCTCAGTGTGATGAAGACACCCATGGGGTCAGTTCAAGTGAGCAAACTCTTGGTCTGGTTCAGAGAATGGTAATCAAGAGCGGAAATATGTGATGTGGAGAGGAGCATCTCCTGAATTGTCACACACCTCCAGGCCATATTTATTCATGAGTCCACCCATCCCCCCACCTTCACTTCCATGCAGCCATGTCTCTGGGGGGTGAAGACAAAAACGTCCCCCACGACACGGCTTAATGCTCATGTGTTTTCCATTTAAATACCAGTCAGTGATTGGATGGTGTAGACCCATTTCATTAAGCTTGAGGATGAGCCAAACTCTTGTGTTGTTTTGGAGCGTGGTGGAACTGGAAAGCATTCATTTGCTGTGGGGTATTGAGTTGTTGTGGGTGCCAGACGGTATTCAGCTGTAGTTGTGTGCTGGGTCCGTATAAGATTGTGAACAAAGGACAGACACACTCCTAACAGTGTTTGGTCTCCTCAACTGGAAAATCAACAACAGTCAATATACTGTATCTTGTGCTTTTTATGCAGATATTTTTATTTCACCCAAATTATAAAAAAAATATTTCTCACTTGCCTCTAGTGGCATCTAGTAGGGATGTAAATAAATAAAAGTACATTATTCAAATATGATGAGATAATGCACTCTGAACAAATAATGTGCTTTGAGCTGAATTTTTGCCATAATATTCATGTCTCAAAATCATCAGATAAGACTTTTCCTTCAGTATATAAGTGATCCAGGTGATGTCTATGTATCAATGGTGTCACACAGTGACACAGTGGAAACAGCATGACACAGTAGCCAAAACAGCATGACTTTCCATGATGCAGATTTAGAAAAATGTAAACAAACACTGTGGGCTAAAGGCATAAAACACAGAGCTGCTGGTTTTAAGTTCAATATTCAAACATTCAGCAAAGTTTATCCTCAATAACTTTTGAGGATAGTTTTCTCTAGATTTGTTGTGCACTGCAGGAAAAATCTTGACTGATGTTGCACAGGTATTATTATTACCTTGTGGTCTGATATTGAAGCCTGGCACATTGTACAACTTGATGCAAGTCCAAAGTTGGGGACCATCTGAAAATTTCCTTTCAAATTGACCAAGAGAGCTTTTCAGATTTTTTGTCAATATCTTTCTCATTTTTTCCCATAGACACTTCAAACAAGCTTAATTTTTACCTTCTCCCATTATATACACAACTTACTTTTTTATTGTGCCTACATTTCAGACCAACTTTACATTCATCTGGGCCTCCAATTGTATGCACAGCCCCCAGTTGAAAAAAAACTTACATATGCCCACTGCAATTCTGACTTGTATTTCCCCACCGTTAAAACCGCCTGTTCTATATCGTCTATCCATTTCCACCCTGATCATTAACAATTAGAAGACTTTTATTCAGACTCCAATTAGGTCAGGTCTTTTTTAAAGAAGGGATTCAAATACAAATCATGGTTTAGAATATTGTGTTATTTTCTATATATTAGGCTGGATGTATTCATATACACATGAGAAGTATAAAAAGATTTAGACTTTTTCAAGACGATTATCTCAAAATCTGCACAAATAAAACCAAAACTACAGTATGTTCATATCCACCACTATACCACTATGAATGTGATTTGGGTGAACTGACCCTTTAACAGTTTTTCTATCATTTTTCTTTTTTTTTTTCTTTCTTGACTCCAGTAGATCAATGACCCCAATGTGTAATCTGTCAACCCCCACTGTTTGTCTGCTAATGGGGTTACCTGTGTGTTAATAGCTGGGGTTGACAATAATGGCTATTATGTTGACGGCCGTGAGGAAAACCTGTGATTGTGCTGTGTGCAGAGCTGGAGTTAAGGCAGCAAGGTGTAAAACTCTTCGGTGGAGCTCTACCCTATCTGCTGTTATGGGTCACTGGCCCACATCAAACTGTCCAAACAGTAGTTCATCAGCGCTGAAGACACCCCCACACCCCCACCTCCCCACCCCTTCATCATTCACACCCACTGCTTCCATTCTGCCTCACATTTCCTCCTCATACATTTTTCCCCAGGCAGACATGACCTGAGCCCCACCATGTACCACCATTAACTCTTGACAAAATAACTGCACATAAAAGTGGCTCCTTTATGCATTTCAATTCCCCCACAAAGATCGGGGCTTTGCCCTTTTTCTCAAGGATTCAGCTGATTATACTGTTTTTATCTGAAGTTAACAGACAGAGCTGTGCCCTTTAATATTCCGCACTCATTGTGGACTGGAGGGAGCAGTCTCCGCTGAGGAGACTGCTCCCTCCAGTCCACCAAATTCAGAACATCAAACAGCTTTCTAAAGGCATGAAGCAGGTCCCTTGTCTTCCTCAGACTGATCCCAGGAGACCTTGCTCCGAGCCTTAACAAATGCCAATGAATCTCAGAATCTCCAGAAGCTCTTAGGATTCACACCAGCTCACCCAAATAATGGTAATGACCCTTAATGTGGTTTTCATCTTCAGAGAAGGCCACTCTGTATAACAAGTTGGGAAATAAGGTAGAGTTGTAGCCCAGTGTAGTGAATTGTTTCATGTGAAATGTTGTGTTAAAAAGACTGATGTATTTAATAGAGTGCTAATTGCATTCATTTATGGGTGCAGGCCTGTGAATCTGTAGGTCTTCAGAGCATGCACTGACACTGAGCTCTGTCATATTTTGCCAGCAGCTCGTTCACACCGAGTGCTGCAGGGTGCTCAGCCTGCCAGCCCATTCTCCACTACCCAGTGGCAGATATGCCTTGTAGCAGTCAGTTTGATAACAGCCACTCTCTGTGTGATTTTTCTTCATGGCATGAAATGGAAACATCAAAGTCTAAAGTTCCTGTCAAATCGATCTGCTGTGTGAATGTGTACAAGCGTGGCAGTGCAACTCGGAGCTGCAGTCACTGTAAATCAGAGCTGTGTGGCCTGTGGCATGGTGCAGAATGATATTAATGCTCCTTGTGTTGACAAGTTTGTATTAACTCTTAATTATGTCTGCCATGTTTCATCTGCTTTTGATCTTGTTTCCTCACGTTTTTTGGAATCTTTTTTTTGGAAAGAGCCAAAAGACAAACTTTAGAAAGCAGAGGATTCGGCTCTGTGAAGTTTTTACTGCATTAATGACAGAAGATTTGTCTGAAACCTGCCATGAGAGTCAGGGATAAGAGAGAGAGAGAGAGAGAGAGAGAGAGAAACAGAGAAATGTTTGGCAGCTGCTCAGAGGAAGGCCACAGACACCAACAGGGAGTGAAAATACTCGGCTATTCTTAAACGTCTAAAATAACAAAGGCAAACTTCTTACATGGTCACTGCAGGGATTTGCATTAGTATGTTTCAGCATATCCTTTACATGCAGCTGCAGTTTGTTTGTGTGGAACATTCAGTAAGCCCAACATTTACCAATTACTTAAGCCTGGGAGCAATAAGTATTACTTGTTTAGCAAACTTTTTATTAAATGTTAAATTACCCTCAGGAAGGTTCACACTGATCACAAAAAACAAACACAAAGATACTGCAGACGCTATGTGGTCAACTAAACTAATGAACTGACTAATGGGAAACAGATCAAATGAGATCAAAATGTCATACATTATTTTACTCAGTTAGGCCACTGGTGGAAATTGACTATGTATGATTACTCAGGAACTTGTCTTGTTTTTACTAAATTGTAATTGAACCTTAATGGAGAATATCCATTTTATGCAACTTAATAACTCCACCACATTTCAGGGGGAAATGTTGTGCTTATTAATCCACTACATTTATTTGACAGCTATAGTTCATAGTTACAATGTAGATTCATATTTTACATACAAAACAATGATTGACAAATACAATATGATGTATTGTTACAGATTAAACTACCCAGCAGTATATAAAGTAGTTAAAAGTACTCCCACCTTGACCAGCTGCTTACATGTGATACATCAATAGTAATATTCCAAAAGATCACGTTCTAAAACGTTCTTTATAATGAGTACTTTTACTTTTGATACCTTTTTGATGAATATATTATGCTTGTTCTACTTTTGCATTAGAACATTTCAAAAGTCAGACTTTTACTTGTAATGAAGGACATGTTGTTACACATTACACTTTCTGGTAATGTTCTTTTTCTTAAGTGAAGGATCTGCGTACTTCTTTCACCACTTTATGCAAATCAGTGATCACTGCTGAGTTAGTTGCTGATATTACAAACAACAACTGACACTTCTGTAGCTCCTGTTGGAGATCTGAAGACATAACAGACTGCTAATGAAGGCGACTCTACAGAGTCAACTGTCCACACCATGAGGCTGCTTCTGCTGCATCATAGAGCTCCTCTGCTGCTTCATGTAAGACATCTTGAGATTTAGCAGAGTATCTGTAGGCTGCACAGCTGTTCATATTGAACATTTGGCCATCATATTTTTTTCTTTACCACACACTGCATATTTCACCTCCCCCAAAGTTAACTGAACTTTTACTTTGCATTCCCCTCCACTGACTGCGAAATGACTACAACATTTGATTCTCCCCAAGTTTGTTTTGAAATGGCTGGTAAGTGATGCAGTGACTACTGCATCCATTCAGCAGCAGTGTGTTTACACAGCCTGACACTTCAGGAATGGTACAGTGAGAATAAACAATAGTCAAATGTCCACAGCTCCCACACACAGCCATTGATTTAAAGATGATTTAGGGGTAATTGTGTGGCAGCAGTGAGTGATAGGCTGCTGAGGAAGGGGCTGCAGCCGGCTAGTGGAATGTGAACATGTGCTAGTGTTACAGAGGGGAGCAAGGAGGGATCTTACTCCCTGTCTAGTCCACTTAGCAGCTGGCCTTACTTGGTAATGCTGCATAAGTCTCTGCTTTGCTTTCTTCAGACAAGAACAGCTTGCTGTGTGTACTTTTACAAAAGCTGAGTAAAAGAAGGGGAACTGAAAAGGAGCAGTGACAGAAGTAACCCAACCTCCAGGCGGCAGAATTAGTCACTTTTCCTCAGCAGCAAGACAAGACCAGCACATGTTTTGTGGTCAAGTGAAGAGAAAAGGAAGGAGTGGCATAGTAGGTGGATGCTGGTAAGAGGACTGCTGCTCCTCTCTCATGCAGACTGCTGTCAGCCCAGAGTAAAAACATTGGGGTTCTTTTTACCTCTCGGCCTCTCATCAGAGAAGTTAACCAATCCAAATCTCCAGTTTCCTGCCCGACGATGACAGGGGCATGTGGAATCTAATGTGGAAGTACTGCATTTCAGTGCGGACGATAAGGTAGGGGGATATCTGTTACAGAGCTCCATAGCATGGTGGTGTGCTGCTGGGAAAGCCATCAGGCTTATGCTGCTCCATGTACTGGGCGAACGCTCACTCTGTTTTTAATATATTTGGACACCTGTGTTGGATCTGGACCTGGGACACAGCATGGAATACTTGCTAAATGTGTCAGGTTAAAACATGAGGTTAAAAAGGTAAAGGTAGTTTTAACTGACTGAACATTTTCGAAACTTATTTGACTGTCTGAAAGTTTGTGAAAAGTTTGTTTGACAGCTGGCATATGCAGTAGATTATTATCTTATGGGTCTAGATCAAATCTGAAAAGTTGTTTCAGTGAGTTTTGATTGCAGCTGCAACTTCCGACAGTTTTTGTTTAATCATCGAATAGAAAGGCTGTACATAGTCACATTTGGGAAGCTGAATCCAGCAAATGTTTGGCATTTTTGCTTGATAAACCACTTAAACCAGTGGTCACCAACCTTTTTGACTCGTCACCTGTTGCATGTGTCTATGTCTTGTGACCAGGTCAACCAGGTTTTTAACGTCCCAAGGAAGAAAAATTGTCATTTCTAACAAAAATGATTCCACTGACTTAAACAATTAATTATTTAAATTGTGTGTTTACTCTGTTTACTTTTCTGTTGGACTAATAGACTGTTTGTTTTAGCGCTAATTTATATGAAAAAATGAATACTTATACAAATTGGAGATTCAATCTGAAGAACTTGACAAGAAGATGATTTACTGTACTTGTTACTTAGTACTTGTTTCTCTCAACACTTATTTCCATGTGGAGTTCCATAACAAAGTTTTCTGTTTGTGTTACTGAGAAGAGTATAGCAGTAGAAACAGGCTGTGAGAGATGGTGTAGTGGACGGGTTAAAGCATTAATGGTTCCACACAGTGATTTCACTACAGCAAGGCTAAAATTAGTGGCCAGTGTGGCTAGAGCAGCCTTAGTCAGCAATAGCCAATCACCATTCATAAACTCCTATGGTCTGTAATTCTAGTCTCTGTGGGTCGGCCAGCCACAGCTTGGAGTTCATGCTTTAATACAGAAATGTTCCTCCCTCTGAGTGAGTTGAATCACTTTATTGAATCTCTGATCCCTGTCTGGTACAGCACACGCACACCGTCTTGTGTAACTTGGCCATCAGACATTTTCCGTCTGAGCTGATTTCTCATGAATGCCACAGTTACATGGTTTTTCCTCTTGGCTTGGAGTCCCCTCTGTCTGCGCTGCTAAAAATGACCACACAGTCACTCACACATGTACACAGGAACTATAGAGGCTGAAGTCAAACGTGTGGTATTTTTAAATAGCTAGCTTAAATGACCCTTGTAGATATTTACAGTTTAGTTCACAAAAACACAGAGCCCCTGACTGGCACATAACACTACCCACACTTTACTGTATGTCACTGTATGGCAATGAACAGTGGCAGCTGAAGCCTAGTTAAAGCTGCATTACTTGATTGTTTTTAGTTTTTATTTTTGGCCTTTTGGGGTCAGAATAAATAAATAAAACACTGACATGTTATTTCTAACAAAGTTGTTAGAAAGCACTTACCTATTCACACACTCAGCAGACTCAGAGCAACATTAGCATTTATTTGGAGTTGTGTCTCTGGTCACTTGACAAATTTAGTCCCAATATCTACTCTCCTTTTAGCTCTGTTTTTATGTCCACCAACTCACAAGGGAGATATTTGGCTCTTTAACTGCTAAATGCTCCACTATGCTCACCAGCTTGCCGCTAACTCTCTCTGTTTGTTTGTCTGTTTGTTTGGTGCTTGGCAGTTAGAGCAGAGTTTATCAGACACTGAAAACAGCTGGAAATGAGGTTGATGAGTGCAGAGTTTGTGGGCCAGAAAACAAAAATAATATTCCAAAAGAGGCTAAAACACTCCATAGAGCTAAGGGGAACTATATATAAAAAATAATTTAAAAAGAGAATAAAAAATGTTAAACTTTGTAATGGAGACCGTTTTTCTAAATAGTTTCAAACATCTTTGACATTTCTGGACTCCAATTTCTTGTTATTTATCCAACAAGGATAAACAGCGGGCTGACAAGATAAACAAATAGCCCCACAACTTTCATCCCTGTCAGATTCTTGTTGTGATTGGTGCACGGAAATTTATGACATCACCTTTTTCCAGCTGAGCCCCCCGCCACCCCACCCCAGCCCCCCCTCTGAAAACCCATCAGAAGAGCACAACTGCGTCTTCACATAGAATCCCAGCACTCATAGTAAGAAGCTGAGTGAGAAAATACATTTTCAGGCCCTGTAATTGTTCCCAGCAGCAGGAAGCAGGGCTACTGTTCTCTGTCTACTTTACACACCTAAGGCCTTTCACAGTGTTATTGTTGAGACTGACTGATGGACTCTTTGATAACAGTCCTCAGAAGACAGCAGTGTCATCTCCCTGCAGAACATTCCTGAAGACAGGAGTCATACCTCAGTAACTTCTTCTCACATGCAGGTCTCGCTCTCCTCTGACTCTGCCACTCTGTTTTTTCTCCCAGCTAATGCCTGACTACATACCAACCCCATCTGTGTCTGTCTGTGTATGTGTGTGTGTGTGTGTGTGTGAGTGGTTTCCCCCCACTATTCACTATCTGTAGGGAATTTTTAACCTGCTTTGCTGGAGCTGTTTTGTAATAAATTATCTTTAAAGAACCTGGCTTTACAGCAGAGCCTAGCTCAGGCTCTGTTTGAACAGACATTTTTTTTCAAAGGCTGTGTGCATGCAGGCCCTTTAAAAATGTTTGCCAATGAAACAGTAGAGGCCAGGCAACCTGATCTGGCCATTTCAACTGCAAGCCAGAGGAGCACAGGGTATTATTTATTTAACTCAGGGACTCAGACGGGAGTTGAAGCTGCCAGTTCGAGGTGACCTGCGTGTCTGTTTGTCTGCATCCGGTGCTCCCGGCCTCCCCGAGGAGAGGAAGTACAGTATCTCTGCTGAAATCGACAACAAATCGCCTGGTGTCTTGACGACTATTCCAGCCACGCACGGCTTCCTGGCAAGCGAGCAAACGCTGCGGATCACAGCCGGCAGTTGAGCAGATGTCTGGTGCGTCATAGCCAGATCTACTCCATAATACCTCCTGTGTTGTGAAGTGGGGCCGACCTAGCCTTCCAACAACACTGCACCTTAAAGGTAAAGTCATTTCTGTCTAACAGGGAGTGGAATTAGAGGGCCTTCTGTAAACATAACAGAGCAGTCAGTCAGCTGTTGGCCGGGAGCTTTCTGACAGCACCTCCCTCTATTGTAAAGCGGCAGCAGTATCTCAGGAGGAGCCTCTGCCTTAACACACCTGAGGCACACAGACGAGAGGCAGAAAGGCTTTTGAACAGTAGGTGCTTGCCAGGGACAAACAGAGTGAGCAGCAAAGGCAGAACGGACGATACATATGGTGAGTGTGGGTCTGATTCAGTAGTGGATGGGGTGGAAGGGTTCTGCAAGGAAAGACTTTTACTGGTTCGCGCTCCAAAATCATGTGAGACTTTTTATACTTGCTGAGAAAACTGCATGTTGTGTTCTCTCATGCTCTGTGCAGGGATGTCAGTCAGGGAAGTTGACATCTGTGATCAACTGATTACAAGGTCACTTTATTTCAGCTGCCATTCCTCAGCGATTTCACACTTTTCGTCTTTAGTATGTAAGGAATTCTTTTCATCCTGATTAGGCTTGTCAGATCTGGTCTCGTTATGTAAAAGCTAATTTACCTTGACTGTCTCGGTAGTGATGGACACAGCAGGTCAGAAGGCTAGGCACAGAGGAAAAGTTCTGTCTGCTTTTTCTTCGTCTACTACCTTTCTGTGAATTTCTTTTACTTTTGAAGAATTACAACGCCGAGAGGAAACTGTAAGCTCTGCAGAAGGTAGTGCTTTAACATTGCTTGTTGTTTGACTGCATGCCAGTATTGTAATTAGCTGTTATGAATATTTCAACAATGCAGTTTCTTATTTCCACCTGTAATTTGATTCAAGCTCTTTCCATGGCTCCCAGTAAGATTAAAGTGTGTTTGTTAGTGTTTAGTTCATTGTCACTTTTATTGTAAATTTGAATCCTGGTCAAACATTTTTGCCGTAACTTGCTTGTATCTTTACACAATGCAGCAACTTAACATCAGTATGGGATTTGGAGTCCACTTTTATGTCTGCAGTATCAGGACATTTAGCCATATTGTTTGGGTTAGACAGAAATATCATACCCGTTATTGCCCTTAAAACAGACTTGGATGGAATAGTAATGGATTTTGATTGCCATAACAATGAATAAATGTCACCCTAATAACTTAGATGTCATTGTAGCTCAGGCAACTGCTGCACTCTGAGTCCTTTTTAATCACTGTCAGGTGCTATAATTGGCCCACTCCTAGCATCAGTGGTGACCCATGGCTCAGTCAATAATAACCGGACAGTGGCTGAGGTGGTCAGGGGCGTAGCTGCCACCTGGGGTCCTCCTCCATCTTTTATGCATTTCAGTGAGGCCGAGCTCATCCAACATTAATGGCCATAGTGGCCTCCAGGCTCTGACCCTGGGCTGTCAGTGGTCCAGGGGGTACCACCAGCCCGGCCCTGGCTGCCCTGCGAGGCACACTGAAGTCTGACTTCACCCTGACTTTCATAACAGTAATGTGCCACCTGCTAATGGCACTCTGACGGATTAGAGACCCTGTAACCACTTAAAATCTAAGCTATTGGCCATATTCACCATGACCTTTCTCTTCCCAGTATGGCATCAGAAAGTCCATTATTTTCTCCTCAGGAAGAGTTCTGCCTCTACCTTTGTAAATTCAGAAAGCATTGCTAACTTCTACCTAACAGCTGGAGGTAGCACTCGCCAGATTGTGGCTGTGTGTATGCATAACTAACCCAAAACAACCCACAATGTGTGGATTTCCACTCAAGTACAGTGCAAAGGAAGGTTTCATCATTATCTCAGCACAGAACAGAGCAGGCTCCGCTGCCAACATCTGGCTGGTCACATATTACATAAGTCCTTAAAACATCATTGTTTTACTCAAATCACTGTCCCAAACCACAGACAAGTCAAGTAGAAAGTTTGAACACAGGATGGTATTTTTCTCATTTAAAATCATTTAGAAAGGCTCTGTCTTTAATTTCAAATCAAAACAGAGTGTTGTGGCCTATAAAATGGGATTTATAATAGCATTTTTAATACAGATTTTTCCCTAAGAGTGTGTGGTTGTACAAGCTGTTTTCAACAGCTTACTGATCCAAAGAAAACACATAAACACATAAAGGTTATCACAAAATTTACCAAAATCCCATTTATAGAAAATAACTTTTTTATTACTATAATTATGTTCATATAAAGAAAATGAAATGAAAATACTTTAGAATGACTTGTATAAGGAAGGTTTGTTTGCCAGCTATTTACTTCAAGACCAGCTCTGTTAATATTACAACAAAGCTGTTTATAATATACAGCCCCATAGCTAATCAATGGGGGGCTAATGGTTCCTGGAACACCTCCTGCTACTCACCCACACCCTTTGGCCTGGCATTCTGGGAAAATATCCATCACTGGCAATATTTGCCTGGGGTTTTTGTTTTCACTGTTTAATTGTATCAGCCAGGAGCAGCAGTAGATAGTCAGTGGATGAACATTACAGCTCTCACTGCTGGTGGAAAGGCATGATGTTGTTGTTGATTTTAAAACATAGTGTGGCGAGGCTGCTGGGAGGAGGGAGTAAATGTTGAATTGCATGTGGTTTGCAAGCTGTACTGTATGCGACCATTGCTTGTCTTTTGCCATGTTAAGGTTTAGTATGGCCAATTGCATCTTGCCAGTTAATTGTAACTATACATGCAGGTGCATGAAAAGCACTTTAATAAGGTATCAGCACAGTAATTAGAGAAACAAGTTCTTAATATATTGGAAAACACAAATGCCAACCCCCTTTGACCTTATATTTTTCCTGTTCTCCCCCCACTGTCCCACCTTCCTCTGGTGGACCAGCCTTTAACCCCCCCTCCACAACCTTAATTCTCTTCCTCTCTCCCTTGCCTCCTTCCCTTTTATTATTCGTGGCTGAAGTCTGCAATCAATTAGTGCAAGAGAGGGCCCAATCAATTCCTGCTCATTTGCAATTCCTCCCCGTTAAACACTTACCTTTATTACCAATGTCATAATTAATGCGAAGGAGATTGAGAGGACGGGAGGAAGGAGGGTGAGGACTCAGAAGAGGGAGGATGGAGTTGGCAGAAGAGGCAAGTGTGTGTGTGTGTGTGTGAGTGTGTTTTCTTTTTTGACTATAAAGTAGGTCTACATGCTATATAAATGATGTAAAAGTATCGAAAAAAAAAAATGTCACAACTATATGCTCAGCATTTCCCATACCATTGCCTTGGAGGGTCCGCCCCTGCAACGGGACCCTCTGCCCCTCCTGAAAGGAACAAAATATGTTTATTTATGTTATTTACCTAATTTATGTGCACTCGTTTCATTTCAGCTCAGTGTGAGAGTCTCTACTGTGTTTTGCTGTCATTTATGGTCATGCTAGTTTCTCTCCTCTCCTCTGCTCTCTGTGTGCTACAGTCCATTACCTGTGGTTGGCCTGGGTGTGCGTCACTCAGAAAACAGTCAGCCTATTAGAAGAGAGGGACATTGAGCAAAACAGCCCTTTTCAGGCTGAGACAGAGGGGCTGCATCCATGGCTTGTATAGCTGTAACTAGCTGCTTTTTGGCCATAAAAGCATGCAGATGTTTGTAAAAAAGACCACAAAAATGAAAATATATAACTGGTAAAGGGGCATAATATGACCTCTTTAAAACACAGGGAGCATTCACAATAATGTATATCTAAAACAGGGCTTAACTGGTGCTTGCACCACATCAAATGACTTCCTTTCCTCTCAGAAGGGTGGATTCAAATAGGCTACTATAAGCATGTATAGTTACTGAGAAAGAAGGGATCTTGACGGTGAATTGAGCTAGTAGAAGTGAGTAGAATGTACACAGCTGTGCAGAAGCATATTTTATGAGCAGTAGGATGAGATGGCAGTGTGATTGGGGGGCAGGTGGTGGACCACTGGTAATTACTGGGCAGCACCGCTGCACAGTCAGTGGTCCCCACACACCAATCTGTCTTCTTCTGGCCCTAATGAAAAGCCTTTTAACATCTGATTAGCTTTTAATGTCACTCTGTGGGAGTGGGTGTGGTTTATAAGAGACTGGGAAAACAGGCCAGTATGCAGATGTATATTAGTTTTCGATCAAAGAGCAAAGCAATCAATGTGTAGATAATTGCAGGTGTGTGTGTGTTTGCAAGTTCATATGGACTATTTTGTGGTTGTGTTTCTTCCCTGTCTCCATTTCACCCCACAAAGGCATCTGTTTGATGGATTTTGCAGATAAAGTATTTGATGACACAGGAGAGACGAAGCCTATTAGAAATTCATAGAAGATTATCAGCTGAGATGATAATGGACATCAGGGGCATAATGGCTGTCGTTGGCATTTTTCACCAGTTACTGTGATATCTCTTGCTTTATTTTAACATGACTACACCCCACTCATTTTCTCTTCCTCCTCTGGCTTGAAGACAACAATTCCTCAAAGAGCTGCTAACAATGACATTGTTCTGTTTCTCCTTTATACCGGCAGCTTTCATCTGATCCCTCCTATCAAGTCACAGCTCGGTAGAAATGAGCTCTCATACTATATCAATATGAGTTCCCTTTGAAGAAACACTTTCACCGTCAAACAATTCTTGACTTTTTTCAGTGATTTCTTAGCTTTGCAGTTTTTCACAGTTTTTCAGTTTGGCATGAAAGCTATCACAAATGTCAGTGCGTCTTTCATGGTACTCTCACCTCAGACAACATATTTGAAAGATGTTTTGCAGTGACTAATGTCTTGAAGGTATAGTATTTTGATGCTTCATGAAGTGGTCAAAAGCTATCTTGTATTGTGTTTTGTGTGACATATTTAGAATGTTTTCAGACTAACTCAAGAGTATACTGTTCAGTGATGCTCAGCTTTATATAGTGAAATGTGTTGTAAATAAACCAGCCTGTCCTCACAAGAAAAATGACAGTACCAACCCAGTCTCACAGCTGTTTGTGAAATAGTCACAAAATTTAATCTATCATTCCATTTTTCCATTTTTTCGTGACAGTCAGCACGACTTTCAAACTAATGTATTTCAATTGGAAGTAGGTTTTGTGCCTGCAGCACTTTTTTTTTTCTGTCACTCGGGACTCAACAGCACAGAAGCTGTATTGTTTTTTCTCATTTGTTATTCATTTTTTAACTATAACCGCTACATTACTCAACATTTAATCACAAGATTTTATCATTGTTTTTATTTCTTTATTTTAATTTTACCTGTCCAGTGGCCAGACTGAAGAGGATGTGCTGCGTATGAATATTTTCCTCGCTTTAGATATAATAATATCTATTTCTCAACACAAAAACACAAAAGTGTCCTTGATAACTCAACAATACGAAACGTTATGGGAATCTGTTTAAATTATTTCACCTTTGATTCTGAGAAATCAAGTTTTTTGTTAGTTTTGGACGATAGCGGAAACACCTACATTAGCGTACCCATGATCCTCAGCGACCATTCCTATGATGAAGACGCCAGCTAAGGCCATGACATAACATATATTCAGTAAAACATTATATATGGTTACATTTATTTAAATGTAAAGAAAATAATATGTGTATGTATGATAAAATTGATCAGCCTTAAACTGTGCAGAAAACAGAATTTGAAGCTTTGAGGTTGGCTGATTTCTTGAAGCAATGCATTTTGGGACTCGTAGTTGACTAAAGCTTTATCATGTAGACTTCACAGTCCCCTAGATTTTTTTTAACAAACTGGAATTATTTCAACACAGAATGGGATTACTTCTGAAACCCAAGCCACCCAAAGTAACCCCTCCCACCCCTTTGCATATTGGTTTTATTTGTAGGCCTACTTTTGAAGTTTCTATCTATCTATCTATCTATCTATCTATCTATCTATGCAGATAGATGTGTATATCTATGCAGGGTGTGTGTGTATATATATATATATATATACACACACTGCACTGTATATATATATATATATACAGTGCATTCAAAAGTATTCAGACCCCTTCACTTTTTTCACATTCTGTCATGTTGCAGCCTTATGCTAAAATCATTTAAATTCTTTTTTTCCCTCATCAATCTACACTCAATACCCCATAATGACAAAGTGAAGACAGAATTTTAGAAATTTTTGTAAATGTATGAAAAAGGAAAAACTGAAATATCACATTGACATAAATGTTCAGACCCTTCACTTAATGCTTAGTACCTTTGGCAGCGATTACAGCCTCAAGTCTTCTTGGGTATGATGCAACAAGCTTTGCAAACCTGGATTTGGGGGTTTTTATCTGCCATTCTTCTCTGTAGATCCTCTCAAGCTCAGGTTGGATGGGGACCGTCTGTGGACAGCCATTTTCAGGTCTCTCCAGAGATGTTTGATTGGCTTCAAGTCAGGGCTCTGGCTGGGCATTCACAGAGTTGTCCCTAAGCCACTCCTGCATTGTCTTGGCTGTGTGTTTAGGGTCATTATCCTGTTGGAAGGTGAGCCTTCGGCCCCGTCTGAGGTCCTGAACACTCTGGACCAGGTTTTCAATAATTATCTATGTACTTTGCTCTGTTCAGCTTTCCCTCAACCCTGACAAGTCCCCTAGTCTCTGCCACTGAAAAACACCCCCACAGCATGATGCTGCCACCATCATGCCTCACCGTTGGGCAGGTGATGAGCGGTGCCTAGTTTCCTCCAGACATTACGCTTAAAATTGAGGCCAAACAGTTCAATCTTGGTGTCATCAGACCAGAGAATCTTGTTTCTCACAGCCTGAGAGTCCTTCAGGTGCTTTTTTGCAAACTCCAAGTGGGCTTTCCTGTGTCTTTCACTGAGGAAAGGCTTCCATCTGGCCACTCTGCCATAAAGCCCAGATCGGTGGAGTGTTGCAGTAATGGTTGTTCTTCTGGAAGTTTCTCCCATCTCCACACAGGATCTCTGGAGCTCAGCCAGAGTGACCATCAGGTTCTTGGTCACCTCTCTTATCAAGGCCAGCTCTAAGAAGAATCCTCGTTGTTCAAAACTTCTTCCATTTAAGAATTATGGAGGCCACTGTGCTCTTGGGAACCTTCAGTGCAGCAGAAATAAATAAATTCAGCTAAATTCAAGTGTCATAGCAAAGGGTCTGAATACTTATGTCAATGTGATATTTCAGTTTTTCCTTTTTAATTAATTTACAAAAATTTCTAAAATTTTGTTTTTGCTTTGTCATTATGGAGTATTGAGTGTAGATTGATGAGGGAAAAAATTAATGATTTTAGAATAAGGCTGCAACATAACAAAATGTGAAAAAAGTGAAGGGGTCTGAATACTTTCTGAATGCACTGTATAGATAGATAGATAGATAGATGTGCGAATGATCTAATGTCACCACAAGGAGGAACTAGAAGTAACATTGCAAACTTGAGTTCAGAGCAGGTTGAAGCCCTGGCTTTTGACTTGCACAGAGCATTTTTACATGTGCATTCACCTCAGGTTTTGGAACTTTGACCAGGTATAACATAGACATCCAACATATATACAGTAATTTAAACAATATATAAATAAAACATAACATAAAATCACAAAAATCATGATATGTCCCCTTTAACCCTTTGAAACTACATTGTTTACATCCATGTTTACCTGCTTGAAGTATTCTTCTTTCCTGCCTTTTGCTGGCACATTGCTGTGTGTCTTGGCACATTAGCGGCACCTGAAGACCAGTGAAATAATGTGAAACCATTGGCAGAAATTGTGTAATATGTTACGTGTGTGCACTTGCTCCATAGCTCTTCAACTCCACAGGGTACCTTTAATTGTCTGGTCTATAATTTGTCTGTATATGTATATATAAATAATAAAGGACATATGATGGAACAAGAACAACAAACAGTCAAACAATGAGACTGAGAGAGAGAGAATTTAAACAAACCAACAGTGTTGTATGCTATGGTCCGTTGTCAACGGATTCTCAGCCTAGAGCATAGAGACCTAACATTCCCCCATGAGCAAGCACTTGGCGACAGAAAAAACTCCCCTTTAACGGGAAAAAACCTCAAGCAGAACCTGGCTCTAGGTGGGCAAAAATCGGCCTTGACCAGTTGGGTTGAAAGAGAAAAAGGGAGAGGAAGAAGGGAGAGAAAGCGAGAGAGCAAGAGAGACACAGAGAGGCACAGCAACAACAATAATTACAAGGGATAGGGATGACAGAATGAATGAATGAAATTGAGGGTTGTCAAAAATGAGTCAAAAGCGCAATGAGGGGCAAATAACTCTAACTAAGACCAATAAAAAAATCATTTAGAATTAGTTATTTTTTATCAAATCTCAAGACAGAACACATTGATGGTTAGTTCCTACTGTTTCTGTGGTGATGAAGGGTTGATGATGAGGCGGACTTCCCGGAAAGTGCCAAGCATGGTGAAGCAGACTCGGTAATCCTCAGGTGGCCAAGGATGCCAGATGAGAACCACTGCAGGTTCAGTGAAGCACTTTGGTTCAGCGCTTCCCAAGAGGGTAAATCCAGTCTCAGACTAGCTGAGGCAGCGTAGTAGTGAACACATGGTAGGGGTGTGTGTTCCAGTCTTGGTGCATTCAGTGGAGGGCTGCAGAGTTGGATGCTGGAGTGATAACTAACCAAAAGAGTTCTTGGAAGAGTCTTTAAAAAGTTTAACCACACGATAAAAATAGGAGATTACAAAAATAATAGATATTCAAATGGCAAATGGCGTGCAATGGCTAAACTGGTATTTGGCTTGTGGCTTTAGGCATCTTTCAGTCAGTCTTTCTTCTCAGTTGGGAGTTTCTTTCTGGAGTTTTCAGCTCTCAGAAACAGTGAAAAAGACAACGCCCGAAATGCAATGAATGGGCCATCACGGCTGGCAAGGCCAGGAGAAAAAGGGAAGAAGCCCAGCCAAAGAGTTGTAAAAGTTTTTATAGTATAGGAGGCCTGTTTTGGAAGAAACAGGATCCTTGGCACTCTTTTGAAAGGAACGCCTTGATTACTAATTAACTCCTTTGTGTGAAGAGAAAAACTGGCCTTCAATTTAAGGAATAATAATAATTAATTGGAATAATGTTATTCCAATGGAATATTTGAATACTACTCACTTACAATTGGACACTCATTCATTTCTGCTGTCAATCTCTAATCTGTAGCTAAGAACTATTAAGAAAAGGTCTACATGATACTAGCACTCAAACTATAGCTAAATAATACATTTACACTGGTTAATATCAAAAAACTCAAATGCAATACTATAGAAAGTTGTTACTAAAACGGTCACATGGTGGCCATGTGATACCATGTAAATTACCAGATTTTGAAGCACAACAAAGTTTAACATTGGTTAGACAAGTCAAGATATATAATTTTACACAATTTTATAGGTAATTTTGTAATTTCTAGGCACTCATTGTGAATAAAAAGAGGAGAGGAAGAGTGAGGGCGACACTCAGGAATGTGGGCTTATCCCAAATTTATGACTCTAGAGAGTCAGAGTCTAGTTTGAGTGAGCAGAGAAAGGGAGGATAGTTCATCAGCTCATCTGTGGGGTGATGGGAAAGGCTGGCTTTTTAGTTCTGTTCAATGTTTCCTTCTGGCATTTTTATGCCTTGCAGTCAGAGGTCACAGAGGTCTGCATGCTCTTGTATACACACAGATAGACTGTTAGACTAAATTATCATGTTTCTGAAATAATTCAACTTCTTATATTCATGGGCTCGTCCACCACACCGTGATCCCAGGTCTCAGCAATGTGTGTGCAGTCTTCTCACTGCTGACAGGAATGGAAACCAAAACTACAAAATATGACCCAGGTTGTAGTAAAGCAGAATTATCCTTCATGTGATGCATTGCGGCTGGCCCATGAGGTGGCACTCAGCAGCCTGACAGCAGGATGTGCCCAACATCTCTCTGCACAAGACAGGTAAACACTCATTAAATCCAGCTCTGCCTGTGCACACAAACATCTGCCGTCTGTTGTCACGGTGAGTCAGTGGACCCTGTGCAGCACCTTCTGTAGTCATCCACCCGGGCATCTCTCAAAGTAGGCACCATGGCATACCAGCTCTTTGTACACCATGCTTCACTGCTCGCCATGCCAGCCAACTCTGGCGAGCCAGGTACCAAAACAATGTTATGTGATAGGGAGATGAGCTCTGGATCCACCACAGAGCCTGCTGTTAGCACACATATGAGAGAGCATATGCTTAAATGTTTTGACAAAAGCCCCTACACAGCAGAAGTGGGGCTCTCGTCTTCTCCCTGCGGAGTCTTCCTGGCCTGACATCACAGGCTTCTGGAAGTTTTACTGTCAGATTCTCACTGCTGTAGAGCTGCTGCGCGAATATATACAGGGCATACAGAGGTGTTGTTCTGAGGAAGCAGCATTTTAATGCTATCAGTGCTAGAGTGATTACATCAACCTGGTGTGTGTGTGGCACCAGCTGATGCTGAAACGCTGTGTCTTCTTTGCTTTATTCTTTGCACAAAAAACCTTGATTCGATTAGTCAATCCAGAAGGCGGCTCAAAGAAAAGTGTTTCCTGAGACATCCTGCATTTTAGAACAGTGGTTACACATTACATCTGGACACCTTAGTGTTGTGACAGGCTGTCAGGTGCCGCATTTTGAAAGCTCCTCTTGCTTTCTTACTCCGGCTCTTTCTTTTAGTCGCGTTGAAGCCGGTACTGACGTGGTGTCAGAAGTAGTGCCAACACAACACCAAGCCTCTGGGCTGCAGGCCGCTCTAATGAGCTCCCCTGAGTGGTTAGCAGGCTGATGGAGATGGCCCGTCCTCTCTCCTCCCCCTCACTCAGCGTGCCCAGCTCTAATTGGTGGGAGAAGAAAGAGAGACTTCAGAATTACAGGAGACAATGCTTTGGTCAAAAGAAAGAGTAAAAAAAAATCTATTTCCGCCTCATGTGAATGCACCCCAATTATAATTCCTAGCACACTGTAGGCCTGAGGATTACATCAGCCAGTAGGTCCTAAGCCTGAGGAGAAGGATATGTGTGAAGTGAGATGTGTCAGGTGTTCTTTATGAGAGATGGAAAAATCAGATGTGCCAAGTGTCTGCTAATTTTGATCATATTTCTTGGCTATGAATATCAAAGTGCTCTTCATGCTCCTGAGCCTGAAAGGGCCTGAACACTGGAATAATGACTCCCTCTACTGGTCACTTAAAAACACTGCCAGGAAAACTAAAAACTGCAACCAGAGAGGCATCTGGGCAGCAACTATCCATGAAAGTTTATTTATATAGCATCTTTCCAGAGAAGACATCACTAAGTGCTTCACAATAAGACAATAAAAATAAAACAAGATAGAGCAACAGACTTAAAATGCAGACATAAGAAGAAATACGTTTTAAAAACAAGAACAATTATCACAAACAAAAAAGATTTAAAGAAAAGGTACTAAGTATGTTATAGTATCACCAAGAAGAAAAGAGAGATAAATAAATAATAAATGAAGATAATGAAATAAATTAATAATTAATTAATAAAATGATTATGTCTGTCCATTCTGTTGATCAATGATCAGAATTAGGAGGGGGGCATGAAGTATGGGGTACTGCACCAAGAAAAAACACTGAAATGTAAAAATGTGTTTTTTTATTTACATTAATTTATATGAACTCAGCAAATGTTACATGTTATAATGACATTGGTCTATTTGTCCTCCATAAGTCTAAAAAACATTTTAGAAATGTGGCCTAAATTTGAGTATAATTAACACACCAACTCTAAATTATATTTGCTTTCATCAAGAGAGATCTGAGACTGTTCTATTTACATCTGTAACTGCAAAATAAAATTTTAAAAAGTATGCAATGAAAAAGAAATATAGTTTAAGTCAGCAAAAATCAGTCTCAGGAATATTGTCTTTGCTTTGATTGATGTTCAATAGTGTCTTTATATCAGAATAATAAAATTACACACTGTCATCTGTAAATTAGAATATAAGTTTAGTGTTTTGTGAGAGTGAGGAGTGTCTGTAGAGCTTCCAGCCTCCTACCTAAGGCTGTGTAAAGCCCCACCAAGCTCCACCAATCACAGTTTGTGGCCTGAGAGGTGAAACCCAGGGCAAAAAAAAAAAAAAAAAAAGTCCACACAGCCCTTGCCACTGCTAAAGATCCTTAACACACAACAGCTTCTGTCATTAAGATTATAGTGACTGGACAGTAAGAGGACACTGTATAGAAAGATTTAAGTGAGTGAATCAAACTCAAACTGTAAAATAAGCTTTATAAGATGAGCGTCAGGTTTCATTCACTCACTATTTCTTACAACACATTTAAGCTCTGTCAGGAGAATCTTTCCTCAGCTGAGTGCACATAGCTCTAATCTTCTCCCCCTAAAATCAAAGTTGCTTTACAACTTTAACAACACAAAGGAGATGACTCTGAGATTATTTTCCTGCAAAGTGACTTATTAACCACAGTCTGATATATTGATTAGTTGCTGTGAAGTGTCATGTGAGTGTGTAATTTATCTGAGGCTGACGTGAATCGACCCCATGGAGGAATTTAGTGATGATGATTACCGTTCAGGGAGGAATACGGCATGTCAGAAAGTGTAGTGAACAGAGAAATATCCCGTACTAAGGAATGTTCAGCGTTTTCCTGAAAGCTTTGGAAAAAGACTTTTTTTCTCTCTTTAATAAAAAAAGGAGGGCAAATGTTTTGGAAATGTCTTTCTGGTGAGACAGGAACTTAATGGCATCTTTTTATTCTTGCTTTTATTACTATCCACCCTTCTAAAAGTTTTCATTTAACTAAAGGAGTGGAACAAGGTGTGATTTAAAGACCCAAAGTTTACAATAACTTTCCTCTGGCAATCAGGTGAGGTTGTTCTCTGTCCATCTGCATGGCATTAACACCCTCACACACTGCTTCATCTTGCAATGTGTGAAACAGTGCTGCTGATCCCTGTGATGTCACAACCTGCCCTGCTTTCAGAGGCTTATGGAGGAAAGGTAACAAGCTGCTTTATCCTCATTAGCATCATTACATTATGACGTGCCTCCATCTATTGTTGTCTTTGTCTGTCTCCACCCCTCCCTGCCTCTGTCTCACTTGTTTGTCTGCCCTTCCCTGCCCCTGACTTCACACCCATGGAAGCAAAGAAAATTGTGTTTTAGTGAATTTGCATGAGAGATGCAGGTGAGGAGAGACGAAGTGATGCAAAAGTGGTGGAGGAAATGTCTTGAGGAATTTTCCCTCAATGCATCTCTGTCCCACTGAAAGCAGTTTTACAACAAAAAACGCCATTCAGTTGCTCTTGAGCGTCTGAATGGCGGTGAGGCCAGCAGTGGCTGTAGGGTTCAAACGATTGTTGCTGAAAGCCATCCCCAGATAAATACATGTTAAAAACAGCCAGCAAAGAGCTGTGATCATCAGCAGGCAGCTGTTCTGCTCAATCACACTTTTCTGTTTTTGAAATAGGTGGCCTTGATCTCAGTTACCATCAGAGATTTGCAAATATGCATCTGAATATTAGTCCATCTTAAAAATGTAGGTAGTTGTTTTGGATAGTAAACTGATAGGGTTATTATTTATAGGAGGGTTGCAGCCCTCATTTACTGCAGTTATAAATGCAAAAGAGTTGCCCCAACACTTTTAAAGGGGCACTCCACCAATTTTACATGTGAATAGCCCATGAAAACTCACTCAGTAAGTTGGGTGGGGCTTGTAGATGACATATTTCTATTGGGCTACACACACCAGAAGCTTATGACTTGCATAAAATCACCTGCAACCATTGTTTTATATGTAAGACTGTCAACCAGTAGCACCTCGAGGCACGTCGTGGTGGGTTTCAAAGTTTGAAAGATGTGGGCATTTTGCATACAGTGAGGGTCTAACAAAGAGTCTAAGAAACCTATAAGCTTTTTATGTTAAAGCTGTTAAAATATACATAGAATTTTTATGGTGAAAACACTAATTGGGTCTTTTAATAGGCCTTTTTTTAAAGCAGTGTCTTCAAGAATTTGGTTTTAACAAATAGTCTTATCTTCAAACTAAATGAAAAATTATAAAATAAAAACATACATTTTTTTACAAAAAAAATCCTGAGAAGAATTAAGAAATCTGGCTCACTTCGAGGTTTTGTTACTTGTTTGCAGAAAGTGAAATCATCTGAACACACTGGTAGTTATTTTTATGCTTGCTGTAAAGAAAAATATTTTCAGCCTTAACAGTGTTTTAAACAGCATCCTAAGTTGGATATTTTCACAGCTCAGGGACTAGCGAGGAAAGCTTTAAACCTCTGCGATGTTTTTATAGCCAAAGCTGAACTTGAGCTAAACGGGGACGCCACCTGTCAGAAGGAGCCATTAATGGGAAATCCCATTACCAGTAATCCTATAGGCCCAGTGGTAAGAGCAGAGCAACTAGTCTCCACTCTCCCTCTCTCTCTGTTTGTCCCTCCTGGCACCGCTGACAGTCGTGCTACCACATCAGTCGTCGTGGCGACAGGCCTGTGAGTGCCAGAGTTAGAAGGGGGCACGACCCCTGGCAAACTTCCTACCCAGGTGGATAAAGAGGCTCACTCAGGATATTAATGCCGCTCCATGCCAGCTGCAGGTTACAGTCACAACAGTAAGTCTTATCCTCTTAGGTCTTGTTTTTCTTCCGAAAGAATGCTGTTCTCTGTGTCTGTTCAACTTCACTGTATTGTCAGATGCAGAGGTGTGTGCTTAATTATCAGCTTGTTTGTTAGCCAGTTTTGATAGTTTCAACAATGTGTTGGATCACAAAATTACCATTTTAATCAAAGAAGAGGCCTTTGTATCAGTGCTGTGCTGCTGTGCTGTTGTAGCAGTGGATCTCAGTCAGCTGTATGAGCAATGTAGACTGTACTGGTGCCAACCAACATGTACTGTAAGCACCAAGTAGGCTACCAAAAGCTGGCACTGAATGTCAGACTTGTAATCTTGTTTACGTACACCCTAAATCCCAGACTTCTACTTCTTCTATTACACTACTTTAGGTTCTTCTATGACTACTTGTGTTTAAAGAACATTTAACATTATCACTAACACTGTTTTGGCAGTTATTTTGGGGGGAAAAAATCGAATAAAACCTAGCCCTTCTAAAGAGCAATGGCTGTGGGGACAAAGGATGTCCTGAACCGTCCAGTCCTGCAGCACAGCAAGATGAGCCTTTAGCTGCAGCTGTTTCTCTGGCCTGCCAGGGTGTTGCGGAGGGCATGACTGACACTGTCCAGGATGGCCTGCACCTTACTCCATGTGCATCTTTCCACCACAGTCCCCAATGAGTCCAACCTCCTGCCAAGCGCTGAGCCAGCCTTTTTCACCAGCTTGTCCAGCCGCCTTGTGTCCTTGTCTGTCATGCTGCCTTCCCAGCAGACCGCAGCATAAAAGAGGACACTTGCCACCACTGACTGATAAAACGTGCAGCATTTTAGTGCAGACGTCAAAAGGCCTAAGTCTCCTTAGGAAAAAGACCTGGCTCTGCCCCTTTTGGTAGAGGGCATCTGTGTTCAAGGACCAGTTCAGCTTATTGTCCAGATGCACACCTAAGCATTTGTGCATCTGCACCACCTCAATGTCCACCCCTCAAATGTTGACTGGCTGAAGAGGGAAAATCAACCACCATCTCCTAGGTCTTGGAGGTGTTCATTAGGAGGCAGTTCTTATCACTCCAGTCACTGAGGGCCTTCGTCAGGCATCTGTACTGCCCTTCCTGCCCACTCCTGATACAAGCCACAATAGCAGTGTCATCAAAGTATTTGTGGATGTGGCAGGACTCAGTTGTTCTTAAAGTCCACTGTGTACAATGTGAAAAGGAAGGGAGCTAAAACAGTCCCCTGTGGAGCCACATTGCTGCTCACCACCATCCCAGAGACACAGTTCCCCAGCCTGACGAACTGTGGTTGCCCTGTCAGGTAATCTGTGATCCAGGAAACAAAGGAGGGATCCATCCCCATCCTTTCAAGCTTGTCTCTAGGTATGGAGGGTTGGATGGTTTTAAATGTGCTTGATAAATCAAAGAACACAAAACTACCTGGCTCATCCAAATGTCGGCCCAGTGGAGCATGTAGAGGACAGCATCGTCCATTCTAATGTGTTCCTGGTACGCAAATTGCAGGGGGTCTAGTGCATGTTTGACATGAGGTCTCAGTAGTTGGAGAAGCATCCATTCCAGGGTCTTCATGATGAGTGATGTGAGGGCCACCAGTCTGTATGCATTTAGCTCGTCTAGGCGCCCTGCTCTGTGTACCGGTACAAAACATGATGTTTTTAGAACCAGGACATCCCCATTTGTAGACTCAGGTTAAAGATCCTATGGAGAAGCTCATCCAGTTGGGCTGCACAGTCCTTAAGCAGTCTTGGACACACACCATCTGGGCTGGCTTCCTTTCCAGGGTGCAGCCTCCCCTGCTCCATCCTCACCTCATCTGCTGTGAAGGACAGGGGAGTGGGCCCAGGTGTGTGGGGAGTTTCAGCTGCAGTGATGGGGGTACAAACATGTGGAGGAGGAGTGGACACTGCAGCTGAAGTGGTGGGAGAATGAACAGGTGAGGCTGTACAGGCGGGGGCAGGGCAGACATTGGCCACAGTGTCAAACCTGTTGTAGAACTGGTTGATTCATTGGTTCATTGGCCTTGTCCACATCACCCACTGTTGCCTGACTATTCTTTTTCTGTAGCCAGTGATAATACGCTACAAATACAAACACAAAGTTAGTGTGTACAGAGCTACAAGGACATGCTGCCGCTCAGCATGGCACTGGCAAGAGAGGAAACCTTTAGTCAAAAGCAGATCAAAAACTCATTTGTGGAACAGTCATGTGGGTCATTTTGGAAAAATTTGTCAAGTGGCCTTTTACTAAAAAACTGCTGATTTGTCAATCACAATTTTGCCAGTTTTAGACTCTATTTTATTCAGGCCCAGTTCTTAAACACCTACTTGTATTTAGAAGAAGGAGTCTGGCTTGTTAGGGGGGGGGTTGTTAAAAAAACAAACAAAAAAAACCTGTTTATATTCCTTAAAGCAATTGTATCACCACCAATCACCATTTGTGCTTAAATCTTAAAAGTCTAAGCCTCGGTAGAATCCATCTTGTGTAAGTTATTCCACAGTAGGGTCTTTTAACGAAGGAAAAGCAGAAGGTAAACCTTTTCTCAAAGGATGATCGATTTTTGTCTGCACTGGTGCTTGTTTTTCACAGTCATAATTTACCCTCCTTTTTTATTTTCCACTTTGCTGCCAAAAAAATCTGTAGATTTTCGCTGCAATCAAACTCAAAGCAGCTCATCTTGTTAATTACTGCACCTTCACCCTGGGAGGAAGAAGCCAGTGGGTGAAATGACTGAATTAAAGAGCTGCACACTCTGGGCTCTCAGAGACAGTGTCATTCTCTTGCTATAAAGATGCAGAAACAAACCTTGACCTTGCAGCGCTGCCAGCAGAGGCAAGGACTATCCAGGCTGCATCAGGCTGGACGCACACAACTCTGAGAGGGGGGTGGGGGATGGCTGGACAAGAGAGGAGAAGGGGTGGAGAGAGAGAGAGAGAGAGAGAGAGAGAGAGAAGAGGGATGGGAGGGGCCGAGAGAGTCGTGTGTAGAGAGTGACAGAGGGGAGGGAGAGAGACAGAGGCAGATAGAGAGAGGGTGGAGAGGGCCCGAGCTGTCTCTCTCTGAAGCTGGAGGTGAATGTGCAAAGATGATCCCTCGCTTTCATGCTGCCAGTGTCCACTCTGTCCCGGGCTGCTCGCTGTCTCTCTCTGCCGGTAGGGCTGCTGCTTTCACTTCTCACGATTCTGTTACTTAAATTTTTCTGTAATGTCATTCTGTTTTGTTGGAAGCGCTTGTGGCATGTGGGTGTGCGTGCGTCCTGTGTGAGGTGAGAATAGAATGAATAGAATAGAATAGAATAGGAGAGGAGAGTGCTGCAGGCTGCATATACACTCTGTTTATACCCGCTGCCCAGGCAGGTGTCTGGCAGAGATGACTGCAGCAGCTGCACTGGCATGCCCCCACCCCACCCTCTCCTCCCTTCCACCACCACCACCACCCTCACCCATTCCCTTTTCCCATCTCTCCCCTGTACTCTGATGTCATGGCAGCTGATGTTTTCACTGGAGGACTCCCACAGCTCGCTGCAAACTAGGGCTGAAGGGACGTTTCAACTTGTCAGACAGTGCCTGGACTGTTGTTGTTGTCCTTTCTGCCCCCCACCCCACCCCTCCCCCCTCCTCCACCCCCCTCTCCAGTCATGCAGAGGCTGCTGTGCTCTCCAAGCAGATTTGCAGATAGCAGGGGGACACAGATTGTTGTTTTTTGTTGTTTTTTTTCTTAAACTCTGCTGCATTCTGCTTCCTTGTGCACTTGGCTACAACACATTGCTGAGCACAGGGCAGCTGTGTGATGAATCCCTATTGATCATTTAAACAGACCCAGGAATAGTTCATTACATCAGGCTGCTCTCTGCTGACCTAGACAACATTCAACTTACAAAGTGGATGGGCTCCTGCGCCGTACTCCCCATTACTGCAAATGAGATGGAGGGTCACCGACAGCAGTCACTCCTCAGCCTTACAGCATTTCTCTTCATCATGCACTTAATACAGTTTAATAGGTTTTAGCAAAGCACACATTAATTCATCAATAATGAGTCTAGGGCTCCAGCCCACGGCACAGGATTATGTGTGACTTGTGTGATCTTGGTGGATATAATTCCATCTCCGAGGCCAGATCTGTTTTTTCGGTTCTTGGTTTATATCCTTGGGGGCAGGATTTTCAGGTTGGGTAGATTATGCAGCATTAAGCTGCTTGGTATCAGATAATTCTACAATGATGAAATCCTCTGTGGTTATGAATCAAAATGGGCTAAGCTCTACTGTTGTTTTATGCTCACAAGTATCTCTGTGTAGTATAGTGAGTTTACCTTTTAAAGGACCAGTGTGTAGGATTTAGTGGCATCTCGCGGTGAGGTTGCAGATTGCAACCAACTGATAACCCCTCCCCCTCTGCTTCCAACTGTGTAGGAGAACCTACGGTGGCCGCGAAACTCACAAAAAACGTGGCCCTCTCTAGAGCCAGTGTTTGATTTGTCCATTCTGGGCTACTATTAGCTCAGAAACATGTCAGTGCAACATGATGGGCTCCACGGAAGGGGACCCGCTCCCTATGTAGATATAAGGGGCTCATTCTAAGGTAAAGAAAACATAACAGTTCTTATTTTCATGGGATTATACATTAATTAAAACATATTTCGGAATATTATATTTAATTTCTGCCAAGTCCATATCGCTAGATGCCACTAAATTTCAGATTCAGTATATCACAGCTGTCAGGCAAGAGGAAATTTGTTTTCTTGTCCAACATTTATGAAAACATTTCCCGCCTGCTTCGAATCCGCAGCTCGGTCGTCCTCAGCAAAACAAAACTGATGATGCAAAAAGTGTTCAGAGAGGATAACACATCCAAATCTCTGCTCCCCACCACCACCCTCAGCTGGAAGAGCCTTTCACCAGTAAAGTGCACTGAAGCATTTTTCATGTTTTAATGCAAAATACATCAGCATGTGTTAAATAAATCATGGGCCCATCAGAGGAGTTTTCAGGAGGAGTATTCAGAGCGAGAGCAGGCAAGGGAGCCAGGAAGCTGTGACAATCGTAATGAGTCATCTCACGTTCCGTTTCAAAGGCAGTAGGTAGGGCCCAACCAATCGGACAGAGGCTTGTTCTGCTGGCCTGTCATTCATTATTACACCAAGGAGACTACACTGCAGGATAATGAATCTGATTGGAGTTTGCTGAGGTTGAATTGAATCAAAATCTAAGACACTGAGTCATCAAAGCTGCTATATGATGTTTGTTTTGATCATTCTAATATTTGAATTGTCCTCTTTGTGTTTGGAAAAATGTGGCTCATTTGAGACAGAGAATGAACAATCAGGCAGCTAGAATGATGTCTTATTTGACATATGCTCAGCGTGAGTGGATAACCCAGCTACCAGATTTGTTGGGGAACACATTGAATATGAGCATCAGTTCAAGCTTCACTTTGTTATGCTAAAGCATGAGGAAGTATCAGATGTAAACATTGGCTTCTACCCATGAGACCTTCTGTGTTGCGTTTTGTTTTCTTTACCTGGACTGATTACCCACCTACCTACAGTATGTTTACATTGTCCTCATGAGCAACCTCTTGTGGTTATGCAAATAATTACTGTCCTTCCTTAGTAGCAAATGAGGAAACAGCATAACATAGTTAGTGCCCGTTCACACCAGAAAAAGCTACAGAGAAATGTATTTGCACATTCTCAAAAAACAGGTGGTGTAAGAAGCTTGGTAATGTTGTGCCTGTCATCGGTTGTACATAGTTTTGTTCGTTGTGAAATGGACATGAAGAGGAAAGCCCTATAGTGGCCTCTCATTTTTCAAAGCAGGGTTATATAAAATTGGATGGTGCAACATAACTAATTAATGCTGAGTATCAAACCTCAATACTTTTTTCATACTAACCAAAATGTATTTGTTACACTGAGTATCAAAAAATACCGAAAGTTAGTGTTGAATGTCTGGTCAGAATTATAAGTGTACACACTGAATAAAAAATTTACAATTTTAGTTTTGTAGAAAAACAGGACTGAGTCTTCAGCAATGCAAGCAGTTCTGTGAGGCTATACTTTCTAAATGTTCATATCAGCGTTCTAACATGCTCACAATGATAATGTGAGCATGAGTGTTGATGCATGTGTAATGTTTACTATGTTCACCATGTTAGTTTAGTGTGTTAGCATACTGACGTGCTAATTAGCACTAAATACAAAGTACAGCTGATAATGATGGAATGTCATGAGTTTTGCAGGTATTTATTTGGCTATAAACCAAAGTATTGGACAAAAATGAAATCTTGACCTGATCATGGCAGTAGATGAAAAGTCAGGAGATCAGTTAATCCTCTGGGGACCATGAATGTGTGAACCAAATTTCACAGGAATCCATCCAGTAGTTGTTGAGATATTTTAAAAACTAAAAAGTCAACCTCTGGTGATCCTCTGACTTTCACCTTAACGTCACCATAAGTGATTAAAATACATTGCCTGGGAACCATAGCAAAATTTTGTGACAATCCATTTTGTAGATGTTGAGGAATATCACAGCACAAGTGAAAAAACACGTCTTCACATTTCACTGGCGTCTTGGTGTTGTAACATTGAATATAACCAAAGAGGCTGCTGTAAATGAGAAAATGCTCAATCCTCCTACATGCCTGACGTAAATATGATTATTTTCAGGTTACCAGTACTGTCATCCACTGTACAGACACAGTCCTCTGCCTCAGATGCTCGGTGATAAGATGTATGGTTCAGCCAGTGTGCTATGCGGATTACAGGCTGTTTATGCATGCCCTGCACTGGCCCACTGGGTCTCTGGGATTGGTGTCAACAGGTTGCCATAAGGCTCAGTAACATGTGGCAGGGAAAAGCTGGAGGGGATTATTCTGCTGGTGCTCGCTCTGTCTCTTCCAATTATTACCACAATTACTGTCAACAGACATAACAGCCGTACTAGTGACGCTGTACATTGTGAACGATGGTGTGTCATAGTGTTTTAGTTTCACTATTACAACAAGGCAAGTCAGCCAGGACACTACACAAGAGAACATTCTACATGTTATTACAAGCTGTGACTGTAGTGATGTTTCAGAATATTAGAAGATTAGGGTGGTAGTTTGGGATCAATTCAGGCTGCTAATTGTGGAGACATTTAACAGAGAAATCATTTGAACTTTGCCTTTTCCACATTTTGGATGTGTAATTTGTGTCTGTAGAGTGCAATATCTCTCTCTGAAGGAGATTATTTCAATCTCAGATCGAGGCAACCCACAGGCTCATGGCTCACTGCTACTGCTCTGAGCTAATAGCAGCTCTCACTGTAGCATGACCATCTCAGGCAAATTTATGCAGCTGGAGAGCAGAATGATAGGTCTTCACTGAAAACATGCACATATGTATGTAAATATGTGTCAACTATGTATGTACATCAAAATATGCGAGAATACATAGATGAACCTTGTTGTGACTGTGATTGGCCTCATCCAGTGGGATGTATTAAAATAAATACATAGTATGGCCTATGTGTTTTTATTCACACAAACTGAATGGAGCTTTCACAGTGGGCACACTTTTGCTCGAGTCTTGCCAAGGAAAATGTAGACTCAAGTTTGTGCTTTGCACTCGACATCTGTGGAAAAGCTCACTCTTCTCACATGAAGTTTGTTGTGGCACATAAAATGTTGTGTATTTCAGCATGAACTTTATGGGTTTAAAAGCCAACCATTTGGTAAACAAGAGCTTGAGTTGGGGTGCCCTGGTGGCCTCTGGGATTAAGGCACTGACCATGAATTTCAGTGTTTCTGGCTCGAGTTCGGCATTCCCCGTCTCTAATTTTCTCATTGCTCAAAAGTGAAACATCTTCTGTGCCTTTAAAGCTGTCTCCCAACAACATAGCTGAAAGTATGTAATATATTAGAGGCGTGGAGCACATGGTATTAGAAGCAAGTTGGAGTTGTGTGTTTTTCCACTTTTGGTAAATCCCTGCGTTTGTAGCTCATGGTAGTTGTGGCTTGGCTGCCGAACGGCGGTGAAGAAGGCTGCCATATGTTCCTGGCAAAGGAAAACACTTCCAGAGATGAAGATATTCCACTTCCAGAGGAGAGGTGATGTACTGCAGGATGCACCCCTAGATTAGAGCTGCTTGGATTTCATGGTGAGCAAATAACTGCTCTTTTCCAGACTCACTCTTGTCATTTCCCATCAGATGAGAATTGGATTTGATTCCTACAACAGACTTGGGGTCAGAGTTACAGATAATTCCTGGAGTATGTTTTATACTCCACTCCAGATGGATGGGGTTTACTGCATCTGGCCAATCCAGGTTGGCTCTTAACTGTTTATAAGAACAATGAGTGAATGAACTTGAAATGAGAAATATTTTTGCTGTGATTGCTTTAACTTTCTGGCTTTGATTTCCTTGTGGTAATCCCCACCCAACTGGCACCCAGGCAGCTTGAACAACAATGAGAAATATTTGCAAGTTCAGTTTGGTCTACAGCTTTGTTTTATGTGTTTCCCCTAAATCTCGGGGAATATCTAGTTTCCAGATGAAAGCAGAGATCTTTATTGTTTAAACAGTTAATGGCACAAAAATAGAATTCCTCAGTTTAGTATACACCTGACAAAGTCAAATGGCTCCAGTTCAGTTCTATCCCATTCTGGTGATAATCTCTTTGAATGGAAAAGAGGCATTATGGTTTTATGGTGTGCAGGTAACCTCAGGGAAGGGAATGGAGACACAGTAGGGAGGAGTGCACCTACCTGGCGATTACGTTAATGCCGACAGGCCCTGTCAGGTTGTTAGGATGTCTGTTTGGCAGATATTCAGAAGCCACAGTCATCCCCTCAGGACACAGAAACTCCTGTTACTCTTTTGTAGAAAAACATTATTAACATCATCAAAAAAAAACAAAAAAAAAAACAGCCAGAGGTACGGTAGTCATCAGTGCTTCCCAGTCCACTCTCTCCACCTACCACTGCCGAGCACAGGTTGACAGATAGCTGGTAGGATGTGGGGCTCAGCTATTCTAGGAAGCTGCTGACAAATGGTTGAAATGGAGGCCCTCAAAAGTAGTTTCTGGAAAATGATGACTGGAATAGATTTAAAAAATGTTCCTTCCTGTTCTTTTTGACATATAGTGCTATTCACCATCTCATCCTTAAAAACAATTCCCAACCTTTCCTCTTCATGACATCCATATTTTTCTAGCTTGGGGAAATAACTTCTGCTGACTGTCCAAATCATATTTCACTGGAATGGAAAGTTGCTGAGATTTTAGTGCTCCTCCTACACATAAATGAAACTGATCCTTCCAACCGTGCTGAGGCTGTACATTAGAGGTTACTTACTACTCTGACACATGGATGAAACAGGTTAGCTGCTTTGCATTTACAGATAATGCACATACTGTTCGTATACCGTCATCGGTTTATCATGAAACTCAAATGAAGCAGAAGCATCCAGATTCCCTTTCTTGGAAAAGCAGCAGTCCTCCCCTCACAACCTGTAACGTGATCATTTACTAGTGTTCTTTGGTAATGCTTATTTCGTAGAACACCAGCATGACTTGCATGTTTGAACACCACTATGCTTGTCTGCTCAGATTTGTCATGTATTGGAGGTTTAGCGGAGGAATCTTTTGAGATGAGTACATCCTTGATGACCTCAGAAAGTTGTTTCTGTCTGGAGATACAAGAGGAAGTGTTGGTTCAAAAGGTTAGTGGAGGTCACATGTGAAGAGGAAGTGCTCAAGAGGAGGAAATGGATCTCTAAGGGCAGAGAGAGTCAACCAGAGGCTTCACAAGGTCTGAGTGCTAAGCAGATATTAATAAAAGTAAGCATTTTTGTGGCCCCTGCTTGGCCCAGTCTTAGAAAAGAACAGATTGTCTACTCTAGAATGTAGAAGAAAACTAATCTTCCTATTCAGCATGTGTTGTCTTGAATTTCTTAAGAATAACTAACATTGCCTCTGTCTCAGTTACCCTACTGGCATTGTATTTGTTGGTATGCATGAGGTATACTTTGGACCGGTTTGTGTTGCTCATAAAGACTAATATTGACAGCTCTGCCAGATGGGACTCACAATTAGTCTAATTACAAATGCTGCACAGACCTACAGGACAGATTCCGCTTGGCAACATAGGTCGGAAATGCTAATGCAGCGCTTGCTGGCCTAGCAACAGTTTGATGTTGCCGAACACGATTTAAGGTGTCCATATCTGAACCTGCGTCAGCGTTTTTATGTGAAGTAAATGATGCAGATTGACGGCAACATATGGCAGAGGACTCTTCTGGAGTATTACGGATTACACTCAATGGAGGATATGAATTGCAGTCATATGATTAGGCTACAGCATTAGTTTTATGTGTCTGCAGATTGTGTAATGGCTTGTAAGCTCCTCACTGATAATGCCTCAGGACAGAAGCCAGGCGTCTTAGAGTGCGGAGAGATACTGTGCAATAAGAGTGTGCATACACATATTAATACTTGACTTACTACTTACTACAACTTACTACTTACACTCATTTGGATAACGAGCTGCTTATTTTGTACATCTAGCAAACATGAAGCTAAATAAGCATTCATTTGAAGTCATGTTCCTGGCCACCTCATAAATGTAAGTCCCAAATTCATTCCACACACTTCATTTCGCTCTGTTTGGTCTCCACCAATTCCTGAGGAAAAATATCTGGCTCTTTAGCTGCTAGACATGTGACTTTCTTCCCCAATTACTTGACGCTGGGCAGGTAGTGTACAGTGGGTGTATCAGAGCTTTTTCACAGAAAACAGGCGCCTGCTGCTGCTGCTGGAAGCATGGTTGGTGAGAATGGTGAAATTGAACCACTCAGTAAATGTGCCATTAAACCAAAACCAAAGCTAAAAGTGGCAAAAAAGCTAGGTAGAGCTGAGGGGAACTACAGAGTCGGGTGATAATTCTGCTTGAGTTTGTTACTAAACGTGAGGCCTTTCACATTATATGTACCAATTTGATCATTGTTATCATGTAGAATATTTATTCATAGCACTTTAAGTAATGGAAGGGAGTGTGCTTTTTTGTAGCATAGATCATGTTAGTGAGTAAAAACTGACTAAATGTGCTTAGTCTTTTTCTGTCTCAGTATTTTTAGGGCAATCGAGATGGAAGAACCATGAAGTACTTTTGTGGCTCACTCTATCAGTGCTTAAGTATTTTTAATTTGATTTCAGAATGGAAATTCTATTCAGCCTCTCAGACTATTCAAGTCACTCATATGCTGTCCCATGAACACTGAGCTATATTTGCTCCTTCACTATTTAACTGTAACTCAGTGGGAGAGTCCCACACTGAACTACTTCCCTCTTTCTTTAAATTCACCCAGAGTGTCAACTGACAGGAAGAGAAGGGAGTTCTGGGTGTCGTGTCCAACACTTTTAAGACTGGTTATGTGATAGCATGTTTTGCAGTAAATAAAATGGAGAACTATTTGGTGTCAGATGAATGACAGTCAAACTGATGTGACAGCACAGAAGAGATAATTATAGGAGAAAACACAGCATAGAGTTTCAGTTTTAGGAGGGTGCCATTGGAGGCCAAAAATAATCCCCAATCAGCCAGGGTAATCAAGTGTGTCACACCAGACTGCCACTCCCTTCCCCTGACAGGCAGGCACACACAGCCAGCACAACGCCATCACACAACCTTTCTTCCATTTCAGCCTAGCAGCTCTCCTTGGCAGAGGTGAAAACTCCAGCAGGAGGGCAGGGGGACATGCAGGAAGGAGAAAGGCAGCCTTTATTGCAGATGCCAACATCAACAGCACTCAGAGCCAGTGTGTAGACAGAGGTGCTGCCTGTCCTTCAGTAGCCTCAGTGTGTGTTCTGCACCACAGAGGAGGGACGGGACAGGACAGGAGCTGGCAGCAGAAAACCAGGCAGGGTGGTGCCAACGAGCCACACAAACCATAACTAGATCGACACTCCTCTGGAAATCCACCAGAGTGAAAGAGAGGAGTCCTGCTGTCAGTGCCTGTTTGGACATCTTTCTGGAATTTAAACTTTTTTAGTTCAGGTTATACTAGAGAAGAATACTATAGACACAGGCCTGGAGTCAGCTGTACTTTACTTGAGAGAACAATGAAGGTAGGTTCATGTCTTACATCCTCACTGTCGATTTGTTTTTGTTAAATCTCTGGTATCTCTGGTATTCCTTTAAGAAGTAGGCTACATGGGATGCTGTTTTCCTTTGAGAAACTATTTTGTCATAACACAGGATGACATTTAATTTTCTTTGTTAGTCTAACACCTTACATATTTTCATTTCCTTTCCTGTCTGTGTCTGTGACATTTTGGGGACTATCCTGTTAGGCCTGAACCAGATGGGTTTCGGCTCTTCCCCTTGTGGTAGATAATAGATTATCCCCCCTTTGTGTTTCAATCCTGTGCCTTGCAGCAGATGATGTACAGCTGCTCCTCCTGAGAGTCCCATTCTTTTCCGTCACTTGGATAAAATGTCCTTGAAAGCAGCAGGGGCAGCAGGCGGATCCATAGTCTGTCATGACCAGTCAGCAAAGATCTCAGACTGCATAATTTTGCCCTGATGGCCCTGCTCAGAGCGGACAGTAGAGGGTACTGCCCATCAGTCACTTTAGCAGCAGAGCTGCCCACTCTGTGCCAGTGATGAGCAATGGATGGTAGGGCAGGGACATAAGGGGAGATGGAGAAAGAAAGAGGAGGTAGGGCGGACCTGTAGGGGTTATGCAGCAAAGTCTCACCAGCTGGCTTCCGCCTCCCTCCATTTCTCCCTTCTTTCCCTGTTCGCCTCTGGCCTGGTCAATCCATCATACAGCGTACAGAGTGGTGGTGGAAGGGGCAAGTTTGTGGCCACTGACACTGTCAGGACAGACTTTCCTATAGTGTTGTCAAAATAAGATAAATTTAAGAACCACTATTTCACAAAGAAGTAACTTTGTGAAAACGTTTAATTCAGTATCGACTTATATACGTATAAACATTCAGTGGTTTCACCCAATACGTTCTGCGTACGTAAACGTAAACCTAATTTCACATCTGCAGGGTAACAGAGTAGGAAAAAAAAGTTGGAACACAGGGACACAGTTTCTGCAGAAGGGTGTAAAAAACTATCAAACTTTCAACTAAATAGTTTGATGTACCTGATGCCAGGAACAAATGATTTTACAAACAGAGCTGATGACAGACCAAAGGCAGACACCACCAATGTACTGAGTCAGGGTCGGGGTATTTGTGTAGCTGTTAATCACTGCTCCAGACACCACACAATGTTGGACTCTAAAGGAGAGCAAAAAATTGAAATGACCTATGAAAACCTCAAATTAAATTTATAAACTCCTGCAAATGTGTAAAAGATGCAGCAAAGCTGTCCAACACGTCAGCATTTCACTGACTATTCAATTATTTTATGTTGTTTTTCATGTTGTTTTACTAGTGCAGAATTTTTAGGCATAAGCAGAAATTTGAGGGTGATCATGCCAAGCCCGTTTGGTTTGGAGTCAAACTGCTTGAGTTTGCTCCTTTTATTTGGATCATATGGGAAAAATCAGGTGGCAGCAAATAACCACCATGAGCCAGCTGTGGAAATTTAACTTTCCCTCCTCTTCCAAGACTACTTCATTGTTGTTAGGAATGAGAACTAAATCAATATGAATTCAGGAAATGACCACAAACTGCAAAGTTTTATTGGTTTAAGGAGGCAGATGTTGAAATTTGATACACAGAAGTGCCCTAAAGTTCAATGCAATAAAGGACAGGAAAGGACTAAGTGGACTCTAACAGTCAGCTACTTTCCCATGTAATAATAACCAGTATGAACACAGGTTAATTTTTTTCTTTTAGACGTTTAAATATGTAAATAGTGATAATAAGAACACAATTGTTGTATGTTTAGTTAAAGTTACTGAACCTGGTATCTGCTTTGTTGAGGACAACAGAAAGAAGTCCAATATTCACTCTTTTAGCTCTGTTTTTGGTCTTCATCAACTCCTGAGGGAAATATCTGGCTCTTTAGCTGCTAAATGCTCCACTACATTCACCAGCTAGTCTGCAGCTAACTGTGTCTGTTTGCCATTTCGTGCTGAGCAGGTAGTGTACAGTGGGGTTTTTAGCGCTTTTTCCTCTGAAAACAGCTGCCTGCTGTAGCTGAAAACAACACTATAGGAGCTGTGAGAGTGAACCAAAACATTAAAGTTGCAGCCGGACAGCTAAACAATGAGCTGGACCTTGCTATAAAGCTCCATAAAGCCAAGAGGAGCTGCAGAATCACTGATAATTCTCTGTAGGTTTAGTTTGCACATCACTACAAGAAACGCCTCTTACATTACGAATTATCATTTGATACATTATTGTAAAAAATACTGATTATAGATGCTTTCATATTAGTAAATGCAGTGTCATTGATCCTGATCACTGCTTTTGTGCAGCAGTGAACTGAGGAAAGAACAAGAGAGGAAGTAAAAACTTTATCAGACTGGTGATATTTTTAGTGTTCGTGTCGTGAACTGACTCTCCCTAGCTGGTGCAGAAACCTGTCCTCTTTGACTTTAACTTGCCTCATTTTTTCCACTCCCCTCTGTATTTTTGTGTTTTGTTTTCTCCTCCTTCACACATAGCCGGTGTCCCGCCATTCTCAGACACAGTCTGAGCACGCTCAGCCGGGCTGCTCGTCCTGGAATAGCAAAATGTTTATGAATACTAATGAAACAGGAGCTCATCCACAGCCTCAGGTCTACGTCACTGTGAGGCTCTCATCTGTTTTCAGTGCAAACTAAACATGTCAGGATCTGCTGTGTGTACGATGAGAGGCACAGGCATGTCTTCACAGCACATGACTGATGATGAATTGTGTGAGAATGTAAGCTTCTTCTTCAATGAATGTTATCTAGTATTACTTGGTAGGCTAAAATCTGATTGTTATGGAGTTTTTTATGGACAAAGTCTCAGTGAGTTGGACTTCCTGAGCCTGCTGATGATGCAGTGTCACACTCTGTATCTATAGAGGACATCTGAAAAATGCTTCCTGTCTTGAATCATCAGATAGCATCAGGGTTTGCTGGGATTGTCTGCACGGCGTTCAGACCTGGCAATAACAAACACTGAAGATAGGAACTGATGATAAAAAACTCAAGCCTGCTGTGGAGCAGCAATACAAAAAGTAAAATCAAGCACCATATAAGGATTTACTCTACAGCAGTGTTTTTCAATCCTTGTCCTGGGGCACCCCTACCCTGCATGTTTTTAGATTCCTCCAACACACCTGATTAAAAAGAATGGATCATTTCAATTCTGATTTGGGCCACTTTCATATGTGGTCCTAAATCATATACAGGTCTGATTTTTTGCAATGTGACCTCAGTCTGAACAGTCATATCAGAATTCATGTGACTTCACGTCACTTCAGCCAATACAACCCAACTCCTACGCGCTTTCTCAGGGAGATGTGACGCCTGAACTGAGTGTCTTGCCAGGAGAGTCCTGTGGAGAGCTGCTGACAGATGTAGTTAAAATCATCAATGCCCTTGATATCCTGAAACTTTTGATGAAATCTGTGAAGCCATTCAAGTCACGATCCCACCACTCATGGCTCCAACTCTGCATCCACACGCTCAGAAGTAGCAGCCGTTGCTACACAAAAACACATAGTTAAAGCTTTAGCTCTCTTTCTCCTCAATCTCATCCTCGTTATCATCTGCTCACAAATTCGCTGGCTTCCACTGCACATCAATTTATATGTGAAACTGTAAGCTTCCATGTTTACTTCCGTACGATAGCGTGCTGCATGTGACGTCTTTCTTATTGTTCTTTTGCACATGCAGGTCAGTTCAGGACCATGGCCAGATTACACTGGAATCTGATATTGGCCACATTTAAAAAATACAGCCAAACAAAAAAATTGGATCTGAGCAATAAATCCAAATTGAGCACTAAGACTAGCCTAAAACATGCGGGGCAGGGGTGCCCCAGGACCAGGACTGAAAAACACTGCTTTACAGTATGCCTGGGAATGACATTAACTGATTTTTGAGGCAGAGGCAGAGCTACACCTTATTTTCTCCATCTGAGATTCAATCTGCCTGGATTACTTAAAGGATTAATCCAGTTTATTACAATTTGGGTCTTTTTAGAGTTGTTTTGGCCTCCATCAGTAGTAATAACATTGTGGTCACGAAGTTAATTGCTGAGATCTGGGAATGCAGCAACATTTCTTAAAAACATCAGGTTTAAACAAACCTGCAGGTTAGTCAAACCTGTTTGGAAGAGAAAACAAAGGCAAATGTAAAATGGTTAACTGAGGGTCTTAAAAATCCTACATTTCTTTTTGCTTGCCATAGGCAGCAATGTTAGTTATAAAATGTTTTGTTTTTTATGCAAGTGCAGGCTGTCAGGAGATTGTGAAATTATACATATATTACAAGTATGATTGGTGTGGCAGTGGATTGTGTGTGTGTGTGTGTGAGGCTGGTTAATCCTTTTGTGTGGAGTTTCAGTCAGTGCCATCAGATCTGTAGCAAGCACTGTCGCTAGTGCTAGCTAGCTAAAAGCTTGTCATCTCATAATGGGCAAGTGCAGTCGAGTCAAATCTATGATGTTTTTGTATTATGAACAACTTATCAACTTTGATTTATGTTGGAACATTTTGCTGACATTGTTCCAGACATCTAGCCTTATGTAAAATTTACATCTGGACCTTTAGGTAATTGATTATTTTTTAATTATTTCAGTAGTTTTTTTTTAATTATATTAGTAGGAATTATTGATACACACAGCTGGAAAGTACTGAAAATGTGATGCATTCAATGGTAAATAATTATAGCTCTTATCATTCCCACTGGTTTCCCTCATACTTTTTGTACCTTGGCCAGTATGACTATGAAACAGGTATTAAAATGTGTTCTATGTTGTATTATAAAGGTCTTAAAAGTCTTAATTTGGTGGACCCTACAAAAACTCACACTTTCTGTTGTAAACATCGATCAGTTTACAGACAAACGGTGTCCGTACTTAACGTAGTGGTGCAACACAGTTTTCTTGTACAGTGAGGGATTTAGCAACATCTCAGGTGTGTTCACTCTAAATTAAGTGGTTCAGATAATCTGGCTAAACTGTTGGTTTGTTTACAACCTGTCTGAACGTGTGTTAATTCCCCTGTGTGACGTCTTTTTAGCCACATTGCTGTGCTCCCAGATCTCAGCAGGTAACTTGGTGGGTACAATTTTATTATAACTGGATAAAAATGATGGCCAAAACTAGGAAGATAAAACCCACGTTGTGACAAAGTGGAATTATCCTTTAAACATATCTCAGCCTCCCTCTGCTCAGTATTTACTTCTCAGTACAATGCTGTGGGTTAATGGTGTTGGTTTGGCACCAGAGCTTAGAAGCAGCTCAGGAACAGCCTGGAGGAAGAGTTACGGCAGGAGGATTAGCAGAGATAAGCTGAATAACTGCACCCTGGTCAGAGAGGCTACAACAGCAAAGCATAAACATTGAGCAGATTTGATGCCATATGGTCATCAAAATAACATCAACTGTGTTTTCATCTGTCACTTCCTGACTCTGCAGCTCGCTTGCTTTATATAGAGTGTCTGTTTGAGTGCATTCACTGGGTGCACAAATAGATGCTTGCATGCATTTGGTATTTATCTTTAAGTAAGTGATGTGTGATGTGTGTTCTATGTATTCTGCACTGACCCAGAGCAACATACATGTGCATCATGGGAGTCAGTGGTTAGTTAAGTTAATCCTCCCTCTGTCCTCCACTTTCTCTCTCCCTCTCTGTGGTGGAGAGGCTCGAGGCTGAGAGGGCAGGGCCTCCGCCTCCCTCTGAAGGCCACACGTGGGTGGGTTCTGAGCTCAGGGATTACAGGGTTGAATTGAAGCCAAACAGCTTTACAGCGGACAGCCAGAGACACATTCAGCCTGCTGGCCAGGGCCAGGGCCTCGCTCAGTTTGGGGTGTGGGTGATGCAGCTGGGGCAGTCACTGCAGAGATCTTTGTTTTCATGTTAGAATGAACTTATTCCCCAGTGTCTGTAAACAGGACACGATGCTTACTCAGGAGATAATTATAAATGTGCCCGTCTGTTGTTGGTGTGCCCTACGCACTTGTGAAAACATGCTACAGTCTTTGCTCCCAGTCGGTGTAGGGTAATGGAAAACAGTGTTTATGACTGCACTCTTTTAATTCTTGTTTAAATAGCTTGCCTGTTGTTTGTGTACATTTTGTTCTGGCTCATAATTAAGGTGAGGTGGATTGTAAACAGAATCCGGTCAAATATGATCCCATTTTTCAAGCCACAACAAGTACTGTAAAACCAACCCTGGAAACATAAATGCTGCCTTGGATCACATTCACTGACAATATTTTTTTCCAGTCCAGGAAGTGTTACTACACAAAAAATCATGAAGTGCGTTTCCAACCACCTGTTTTTATGTTCATTTTCAATGTGCACAATTTGACTAGGAACGCCGGAAATTTGAAGAAAGGTCAAAATAATGCAAAACGGTTCTTACATCTGGCTGAGGTGGAAAACGTACTGATAAAAACAAAACATGACAAAGTGCAATGAAAAACAGACAAATGAGCAAATAAATCAAGACTCACATGAAACATGTGACTTATACATCACTCAAGCTCAAAATAGCAACAGACAAAAACATCAGATCCATGTGGAGACTGATAAAGACACTGTAACATTCTTCAAATTGATACATGAATAAAATGACATATTTCCATTACATTTTCCACATGGCTTTCTGTTTTTAATTATGTCATCTCATTGCACCCTCTTCCTCTGCAATGGTTTGATAGCATTGGACTAAAGAATAAGCAGCACTAAATGTTTATCTTTTTGTACCTAATTCCTAATATTCACAGTAGTGCATTAATTCACATTTTCTTTTGACGATTTTCTGGAAATCTGGTTAAAATCTGCACTACATTTGGATGACAGTTGACTAGAGTTTGCATCCTGCTTTTGTTTAGGTTTAGGCTACTAAAGTTAACTTAACCTAACTTACCTGAAATATTGTGATTTTGGTTAAATATTGAAAAACACAATTCATCTCATGCAAGTCAGCATTGATTTTTTCAATTTTCAACCAAGATCACAGTCATTCCCTAACTTAAACCAAATGGGTTGCCATAAAAATGATTAAAACATGGCTTTAGCTGCCACAAGCGGATATTACAGAACAACAAATGAATCTAATTTTCAGATATGTTCTGTGTGAAAATTTTGTGACTCATTCATTAAAGTTGGCAAAAAATTTAATCTGGGCGACATTACCCAGCTCTCAAAACTTGCAGTTGCAAATGAGTAGCATATACATATCATTTCTAGGGGGCAGGGTTGGTAAAGCAAAGGATGTGTCAGTTTACTGGGGCTGCAACAAATAGCCTATTCTCAATATTGATTTATTTGTCTATTTTGAAAACTTGAATCAATTATTCATTTCATGATATATATTTCAAGCCATATTTTTACCACTATTTATGGCCAGCATTTTTTCAGCAATCACCATTCAATGTGTTTCACTCTAAGACCCCAAAATACTAACTTATAATGATATAAACAGAGAACAGTAGCAAAATCTCACATTTGTGAAGCTGGAACTGGTGAATGTTTTGCATTTTTGTGTGATTCAGCACTAGAGCCTACATTAATGACTGATTGTTTCCCATTATGTGGAGCAAAACACAACCTCAGCTGCATTATATTGCTCCTGTGTGATATGATGCCATGTAACTGCATATTTGTCTGAACTCCCTGTTGAAGATTTCTCTCCCCAGTGCTTCTGCGTGGTGAATCTCAGTGAGCTCCTTATGTTTCTAATCAGTGCTGCTGTTGTTTTCAGCCACAGTCCATAGCATCTGGGGAGGTGGACGTACAGACACATTTGTCTCCAGCTATACCACTGCACAGACTGGTCAATTTACTTACCAAGCGGAGCAGAAAATGCAGTGTCTGTCAATGACTCTATTTTTGTCCCTGCTGGATGAGAACCAGTCTCATACAAGATGTGAAATTTATCACTGCCGTGGGAGTGGCACATTGTCACGTGAATGTAGGAGGTAGAAGGGGTGTGTAGGAGGAGACCAGGGTCTTTACTGGTGGTTATAGTCAGACCAGAGCTGTGACACCCTCTGTCCGGCCTGCTGAGGAGCTGGAGCTGGTGTACGGATTAATGCAAGGGCGACAGATCCTGCTGTTTCCACTTCGGAGTCTAGACAGAGTGTGACAGGTGTGTCTGTAACACAAGCCCCTTAAAAGAGCTGTCCGGGGTTGAGCTGTCTCTCTGCAAACTCACTTGGAAAGCACTCAGTCGGAATTATTCAGCTACTCTAGACGGACCAGCTGTTTTCTGAATTCCTCAGTAGCTTTTAAACTCTGATCGATAGATTACAGACAAATTGTGAAGGAGCACAAAACAATCAGTGCAGTAACATGGACACAAATATATTTAACTGAAATTGTCATGTCAACACCTCAACCATCTGATTTTGGCTAGTTTCACTGCATTTTGATAACTACATTTAGATATTCTTGTCATGTACACAGCCCAGCCTGATTTCTTCAGGTGTTGTGATTCTGCACATGCACCTCAAAGATCATGATGGTGTGTTTGAAAAACCAGCAACATAGTTAGCAGTGGTGGAATAATAAGACTTTACTTTGTCTTTACAGCTAACACACTAAATAATGCAGTTTATATTTAAAGTCTCTGCATGTAAATCTATCAGCCTGAAAAACAAGAAGCACTAACAAAGACCTTTCCTTTCATGCTCTACAGTACACTGTAGTTTGACCTTTCAGGAGATACATTTCTTGCAGAACAACAGCTGGCACAGTGACTTCCTGGAGTCGTTTTGTCACCGTATAAGGTTGCCAGGGGACCAGCAGACAAGCTGCACAGAATTACTCAGCGGATTAATAAACTGTTGTTCATCAAGAAATAGTTCCACCACATAACACTCCCTAAAACCACAAATTGTTGTTTTTACATGGAGGTTTTTCTACAGATTTAACAAACAAGCTTTCCTGATTTTTTTTCTTGTTTTTTGCTACACTGAAATGGTAGTTTTGGGGGTTTTTTTTAACCTAATGATTTTATGACTTGTCTTTTTTATTTTGCTGCCTTTGTGAAGCACTTTGTAACGTGGATTTTGAAAAGTGCTCTATAAAAAAAGATTATCATTATTTTATAACATGTTAATTAATGAACTTTTTGTCTGTATTTTTGAACTTTGGGCAAAGCAAGCCTAGCTGTTTCCCCCTGTTTTCAGTCTTTATGCTAAGCTAAGATAATCACCTGCTGTATGCTTAACGCACAGACATGAGAGCAGTGTCAATCTTCTCATCTGAATCTCAGTAAGAAAGTGAAAAAGTGGTATTCACCAAAATGTTGTTGTTTAAACGTAAAGTACTGCCATAGGTAGTATCAAAAAATACACGTTTGCAAGCAGCAATGGTCGCTGCTAGTCCCTGACACTGACATGAAAGCAACAGCCATTTCTCACCAAGACTTTACTTTGATCCTCTCCAAACAAAAATAAATACCATGACAGAAACTGTAATGACAATATTTACTCACTTGGTGAGGTATGGAAGCAAGCCCTTAGCAGGCTGCCACTTATTGTGTCAAGTGCCCAACCACTACCATTGGCAGATGTGAAGTTTAACTGAGTGGTACACCAATCGAATAATAATTTAGGTGAACCACGAAAGCAAAAGGTGGTTTTATCTTCCTTTTTCAGTATGATTGCTGGGCCTCATGTAATCTCTGGCCATTGCAGTTCAAACTGTTTTCCAGTGGTTATCTACCATTGCCATTTTGGAGACGCTGCCCATTTCTGTGACAATTGCTGTGAGTCCACATATCATTTTATACTTGTCACAGAGCCATGGTATGTTGACACCTGCCTCCCCTTAAGCATATGGCACAGTTTCAGACATAACTGTGAGGTAAAAATACATCACGTGTCTCCTGACTACTGTACAGTCTGCCTATCCACTGTCAAGATAGAAATGAGAGGGACAAAAATAACCGAAGGTCTGATCAAAGGCAGCTGCCTCAAGCTATCCTGCTCTGCATTCAAACAGATGTAGTGGGTGTTAACTGCTGTAGCTTTACCTTAAGCTTCATGGTCATGATTAATACCAAAGGGAAGTAGTTTGCTTAGATATTGTTGGAGTGGGTTGTCGTGTAAATTAGTGCCTACTTTAAACTAAACTCTGATTTGATTGGGCCATAGTTCAAGACTGCTGAGAAAGGCTTGGAAAATGTAATCTCAGGCCTTATTGGTGCAACCCATTTTTCAGCTTGGGGTCATGCAAAAATGAAATTTTCTGGCCCCAGTCGAGCTGTCCTTTGAGCTTTATGGTAAGCTTTGTCCAGAGTTTCACTTCCAGAATGGAGGGTCAGGAAATGTTTGTCTGCATTTGTCTGCAGATCATCTTAACTCCCTTTGTAATTAGCTATTATGAACTCTACATTCTCACTAGTTCTGTCTTTTGCACTTTACATGAACCTTCACCATATGGGAGGCATTTTGCTCCTTTTTATTGAGCTCTGTAATGACCCATAAGAGAGGCATTCTGCACCAACTCCCTACTCACTCATACTTATTATATACTGTAATTAGGATTATTTTCCACACGATACAGCGTCATTAGGAATTGGTTTTCTTGAGGCACTGAAGATGTATGTGCTTCACTAGAGGCTCCAGTACAGAATCAGACATCTTGAGGGCCTTCCAGTGATGGCGGCTCTCTACCCAATCCAACCCTATTAATGTAGCTATGTTATCACAGAGTTTTACGCTACATGGTTGCCTTGGTTTGATAACATCTTTGGTCCACTTGATACACGCCCGTTGTTTGGGTAATGATGTCATTAGACGGAAATAGATAGGCTCCTCACTGCTTTACTTTTTGGGCTGAGGCAGGGGAATAGGAGTGGTTGGAAATCACCCTAAACATCAGCACAGAGATGGGTGGAGATGTGAGTCAAACATTCCCTATTAGCTTGGATGTTTGTTTAAAGGATAGTCCGGCGCTTCAACTGGCCAAGCAGCTGTAGCTTGTTCTGCATCGTCTGTTGGAGTCCTGACGACCGTGATAGTGATAATATCTTGTTAAGCACTCCTTTTCAGGCCTTTCATTAGCAGTTGTAAGCTCAGTAAAGTGGTGATTGTCAGAGACTGCATATGTATGCCATATGAAGCTGAAGGTTGACAGCTGAACAGCAGTACCTCCACAGTCACAGCAGCTAAAATGGTATATCCAGGGGTTTCCCCAGGCTTCATCCTTGCCACCCAGATCCTCTTGCTATTAATAAAGCTCATCTGACACTATGACCAGAGCTCTCCCATTTTTGCTTCTTACTCGTTGTCCCTTCCTGTTTAAGACCCTCCTCATCTGTGGGGCACCAGTGCTCCCGCTGCCACACGACCCAGTTTCCTCTGGAGGAATTCCCTCCCTCTTCCTGAGAAATGCCCCTCCTCACAAAACTCTGAAGGAAGGCCAGAGCTAGAGAGGTGTCCAAGAGTGAAGCTTTCTGAACGCTGTGTGGTTAGGCTGCAAAGCAACATTTAGTCCATGGATGGAGTAACAAGGAGCTAAATCTATTGGTGATGGGTCTGGTGTAGGTGCTCAGAGGGCAACATGTGGTGTCTGCAGTGTGCCTCTGACAGGACTCAGTCCTTACTGGAGCTGGAATCAGACAGCTGGTAAGCCCAACTTTCAATGTGTGCATGCTGGTGCTGTGTGTACAAGTTGACACTTTTAATAGTTGCTTGATATGTACTTAGTCTCTGATTTGGCTCTGAATTTGTCTCATGATGCAGGTTTTACATTTAACTAATGGTCTGTCCTGTATTCAGGGACTGCTGCCAGACTCAATTGAGAAAGCATCTATTAATGTCCAACAAACTGCTGTTAGTGCTTATTGGATGAATTGCCTTTAATGCGGTGGTTTTTGTGCCAGCGTAGAGCTGCTGATGAAATTCACAAGGAGTACACTTTGTGTAAATCAAGTGTGCTTTATTTGCGATGCAGTAAAGGATCCTCCATTAATGAGTCAGTAGCTGATTTTCCTGCATGCCAAGCAAGTGAATGCAGCTGAGTCATATTTTACTGTTCTTCATTCAGTGCCCTCCAACTTATATTTAATCAACTTAATTTGATCCAAAGAGTTACTCATTTGTGAAAAACATGCGAGACAGTCGGTGTGAATACAGTGCGAAACAAAGGAAACCAGAAGAGGCAGGTTTTGTGTGTGTGTGAGTGTCAGGTCAGAGTAATTAATTCATCACTAGAGTGACACAGTGAGAAGAGGCTCCACTTGAAGAAGCCACTCAGCAGCAGAGGGAGGGCGTCTCCAGGGGATGTGTTGACACCAGAGCTGTCCTCACATCACCTGCCCCCCTCCGCTGGATCCAACGAGCCACCTTCCACCACAAGCACATCATTAAAATTCTAGCAGCCGGCAATTTATGCACTGTCATGGGATGCTGCAGTACCTTGTGGGTTTTTGAATTGAATATTGTAACCTAACATAAGAGGGAAGGTGAAGTGCACACCTTTTTATATGGGAGTAATCATTATTAAAATCTGCTGACAAAAGTGTTCAAATTTTAAAACCACATCTGACACTGACTTACCACATCTGAAACTGTAATTTACCAGTCACGAGGTAAAAAAACAGTTGTGTAATGTCAAGATTTGTCAAGTCTGAGAAAATTACTCAAGAGACATCATTTGACTTGGAGAGTAAAATTATTAACAGGAAGACTGTGTTACAAACCAGTGGGAGGGTCTAATGAAAGACACTATTGGGTTGCATTATGGGAAGTGTAGGTCTAAGGTTTTGGCAGTTTGACCCATACTATAAAAGTAAGGATATCTGTCTCCCAGTGCTTCCCTACTTCCCCATTGGTTTGGAAACCAAACAGCTAATCTGAAATTTCCTGTTTATGGCACACTGCATGCAGGCAAACTTGAAAACATACAGAGCAGGAGTGTTAAAGTTTAAGAGCACACAGCAGGGAATTAGAGAGGCTATTATTTTAGATTTACATTTTTCTTTAAAAAATTTTCTGAGCTCAAAATATCCCGCCTGCTCAGAATAGAGACACAATATAATTCCATGTGAAAGTCCACCAAATGTATGGAATCTGAAAATTCAATAGCTAGATTGCTCCTTTAAGAAAAGTCAGAAAGCCTGTCAGATGATGAGTATATCCCATTCTGCATGATAGTAGCACAAGATTACACTGGTGAGTAAAGCTTTGTCGAACAAAGAGCTGGTCACTGTTGTACAGTTTGTATTGTGCTTTAAAGGTATACTATGCAGGATTTTCCTTAAAAAACAATGTATAGATTCATACAAAAGTACCAGTAATCCCTCTCAATCAACACTTGACCATCATGACCCACTAGAAGTGTGTGGCAGAGAGACTCTGCCCTCTGCCTGTATTTTCTTATTATTTTACTGTGTTCGAGACACTTCTGGGTGTCAGCCTTTCGGCAGTGGCTGTGTAGCCCCCAGCCAATAACAGTGCACGCGGTGTGAGGTTGGGGCTCGTAGCGTAGTGACCAGGTTACATCGCTGTGTTTTTATTTGATCTAGTGCTTCTCCATCTCGCTTCTTTGCTGTGTGCAGAGTGCTGCTGTGTGCTGCTCCTCTGTTGTCAGTGTGTCTGTTTAATCGACACACACACACGCAGAGCAGAGAGTGGGGGTGTTTATTTGTGCTTTAGAACATAACCGCTGTGAAACAATCAGAAAATAACGTTTTATTACTCTGATTGATGGCTTTGTTCTCACCAGCACCGCTCGCTCTCTTCATTCACCTAGCTAACCATCACCGCTCTCTCTCTCTCTCGTTGGGCTGGGGAGGAGGGGCCAACATTGAATGCTGTGTGTTTACAAACACCAACAACAATTCCTGCATAGTATACCTTTAATTTTGTCACTTTATTTTGAGAAGGGAGAATTTCCTTCCACTGAAGCACCAGAATGTAATTTGGGCAAACAGGCTGAATCTACAGGATCTTATTTAGCAGTCACTACAAAAAGACTGTATCAACTCTGTCCATGTTTACTGTCCTAATGCATTTTTTTCATTGAGAAGGAAACTAGGAAGTTATTGCCATTTTATTTCTTAAATAAAAATATGGACATTTTTGCTGGTGTGGAAGACAGATCTCTTAAAAGAGTTGGTAAGCAGTTTTTCTGTCCATTGTCTGTGTCTTCACAAAGAAATCTTTAGTGTAAGCCTTTGTGGTGTTCTGTTTCTGACTGTGTCAAGAGGAGATACCAGCTTTCTTGCTTTTTAATATTATGCTGACATTTCGTTACATCTATCCATCTGAGGATGACTCCTTGTTGGTTCAGAATGAGGTTCCCGCTGTCTTGACATATTCAAGGGACTACTGTCTCTCATTCATCCTCCTTTGCCCTTTTTATCCATTTTGCCTCTGCTTTAATATGGGATTTTTGGGGGAAGGATATTAATTTTAATGAGGCTGGATGAATGCTTGGCACAGACTGTAGAAGTCTCTCAGTTGGTTGACAGGTCCAACCGAAATCATCTCTTTCTCTCTTTCTCTATGCAAGGGAATTGGATCAGTAACGCTTTGGCTGCCGGGATGACTCATCCTCTGTCGGGAAAGAAGAGTGGGTTCAGACATATCGAAATTAAAAGTGTCTTTTATAGTTTCCAGTGAAAAGTTGTCCTCAACCATACTTTGTAGTGTTTTAGTGAAGCTTGTTTGTCTATTTTTTAACAATGGTTCCTTATTGTGTAACTAGGAAGAGAATGTCTTGTTCAGTAATGCAACATAACCAACTAAACCTGCCTGGAGTGCTATCATGCTTTCAGTCTGAATTCCTAAAGGCATCTGCCTACTCTTGCTTCGAGCTGAGTGCCACACTTCAAGCATGCGAAGCCTCTCTTCCATCTAAACAAATGGATATTTCCAATTAGACATCCTCTGCAGGAGCAGACATATTACAACCCACCCTTCAGTCTAATTAAAGGACTCTCTTTCTGATTAGATATGTTCCTTTTAGAATTAAAATGTGTTGAAGATGCATGAAGAGGAGAGTGAAAATGCAGAGAGCATAATTAGCACCGAGTGTCCTGCTAAGAGGCATTTTCTCTAATGAGAGATGTTATCCCATAATAGAGGACCCACAGCCTACCTCACTTTATGTGACTTGGCTGAAAGGCATCAAGTCATCCAAAATAAAAGAAAAAATATGTTGTTTGTCTTGGACTTGCAAAATAACCCAAATGAGACTGGCAGGACAACACCAATGTTCAGTACCTTCCAAATACAAAATGATCCATTTGCCAGAAAATAGTACAAAAACAACTTGGTTAAGGTCGGGGGTTAGGTTTAGGGGTCGCAGTCATGGTTAAAAGAAACGAACATTGACTGTTGCTGGGAAATGGAGACAAACAGCAGTCTCCAGAGTACAAGTCACACACTTATACATTAAGTATGAAGCTGGAGTTAGGATGTGGTTAGCCTAGCTTAGCATAAAGACTGGAAACAGTTAGTCTAGCTCTCTCCAGCCTTCAAAAATCTGCTTACCCTCACCTCTAACGCTCACAAATTATCTTGTGTGTTAAAGTTGTACACAAAACAAGAAGTACCAAAGACAATTGGTGGTTTTAGCAGGAGTTATGTGCTGGAACTATTTCTTGGCCAGTAACAGCCAGGTGCAGCTGAGCTAATCGCCTCCTAGAGAGAAAGGGGATAAGCATATGTCCCAAATGATATAGATTAAACATTAACTGGTACTGTATACTGTACTGTATTTCACCTTACATGTATTTACTGCTTTGAGCCTCTTCTGGAAATCAAATCTCTTTCCTATTAAAGGTTTTATTTTAGCCTTTGTTATCTAACCTTGACACATTCTACCATAGAGGTTTAAGTATTTGACAAGGTTATGCAGTGATAGATGTCTCTAGATAGATGTCCTTGTTCTGAGCCTTTCCACTTCATCCATCAATTGATGACAAACTAAACACAATGATATTGAATGTAGTTTGTTAAAAAGTTGCTTAAAGGCAGAAAAGCTCACATTTCAGCCATGGAGTGTTCCTAGCAAGGTGAAGTTCAGGAAATCATCTGTCGTATTTAAAGTCTGGGTCCATAACTACGTCACTCCTGACTTTGTTTGATGGATTGAAGACATTTTTCTCTCTCAGAGTGATTGGCTGTGCTGTTGATACAAGGTCAGATGCTACACAGGCAACAATAGGCCTGCACCCTGTAACATGAATTTTCTACTGTTTTCTGCTCTCTGGCATTGTAAAGTGCTGCTGTGTGCAACTAATGCTGCTGTGTGCAACTAATCGAGGAAGGCTGTACAATATACCTCACTCAAACTCTATAGAAATCATCTGCCAGATAATGTCTGACTCTGGAGTTAGATGTTGCTTTATCTAAATCCTCCTGCCAACTACATTTTTAGGGTGGTGTCAGGGTGGTTTTGCAGCTTTTTTAGTGCAACTCTTAGTCACATAATCAATTAGTTGATAGTCTGGAAGCAAACCAACAACAATTGTAATTAAATTATTTAATAATTGACAATTAATTAATTAATTGTTTAAATGTACCCTGTTGATTTTTTTTTTTGTGAACAAAGATATGTTTGCATTCACTGTTTCTCCCAAAACTCATTGTGCGTATCCTTTAGGCCCAATAATATTTTGAATGCATTTCCTACCTCAAAAAACATTTGCAGAGCCAATTTTTGGAAAAATAGTTTACGTTAATGTCAGCTTGCTACCAGTCTTCTTCTTTTCTCCCTTTTTGCAGCAAATTGCTACATTTCTTGGCATGTCACCACCAACAACTGTTGATCACTTGAATCATGATCCATCGACAGGACAGTTAAAAACATTGCTCTATAGCACTAGTAGTGGTCACAAGCTCCCCAAGGTACCTTTAAGGTATTTTATCAAGGAAAAATGTCAAACATTCTCTGGTTCTAGCTTCTCAAATCTTACTATTTGCTCTTTTTCAACCAGTGCATTTAATTGAAATGTCTATATTTAATATGCATTTTAATCTGCTTATATTGGCATCCAGTTCTGCCTCAGTACAAAAGAAATAGGCTTAAATTCTCAAAATCAAGTCATCTGTCACTGAGGGACAGCTTGTTATTTCACAAATTCAAAAAGCAGTCAGATCAGGTTGCTGTCTTGTCTTCCAGTAAAAAAACAGCTTTGTAGTGGTTATTGAGCTGTCTCCCACGTACCAAAGCGCAGTGCACTTTAGCTCACTTAGCTAATCACAACAGTCTGAGAGGTGTGGAGTAAGTGAACAGATATGTGGCTGACATTTAGCTGCTGCAGCTGGCTGTGGCATGGTCAGGGATTGCTCAACACCGCCAGGGTTTATATAATAAGCTGTCCAGGTTGGTGTTTGTGCTGGTGTGAGTAGACAAAGATCTTTATTGATCTTAATATTCAAGGCGCTGCCCCACATGCTTTAATCACTATTGACCTTATGTGGGTTTGTTTTTACAGAGAGGTTGAGCTCCTGATAATGTCATAGTGATCTCAGAGCTTTATGTTCTTTGATTTTCATAATTTATTCATAAACATTTAATTTTTGATAATCAACATTAGTGGTACAGTCTCATAGCTGCTTAAGATGCATTGAGGTATTTTCTGCCTTGTGAAACTGCTGCTATAAATTCTCTCACTCTTATTTATACTCAGCCAGCAGTATCAAAGTTCACTCTGTCCATCTGTCACGTGCTTCTTGCTGAAACACAAAGCAGTGCATACCCACAGGAAAATGACTCAGCAGACTAACCCAGTGTGCTGTGTGTGTGTCGCAGTGTGGAAGGTGATGCTCCAGGCAGCGAGGTGGGCGCCTCTGTGGACCCCAGCAGCGGCTACAGTTGCGTCCCAGTGACCCACAGTGGCGGGCTCGGCCCCAGCCACCTGGACAACCAGTTCTACGGTCACATCTTGCTGCCCGGCCACCCACGGCCCCGCCGACCTAAACTCCAGCACTCCCAGTCCATCCTCCGCAAGCAGGCAGAGGAGGAGGCCATCAAGCGCTCCCGCTCACTGTCAGAGAGCTATGAGCTCTCATCAGACCTACAGGACAAGCAGGTGAGAGGGGAGGGACACACAAAGACAGGGACAACTTTCATATGTATGCCTACTATAGGGCTGGATAACATGGTTAAAATAATATCACAATATTAATAAAATATTTGATATATATATATATATATATATATATATATATATATATATATATATATATATATATATATATATATATACATATATAGTGTGTGTAAAATAATGAAAATGATGTTCAGTGTAATAAGTGTATTATACAAAAGTAAAGTAAACCTACCACTTTATTTAAATTCACTAAAGCTGCACTAATCAATATTTTTATTTGAACAAATAACCATATGTAATGTGAAAGGTGACACTTGTAGTGATGAACCCACAGAGACTTATCATTCAACTCTGTTTTTTCCCCTCAGCTCTATAGTTTATGGGGCATTTAGGTCATTGTTTTGGTTTTACGACCCGCAACTTCACAGTTTTATTCAGTCTCAGCACTCTCATCAACCTTGTTTCCAGCAGCAGACAGCTGTTTTCAGCAAAAAAAAAAGCTTTAATAAACCCTCTGTACACTATCTGTCCATCACCAAACATCAGAGAGATAAAGTTAGCAACTAGCTGGTGAATATAGTGAGCATTTAGCAGCTAAAAACCCAAATATCTTTCTCAGGAGTTGGTAAAGACCAAAACAGAGCTGAAAGGAGAGTCTGGCCACCAGATACACAGCAGAAAATGTATGTTATTGTTGCTCTGTGTCTGCTGGATGTGTAAATACGCAACTTTTTGCTAACACATTAGCTATAACAACTTGTAAGGTAATAATACAGCAGTGCTGTGTTTACAGCTTGCTCCTCTGCTGAGACGTTGCCAAATAAATCAGTTAATGCAGCTTTAATTTTGACAACAGAATTGGGAACAACGATAACGCGTTATGATCACCACTGAACATCCATAAAGGACAATACTGAATTATTGGCCTGTTCTGACCTAACACACTCTGCAGTGTCTACATTGGAGATTCAAGGAACTGAGTGTCTCAACAGAACAGTACACAGGGTTTTATTGCTCTCTGGATCACTTTGCCGCTGATCATTTTGGTTTTTGTACTGCACTGTTTATCATATGCTAACTGTTATCTATCTAGTAGCAAGGAGTCATGGCCTGCATAGACAAACAGAATAATGTGGCCCCACAAAATCTACTGATAACTAAATTCAAGAATAGCTACCCAAACCAGGATATCACAAAACAAATAGACAGTGTTTGTTCTGACCAACAATGGTATGTGCTGAGGTGAATTGATGCAAAAGATTTTCAAACTGCTCCACTGACCAATGCAACTCTTGCATTAAATAATTACAACAAGGAAAAGAAGAAGACCACTATTGCGAGCCATGTAGTGTCATAGCATGTCCTGACAAATACATTTATTAGCAAACAAACAATTATTCATTTAAGTGCTAATACTCCACTGTTTGAAAGAGATCTTTGTCAAAAGCATCAGAGAAAACATCAGCTGGACTGCAGGTGAGGCTCCTGTGGACAAGAGGCAATAAGACTGACCAAGCATGTTTGGTCAGTCTGATTTCAAATCTTAGTGAGTCCAAGTGTGCTTAAAATATTCATTGTGTTTCCTATTTCCTATTTCCTTTAGGAATTTTTATGGGTTGGTTTGAGGAGTTTTTTTCTTTTGTTGACTGCAAATCCCTCTTGAATTGAGTGGACAAATGTTTATGATAAAACCAGTTGCTTTACTAAATTTGTCCACTTAGCAAGGCTATGAATACATTTTTTTGAGAGATAAACTGAACTGAAATAAATTTGAGTTATATTTATGTTATGGGACTGCTGCACAGCTACACCAGATCAAGCTGTTATTCAGGTATCTCCCTTTCTCTTTCCCAGTTATATATTTATTTTCTATAGGAGCTGCAAAGTAGAGGTACTCCAAATTCTTGACCTGAACCGAAATGGACCCAAAGCCAGTCAGACCTTTCACCCGAGGATAATTAGGCCGATCCAAAATGTGGTCAACTTCAACAGACCCAAATAGAGCAGGAAACGCAGCACTGGCAACAGCATTATGCTCTACCAAATAATCAAAAGGCAGAGTTGGCACTTCACAGCTCACAAAACAAACAAATCTGCCTCAAAAAACACAATTTCTCCTGTGTTGATTATATTGGTGTGATATAATGATCAGAGCTGATAGTCTTCTCTAATCCATTGGGATATTATTTGAGACCAGCAGCAATACAAGACCCTACATGACATGATTAGAGTGAATATAATTTGTCAAAATGTAACGAAATGCCATTCTGTATTATCTATTAGCAACAAACAATATAAAACATTCAATTTAATAAACTGGCAGTCAGTGGTTATTGTATCACCTGTTACTATAAGCTGCTGTCTTCTTAAATCTCCTCATGGCAGTCAAATACAAATCACAAAGTACAGTCTGCTTAGGCCTTGTGGCTGTGTCAGCTGCATTTGTGGTTGAAGTACACTGGCCCTCTTGTTAGGCAGTGACAGTTGTAGCCTGTTAGAGTGAGACTCATTGTCATGGTCCATGTTCCTTGTGGCAAGCCACCTTGGCCTATACATAGGGTGGGGAATCATGATTAGTGTCATTCTTCACTATGACATGAGGTGGAGAACTGGGTCGATGTGTAAAAGGCACAGGACTGAGAGAGGGAGCTAATGTACTGTAATACAGCTCTGGACACCATCTTAATTAGGGGCACATCACTTTAGTGTAATGATCTGTCTCTCAGTCATTTCAGGTTAGCGTACACAATGTAATATACACCTGACTGATTCCTCTCAAATATGTTCATTTTCATCCTTATTTTAATTAGGGATATTTAAACACTGCAGCACCCACCATTAATTAATTTATATTTCAGTACATATTTTATAGTCTTTACTATACCTTAATTTATGGTCTCTTCATGGTCATTGTTTATGTCCAATTGCACTGCAGTCCCCAACTGTAATCATTTTTCCTCAAAATTTTGTTTTTGGTAGTTCTTCCAAGAGCAATTCCTCATCATTATTTGGGCCATTACCAGTTTATCTGTCAAACTGGATTCCCATAACAATCCAACATTATCCATCTCCCCTGGGGGTCTGTTTGAGTCTAATAAACCCTAAATTTAGGCAATTTTAAAATGCCATCATCACTCCTCTTCTTTTTAAGCCATGACAAAAGCAGATAAGGCAGCAGCGCCATTCTTCATTCTGTCTAATCCATGTTTCCAAGGTAATTGCCTCACTTTTCTAGCCAGATGAAAACTGGTTTTGTTTCAGAGGTAAAGACTGTGAGTTATTTTAAGTGATACTCCAAACAAAATGTATCTCTTTGAGTTGCAAACACTCACTATTTACAGTCGTGAAGAATGTTTTAAAGTTTTTAGTTTGCTTCTTCCCAGAATGGCTGTGGTTAGCTTGGATCTCTGACGGTGGTTGCCCTTCAAAGCTCCAAGGTAGCATATTTAGCCATACAATACACTGCAAGAGGGATTTAAGACATTTACTGTAATGTTTTCTGCCATTAAAAACTTGTTGCCTCAGGAATCCATGAAGCTGACCACAGCTGCTTTGGAGCAGACTACAAACCTGTTAACAGCCAGCTTGTCAAGATAATATTACGTCAAGGTCCATTATCTAGCTTTTTCTGGGCACTTTTAACTACATCTCATGGTCTTCATTAGCTAATGGAGTTTGTCAGGTTTTATGGGGGATTATAGCTTATGTAGTATGACTTGTGCAAAGTTCCATACCGAGGTCACAAGATGACAAGTGAGCCATTGCCATGACAACTCCATGCGCTGATGAAGACTGTGAGATGTGGTTGAAAGTTCTGGAGAAATCTAGTAAGTGGTCCTAAGGTCACAAATGAACTTTCCTGTTCAATTTTTCATCCACCTTTGAAGCCTACAAAGAGCGAACATTTAATGCTATCCTTCACCTGGGTTGATACTGATGATTCACTATCACCAGTTGTCCCATTGTAGAGAACATTTTCAAGGTTGAACTGCAGCCATGGGACTATTTAGACAAAGTTTTCCCAGTTGTGTCTCAGAAGTATTTATGGCACTAACTTTCCCTCTCTTCATGCAGGTGGAGATGCTAGAGCGTAAATATGGTGGCCGCTTTATAACTCGGCATGCAGCCCGCACCATCCAGACAGCTTTCCGCCAGTACCAGATGAACAAGAACTTTGAGCGTCTTAGAAGTTCTATGTCTGAGAACCGTATGTCCAGACGGATCGTCCTATCCAATATGAGAATGCAGTTTTCCTTCGAAGGACCTGAAAAAGTCCACAGCTCCTACTTCGAGGGAAAGCAGGTCTCGCTAACAGATGATGGCACCAAAATCGGCACACTGGTGCAGTCAGAGCATGGTGAGGAGATGGGGGTACAGGCTAAGACCCCCACAACACAGAGTGACTTCACAGACGCTATCACAGAACTAGAAGATGCCTTCTCCAGGCAGGTCAAATCTCTAGCTGAGTCCATAGATGATGCTCTAAACTGTCGCAGCCTACATGGTGACGATAGCCAGTCTGAGCCAGGTAGAGGCCACCAGGATATGGACAGGGAGGTCAGCTGCCCGGTGAAACCCTCCCACAGCGCCTCAGAACACCGAAAACTGGACGAAATGACAGCGTCTTACAGCGATGTCACCCTTTACATTGATGAAGAGGAGCTGTCACCACCCCTGCCTCTGTCTCAGTCTGTAGACCGACCCTCCAGCACAGAATCAGACTTGCGTCAGCGTTCCCTCACCTCCTCCCAAGACTACTGGTCCCTGGCCCATAAGGATGAGAAAGGGGACACGGACACCAGCTGCCGCAGTACACCATCCCTGGAGTGCCAAGAGCAGCGTCTCCGGGTAGACCACCTACCCTTACTGACCATCGAGCCCCCCAGCGACAGCTCTGTGGAGCTGAGCGATCGTTCTGACCGTAGCTCTTTGAAGAGACAAAACGCCTACGACCGGAGCCTCAGCAACCAGCAGAGCAGCCCCAAACACATCAGCCATAGCCTGCCACCCCGAGGGCCTTCCAGAGAAGATGACGGCACCCGCCATCGGCCACGACAACTGGAGGCCCACCTGGCCATCAATGGCACTGCAAACCGCCAGAGTAAGTCAGAGTCCGATTTCTCTGATGGTGACAACGACAGCATCAACAGCACATCCAACTCCAATGACACTATCAACTGCAGCTCAGAGTCCTCATCCAGAGACAGCCTGAGGGAACAGACGCTCAGCAAGCAGACATACCACAAAGAGACTCGCAACAGCTGGGACTCGCCTGCATTCAGCAATGATATCATCCGCAAGAGGCACTACCGCATCGGCCTAAACCTCTTCAACAAGTATGTACACTCCAGTGCATTATGTCCATTAACACACTGCCCACACAGTGCCAGACACATTCTTATACAATGCTTGGACCTTTTAACCTCCAAATTACACAATCACATATTACATGCCCAATGAGGGGTAAAAGAGGCTATGTAAATTAGATCCAGTCCATTACTTAGGACTTAGAGAATGTTTTTTGTTGAAGAACCCAACATGAAGCTCTTATGTACCATAAATATGCAGTGATGTTGATTGAAATGCACCTTTCTGCCTGTTCTACTTGAAGTGCAAACAAGCCCGGGACTCACTCTGCTCCACTTCATGCAGAGCAGTTCATCTGAGCCTGTGTGATTCCATTTAATCATGGATGATTGTGGATTTGGTTTCTTTCAGAGCTGGCCATTAAGTTCCTTTTAATCATTTGTGATCAACACCGCAGAGGAAAGTAGCTTCCCTCCTCCCTACTCTCAGCCCTCATCTCTTTATACCACCTCCCTCCCTCCCTCCTTCCCTAAATCCTGTCCCTCATCTGACACACATTTGGCCAGGGGCAGAAGTGCAGTGGAATAATCACAGATTTGGATTGTGTCCTCACTCCTTGCATGTCTCTCCTGTGTCCCCAGGAAACCAGAAAAAGGCATCCAGTATCTGATAGAGCGAAACTTTGTTCCAGACACTCCAGTGGGTGTGGCTCACTTCCTGCTCCAGAGGAAGGGCTTGAGTAGACAGATGATTGGAGAGTTCCTGGGTAACAGACAGAAACAGTTCAACAGAGATGTCCTTGAGTGAGTTTTAAGCGATTCATGTATATGTATTCTTTGATGCATTTGTTTATGCAGATGGATCATTTTGTCTCAACCCTGAAAACCTCAAGATTTTCAAAACAGGCTTTTGATTTAACTTGCCACCTATGCCTTTGCACAGAATTTAATTTTATCTGCCTCCCAGGAACATAAACATACATTCATTCATATAATTTACTTGCAAATAGGGTTGCCAGTTTGCAATCTACACTCATTCAAACAGTCTTTGGAGTTTCTGAGTACCACATAATGACCTGAGTTACATCTAGGAAATAAACTGAAATAGAATCCACTTAGGAAATTGTTGTGATGCTCAGATAAACATAAGGACTCCATTTATATTCTTCAGTCCTTTTATTAGAGAAGGGAAGTGGTAAAGATCTCGTATTTTCCAGTAATGATTTCTTTCATCATTCAAATAGAGCCTCTACTTAATGCTATAGACCAGACAGACTTAGAGATACCAAGTCAATGCTTACGCTTGAAGCACACCAGCTCTATCAGAGCTCATTGAGATGCAGTTGAGGATAAGGCCAGGAATTGTCCGTCAGTGTCAGTTTGAAAAGCATATCTAAAGGGCTTCTGGAGAAAATGTCTATAAATCCTGACATGCAAGGTATCACAGTATTGAGGCTCTGAATCCTTACTTCAGCTGAGAAAGAAGTGCTCAGGACCTTTATTTAGGTAGAAGTGTCAATATCTAAATGTAAAAATATTCCATTGTAAGTTTAGGTCCTGCTTTAAAGCTGCACTTATCTGTAGTGGGCCAATCACAATTTGAAAGGGGTTGTTTGTAGTGACAAACCTAGAAAGAACTATTACCAAATTCTGCAGTTCCCCTCAGCTCTACTGAACATTTTAGCATCTCTTAGGTAATTGTTTTTCCTTTTATATCCTGTAACTTACTGTTGTTTTGTTCAATCTCACTGTTCTCATCAACCTAATTTCCAGCAGCAGTCCGCTATTTTTAGCTAAAAAGCTCTGATACACTACCTGCTCAGCACCAAACTACAAATAGACAACTTTAGCAACTAGCTAAAATTACTAGTGAACATAGCGGAGCATTTAGTAGCTAAGGAGACAGTTTTCTCTGAAGAGTGAATTTTGGGTTTTTCTTCCACCAAGTCAACAAACAACTGATTAGTGTTGCCTTAAGTAAATGTATTGGAAATAAAACTAATCAAGTATCAAAAGTTAAAATAGGCTACTGGTAGAGTTTCACTGGTGGGGATGAAATCCTCGTATTTCCACCATGAAGTCTTTTTTAAAGAATGAAGGAACAAAAAAAGGAAAAAAGAAGTCTTCAGATTGTGAAAATTTACTAAAACTCTTTAGATAACATCTAAAAGGAATTGTGTCATCAAGCTGAAACAGGGCTGTTGTCCTAAAAAGTATAGAATTTTGTCATTTGTAGCTGACAGCAGTCATATTTATCTCATGTTGAATGTAAAAATTAGCAAGGAACTTTAGCTGTCAGATGAATGTAGTTTACACATGAACAAACCACAATCACATTATTGCTGTTTGAAAGGATCGTGTATTTTCCTGTCCAAACTGATCTTCCCATTTACCACTGCTAAATGTGTCTTTCTCACCAGCTGTGTGGTGGATGAAATGGACTTCTCAGGTATGGAGCTGGATGAGGCACTCAGGAAATTCCAGGCCCACATCAGAGTCCAGGGAGAGGCACAGAAGGTTGAGCGGCTGATAGAGGCCTACAGGTAAGAAATTCCTCTGAAAGTTACAGACACAGCACATGACGGTACCACCTCATCTCCCAAACCAGCTTAGACTTAATGATGCCCAGATCATAGAAATGATCACCCCAAGTCATTGTCCCCAGAGTGAAGGCATTAGGTGACGTTTTTGCAAATAGGGTCTTCTATCAACTGAGACCAACTGAAGAATATGTGACAAGATGGTCATTACCAGGTTCATTGCCATGTCTAGTATTTACCACCAACACAGCGTGTATGATTAATGGATGGCACAAACTAGCTTTGCACCATTTCAAAAACACCATTACCCTCAAAAACCGAGGTGACACCAGTGTCTTCCTTTAACACTGTCAGACATAAGTACAACAGTGCAATTTCAAATCCAGACTTTCTTCTACCAGATCATTGAAAATAATTTTGAGAAAATTAGTTCAAAAAGTTGAAAAAACCTCCCTCAGGGCTACTGACGGATGTTGTTTGTCCCTCATTTATTTTCTCCAAACGTCTGGTAGGAAGGTGCTCTAATGCCCACAGAGAATTTGCTTCGATCAGCACTGAGCAAGGACATTTCGGCCTCAGTAAACACTGCAGTCACTGTTACACTGGGGAGATAATGATAACTGATCATCTGGCGCTTGCCTGCAGCCCAGTCCAGATATGATCATGGAGTTGCTTATGGTGACACAGAAAGATGTTAAACAGCCTTGTCTGATGGCTGCAGGCGGCACTGATGGTCTTCAATCATACTAGCTCATTTATTTTGACTTGAGGCTATGGAGCATTATTTAACTGTGTATGACTACAGCACAGTGTGCAATACCAATATCAATATCAATATGGATACCCCTGTCCATAAGTGGAACTAATCACTAGCAAGAATCTTACTGATTTATTCTGCCTTGAAGGTAGTCATGTGTAGTCAGATCTAATATTAGCAACATCCTCCAGCATGCCCCAATTTTTTCAAACTTTTAACTTCTCGACAAACAGAAATGTGAGTTTTCCTAACTTTTGTGCAAGAAAGTACAGAGTATAATACTAGTGCAAGTTTAAAATTTGGGGGGGGGGGGTGTATTTGTGTAAACAGCATCTAAGCGTTGAGCGTCTGGGTGGACGTTTCCCATGACATCAGTTGACAACAGAGAGCCAGCTTTGTTAGGAGACACACTGTCAACTTCCTTGGTGTCTTATTGACTGAACATGAACAATACAGAGCATTTTTCCCTTTGCCTTTACAACATTCAACATCTGGAAAGACCATTGTGCAGTTTGTAATGCCATGGAAGCTAGTTTGCCTAGCTTGGTTTGTATTGACTCCCACTAGATGTTACTTATTGTTCATGTACCTGCTGAATCATTCACTGCTCCGGCACACTCAGTGTTGTGTTCATCCCACATTATGGAAAGGATAGTGTTAGCCATCTTTTTTTCAATGCTCAGGATATTTTGTTGGCAAATGTTCGGCTGTTAAAAGATATGTACTGATTTCTTAGCAAAACTGAATTTTAATTTCAGTTCAACTTAAAAGTTTCTGTGTTCAACATCCTCTTCACAGTCAACGCTACTGCATCTGCAACCCTGGTGTGGTACGCCAGTTTAGGAACCCGGACACCATCTTCATCCTGGCCTTTGCCATCATCCTCCTTAACACCGACATGTACAGCCCCAATGTCAAGCCTGAGAGGAAGATGAAGCTGGAGGACTTTGTTAAGAACCTTCGAGGTACTTTGTTCTTCTTCCCTGCATCACATCCAGCTTACTGTCCCTGAGACGTTACTGTGCAGTTCCAAGGATAAATATTCACCTCAAATTGAGTTTTGTCCATGCATTTTGCTTTGATTAATAGCCATGTCAATACGTTTTTTTTGTAAGTCATGGCCAAGAAAGCTTTGCTGGTGAGGCAAAGCACTTTTAAGTTGCCCTCAACAGATTTTGAGGGTATTAGCAACGGCTTTGTGGCATGGCTAATTCATTTCTCTACCTATTGGAGTGCAAGTAATTAAAGTACAGCATTGAGTGGAGGAGAAATGCACGTCCTCAGAGAGCTCTGAAGGACATTTCTGTCTGTACTGTGAGATATATATGCAACGCAGCAGTATGTAAGTAAATTCTGGGGTTCATCAACTCTCATAAATTTTTGAATTAATCATTAATCCTCTCTTTTTTCCTCTCTCTTTTTTCTCTCTTATCTGACAGGAGTGGATGATGGGGAGGACATCCCCCGAGAGATGCTAGTAGGGATATATGAGCGGATTCGAAAGCGGGAGCTCAAGACTAATGAAGATCATGTGTCCCAGGTTCAGAAAGTGGAGAAACTTATTGTTGGGAAAAAGCCGGTGAGTTTGAATTTACCATTGGGTTACTTGGAGTATGACCATTTCGTCTATCTTCCCCTACACTCAGGAGCTGAATCTAGCAGGAGCATGCAGAACCAAATTACCCCCTCTGAGCTGTCACAGAGAGCACTAGCTTATTCATGGCCTACATTCTCTAAGAGTAAAAAGAAATGAAAGAGCATTCTTTACTAGAACATGCTTTCGTCACTGTGACACATCAATTCAGGACCAGAAACCTTCATGCTGAATGACCATAATATGTCTTTTGCCCTACATGCTGGCCAAGAAAAGTGCCTTCTGACACACTTTGTAATAATAACTGAGATAAATGGCCTCACACCCAGTGATCTTGAAGGTGTTTACTTGAAATCCCACCTTTCCTTTCAGTCTCTTGATTCTCATCCATCATGACCAGAAAGGCTGACACAAACTTGAAACACAATGTAGTGGAAGGAGGAGGGTATTGAATCCTGTGCAGGACACATGCATGTTTTCTCTGTGACCCAGAAAAGTAGCACTCCTGAATTAAAATTTGGCCCATATTTCTTGTTGAACATTATGTAGAATGTCTGTTCTTTAAAGATTTCTGATCTGGTCACTGATCCCTGTAAAATGTCCCCTGTATGTATTTCTCACTCCACAGATTGGCTCTTTACACCATGGTCTGGGCTGTGTGAGTATTACTCTTTCTGTCATCTATTTGTAGAATAACCAGAGGCTCTATGGAACAGATGTAAACATTGTAAAATGTATAAATTTATATTTTTTCTAGTCTGTACATTGAAAACCTCCTGTGAGAAAACAAGAGACTGACTCAGAAATTATGTTGTTTTGTGCGTGCAGGTACTATCCCTTCCCCACCGGAGGCTGGTCTGTTATTGCAGGCTTTTTGAAGTGCCCGATCCCAACAAACCACAAAAGTTGGGTCTGCATCAAAGGGAGATCTTCCTCTTTAATGACCTGCTAGTGGTACGCCAGACTTTATTCTTCCAGTACATTGGAAGCCCACCTGGGAATGTCACTGAAAGAGTCTAAAATGCAGTATATTCTGTGTGTTTTCATAGGTTACTAAAATTTTCCAGAAGAAAAAGAACTCTGTGACGTACAGCTTTCGTCAGTCCTTCTCACTTTATGGCATGCAAGTGCTGCTCTTTGAGAATCAGTGTAAGTACTATTTAGACATTTATGTAGGCTTTTCCTCAAGGTGTCGGTATACTTCAAACAAAGTAGTTCCTACAAAGGCCACGTCTAAAGGCACAAGTGTTTTGACTGTTGGTAATGTCCATACTTGAAGGCAGCTTGAACCCACTTGAAACCTGCCATCATGGAGAGGGGCGCTACACAATGAATTATAAATATGGGTATAGTAGCACACACTTTTGGATGGTCTCTTTTCGAAGGCAATCATGATGTTAACCACAAAAAGCAGCAGAAGTAGAAAAGAAAAGAATAGAATGCCTTTATTGTCATTACACGGCAGTACAGCAAAATTGAAGGTGCAACTTCCATTACACATTGTACCTTCACACATCAATTCTTGTGTACTTACACCCATATACACACATTCATACATATGTACATACTAACTACTAGTTGCACGCATACATATCAAGTAAAAAAAAAATTGCATTACTAGTAAACTTCTCTGATGGCTATGGGGTTCAAATACTGTACAACGATACTACAAGCTCCCTGTTTGATACATACTGACATCTTAATGATAGCAGAAGTTTTGTCTGTTATTGAAACAACCCTAATGTCTGTTGACTCCCCTAGTGATCTGTCTATTTTGTGTGGACATGGATTGAAGTGTTGATGATATCACTCCTTAGATTATCCCAATGGAGTCCGGCTGACCTCGGCCATTCCTGGAGCTGACATCAAAGTCCTCATCAACTTCAATGCTCCCAACCCTCAGGACCGCAAAAAGTTTACTGATGATTTGCGTGAATCTATCGCTGAAGTCCAAGAGATGGAGAAGTACCGAATAGAATGTGAGCAAAAATGATATTTTTTTGTCTCTAGGTATCTATTCTCAATAAGTATAACCTAACTACTGACTGTAGTCTTGCATCAGTTGAAATATAAAATAATGAAAGCAAGAGATCTGTATCAGTGTCAGGTATGCATATGTGTCCCCTGCACAGCTGAGCTAGAAAAACAGAAGGGGGTGGTGAGGCCCAGCATGTCCCAGAGTTCGGGGTTAAAGAAGGAAACGGGCAATGGCAACCTGAGCCGAGCGAGCCTCGACGACAGCTATGCCATCGGTGAAGGTTTGAAGAGGAGCGCCCTCAGCAGCTCCCTGCGTGACCTCTCAGATGCAGGTAAAATTAAAGCATGCCTTGGTAACCTACCATCTCGTGTCTCATCCCTCCACTAGACAAAGTAGAGCATGTACCCAAGCTGGTTGCTGACATGATACTATTCACTCCTGGGTGTTAATTGATTTGGAAACTTAGAAAATGCTGAGTTCTTGTTCCTGTACAGTTTTGATTTGGGTGGTAGCCACTGCAACTGACTTGCCAATGCAGAGTCTCTTAGAGAAAACATCCCTTGAGCCGTGAAGCCAGTGAAGCAAGGAGATAGAGATGGGTGTGTTTGCTAATGGGCCCAGGTGTAATTTACTGGAGGCCATCAACTAATAATCCTACATCACTGGTGGGGGAGGAGGCAGCGATATGTAGGTCACTGCGATCAATTTGAGCATCTTAACAGTAAGAGGAATTAATGTTGTGTGGTTAATTCAGACAGAGCTTCGTCAGTCGCCTCCATACTACAGAGCTGCTCTGCACAAACCAAACTCAGTGACCTCAACACCAGGTTCAGACTAGTAAAGCAACATCAGAGAACAGAGCTCTTTGTTTTTGTTTTTGATCAGTGCTTTTGTTTTTGATCAGTGCACATTTTAATAGCAGTTTTACAGAGCCCAAAAGATTGGATATTTTTGAGACATATATTTCCCTCAGGGGATGTTTGAGCATCACTCCGTGTCACTAAAATAAAAAAATTAAAAACAGCTTCCTCTACCCTCAAAAGCGAACATGACTAATTTTACATATAAGTTTACACAAGGTCAATTTACCAGGAATGGGGAGTGCTACTCAACCTGTCAACAGTTGTACAATGTCTTCTGTGACTCTGAAAATAACTCTGATGATGTCATCAGGGTAATCTCATTTTGGGGTTTAGAGACTATACATTTTTAACAGGAAGCCTGGGTTACAAACTAGAGGTGTGGAGTTTGAGAGATGTTTGAAAGATGGCATTGACAAGGCAGGTAAAAATGCTACAAATTGCATTATGGGAAATGTAGGATCCAACATTTTTGGAGCTTTGCTAAGTTTTAAAAATCTGGATATCGCGGTCTCTATTGCTTCAATTCTAATTGTTTTAATCTGTTTTGTGACTCCCCCAACTTCATTGAAGTGCAATACTAAATTGCTGGAGTCCCCTTTAATACAGCCAGATTGCAAGTATTTCATTTATGCAAAAGTCTTCTGCCAGCTGTACCTTAAGTTGCTGTAGACACCTGAAGAAATCTCCTAGTGGCTGACCTTGTTGTGGAGTTGTAACAGCAGTGACTAGCTTCTCCCCTTCCCTTTAGTCCCCATTCGCCTCCTTCTGCCGCTGACAGTTTGCTGCTAGCTAAACCTGTGCCACCTTTGTCACCTTATGGTGCTAGCTCCCACCCCTACACAGAAGGGATATGCACTTCCACGTCTTAACCAGGCGTGTCTAATCTGTCATGTTACATGTTCTGGGCAGGCAAGCGTGGGAGACGCAGCAGTGCAGGATCACTAGACAGCAATATGGAAGTAAGTAGGATGCAATTGATGCCGAGCTGTCCTCTGACTTTATGTTGTTCACTCTGAACACGCAAGTCTCTGTTTTTATGTTTCTTTGTAGTTTGACAAGCTTTTTTTCTGTTTTGGTGGTGTTTTTGTTGTGAGCACCTTGTTCGCCGTGCATGCATGGGGCTGAACGGGAATGACCCGCTGTGGCTGACAAATGTTAACCCTTCATGTACACAGCATGACACGACTAATAATACTCCTGACTTACATTCGGCCTGCTCTGTGGTAAACTTCCCTTTGAGTCCTCCTCTCATGTGTAGTGGGTTAGTTTTAGCCATTTCCTGAATTTTGTCCTTTGTTCACTCGAAGTGGACCTGGCTGTGCTCTGTCAGTTGCTACTGCATGCTCTCACAGTTTGCAGTGATCGACTCTAAACACTACCTCATGTCACTGACCCCTGGCCTTGACATTAAGTTCTCCCCCTTCCATTTTTGTCTTTGTACTTAGCCAGCAGTGTATGGCAGTGAAAAGGTCCATACCATGAAGGAACAGATCTGTTAATTTGTACTCTCACAAGCCAGACAATTCTGTGACCAGAGACCTGTTTTTTGTATGCAACTCAATGAGTTAGCTTGATTTGACTGTTAATGATTTGACACAAGCCTGAAGTTTTTAGTTGACGTTTATCTGGAGCTGTTGTCAGAGCAATAAGACCTTAAAGGTGCAGTGTGTAGAATTAGGGGCCTCTATCATTATTGTTATGCAAGAATCATTATGTTTTTGTTAACTTAGAATGAGCCCTTTATGGGCCTTTCGCATTTTTCGCATTTTTCGCAAGTTTCGCAAGTTTCACGGCCACCGTAGTTTCTCCTGCATGCTTGGAAGGGGGTGGGGGGGGGGGTATCCAGTTGGTTGCAATCTGCAACCTCACCCCTAGATGCCACTAAATCCTACACACTACACCTTTAAAGGATAAGGCTGGCATTATTCTATATTTTACTTATTGTCTACAAATCCCATGAAAAGACAAAAACCAACCAACAAAGTACTAGTCTATCCCTCGATACTTTCTGACTTTCTTACACTGCCTGTGGCTGAAAGCCACAAGCCCATTAGTTTCTGTTGAAGATGAAAAGGTCACAAATCCATTTTTTTTTAAAGGCTCAGTAATTTCCTGAAACATATAGTCCCCTCTAGTTTATTGAAAAATCATGAAGATTTGTGTAATTATCTCAACATAATTAAACTATCTGTTAGATGGCTTGCATCATCTTAGCCATGGATTCATTTAGCCAATAAAGAGGAAGAAGAAGGCTCTGGTCCCAATATCATCCAGCTTTTGAGACCAGGTCAGGTCATTTATCAGTATTCAGTTTGTGCTCCATATTGATTTTGGTCAGAAAACTTATCAAGGGTTTTTTTCATTTAACCTTTTACCAGTTACTGCTGTGCTGGCCATGGGACGCTAACACTAGAATTTTCACCGACTGCTATGAAAAGTTACATAAATATGAACATTTAACTTGTGTATCCATGAATTACACTCTAATCTTTTTGGTCATTGTGGTCCCTTAAAAAAAGAATGCTCTGTCATAGAAATAACCCAAATAATATAGTATACAGCTGAAACCAGAAAACATTATGTCCAAATTCATCACAGAGGTCAGACTGCTTAACTCAAAACTTTGAATCTTTTAGACTTATTAAGTCATTGGTGAATAGTTTAGTTTGCATGCCATGCATGGCTCTGAAAGATCTGCTTCATTTCTTCTAACATAAACATTTGTTTTGATGTTATTCTGTGTTACTGTGTTTTGAGCCCTTATCAAAAAATTCCTATGAAGGTTTTGTTTGCCTGGCTGAGTGGGAATTTAGAAACATTAAAACGTCAGTTAAGTCAGTAGTGCACTTACAGTGAACCTGAACTTATCAGTTGAAAAGGGTAGTGCATACAAATGTGTGTACTGTATACAGGCTGTGACCTCCAAATTGGGGGCACATGAAAATGAAAGAGGATACTGTAGCCTTGGGAGCCAGATATAATTGTGGCAGAAAACTCAACAGTATCTGCAGTCAGAGAGGGAATCTGAAGACTTAGAAGCTGTTTGTGTGCTCATGACGGTGCAGATGCTGCAGGCTCTGACGAGCTCAGCAAGCTGAGCCTCCAAACCATTTAGGGTAAGTCGACCATGAGATGTTAGTATGGATAGACAAACAAAGGCAGTCAACCAAGAAAAAGAAATGGAGATGCTTTTTTCCACAAGGCAACAAAAGTCAATCATGTGAGATTTGAAATCCGCTATAGCTGGTCATGCATTTGGTGCTGCTGTGCGAAGAATTCAACAAGCCTGTGCACACTGCAGAAGCCCAAACCACTGTGTTTCCACATCTACTCTTTTCTGTGTATAACTGACAAAATTTGAATCCAAAGCAAGTACACCTTCACTTTATTTGCTGCACCCCACCGGACAGCATCAGTATAATATCTGCAGTCTGAAGCACACTACTGTGTCTACTGTTTGTCTGTCATGATCTGACTGTCCTCTCTCCTGCAGGGGTCCATCATTAGCAGTCCTCACATGCGGCGGAGAACTCCCTCCAGCCGAGACTGCCCGTCCCGCCACAGCGGCCAATCTCTGCCCAACTCCTCCTCGCTGCTGGGGTCTCTGTTTGGCACCAGGCGGGTGAAGTCTCCCAGCCCCACCCCTCAGACCCCGCACCCTACCCTCATCTCCCACACCCCACACCCCACCAACCTGCACCACACGGCCCGGGTGGAGACAGACACACCCGTCACCATGCACCCGCACCACACCCAGTTCTGCCACATGACCCAGAACCCCCCGCCTTACCACCACCACCACCACTACCACCCGCCGGCCCACTTGCAGCACCCACCGCACCAGTACCACCCGCCCCCTTCTCATGGCCAGCAGCCGCCCTTCCCGCCTCACTCTCACACACAGCACAGCCACGGGAGCCACCCAACCCACCCAGCACACTCCTCCCACCCCACGCACGGCCCCCACCACCACGGCCCACCATCAGCGCCCTCCCAGGCCCCCAGCAGCACCAAGCCCAAGCACAGCGGCATCAGTACGGTGGTGTGAGGCGCACAGGAGCCTCTCCGGGCTCTCTGACTGAACTTTGATTTTACTCCGAGGCTCTCGGCTGATGAGACGGCCACACTGTGCATCGCTGGTCTGCTTCTCCAGGGAGATGTGAAGCCAGACAAGATCCTGTGCCTCCTTCAGCATTTTTTCTTAGAGGGCAGTTTGTTCAACACAGTTCTTTTCCGGTTGCTCATTTCAGATCATAATTCATGCCTCAGGAGCAACAGACAACAACGCAATAGCATGCACAAAGACCACACCTACTGTTTCTCCTCAGTTAATTAAAGGAACATGATCAAATATCTCGCTTACTAGTACTTTACAGAAGAAGTAAATAGTAATCTTGACTTTAATGTCTACAAAGTGATTTTAACTAGTGTGAGGATGGTTTGGCTGAACAGACAGACAGACAGACAGACGGTCAGCCTCAGCAGTAGCTGTACAAGTATTTAATGTAGCGGTAGCTCACAGTGCACTGTGATATCTCTGTTAGCAGTGATAAATGTGCCAATTATCAAAGCATTTACTAATTTAGTCACAAAAATTGCTTTATGTATATTGTGCATAGTATTTTGTAAAATAATATCAACTGTTATAATTATAATTATTATTACAGAACAAATGGCATCAATTACAAATCTCAGTATTATACTCGCACATAGGTGGCGTAGTTTCACTGTTAAGAGACCAATCAAAGCTTTCATTAGGCAATGCAGTACGCTGGAATACTACTGTATATGGTTGCCTTTGAGTTAGAACTCTGTGAAGATTGCTGAGGGCCGGTGCAGACCTGCACAATGGCCTGCATCCACTTTCATCCACATTGTCATTGGTTCACTCGTCATTGGTTCGCAGTTGTGTCTCCTCTGCTGTGGAAAAAGTAGCCACAGTGAGCTGCTGAGCAAACAGATTCATCTGAATGTCCGCCCTTCAGTACTAGCTGCTTGTCTGCCGTCATTTTATTTTTTTAACTACTTTTTCAGAGTCCAATAAACATTATCAAAATGCTTTGTGTGTTGTACTGTAACCTGGTAGGATTCTACAAGCCCAATCTGCAGGAGGAGAAAGTGTTTTTTGATTTTGTTTGTGGAAGTGGAAGGAGTCAGTGTGAACTGTGCAGAAGGGAAACAGCAACATGACTGTCCAAGTGTCTCTCCTGACGTGGAAGCTCTCAGCTGGCTGAGTGTGCCCTGTCCCTCTTTGGTTTCACTGTGCGTCTCTTGAGTGTGTCGTGCAGTGCTGTTTACTCCTTCCATCTGACTTTTTCCTCAGAGCCACACGGACGCCACGGTATAAAAATCAATAATTATCATTCTGTGATGGTGATGGCACTCTCATGCTTCACTCACCACAAATGGCAGTTTTATATCAATCATCATTCTAGACATATTATGGGATGACTGGTTGTACCTTTCAGCCATCCTGCACACAGTATCTGTGGTGTGTGTAGAGCGGAGGCAGGGGGCTGGTGTGCTGGAGCATATTTTATGTTGCAGGGTGCAGCAATAGACACAGTACTTGTTCTACTTAGTTGATATCAGTGGCAGAAGTTAGTCTCTATCTGCTTAAAGACTATGAGATGGATTTTTTTTTACTTGTATGTGCAATATGTATTTACTTTTTTGTCCAAGAGCAATTGCATTCTGGTGGTTATACTGTTTTGTTTAGTTCTGTTAGGTTTGTCTTTTTTTTTTTCCTCCCAACATCCTATGTCATTTCTTCCACAATATTTTAGTGAAGTGCAAGTGTCCACATGGATTTGGAGGGACTGGACCTTTCACATTTATAAAGAATGTCAAAGAAAATAATTGCATGTAACAATGTATTTTGAGGCTATTTTCTAACTATTGTGTATTCCCAAACTATATCAGTGTTACAGTTGACAGTTGTTGAAAATGAATGGTAGAATAGCTTTGACTTCTTCAATTACAGCTAACTGAAGTCACCCATGTATTTGTGTCACTCCAAAGGATAACCAAATCTGTAGCTTCCTGATCCACATACAGTAGTTTATCGGATCTTAGTTTAAACTGGATGTTATTGCAGCGATGAGAGGAAAGGTCTTTGCCAACAAAAAATTGTGTGATAATGGACAGACAGCAATGAGAATAGTGAATGGAACTCTGTCTCCATATTTATCATATGTCTCTGTCAATGGCTCACACGTGACTATTGTCAAGTGATATCCAGTAGATCAGTATTCTTAAATACTTATTTCCCAAGGTTCCAGTTTTCAAGGTACCACTTTTTAATAATACACCTTTTATAAAGAGTTTATCAATTGTAACTAATAGCTTCATTAATGGTTACTAAATAATTTGCTAATGTTTTATGTATTAGTAAAAAGCAAAGTTCTGAAAATCTCCTAGGCAACAAATGTTAGTAAGTCATCTGCAGTTATAAATGTTATGTAGTCATTAGTGTGTGAAGTGTATTTCCAATCATCCATCAAGTCTGCAGTTGTAAAGCTGGTGGTGGTAACGCTCAAAGAAGCATATCAATGTGCTCACAAAGGCAGTGAAGAAGAAGACTGCTAGCCAGCAAACATCGATGTTCGCTTGCTTTGGAAATGTTCAAAGATAAAAGAGAAAATGCATTCAGTGCTTTTGACATTTTAATGAGAAACACAGGATGTAAACATGACTTGTTTGTTTACAAGAAAACTCCACAGGGTACCTTTAAGTGGTCAAACAATAAAAAATAAAACACTTAAAATTTTAACCCTCTGGGAAAAGGAGCATAGCATAGGTACTATTTCACTACTTTTCATTGAGTGTGGCTATTGTTTAGGCTGTCCTTTACATAATACAATTTTTACCAAGAAGAGATATGTCAGGATCAGGGTGGCTTACTACCTCTGCTAAACAGTTTCCTGTGGGAAACCAGGCAAGGAGAGGATACATGCTGGGAGAGGAACATCGGCCTAAGAGATTTTTCGTAACCTGGCAACCCAAATGTTGTTCTTATCAATGATTTAGGTGATCTATAAAGCATTAGTAAAGTATTTAATAACCATTAATGAAGCCATTAGTTATAACCTGTAAATAATTTATAAAGTATGCCTTATTATAAAGTGGTACCAAAATATTTCTTATGATCCAGGCTCTCTGTACTGTAGCCTACTCTAAAATCTAATATTTGGCTCTGGTATGTTAAAAATACAGCACCTATAGCATTTAATCCAGTATAGTTTGTGTTCTATGGAGTCAGGAAAGTGCCAATATTACATGGTCATAACATTTTAAATCAGTTTTATACCAGGTACATTGGGGACCAGTTTTAATTGACCCACCATTACCCCACATTTGACCAATCACAACTTCTCTCTTCAGACATCAGACTTCTGATTACTATCTAATTGTTATGGAATAACATGAAAGAAACCAGCCAAGAAGAAACCTAGCTTTATTAAATATTGATGGTTCTCCATATTATGTCTAATAAAGTGTTGTCAGTCAACACCCTCCAGTTCCTTCAGAAGACTGATCTATTAGAAAACCTGTCCAGATTCCGTGTGAGGTGCTTTGTTGCATGCCATTGATGCCTACTGTTTCTTTTTTCTTTTCTTTCTGTCTTTTTTAAGTGTTATTCTATCGAGCAGCAGGTTTGAATAGACCCTAAATGTTCAGTGTAGCTTTGATTTCTCTGATTGATGCTTGTTTACATTTACATGATTTCTGCTAGTGTGTCTCTCCATTTAAAGCTGTGTCATTCTTCTCCAGCATGCATTTCACCTGTATTTTTGTTGTACAGTATAAAGACATGGCAGTATACTGCTGAGTGTAAATAGCAAATCCATCTGGGGAAATCTAATGTAACTTGATGAAGTAAAAAGGGTCTGAAAGGGAGGAAACATTTCAAGGGTTGGTGGGTAGTAAAGAGAGGAGAAATGAGAAACATATGTAAATAGTCTGTAAATTATTATTATTATTATTATTATTACTACTACTACTACTCAATGTCTGCAGTTACATTGAAGGTGCATTCCTGCTCCCCTCTGATCTTTACATAATCATCTAACTGCTTTTCTCTGCCTCGGACAGGACTGAATTATCATAGGATCTAGAGATGAACGGCCAACTGTTAAACAGTTAACATGCTTCTGACTTATGTCCTGAGATGCTCCTGTTCTCTCACACTCACAGCCCACTTTTGAAGTCAAAGGGAAGGCAGGAGTGCTCTTATTTTATTATGCATTCTGTTTCTAAGTAGACAAAACCCTATTGATGTAAAACTAGTACTGTGACGATGTTGAGAACGCAAAATAAAACAATATACTGTAAAACCTCAGCTGTGTTTGAGTCTCCCTGCTTTGTAGAGAATGCATTTTTTTTTTTTTTTTGCCCTCTGTTGAATGACTCAGTCTAGAACTGGGACTCTTGGGCTATTGTAGGTGGTCCTAGAGTTCTAGAGCAACACTTATGTGGGTTTTACTATCTAAAAACATAAGTAGTCCTACAACTTTTACTACCTAAAAAAAATAGTAAGTGGCCCTAGTCCTAGAACCACACTTACAATGGTTTTACTACAAGGTCTTAGAGTCTTAGAACCACATTTATATTACTTTTACTACATAAAAAGTTTAAGTGGTCCTGGAGTCCTTAGACTGTACTACATAGTGCTTTACTTCCTAAGTGGGACAAAATGCTTTGCAGTGCCTTGCTTGGCCGTCACATGCAATTTGGGCTTCAGTGTTGCTCAAGTATAGGATGAGCCAAGGATCAAACCACCAACCCTGTGATTATTGGACCACATGAGCCACAGCCATCAGGATAGAACTAGACTAGGACGATAGGTTTAGGTCTGCTAGGAGTAGGTCTGACCTACATATCACATTCTGCATCCAGTTTCAGACTCAAGACCAGTTAATAGTGAACAGTTGCACAACAACAACAACAACAACAACAACAACAGGACAACATTGGTGTCCCCAGTTTGTAATTGTAATTGCATTCAGCACAGTCTGAAATAGTTTCTGCCTTTTCTTTTCTGGTTATGGTTATTCCTCCAGTGAATTATAGTAATGTAAATGCACACAGTGTCCCCAAAAGCATGGCTGCAGCCTAAATTCTAGAAATCCCTAGGTCATAAGACCAAGGTCCCCCAAAGCAATCCCATCCTTCTAAGAAATGTTTGAAAAGCCAAACAAATGTCTGGAAAACTTAGAGAAACACAAAATCTATTTAGTTTAGCTTTTACTTAGTTGATAGTCAGTTTGTTGTTGCCTTAAAATAGTCAATGTAAAAGATTCAGAGTAAAAAAAAATCAGCCTTCAAAACCTTTAGTGGAAATCCACACCCTCAAGCTCAATACTTTTAGTTTATTAACGGACTCTCTAGAAATGCGTAGTCTCTAAATCCAATCTGAAACAACCGTACAGACATCACCTTGACATCATCAGGGATAATTCCACAGAAGCCTTTATACCACAGCCACAGAAGACATTATACAACTGCTTTCAGGGGCTGAGTACTGCTAACCATGACTAGTAAATAGACAATTTGTGAGTAAAATTGGTGTAATTCCCCTTTACAACCCCCACATTCTCAGAAACGCTTCTGAGGACATGACCTCTGTAGCTAATAGCCTTGTCCAAAAGTGATACAAACATGTTTGTATTTAACTCCTCCCTTAGCTATTCAACAACACAGAGGCCTTCTGTAGGGACACTGGGGCATTTGTATGAACTTGAACAAAATGCTCTGGGAGTTTTAACTGCTGATGAAGGTCATAACAGCAGCACACCAATTATTTTCTTAGTCTTGCACAACAAACATGCCTGGCTGCCTGCTTGACTGTGGCAGGTGGTCTGAATGACAGTTTGCCCTGTTTGTCTGTCTGGCCCTTGAGGTTGTGAAGCTAAAAATAGACCCCAGCATTGAGGGCCACATCTTCAGTGTCAGCATGACAACGTCATCATGCGGCTGGAAAGGACTGAGCACAGGGCTTTATTTCTTTTGCCAGCAAAGGATGCTTTGCATTATAGAACTGTACGTTCAGTGATAATTACACAGAGCAGCTGTTTTTTATTATTTCTGTTTGTAGGCAGCCTGATGTTTTTATTTGTATTTACAACTCTTTAATGTTTTTATTGGTGGAATTATTTTACATAAAATAAACTAACTTCTCCCTTATTTTGATACAATTTTCATTTAGTTTGCCTTCACAGCTAAGTAGTTTCTTTGTACATTGCGCCTCCAAGTGGTATGATCGCGGCATTGCTATGCTATGTTCAGGTGCTGTTGGAAATATCGCAACAGCAAAGCGAGCATAAATGACATAAGCGACCTGCTGGGACACCTGGGGTTTTCTGTGATCCCTGACAATTAGACAGGGATACCACTGAGGTCATGTCATCTAGGCCTATGTTTTTTTATGGGAGTTAGTTGTTGTTTTTTTATTTTAGCAAATGACCGCTGCCTGGGTGTCTATATAGTGACGTCACACTTCATTTTTTGGGAAGTCGGAGTTTACTTTTGAGTGGAGAGGACGCTTGTATAAGCCATTGTCACTAATTTTGTGTTATAAGTCTTTTTGAGTGCTGAAACCATGGCCTGTATCACAACAACGTCTGCCCTCAATAAAACTACAGCTGAAGTATGAAGTTTTTCGTCTGGTGTTCATCCCTTCTTCTCTAACGACTCCCCGGAGATCACCCATATCTTTACAAACTTAAAAATAAATTTAAAATACGTGAAGAAAACCTCAGCGTTTCCCCGTCAGCATGTTTTTCCTGATAGAGAAGACTTTGAAACTAAATTTACACACTTTTGCAAAATAAAAATTAACAGACAGTAACCTTAATGTTTTTGGGTGTGGTCAACATCTTTTGTTGGGGACGGACACATGACCATTTAGACCACATTTAGAAGATAGAAAATAAAAAGATTTTTTTAAAAATACTGTTTATAATAGGAGGTAAAAGTGATATATTTTGCATTTAGGCTATATTGTTTAAAATGATTTTGTTACAAATATTCTCTCTCTTAAAAAAAACTAACAAATAAGTCTAAGCATTTTTGACTTCGAAGTTCTCTCACATTGTCTGGGGAGGCTTTGTCTGGTCTGTTTTGTATATCTTAAACTATGTTGCCGAACTGTTTGAGTTGAAAGTGTGAAAGCCAGTCTGTATTGTTAATGTGGAGTTTGCTGTTTACGAGGGTCTTTTAATGCATTATCTAAGCGTCTGCACGTCATCATTGTGAGACATATAAGGGTGAAAGGTAGCCTGGTTGTGTAGGTGTACAGACAACGCTGATGCCGACAGAATGATGAACGTAAACAAATTTATCGCTTTGTCTAAATCTGTTCAACTCGGAAAGCGGCTGCTCGTCTGTAACTCGACACATGCTGTGAAAGAAGTGCTACGTCTTCAGCAGCGGAGGTGCTTTAAAACTCAGTCCAGAAACCTCGCTTATGCAAAGGATTTGTTCCTCGGTCAGGTGAACAAGGTAACGTATCTAAAGTATGAAGATGTGTTGATATAACGCAGGCGAGACATGACACCTCCGAGGAGATTCTTGTTGTCGTTATAATATTTTACGATAATATAGGCTAGTTTTATAACATTTTATTATTTATATGTAACTATTACCCAACTGCTGTTCTGTGTCATAAGTACCTTTACAGGCGCATTTACTTCCACCACACCTCAACAGGGAAACACTGTCAGGGGAAACACAAAGAAGGAATTTGATGTTTAAAGAAAAAGACTGTAAATGTGTCAGATATCCACTTGATATGACTAACTCAGACTGCTGAAGCCTCATATAAGATTCACATCAACTTTTAAATACATTTTTGCACTAAATGACCCCTATCACTATAATGGCCCCTATCACTTACATTGAAAGCACATTTGAAGGGGATCTTTTAATAGCCAGTATGAACAGGAGGAATGATTACAGCGAGGAAAACCTCTTTCACTGTTCATATGGACACCTGACTGTTGTTTTAAGACAGTTGAAAAATCGTAAACCTGTCCTTTTTAATATCCCTGTATGACTCAAACATCCAGGTAATTGGATCATCTGTACAGGACTGTCTTTGATGCCTCTACATCCCAGATCACATCTGTACTCAAGTGCAGGTGTTACCAGTATGAGACTTTCACCTTTCACACGAATGTCCTCCTGACTACGTTTTATGATCCAACATTTATTTCAGTTCTACTTACTTTTAGTTCTTACATTGCACACTTTAGGTCTGGATTCAAATTAGTGATGCTGTTTAGGTGTTCTGCTGAAGAGCTCTGCATTCAGAAAATACAGTTTCCCATAATATTTTATGTACTGTCCTACAGTATTTTCTATAATATCATACAGAAGTTAGTGTGGATCTGTTGTAGGTGGGTCTGGACAGGGTTAGACAGACCCTCTACAACTTCAACATGAACAAAATATTGAAGTTTTCAACCAACAGCAAGTGTGATTCACCAGACACAAAATGAATGCTTAGTTGAGCTTAATTTGGATGAAAAACGTCCCTGTAAAGTGTAGTTGTGTTAGTTCAGCTCCAGGCATGTTGTCTCAAGCCAACCATTTCTTTTCAAACAAGGGAACTCTTTTTAACTAAGAACTTAGTTCTCCTCTTAGGAGAACTCTTGAGTTTTGAAATTAAACACTCTGTGTGAACACTGCTGGCTACATGTCTCATTCCTAAGCATGAATGTGGTTCAGGCCAGTGGGAACTGGTCATTTAGTTTTTAAGACCATTCCACATTAGAATACCCCCATTTTTCCAGTTTTTATTAAAATTTAAGCAGTTCGGTTCCATTGGATGCCTCAAATGGAACAAAGGTAAGCAGTAAAAAAAATGATTAGGTTACCAAAAACTAAAAAAGTTGGAGTTATTTAAAAAAAAAGGCCTTTTCAGTGATAAAGTAATGGGTCAACAGAGTAAAGTAACTTAAGCCCTGAAAGTCCCCTGTCCCAACTTTAGTTGATTACTTCTAAACCATCTTTCTGTATGAAAAAGTGTGATGGTCTGGGGCTCTTTTGCTGGATCCAGAGTTGGTGACTTGCACAGAGTGACTGGCACTCTGGACCAAAAAGACTACCACAGGTCTACACCTAGCTGGTCAGAGGTTTATCCTACAGTAAGATAATGACCCAAAACATACATCCAGACTCTCAGAAGAACAAGGCGATAGTCTTTAAATCATGGGACCCGCACAGTCAGTGAGCTGGTTTGGGATGAACCCGGCAGGAAGGTGAAAGCAAAGCAACCTGACAGTGCAACACATTTGTGAGAACTTCTGCAACAGTGTTGGGAAGAACTTTCTGAACAATATTTAATTTTCCATTGTAGAAAGAATGCAACAAGTGTGTTTGGCTTGGCAAACGGTGGCTACTTTGATGAGTGGAAAAAAAAGAAATAGATTGAATTTTGTTAAACAAAAAGATTCATTTTTTTATCTCCAGTTTATTTGTAGTACATTGACACATTAAACTATGAAAATTTAAATAAAAACTGTGAAAATGGAGGTGTTCTAAAACTTTTGACTGGTGTACTTGTACTTTACATGTGTAAACGTTTGACCTCAACTGTCCATTCATTACCACAAAGTACATATTGCAGATAAATATCAGCCTGTGTGGATGGTTTATCTGCTTTTCTTTCAGTCATATTCTACAGGCTACAGGCTGGACAGCAGGATGAATTACAAAAGCTGTAATTCTGTCAAGGGCTGCTTTAAAGGTCACTGAAATGAAAAAATAACCTCCATATTTTTAGAATCAAATTGAGATTCTATCATTTATCTTGAAATTTTCCATATTCAATATGGTGTCAAGGTAGAGACTGTTTTAGGGTTTGTTTGTTTATTGCTGTTGATGGATCTGTACATAAAATCAGGAAATTGAAGCCCAGTGTCTAAGATACATGGATGATGCATTAATAGCCCAGTTAACAACTGCTGGTCAAAATAAATTTTGTCCGTTAAACTAAGTGAAACATCAAGACGCATATTCAGTTTGATGCTGCAGCAATGAGTGGCTTCAGGCTGCTTGGTTACATCAACAAAACATCAGCCCCTGAAAACCCTGCTCTTGTTACAGTGTCCTGTGTACTTTGGTATTTCTTTTGACTGATTACACTGGATTGCTGAAAGCAGAAGTAGAGTGTCTGTACTGGCTGTAAAGAGCTGGTAATTTGTTTTTTTTCCTCCAGACTGAGGTCTTCCCTTATCCAGAAATTGGAAATGAAGAAGTGGAGGAGATCAATCAGCTTGTTGCACCGGTGGAAAGATTCTTCAATGACGAAGGTGAGAGAGATCTGATGAATGCAAGGCTTAAAGAGTACAGCGCTCATCAACCTGCTGCATACACTGGGCTTCTTTAACATAACTGAAAATGTTATACAATAATTATTTGCATAGACCATATAGCATATGAACTCTTTCTTTATTTGGTGTAATAACAATGCCTATGCTCATTTTCATATTTTGTTCAGTTTGGAGCAAAGGGGAGGGTTACCACTTCAATACTTTTTATATACTGGTTTTAAAGGTCAGAAGAAAAGAAAAAATACATGTATACAGTGAAGCCAATGTTAACAAAACACAAGGGTTCATTTGGGTGAATTGCAGTCTGTTGCCGTTGAGTGATTGGATGAACTGATGAGGAAAGACTGTTGTTTGTGATTTTAGTTGACTCAGCGAAGATTGACCAAGAAGCCAGAATCCCTCCAGAGACCTTGAATGGATTGAAAGAGCTCGGGCTGTTTGGAATCCAGATTCCCGAGGAGTATGGTGAGATGTTTGTGACCGGAACTTTTCAGATCTCCACCACACACAGAATTTAGTTGTTATCAAAAAGACTTGTCAAGCAAGCATGTCGTCTGTGGGTTGTAGATGTTAAAAATGTTGGGTGACTCTGGAGCTGCACGATTAGCAAATTAAAACCGAAACAGTGACGTAAGCATACAGTTATATAAATTGCAAACAACTGTAATTAAGAACTGTAACAATGCTATTCCATGTTTAGCATGATTACTATAAATTTGGTCTTCATAACATTACTACTGACAATTTTTTTTTGTCAGACAAAGTTTTTGTGTTTTTCCTACCCTCCAGATAGCCAATATTTCTATTTCACTCAAATGTGAAAATTAATATGCAGCAATTTGAACCCTTTTTGAGTGAGTAATGAGTCACAGTGAACATCAAGCCTGCTTTTATTGTTGTAGGAATAGTTATGTGCAGTTATACATTACTGGAAAAATGCTTCATCACTTTCTTGCAAAGAGTTTGATGAGAAGATTGATACCAGACCCTGGCTCTGCCCAAAAGTAAGAAAACACTACATTCATACACGCTATATTCGTTGTTTAATCAGTACAAAAACCAAAGTATAGAAACATCATCAGACTATTTCTTGGAGGCTGGACTTCAGTAAGTTACCACAATGGTCCCACACTTAATTTGTTTCTACATTTAGGTTTTTGCACAGATTAAATAAGCAAGGTATAAAATGTTAATTAGTGAACTTTAGAGTGCTGCAAGGTAGGTTTTGTTACTTTTGGTCAGAGCCAGGCTAGCTATTTTCTCAGCTCTGTAACCACTGACTCTACATTTCATCTCATGGTCCACTCATGAACACAAATAATCTTGCTTTTAATTTGACAAGCATACATCACTCATTTCTAGTTGACATTGTGGGTGTATGTGATGTGCTACTGTGTGTAGTTTTGTATTATGTGTCCTGTGTGTTTTTTGCTTTGTCATCAAACATATTTTTTACATTGTACAGGAAAGGAAAAGAGGGATTTTGATGTAGAAATAATAAGAAATTCCTTTTCTTACACACATTCAGCAAGAAATAAATAAATGATTAACACAGGGACACAGGTTAGAACTTCATTTCACTGCGCCTTTAAGGTACACTGTAGTTTTCTTGTAAACAAAGAGGTTATATTTACATTGAGTGTTACTTAGCAAGTATTTTGGGTGTTGAAAGTGTCATTTCCCTCCAACATTTGCAAAGAGGATTTTTTTGTTAAGTAAATAAGTCCTGCATTGTTTACATCCATGTTTACTAGTAGTTGTTTACTACTGCTTGTAGTATCTTTGCTAGTGCATTACTGCCTCCTGTAGACCAGTGGAAAAGTGTGGAACCATTGGCAGGACTGTGTATCGCATCGCCATGTGCATGTGCGTCATCATGCACACAGGGTACCTTTAAGGCTGACGTGGTGACTGCAGCTCATGTGACTGAGACAGCCTGTCTCAATTAACAGGATAATTCTTAGGATAATATATACATTTTACTCACGCAACATGAACTATGCATGGATCATAGAGCAGTTTCCCTATACATCCCTGCCACCACAACTATTTGTTGTGTGTCTTAGTTTAAAGGCAGTCAATGAGAAGATGTTGTTTCATTTTTTCATCTCAGGGGGTCTCGGATTGTCCAACACCATGTATGCACGACTGGCAGAGATCATCTCATTAGACGGCTCTATTGCTGTAACACTGGCTGCACATCAAGCCATTGGACTGAAGGTAAAAATATAATGGTGTAACACAGTTGTACATGGCTGATCATCTTCATGTCTGGGGGAATGTCGCACAACATGATTGGTATGATAACATGCAGGGAGGTTTTGTGCTAACAGCTGTTTGGTGTTTCAGGGGATTCTGATAGCAGGGAATGAAGCACAGAAGCAGAAGTATTTGCCCAAACTGGCCTCAGGAGAACACATAGCAGCTTTCTGTCTGACAGAGCCTGGAAGGTAAAGGCACTCAAACCTAATTTACATCTTGTTTACAGTGTCCCCCTGAAGCCATGACATGTACACAGCCCTGCATCCTACTTCATACACAATGAGGTGTTCTGGGGGGGGTCAGTTTACCTATTGCTTGTTGTTTGTCACCCACACATTATGCATCTCCATGAGGCCTTTAAACATGTTGAATGCATTTTCTTTACTCATAAAACATTTTCAAAGCTGTCTACATCTGTGTTTGTTAGCTTGAAATGATCTCAATTAATTACAAACATAGAATACAAATTACAGGTATTTACTCCCTTTCACAGTTAAAAGATCTTAAGGGACACCTGCCGGCCAGTCAGAAATGAGCACTTTCCATTGCCAGGTTGAATTTGTGACTGCACCTATACTTTGTGTCTCAGTATGTGGTTGGATTAGCTTCACTTACACTCAGTTTGATCATTTCAGTGGAAGCGATGCAGCCTCTATTCAGACCCGAGCAACCCTGTCAGAAGACGGTAAACATTACCTGATTAACGGCTCTAAGGTGAGAGCTCGCAAATGTTTGATCTGGGCTTCAAATCTACATCATGAAATCCTCTCACATTATTCGATTTGCCTTAAACTCTAAAATTCCCATGTCTTTCTATTTGTCATCAGATTTGGATTTCAAATGGAGGGATGGCAGATATTATGACGGTGTTTGCAAGGACAGAGGTGGTTGTAGATGGTGTGAAGAAAGATAAAATTTCTGCGTTTATCGTGGAGAGGGCTTTCGGGGGAATCACTAGCGGCAAGCCTGAGGACAAACTTGGCATCCGGGGCTCCAACAGTAAGCCTTTCATGAGTTTGGATAACAGGTTGAACACTCAAAGTGGTCTTGGTAGAGTTTGTGTCCTCTCATGTTTTTTGTAATTCAACTTTTTCACTTTTTTCAGCTTGTGAAGTGTCCTTTGACAACGTCCCAGTGCCACTGGAGAATGTAATTGGAGAAGTAGGTGGTGGATTCAAGGTAAGCTTTATCCTGTCCTCAACACAAACTGTTGTACATGACTATCTGTAAGGTTATATTGATTTTTACACCATGCTTTTGCTTTGTGTCGGACAGATTGCCATGAACATCCTCAACTCAGGGAGGTTCAGTATGGGCAGTTCTTCTGCTGGAATGATTAAAAAACTCATAGGTAAAAACTCTGTAGAGCAGCTGCAATAACTGATTAAGAGTTTAAGTGTGAGTTTTTTGGAATTTCTTCAGTTTGACATGATGTCTTTCTGGCTCACTGCAGAATTGACCTCTGAGTACGCTGCAACCAGGAAGCAGTTTAACAAAAGCCTGAGTGAATTCGGTATGATTCAGGTACATTCCACTTTCCCCTCATTAGAGTTTAGTGAATAATCATTACCACTCAGTCTGTTCAGAAGTGAATAAGGTGTGTGTTTGGCTCTGTACTGTAGGAGAAGTTTGCAGTGATGGCCCTTAATGCCTTTGTGATGGAGAGCATGGCGTACCTGACAGCAGGAATGATGGACAAACCAGGGCTTCCAGACTGTTCTCTAGAAGCCGCCATGGTCAAGGTTAGACAGTTGTCATCAAACCTTGTTCATGCCAAACCAGTATAAAACCAAATGTTTCATGATGTGTATTCTCTATCGTCTGTGCAGGTGTTCAGTTCAGAGGGAGGCTGGATTTGTGTCAGTGAAGCTCTTCAGGTCCTGGGAGGTCTGGGTTATACAAAGAACTACCCCTTCGAGCGCTACGTCAGGGACTGTCGCATCCTGCCTATCTTTGAGGTACTCTAATAATTATTCAATCATTAAAGCACCGCTGAGAACACCAAGGTCAGATCCACAGTCTTATCTCTGAGAGTTTTTAGAAATGAAAAGTTTACATTGTTTGATTACACTCATATTACCCATGTTGGGTTTTTTTAAAGACTGATTCTGAGATTTTGTATATCTTAAAATTAAGCAAAAAATGTATAAATTATGATAAAAGGGGTTTAGAGAGGACTCTGTAACAATCTAGACCATAACTGGCCACCAGGGGGCACATTTAACTGTGGAATCAAAGGTCTTTGATGGATGAACTTGGTGAGGGTTATGGTTACTGTCTGTATTTGGAATTAAAGAACTGAGCAGACCTGCAGTTTATCAGCCATTTAAAGTTTTTCTCTGTGTCATAAAGTGTGTATCAATCATAATCAATCAAAATCAATTTTCATTGAGAAAATGTTTATCCTCTGTTGCTTTTATTGATTGGGAATTTTTGAATTCCTGCAAATATCAAACTTCAAAATGCAGTGTGGCGCCTTATTATCCCACAGTGCACAGCATTCCTCATAGGCTGCATTGCTGCATGTAGTCTAAATGTGAAATCATAAACATGATATTTACAGATTCTCTTGTCTGTTTTCAGGGGACCAATGAAATTCTGAGGATGTACATCGCTCTCACTGGAATGCAATATGCTGGCAAAGTCCTCACAGGGAAAATAAAGTAAGGATATTAAAAGTGCAGGGCTGGGATTTCTTTTTTTTTTTTTTTTTTCCCCTAAATTGCATAACGGTACAACAACTTAGATGCTAACTTGGATCCTCGGTATGAGACTAGTAGACCAGAAGAATGTTCTTGTATTGATTGACAGCCATGAGCTACCGCCCCTGATTTTGGCCTTCTCTGATTGGTTAGAAGGGTGAGGCTTGTTTAAAAACCTGAGAAGGGAAAGTACATACTGTAGCGGTTTGTTCTTTTTTTTTTGTTTGTTTTGTTGTGTTTTTTTACTTTTTTTTTGGTGCTCCTCGAGGGAAGAACTCTGTAACAAGCTGAACAAAAAGAGAGCTATATATTCTTTTAAATACCTCGGAACAATGCTGAAAATGAGTGGTGAGAGTTCATCTAAACAGTAGATCTGCAGGCTGGAAAACCAAAACAATGAGCTGAAAAACACAACTGTAAACTGTAGAGCTGAGGCAAACTGAGTCGGTTGGTAATTCTCTGTGGGTTCATCACTTAGAGCGACCCCGTTCACATTACACATATTCATTTCTTCCATTATTAATACAAAAATATTGATTGGTGGAGCTTTACATGTTGTGTTTCTCTGACATCTTTTACCTGTGATGCAGTCTTTAAGACCATTTTTCATGTAAAAGTACCTGTGAATCTGTCTGGCCATCGTATCAACATTATTGACTTTCTTGTGTGTAAATAGTTTTCCCTAAAATTCCATCACAAGGTTGTGTAATTCATTAAAAACTTCCAGGATGGTCTTTGGTCACTCTTTAGTCTCAGTAATGTCTTTGTTCTGCCTCCAGGGAGATGAAGAAGGGAAATGTCGTTCTGGCTCTGGGCATGTTAGGCAAGAAACTGAGGGTCTCAGCTGGAGGTTCGGTGGACCTTGGCTTGACTGGAAAAGACGGAGTGGTGCATCCCAGCTTGACGGTAAGAACTTTCTCTTAACTCCTGTAAGATGGATTTTATGCACATAGATACAACATATTAGCTTTTTTTCTAGAAGCTCAGCTGTTTTCTGTTTACAGGAGAGCGCAAAGAATTTTGAACAGAACGTTAGCCTCTTTGGATCGACTGTGGAGAGCCTGCTGTACAGATATGGAAAGGTAACATTTGATTGATTTTACATTCTGGAAAAACCAGCTGTGGTATTTTCCTGCTCAAGTGTTTCCCATTCTTTTGAACATAATTCCCATTTGTCACAAATGGCCGAATGTATGATCATTTCATCATTTCATATCTTCCAGTCAGTGTTTCTAAAGTGTTAAAATCCAAAGTGTTCTCTATTTCTATCGTTCTATGTGACTGTGCTTTTGTAATCACAGCTTTTCCAAAGAAGCTATAAACCTCTTGGAGACAAGTCAGTTTTCCTAATCCCCACTTCTTGTATCAGTTGACTCCCTTTTGATCCAATACATGAGAAGTGTCCTCAGAGGGCTTTAATCACACTGCAGTTTTCATACAGAGAGCAAGACCACTTAACACTATAAGTAAAGAAATAAATATAAGTAAGATTAATGGTAAACAGTGCATGCAAACTGTTTCTCTTTACTGCAGATCTTTAAGCCTGATTTGTTAAATTGCTGAGACAATACAGCTGTTTGTTTAGGAAATTGGGACACTGTCAGTAAAGATTGCTGCTATAACACCTTAATATTTAACTGCCAAATAAAGGCAAAATGCCAATAAAAATAATCTTTTAAAAAAACAATAATTTATTTGAATGGTTTCACTGCATTATAGGTAGTCATTGATAAGTCGTCCCAGCCTTAAAGAATAGTTCTGGTTTATTACAGCATGGGTCATATTTTCATAGTTTTGGCCATAGTTTCTATCGGTTATCGCAGTATTTTTTATTTTTTTTTAGACTGGACACCTCCTAAATTCCTCCACTGAGAGCTCCGTTTTATGACTCTTAAGTCATAAAGATTTAAACCTGCCATAGAAGAACGTCCGTTTCCCACTAACTTAAACATCATAGTCTTTATGTTGGCCCAAATGAAGTTCTGGCGTTGGTATGATTGCTGTCAGGACATCTCCAAACACAGGAAGTCATTAATCACAACTTAAAAGCATAATCCAAACTGTCTTCTAAGCAGCAGTGAGTAGGTGTTCCATCCTGAGAAAAGTGGACTCAGCAGTGATGGCTGAACCTCTTCACCACCTCCATCCACATACACTGATATCACATTATGTGAATTTATGTGATCAAAGTCAGAGGTTACTCTTACAGTCTTTTGGACAGAAACCACCAACATGCTTAATCTGCACAGGAAGATCAGCCAGGAACGAATTAGCTTCCTTGATGATGATGGCAGGGTTTACAGGAAAAGGATTGATTGATATCTTACAAAATGATTCACAATTATTTTTTTTAGAAGTAAAGAAAGCACAAGACATTTCTGAGGTTGGAAATGATTGATGATGGAAGTGTCCTGATTTGTATCTGTTGATGTTGTCAGACAATAGTGGATGAACAGCTCGTCCTAAAGAGAGTAGCAGATGTGATGATCAACCTCTACGCCATGACAGCTGTCCTGTCCAGAGCCAGCCGCTCCATCAGCATCGGCCTCAGGAATCACGACCACGAGGTACGTGTATATACATCCTCTCTCACAGACACACACGCACCAAAGCTTAGATTGAGACCTAAAAGTTGGGCCAAGCAGATATTTTCTTAACTATTATGGGCCTGTTTACTGAATAACATGTAAAGTGAACATTATTCCAAAGCAGTGCCAAAGAACGAGAGTCGACGAAGGGTGTCCTTACTCATATGTCTAAAGGCAATAAGCCTCATACATACAACTTGCATCTTGAATCTAGGCCTCTGTTTACACACATCATTCCCTCCTGCTAGAGTTACATGACTTAAACACAACATGGTCGGCATTTAGGCTCGACTTTTTTTTTTTTTTTTTTTTTTTTTTTAAGCATCATTTGTTGGTGCTCCAATGTGTTAAAGTATAGTGAAGACACGTTTTGAATTCTGTCATTAGAATCTTTCAAATTCACTTGGAAATGAAAAGCTACATTCATAGCACTGTTTGGTTCATGTTTGAATTCTTCTTAGCACAGCTTGTGTGCAGTCCTGGACTGTGCAGTAGCCCAGCTCGTGCCTATAGCCCTAGTACTAAAAGTAAGATTTCAGCTATAGTGACCAAACCACCAAGTGTGCAGATGTGAGGATGGGTGTGGTTATATTTAAGTTGAATTAGAAAGATTGTGTTGTTTCTGCTTTTAAAGTTAGAACAGATAAAGAAAAATCAAACATTATTTGATCATTAATTTGGTCTTGGCATTAAGCAGTCATTTGTTCTCCATGGGGGCGTTATAGATTACTAGATACCAAATACATGTTGTTATCACTGCAATTTAAAAGGGTTTTATATTTATATCTTCAAAAGATTTCAGAAACTTCAAGCTTCAAATTTTATTGGTGGGCTAAATGATGTTGGTGGAGGGCCAAACTTGGCCCGTTTGCCACTATTTACCAACCCCCACCACACACCAATGTACTGTCAGTCCATAATACATCGTAATCTGAAGCTCCACCCACCTGCTTGATTTGTGTTTTGTGGTTGGATCTATAATTGTATTACATGAACATCCTACTGTATATGTGTTTTGGAGATGCATTGCAGTCACACTTTGATAGATATATATATATATATATATATATATATATATATATATATATATAAATAACACACACAGCAGTTGTTGCATTCATTTAGTATAATTATCCAGAAGGGAGGTCACATGTTGATTAAGATGAGTAGATTTATCAAACTAAATAAAACACACATTGTTATCTAATTAGATTTGGCTGTTTTCTCCAGTGCAGGAAGTCTCCTGCTAGCAATTAAAGCAGCAGCATGTCACAACAATTTTGTCATCTCTAATTATGTTTGCTTTTTTGTTTTTTGTGGCAGCCATGTTACTTATCTGCGTGTGCTTTGACCTGTTATCAACATAATCAGTAGCTACCTAAATGATCTAATATTATCCAGTTATTGTATTCCATTTTTTTCTCCACTTTTAATCACTGTAGTACTTTTGCACGTGTCTTCAGTGTTCATAACCCTCACTCCTCCATATTCACGGGCCAAACCGTTTTTCTCGGAGCAGATTTAGGTGGAGAAGGACAGAGGATGGCATAGTGTAAACAGTAACTGTTGGATGGTCCTGTGTGTAATCAGAAACAGTGATGTAGAGCAAAACAAATCCTCCACAGAGAGACATTAAAGAAGGCAGTGAATGCTTTGTGTTATCCTCTTTTGCAATACTCTGCTGTGTTTCAGATCAGGAAGCCCTGTGCTCCTCCTGGTTCTCTCCACTGTAGCTTCAGGCCTAAATGTCAGAAAACATGCAGTCGCCACCTTTTACATTTTATGTAAAGCACACACAGAATGTAGAGATCCTGGTAACAGTCCTGCAAAGATAGTTGCTGATTTCAAAACTGTGCCTGAGGTTCAGACTGAGACTAATTATTTCAAAGCAAATGTGTCTTCAATCATCAGGCTTTCATCCAGTTTAGTTCCACTGTGATCTTTTAGGCTTGTTTCTTCATGTTTGGTTGTTCACCATTTGAATTATTTCCATGATGAGAGAGAGTGCTAATCTGACATATTATTGTAAAACAATACATATGGGTAAGTTATAACAGTGTGTGTAATGTTTCCAGTTGTGTTGTTTGCAGATGAAAGTAAAGCCAACAAATGGATGCAATTGTCACACTTCACATTTGATTACGTTGTGACATTTTGCGCTTTCAACTGCCTCCTGCATCATTTTTAGTTTTCATTTCTCTCAGCCGTGTTGGATTCCTGTCAGAAAGGTTTTGATGAATGTTCATTTTTCTAGGTGCTGCTCACAAACACCTTCTGCGCCGATGCTTACTTCAAGAACAATTACTTGATGAATCAGTTGCAAAAATGTAAGTACAACACAAAATGGTAATTGAGAACAGCCCCATGCCTTTTTTTTAACTGCATCTCAGTACAAAAGACTTGCATGTGTTGCGGAATTTCCCCGCTGAACCCCACATACCAACACTCAAACCCCCCGCTGCTTTTGATTTTCACACTGTGCGCATTTTTTAAATTACCTACATGTAATCCAGCATTACACCGTGACATGATCCAGACAGATGAGAATGTTGCATTTTGCATTTAATGAATGAAAGCGGCTCGTTTGTAATTCAAATTTCAATCCGTTCCAGACTCTCCTGAGAACAACGATGCCAACATCAAGAAGATCGCCAGGGAGGTCTTGGAAAACAGAGCTTACATCTGCTCTCACCCTCTAGAAAGAACATACTGAAGCTACTCCCATCTGACCATAATACTGTGGCTCCTCTATTCTGATTGGACAATATGGGTGGGTCCAATTCAGTGATTTGTATCAGTGCTAACTTTTTTTGAAAGCAGTACATCTTCTAACATTATTTGTACATTTGATTAATAAATTAAAGATTTAAGGATTTATATTAGTTACTGTGTTTTATCAGACATGGCTTCAAAGATAGAGATTATTGAATAATGAGGCATCATATGAAGTTCAATCCAAAGTGCTCCTTATCTTCACAGCTGTAATGAAATATTACACAAGCACTCGTGATAAAGATGCTAGTTTTATCGCTTTTGAGGCTATTCGGTATACAAGGGACAGTCTTTGTGGGGTTTGGCTTCCACAATATTCCTGAATGGCTGGACAGCTGATGAGTCTGTTTTCATATTGGGTGCACACTTCTGAAAAGTGAAGATACTCTTTTCCTCGTCTGTCAGAGGCAAGGCGGTCCGCTTGTACAGGAATGAATGCTGCTTGCAGAATCCCCTGTAAGAAGCAATTGAACACATCACATCAACACAAACAATCTGTTCTTTTTTTTTTCTCTAATTTCTCCTGAGTTCTTTCTTTTTAAATAAAGGTTTTACTTGAACCAACATGTAGTGGTGCTTGTTGTACAGAGACGTGTGTCTGGGGATGGCATTGTCTTTGCTGCTGAGGCTGCAGTCCATACAGGGGCCTGGAGCCAAAGCCACACTCTCCTTTTCCTCTGCTTTGTCCTTACCCAGGTTCATCACGGACAGCTGAGGCAAAGGCTGCAACACAAAACACTGCTGTTGTCTCTCCCAGTTGTTGCAGTCAAATGCTAGCAGAAACATGACAATCTCAAAAAACAAGCACTGAATTAAAGCAAGCTATTTTTGCTATTTTGTGGCAGCAGAACAAGCTGTGAACACAATCTTATTAAAGTTGGTATTGCAAACTATTTACACATCCAACATCTTGTTTCTGTCCACCTGAAGTCCAATATTCACTCTCCTTTCAGTCCCAATGAAGCAAATTAACTATTATTGTTAAATTAAGTTTTTCAGTGTAATTAATAAAAAAGGATTTTTTTGTAACTTTGCTAATAGCTCAAGTTTTAAAGTTATGTTTTTAGAGGCTTTATTTAGCAATATGCACCATGTAGGCACAGTATCTGCTGAAGTAATAAATGTCTTGAAACTTAATTTGGACACACAGACCGGAACCACTTCAAAGCTTTCACATCAGTTGATATTGTTCTTTGGAGCAGTCGTTCTCAAACTTTTTAATGTCCAGGACCTCTAAACGGACACAAATTAGACCACAGACCCCCATTTGATAAGATTTTTGCTTTTAGATGTTTTATTACAGAAAGTGTATGAAACACATGACCAAAATGTCATATTCTGTCATTGTGTTATTTATAGATGGAATTATGGTGAAAATAAATTATTTCCCTTTTTGCTGGGGAACCCCCTGAAGGACCCCTGGGGGTCCCCAGACCCCACTTTGAGAACCACTGCTTTAGTGCATATTACCAAACTCATTTTCAATCAAAGTACCACAAACCGGCTGAAACTCAATAAGCCTGAAGTTGCTGGGGGTCCCTGGAGTTCAGGGTTTGGTAATCCAGTCAATATTATTTGGTCTGAGCTATTAATATGAAACAATTACAGTATAATGACAGCAATATAGGATAATCGGCAGATTTCTAGAAATCATTCAACATTAAGACAAAAACGCCATCAGAAAATTTGCCACTGTCCAAATATTCCTCAAACTCACAAATGTGTGTGTCCATTATATCTTCTGTTTTGCCCCAAAATTAATCTTCTCAACTGAACATACCCTCAGCACCATGCCTGGTTTCCTCAGTGAATACTTGTGGGGCTCATCTTTCAGTATATGTTGAATCTTTCCTGAGTTTCCTCTCATGTGACACTTGAACTTGGGGACTGAGCTGTTGCTTTGTGGGTTGGTGTTGCTGCCGCCAGGAAGCATCTTCTTCAGCCAGCGACTGTACTGAGTTCTGGCAGCATCAAGCTGCTCCTGCTGCAGAGGGTTCCCTGAGGATCGAGATCACACCCACTTAACACTGTGGATTAAGAACTCAGTACAGTCAGTGTTTTACAGTTCATATAATGGATAAACTAATCAGGCAAGAGATGGTTATACTTCACAGGAGGGTTGGACATTTACAATAAGACATTAACAGATATTTTGTTCAATGCTGATACCATTGAGGTTCCTCCCACACCAAATTTATTCTCCAGTGTGGTGTGGGAGTGTGTTAGTCAGCAGCCAAGACTGATACTGGCCCAAATATCCGCCATCTGGAGCTTCAATCAAAACATATCAATATTGGCCCTTAATACTGAAAAAAGCACTTACAGTCCAGACAGTTATAGGAAAAAATCCACTTTTGGATAGACTGTTAAATTCAGTGCATTGCTCATACTAGTTACAGCTTAATCTTTCCTAAGAATCACACACTGTTTCTTCCCATGTTAATGTTCATTTTTATCAAGTTATTTCCATACTGAAAATGAAATGCCCACACAGCTTGTGTGGCAAGAAACCAATGGAGGCAGACAAATGTTGAAATGACTTGGCATGGCTGAATCCACACTTACAAATGTAAAACCTGGCCTAAATGGTTTTACTTAGCCAAATAGACAGTCGTGTAATATATTGACATACCTGATATTTACATACCAGCCACTCAGGTCATTTGAAGAATTCTTATGTGAATGCAAACTATATAGAGAGTTGATATTTGCCATCTAGGGTGTGGCCTTGACCAAGCTCTGCACAGCAGGGATTGGGGAGTGACAATATCAACTTCAAACTTTTTCCCCATTGGACTTTTTTTTGAAGAGGGGTGGTGGTCACAGCCTGATTTAAAATATCTTTCACTGAACAAAACACGTAAAACCAAACTCATTAAATTCAACAAGTTTTGTGTAACCAGACACGCCAAGCTCCTTGGCTTAACCCCCCATCCTCCTCCTCCTACATACAGTCTCTCTTGCTCAACTTCTCCATTTCAAATACTAACTGATGCTTTAGCAATTTACTTTTAGGGGTTTCAAATTAGCTCCTAATTTTACTCTCTGATATTTGAAAGATCATGATGCTTAATAGAAACACACTGGGTTTTGTTAGCTGGACAGATCACAAACCTCTTGAAAACCTTTGTACGATAACAGTTCCATGAAACTGAGGTCAGAAAAGAAAATCAAGCATTGAAAATATAACAAAGTTGTTATATGTTGTTGTTAATGTTTAAAACAAGTTTTGAGTGCTGTGTTGTGGTTTTTGTTACACTAACTGGCTCCATTTGCTGCTGTTTATTTCTGTCCGACAACCAGCTGGCTTGCTAGCCTGCATCTGAATCACTACTAGTGATAACTTGTACATCTAAGAACCAAAAAGAATAGCTTTAAGACTTCAGCAAAATTCTACTACTTCAGTAGAAATGGGTCACTTACCACTTATTCTTAGGTAATTTTGGTTTTTCCACCACTGTAGGATACAAATATGGAAAAACCATATTGCAGCCATGAACCACAGCTTGTCATGTGGCTTGCAGTAAGTGACACCTTGTGGTTGCATTACATTCTGGTATATTGAGCCAGCTGTTGGTGGAGAAATTGCTATCTCCCCTATGATTGATTTGTCCTTGTTTGATGAGACAACTGATGTCTTAGAATGCTACAAAGAAAATATCTCAATGTGACATCTGTTTGTTAACATTTGGCCAGTTATTCACAGGAAAAGGACTTATACTGTAGATGAAATGTATGACACTGCTAGCAGTTAAAAGTGTTGTATATTGATGCAGCCTAATATAGTCCGTACCAGACAGGTGAATGGTGACAGGAGGTGTGTTGAAGAAAGGGGGAGGTTTACTGTAGAGCTTAAAGTCCTCATAGCGTTGGCTCCAGGCCCATATGTCCCGCGAAAGTGTGGGTTTCAATGTGTTGGCATGTAGGATGTTCTCTCTCCATGGCTGGAAGCATAGCAAACAGTAGTATTATCAGCTTAACCCTATACTGTTACAAACACATGCTATCATTAGATACCTCTGGAGAATAACCAGATTCTCCCAATGTTGCTTTTGCTGTCGTGGAGACAATAAATTATTGTGTGGCCTAGACAACTGAAACCAACAGCAAGGTTAATGTTATTAGTCACGTCACATTATACGCTACTCTATATGTTATCTAAACATACTAGGTTATAGAAAAAGAGAAAGAGTAAGAAAAAAGCCATAAAAACTTTATCCCTGTGCTAAGATTCATGGGAATGCCAATAAATGGAACATTCCTGTTTGGCAACCTTGGTGAAACCCCGCACTGCAGGAGGATGAAGAATGACATCACCTTCCTAAGTTCGTCCACCCGGGCCTCATCTGGGTGTCTGGGGTGCACTTTGGACTTGTCACTGTTCATGCTTGTGAACCAAATAGTAGAGGGAGCGTTTGAGTCATTTTTAGAAGTCAGATCTCCTGGTTCCAGTGTAGCACTGAGATACTGCTGACTGTAGGTGAACCTCCGCCCTGGAAACTGAGGAGATGGACAGAGCAGCACTTATGTTCACTTATCTTCTCTACTAGCTTAAAGGATAAGGCTGGTGATATTACTTTTTTTATCATCATGAAAAGACCAAAACCAACAATGAATTGATCCTACTAACATAACTTGCTTGTGTAGTCCAAAAACTATTAAAACACATCAGTGAGCCACACTGTTGAACTGGGTGACATGTTGCTTCATTACCATGAACACAGCCAATGGAGTTTATGGGATTTGACAATAAGAAAAATATATTCAAAAAACACCAGTCTTATTCTTCAACTTTATATTTGCGCTGACCAAACCTGAATAGATTTAGATTTTTGGATGCATTTGTCCTTGTCTTCCAAGCAGCCACTGGTTTCCATTCATTTCTGTATGGTCCAAAAATCTATTAGTACATTCTTGAATTTGAGTTGTTTTATCCATCACAATAAAAAAGTAATCATTATGTGGTAATGCAGTTTCAGTGCAGATTGATTTGAACAGCCATAACTGTTACCTCAAAAAGATTATGTAACTTTGACAAAAATAATGCATACTTGATGAATTTCATATTGTAAGGAAATTAATGGAAACCAATGGATACCCGTAAAGGTGGAAAATCACATTTAAATTTCTAAAACATAGTACCATAATAGCTAAATAACAGCAAAATAGTTAGCTGTAATTTACATGGCATGGTCTTTTAAAGACCATTGGAGACAATTTACCAGATTCGTATGTATTTGGGATATCAAAGGAAACCTGGTAAAAACTATGCGACTGCACACACAAACAGGTACGTCTTTTTATGTCTAAGACGACAGTGCCACCATGAACCACCAAGCTATGCCCTGATATATTAAGATGCACCATATACAGTATGTATCTATAACATAGCACTGTACATTATATCCTACACTCATCAAACCTTGGCCATCACTTTGCAGAGCAGTTCCTTGGCTTGCTCATTTGAGTTGAAGGTCTGGATGCTGTAGATGTGTGCTGGTCTGCCTGCAGCCTGGTCCATCCTCAACACAGCAGCCTCTGGCTTCTGCAACTGCTCACTGTCCTCTTGCACCTTTTTAATATTTTCCTGGAATATAATGAAATGCATGAGTGGCTCTGTTAATAAATCAGATTCCACAGAGCAATTTAGGTCCTACAGACCTGGATGAAGTCCTTGCGCAGTTTGAGCGGCATCTGCTGGATGTTGTGTTTCCATTTGATGTACTCGCTGTTGTATGTGTTGAGAGGTGCGTGTCTTTTCATGCGGACAGGCAAAGAGGACACGTCCATCTCAGTGTTAGCTTTGGCATTTTGTTCCCACTGCTCAGCATATATGCCACATTCCTCGCTCATGCTGAGAATCATGTCAGCCGAGGGGAAGAGGTTGTACTGCACCACATCTTTGAGTTGCCTTAGTTGACAAAGCTGGCTTAACCTGCGAATACAAAGCATCCTTCTCAGAATTTAATAGGTAGTTACAATGGTGAAGTCTATTATGTCATTCATTTCACATTTATCAGAAAACATGTCCTTTCATGTCAACAGGTAGTTTTCAAAAGATTCACGCAAGACCATACCAGATGATACTGCCTATCAAGCCGGTGGGTCCGGTGAGGCCCAGTAAAGCCACCAAGTATCTGCTCTTTTCTTGGGTGAGAGTAGGGTTCAAAGGCAGTTTTAAGGTACATTAGGCCAGAGCTAGAGAATGGTGTCGCCTGTCAAGAGGGCTCAGTAGATTTATGACAGCACAGCCTGATACCCACAGCAGGGCCTAATGGTAGGTCAACACCATTTAACATGCTCACCCAACTTTTGGGACATTTCTATGTATAGTCAGCTATTTTTATCCCATCTGCTAATACCACATAATCATTTTATTTTACACATAAATAAATAGAAAACTCTGCAGCTCCCCTCAGCTCTACAGTGCATTTTAGCATCTTTCAGCTGATAGTTTGCAATGTTAAATGTTTAGTTCACTGTTCTCATCAGTGTTGTTTCCAGTCAGCAGCTGTTTTCAGTGAAGAAACTCTTATAACCTCACTGTATGCTACAAGCCCAGCATTAAATGGCAGAAAGAGAAAAGTTAACAACTAGCTGGTGAACATAGTGGAGCATTTAGCAGCTAAAGAGCCAGATATCTCCTTCGTGAGCTGGTGGACAACAAAATTGGGCTAAAAGGAGAGTGAATATTGGACTTACATTCACCAGATAACATTACATTTGCCAGAAACACTACACAAAATGAATGCTAATGTTGCTCCATGTCTGCAGGAAATTGTGGCCTTCATACTGTGATATGTCCATGTTGTTTTTACAGCTTGTCCCACTGCCACCAAGTGTCCCAAAAATCTGTTAATGCTACTTTAAACACAATAGCATGGTTTGCTGTAAAATATGCAAAATCACAGGTACGGTCCTTAAAGACCACTGTTATACTATTATATGAGTACCTTGACAAGGCCTGGAAGCATGAATGAGGGACCATGCCTCTTATGTAGACCAGAGGCATTCTCATGATGGTCTCTAGTGACTCAGAAAGACAGATAGGACTCAGGCCCACATCTAGTGAGTCATAGATGCGTTTGAAGAAACCCAGGTCTGAATTGTAGAGGACTATCACCTGCTCTTCCTCACTCCCACTTAGCCTGCAAAACATTACACAAACTGTAGGATGGTCATTGGAATTTAAACACTCTATCCAAATAGACAGCACAGCTGAAAACTGTTAACACTGGCTGTTAGGGCAAGATAGTGTTCATGGGCTTACTTCATAGGAACAACCTCCCAAAGTCTCTTTACTGCTTTATGTTTCAGCCCTTCAAGAACAAAGATGTGTGTCCTCTTATCTATAACATGGAATCCTGTAACGAAATCCAGATCCTTGCTCTCATCATGCTTGAAATTAATTATGTAATTTGATAGGGCTCTCTCTATGGCTTCCAGTGAGCGCGAGCCCAGATCGAAAGCTGCCGCGTTGATTCGGAAAATCTCTGTCCTCAGCTTGGTCATCACAGGGAGGTTGTTGCATCCAAAGAGGTAGATGATCCGTCCAAACGGACCATCACAGGTCCCCGTTTCATTGAGTGGGCAAGCTATTTCAACCTTGACTTTGAGTTGAGAATTGGCATCAAAGTAATGGCCCTGTGGCATGGGCTCTCTGCTAGCTCCTGTGTCTGTTATCTTCCTGCCCCAAGCACTTCTCTCCCTGTCCGACAGCGGAGGTGGAGGGCAGCATTTGATTGGCAGGTGCAGCTTCAGACTTCTCTTTCCAAGTAACAGCTCAGAGAGGTTGAGGCAGACAATGCCATGAGAGTTAAAACCCGTCATCTTCTGTTTGAATGGTGCTGCATTGCTCTGCATGTCATCATCGGACCCAAATATTGCTTGAATTTTTGGTGTTTCTTCTAACTTTCTGTCACGATCATGAACCTCTATCTCCAGAGGAGGACCGGAGAGGAACTCTTGGAGTTCTCCAGGAGTCATCAAGCCAGTCAAGATCACATTCACATCTCTGAAGTAGATGTTGGTGCCGTGCTTTTGATAGCTGGTTCTGTGCATGTTCATGTTATGGAACTTATACTGGCAATATACAGGCACACATTCTTCCTGGAAAAGGGAAATTTTCAATTTTAGCCTTATCTCAAAGGTCACTGCTGAATGTAAAGCCTGTAAATCAAAGTGATTCAGAAAGCTAAATAATGAATAAAGAGGAAATATATTCATCATTGTGAATAAATATTAAGTGAGATGGAAGTCACACCTCTAGGACATGAAAAGGGGCCGGGGTTGAAGGCATTGAAGTGGCTGACAAAATGTTGATGACCAATGGATTGAGTTTAGCCTTCAGTTGGTCAGATATTAACAGTCTGTCCAGAGAGATGTTACACATCACCTCAAATACACCAGCTGAACGGACTGGGGAGCAATCAGTCAGTGAGGTCTCACCTGGTGGATAGACACAAAAATAAGAGACCACATAGTTTAATTTCATGGATAAAGTGTCTGAAAATTTAAAATGTATTGACATGACATTTGTCGTACCCAGAAGATGAATTCTAATAACTTTGGTCATCCCCTAAAGTTTGCTTTTTTGCGAAATCATCAAAATCAAAAATATACTTTTTGACCAAAAACCTGCAAACTAATGACATGCCAATCAGCCACAGTGGTATTTCCTAGTGCTAAGTAGCAAATGTTTAACTAAGATGGTGAGAATGGTAATCATTTCATGTGAGCATGTTAACATTGTCATTGTGAGCATGTTAGCATGCTGACGTTAGCATTTAAGCTCAAAGTACCACTGTGCCTATGTACAGCCTCTGGCACAGCTGTAGCCTCGTAATAAAACAAGTCATACCTAATAAGTTCACTTGAACAGTAAGTGCATTAGTCCACATTTTTGCTATCACATGACTATAATTCCTTTACATTTACTCCCTAAAGTTAATTCTTTTAGAGCAGTGGTTCCCAAACTTAAAGGCCTGCAAGATAAATCTGAAAGGTTGCAAGATCATTGACAGGCAGGATCCAGAAAAAACATTTCTGCTATTTCTGTTACACATATAATGCTGTTTATTTTTTCATTTTTGAGGGGTTCGCAAACAGGTACTGCTTTGTTTTAAAGGGGAACTCCACCAATTTTACACATCAACATTTATTTACAGGTGTTGGGGAGTACTATTGCATATGTGAAAAAAGTAGTATAAAGCCTTTTGTGTCTCCAGAGGGAGCTGTGTGAAATCTGATAAATTGCTTGGGTCAGTGTTGGTTGGGGCTGAAGACTACACGTTTGAAAATGAAAAAAAATCTGGGGTGGAGTTAGAAAGAAGTGAGGTTACCAGACCTTTGTAGCCCGCTCCTCATCTCTGCATCTTAGCTTTAATGCTAAATCGGTGGGGTACTCTTTAAAGTGGTCCCAAGCCAAAAATGTTGGGAACCACTGTTTTAGTGGCTATTTGTGTAAATAAAAGGTTGACTCACCTGCCAGCAAACGAATGGGACTGATTTCAACTGAAGCAGTGTGATTCTTTTGTATATCCTCGAGGTCGAAAGCATCAAATGTGGGTTTTTGAAAACCTGTTTTGGTATAGGTGAAGATAAGTTATTATTTATAACGAAGGTTATAAAAAATGTATTTATCATCATGGCTTACATTAAAGTGTGTCAGCATGATGTTCACTAAATACATAAACCAGTATGCATACTGTATATTAATCATTGTGGTGAAAACACTTTAAGTTCTGTATGAAAGTGGCAACATTTTCTTCCTTTTTTTTACCTGTGTCTGAGCCCACCTCTGGATTGGAATTAAACATTATATCCTTTTTGTGCTTTTTAGATGTGTGTGACCTCTTCTCACATAAGGTTCTCAGTTTGTTTACCATAGGCTTGACACCACCTTAGAGTGAAGATATCATATTAATTATACAATTTTACGTGAAAAGACAGTATCAACCATATGTATAATGTTTTTCAGTCATTTGGGGTCGAGGTTGAAATTAATGCTCACCACACACGTCTGTTGCATCTTCAGCTTGATCCTGCAGCAGCCTGAACACTTTAAGTCGTTCATAGCGAGCCTGGCTGGACAGCTTGTCTTTACTGTTCCATATCTGGAGCCTAATCTTATGAGAAAGTAGACTGATCACCATGTCCCTGTTGACTCTGACGTTGAAAGTCTGGTTCCAACCAACCCATGTCTGGTCTCCTTCATGCCATGTTCTCAGAATCTGTTCCAAAATGTACATATTAATCTTTTGACATATTTGGGGGCATTTACTCAACAGCAGCAGGAGATTTTTATGTGTGTTTGTTGCCAGAAATCATTATCATTATGATGACAATAATTATCCATGTACAGTGATGGGTTATTTTACTGTAACTCTAGACCATGTAACTACTTTATTGTTGCTCATTCAGGATGTTCATGAATTGTTCATGAAGGGGAAACACACACACAGGCATCAGGTGAGAGTTACCTTGAACTCATCTTCTTTGTACAGTTTTGCTACTGGCCCAAACATAACCAGGTCCACTTTGACCGTCTCTGTATCACCTGGCAACAATTTGTATTCAATATGATGGCAGCCCTGAGCTTTATGAGCTTTGACCAAAAGAGTAGATGAGTCCTTCTTGATTTTCTTGGCCTTTTCAGCAGCTTCCTGGATGTCTGCCTCTTCTCCTAAAAAGTGACATGTGTTTGTGAATGAGATCAAGGATGACAGAAATCTCTAATCTCTGTTTCTTATGTTATAGTTGTGATTTGTAGTACATTTCACTGCACAAAGATTCATACACCAACTCATCCTACTGACTGTCAGAGTACTTTTCAATAACCATGTGGAGCTTATGTTAATATTTTATATATTCTGTTTGACAAACCTACCTCTTGGAACAGCTAGAGTAATGTAAACTGTCCATGTGACGACATAGGAGCTGTCATCTGTGTGTGTTGTAATATCCTTAGTTGAATCTGACCTGTTTTCCAAACCATGCTCCATGGATGACAAATCACTCTGAAGGACAAGGACATCTTCCTGTCCTTTATCCTGTCCCGTATTCACTCCTTCATTACACAGACCCCTCTCCGACATGTTGGCCATGAGGTCTGACCCCACTGTTATACTTTCCATGAAAATCACTGTAAGAAAAGACAGTTAGTCACAATTCTAACCTTCCAAAACATGTAAATAGTTAATATGTGTCTTTGTGTGTTTTTATATCTTAATTTACCCCTGAAATCACACCAAACACCCTAATAAACACCATAATTTCAAAATTCCCTAATTAACAAATTAAGTGGATTTAAGGACAATTTTCATTAATTTACACTTTAATTTGAGATGTTTGACAATAATTATCAATTTAAGGTGTTATTAATGGGGGGTCATATTTTCAGGTGCAAATTAATGATAATTTCAGGGTTTTTTATTCACTATTCAGGTATTATGGGTTTAGATTTGGGGTAAAATAATGGATAAACTGACTTTAATGCAGCATATTAAGTGTTTTAGTGGGTTGTCTGCATGAAGTAAGGGGTGTTTAAGGGGTCAAACATCCGTAACAATAACATTACGGGTACCCCTTCATTTGTATAGATACCCTAATATACTACAATGCCTACATTTATGTATTAATAGTCTCCTTAAATTATATTAAAATACCCCACTTACATCATTACTAATTGATTGATTGAAGGAATTTTACCGGCGGGGGGGGGGGGGGGGTATAAAAGGGATTCACAGTTCAAAATGAGACTCTGACAGTAGGTTTTATGTTGAATCTTGCGAGCTATAAATAAGCTAGCTCTGCCTGGTGCTGTGCTTTTTCATTAACAAAATAGGCTAAGTGAGCTCATTCTGGAAGTGTAATAAAATAAGAAAAAACACCGCATTTCCCCTCACAACTAGCCTTCGTGTTTTAGTATAAATATTAATAATTAAATAATAGACTAATCCTTTTTTCCTTCTTTCTGTTGTGCCCACCTCAGCTCCTGTTGGTCTCTTCTGGAAGACTTCAGTTTGACGTTCAGTTCGTGTCAGTTAATCAAACATACCTCTCCACTTCTTGTCACTTCACCTGGACTATTAGTTCCCAAGCTGCTAACTCGCTTTACTTACACGTATCAAATGTTAAGTGCCGCAGTGAAGTTCTGCAGGCTGTCACATAAACTTCATCCTAATTTACTGAGTGCAACGTGTCGCCATGGCAACAGTGTAGTGAAGGAAGTGAGGTGTGTAGCTGCCCTCACGTGCTGTGGGACTATCGGAATTTTTTTTAAATTCAGTTCAGTTTAACAAGCTTTATTTGCATGAACGTCATTAGAACAATATTACCATTGGTGGAAAGTAACTAAGTACATTTACTCAAGTACTGTCAGGTACAATTATGAGGTACTTGTACTTTACTCGAGTATTTCCATTTTTTGCTCCTTTATGCTTCCACTCCACTACATTTCAGAGGGAAATATTTTACTTTCTACTCCACTACATTTATTTGACAGCTTTAGTTACTTTTCAGATGAAGATTTGACACAATGGATAATATAACAAGCTTTTAAAATACAACACATTGTTAAAGATGAAACCAGTGGTTTCCAACCTATTTGGCCTTTGACGTCTTACAAAATGCAGTGTGTAGTCGGGGTCACATTTCAGATGTCTGTGAGTTGTTAACAGCTCCACCAAATAGTGATTTTTTTCCCTCTAAACTTCTCACATGGTTTCAATAAATGTTCAAATCATCCAATATTTCAGCAAAAATCAAAGATTAGAGAAAAAGTCCAAAAACTGAAAACAGATTTGTGTATCAGAACTTTGTTTTTTCTTCTTTCCTCTCCCATTAATCATCTCACGACCCCTCAGATTTATCTAGTGACCCTTTAAAGGGGCCTGACCCTTAGGTTGGGAACCACTGGACTAAACTAGCTAACTGTATATAAAGTAGTTTAAACTAGCTCCACCTCCAGCAGCTACAACAGTAACATGCTGCTTACACACTGATGCTTCAGTATTAATAATCTAATGATATATAATAATATATCAGTCAGAGGGACCAAACCACTACTTTTACTGCAATACGTTAACTACATCAAGCTCATAATACTTATGTACTTTTACTTAAGTAGGATTTTTCATGCAGGACTTTTACTTGAAATGGAGTATTTTTACATTGCTGTACTGGTGCTTTTACTTAAGTAAAGGATCTGAGTACTTCTTCCACCACTGCATATTACCAAAGTGAAAATAATAGTGTTATGACTATAGGCTGAAAAAAAACAAGTAGAATCATCTAGATAAAGTACAGTCTCTGCCTACAGATAAGCTATTGCAATCAAGAAAGTTATTTCAACTTTGACAAAAACTCACAAGCTAGAAGTAGCCATGATAAAGCAATGTATAATTATGGTAGGCTGGCTTGGTTAATTTATTTTGATGTCAAATTTCCCCATAAAGATGAGTAAATAGTTTAATTTGTTAAGGTGGAGCTAGAAATATAGACTACAAAATATTTAACATCATGCCAGCTCCAGATAGACTATCTAATTTTCTTTTACTTCAGTAACAGAGATGTAGGCTAACATTGCAGTGAGTGTGAATGACATTAAGATTCCCCTGCAAGCTAATAGCCTATAGGCTGTTAGAATCAATTTCAGTAGGCTGTACTAAACTTTTTGTTACCACACATTTTAAAAATATTAATAAAAGCATTTACATTACATTTACAGGCCACTTTTTACGGGGTCCTTTTTGTAATTTGTGTGTGACACCTCAGCAGCTTGGACTTGGAATTTACGGGGGGTCTTGAACGCAGCAGTGGACGGGTTGATGACCTTCCAGCAAGAGATTTTGCACTGACTGATAATCTGCAAAAACGCGTTTACACACAAGTACATATAGGCTAGATTATTCAAATGGTAAACAAGATGAAAACTCAAAGACATCCACTAGCCTAATAAAGACATAAATAAAAATGTAGACACACATTGATATACATTATATACTGTATATCAGAATAGGACATCTACAATAAGTGATGAAAAAACTTTTCCAGGAGACAAACAAGATCATGTATGACAACAGGGCACAAAGCAAGGTGCAAACTCTGCAAAAAACCCTAAATACGTGTGCGTTTTAAGCCTGCATACAGCATGCTGTAAAAATTCTTCAGTCGAGTATACCTCTGCTGCACAGCCTATTAGTCTCCTGGGCATCTTACATCTTACCAAGGTCTAACCCAAGTGAATGACAAAAGTTTACACACCTGGTGGCAATTATACTCAAGCAAAAAGCAGTTTGAGACCGTTATGCATAGTAGGGCCATGTTACTGACTCCTGGTTGGGACCCCTGGTTTTAGGTTTGAGGGGCAGTGCTAAATTCAAATCTGCTCCGTTCTAACACACGCCTCATTCCAGCTCCGCCAGTCTGCCCAGAGTCTCTGCTGAGAGAATGAACGCGCTGCGTGCGCTGGCGGATGTTGGAAGAAACAAAGTAACTCTGTTAAGTTTGTGGAAATATGATGTTGCTCAGTAGAAATGATGGATGCGATAGACTCCATTGATCCATACAGCCGACCAGCGCGCAGGACACAATGGATAGTCAGCACTCTGGCTTACCATTACGGACTGGACCGGGGAGTGGAGAACGAAATTATAGTTCTAGCCACCGGGCTAGATCAATACCTACAGGAGATTTTTCATCATATGGACTACCAAGGTGGAGGCAAAATCCCCGTGGAGGACTTTAACATCTTGTGTGACATTCTGGGACTGAACAAAGACTTGGAGGATTCAGAATGCGCCGGTGTTTTACCCAGCGAGCTCACTTTCAGACACTTTCACGCCAAACTGTGCGGGTACTTCAGCACAAAGGCGGGGTGTCAATATGAAAACGGCCGGCTGCTGGTCGGGAAGGATAGCGAGCATATAGAGACTCAGATACGCCTGAGAAGTCCACTGAAGCGGCGAGAGAAGCTGCTGTCTGTGGGAGTGAGCGGCGGGTCCTCGCCCTCTCCGGAGGGACGGCACGCCTCTGGCTGCAGGCTCGGCTCCTGCACCAGGGAGTGTTATGAGGAGATAGTGGCACTGGAGGAAGCAGAGGACCGAATATCAAAACTGGAAGATGAGAATGCAAGTCTGAGGGAGCTGATTGAAGACATGCGAGCCGCACTTCAGAGCAGTGATGCCCGCTGTTTGGCTCTGCAGGTGAGTGCGAGTGATATGCTGCTGCGTAATGATAGAGAATATTCAGAAGGGCTGAACTAATAAAATCATGCCTAAGGTTTGAGTTGGATGATGCTGTCCATATTTTTTAGAAAGTAGCCTAGTTATGATATCATTAAGTTGGATACAAGCACCAGTCCCTGTTTTAGAGAACAGGGGTGCTGCTCACCAAACATGCCTCTATTTGCTTTGGGCCCCCAGACAAATGCTGCCCCCACCTCTCAAAATTGTGGTACCATTTTCTTACAAGACACCCTTTTCTTCAGTGACATTAATGACAAAATAAAGTCCTCCACATGGAGTCCATGATAGTCCATATGATGTAGTTCAAATCTACAGTAGATATTGAGCTGGAAAAGTTCCAGTGTGCTGACCTTGTGCTGTAATACAAATAAAATTTTCAAGTGCAATAATTTATTTTCACGTAATCATATATCTTATGGGACAGAACTGCAGAGCATCTGGACCAAAGTCTATTTAATAAATCCATTTAATAAGAACTTGTTAACATTTCCAACTCCAGCTGTTAATATTTGATTGCAGATGACTTAACTTTTGCTGTTGGCTTATGAGACAGCAAGAAAATGTTGACCCTTTATTAATGACTATTAACATGCAGTAATAACAGAATTGATCTGCAGTAACATTAGAAAGTGAGAAACCCATTACCCCTTATTTATGACTTACTAAAATTTCTAACTGCAAACTTAAAGATACCCTCCAGACATGTTTTAAGATGTATATAAAATATGTATATATATAACAAGCTGTACACACACAACACTGATGTATTGTCACCTTTGTTAAAGTTGTTGTGGTGAACATTCTAGCAAACATGCCTATTATTTACACATCCAGCAGACATGGAGCAACATTTGCACAAATTTGTCATGTTTCTGTGGATTTAGCAGAGATTTTTCACTAAAACTGTCTATCTGCTGTGTCTGGAAACCAGGCTGATGTGAGTAGTGAGACTGAACCAAAACTGTTAAAAAGTTGTGGGCCATAAAATCAAAACAATGAGCTGAAAGACACTAAAACAGTCTGTAGAGCTAAGAGGAAATGTAGAGTGGGATGATAATTCTGTGTAGGTTTGTTATTATTACTGACAAATTTTACATTACATTACACAAATGTTCTCAGTTGTTAATATAAAAAATGTTAGTGCAGCTTTATTGACTTATTAGTGATCTATAAAGCATTAGTAAATAATGTATTACCCATTATTAAAGCCATTAGTTACAACATATAAACTCTTAAAAGGTTTGTAGACAGCTGGTAGCAAAATTGCACCTGCTGGTACATTCCAGGTATTTTAAGGAATATCTTCCAAGATCTTCTGGTCCCCTATTGTTCATCTGTTACCTATTGTTGCTCTCTCCAGGTAGGACTATGGAAAAGTCACTCCAAGCATAAACCAGAAGAAGGCTGCTTTGTCGCCCACCAGAAACAAACTGCCCAGAATAGTATGAGCAATTCCAACCTGAAAAACAGCACCTACAGCAACCTGAAGAGTCTGCAGAACATTATCCACGAAATTGAGCTGCTGCAGAGCTCCAGAGACCGACAGGTAGAGGAAGCCATGCTGTGTAATCAGAGACTGGAGCAGGAACTGTGGAGCTCTAAAGAAACTGTGGCGACATTGGAGGACTGCAACCGAGTCCTCAAGAAGGAGCAGGTGGGCATGAGGAGGAAGGTGGAGGAGGCCAGGCAGGCGCTGCTCAGCGGCCTGGGGAAGGTGAAGGAACTGGAAGCTAAAGCCAGTCACGTGCCAACACTGCAGAGACACATCCTCCAGCTGGAATCAGAGCTCCTCTACTACAGGTAAACACACTGGGAACTGTGTCCCAAGTAGCATTTTAGAACAACAAAACTCTACTACATCAATGTTAAGCCAGAAGTATAATAAGATATTACCACAGCTCAGGAATTAATCAATAAATGACTCAGGATAAGACTGCATCCAACACAATCCCTGGACTATCTTGACAAAACAAAGTTGTTACTCTGTGAGGGCACAAACATTTCAGTTTATTTGGATTGGCATGTCAAATTCTGAAAGTTTTATGCTTATATCTCAGTTCAAGATCAAAATAAAACCATGTAAAATCCAAGTGATCCATAGTGAGAGTGTGAAGGGTACATTCAAGACAAGACTAATAGCATGAAGGTGATAAGTTATGCTAAACGTTTCTGTTTTCTCCATGACACCTCCTGAACTACATAAAATATGTTTATTTTTAGAGTTGTTATTTCTATACGTGGACCTATAACAACTTGTACAGCTGCGTTGATCTCATCCAAATAGGACTGCAGCTATGTTTATTTTCATTATCGATTAATCTGCCGATTATTTTCTCGATTAATCATTTGGGCCAGAGAACAGTGAAAAATGTCTGTCACAGTTTCCTAAAGCCAAGGTGATGTAATCAAATTCACAGTAGTATGATTATAAATAGTGATATGATAGATAGTGATGAGATTATGAAGATAAGCAAAAGACTTTGTTCTTCGAGAGAGATTGGTGAGGCAGTTTGGCGGCAGGCTTTTCACCTCTGCTTTCAAGTGTGGTCATTTTGTACAGTTGTATATATGTATAGACACAATTACCTTTAAATGAGGTTCAACAACACATCTTGCAACCTACTCATTTGAAGCATACTGAGGCATCAACTGTAAGACAGGGCCATTGAGGAAAGTGAGGTCATGCTTTCTTTATTTTTCCAGTAATTATGTGAAATAAAATTTACAGACAATATACATTAACTGAACAGTTAAAACTGTTTAGAGTGCAGAATTCTGAGAGTGCTGCAATTACAACACAGTTTGCAATATACAGTATGTTTTGATGTGACAATTTCATTCTTTTTACACAAGAAATAAAGATGTTTTTTCAATTTTTCCCTTGACTTTACATTCATAGGTCATAGAGAAAGGGCTTGGAGTATCTTTTTTACCTCTCCATTAGATGTAATCAGCTGTCAAATCCAGTACAGAAGTGTCTGTCTGTTCATCATGTCATGAGAAAGAAGGACTCGTTTGGGCAAGTTATTGCATTATCAAGGCTAGAATGAACCGTCATGAATTGTAAGTTCTCCTAGAATAAAATGACTCTGTTTACTTCTGGCTGCATGCCTGGAAAACACTGCCATGCTATTTATGAAGGCTTGATGTGGTTTACTATTCCACTTTTCAGCCTTGTTGTGTTTTACTTTATTTAACAGACATCGTGTGTGGCAGGTTGGTCCTGCCTGAGCTCCGCTACTGTTGTGAACTACTCATTTTGGTGGAAGTAAGGGTGTAATTGGACTTTTAAAGTACAAAGCCTTTGGTTTAATGTTTATCTCTGTGTATGTTGTCCCTGCTCCAACCATATAATCAGTGTCTGCAGGTCTGGCTTTCTTAGATAGCAGATGTCTCTAAATGGTTGTAATATCTACATAATGCTGTTATTATGGGCTCTAAGGCACAACCAGACTCATATGATTAAAGTCTACTACTACCTGCCTTTAGGTGATTCAAAATAACAAATTAAGCCAACACAATTCCCTTCCTTTAACACTAAACTCCACTAATCTATGCAGGCTGCGTCCCAAAGTCTTTTCACTGCCTTTCCATTGATACCCTAATAGCAAATAATTCAACACCACAAAGGCTCTGACTTGCCAAGAGAGAGCTCCATTGAGTGAGAACCTCAACAGACTAACCATTCTCATCAATCTCCGTTCACTTCTTTCACTGCACTCCCAAATGAACAATACCACATAGGCACCCCCGTCCTATGGATCTTAGCAACCAGGCTCCATGAATATTCCCACTGAAAACCTCAGTGCTTGCTGGGTCACATCTTTTGAGGACACAGTTAAGAGAGAAAGGTGCCAGTTGAGGTGTTGTGTTTTTGAGGGACTTTTTTTGTCCCTTAAACTGTGTGGCACAAAACTTAAAATTAAATCATTACCCTGTCAACACGCTGTCTCAGTATCCAAATGTCTTGGATCATATGTGGTGGGGTTTAGAGATTCAGTAGTGTGTCAAAGGGTCTGTTGAAATGATCGACCGTAACTTTATCCCTGCGGCTTATTTCTAAACTGCTGTGACAAATAATGAGATTAACTCAGATGCTGCCGGATCTCAGCGATACAGAGTTACAGGGCTGGAGGACTGCTGTGGATTCCACTTAAGCATTGTGATAATAAAGATGGGGATAGACAATGCTTAATGCGTCCTTATGATGTTGAAAGCCCCTAGTGTGAGTCCTATCCTGCCAGGATAGCAGCCCATTTTACCTGGCTATTGGACCACTGAGAATATTTTTGTATCCAGAATGTTTAAAGCAACACAATACACTTAGTTGCTGCTGAGTTAGATGGGAAGATCAATGTACTATTCGCATGTGAGAGTGGTATCAATCTTCTCATCTAACCACAAAAGAAAGAAAGCGAATAAGCATTTTTTCCAAAATGTGGAACTGTTCTTTGAAGTGAACATGTGTGATTTATATCTTGATTTCCTTTTTTGTGTTTTTGTAACATTTGACAATGTACAATTTTCTCATCTAGTAAATCCCCTTTAAACTTTCTATCAGAATCGCAGCAGAAGTTTGAAAAAATGTGGTCATCAGTATGAAACTGATGTGTGGGTGTTGTTGCATAACATGTCTGTGATTTCTTTGGATTGTATGCTAGAACGGAACAGAGGCTGAGACCTCAACAGGAGTTAATGAGCACAGAAATGTCATTGTATGACTGTGATTGACTAAAGGTGCCACTTTTAGCTCTGTTTCTTGAGCAGCAGAAGGTTAAGGGAGTCTAAATCAGTCACTGTAGCCTATAAAGCTTTGTGGGGGCCAGAGGGATTAGACAATAGGAAGCACATCGAGAGGAACAAAAAGACATGAGGGGGAGGAAAGCCTACCATCTGGAGGAAGAAGCAAACACTCAACTGTTTGTTCATGAAATGACGGACATGTTTTGGAAGGCCCACAGGAGAGGAGTAGCTTCCTTCAGCTTTCCATCTTCTTTTTGTGCTTCGAAGAAAACATAGAGCGGGGAAACAAAATCACTCATTAAAAAGAACTCGAGTCATCTTTCGTTTACAACTTTTTAGTTTAAACGTCCTCTTGATTCCAGGTGTCTCTGTTTTTATAGTCCAGGGATTTCTAGAGAGCATACCCAAGCACATGTATCCAAAGTGCTGCAAGTTTAAAACTCACTTTTCGTTTTAACGGCATGCCTGCAGACTTCTTCTCTGTATGCCTCTAACCCCTGGCCCTCTGAAGGCAGGCCCCAGGGGAGGCATAATCTCCCAGCCTTTTCATGCTCTCTGCATGGCGCCTGAGAGCGGAGGGGAGAGGAGGGTCTAGCAGACCATTTATCTGCCTCTGCGCAAGAGCAGCATTGTGTGGAGCAGGTGCTGCCACGGCATTCCTACCCTTTAAATAATGTGCAAAGGACACACTCGAGGGATGTCTAGGACCCGTGGCATTCTGCTGCTGCCTTACTTGTTGTTCTTGAACAGCTTTCAAAAACCTGCACTGCCAAGCGGGCTCGTTTTCACATTGAACCACTGCCCCGCTCTCCCTCTCTCTGGTTTGGAGGTATGCTGACATCAGCAGAAATACATCACACACAAAATATCTTATAAACTCATGCCACCCACCCTTGTTGGACTTCTCTCTCTGTATATTTCCCTCTACTTTTAATACCCTAGTTTGTTTGACTTTGGGGGTTTCTTTGCACTTTGCTTGCTAAGGAAAGCTTAAACACCCTCTGTAAATGTTACAGGCATTGGTTTTTGGATTAAGTCCTCAGCTCGTGCTAAATAATAATCACATCTCTGGAACTGCTTTATTTGTATCCCAGAAACCACTTCATTGTACGAGCACAACACAAGAAGACTTGATTAATAACCATCAGCTATGTAAACACACCCACTCACCCGTCTCCGTCATGCTGCAGGGCACCAACAAGCGGTGAACTTCAAGTTCAAGCTCAGGTTTACAGTGTGCCCTCATTTGTAACCCCTGCAAAAAAAAGGAGACTGTCATTGACCGATGACACCTGAAAGAGGAAACTGCTCTTCAGGGAGTGGAGGAGGGGAAACAGTGATGGGGGGGTGGTGTTGTTGGAAAGTTCACTTAAGCGCTGTGCTGTGATAAACACAGGGAGGACTCTGAGTGTCCTGGCTCTAACAACAAACAGCTGGACCCCCCTCGCTGGCCTAAAGAATGGCTTCAGACTTTTGCTAATAGGGCAGAATACAGGATACTATTAATTAGAAATGCCCTGACATAGCACAATGGAGCTCTTCATGTATAATTTCACTCTTCTGTGTGTGCCTTTTGGGATGTAGCAGTAATTAGCTCTACATTATATAGGCTACAAAGTGCTTCCAGCTCTTTCCCCTTTTGCTAAGAATAATATAATATATAATCACATGTAGTACAGAGAAAGTAACGTACATACTCGGATTTTTAGCTGAGCCTTGTTATTCTCAAAGTCTAAGTGTATTCCGGGTCTCAATTGACAGTAATTCTGTCTAGAGATAAGCCAATAGGTGCCTTTGATGAGTCTGATAAGCAAATGGGGAAGGCCATATACTGTAGACAGTTCAGGAAATGTTAAACTGACCACACAGTAAGGCTGTGTGCCAGAAAATCAAAAACACTGAGCTGAAAGATGCTAAAAGGCTCTGTAGAGGAGCTGTAGAGTTGTGAAATAAATCTCTGTGGGTTTGTCACTGTGAGTGACCCCTTTCACATTACATATAGTCAATTGATCCATTGTTATCACACCGCTGTATGTGTAAAAATAACATTTATGAAATACTCCTTTTTGCTTTAAATACTCTTTCCTTTTCCTCTGACTTTATTTAAACATATTATGTTGGGACGTATTGAAGTAATAACACCTCCCTCTGTCACAAACTGGACCTGCACATTAACATTACTGTATGTAATGTTAGAAACCAGTTAGAAACCAGTAAGGTCAAACTCCTTGTCAGACCATACCATATGGAAAGGTGTTCCCTCGTACAAGATGTGGTACAAAATGTTCAATATTTGTTTACAGGCATTGAGTAAGGTTACCAGACCTCTGCAGCTGCTCCTCATCTCTGCTGGAGGCTAGCAGCTCCAGGCTACATTAGCCACTACTATCATAACACACCAGAATCTCCAACCGAGTTGCCAGTGGTCGAGTTGCAATGTGGGTAATGTAGGCGTCAGGTTTTAACTAGGAAAAATAATCCACCATGTGTCTGACAATGTTATAGGAGTGCAATGCAAAATCAGTGGCATAATCTTAACAAATTATCACTCATTAGCTCAATATGCAAAAAGAAAGTAAAAAAACTACAGGCTTAAACGCATTACTCTTTGAAGTCTGTAATATATACTTTCTCTCTCAGCAAAATATGTTAAATGAATAGATATTTTCATTTTGGCAAGTCAAACCCACCCATGCTGCTTTTGCATTTGGTACATTGGCGAGAGTTATGGTGCCTGTCTAATGAAACGCTGATCAAATTTAGTCTCTGTCTGCTGTATCCCACAGTCTGACCACTTTCCAAGATGTCTGTCTGGACTACTTTCAGGTTTCTCTTCTCATCTTGTTGGAATTCCCATGCTCAGCACCACCACCTAACACTTCAGGGTACCTCATCACTGTCAAACCATGTGATGAGGAACCTTCCTTAAACATTATAAATCTCATGCACAGTCAAACAAGTTAAAAACTGAGCTAACAGTCGGAAAGTCTTTCTTTTTTTTCGTCTCTCAAGACACAAAGCAATTTTTTTTTCCTCTATGCATATCAAAGGCCTTGCTACAGTATTCACTGGACACAGGCTGCAGCCTCCCTCCAACAACTGTCAATTAAAGTGCAATTAGTCACACCAAAGCCTGCATTTGAAAAAGCCCTCCACCAGTTCATTCCAGAGTCAGAGCGTCTCCACAGCAACCAGTAAAGTTTTGTGTGTGTCCATGTCCACGCACCAGTTGCATGTTGGTTCGGCTGCAGCTGCCGGTCCTCGTGAACTGTACAACTCCTTCTCTCCTCCAATGTGGCCCCCCAGTAACTTAAACATGACTCTCTGATTGATTGCCTGAAATCATGCTGCAATTATTGCCCTTCAGTGAAGTCAGTCGTTTCTCCCCACACAAAGAAAGTAGTACACAGATGCAGAGTATAATGTTGTCTTACAGCAGAGTCTGCCTCGTGCCAACAGGATATAAGCATGAGTGCTCCGTGACTTTTTTTTTCTTTTTTCAGAGAGTCAGGCTGTTGAAAACCTTTCCGAGATTTTCTTTTTTTTTTCGGCAAGACATCATCATCTGGAAACACTTATTCTGTGATTTACGAAGCCCCCCTATCGGATTTCCCCCAACACAAAAGAGCAGACAGCAGGAGAAACCTAGAAAATTCAAACCATTACGGAACGATTGATCCACACAAACTGCAGTCTCAGTCTTTTTTTCAGTTACAAATGTTTGAATGTGTCCATGACATAAGGGAAAACAAAACATATACTGTAGACTATAAATATTACGTCTCTTTCCTGCAGATGAAAAAGACATGCAGAAAACTGTTCATGTACTTAAAAATGCTCCAATTTTGTTCCATCCAGTGTCAGCCTGTGTGCTCTCTCCTCACATGTTGCACACTAATAGCTCCGTTCTACCATTGACCCACTTTACTGTAAAAATGCCTTAAAGATACAATGTCTGGCTTCAATTACCCCACCCAGATTTGGCATACAACATCACAGGCCTTTATAAAATGATCATGGCGGTTGTAGATGTGGCTTAATATGCATTGCCTTGCGTTACTTGATATGTTCTCTTTGATGTTTGCAATTGGTTTGGACTGAGCTGTTTTTATCTGTACAAGTTTGAAGAGCAGCTTTAGCCTCTTCAGTGTCAGTTTATGTACAGAGAGATTCACAGCAGCACAAACGGGGCACATATTTTCACAGAACATGCAGTCAGACAGCTATACAGACCCGACTGTGCTTTCTTTCAGGTCGGAGGTGTCCAAACTCCAACTTCCAAGCAACTCCAGGGCAGAGCAGCCGCTGAGTGTTGGCAGCAGGCCAGGCCAGAGATGTTGCTCGGACTCCCAGCATGATCGCTGTTCCCCGACAGGGCGTGCTGTGACGACCCCGGACAAAAGTAAGACGCCCTTTTCCTAAAAGCAAAAAAGACAGTGCTGGATGTCTAAGCCATGATTAAATAGGAATGAGGAAAATTATTAGAAAATGAATGTTTTTTTTATTTTTGTTAGGAAAGTCAAACAAAGACCTATAGTGTCTCTATAATACATCCATAGTACTGTTGGCTGATGGGAGCAACTGCACTGCAACAGATGGGGGTTCACTAATTTCTCCTTCTATAATAAGAACCAGTCTCAATATTCAAATTGTAGTAGAGAGTCACAGTCATTTTCTTCCCTGCACCTCTGACTTCTACCTACCATGACAATGACAATGATTGTATAAATGATGATGGTGTGTTGTGGCGTTTAGTGGAGGAGCAGCTGTTTCGTTCAGTGGAGGGCCAGGCAGCCTCAGACGAGGAAGAGGACAAGTGGACCGGAGATCAGCAGCGGCAGGTGGATGAGGTGAAGAGGATTTTGACCAGGCTGTCCTGCTGTGGGGAAAGGTACAGCACATTCATATCATCACTGTTTCATAAAGCAGGGAACCAGCTTACAGCAAGCTAGTGACACCACTGGCAAGATTTAGTTGTGTGCTTTCATTTACTGTCTACTGTATGTGTGTATACACATTTTACATATATTATTATTTATTTGAGCAAAATGAAACATGGAACAGGATACAATATGTAACAAATAATTATTAAAACTACAGAAGAAGAACTCTAAAACAAACTGAGAGATACAGCCCTGACATATTCAGCTTAATATATTTTTAGCACACAGTTCTCTATTTGCACATACAACAAACACAAAGCAATGTTAACATTAATTTGTTGTCATGTCATAGCCACCTGACAAATCTAATATTCACTCTCCTTTTAGTTCTGTTTCATCTTCATCAACTCCTAAAAAATCTGCCAAAAAAGAAAAAAAAACAAATAAATTATTAAAATGATTAATAAATAAATGATGCATGCATTAAATGGATCATAAAACCAAAGCAATAAGCTAAAAAAGGCTAAATAGCTCCTTGGTGCTGCAGTGTTAGGCATCGGTTTGTCGCTCAAAGTGACTACTTTCACATTACACATACTAATCTAATTCATTATTAATATAAAAACCAATGACACTTTAAGTGGTGGATTACATGTCAATCTTTAAGATTAGCTTATTTTGTGTGGTTCCTGTATGCCAATGTCTATTTTGTGCAGGTATGTGCAGGTACCAGTGACATAAATTATCCATGCATTAAATTGCATTAAACTTGCATTTTCTCCACTGCTTATCCTGTTCACAGTCATGAGAGGTTTGACCCTATACCAGCAGCATTGGATGAGAGGCAGGATACTCTGGACACGCTGCTAATCTATCATAAGACTATAATGTAGAGCTCAGAGCCTGATAGACTTTCTCTCTTCTGCTATGTGTCCTTGATCAGGTGTGACGACAAGGCATTCAAGAAGCTGATGTCTAATTTCGGGAGCTCAAGGAGCGAGGAGAGCTGCAGCGCTGTGGTGGAGCTCCTGGAGAGGGTGACCAAGTTGCATAAGCAGCTGCAGCTGAAGGAGAGCCAGGCAGTGATAGACATGGACCAGGTACAAACCACCACTGACCTCCATCACACCAGGGTGGGCTACTACACTATCCTCTGTTGGATCCATTTACATTCAACTGTTCTTTCTGGACAGTGTTCTGCCTCGCTTTACATCATAAGTTGTGTGTATGGTGTTAAACTAGATTAGAGAGGACTGCTGAAGGTTGTTATGAAAGTAGAGGCCTTCAAAGGCAAAACCACAGCTAGTGTGGCGTGATCCTGCAGCTTCCACCTAACCAAACCACTAGCAGCAGCTACAGAGCCTCCCTCTGTCTGTGTGTGTGTGTGTGTGGGTGGGTGTGTTTGCAGCTGTTTCTCACTGGAGCTGACCACAGAAACACTCCCCCCTTGTCCCGCATGACACTAAGGAATATCGTAAATTAAAGCTCTCTTGTTACAGTCGAGTAGTAATTTCACAACACAGGAAGACAGGCAGAAGGGGAACCGTGATGTAATGTGTTCCCAGAAGGTCTCAGCACTCAGAGAGGAAAAGTTAAAACTAAACAAAGTCATGACTGTGAGGCTTTGTTTATGTGCAGGATGTGTGGGGTGAGACCTTTGTCCTTCAATACGCTATGATGTAAAGGTGCACTGTAGGGATTTCCAGTGTTTTTGGCAGGCAAGCCTACAGTACGCTGAGGACTGAAAACTCATTCTAACCTCAACATTTGACATGGATTTATATTGGGATATTTATATTGTATTAAGATATTAAGGAGGCCTACATTGCAAAAATGTGACATTTTCAAAAATGACATATCCAGCTACTCTTATAAGCTTGTCAAATTATGTACAGCTCAAAAATACACCTCCCCAAGTTATTTAATCTGTGTTTGGTCTTAAAGCATAAGGCTGATGATATTCTATATTTTCTTTATTGTGAAAAAATCCCATGAAAAGGCCAAAACCAACAATGAATTTATCTACTAACAAGCATTGTGTATTTATCCAAAGTCTGAAATATATTAAACCACTATGCTATAGAGCTAAATTGTCCACAAACTATTAAAAACACATCAGTGAGTCACACTGTTGAACTGGGTGACATGTTCCTTCATTACCATGAATACACACACTCACATACACCATCCTGCTGCTGGAAATACTCACTAGCTTCAAATGTGTATTCATCCATGACTGAAAATAGTCCCTAACAAATGCACTGTTCACTCTTGTTTGAGTAATGCCTGCTAAAAAACTACAGTGCCCAGCTGTTGTAGGAAATTATTTGAGGCTCCATATGACGTGCCATGATGCCACATAACCACAACGTCTATGGTCGATACGAGCAGTAGACTTTTGTTGCATATCATTCCCTATCTCTCTCTCCCTGTTTCCTTTCATCTCTATCTAATAAATGCATAAAATACCTCAAAATATATTAAAAAACAACCAAAGCTATGTATTTGTGACACATTTTTAAAGACATACATTTTCAGCAGGAATTAATGGACTTGGGGCAGTGTGACACAGACAGGGTAGAGAAGTCAGAAACTATTGAGAGACACATTGGACTAACATATTCATTGGATTTGTTTAAAATAACAGAAATATAGAATAACACCAGCCTTGTCTTTTAAAATGTATTTTTATGTTTACTATCTATTTGTGATGTAACAATAAGCAAAATCCTTTTTTTTTTTGAGTTGACTGAGGCTTAAAGTCACATGACACTCACCAGCCCAGTGTTGTGTTGAGGTTTTCCAATTACTTTATGTTTCCCCTTACCTTAACTTGAACCCAAATGTATCCATAACCCAGAACAGCCTACAATGCTTAACCTCCACCCAACTTTTCCCCAACCAGTTCACTCTAAGCACTAACCCCAACCATGGACGTGAAAGGAACAGGAAAGACTATTTGAAGGGGAAACAGTCACAAGACCAGATCTTTGCTAACTTTCCACTAAATTCAATTTAAAACAAAACTTCCTGCCAACTAACTAACAGACAAAGCAGTCTACAGAGTACTGTACTGGCTGCCCTGTAGGTTAACTTGTTTGTGCTGTGTCTTCCAGATGAAGGACTCTCTGGTGCAGGAGCTGCAGCAAAAGGCTGAGGAGACTGAGTTGCTTCAGATGGAGCTGCAGATGTTGGAGACAGAGAGGGTTCGTCTGTCCCTGGTTGAAGAGAAACTTGTGGACATTCTGCAGCTCCTCCAGCAGCTCAGAGACCTGGTTAGTCACAATCACAGTACAGTATAATTGCGGGTCAATTCTGATACCAGCATTCTAGGATTAAACCAACTGACTGACAAAGATTCGTGCAGATATTGAACATCTTTTTTACTGTTTTAAGGCTCGAACACATTTTTGTGAGTCTTCAAACATCTTGTAAACAGCAGTTAGACCATCATGTGAACTAGAACTCCACTGAAACTCAAAATAATGAAAGTCATTTTGCTGGGTTGGCAGTTAAATGAAATCCGCCCACGCTGCACTGGAATGATTTGTCTGGTCAGACATCTGAAAGAAAAACAAAATCACTAGTATTGTACAAGGACAAACCTCCATATGGACATTAACTTACTTATACTACTTACTTATACCACTTTGCCCTGTTGAATCAGCACACAGATGTCTTACCTGTGTTTTTGTACATTCTTTTATGATCCAGTCTTGACAGTGTGACAATGATTAAAGAGCTCAGAGCAAATTCATTTCACTTGATGAACACGTGTGAGAGGTTCTGTGGTCATAAGAGTCAGATTGCTTGTTAAAGTGCCTGTTAATTGCCTGATAGCCATCTGAGAATAGCTCTGTCTTGTTTTAGAATGTCTCCCGGAGGTCTCTTGGGAAAATCTTGCTCAGCACTTTGGAGTCTTGCAGCGACCCGCAACATGGTAAGCAGAGCTCACACGCCCAATAAAATCAATACAAGCCTTGTGAAATGTCATAATGAAAATTTACAGTTATCAGGACAGAATTAAATTAAGTTCTCGTCAGTTCGTCTGTAACATGATCCCCACAGGACTCACATCTGTTACATTTTTGCACAGGGAAAGCCCACATCTTGGAGGTGCTCAACGCTCTTTATCATGAACTGGCTGCCTGTGAGATTCTGTCTACTAGTGGTCCTTTGGAGCGAACACAGAGCCAGCAGTCTCTGAACGCCCTCATGATCTCCTGCTAAACAAGACTGCCTCCTGCTGGGCCCAGGACCCTCCTGCACATCTGTGTGGAAGTGAACAGCTGTTTTAGAGGACACTGGAAGCTTATCAGTGATCAAGAAGCAGGCTGATTGATGTGTATAGTGTATTATACTGTAGCTTATGTACTCATAATATCAACAAAGGAAAATTACTTCTTCCTTTTAAGCTTAGAATGTTAATTGTTATAGGAAAGGTCTTTTTTACATACATATAAAGAAATTACTTGCTTATACATGTTTTTTCAAGAGCTTTCATTGCACACAACTCTTTTATGATTCAATATGGATGTTTTTTTATTTTTATTTTGTCACAACAGAGTTCTGAATGTGAAAATGTTGTAATAAGCTAAACTTCAAAAGGGCTTTAAGTAATCTGTGAAATTGATCGACCTCTACTGGTCAACAATTGGAGCTGCAACATCCCTGACAGAATTTAAAGGAATCTGCATCCCATTACAGGGGCTTCGTCTGTCTAAGTCATTTCAAGATCACATATGTCGTAACAGGCTCTCTCATTACGAAGTCCCCTTCAAATGTGATAGCCTACTTTTTTACCAAATTTGGAGGTCACAATTGGCGTGTACCTTGAAGCCCTCAGTAAGCCTCAGTGTTGTTTAATGGTGCATTCAGGTAGTCCTCGTTAACTTGTAATGTTGGGAAGTAATGTGGAACCATGTTGTATTTGCCAGGTATTTGCATTAAGGTGCTCATCTGTTATTGGTAAATGCACCACAAGAATTAGACTAATAAAAAAGCCCCTGCAAGTTGTAAATACAGAAATCCAGGTGTAAACTTGTTTCTTCTTGTTGGGAGCCTGTAAGCTGTTAGAGGTAATATCAGATTATCTAAATACAGTATATTTACCATTAACCTGCTACACTGTTTGTCCATGATATGTTGAAGTTGAAAGTTAAAGCTGCACTAATTAATATTAACAATGGATCAAATGACTACGTATGATGTGAAAGGAGTCGCTTGTAGTGCTGGAACCACAGACAATTATCACCCAACTCTGCATTTCACCTCCACTATACAGAGCATTTTAGTGTCTTTCAGCTCATTGTTTTGGTTTTTACAGCTTGCAACCTTACCAGTTCAGTCTCACCGTTCTCATCAACCTAATTTCCAGTAGCAGCAGGCAGCTGTTTTCGGTAAAAGAAAGCTCTTAAAAATTCCACTGTACATTACCTGTCCTGCACCAAACAGATAAACAAAGTTAGCAGCTAGCTGGTGAACATAGTAAAGCATTTAACTATAGAGGCAGATACGTCCCTTAAGGAGTTGGTAGAGACTAAAACAGAGTTAAAAGGAGAGTGAATTTTGGATATTTTATCAGGTGGTCAGGAACCCGACTCCAAATGAATGCTAATGTTGATCCATGTCTGCTGGATGTGTAAATAGGCAACTGTTTGCTGACACGTTATAAAATGATTTGTCAATGTTGTGTTTACAGTTTGTTTCACTACCCCCAGGTGGCCAAATGAAATCAATGCTGCTTTAACTCTAACTAACTAATTTACTCCCAGTTTACCACTGACACTTAACAGTTAGTAAACTTGGAAATTTTTAACGCTAAAGTTGACAAGGGTTGAATGCATTACTAGTCTCTGTGAAGCTAGACTGTCTCTAGTGGAGAGGATGCACAGGCTTAAACCGGGTATTCAGGGACCTGCAAAGGACACACATTCACAGTCCACATTAAATTAATCAAATAACAGTTTGTCATTTGTTTTATTAGAGAGGGTAGCTTTTTAGCTTTCATAGAGTAGATAAAATGTCTTATGTGTGTTTCACATTAAGGTAGAACACACAGGTTGAGTCATGGCTGGTCAAGGCTTGCAGCTCTGGCCCACTCTAATGCACTAATTCTATTACAATATTAACTGTAGCGTCTACTGTAAGTGTACCTGGTTACCGCCTCACACCTGTTTTTCAATATCATAAAGCAGATTTACCTTTAATGAAATGCTCATTCTGAAACATAAAACTTCTTTATATCAGTTGGATGAGTTGCATTGTCATTGCTGTCTTGAAAAGAGGGCCTTAGATGCAAAACCACTCACTGTTGTCGGTGAGCTATGCCATTAAAGCCTTTGACATACACAGACTGGATTGCTGTGATTTGTTTATTTGTGTCTGTGAAAAGGATGAATCCTTCCACTTGCTCTTTACTACTAGTTTTTAGTCACAAAATACAGAATGTTCTTGTTTGTGTTACATCACTTTCCAATAAGTCATTGTTTAAAACTTCAGCTTTTCTTTTCTTACTAAAACCTGGCTGAGACCAAGCGACAATAGATCAGCAAATCACAAATATCTTTACTCCCTTCTGTCCACTGCTCAGTTTGGGGGTTGCAGTATTGTTTCAGTGATTATTTTAATCACTTAATTTCAATCATTTTAATCTGCTCTTCTGTCAAGTGGATTGTGCACTCATTTCCTCTTCCTAAATTTAGCAACACTTTATTAATGGATTTACTGATTTACTGTCTGTACTATTTTTTTATGTTAATATTCCAACTTGCTGTCATTCAAAGTGAGTTTTTGAATCTAATTGACTCGATTAATCTTTCAGTGTCTGGAGCCTGTGCACAGTCATAGTCATGACCATGTTCTAACATTATCAATATATCCCAATCTCAAATGTTCACATTGGTGATGTAAATTTATCAGGTAATTGGCTCATTGTTTCTGCCCCTCGCTTCCCTACAATAAGTCCAGTCTTTGCCTGGCATATACAGCACCAGCATAGTCAAAAGTTTGAACACACTTTCTCATTCAAGGGAATAGGAAGGTGTGTCCAAACCTTTGACTGTATGCTTGTTCTATCACTCTTTCCACTGACCAGGACACACACAACTACCATTGCTTAGGATAAGATAAGACAAGACTTTATTTTCCAACAATTTCCCTCTGAGACAATAAAGTCTTATTCTACCTGCACAAACAATCTATTTTACTCTTTTGCCTCCTCCAAAATTTGTCCTAAAGCCAAAAATCTGCCCTGGATTCATAATGTTACTACTTCTAGTAGCTAATAGTCCTACCAGAAGAGTTGCGTCGCCAGGCAACCCCCGAAATCCCGCGAGAACCATTTGCGTCATTAAAACAGAAACATGCTTCCTTCAAAAACAGTTTACCTGCTAATTTATGCTATAGGTGGCAGGGAAACGATAAAGAAACAGAGGAAAAATTAAAAATTTGGATGAGACGTGGGCAACAAGAACGACAGAAAGGGCTGCAGGAGAGGAAACTTTAAACGAGTTGCCAGGTTCTCGCGGGATTTCCGGGGTTGCTTAGCGACGTGACTCCTATCATAGTAGTATACCTTTCCGTGACTTCTTTACTCAGTCGCATGTGCTGTATTTTCTGGATTTCAAAACTATATAAATGTATGTTGGTGGAGTCGTTATGTGTGAAAAGTCTTTGTAGGTTTGTAAGTCTGTTCGCGACTTAAAAAACAAACAAACTTAAAACTCCACAAAAATGGCTACAGTAGTTGCTCAGGCTCACTTCATCTTCGGTCTACGGACAGGTGTTACAAACAATTTATGTTTCTTCGATGAGCAGACTGTTGTCTTCCCCTGTGGAAACAACTGTGTGTGCTACAACACCGTCCAAAGATGTCAGAGGTTCATTCCAGGTAGGTTGACTTATTGTTAAGTGTAGGTAATGAAAGTCATATTTCATATATCACTTCTTCTTTGCAATGATGAAATGGTTTTGAAACAGTCAAACTTCTTTTAAGGAATGAAAGTACCTTGCTAATGTTGTTTCCATCAGTGAGTTCCTGTTTATGTCATGTGGTATTTCCTTTTATTTTTATAATGTTCCATTGTTCATTACCATTTGTGCTGTCTTTCCAGGCTCAGAGAAAAGCCAAGGCATGCGTGCTCTGGCCATCAGTGCCAACAGGCGTTACCTGGCAGTGTCAGAGTGTGGAGAGAAGGCCAGCATCACAGTGTTCGACCTGCAGCATGCACAGGGCAGAAAGAGAAAAGTTCTGACTGCAGGAGACATACTTGTTGAAGAGTTTGTATGCATGGCTTTCTCCCCTGATTCCAAGTACCTGATAGGCCAAACAGGTGGTTCAGAGTGGATGCTGATCTTCTGGCTTTGGGAAAAACAGAAAGTCCTGGCCAAAGTGAAGACCAGTAACCCAAATAATCCTGTTACCCAGGTGAGTCATTCATGCTGTATCAGCGCACCCTCGAACATTTGTATGTGCATTTATTAGATTATTTTAATTATTTCCTATCAGATCAGCTTCAACCCTTACAACAACATGCAGCTCTGTGTGAGTGGAACTGGTGTGTTCAAGCTGTTCCGCTACTCAGAGGGAGCCCTGAAACAGAGCAGCTTCCCAAAGGTGGAGTCCATTAACTTCCTGTGCCACACCTGGATGACAGCAGAGCGGGTGATTGCCGGGACAGACACGGGCAGGCTGCTGGTGTTTGAGTCTGGAGACCTGCGAAGAGAGATTAACATGGTCACCAAGCCTGTGCAGGGGCACTCTGACAGGTGAAAAGTTGAACCACACTGATACTGTATCAACATTTATATGTACATAACTAATAAGGCTGGTGGTTCTATATTTTTCTTGTTCTCAATAAATCCAATGACTTGATTCTACTAACAAGGTCTCTACTTACAAGACTGGACAAATCAGATGATCAGATGACTTTAGACTTGATGAAATCAAACAAGTCTTGCAACTTGCCTTTGACTTAAACACCAATAACTTGTGACTTTAGCCTTTAGCTTTTTGTCTTGAAATTACTGTATATCCTCCCCAAGCCCGAAGATGAAAAAATATATCATAATAATCTTTATGTGAGGTATCATTATGTTTTTTCTGCATCCTTGACTGATTAGTATGTTTTTGCTGAATCTGCAAATATATTTCATTACTTCACTGCATAGGCAAGTGGAGATGAAGAAGATCAAAGACACTGATGTGGATGAGGGCCCCACTGTGTCTCGCATCACAGCCCTTCTGTCCTACTCCAAGGGCTTTGCATGCTCTATGGGTCCCGGCTCAGTCTGCCTGTTTGAAAAGACAGAGGAGGACAGTTACAGAAAGAGCAGGGAGATACGGGTAAGTGTTTATGCATACAGGGAACAGTGGCACTGTAGGTTTAGTGTGTGTTTCAAAGCAATCATATGTATGTGTATACATGAATTTGTGTCAGATCCCTCCAGACCCATGCAGCAATGAGTTGAACCCAGCAGAATGCCAAGAGATTGACACCATGTGCATCAGTCCAGCAGAGGAGACACTGGCTATCAGCACAGACCGAGGACAGCTGTACAGCATCAGCCTGTCCTTAACTGAGATGAACAAGGTACAGTCACCACTAAACGAAAAAATAAAGTCAGTTTAGTCAGTTAGTTAGTTAGTTAGTCAGTTAGACACTTAGCCTTTCTTTCTTTCTTTCTTTCTTCACTTATAATTCCCCTTCATGTCACTCAGATAGATTCTTAGGTTGACTCCGAATTGTATACTTTATTACTCCTATCCACCAGGAGGAACAGCTTCATTTTGAATTCCTGTCCCAGTCCTTCCACTCAAAGTCCATCACTGGTTTGTCTGTCTGCATTCGGAAGCCCCTCGTAGCCACCAGCTCTCTGGACCGCTCTGTTCGCATCTGGAACTACGAAACAAAGTAAGAGACAAAGTCGTATCCAAGCCCTTTGTTCTAATGTCCATGTCGAGTGATGTGTTTTCTTTATTGCTTTATACAATCTAAGGTATCGTTGTTGCAGTCACCAACAGGTTTCTATGTATATTGCTGAATGAGGTAGTCATAACCTGGAAGTGTCCATAGTTATGCTCAAAGGCGTCATTTCCTTTTATAGTTTCAGGATAATTTTCTCACTAAAACTTTGGTTTTAGTTAGGTTTAGGTTGTTTGGGCTGTATGCCGCATGAGAGTAAGCCTGCAGACAGCACTCAGGGCTGAAAAAACACCTTCTCAGAATGCTTTTAGATATTTTTATTTAGACACAAAAATTTAACTATTTAATTTAATAAAAGATAAGGCAGAGAAAGACATTGCTCTTTCTAGTAAATATGCAAATACAATGTTATCATTAAAGGCAGAATGAGTAGGATTTTCCTAAAAAACATAGACTCATACAAAAGTAATCCCTCTCAGTCATCACTTATGACCCACTAGAAGTGGTGTGGAGGTGTCTATATCTGCAGAGACTCTGGCCTCTGCCTGTATTTTCTTATTTAGCTGTGTTCAGGATGTTTCTGGGCTTCAACCTTTGAGCAGTGGGTGTGTAGCCCCCAGCCAATAACAGCACGCAGGGTGTGAGGTCGGGACTCTATAAAGTGACATAGCGCTGCACTGCAGCGTAGCACTTCTGATGTCGCTTAGCTGAGTTGGACAAGCTGAGTTTACAAACTGTAAACACAACAAATCCTACTCCTCCTGCCTTTAAGGTCTCTATCAAGGAAACTAATCATAATTGGCTCCCTCCCTTCTGAAACTAAACCTATACGCCTGGTTCTGCTTATAGAGGAGCAGTAATCTTTGAATACTGCTGGTACTAAAACTTGATTTAGCAAAGTGACTTATCAAGACCTTGTTTCAATGTTATGTGTGCACACAGAACCCAAATGACAGTAAATGTAAGACCAAAGTATGGCACCCTGAAGTCATGCTAGCTGCATTATAACACATTCAGGACACGCTGCTACACTGTTTTTTCATTGCTGTGTGAAATGTCACCAGAGTTTTGGAGCTGTACAAGGAGTTCCAGGAGGACGCGTACAGCGTGGCTCTGCACCCCACTGGCCTCTTCATGCTGGTGGGCTTTTCAGACAAACTCAGGCTCATGAACCTGCTTATCGATGACATCCGCACATTCAAAGAGTTCACTGTGCGCGGCTGTAGAGAGGTGGGTATACTGAGTGTGTGCTGATTAAATCATGGAAACTACAGCGCTGACCATCTCTTTCTATCTCTCCACACCCCTAGTGTGCTTTCAGCCACGGCGGCCACATGTTTGCAGCTGTTAATGGAAATGTCATTCACATCTACTCCGTCACCTCTTTTGAGAACATCCTCAATCTGAAGGGGCACAATGGAAAGGTGAGTCAGGCAGCAGAGTGCACAAAATCTTCACCACACTAAAACATAATTCTTCTAATATTTGTCTCGCACATTGCTGAATAGGACGTTTTGTTTGTTTGTTTTAGGTGCGTGCCATTGAATGGAGTCTGGACGACAGCCGGCTGGTGTCATGTGGGATGGATGGTGCGGTGTATGAGTGGAACACACAGACCGGCAAGCGAGGATCAGAGAGTGTCCTCAAGTCCTGCAGCTACACAGATGTTGCCTTCTCTTCAGACTGCAGGACCATCCTGGCTGTGGGAACAGACCTCACCTTGAAAGAAATCCAAGACTGTCAGGTCATTGGTCATCAGCACACTACTGTATCTGTCCTGTTGAGTTTCCACAACTGCACTGAGTGCAAAAATGCATTGAATTGTTCAAGACTTTTTAAAAGCAGTTGTCAAATCACTTCCTGAAAGAGTTTTCCTTAGACATTCTGTAAACTTTCAACCAGAAAACATATGGGGCAGAGTTGAGGCTACTATTACTTGCAAAAAAGGTTAGTTTCAAGAAGTATTAGCTGAATTACTAGTTGCTTAAATCTGTTTCAGGCTTTTCAGTATTTGAATTAAACAATCAAAACCAACAATTATCAACAGTTGCCAACAATTCTGCAACATCGCACAAAATATACACAGGCCAAATGTATCTCGCCATATCTATCTTGCTATAAAGCGAGAAGGTACAAGGCATTTAGTATGTGACTAATTCATTTCAACTGTATATGTTTGTATGTGTATTGTTGAGTCTTGTGCACTTTCATATGTATTTTACTGATGAATTTTATGTATTTTTAAAAAGCCCATCTAGGGATGGGCATTGCAAACTAGCTTAGGCTATAAATGCTGCGGTATTTGGCATAAGTTCATGCTGTTTACTTGTCCCTATACCATTAACATAAAAAAAACTTCCGTCATCTTAGAATAGCACACAAATATAGACAGACAATGAAGACAAAATAAAATAATCATCTGCACAAAACTACCAAGAAATGGAATTAATTAACAACTAACAATTAATGAAGGTAAGAAAAACAAGTATGTATACACATAATGTATACAAATACAAACAAAAAATGTTAATGAAACATGTAAGTAAACAGCATCAAAAATAAGAACATTTAGATGAACAAGCAAAGAAGTCTTGAAGTAAAGAAAGGAAGTAATAGATTTGAGAGAGTCAACTTATTCCAGTCTTATGGTTCTGCAAATTGAAAGGTTTGTCTTCAAGTTTTGTTAGAGATTTTTAGCACAAAAGAAAAAATATATATATGTATGTGGGCTATTGTGGGCTACATTTAGATGACTAAAATTGAGCTGTTTTATGATTCGTAATAATATGGTATATGTTACATTTTGTGATACATACTGCAATAAATATGAAATATAAATGTTTGTCAATCAAGAGGAATAATTTTAAAAACTGAAATTGTAATTCTGTTTCTTTTTGGGGTAATTTAATTAAAGAGTTGATCAGGTGATCATGTGGTTCCACAGATCCTGAGGGAGGTCCCTGCTGACGATGTAGCTCACACATCTGTGGCAGTGTCTCACTCTGGTAGGGTCGTCTTCACCGGGACCTCCAGCGGTACCATCAGGGCCATTAAATACCCGTTACCCATCCAGAAGGAGTGGATCATGTACCAGGCCCACTGTGGCCCCGTCTCCAAGGTGGGTCTGGATGTCAGATGCACAGCTCACTGTCTTCTCCTAAACTGACAGAGAAGCAGAAACCCATATGGTATCTGAGATACATTTTAATGACATTACTGTAAAGTTTTTATACTGAATATTAAAGCAGAAAATAAAAGAAATGTCTGAGAATAGAGTGCGGTCCCCAGGCATGAGGTGTATCACTTCCTTTAGGGTCTCCAGAAGTGAGATCAAGTTCATTAGTGTCTTTTTTTCTTTTATTTAACCAGATTTGAAAATGCTTATGTTTCCCTGCTCAAAACTTTAAGTAGCATTAACATAATGTTATTGTCACTTAAAAACTACCTAAATATTCCTTCTTATAGTATGTAAGGTGTGAAAAAAATACAATTTGCAGGTAATCTTAGCCAAGATTAGGACAAGCTAACATTTATGTTAGCCCTATAAAACCATGTGATTCTAATATAATATATAGTATATCCTCTGTTGTCAATGTCACTGTTTGATTTCCGTGAATTATATGTGCCTAACCTCATACTGCCTTCAAAAGGTACTGCAGCATCTGTGGTTCAGCTCCAATTGATCTTTGTTGGATCTCCCATTTCTCTCACCTTGTTTCCTGTCATCTTCCTATTATAACTTATAAAGGCATAAAAAGCTCCCAAAAATGTTACATACATATTTCCCAGTATTTTTAACTCCTTCCCACTAAGGATAAAAAGGTAACGGTTACTTCATTGGCAAACACAAAATCACCATATACAACAAGCTAATCTTTAACAGCACATTAGCTTGGAATCTGTTTTTTTCCTCACCTTGTTAATGTTAGTGACAAATATCTAATATTCTGTCTAATAATCACACTTAAGTCTTTGTTGTAATTTTATTTCATTTATAGTATAGCATATTTTTACACAGAAATGACAATGCTGTTATTATCTCAGTATGAGCGAAAAGGAGTTAGATTAACTATGAAAGTAGGACTATTTACTTTTATACCTCCCTATACATGAAGTCATACTTAATGGAAAATACTGAATATGTTATCTAATTCTACTGGATTTTTTGATAGCAAGAAATGAATTGTCATGTCAATCACTATATGATAATGATAAGAAACTGCAAAAGTCAGTTGACTAACTTTGTGTCCTCAGATGGTGATCACATTTGACGATCAGTTCCTGCTGACAGTGTCTGAAGACGGCTGCTTGTCGATGTGGAAGATCATTGATAAGGAGGGCCGAGGCCTGAAGAGCAACAAGCAGATCATCCACACTGAAGAGATCCTCATCACCAAGTCAGACCTTGAGGAGAAGGTCTGTCTATTTTTCTGTGTCAGGGCTCCAGACTGCCAACATTTAACCTATGCTTCAATATGCTTGAAATCTGCAGTGTCACTTCAATTTTTATTGGTTGCACCAGTATTATCAAATATTGATAAAAGCCTTCACCCTTTGCATGAACATTATTGCAATACAAGGCTTCTTATCATGAATCAAACCATCACATCACAGCCATTAGCTACAGCTAAATAAACCAAATCCAACATAGACTTTTTTAAAAGGCTTATTCTGTGTTTCTGCATCTTTGTACATTCCTCATGTTTCATCTATATTGTGAATCATGATTATGTACTGTGTAGAGGGGTCCCTGAAATCTGAAAAGAAATCATTATATTATTATGTTATTATATGGAAGAAACCAGAGGAGTGTTAACATAGCCCTAGCACAACACCAGCTACCAACCAAACTCCTAAAACCAACATTTTCTGAGTATTTTAAAAAAATGCATTATTAAATTTCACATCATATATTTATTCATTTAACTGTTTGATTACTACATTAGGATATAAACCTCTTTCTACAAGTATCTTGTTTTGGAAAAGAAGAAAAAATCCCTTATTTTGTTTTTATTTTTTAAGGTACTAAGTCTAAGCAGAAACAAAGAAATACCAGATCAGCCTTAAAAAAAACAACTAATGTGTAATATGGGAATGTAAACTCCACTTGATGTCATTAAGGCTAACCCCATCCCTGAGATTATATTAACATGAGTTATTTTTATTTATTTATTTTTTTTATAATATTATATGTTTGTTTATTGCCATATTTCTCATGCAGTACACACAGGGAAACGTACGGATGTTGAATATAGGGAGATTTGGCACATGCTGTGACATGCTGAAAAAACAAATGTCCTGTTAAGGCCATTAATGTAAAGATAAGATAAGTTAAAACTTTATTGATCATCAGGAGAGAAATTCATCATTACAGCAGCAGCAGAAACAGACCATGAAGGCAGGTCACAGTGTGCAGATAAGTGAAAAAATACAAAAACAAATAAATCAAAGTTAGAAAGCTAAACTGTATTCAGTGCATTACCCTCAGCCAGTGTGCATATATAAAATATTAATGCAAAACCAGATATTTCAGTTCCAATTGTAGTAGGCAGAGTATATTTGAGATTGACTTTATATAATGTTATATTTACTGTATGCATACTGTGTTTGTGTGTGTATTGTGTATATATATATATACATGTATATACTGTAAATATTATCTATTATACAGATAACAATGTTCAAATCAATTGTTCATTTCATATCAGCTGATCTCATTCAGAAAAAAACAGTAACACCGCTGACATTGAATTTAGACTATAAAATTAGACAATAATCACATGTTCTAATGATCAGCCAGTAACATACAGGGACATTTAACATCACATGCTCCTGTGTGTGATTCAGACCCAGAACATGCTGGAGCTGAAGATGCGTCTGGAGGAGCTGCAGATGGAGAACGAGTACCAGTTCCGCCTGAAGGACATGAACTACAACGAGAAGATGAAGGAGCTTTCTGACAAGTTTACTCAGCAAATAGAAGCTCTGAAAACAACACAACAGGTCTGCTGTCACAGCCACCTATCAGACTCCTTGTACTGTATACTCAGTATCAGAACTTCTTTTTAACCATGTTAGAATCACGGCGCTACAGTCTACCACTTTGGTCCAGACTAGAATATCTCAACAACTATTAGACAGTTTGCTATGAAATTTCATACAGTAATGAGGCCAATTTTGAATGTCTTTATATTCATGGTGCCAAGAGGATGAATCCTACTGACTTTCCCTCTAGTGCCACCATGGGGTGGACTTCTCAGTTCTTTATTGAAATATCTTGACAACTACCAGATGGATTTCAGTGAAATTCATGGTCCCCATTATAATGCATTGTAATAACTTTGATCTCCTGACTTTTCATCTAACACTATCATCGGATCTAAATTTCATTTAATTTTTTGTTTTTCATTTAATTTTGGTTTATGACAAAATACCTGCAAAAGTAATAACTAATAAGCTTGCTGTCAGCCTCAGCTGTACTTTGTGTTTAGTACTAATTAGCAAATGTTTGCATACTAACATGATGAACATGATATACATTATATCTGCTAAACATCAACATGCTAGCATTAGCTTTATGAGCATGTTAGCATGCTGATGTGAGCATTTAGCTCTAGTACAGCCTCACAGAGCCACTAGCATGGCTCTTGTTTTTACCTCACCTCTTGAACTGAAAAACAAACAGTCTGGTGGTATGTTTTTAAAGAATTAAAAAAGTAACATACACTTCATTTTCAGGGTTTGCATGCTTCCATGCTTAGGAAGAGTGAATGCTTTTGCCTTTGGAATGATTAAAGCTGCAGTGCAGGACTTTTGTCTCCCCCTTCTGGCAGTGAGAGTAAAGGAGGGCGCTTGGCTGTGATTGCCTGAGTACAAAGACGTTACTAGGACCAGGGGAGGACATTTCTCTTTGTTTGATAACATTAAAAGTAAAGTTAGATTTTTCTGTCAGTTTCCCGACTCATTTTAACAAAGACAAGAGAAAAAGAGAGAGAAAGAGATGAGAGCACCAGCAAGCAAGAGAGAGAAAGCTCGAGGGTGAATGAAGAGAGTGAGCGGTGGTGGTGAGAAAGCCAGTGAATCAGATCCATAAAACGATATTTTCTTGTTTCTCAGCGGTTACGTCTTAGAGCACAAATAAACACACCCACCCCCCGACACACCTCCAATCCTGCAGTGGTGCACCGCAACGCCTGATTTGGTCTGAATACAGCCTGACACAGGCATGCAGCACGCTCTCATGCGCACACAGAGAGGCCTGTTAAAAACAGATATGTTTTGATGATCCACCGGCCCAAAAACGTATTTTTTAATGACCCACCAGGATTTGTCCCAGTATGCCTGATGCCCAGTACATACTGGCCATAACCTACTGTTGCAGCTGTAAAACTGGATAAATTGTTTTGAGCGTCACACAACCCCCGCGAAATGACTCACTATCAGAATTTGATCCATTCGGTCACATAACTTTTATAAAGTCTAGAAGAGCCGCATGATTAACAGCCAAATGGTCAGCGTGGGAATGTCGTCCCCGACATGAGATTTAAAAACTCTGTATACTGTGAAATACAGAGAGGTTTACCTGGTGGTGATAGACTTAATCAGCATTGTGTGAACTCGTTTGGCAAGTGCTTGAATGTAATGGACGTTCATTTATATGTAAAAGTTCCACACTGCAGGTTTAAGGCCTTTATTGTCTATTTATAACATACTGTGATTATAGGTCATGAAGACAGAGATGGAAAAGCAGGCACATGAGCACCAGCAGAAATCTGCAGAGGTCACTATGAATCACTCAAAAGAAGTGAAGGATTTAGGTAAGAGGACATGATCAACATCAGCAGAATCCAGGCACAGTTTGTGTTTTTGTTTCTACACAGATCAACTGATTTGTCTGTCCTTCTATCCATCAATCAAACACAGAGTTATCCTACAGCCAGAAGCTGATTGTGGAGCACGAGAGATACCAGAAGCTCCAGCATCAATATCAAAGAATGCAGGAGGACTATGAGAAACAGCTGAAGGATGCAGCGGAAAGCAAAAGCCAAGCTGTGGAGGAGCTCACACAGCTCTACGAGGCCAGACTGCAGGACAAGACTCAGCTGCTGGCTCAGGTCAGTCAGGACGGAGGAGCAGGAGGAGGTGGCAGAGCTTTAGTGACCAGACTGGTTTCAGATGAAGTTCTTGTGTCCACTTAAATGTAGTCATAGCTGCGCTTTTATTTCATGCAGTGCCAGGAGGAAGCCAAGCAGCAGATCAGTGAGTTTAAAGAGATCATAAAGCAAGTAGAGGAGGATGAGGAGAGAAAGATCCATGACATCCAAATCAAGTATGAGAAGAGACTGCACACAGAGAAAGAGACCAATGCCAATCTGAAGGGAGAAACTGGTATCATGACGCAAAAGGTGACCAAATCTCTTATTCAACGTGTTTTTTTATTTCTTTCCCCCAGACTGTTTCTCATGTAATCTCCCACTTTCTGTTTCTTCTTCCTCATTGGTGGACGGTGCTGTGACTACAGTTCTACAGTCTGCAGCGGCAGATTGATGAGAGATGCACAGACATAAACCAGCTGAAGCAGGAGCGGCAGAGGCTTCTGGGGTTGATCCGCTCGCTGGAGAGCGACATCGAGGACCTGAAGAGGCAAATCTGTGGACATGAAAAGACCAACCAGGACAAGGTGGCTGAGATCAGGGCTTACCACAGTTTGATTAATTCATTTGTTAAATTTTTTATTGACTTTGCATTTTTTCCATGTGTCAAATACATCTGCTTGTTGTGGGGAGGTTTGGTTCGAGGCTTCAGCTCGTCTGAATAGGCATTTTGTGAAATGTCTGTTGAGAAAATGAGTGGGAGCTTTACTTTTTTAACTCATGTAATCACACATGTTAATTAGAAATACATGCAGCAAGAAAATATACATATACTGTATTTATGCATTATAATGTATGACAGGTAAAAAATAGCTCTGACCTTGTCACTCCCTGCAGTGCAAGGCAGCACCAAGCTCAGCACAGCAGGGAGTAAGTAAATTAAGTAACTCTGGATAAAACATACTCTCTTTGACTAAATTCCCTCCACAGGATAGGACCATTTCTGGGCTGAAGAGGAAGAACCAGGAACTGGAGAAGCTGAAGTTTGTTCTTGATTTCCAGTTGAATGAGTTGAAGAAGCAGACCGAGCCTCAACAAGATAACATCAATGGGAAGAAGGAGAGGATCCATCAGGTGTGTGTGTGTGTGGGGGGGGAGCTAAAGCTAAAAGTTCCACTGTTGTGTAGATGCAGTATGTCAAATTTCATTACAAGTCACTAATACAGTGAATACTGTAACAAATCAATTCATGTACAGTATGTATCCATTTGAAGAAGTAATTTTGTCTTTTTTATTCTATTTTCTGTCAGGTCAAAGATCAAAATACAGATTTTTCACTGTTTTCCAAAAAAAAATCAGTTTGGATCATTTTATTAAAACAAATGACAGCGTGTTAAAATAAATTGGAACTTCAGTGGTATCAAGGTGTAAAACGAGTTGACTTCTCTTGGACACAACTGGTATCACTGTAATAGTTGATACTTGAGTCGTAGGTTTCACTACTACATGACAGGATGACACCTTGGTGAACTGATATGAGGGACGTTTTGGCAGACTTGTCAGGATTAACAGTCTGTGCAGTGATGTGTTGTCTCTCCTGTTGGACAGCTGGAGGAGGAGCTGGTGCAAATGGACAAGAGCAACACTCAGCTGAAGCTCACCGTCTCTGACCTGAAGCTCAAGCTGAGGACCAGAGATAAAGAGATGAACAAGGAGATGCAGAAAGTGAGCGTGTGCTATATTAAGTCACTACTGACTGTAAATCTATGTATTAATTTGGTTTTACTTCGTTGCAAGATTACACATTTTTCATGATCTTTGAAGAATGTGAATGATTCCATCACTCTTCTAAATTCAAAACATACTCAACACTGCACTACTTTGACCGGCTTTACGGTTGTATCTTTTTTCCGGTCAGGTAAAAGATTTGGAGACACATCTTCAGCGGCTCAGGTCAGACCTCCATAACTGTGCCGGCTTCATCCAGGAGCCAAGGAAACTGAAGGACAGCGTGCAGATGATCTATGCACAGTATGTTCAGACTGATGGGGTGAGTGGCTCATACAGTAGATCCCTTACAGCTGATTGGATGTTGAGGCACCAACAATATGACACTGTAAGAGTGCAGGGTTTCATTCTAGATGTATGTGTGTTCCCAAGGTGGAGAATAGTAGTGTTGATGATGAAATTCAGAGGGCGTTTCGTCGCCAGCGTGATCACCTGGAGAAGACTGTTGCTAGTCTTAAGACAAGGCTGGCCAAATCTGCCGAAGAGCACGAGAAAGTCTACGTCAAAATCATGAAGGTAAATCACTCATAGTCATTAAGAATACAAGTCTTATTTTTCTTTTTTTAGTTTTTTTTAGTTTCTAAGCTCTCTCCAACATGGCAGGCAGCATTCTTCCTGTGGTGCAGATCTGAGTGCAGTTTTGCTGAGTAAATGATATATAAACAGTGACTGTTGACTGCTCTGCAGGAGAATGTGACTCTGATTACTGAGATCAATGAGCTGCGTAAGGAGCTGCGTCTGGCGAGGACTCAGGCTAAAGAATACAAAGCTCAGCTGGCCTTTTTCAAGAAGTCCAACAAGTCACGTCCCAACTCAGAGGAAGGACCCAAAAAGGAGCCCACACATGAGGACGTCAGCCTGCAAGACTAAATCCAAATCAGAGAGCAGCTGACCTCATTGAACACGTCTGTGATAGCTGTGCAGAGAGAAATGCTGATAGGATTTCCTGTCTTAAAAGAATACTCTACAAATTTAGCATTGCACTCCTATAACATTACCTAACAACATAAAAGTCTTCAGTCCCAACTGATGCTGACTCAAGTGATTTGAGTCAGCATCAGCTTACTCAGATTTCACGCAGCTCCCTCTGGAGACACAAAAGGCTTTATACTGCTTTTTTTCACATATGTAGGAGTACTCCCTAACACCTTTATACAGACTTTGATCATCAAAATCGGTGCTTTTCTCCTTAAAGGCGTCACCATGAACAGCATTTTTATTTACACAACCCCAACCAGTGGATTCTCTTAATTTGTTGATTACTGTAGGATTTTTCCTGCATTCATGAATTATTCACCAGTACAGATATTTAGAAAAATACTATTTTGTCTTAAATTTAATAAGCACTTTCTGGAATGTGTTTGAAGGTTGTTTTTTTTTTTTAAACATACAGTATTTATCAAGAAGATGAGCTGATTTAAACATATTTGTATTAAAATCATTGTTTAACCCCTCGGAACATTTGATTATTTATAATAGTTTCGTTTTCTAAATTTGGTCTTCAAATAAAGAGAGTAATTCAGTTTTAATGGCCAAAGTCAACATGAACATGTAAAACTATTACTTATGAATACACATCAAGCACATGACTATCACTGTTTTGGGATTAACCTTTTAAGTACAATTTAAGCATACTTTATATATATATATATATATATTTGCTGACCATTTTTTAATGTATGCTAGAGCTTTAGATGTTTGGATGTATTTTTGCTATTATTCTAGTAGGCAATCATTGGTTCCCATTCACATCTGTTCTGTATGACAGTCAGTTAAACCCTTATGCTGCATAACCCATCACATTACATCAAATCTGCATTCCTTTGTGTACATTATAATTGTGTGGTAAGTGCAGACTGAATTGAACTGCATTATCTTAAAACAATTAAGTAACCATGAAAATCCATGCATTAGAAAACTTGCAAAACTGCAAATTTCTAATTGATTTTCATATTGAACAGATGAATGGATGCCTGGAGCACCATGGTTAGCACAATGGGCAGCCGTGATGTTAAGTTGCAGTGATTTGTAGTCAATGGGCTAAAACATGAAAAATGCTGGTATAGTCCTTTAAAGGCAAGTTAGTCTGGGGTTGTGGAAAGAAAAAAAAAAGGACTTTGCACACAAACCCTCTTTCTTATCTTATCTTCTCTATATCGGGTGTTATTAGGCATATAAAATCAATCTTGTTTTAGTGTGCTGTATGACTGAGGTACTGAAAGGTTTTGCAGGATTACTACACACTTTTTGAAATAAAATTTAATGCTTAAGACCTCAACAGAAAATGTAATATTCTTTCCACAGCAAAATGAATGCACATGAGCTTTGCTGAACTGTTAGAAATCAACTTGACAAATATAAATAGGGATAAATTTCTGGATAATTTAGTATCTCCATATAACAATCATATGTAAAATCTCATGAATTAAATGAATGACAAATGCAATGAACGATGTCCCGTTAGCTTTACATTAGATAAAACTGTTTAAAAAAAACATTTTAATTTTAAATTTGAATTACAATTTGCTTGGAAAATTTTGACATTGTGTAAAACAATAAAGCTGTTCTGGTCATTCTCGCACTCAGTCGGCTGTAGTTAATTTTTCCACATTAAGACACACATTACAGTATATCTGCCTTTCATCCACTCTAACAGCCCATTAGATCTGTAATCTCTAGCTAAGCTCTGCTCCTCTCCTTCATGTTGGCCGTTGTGGCTCCACACTAAAATCACTGTTATTCAGATTCTAGCAACTATCCTCAGAACCCCCCTGGCTAACTGTCTTTAGCTGAGCATCATCTATAGGCTACTGTTGTGTGTACTTCTTTAATCCTGTTACCTTGGAGAGAGCAGACAGCATGTGGAGAACCAATCGAAACATTACCAGAAAAAGAAAAGAAAGAGCTGGACTGAGTCACAACTGAAGAACAAACTATTTAAATTAGTGAATCCTGTGGGGAGATATTTCTCTCACAACTAGGCATCACCTCAACATTTAAGACCTACCATAATTAAAAATAAGACTTTTTAGGACATTTTAAAACCTTAAATCCTGAAAATGGAACAAAACATGACATCAAAGGTAACAATGTTAAGGCTACTGCATGGCTGTCTGAATAAAAAACTGCTAATTTGCCATAAAGAGCCGCTTACTTATTGAATCATCAAATCCTTTGAGCTACATATACAGGACTGAACAGATTTATTGTGTCAGAAATTACAACATATACTGTTATCAATATACAACTCAATTTCAAACATTTAAATAGTAAAGATCAAAAGGCAACAAAAGAGAACACACAAAAAAAACTAACAAAAACAAAGTAGAAACAACACAGTAATATAATGGTGAAAATGATCCATTTAAAAGTTTTCAGACATCTTGGTGACAACTTGTTTCAGGTCCACTGTCTGCATCTCAATTCTCCTGTGCAACTCATCCATTGAAGTTGAAAGGGTGTCATACAGAACCTGGACACAGTCAAGTAAACAATGTTAGTCTCAAACCATGAATGAAACCATGAATGAAACAATTGGGGAAAAAAACAACATATTGGAGATGAAGATCAAACCTCTCTCTCATGGTCGTACCTGAGCTTTCTCTGTCTCTCTGCTGCAGACGTCTTTCAGGCTCTGGATCTTGGCTTTCAGCTGCTGCGTCTCCCCAGAGATCTGTTGGATTTTGTCAACCATCTCCTCACGCTTCTGATGGATCTGGTTACACTGCCTGAAGGATAGTTATATATTTAACACAATGGGCCTCATACAAGAACATTTTCATATTCTTCTCCTAAATGATCTTTCTTGCTTTTTTCTGTGAGGTTTGCTCACACAAGTGTTCCAAGTCAGGTTCAACAAACTCTCTTAACTACACAAGCTTGTCGTAAATCAGCCTGATGAATGAATATTTGTGATATTTTATCATTAACATAATTGATGCCCCTACAGTTGCCATAAAGGCAAACTGTTCTGCTCAGTTTGTGGGCAAGTTTCATTCACAAAAATGTAGAGAATACACCAGAGCTGCAATTCCTGCTGTCAAAACTCTGCAGACAAAAACATAAGTTTATCCATGTTGGTAGTCGTATTAGAGGTTCCCAAAACAATTAGAACATGTTCATACAAATTCCATGATGAGTGTGTGAGGTGATGCATGTTGTATATATTATGGTGTTAAATACCCCAACATGTCTTGAACATGTTGCTCCTTCATCTCCCTCTTCTTCTGCCTGCGGAGTTTCTGTTTGGACTCCTTGTCCTGCTTCATGCCCAGAACTCTCTTCAACTGGCCCTCCTCAAAGCACAGGTTCTTCAGCTCCTTCTGCTTCTTCTCATACTGGGCTGTCAGCTCCTGGACCTACACGAAACATACACACCAATACATACATGCTGTGACCTGCGTTTTGGGCTTGGAGGAAGTTAATTCTGAAAGAGGGTAAAACCTATAAGTATAACTGACATTCAATTACTATAAATAAAACCACTCATCAATACGCTAAGCCCAGATCAACAATCAATCACAACTCATCATCAATCAACTCACTGACTCTACATGCTCCAACACCATGTAGACTCATGGAGGTTCCTGTGTTGTGTATTTAAATGGAATAAAAATGCACCTTTTTCTTTAAAGTAGTCATAATGAATCCTTTGCTTTATTTTTTTGATCAAATCTGACAGATCACATGTGACATTTTGATGAGACTTTATTGGGGGATCATAGCGGGTTGTTTAATGCAATATTGAGCTTTATACATAAAACAATCAGCAAATTCAGTTTTGTTCCTCTTGTTCTCTTGATCGTGGATCTTTCTCTCTTACTAACGATCTAATTTGTTGTACACTTGCTGTCTTGACAAAAAGTCAGCTTCAACTTTTGTTTTTAATGTCAGTAAACATTAGAAATGTACTCCTCATCCTATTATTGAATAGTGAACGACGTTCAGACCTGCAAACTCCAATACTTCCTGGGTCATTGGAATGTACTACTACTCTGGTTTGAAACACAGGTAAGTTTCTAAGAGGGATGAAATGATTAGTCGATTAACAGGAAGTCTGCTACCACTCGATAATCGAGAATCAAAACAATCCTTAGTTCCAGCCTCTCAATTGTTAGGAATAGCTAACAACTGAGAGGCAATTTACAATGATTGTAAATTGAATGTCTACAGTTAGAGAAAAGAAGACACCACCTTGGCTCTGGGAAATTGTATTGTACCATTTTTTACAATATTCTGACATTTTGCAGTAGAAACAGTTAACTAATTCATTATTAATAACTGGCAGATTAATCAATGAAAATAATTATTTGCTGTTCCTAGAATGGTTCCTGGGCTCCTGGAAAGGTTCCTGCAGTGGAAATGGAATATTTGTTGCTATGAGTTGTAAATACTTTATACAGATCCCTTGATTCCATTACCTACCACTTACACAGTGATTGTGGATCTAGTTCACTTACTCTGTGCACTTGTTTTTTAAGTCTGATTTAAATAGTGTGAGTCTGAGTAAACTTTTATTAATATATATATATATATATATATATTTTTTTTTTTTTTTAAATGGTGACATCATTGGTTATTTTGATGGTTAAAAAGGATTTTATGTTAGTTTTTACTGCTCCATGGCACAAAATGCATCGGCTGAGGTTGATAGGTTTTTGTTTTTTTTACTTGACACAGAGCACTTGTACCCTGTCCATACCTCCTCCTGTTGCTGCTTTGTGTTGATCATGCTGCTCTCCAGCTCCTGCAGCAGGGTGAACGTCTGCTGGATCTCCGCCTCAGTGTGGGTCACATTCTGCACCATGTTCTGCAGCTCCACCACTCGCTCATCTGTTTCTTCCTGAAATGAACGCCATTAAAAGCGTATCACACATGTGAGGGGAAATAACTGGTCCCATACATACAGATGGCAGCTTTGGAGCCAAAGATCTCCCTGTTTCTTGTTCTACTCACGATGGAGTTCTTGATGTTCTTGACGTTCTCCCTCATTTTCTCCATCTGGCTCTTCAGCTCCTCTGGAGACTCCACGATTTGAGACTTGAGTTTAGTGATGTCTTCTTTCAGGTTGCTGACGTCCACCTTCACCTGGGCCTGACACACACACACACACACACACACACACACACACACACGTTTTTACTTAATCTTTCTGAGGTCATCCTTTTTTTTTACTGCACAGTACTGCATCATCTTTTACAAACAGACTCTTTGTCACGTACCAGTTTCTGAGTCTTCTCTGCAATTTTTGTTTTCAACTCTGCGATGCTGTCGTTTTTTGCGTTCTGAAAAGAAGATTAGGTTACTTTCAACTTGACTGAAAGCACACACAAGAACAGGTTTTATTATTTGGACTGTATTTCCCTACCACTTCCTGGTATTCATGCATGGTGGTGGCCTGCAGTTCAGAGAGAGCGGCTGCCAGCTCGTCGGACTCGGCCTGCTGCTCGGGTGGGATGGTCCTGAACAAGCAGAAGAAAAACTCTCACTATGCAAAGTCAAGTATCACTTTCATCTTTCTTTACAACATTTGTTTTTCTACTAAGGATTATTTTCATTATTGATTAATCTGACAATTTGTTTTGATTAATCAAGTAATGGCTTGGTCTATAAAATGCTGGAAAACAGTAAAAGATATCCACTGAAAGTTCCCAGAGTCTGGAAAGGTGTCTTCAAATTTGCTTGTTTTGTCCAACAAATGTTCCAAATCCCCAAAATATTATATTCAGAATTATACAAAACAGCAAAAATGCAGCTTATCCTCACATTTGGAGTGTTACAGGTCGCTTAAAGGTGCAATATAAGACATTCAGCCCCACTACATGTTGCACCAGCACCTCAGACCAGAACAAATGTGCATGTCATTTACTTAATAAAGTTGAAAAAAAAAAAGAAAAAAGAAAGCGGTCCCTGAACTGACAACTCACGAAACTCAGATCAAACTGTCAAACTAGGCAGTGCTGATCAGATATGGGTCTGCATTGCATATTTCTCGCCTCAAAGGTTTTCAAACATATTTTAGTGTACATTTTACATGTAATGTGAGAAAGTTTGTGACGTGGCCACCATGTTGGAAACAGACACGGAGGGACTCACATGAGCTAACATCACGCATGGCTGGAGCAGCTATCAAAACAAAGAACAGAGAAGCTCCGATAACAACACACACAGAGGGAGTGTGACTTCACTCTCTTCCCAGGTCGCCATTACGTCACTATCTCTTTACATAGCAAATAGTTGTTTGATGACATCAGGTGGAACTGAATGTCATTTATTGCAACTTTAACAAATAACTTACACAATTAATCGATTATCAAAATTGTTGATGATTAATTTTCTGCAGATCAGCTAATCAATTAATCAACTAATTGTTTCAACACAACTGAAATTAGTTGACAAAATAATTCTTCCTGTGAATAAAGACAAAACTGTTTCAGCGCCTTATGTCCAGATAAAAAATATCAAAAAATAAAATTGAATTAAAAAAAACACGTCCTCTCTACCTTCCTGTGGTCAAGTGACACTTTTTCAGATAGCTGATGTTATCATTGGGCATTTTAAAGCAATTTACCAAACAAACAAAAAAATAATCACACACGTTTAATCCAAGACTTACGTCAACATCTCAATCTTCTTTTCTGCCTCCAGGTTGCCTTTGGTGTAAACCTGCAGCCTGTCCATGTCTGCCCTCTGATAACAGAAAGAGTCACAGTTACAACTTCTGCATCTCCAGACACTGAAAACTGTAAAGTGATTTCTACCTTGTCAGAAAAACAAGCGTGTGGTTATAAAAATCCTTATTAAGACAGAAGATGGCCAGCAAATGGTAAATGGACTGTACTTGTATAGCGCCTTTCTAGTCATCCGACCACTCAAAGCGCTTTTTCACACTACGAGTCAACTCACACATTCATACGCTGAGTGGGTACAGGGGCTGCCATGCAAGGTCCCAACCTGCCCATCAGAGGAAACCATTCACACACACTCACACACTGATGGCAGCAAGCTACCACACAGGGTGTTGGCATAGCCATCGGGAGCAATTTGGGGTTCAGTATCTTGCCCAAGGACACGTCAACATGTGGACTGGAGGAGCCGGGAATCAAACCGCTGATCTTCCAATTAGTGGACGACCCGCTCTACCTCCTGAGCCACAGCCGCCCCAGCAGTGTCCATTATAAATATTTCTCGAGATTTCTAAAATACAATAAACACTGTATTCATTTATATTTACACCAAAATCCAGTATACAGGTTTCTCTAATTTCCACAATCCATAGTGAGGTGAGGTGAGAAGGCAGCCACCGCGGTGTCTCCAGTGACAGTCATGTGTTCAGTGCAGAGATTTTACACACAAAAACTATATGAACACTAAAAATCATTCCTGCTGATATATGCACAGTAATAGAAAATATTAAAAATCTATTAGTGCTCTATTCTGCAATTCTTTGAAATTATTTGATGTCATCTTAGATTTCTACAACTCATGATGATAATTTCATCAGTTAGTTAACGTGGTTGAGGTGAAAAGGAATCAGTATATTCATGCTTAATATCGGGGAAAGGCAAACCAAACTTTCCTGAATCCTGCCACATCCTGACATGATTCATTTCAGCAGCTGCTGTGCTGCTCCACAACTGACCCTCTCCTCTCTGCTCTCTGCTCTGGCTGAGACAGTGCTGATGAAATGTTGAGCAGACTTTGATTTGATTTCTTTTAAAATTGAAAGATGCTTATGGAATAGTTATGACTCACTACAAGCGCAAGTACAAATAACACCGCCAGGTTGAATGCTTATGATAAAGTGGATCTATAATTAACATGTGATATGAAGTGAAATTAGATGTGTGAGAGGCGTCATTATACAAAATGACTTCAATTCACCACCTCACCATCTGTGTCGCCAGTTTCCTGTCTCCAAAATGTCTGTACGCATAGGTCAGAGTTTATGTACAGGTGCACACATTCTCCTGTCAAGTTTGTTTTTATAGATCACAACTTTTGCATAGGAAGTGGTGTATGCATCTTTCAGGCCCTGTTTTATGCGTACACAACATTTATAAATGAGACCCCAGGACAGTTTGTTGTATTTTACTTTACTATAGTCAGTAAGTAACTGTTATTAAATGAGGGCACGTTCAGGCTGATTAGATCATTTCCCTGACCAGTCAGAGGATTTCAACTTTTCACTCTCAAGATACAAAACCAATGCTTTTAGCCTACAGCTAACCCACCACTATACCCACATGGACAAATATAACATACTAATTTGGCCTGTTTCTCTGATATCACATCCATCCTCTGCTTCCTGAAGTGAAGAAAGTTCATGATGGCGCTTAGAACAGTCAGAGTTCTCTGTTTTTCTGAAAAGGAAGAGCAAAAGCATTATTACATTATTATCACAGGATTAGCCAGTGAAATATGTGGAGGTTTTATTACATCTTTGGAAAGATTACATTAAAAAAAATAAATAAATAAACATTACTTACTTGGTGCTAGAAGGTCATTCAGTGAAAAGTCATACACCAAGCACATCGGCAAAAACTGCCGCCTAAGAAGATGATGCACAGTATTGTTAAATAAATTATATAACCTGTAAATGAAAAATATACATCTTTCATAATATCCAAGAGAGAAAGAATGAAAACTCACATGCGCACGTAGACACTCATGATAGAAGCTGCCCCCTCATGATACTCTGGATACTGAATGTTCTCCAGCAGTGGAACCTGTTGGACAATGAACATGAAAATCAAGCCCTCAACAAAAATAAGGACAAGTAGCTGAGGTGACGAGAGTAATTTACTCTCACATCATTCTGTATATTTCATCAAATGCAGTACTTACCATGGAGTGACACTCAGGTCTGAAGCGATACAGGAGATGCAACACTCTCATGTATAGCATTTGAACAGTCTCTGGCTGTAAGAGAAGAATTGAGCATTGTGTTAATGTTCTGTAGTTTATCTGACCAGAGAGGACAGACGACCACTATCTCCAATATGTGCCGTCACCTCAGTCGCTCAGCTAAATGTCAGCTACAGCTTCCAACCCGATTCCCGGTGTGTAAAAATGGGAACTTCATTAAAAGGATTGGTTCAGATTTTTTCCAAATCTCTCTTAATACATTACTCACATCTGCACATATGTACGTTTTTGACTGTGACAGCGGTTGCTGTAGTCATTCCTCCTCTCAGTGATCCCTTCTTAAACCAAATCTAATGTAAGTGATGCGAGACAAAATCCAGTCCTAATTATGTGCAAAAAATATTTCGTTCGAACAAAAAATAAAATCAGCAGTGAAATTCAGTGAATATCTTCCAAACCTACAGTATCTATTATTACAAAATTCCCTCTTTCTTCCCTGAACAATGTTTCCTTACTGAGCTGCAGGGATAATAACACAAAATATTAGCCGATTTCAAATAAAAGATTTTTCTGACAATTCTGTTTTTATTGCGAGAATAAATCAATTTTAAACAGTTTTCATCTTACATTGAATGTTCTCTCTTTTCCTTTAGTGAACATACAAACAGCCAAAGAGAGCCGTTAACGTTAAACGTTAACGTTACCTTGGGAACGGGAGTCAGCTCGCTCTTTGTGAAGTGTTTCGCTTCTTGGCCGGTGAGAACTTCTGTTCTGTAAAAGTTCGTTATCGCGTCCGCAGTGTATACGGGGAATGTGTTTTCAGCCATTGTCGCAACAAACTAAAAACAAACCAACTATTTCAAATTGCAAAAATTGGCGCCTTAAAACGACTTCCTTGTCTATTTCTAGACAGAGCATCTGATTGGTCTTTTTGTTCTTTTTCTGTTGTGTGTTAGATGATGCATGACTCACCAGCGCCCTCCACCTCACCAACTATGTAAAACATATTATTTCCCCCTTATGCTGCTTGGATAAATGTGCATGTTAGGCTGTCTTTTACTAAACAAGGCTTATTCATGAATAGAGAACAAAATAACAAAAGTGTTTAGCAACATATGGCATTATGTTAAGAGCATAAAACAGCAGCTATTTTACAGTTATACTAACAAGCAACTGAGATCAAATAGAGCCAGGGGAAACTACACAATTATTGCCAAAAAAGACACCAAATGACAATTAGCATTTTGTTCACACTAAGAAATTAGAGAAATACAGGCCTAGTTTCAAATTTGTCCTCACCAAAGTGAAATAGACAAAAACTAGACAAAATATGACAAAATTCATCAGATAGAAGTAGTCCATATTGTTCTTGTTAAAAAAAAACTAAATACATTTTTCATTTTTCCTTCTAAAACTTGACAGTTCCACAATAACTAACTGTCAGTCGTATTAGAGCCCTTAGAGTTAATTTAAACCTATTTTAATTGAATAGTAATCATATATTTATAAGGTAATAACTCCACCTTTTCCCTGCAATTATTGGAGGGTAAAACTTGAAGGAACCAGCAACAATTCCCATTGTAAGAGTGCACACATTGCTCTGTTGTTCTTTTTATGGAGCATATTTTACCTGTTGGTGAGTCTAAGTGAAAACCATTTAAACAAGTATTATTGTATCTGCTTTCTAATGAAACATTGTTATTCTAAGGGTGACTTTTATCTTTTAAGTGTTATACTCTACGCATTATGTTTAATGCCTGGGGTTGAGTCTCTGGGCTAAATCACAACATACTGCATATTGATCATATAGTCAAGTCAAGCATATGGATGAATATGGATTTGTAACCACACTCCGGAGCAGCAGAGGGCGAGAATGAACCAACCTTAGCTTTGCATGTCATGTGACACAACACGGAACTCGCTGGTGTGCAGCTGGATGTTGGATATCCGTGAGAAGAGCGTTCATTTTAAAGTTAATGTTTATTGCGTGCAATGACTTTGGAAATAGTTATTGAGTTTGGTATTTGAGCGATAATGGCGGTGAGCTGGGCCGAGAGGACTTCTGCTTTCTCCCGCAGTCCGTCCCGCTTCCTCTCCGGGACCACAGCGGAGGCTTTCCTGGCCGAGCTGCTTCGTGAGCTCCGGGATGACAGAGCCACCTACAGTGTCAAGGTAAAAAACAAAGATATATAACGTTAGTTAAATTCCCCGTAAGTTAACACCCGGTCCCCTATGCTTCACAAATCTGTTGCACTGCTTGTCGCCGTACAAACAATTGTCGGTACGAATTATCCAAAACTAGTGTTTAAAATAGTTAATTCAAACGTAACTTTACCATGGTCTAAACGTTTTTACTCCATGATGGTAGATATAACAGGTTTTAGTGTTTAACACTATGTTTCGTGGTGTCACATCCATTGTAAAATCTCCTAACAGCCACAACACTAAATTGTCAAAATTTTAAACGGAGTTTGGCATGTTGCAAACTGAACACAATCACGAACAATCTACTGGGTCTAAATATGTCTAAAAGCCATGAAGGTGTACTGATAAGAGAACAATTAGTTGATTCATCGATTAGTCGATATAAATAAATTGGCAGCAGTTTTGATAAACGGAGACATTTTTTTACAGCAATAATGCCAATAATTCACTGAACCAAGCTCCTAAAAAACTCCTCTTTGTCTTTTGGACTGTTTATTGCACAAAAAATCATGCAATCTTAAAATGAGATCAGGTTTATAGTGTTGTGATCAGTGATGAGTCCATCTTTCATCCACTTCAGGTCCTCTTGCTGTCCCCGCTCTGCGAGCACCCGACCCTGCTGTGTCCCTCAGACTCTGTGGGAGAGGAGACGGCATTGGAGCTCATGTCAGTGTTTGCCCAGTGTCCCAAGTGTCCCAAGTCCGTCCAGTTTCATTGTCACCTCCTCCTAGCTCTAACTTCTGTCCTCATCTGCACTTCCTGTGTGAATGGCCACACCCGTGCATCTCAAGACTTCCTGGACCTGCTCCTCCAGATAGCCCAGGACACCAGTGACCTCCACAGTGATGGGACTCTTCGCTCTCTGCGGGCCACGGCGTGTGACTGCCTGCGGGAGCTGGAGGCCTGCTGCCCTGGCCTTCTCTCACAGCGCCTCGAGCTCTTGGGTGGGCTTCGGCAAAAAGAAACCACCAGGCTCCACCAGGCCTATGCAGGACTCCACACTCTGGTGATAAGAAACGCTGTGTATCAGCTGGCCCAGGAAACAGGAGCAGGTGCTGATCATCTTAAAGCTCTTCTGGGAGGAAATACATCCGTTGCATGGGAAGCAGAGCAGGACTCAGACCTAATGAATAACAAGGACTCATCCATACTTTCTTCCCTTATCCTGGGCCCCATGACTACAGTCCCCACTCTCCAGACTGGGCCTGACTGCAAGGAGTTACGCTCAGTCCTGTCCTCCCTCCTGGAGGAGTCCTTCCTCCTCACTCCTCTGTGTCAAGCTGCACTGCTACATAGACTGATAGAGGTGGTCGCCATGGTGCCTGGTGTCCCACCTGCCATATTCAGAGCTCAGCTGCTGCGACTGCTGGGCACAAGCGAGGTTTGTTTTCAAATGGAATGAAGTAGAAAGCAGTGCCTGGTCTTTCAAAAATCCAACATCTCTTTTAAAACACTGTCCCTGTTACTATAATCCACAGATCACTCTATCAACTGTTTACATCAGGACTATTTCTTTGGTAGAAAGTAGTCCCTTTGACAACTGTCCACAGAGAGGTTTGTGGATTATCCAGAGTAACCATAACTTTGTCTCTGGAAAGACATGTTCATTAATTTTTTTTAAATGTAATATTTCTATGCTGTGAGCACCATATCATTTATGCCAGAGATAATTTATTTCCTCTGTGGCAGAAAAACACGTTACACGAGTCATCAGAATCTCCTGCAGTTTAAACTGGACTAACCAAACACTTTTAGTGCTGACTGACTCTAACACACTCACTATAAACAGACTTTAACACATTCACTAGCCTAGCAACATTAATGCTACAAACAACCCATAATGCAACACTCCGTGTAGAAGTCGGTTTTACACCACTACTTTATCCATTCAAAAAGAAGGTCTTGCGTTGTGAACATGTAATTGTCTAGTTGTTAGTAGAGTGTGTATGCAAATTAACCTATAGACTGACATGCATAACCAGTCAAAACTATTCTCAGCTGTTGACATCTCTAGAAATGACCTATATTGTGATATGAGATTTTGGTTATATAGCACAGCCCTACTACAATCGCATAAAAATTCCACAGATAGCAACTTTAAAGGTCAGGTGTGTAGGATTTAGTGGCATCTCGCGGTGATGTTGCAGATTGCAACAAACTGAATACACCCTACTCTTCCAAGCGTGTAGGAGAACCTATGCTAGAAACTTGCGAAAAACACAAACGGCCCTCTCTAGAGCCAGTGTTTGGTTTGTCCTTTCTGGGCTATTGTAGAAACATGATGGTGCAACATGGCAGGCTCAGTGGAAGAGAACCTGCTCCCTATGTAGATATAAAGGGCTCATTCTAAAGTAACGAAAACACAATGATTCTTATTTTCAGGTGATTATACACTAATTAAAACATGAATATTATATTCCATTTCTGCCAAGTCCATTCCGCTAGATCCTACTAAATTCTACACAATGGACCTTTTAAGTTAACCCCTACAGTCTTGACATAATGAAAGTTCATGACTTAAAAGTACATTTTTATTCATCTCTTCTCAGGTTTGCCTCCTTCACAGCACTCTGCTGATGAAGTGCGCATTCACTGACAGCCTGTTTAGCGCAGAGGACGAAGCTTTCATCCTCAAACGGCTGGTCGTCCTCTCCCAGCACCCACTGCTGAGTACACCCGAGAAGCTTTTCTACACGGACTGCATCCTGCACTTTCCTGAGAACCGGCCAATCAGCTGTGGTGATGGCGATGAGTCCCTCCCTGTGCTGCTGACTCCCCGACTAGCCTCCGCTCTGCTGCCCACTGTATTCAACGACAGCGCCACCATGCTGGCCCGCCTTAACCTGCTGTCTCTGGTCTACATGGAGGAGGGGGAGGGGGAGGAAGGCAAGGGGCTGGCCTACCTCTACGAACACCTCACCTCACTGCTCCGCATTGTGGAGAACGGAGGCAGCAGAGAGGTTGTTGTCACCTTCTTCAGATCCACCTTCCTCTTTCTTCTCTACTTCTTCCATGTGGAGAGCTACTCCAACAGCCTGACCGAAAAACTGTGTGAGCTCTATCTCCGACATACCCACCTGGCCCCGCACCTCATCAACCTGGCTGACCAGACCCAGGACAGACTCTCAGAGTCTAACTGGGCTGTTGGGCTCCTCCAGGCCCTGCAGGGGGTCATCACAGAGGTTCCACTCGCCCAGCTTACCTTGCAAGACCTCAGCTGGCACCTCAAGATGCTGGCTCGAGTGGCAGAGGAAGGAGAAATCCCTCAGTGCAGCACTCTCAGCTTCCTGTCCAGCGTCATCACTCCTTCTTCCTCCTCGCTGTGCGTGAGTGGTGACTGGCGTCTGGGGAATAGTGTTCTGGGGGTTTGCCAGCGCCTGCTGGTACACCCCACCCTGGACTCGGTACTCATCCCTCTGGCCGACATCCTGCAGCATCTCACTTGTCACTTCGGAGACACAGACATCCAGGACCACGCCCGCCTCTACTACACCCTTCTCACTACTCTGTCCAGGGAGAAGCTGGCCGGGGTGTTGGCGCACGGAGCAAGCGAGGGAGGGCGGCAGGTCAAGAAGCGGTCTCTGTCCTGCATCATGGCTGAGAGCGAGGGGCTGACAGGAGTGCTAACCATTCACCAGACAGAGAAACCGATATTTAGGCTGGTTGAGCTGGGTGATTCTGAGCCAAAAGAAGATAAACAGACCAATAATGAAAGTGACACAAATGAGACGCAAAAATGCCCAGGTGAGGCGAGCGCAGCAGTGGAAGCCTACAGAGCCCAGTTCCACTACCCTGGCTTTCCCTCAGAGATCACCTTACACTACCAGCTGACTCACACTGAAGCTCATGACTCTCGCTTTGATCAGCTCTTCAGCATCCGCCTGCACTTTAACCTCACAGACGACCACTACGAAGAACTCTGTGACATCAGTGTGCCTTGTCTGTTCAGAGAGAGGCCATCACCCGTGGTGAAGCTGAGACTGAAACCAAGGCGCCCTTACCCCACCACCCTCCATGCCAGCGCCATCTTCACCACCGAGGAGGGGCTCTCCTGGCACACCCTCCTGCCAGATGTCCATGTGTCTTTCCAGCAGGCCTTCATGCCTCTGCCTGCTCCCACAACTTGGGGAACAGGCAGCAAACTGAGCGTGTTTGAGGGACTGTGGGATGAAATCTGCTCCGAGAGCGGGGAGAAGTATCAGGCCGACTGCGCTACCAGCCTGTTTTGTTGCCAGCTGGAGGAGGCAGCTCTGGGGGCCTTGTTGGAAAAACACTTCCTCCCCTACCTTATATCAGATCCGTCCCATGAAGAAGAATTCAAAGTGCTTTTCTTCCTCCCCCCGCACTCTCATATGCTGCTGAAGATCAGGTCTGAGGAAGATGCTGTCCACTTCAATATTGCCACAGATAACTGGCAGCTTCTGCCTCACGCAAGCTCTTTTCTACTGACTATTACATCCTCGCAGGAGGACAGATGACCATGATGCATCTCACCGGCTTGTTTTTAAAATGAAAGAAATGGCTGACTTTTACCAAAAATAATCCAATGTTTGTCAGCGCTTTAATAATTCAAATGTACTCAAAATTAAATTAATGAAGACAGTTGATTTAAAATAAAATTATTGCACTTTAATTTTCTTGACCTGAAATTAAACACATGTGTAACATGAAATATTTTGTAATTTATTAAACAAATCCAGCCGTAACTATTGATGTGACATTGGTTATTTTCTACAAATAAAATACAAATAGCATAATTTATTTGATGAGTTGCACAGGATGTCACTGATAGATGGCTCAAAAGTTGTATTCCCCCAACATTAAAAAAAATGTCCGTTGAAGTTTGAATGCACCAACAAACTGGTGGGGCAACTTGGGCCCCATTCCTTTCAGAGGAGAGGAGAAAGAAGGAATATTATAATGAGATGTTTGTATTACAGAGTAGAAAAACTATTTTACTTAGAGTTACTCAGTTTATAGAGAACTCCCTCCCTAATTTAAAATGCCATGACTTCTCTTACCTTGGCACACTTTCAGAACATTAAGCATTTTTTAGTTTTTTGTTCTAGAGCTGAAATGATTTGTGGATCAATAAATTAGTCTGCTGACAAAATGTAATCTGCAGCTATTTTGATAATTGTTTTTTGAGCAAAAATGCCAAAAAACTAACCAAGACTCTTAACTGAGTATTTTCTTAATCTTAACTGGCCATAAACTGAATATCTTTGGGTTTTGGACTGATGGTCAGACATAACACACAATTTGAAGTCACATTTTTGTCACCATTTTCTGGACCAATCAAAAATATATGGCAGGACATTCAATAATGAGAATAAGCGCCTCTATTCTGTTCAGTTTCCAGTTCATAAATGGTCTAAAAGAGTAAGCAATCTGGGTTTGGCTCTGGGGAAAAACATCTCAAGGCCCCTTCACTGCAGCAAATATGTGAAAGAATAAATTATTCCCTGGTATATTACTGTGTGACAACGCATATTAATTCCCTGACTTAAACCCTATTTGCACAGGACTAGTATTACCTGGAGACCTCTAGTAATTTGTAATATTTGTGGAGGTTATCTGTGATCTTAATCCTGTGTGAATCTGCCATGTAAAACTGCAAATTGTTTGCTGGGTTACCTGGCTTCTACACAAGGCAGCAGAAATTACTGCCTACCAATGCCTTTGAAGTGAAAATCTTCAGCTCCATGAGTGTAGGAGGCATTGAAAATGTGGGTGGGATAACCTAGAGGTCTGGGGGTCCTGCCCCAGAATTTTTTTCAACAGAGTAGATGTCATTTCCTGTATTCTGGTGCCTTTTAACAGGTGGTTTGATACTTTTATCTGGCTATACTAGCAGAAAAATGATGGGTACATTTTGTAATTTCATCCAGAGGAAGTGGTGGTTCGGCCCCAGATCACATATTTGAAGATATTAGAGCCACATATTAGCTAAAGGAGCAGAAATTTATTCAATGACTAATTCAGAGCCATCTTTAATAAAAACCATGTTTATTTTAACTTGAGGATCTCTTTATGCTTGCATGCAGTTGCAATTTCTGTTAAATGAAAGACAACTAGTCAAAGTGCCCCTGTGCATTCTCCAATAAACTACATTCATCTTTCAATCATTGCTGAAGAATCACCAGGACCTGAGGCCTGTGTCTCAAAGCTACATTATGTTGTTAGTCTGTTATCTACATAACACTGCTACAGAGAAGCACTCCACATAAATATTTAGGGCAACATTTCATGACAAAAGGCATCATTATAACAACCGTCTGCCATCTTTCATGAAAAGCAATAGTCTTGAATTCATAAGTGGCGTAGGTTTGAGGAATATGTGTGAGCAAATCCATCGAGTTAGCTGGATAGCATCATAATAGCTTTGTGGCACAGACTCCTGATATATACTTATATCATATATAACCTATATATATATATATATATATATATATATATATATAACCTATCTTCAATCTAGCTTGTCCATCTAGTGGTGGGAACAGTGTCCTTTTTCCCGCAACGTCTTCCACCTCCTTGCGAAGGATCAGCAGAATCCATCAGTCTCTCTAGGGCATTCCTCACCTTATCCAAGTATTGACAGGACAAGGGATTATAATTACTATAAATAGATTTTATTTTAGATGATATTCACTCTTTCTTCATTTTGAACAGTTAGTCTGCTGTGGACCTGGGTCCCTTGGCTGGCTCATCCATAGTCTGTCGCACCATCTGTAACACAGAGAAGATAAGTGATTGTCAGAAGCTATATAAGTACAGGCTATTTATAAATTGCCATAGTGACATCATAACTTTCAGAGTTATCAATAAGTGCTTTACTGAAAACATCCTTTTACTACAGAGCCTCCATGGTCAAATTGCGGGCTGTATATGACTCACTTACCACTTTAGCTGGAAAGGTTCTCTAATAACAAATGAGAAAAAACAATATAGCTTCTGTGCTCCCGAAAAAAAGAAACAAAAAAACAAACATGGTGCAGGCATGAAACCTACTTCCAGTTGAAATACATTAGTTTGAAAGTCATGCTAAGTGAAAATTCATGTCCATGTACACGAATCATTAGATTAAATTTTGTGACTATTTCATTGCTGTGACACTGGATTGGTTGTTTCATAGCGGGTAATCAAAGCACAGAAGCTCAAGTTTAATACAGTTCATTATAAATCCAGTGGTGGGCGATATGTGTGTATAACAACTTTATAAGACTGATTAATTAATTAAAGTACTGCTATAATAAAATGAATCAAAGCGGAACCACTGGTGCTTTAAAATGTTTCTGTGTTCCCAGTTTTGACTTAGAATATATCTATGTCCCGCTGCAGGAGCCATGCCAGTGTGTCTGCCCCCACTCAGTCCAGTCTCACCCTCGCTGCCCTAGGCTGTGTTGCAGAATATTGGTACTCCGGTGCCTTTACCATCATGGATTGTTTGTTAACAACTCATTTAAGTTACATTTTTACTGAAATAAGTCCACATTTACCTACCAAATAGGTGGCGAATTGAACAGTGGCTCTTAGCGTTACTTTATTTTTTAAAATATCTGTGTTGCTTGTCATACACCTACAAACAAGGCTTGGTATGGCATGAGCATTGTTGAGTTCAGAGGCTCGGAGACTGTTCAGTTGGGGTGCAGTTTCAGCACCTTCAGCAGACACGCTCCCGGCGTTTCAGAGCTTAGAACACTGCTTGTTTTTCCATGATTTTGAAACCTAATTTTATCTACTTGGTGATTTTTTTTAATCAGTCACTCACTCATTCACATTTACTTTTTAAGTCCAGTGTCCAGTGAAGTGCTTAGTGACATTAAAAATACAACCATTAAAAACAGCCAGGGAAAAGACCTAGGCTGTTGGCTCCATTTAATCTCAGATTATCTATTCAATTGACACACACAAAAGTAAAAGATTTTTACACACCTGCTACTTTTCCCCATAGGTGCTGGGATAGAATAGGTGATCTATGGGACCTATTTAAAAAAAACATGCAAGCATTACTACCCCTCAATTCTGACATATAAGTAAACACTGCGGCCTATAGCAGGCCATAGTGTTTGCCTGCAAATTTAACGAACTTTGAACTATGATTTTGGAAAAATGTGCAAGAATTTTGAGTGGCAACAAATAGAATCTGATTTTTAAAAAACACACAAAAGCCAAGTAAGCAGGAAAAGGTGAGAGCTTTTGCCAGTGTCAGACTTTATAGTGCCAGCATATGGCTTTTCCCCTCCAGCTAGTACCACTGTAGACCCGTTCCATACAAATGGAACTTGAAAAAGAATCAATAAAAAAAGAATTGTTAATTCATATTTTGCCAGTAGTAAATATATCAACAATGTTGGGTCTTTGATTGGGAGCAGGTTGGTTATTATTAATACAAATTAAATTATTAATATGAATTAATAATATGGGGCACCACCTGGAAACCGGGACCAATAACCAAACAATAAAGTAATCTCATAAACAAAATTCACTGAAGAATGGGGATCTGGGAATATCAGCATCCGCAAGTGAACAATGAAGGTTTGAATTCGAGCTCTGACTCTCTCAATCAGCCCCTTTCCACAATAAATGAGCACAATAACCACAGAAGACTTCTCTTTAAAGATATAACAGTGTTTATTAAAACATTCATGTTTGTAACCACGGTCTTCCTCCATGAATTCCTCTGGTGTGGCATCCTCATCCTCGCTGTCCACATCCACCAGTTCCAGAGGGACAGTGCTCAGATCTGACTTGAGGTGAAGAGCTCTGACTGCCTGACTTTGTTACCTCTTCCTCATGCTGGTCTGTAACTGGGTGTTCCTCTTCTTTTTGAAGAAGCTCTTTAACCCAGACTTCATTTAACAGAAAACACTTCTTTTTCTTCCAGCCTGTCTCTCATTTTGTGAGTCAGACTCACAGGAAAGGTTTTCTTCTACAGTTGCTCTGATGTCCTCACTAGAGGATGTTGACATCTCACTTGGTTTTTTCTCAGTTATGTTTTTAGAGGGTGAGTCTCTGGTAGCTGATATGACGACATCATCCATGTTGTTCTGCCTCCAGCTGGACCAGGGAGGTTCCTAGTTTTACATCCAGGTCATCCTCCGTGACATCCTCTGCTGTGACATCATCCACATCCACCAGTTCCAGAGGGACACAGTTCAGGTTTGATTTAGTAGCAGCCTTTATAGAAGCTGTGGTGTCTTCACTGGAGGAGGCAGTGGGAGAGGATTCATCCTCGTTGCCAACAGCTGCTGACATAGAGCATTCCTCAGCATTCCCACCAGCAGATAGATTGCATCAGCTCATCGCTACTGCCAGCAGCTCAATCCAATGTCTCTGAGACCAACATGTTGACAATCTGTTCTGCCTCATTCTCCATGTCTGGATCCAGAGGGTTTTGTTTGACATCAGTTTTCTTTTGTGTAAAAACATACAAGGGCAAACTGTAATACACTATTACTACTACTGTTGAACCTGTGATACAATATCTAGTGATAAGTATGACTATACATGAGTTTAGAAATAGTGGCTCGAAGGGTGTGACTTGAGGCTAACATATTGCAACGGGGAATGCTAAGGGAAAGCTAACTCAACTTCTCTAAAGAAATGATCATTTAATTTTAAAGTTATTAGACGAGTTTTGTTGCTGTAGAGATGTCATCTTGGCAGGTCCAGGTTTGTCTTGGTTCAGCTGGAGTCAAACTGCAATTATATAGCAATGCAGTGCGGCCCGGCTTGGGCAGTGTTGCAGATGAGTCTTCGTGATATAGCAGTGTAGAACCACCAGTGAAGAGGAGTCAAGCCATTACAGGCTGCCTTGACTGAGTCTCTGTCGGCTTAACTGCCGGTTGGCCAACTGCTGTCAGAAAGCAGGTTGATATCCAGTTTCAAGCGTTGCGTTCTTCTTTAGAACGACGTTTCAGTCTGAGTTGAGGATTCAGGCTTTGGCTGGCTTCTTGTAGTCTTAGCTGAATACCGAATAAACTTTCCTGACTATGGAGCTTTTTTCCTATCTTTATTCAAGAGCGTGGTATATCAATTTGAGAGCATGATTTATTGATTTCACGCTCAGATTTTGTAATATTGTCCCTCAAAACTCTGCCCTCGCACTCAAATAGCCTCTGCTTGTGCTTAGATTTACTCTGTTTCTGCTGAAACTGTATGCTCTAATTACAGTTGTCTTTTTTCCCGCTTTTCCTGTAGTTCACATCTGAATCTGTTAGCATCTAAGTCAGCCCATAAAGATCTAAAAGAACATCATCACTATGTTTGAAATCGGAAATGTGAAGATGAAGTAAGATAGACCATCACAAAATGTATAAACCAAAACACTGTATGATTTGAAACATACATGTCACAAGTGTATAGTAAAGCATTACAGTTCATTTTGTATATACCATACAGCTTGGTATATTGCATTGCGTATCTTCACCTATTTACTCACTTTAACTGTTTCTTTTCCTTAAATACGAATTCCAGATTTCGTAAATCAGAAATTACTTTAATATTAAATGAACAAAAATCCAAGCAATGCATCTACTTTTTACTCTGATAATCAATCCAGTACTTAAACACACAGGAAAGATGGGGCAGGAGGGGGTTGTGTCACCTTTGTGAAGGAGAGTTTCCCCTGTTGGAGTGGGCAGAAAGGAAGAACCTGGTGGTTAGAAGTTTCTATAATTCATGCAGAAAACTCAGCAGACTTGAGGAAATAGAAGGAACCGATAGAGGAAGCACTGTGTGGTGTGGAGACTTCAATGCAAATAATACGTTATGGGGGAGTGATAAAACTGATTACAATGGCCAGGTAGCGGAAGAGTTACTAGATGAGAAACACCTTGTTTGTATTAATGATGGCAGAAACACAAGGATAGATGTGAACACTGGCAAGGAATCTGTGCTAGATCTGATGCTAGTAACCAATAACTTAGTGCCATTGTGTGACTGGCATGTGTATCAGGATGGGACAATTGGCAGTGACCATTATCCAGTAAACATTCAAATAAATATATCAACAGCATAGCAACCACAGAGAGCACAGGTGGAAATTGGATTTTGGAAGAGCTAGTTGGGGAAATTTCATGAGTGAATATGATAAACATCTACATCACATTAATAATAATATGAATACAGAAATGTTTGATTGTAAAATAATGCAGGATATGAAATCAGCTGCAATAAGTTCTATTCCTAAAGGCACAGGCAGGACAAAGAAGAAATTAGTACCACTGTGGGATAATAAGTGCAAATAAGCAGTAAAGAATATAAACAAAGCATTCAAACTGGTCAAAAGATCCCATAATTGTCAGCATTTGGTTCAGTACAAACAAGCCTAAGTAATGGTTAGAAAAACAAGACAGGCAAAGAGGACATATTGGAGGAAGTTATGTGGGTCAATTGGGAACACCACTCAGATAGAGGAAGTCTGAGGAAGAAAATGGGAGGGAATGGAACTACCCTGTTCTGAGCACTGGAAATGAAGTGGTGATAACCAATAAAGAAAAGGCTTAGATAATGGTAAATACATTTGTTGCTGTACACAGTTCCAATAATCTGACTGAGGAAGGAAAGCAAGCAGGGACAAAACTGGCAAAAAGCTGGAAATATATGGAGGCAGTAGGGAGAAAGAATAGCAGTGGTAATGAACTAGATAGATTACATTTTTAGTAAATTATAGTGATGACAGGCTCACTGAAAAGGTGTATCCCAACAAAATGTCAGGAACCTCTAGTTAAAATAATGCTATGCTCAAAGAATTGTTATGCAGTTACTGTTATTTAAATCTTTTCCTCAATGGACAGGGCTGATTCTTCTGGAAAACAAATTTGTCAAGATAAAACTTGATTTTGATAAATTTGAATTAATACAGTTGCCTTAAAGGTCCATTTAAGTGATTTTTAAAAAATTATATTAGTGTTACATAATGCACTGAAAGTTATTCGTCCTTAACTACATTGTGATGAGAAAAATGGTGAGGTTATAGGTTTTTATATTTCGGTTAGAGCCAAATACCTAACCAACTATTAGATGCACTTTATAAAGTGTCCACACAGTGGTTTTTGTTATGGTGTATTGTCATTACACGGCATGACATGCTTAATATTTAAGAAAACTTTAAGCCACATATAGCTTGTATTCTATTTGTCCCCCTTTTCTCCAGAATTGACATGTGTGAAAGGGAAGCCAGTGGATTCTGTCAAACAAAAGACCAAATCCTTTGTGTGCAGCATGTAGTGTATGTTTTTCTACCTCAGCTACCTTGAGAAAGCATGAATGTGACAAACATCAGAAGGTTACAGAACCAATATTCCTAGTTGATGAAGACGAAGGAATATTTGCTACAGCCCAGGACGAATCGGGACCACGTAACATAATTCACATTTGCAAGTCCTCCAGTAGGCAGATCCTTGAAGGCTGTAAAGTCTACTTTTTGGAAGGACACTGACAGTAGAAAATGGACATGCCGTTGCAAAGGCACCAAGAAAAGAATGTGTGTCCACATTTATGTCTCAGTGTGCTGGACCTTTCAGGAGAAACAATACCTCTTATGTGAGAATGACAGGGAGATGGATTTCACTAGTGACACTGATGATGATCTTTATAGTGAAGATATGGAGACAGGGAGTTTTCAAGGAGAAGGTCATATAAGTTTAGTGCAAATAAGAAATATAGTTGAATACACGTGGAACTCCAAAAGAATGCCTTCCAAACTGCCAGAGATGCAGAGCACTGCACCAAACATCCCCCAGAAGTTATCAGCAGATAAAACCAAGTGCCCTTATCGTCCAGGTCCTACACCACCAGCTCTTGTTATAAAAAAGGGAACAGTTCACGGGATTCTTACAGTTCACCAAGGTTTGTCTGCCTAAATTGCCATTTAATACATTTCTTTTGTTCTATTTTTTATAACACTGGGAAAAGGAGGGAGAAAAATCAATGCATGTGAAAAATTTATTGTAAAATTGAGAAACGTAACATTTTTATTATTGTCCTGAGGTGATAAAAAGTAGCTTGATCAAAGAATATTTATGTATGTGTGAATGGTATATGGCGGGTGGATGTTGGGTGGGAGAGGGCTTAATGCTGAGCTGTGACAGCGAAACAATTAAATTCAAACGCTGGATATACACAGTATTTAATATATACCTGTCCTGTAGGTCATAAAAATTAACCATATCATGTAACTATTTACTTTTTTTTCTTTTTAGGGGTCCATGTCTACATCAAAACTTGCCCTGTTTGCAAAACTGTTATAGCTAGGCTAATGAACCCAAGTGCAGAACACCGAGGCAGGAGGCAGTGAGTACATTTGAAAGATAGTTTATTGCTGGGTTGGTAGCTGGGAGACTGAGGTGAGGGCTTGAGCAGGCAGCTGGAACCCAATGGCTGAGAACTGGGTGTAAAACTGGGTCAAACACGGCAGAGGGAATTTTATTCAAAGTACAGTGGTCATTATGTCTGTATAGTTTCTCTGTTACCCATATAATTACTTTGCAGTTCAACAGATTGCGTTCATATTTACATTCTTCAAACAGTCTTCATGCCCTGTTATATTAAGGTGCCGTGTTTTCTTTTAAGTTTTGCTTCCCCCATATGACCCTTCTTGCAGGTTAGTCTTGTATAACTTTATACATACCTCTGCCAGGTCTGACTGTGACACAGGTGCTAGCAGCTGATTCAGTGTCAGCTCTGTGCGCAATTCCAGCTCTCTGTAAAATGCTGCAAATCTGATCGTAGCCGCAGTATGAAGACGTACCCCACACAGAAGAGGTGGACAGCATTGGACAGGTCAATAAAGACCTCTTCATCCAAACTTTGAAGCACATTGTAGTACGGACACATCCAACATCTCTCCATAGGTGTTCCACTCTTAAAAAGGAGTGAGGGGAAAATTTTTTAACAGAGTAGATGTCATTTTCTGTATTCTGGTGCCTTTTAAAGTCTGTGTAAAGGAAAATCAGAGATTTCTTTTGACACACATTATACATGTTAGAAAATAATTGCTGAAAATGGAAAATGCTGTGTAGAGATAGCCAATGAGGAGTTAGCCTTAGCTTAGCCCTTAGCTCTCCTCTCTTCCCCCGTTTGTTTACGCTCTCTCCCAATAGCCACTGGTGTCATGGTATTAGCTGTTACTGGTGAATGGGGCTATTTTTGGTCAACAGTAGCGCTCAAGGAGTAATTTCAAACCCAGCTGAAGCGTCCATTGACGGGTAGAGTCAGTGTTAAAGCTCCAGTCCACCCAGATGATATATCCATGTCTTACTTTATTTTTGAAATATCATCCGTGTTGCTTGTCTTACACCTACAAACTAGGCCTATTTTAAAATGTATATTTTTTAAAGGGAGTTCAGGATGAGTGTTGTTAAGTTCAGAGGCTCAGAGGCTGTTCAGTTGGGGCTGCTGTTGCAGTGCCTTCAGCGGACACACCCCCAGTGTTTCAGAGCTCAGAATACTGCTTGTTCTTCCACGATTTTGAAACCTAATTTTATATACTTGGCGATTTTTTTTAAATCATTCAAATTTGGCTGGGTGGTTAATTACACATTTTTCTGTGATGTGAAAAACTCAGAACACATTTATTATTGCTTTACACAGACTTTAATGGATGATAAAGTGGTATCTGTGTATCAGGCTGTAGCCTACATTACATTTTAAATATAGTTCTTCAGCTTTAACCTGAGGGGGGACAAAACATAGGAGGCAATTTTGGATGAATAATGTAGTTAAAGATTTAAAAATATATAGATCAAAGACATAGAGACATGACTGTAAGTTCACAATCTGATCCAGTAATAATGAGTTCTGTGATTTGCACTTGAAAAGGTGTCGAGCTTAAAATACAGTAGATTTAAAAATGTTATACATCTATTTGTATCTTGGCTGAACAGCATTCAGTGATCCCACCTACTTGTCTAAAGTTTCATACCACTTTTTAAAATTTAAACTGAGATTACACATTATATGCAATATAATGTGTTATATGCATTTCAGTACAGGAACTGCTCTAACAAACTGGCAGCTGTCATGTGTCAGTGTTATAAAAAAAATAATTAAAAACTTCCACTTGCAAAAAGGACATGCAGAGGTTTTATTCTGAGCGGAGGCTGAATTCACGCTGTGTAATATTTGAATGTGAGAGCAAAAACTGCTGTTCAAAGAAATGACTGATGCACATAAAAGCACTAACTTTAGAAAGTCCTTGAGTAACAAACTAGTATCCAACCAGGATTTTGATTCTGACATACAGTAAGCCTCCGCTAATTAATGAGGAAAAGAAACAGCGTGTCTGGCTCTGGAAGCGGGAGGAAACATAGAGAAACTCAGAGTTTGTTGAAGAGTTTCCCTCATCTCAGGGTTAACAAACTCAGAGTTTTCACTAAACCACTTTCTGGAATACACCCAGATGTTGATGAGGACGGAAAAGCATCCATCACATTTGTTAGATCACAAGGATCCACCCAATGAGTTTTAGTGAGTACCACTGAATGTAAACATAACTTTTGTTTGTTTACCATATAAGAAAACTGCACAGGGCACCTTTAAAATTCTTTTGTGTGATGGTTGTTGGTATAAATTAACTAAATCTGAGGTGGAACAGTTTTTATAAAGCCTATGAAGCAAAACGTGTCTATGCACATGCTTGCCAGAATAGGCCAAATTGATATTTTCAATTTTTTGAGAAACATCCCTAAGGTTGCAAATGATGATGAATACAAAAAAAATCTATAGTAATGCATTATGCACTTAAGGCAGTGTATGAAAGTCATCAAAACACTGTGTGACAGATGCTTTGATATCAGGAACTCCACCCATGTGTGGATTTTTGCCAGTTCATACATATGTCCATTAAGACTACAGTTAGTGTCCACCATGTGTCCTTTGTAAAATCCCTTTAGTCAGAGAGGCCCTTGAAGTTGGGCTCTGTGTAAGGTGGTAAGGCGGTCTGCTGGCTGAGAAGTTTGTCCATGATGGCGATCTCTGCATCCCGCTTATGCACCTCGTCTATGGGGGTCCAGGACATGTCATGTTGAAGTTTGAATGCACCAACAAACTGGTGAGGGCAACTTGGGCCCCATTCCTTTCAGAGGAGAGGAGAAAGAAGGAATATTATAATGAGATGTTTGTATTACAGAGTAGAAAAACTATTTTACTTAGAGTTACTCAGTTTATAGAGAACTCCCTCCCTAATTTAAAATGCCATGACTTCTCTTACCTTGGCACACTTTCAGAACATTAAGCATTTTTTAGTTTTTTGTTCTAGAGCTGAAATGATTTGTGGATCAATAAATTAGTCTGCTGACAAAATGTAATCTGCAGCTATTTTGATAATTGTTTTTTGAGCAAAAATGCCAAAAAATTAACCAAGACTCTTAACTGAGTATTTTCTTAATCTTAACTGGCCATAAACTGAATATCTTTGGGTTTTGGACTGATGGTCAGACATAACACACAATTTGAAGAAGTCACATTTTTTTCACCATTTTCTGGACAATCAAAAATATATGGCAGGACATTCAATAATGAGACTAAGCGCCTCTATTCTGTTCAGTTTCCAGCTCATAAATGGTCTAAAAGAGTAAGCAACCTGGGTTTGGCTCTGGGGAAAAAACATCTCAAGGCCCCTTCACTGCAGCAAATATGTGAAAGAATAAATTATTCCCTGGTATATTACTGTGTGACAACGCATATTAATTCCCCAAATTAGACTTCTCAGAAAATGTGTCAAGCTCCCGGTCTCAATACTAACTGAAAAAAAATTCAAGAAATTCCATGACCATTGAAACTCTTGTCTGTACTTGCAAAACACACATAGCTTAAACTGTAACCAGCCAAATCCAACCTCAACTGCCCGTGTTTTGGCTGTCTGGTCACTATCACCTCCCCTCAGAGTTTCATGAACTTTGAACACCAAACACCTCCAACTCTCCTGTTACATACACACGCTTGCAGGTATTAGGTTAGGCTGTCACGTGTGTTGTCTTGATGGGACTCTCCCTGAAGGGGTGTTAAGTAACAGACACTGTGCTGACATGATGCAACACTTCCTCATTGCTGGGTGACATAACATTTATTTACAGTAGTATCTATCACTATAATACAAACCTTAGGAGAAATGATGGAGAAGTATTTCTGTCCAGATGGCCGCTGGTAGAGGTAATACATGTTGCCTGGTTTTTTCACAATGTTACAGGCAGCATGGTGGAGGTCAGCATCTCTTTTGGCCTCTTCTAAAACCTGGACAGAGAGAAGAAAACAAAAGTATGTGCTGGGCTGAAAGCATGTCTTTTCTCCTTTCTTGATGTCTGGTATACTTTTACGCCAGCATGTAAATTTACCTTTGGCTGAACGTTCATCTTTTTCAAACTTTTTTTTTCTTAAAATAACATTTTGTAATTCAAAAATGCCAGAACACAAAACCTTGGCAGAGCTGAACATTTCCAAATCAGATTTTGCTCTCATTATGATTACATAAGCATGACCACCTTGGGATCTGGTCTTGTTTGACAGATCTCGATCCACAAAAATCCATTATGGATGGTGTAAATCTGCCCAGTTTGTGAATCCTGGCATGATCAGCTAAAAAAAGTTACTGGAGTATTTTAAAGCAACAAGAGTAGCTGCAGCATTTGTGTGTCAGTGCAGTATTATCTAGCCCATTCAGTGAGTGTACTGGTGTTTTTGCTGATACTCTTACCTTTCTCGCCTGTTCCTGTAGGTATCTGATTTGGTCAGCAATGACTGTAAGCTTGTTGCAAGCATTGGCTTTAATGAAATCATCTCCCTAATAAAAACAGTGAAAATACTGTCAGGACTGTTGTATCCACTTGCATCAAGACGTGTTGCAGTGTAGAATTTGCCAATCAAAGAGTTTAAATCTGATTTTGAAAAAAAGAAAAACTTAGTTCACACCTTCTGTACTTGTGCTGCCAGGGCCACCAGGTCCGTGGGGTCTCCTACTCTGGTGGTCTGGTATGAACTGACCAGTTCCAGCCCACCAGGGGTGCTGCTGCTCTCAACCAGAGTCACTGCAGAGCATCCAGATGGAGTTACATCACACTGATCTCACACATGTAACACAGCCATCAGGAGGAATACAACTGCTAATAGTGCTGTACCACTGCCACTGATGAACCTCTACTGCTGCTGTTTCTGCATCAACTACTGTTACTATCACTGTTGCTTAAGCTACTAACAGATTAGTCATATATCATATACATAGTATTGTAATGTAATGACTTAGAAACACGAAAATCTTCACTAGAGTAACTTTGACCTACACTCTCGCCTCGAGCTTGTACAGTTCACTAACCAGTGAACAAAACAATTATTTAAATCTACATATATAGCATATACTCTGGCAAATGCTACTGAAAGACTACAACTTCAGCTGCGATGTTGTGCAAGACTAAATATTGGATTACATTGTACAGTCATTACATCACAGCTGCTCGCACAGTCAAGTTTCCACTAATGTCACAGACTGGTTTACCGTATGTCGGGTTACATGTAGCTAACTTAAGACAAATGCACCTAACTATATTAACACTGACAGTGTTTTTTGTCGGTTAACTTTAAAAATCTCAATATTGCTCAGTATGGTAACGTTGGCAAGCTTTGACACGAAGTTCACAGTACGTTTGTTACCTGTGGTGGTTTTGTCGGGCTGGTTGGGGAGGCTGACGGTCCTGTCCATGTTCTCTGGTGTCAGTTCTCGTTATAAAATTGTCTCACCGGTGATTTCAAACACATATAACCTCCGTCCGGCTGCTTGTTTTATAACCAGATGATATTCGTCCAAAAACACTGGAGGCTTCAGGGGGTCCTAAATCTCCGCCCCATTTTACCTATAATAGTAGCCCTTATGTGTGCCTGCATACAATAATTAAAAAAACAAATCTCTTCATTGGTGTTTATGTACGTTTACGAGTTTTGGTTTTAGACATGTCATTTTATTTCCCTATTGATATTAAAATAGATGTTGTATACCCTATATGTTATATTTTATTCTCATTATGAATAGGCTTTATTTTCAGACACATCACCAACAGAGCAGCCTCACTACAGAACATTTAAACAAGCGAAGATGTGTCACTAGTGAGAAATATATGTTTATAGACACGCAAAACTCGGGATATGACCACATTAAACAGTAGCTGTGATATGTTTTTCACATTAACACCTTCGTACCAACCATAAAACGAGCGAGGTGTACGTTAGGGTGTAATAGATGGAATGCCTTGACCTGCTGCAGTCTTATTGGTTTTTGTCTTTCTGGTTCCTCCTACTAAATACTATTTCTCCCATGATTCACTGCGTGCACACTTACACACGTTTTATTCTCAAAAACGTGATCGTGATATAAGCTATTTTCTCTTTATAGAAGTATTTCTTGTACGTTTCTTTTGATTTGTGGATGCTCTAAATAAGATCTATTATATGCTGCCATTATGAGAGCATAAATCTGTATCTATTAGGCCTATTATGAGAGAATTTGTTCTACTATCATTAACAAGATGCTTTCATCTGTCATAATAATACAACATACCAATTTATTTTGTCCTAACATGGAACGTTACAAGGTAGATAAAACTAAATAAGTAAATCATGTTATTATGACAAGAAGTCGTCATGTTGTTTTAAGGAGGAAAAATATGCACTCAAAGGTGAACAAGGAGACATGAGAACATCAGACAAATTGACAGTGACTCCTACATGATTCAATAAAATACGATGAGATTCTGCCAGGGCTCACTAATGAGTATCAAAATGTAAATCATGTTCTTTGGCCTTCACCATCACCAGATCTCAAACCAACTAAACAGCTGTGGGAGATTTTGGAGCAACAGCGCTCTCCACCACCATCATCAAAACACCAAATGAGGGAATATCTTTAAGAATGCTGTTCATCCCTTCAGTAGAGTTCAGAGACCTGATTAATGATGAGATGTGATGAAGACACCTAATATTGGTTTTACTTTTAATTTGCCACCTATTTAGATAGTTTGAAGGCAGTGCCGGCCTAAAGGTTAGAGACGTGACAGGTTCAATCCCCCCAGACCAGCAGGATAAATCTTGGTGGGGAAAGTGAAGAAGCAGTGCTTGCCCCTCACTCATTACCACCACTGAGGTGCCCTTGAGCAAGCAGCTCAGCTATGAAACAGCAATTTTATTTTATTTTTTTACTGTTGAATCCATTTGGAAGTGTAAATCAACTGGAGGCAGTGATGATGATGATGATGATGTAGATTTTTCTCAGATGGTGTTATGGGGTGTTCAATTAACTAGAAATGATTTGTTTTGTACATTTTAGGCTCACGCTAGGACCGTGATTGATGATTTCTGTGTGTGTGTGTGTGTGTGTGTGTGTGTGTGTGTGTGTGTGTGTGTGTGTGTGTGTGTGTGTGTGTGTGTGGAAGGGGGACGGGACGGTCGAAGGGGGGCGGTGGGTGGGTGTTGGTGCTCCCGGGGGCTCAACTATTCAAACCCCACCTCCAGACAAGTTACTGCCGGGGACAGAAGTTACACCTCCTCTCTGTACCGGTCCGGCTCCTCGGTCTCTGATCCAGACTCGTGTCCCGCTGCAGAGCGCTGATATTCCGCAGCATGGAGCTCCGTTATGCGCTTCCATTTCTGAGCCTTTTGTTGCCGCTGTGCACGTCCGACACTAACTTGAACAGCCACTTCGTTTTGGAGCCCTATGATTTCCTCTTCGACACGGCGGTGGAAGCCTACTATAAAGGCGACTGGCTGTCGGTTATCCTGAACATGGAGAAGGCGCTCAGGAACAAAGCTACAGTCCGCAAGGTGAAGGCTCAGTGCCGGCTCAGCTGCGCCAACCACACCGCTTTCGGCGAGCCTCTGGCCGGCTTGGGAGTCCCCATACCGGGGGCCGGGTCTGTGGACGACCTGGGCTTCTTCCAGAAAATCCTGAAACGGGCAGATTGTGTGAACTCCTGTGAAACTGAGAAACTTGGTACACCAACTCTGCATCAAGTGACTGAAGAAGTGGAGCTGGAGTTCAAGAAGAGGACCCCTTATAATTACTTACAAGTCGCCTACTTTAAGGTATAAAGCTCTAAAGTATAAGTGTGAAGCTGTGATTGCAATCACTGCTGCTCTTTAGTAAAATGCATCGCACTGAACTGAGATAATGTTTTTCCTTTGCAGCTGCATATAAACATGTAGGGCATACATTGTGAAACGCTTTCACAAGCTTTAGCTTAGATTCATTCAGGCTTTACCTCAGAGTTAAGATGTAGCTGACTACTTTAAATGCACCAACCCCCCCAACGCCAAGACAGCCATGCCACGTCTTAAGGTGGAGTCAGCCTCTTTGGAGTCTGACGTTAGGACGTAGACTTTTTTGGGATCCAGCTGTTTAAAGGCCTAAATGGTGCTTTCAAATGCTCACAATAAACTCGTACTTGCCAAAGACAAACTGGTAGTAATGCTTTGTTGGCACATGAGAGTGCTTTTAGCTGTAAAAGATTGGCCAAGATAGGTTGATGTTGACAGAAGTTATCACCTTAAACATTCAGTTGTTTTTGTCAACTGAACAACTTTTATATCCACAATTTGTCCACAAACAAAAGTTTTTATGGGTCTACTGGGAAGTAAGACTTTTTAGAATTTTTAAAGCAGCAAAATAATGGAAAAAAATGGTTCACAATTTCAGTCAGCCTTGATTAATATCTGTGGATGTGGAAGAAATGACACACAATCCCAAATATAGTCGCTCTATATTTCTATAACAATGCCTATGAATTTTGAAACAGAATTCAGACCCCACAGTACAAAATGACAGCAACATATTGGCAGTATGACAGAGTTGTTAATTAGTTATGACTCAACCATTAGGCTTAAACTTATGACTTTCAAAAGTCTGAAACCAGGTGGTGGGGAACAAAATCACTTTATCACCAGTCTTACTGAATCACACGATGCAGCTTTAAAGTATTTTATTGGTCTCTTTTGTGAAAATGATACCCCATTGTTTTAATTACAGGCCACTGTGGATGGGGGTTTCTCTGGTTAGTTAAAAATAAGTTGTTCTAGTTCCTACACGTCACCAGTAGAGGTCAAAAAAACCTTTAACATTACTTACTTGCAACAAAGCTGACTATTTTGGAGCAAGGAGTATATTTAACACGAAACTGATGAAAGGTTGGTCAGTTAGTCGAGTATAACTGAGAGAAAGATTTAGAATGACAGCTTGCTCCTGTCAGTCATGTTTATTAAAGCTGCACTAATTAATATTTTTTATTAGCAATGGTTCAAATGACTATGTGTAATGTAAAAGGTGTCACTTGTATTTACAAACCCATCATGAAATTCTGCAGTTCCCCTCAACTCTACAGAGCTTTTTAGCGACTTTCAGCTCAGTGTTTTAATTTTACGGCCAGCTACGTTACAGTTTTAGTTCATTAATGTAGCTTTTAGCCACAGCTAATTTCAGCTGAAATGTTCTGTTCTCTATCACTGTACACTGCCTATCTGCCCAGCACCAAACAGCAAACAGATAAAGTTAGTGACCAGCTGGTGAACATAGTGGAGCATTTAGCAGCTAAAGAGCCAGATATTTCCCTCAGGGGTTGGTAGGGACCAAAAACAGAGCTAAAACAGAGTGAATATTGGACTAAAATGTGCCAGTTGGGCAGAAACACAACTCCAAATTAATGCTAATGTTGCTCTGTGTCTACTGTGTAAATAAGTTATAAGTTGTTAGCCCTAAGAAATTTTATAATATGATAATATGTCAATGATGTGTTAGCCAACAAGTAGCCAAACAAATCAATGAATGCTACTTTACCTTGAGGTTAGGATAGACTAAACCCAGTTAGGGAAGCATATAGAAGCAAACACATGATAAAATGTCACAGTACAGCAGGGCACAATCCTGTCATAGCGAGTTAGTCCATAGGTTTTCCTCCCAGATTGGTGATTTGATTAACACACCTTCAGTCTAGAAAGAATGAGTTGAGCCTCTGTGTTTTTTTCCAGATAAATAAGCTGGACAAGGCAGTGGCAGCAGCCAACACGTTCTTCCAGGCCAACCCGGATCACATGGAGATGAAACAGAACCTGGACTACTACAGGATGATGGCAGGAGTAAAGGAGGAAGACTTCAAAGATTTGGAGGCCAGGCCACATATGGTGAGTGCAAACTCCTTTGACCTCTTAGTCTTCTTATAGCGGCCTTCAAGTGTAAATTTTTTATTGTTTTCCTCACATGAGTTATTTTCCTATTGTCCAGTTTATTTCAGAAATTGACATTTTATCACATGATCCATTTACTGCAGTAACATTTTCTGACTGTGACATTCCTGTGTTTTCAAATTGTTTGATGAATTTCTAAGCCTGTGGGGTAAATAACTATAAAAAAGTGGAGAATAAGCTTTTATGCTCTAAAGGCAAAACTCAACCCAGACAAGTTGTTTTAAGTATCTAGTGTCAAAACCTTTCTGTTACTGCTGTTAGAGAGTCAATAACATGTCAAATAGAATATCACATTACACAACATTGCTTTTGTAAAAATGACCATAAACTATCTAACAGGGTGTCCACTTGCTCTCTCCTCAGGCCGAATTCCTGCTTGGGAAGAGTTACTACAGCGACGACTCTTTCGGTCTGGCGGCTGAACACTTCGAAGTGGCTTTAGATGAGCACTTCAAAGCCGATAAGGAGTGCAGAGTGCTGTGTGAGGGAGCCTACAACTATGACGGATACAACTACATGGAATACAGTGCTGACCTGTTCCAGACCATGACAGGTGACACAGTACATCCATAGTTATTGTGCCAAAATGATGTATGAAAGTTGGAAATTTGGTGATCATATTCCTTTGTGTAAATGTGTGTGTGTGTCAGACCACTACATGCAGGTACTGAACTGTAAGCAGCACTGCTCTGTGGAGCTGGCCTCAACTGCTGGAAGAGCCAAGCCCTTTGAGGACTTCCTCCCCTCGCACTTCAACTACCTGCAGTTCTCCTACTACAACAGTGAGTCTCACAGCCTGTACTGTGTGATGTACATGTACATGCCTTTATCTAATGTCTTTGATCATAATGGAATTAAACCTTAAATCTGCAGTGATTTACAGCATCACTGGTTATGCATAGGGTCAGATATAGCTTGCTGAAAAATGTTGGCCTTATGAAGAAAAAAAATCAGTCAGTCACAATTTCCAGGTTTTGAGTTTTCTTCAGTATCAAAGTGATCCAGTGAGAGTTGTCTGTACATCCATGGTCACAGTGCAAACAGGAAGTGCTAATAGTTCATTCAGCAGGACTTTTCATGATGACAATCTGCCAAAATGTAAACAAAAATAGGCTAAAGAAACAGGGCTCATGTGTAGCCCACCACATCTTTATATTATTATTAATATATTATACTTATTTCGGTTTGCATTATCATTTTTTTATGACATTACTAAGGCTCAAAATGTCAAAATGGAACACTGACACTCTCCTTTATACATCCATGCACAGATTTTTTCCCCGTGTTGAAAACTTGTGGATGAACTAAACGGCACAACAACAACAACTTTTTCTCAAAAACTGCTCTAAATCATGTGTAATACAGCTCACATTCAAATTGAAATGGGTATTTCTGAGTAGCCCAACTTATTCTAAACATAATATATGGCATGTCTGGTAGGGGTTGGAATCTTTGGGAATCTCACGATTTGAATTGATTCCGATTCTTTGGTGTCTGATTGACTCGTCTTCTGCCTGTATGAGAATAACAAACTGAGGGGGAGGCGGGGTGCTCTGCTGTGTCGTTATTAACGTCATGTCTCCAGCAGTGGAGCAGCCTCTCTGCTGCAACGTTATCTCCGGGGAAAGCCATTGTTGTCCAAGACACCAAGCAGGCGCAGGGTTTTTGAGGTGAAACAGACTGAGCACCGAGTTATTTTCTTCACCTCAGAGTTGGTTTAAGTTGTTTAATGCTGCAGTATGTGTTGGTCAGCTGGTCTCATTTGTTACTGCTGGAGGTTGCTGTCACTCAGAGACTAACATTTGCAGAGCAGAGCAGCAAAGAAAGTATTCACAATATACTTCACGTTCATCTCACAAAGGTAATTATCTAGTCATTGCATCAAAAAATGCTTTCAACTGCTGCCTTTTTTTAAGATGAACTGCAAGATAACTGCAAGCGCTGTAGACTATCCCGGTGCTGCACTGCCCTCGCAGTTGAGATTCGTCTTTTCATTCCGTCAACATCACGTTACTAACATTTGGAAAATCGATTTTTGACATTTGTGAGTCAATGCAGAATCGTCCACGTCCACATCACGATGCATCTAAAAATCGATTTTTTTCCCCCCACCCCTAATGTCTGGCTAGCCTGTAAATAAAGGGACTGAAAAAAAGCCTGGGGTTCAAAGTATTAAAGAAAAACACCAAAACGCCTACTAACCCCTGCAGTCATATTTTATTTCTGCATTTTCTCTTTGGGAGCCATGAACCACCAAAAATAATTTTCCACGTTCAAGTTCAGGTTACTTTAGATTTGGTTTGCAGTAGACAAGGCATCCATCTTCACACACATTTTACAAACAACACAGACAATAGACGGACATAATAAAAGTGCTCAAGGCTCCAATGATCAGGACTTGAAAAGAGACAAAATAACAATAAAAACCACTAAAATAAATAACAATTAGAATAGATAAGGTAAAATGCGGGTAAAATAAATAAAGAAATAAAGAAATGTTGCTTCTATAGCATCTGTGCAATGTTGCTACGTCTTATTCATCTGATTGATGGCTGCTGGAACAAAGCTATTTTTATACGGCTTTGTTCTACACCTTGGGACTACAAACGTCTGTCCAGAGGGAAGAAGCTGGAATTCACTGTGCAAAGGGTGGGAGTCGTCATTTTATAATTGAGCTGGTTAACCGCTGTAACTGTTTGGTGTACAGGGACGCTGGGTTAAGCTGTGACTCACCGATCAGCCTACTAGACCATTTAACAATTTGATTCAGAGAGTTTCTGTTCTTTAAAGATAGGTTTCCAAACCATGACACCGAAGAAAAAGATAAAACCAATTCAATCGATTCCGCAGGGATTACCTAATTTTTCTACAAAAAAATACACTGAATGCCATCATAATAATTTGAAAGAAGCTAAAAATCACATAGAAATCTAAAGATAATGAGAGCATGACAGATGACTAAAGTAGAAATATGGATAATCAATCCTCTTGTGGTTCTGTTTAAGCCTAGTTTAAAGTACATTCGGGTACATCAGTTGCTCAGTGACTAAGTTAAGAAAGATTATGCAGACTGCAATTTTTAGTGTGACATCATAATAATGAGGATTATTAAAGATGGCTTCCAAAATAGTAACAGAGAGAGTTTCAGGGATCACTTTAACAAAGCTTTTATGTCAAGCTTATTCAAAAACACCCCCTGAATTAAATTATTACAGTTATTAAATTAAAAACTGACTAAAAGGTTTCTTCCTGAGGATGGGAGCTCCCTTTTGCTGTTTCCATCTTGCACTTCTTACAGGTTGGTAGGCTCACCGCATGGCAGTTTCTTTGAAGTACACAAGAGAGAAAGCTTTTTTAATTATCCCTGAGGGGAGTCTTAAACACACCTGTTTTCATTAAAGGGGTACTCCAGTGATTTAGTGTTACACTTCCATAAAATTGTGAGACTCACAAGAGACAGATTAAAAAAAGAATAGTCAAAATTGAAGAGGCGAGGTATCCTTTTAGCTCCTAATATGGGTTAAGCTTAGTGTTGGAGTTTGAAGTATTTTATCAAATCCCTGAAGTAACTGAAGTTATAAATAACTAAACTCAAAGATATAAAATAGCCTTTTGTTGGAAAAGACAAGGTGTTATTGTATTCTAAGATTAGGTGACCCTAATCTTAGAATACCATATTGATATGATATTTATTAAAGTTAAAGCTGAGCGAACCAGCTATTGGGACCAAACCCTGGTCAATTTCCAAAAAAACCTGACCCTTAACTTTCCATAATGCAACTCTACTTCGTCTCTTTGTAAACATGCGTCTTTCAAACTCCACAACTTTTGTTTGAATATTAATGCACCAAAACCCAACAGAAGCACCTTTTATCACCTTTCTTTAGAATAGCTGTTTCAGACCTCATACCCGCTCTTCACCCTCCTGCTTCTGTCCTATGACTCCAGGTGAGAAGTATGAGCGGGCCATAGAGTGTGCCAAGACCTTCCTGTTGTTCCACCCTAATGATGAAGTGATGAACCAGAACCTGGCTTATTATTCTGCCGTGTTGGGGGAGGACAAGGCAGAAACCATATCAGCCAGACAGGTACAGTAGGTCTAACTCACACCCTCTTTAGTAAAGGCTTCCATCCAAAGAACCTCACTGTGAGTGCAGTTATTTAAGTGCGTTATCTGAATCCATAAAGATTAGCAGTAAATCAGCCAGCACAACATGTGGTGAGAGAAAAATAGCTTTCATTAGCACTCAAATGTACTCAAGGGCACAAAAGCAGCATTAAAAAAGCTCTGATGGTAATCTTAAGCACCTAAACAGTTGCTGCTTTTAAATGGTGCAATAAGTAAGACTTTTAATGTCCATATTATACAGCATTTATAGTGGCTTAAGAGGGTTGTTGATCAATATTAATGACTAAGTGATTCTGTCTTGGCGTGCTTAGATTTCTGGCTTTCACAAGTGAACTCACTCTCCAGCCTGTGTTCAGATTTGGAATATAAATTCTATTAATCCAACATTATAATTAAATGTGTTGTTATGTTTTCCATATTAATCATTACCTAACAAAATAATTTGTAATGATATTTAGGAAAAATATAGAATAGCACCAGCCACATCCTTTAATGATCGATAATGCTGCATTTTCATATTTTCCTTTAGATTAATTCAATTCCATCTTTATTATTAATGTTCTAAAATAACTTAACATCACATTTAGCTTCAATGGTAGAGACTACTTCAAGAATAAGTCTGGTGATGTTTGTTTTATTGTCAAGGAATCTCATGAAAAAATCAAGACCAACAAAACTTCCTTTATTACAATGTAATTACTCACTGGAGCAGCAAATGCGTATTAATCCACAGCTGAAAATAGTCCCTAAGAAATGCACTATATACACCTGTTTAGCTAACACATTAGCTAAAAACTACAGTGGCCAGCTTCAGTAAATTCTATAAAACCTTCAATAAAACCTTTTTTAGCATTAACCTCAACCTAAAGCTCAGTATGTTTATTTTGTACCTCATGGATACGCTTTCTTTGCAGGACTTTCATCAATTAAGGTAAAACAAATGCTTTGTTTTTAACTCCCAGGTGGTGAAACAGTATATTCAGCAGTCAATACTGGAGAAAGAGCTGCTGTACTTTGGATATGAAGCCTTTGGAATCACCTTTGTAGATCCAGTAAGTGAATAAAACATTTGTTATCCATCACCTTCTTCTCATTTCATGCAGTGCTGAAAAATAAATGGAGGTATTTGACATTTGAATTAACTCCACGTCATTTTGTATTCAGGACACGTGGACTCCTGAAGATGTCATGCCTAAGAAACTGAGAGACAAGCAGAAGTAAGATTTAAGACACTCGCGCGCGCGCACACACACACACGCACGCATGTTTGTGCAGTACGTGTATAAATTTGTCATTAAAGTGATGTTAATCCATCATTTTATCCTCCTTTGCGTCTCAGGGCAGAGAGAGAGACTGCAGCGAGGATCACAGAGGAAATAGGAAACCTGATGAAAGAGATTGAAACCCTGGTTGAGGAGAAGAAGAAGGACTCTACAGACTTGACCAAGATCATTGTGCCACAGGAAGGTGAATACTTCCCCCTAAATGTTTTAAATGTCACAGCTGATGGTACATTTGATCCAAACGTCCACATGATTGACTTAAAAATCCATTTGTAACAAATGAAAATGAATGTTTTTTGGGTTTTTTTACCATCCAACTAGATTACAGTATTGACTTTAAAAAATAAAACACGACCTCCAAGCAAAGTCAAAACTACATCTTCCACAGCCAAACTTTTACCATCCTTGGCTGGTATTGTGTGTTTAAGTCATGAATGTGACCTTTCTCCTCTAGGTGGCGCTCCAACGTATGATGACATCAAGGTGACCATGACGTCCACGCAGCTGAACGGCTCTCAGCGGGTGCTGCTGGATGGGGTGATCAGTGATGATGAGTGCAGGGAGCTGCAGCGCCTCTCCAATGTGAGTTATAGAAAGAATGGAGTTGCTCACAACTTGAGTGAGTTAACTTTACTGCCCTTACAACAAAAGTTGTTGGCAACTTTAGTATTGCAGCAGGACAGACAGGACAGGTAATTAAACCATCATATGAATAGCAATATTAAAAAAAACACAAATACCATGCATGCATAAAGAAACCTTAAACACTGTGTTGCCACACTGGGGCTCCATCTTTCCAATGATATTTAGAGTGATATTAGGACAATCTGAATAGTTGAATTATTAGTTTTATACAAGCTAACTGAGACACATTTAATACAGAATGCACTAAATAAAACAACGTTAATGCTCACTGTATCAGAATGATATCTTTCCTGCTAGCTGCTGTCACACTGTATGGCAACTGATTTGACTTATGTCTTAAAGCTGCACTAATATTAACAATATTTTTATATCATCTTTGGATCAAATGACTATGTAAAATGTGAACAGTGAATTATCACCTGACTCTGCAGCTCCACAGAGCCTTTTAGCTTCTTTTAGCTCATTGTTTTGGTTTTACGGCCCCGCAGCTCTGCTCTCATCAACCTCATTTCCACCCGTAGCTGTTCTCAGTAAAAAAGCTCTGATAAACCCAACGTATGTTTCCTGCCCAGCACTAAACAGCAGACCGACAACATCAGTGACTAGCTGGAGAAGAAAGTTGAACATTTAGCAGCTAAAGGGACAGAGGCTTTTCTCAGGAGTTTAGTGGAGAACAAAACAGAGCTAAAAGGAGAGTAAATAAAATTGAATTCACATTCAACAGATGGACAGAAACACAACTCCATGTCTGCTGGGTGTGTGAGCAGGCAATTGTTTGCTAACATGTTGACCATAACAACTGTATAAGGTGATAATATGTCAGTATTGTGTTGCAGCTTTTTTTTTATTTTTACTGCTGTGTGTTGGATCATATCTGTATTATTTCATGTTTTTGGCCATTTACTAGAAATCAGTGTGAATGTGTTTTTACAACCTTTCAAGCAGCCATCAGTTTCCAGTCATTTGTATTTATTTACACCAAAGAAGTTGAGACAAGTGTACAAGTTTTATTTTTCTTTAAACTGTCTGGGATTAATTATATATCTAAAAATATATTGTAAACTTTTGAAAATAGCTGAAATATAAAGTCGTATGTAGGTATGGAAAACATCATTATGATCCTTTAAGGAAATAACATCCTGAGCTTAAACTTGACATTTTGAAGTTATCACAACATACCTGGAAGGATTTTCATGTAAAACTGTTGCAGATTATCTTAACCTGTTAAAAGGCAACAATTTAAATAAGACATGGAAATCACTAGAATTAGAGGTAGTTTTGAAATGTCAGCAGTGTTAAAGTTGTTTTAGATGTTGGCATTAATGTGCAGTTTTGAAATAATAAGATATGAATATGCCTCTTTCTTCAAAAATATTGAGAGGAATTCTCTCATGTCACCTGATGTCTGTTTGTGTCCTGCTTCTGTTGTGTTTTCCATTGTGTGTCTCAGTCTATTATGTCAGAGTGTTGATGTTGCGCATATTTCCCAGGCTGCTGCTCTGAAAGGTGATGGCTACAGGGGGCGTCCTTCCCCCCACTCCCCCAGTGAGATGTTCCAGGGAGTCACTGTCCTGAAGGCTGTCAAGGTCTGTAGTTTTGCTGCCTAAAGCGTAAAACATAACCTAAAGTGTTAAGTCGAACCTGTGATGCTCTGATTAAAAAATAGCCAGCCACACACATTTTCTATGTGTCGTTTACCCACATTGCTTTAATCCTTATACCTGCTGTTGAATCACATTTCCTCCTCCCACAGCTGGGACAGGAGGGGAAGGTTCCGCTGAAGAGCGCCCGTCTGTTCTTCGACCTGAGCGAGAAGGTGAGGAAGGTTTTGGTGTCGCACTTTGGTTTGGACACTCCACTCTACTTCTCCTACTCCCACCTGGTCTGTCGCTCCGCCATCGATGGTAAGTCAAACAGTGACAGGATGACAGGATTAATACATAATAATGAATACATAAATACAATAAAAAGATGGATGGAAAAAAAGGATGCAGCTGTGTGTAGTCAGACAAGCAGCATACAACAGGGTATGAAAGTTTTCTTCTGGTAATAACCTCAGTGTTCTACAACACAGCAACATATAATCCTCCTGGATAATTTACTGCAAGTTCTAAATATTTCAACTTTGTTTCTGAGAGCTGATTTGTTTTCTGTAAGTCTGGCATGGCAAATGACTCTAAATACTTCATTAGACGTGAGATTAAGTGGCTGTTGCTATGGAGACGTCGGAGTCAGCTCACTTTTATGGCCTCATTCCTGAGCGTGCAATTTTGAACACAGAAAAAGGTTTTTAGCCATTACATTAATAATATTTTGTAGAGAAATTATTATCACACAAAGAAAAAACAGCCAAGATCAGGAATTACTTACTCCAATTTTCCATTTGGGAATTGTGGCACACTGTAACACACTGTTGAGCGAGCACGCAGGCATTTAGTATTGTGGTATTTAGAGCTATCCGCCACACCAAACTGATGAAAAAAGCATGATTTCTCAGAAATAAAGTTCCAGCTGCGGCTGGAAAAACGGTTGATGAGAGAGGAGTTTGTGGGCCAGAAAACAAAAACAATGAGCTAAAAGACACTAAAAAGCTTCAGCCACAGAGGGTGATAATTCTCTGTGGGTTTGTTAATACAAGTGACACCTTTCACATTACACATTATTATTTGATCTGCTCTAAATATAAAATATTGATTAGTGCAGCTTTAATAAATCCCTTTAGTTTGACTAAAATGAATCAGATCTGTGTGATCACAGCCTGAAATGTTCGTCCTCTCTCTGTACTGCTGGTTATTCAGAGAAGCAGGACCGTGAGGACCTGAGTCACCCTGTTCATGTGGACAACTGTCTGCTGGTGTCTGAGCTTAATGAGTGCATAAAGGAGCCTCCTGCATACACACACAGAGACTACAGGTGAGCACACACACACTACAGTGGTTACAGAGTGCGTTGAGATGACAAGCAGCCACATAACATCCCGATGTGTCTCCCCTCCAGTGCCATCCTCTATCTAAATGACGACTTTGAAGGAGGAGATTTCATTTTCACAGAGTTGGATGCAAAAACTGTCACGGTAAATATTCAGCCATGCTTTCATCAGCAGTCAGTAGTACAGTTGTACATTGAAAGCTATTAAATTGTTATATACTGTATTTGTGGACTTCTCCAGGCTGAGGTGCATCCACAGTGCGGCCGTGTGGTCGGGTTTGGGGCGGGAAAAGAAAACCCTCACGGTGTCAGAGCTGTCACCAAGGGTCAGAGGTGTGCTATAGCGCTGTGGTTCACTCTGGATCCTGCTCACGAGGAAAAGGTACGGACCATTTATGTGGACTGAGTAGTATTACAAGGGTTCATTCTGTCCTTGCAGTTTTTACTAGCAGCAGTTTCATCAATTTACTGATTGTTTTGCTGTAAACCTACATGTAATTTAACAGTTTTGCAGTACATACAATAACATCTCTGTGGAGATGAATATTTTGCAGACTTGATTGATTAGCTCTTTATTTGGTAAGTAGGAACTGTAGCTGTCTAAATCTTAAATCTAAAACACACAACACACACAATGGGGCATCTAGTGTGAATAGAGCTTTTGTTTGTCTCTGGTCCTGGTGTTTTGGTATTGCTTTGTCTTTTTTCTGTAATATTTCCTTTTGTTCTGCAGGAGAGAATCCAAGCTCTGGAGATGCTGAATATGTTTTCTACCCCTGTGAATGCCGAGTTCAGCAAAACAGACAGCTCAGACCCCCAGCCTGCAACACTGGAGCCTCCCCCACAGGCTGACCAGGGGAAAGCAGACAATAAACAAGACGATAAACCAGCAGAGCAGAAGCAGGACATACCAGCTGACACGCAGGATGACAAAGCAGCCGACTCGCAGAAGGACAAAGCGGAGGCGAAAACGGCAAGCAAAACAACAACAGGCACTAAAGCCACTAAAGCCAAAGCTGCTCCGAAGGCAAAGGCCAAAGCTGGAGACCAAGCAAAAGCCAAGACAGACAAAGTGAAACCTGCTGCTAAAACAGATGGAAAGCAGACGGTCAAAACACAAGCCAAGCAGGTAGACAAAAAGGACGCAAAATCAACTGCAAAAAAGACAGCGAAAGGAGCCGTCAAAAAGGATTCCAAAAAAGCTAAAGCTCACGCCTCAGACTCTCAGAACGGCAAAGACGAGCTGTGATCACACAGCACCTGTGACTCTCTCTATGTGGTGTCTCTTTTCTAATATTTTCTACAAGGTGTTCTCTGTGGGTGCTGAATGAAAGGATGTGGTACAAAATTTTTTGCCTTTTAAGTCATTGGTTATGGAGGACCGAGTTACTATTTTTGAAAACTCAGCTATTAGTGGAAAAACCAAGGGACTGCTGTAACACTCACATCCTCACTCGACTACTTTAATATTGTTGCTGACAGTCTGCTAAAGTGTCCCAGATCACTGTAACCATCCAAAGCTTTGTGTGTGTGTACATAGTTTCATCTCATGTCAACCTGACTTTTCTTCAGCTGGATTCTTATTTGTGATGTCAGTTGTGGAAGCAGGCACAGGTGGGTTAAAAGAGAGGGAGAGGTGGGGGGGTGGACTCAACCCAACTGTGGAAACCAGTGAAATAAAAGTGATGTTTCTAAATTGTGGTGATTTTTTAATAGAAAGAATGAGATCATGCTGTACTCCATGCTAACACTGGGTGGCAGGATAGAAGCATTCTTCAGTAATTTGTCACACACACTTACTGTAGTAGTAATCCCTAACAAATTCACTTCTGTTAAAAATCCTCAAGTTGTGAACTCCAAGGTTCTTGGAAATCCTGTTGCTGTCCTGCTGTGATTAGTTTGAAACCTCAATAATTCAAGGCCCAAATGTTCATTGTTCTATTATTACTTAACTTCTTTGAAGCTAAGCAGATTTCAACACTGTCTCTTTATTTAGTTTGATCTCAGGGCCTGCCTCAGAAACATGTGTAGCCCTACACTGGTGTATCTGTTTTCACTTTGCACACTGCTATTGACATTCAGATTTCTACTCTTTCATAAAAGATATGTCACCTTTCTCTCCATCTCTACCCACAGTCACCCATTTTACCCACAGAGACAGAACTGGTAGAAAGCACATCCTTAATGTTGCATCTCCAGTGGTGGAAAGTAACTCATAATCAAGTACATGTACCAAAGTAGGGGAGACTGGGGACAGTTGCAACACTTTTTGCATTTCTCTCAGTTACTCAGACTATTTGGACTAGACCAAGAACATTTTTATATATTAAACTTACATCTGTCTGCTAATTACCCATACCATTTAAAGATGATCACATATGACATACTGTTCACAATATTTATTTGAATGGAAGAAGTCAGATGTTGCAACTGACTCTAATCCTGGGGACAGCTGCAACACAATCAGGGGTGGTTGTTTTACAATAATATTATAGTATTTATTTATACAATAATATTATTGTATTATTTATTTATTTAATAATATTTGGGAACCCCTCTGTTAGGAACCTTCTTCTTCACTCTTGGCATACTGAAAAACAAAGTACTTTAATACCACCATACTTTTAGAAATTCATTGTATGACAAACAATAAAGGCATACTATTTGCTAATGGACCATTACAATAATAAGATTACGTTAATATGAAATAATGAAATAATCGCATTATTGCATTATTAACTCCAATTATTATGTAAATCACAATGACTTGTGCATACGTGTATACATGTATTCAATTCAATTTTATTTATATAGCGCCAAATCACAACAAAAGTTATCTCAGGGCACTTTACACATCGAGCAGGTCGAGACCGTACTCATTTACAGAGACCCAACAATTCCCCCCATGAGCAAGCACTTGGCGACAGCGGCAAGGAAAAACTCCCCTTTAACGGGAAGAAACCTCAAGCAGAACCGGGCTCTAGGTGGGCGGCCATCTGCCTTGACCTTGAATGTATACGTTATAATGTTAAAAAAAAGCAATACAAATTTGTTTTTGGCTGAACTATTATTTTATGTACTCCACAATGACTTGTTTATGTTGAAAAATACTGTTGTGTGGTCTGTTTTGACATGGCTGCTCAGCTTGCTAATAAGCCATGACAAAACATCATGTGCTAGCTAGACACACTGATCTTGACACGTGGTAACCATGTCACTTAGAAGTCATCCAAACAATGATTCAAACTAAGTTTTGATTAATTCATACAAAAGGTCAGGACAGTATGACAAAAATACAGCTCATGAAAAAAAATACTTTAATACCACCAAAACACGTTTATTTCAATAAATGCAGCAGCAAATGTTGAATGTGTCTTCTGTCTTCCTGGTGGGGAGAGGGTCTAACTGAGCATGTGCAGTATGAGTGTAATCACTTTAGGATGTTTCTGATTGGAAGAATAAGACTTTGAATAACCTAACACCCCTGTTACAGGACACCTGTGGCCTGTGAAGTGAGCCATTGGTTCTGACTTCTTTTTTAACTGTTAAGACCTTGAAATGTAAAAATATCTTATGTGTTAAGGCCTTTACACACCGGGGGTGTGATGAGTAAACGACACGAAAATGTGAAATACTCACCTGTGAATAGTTTGCATCAAAACTATTCACACCGACTGACAGATGGACTGAATGTGACAGTTTAACAACCAAACCAGTGAGTTTAAAACCAAAATTTTTATGAGCTGCTGAGTGTTGAGTGAATTGGGCTAGCTAACATTAACAGCTTTGTTTCCAGCTTGTCTGCAATGATGCTAACAGGCTAAGCTAACAGTGTGTTAGTGGCGTTGCATTAGCAGCAGTCCGGACGGAGTGGAGGAGCTGTATGGTTCCCACCCTGAGTGTGACGTCAGAGGAAACTGGTCACCGTGTGGTTCTATTGTATTGTGGGCATTTGGCGTGTTCGACTCCTGTTTTGGGTAAAACATCTGAAATAAACCAACATCTTTACTTTTTCTTAACATATATCATCTAGATGCAGTGTAATTACTAGTTTGGCTGTACTAGATATTTGATATATTCAGTAGATATATCTTTTTACAACCCTATTTACAACCCTAAACCGGAAGAACTACAACTGTGGTATATAGATTTGTATCAAGCTGGATGGCGAGGCTCTAGGGAATTGTAATTTTTAAAAAATATTAGTGTTGTTCCTAGAATTGGAAGTTATGGTAAATGGATTGTATTCTTTCTAGTCTTCCGACCACTCAAAGCGCTTTAAATTGCATGTCAACATTCACCCATTCCCACACACATTTGTACGCTGATGGCAGAGGCTGCCATGCAAGGTGCCAACCTGCTCATCAGGATATAATCTAATGCACATTCACACACACTCACACACAGCTGACTCAGCTATCGGGAGCAAAATACTAAAGGCTGAGGTCAAGAGCTCTCTATAACAGTTGGTCTCATGTCTGCAGCTAACCTGACGCGTCAGTTGGCTTGTTACACAGAACCATCTGAGAAGTCGTCCATGGAAACTGTTGATTGGATGAACCATCCGTCTATCACCGTCTTACCTTGTGAGGCAGCTGGATTCACGACGCTGATTGGTCCGAACACAAGCGCATAACTTGAAGCCTGACAAGATGGATTCTCACGTGATCTTGTGAGGTCATGATCTCATGAATCCAGCCACCTCACAGGGTAAGTCTGCAGCCCCTTTTGTTGCTGAATTATAAGCCTTCAAACAGGCAGCTGAGGTCAAGGTTCAAAAATCAGTATTTCAAAGCAGGAGCCATGTAGAATCTTCATACTGAAATATGTTACTCTCCAGGTTGAGACCTTTCCAACAATGTATTTGGTTTAGCTCTATGACAAATTTTTAATTTTCTCATTTCATGGACACAAGCCACCCCAGGCCTAGTTTCAGAGAGCATTTCGAAGGCTCAATAATGAATCTTTTTGTTTTTGTTTTCTTTTTTAGTGGAAATAGTGACCAAAATGAGTCACCTTCAGAGATTATAGTACTGCTGACAATCTAGGGCATTACTACAGGCTTGGAGGTAGGCCTGAAGGGCTTGGGTTAGAGTTAGGGTTCTCATTTCCAGGTTGTCAAATACTGATGCATGCATAGGCTATTTACTATTTACACAACCCTGGAGATTTTTTGGTATCTTTATGATTCTTGGTTTTGGGGTTTTATATCAGCATGACATACAGTAGCCCATTCAATCAGAATCTGTTTTATTAGCCAATGGAATAGTAATATAGGGATATACTGTAAAAGTTGAAATGAAATATTGACTTTACAAAGGAAATATGGACTGTGCTATGGACAAAGAAATGAAGTGTATGAAATATATGAAGGTGATGAGCATGTGACATGTGCATCAATAATTAAATTGTGTAAAATTCTATACAGACAGGATGGAGCTCTTTCTCATGTGCATGAACCTTCATTTCATCACACATTTTTTTTTATTATTTATAAATGTATTTTTATATGATTTAGATATGCATTAGATAAAATAAGTACCTTAATGTTAGTATCCCAAGTCCTAATGTATTATTATTATTAATAATATTATTATTGTTGTTATTTACTTTACTAACATCATGATAGGTTGTCATTTAATTATATTTTAATGTGGATTCCTATTAGCTGTTAGCAGCACAACAGCTACTCTCTCTGGGTCCTTAAAAAAATTAAAAAAATAATGAAATAAAATACTACAATGATTTCATGTGATAATGTAAATCAAAAGTGATAAATAAAGTGATAAAATAAACTAAAGTAAACTATTGTACTAGTTTGTAATATAGTCAGCAGTACTGCAGCATATTGAATGACCAGAACTGGGTGTCTACAAATACAATAGAACAATAAGCTTCCCTATGAACTAAAAAAAAGCCTGTATCAGTCAGAATAGCTTTAATTTTTATTGTTGATTCATAAGAAAACAGTTTTTTAAAGGTAATCTAATTCAGGGATTTACTGGTAAATGATGGTAAATTATCCTACTGAATGGCTGCCCTGTACTGAGCAGTTTTCTTTAAAGGTACAATGTGCAAGATTTGGCCAGAAACAGTTTAAAACATTCAAAAAAAAGAATGTGAAGAAATAACAGTTTTGATGTTATGTCTAAGACGTCTATGTATTGTGTTGCAGATATATCTACTAAAATGAGCATGCAAACCATAGACTGTAAAAAATAACGTAGCTGCCATGACATAATTGGTTTGTGGATTCTTGTTTTAAGTTTGCATTTTGATCATCGCCATCTTGGATTTTTGGAGCCAGAAGTGGCCATATTTGGATGAGAGGGTGATGCTGACCCTAACACTATTTGCTAGCTTAGTTAGCACGGTGCAGTTACAGTCTATGGTTAACTGTGATAATGCTAATGCTAATTTTCCCTAGCCAAAAACAGGCTTAAAAACATTTACTCAAGATGTACTTACAGGAAAAACTGAACATACGACGAGTTCCAGGCTGTAATCCCTCCTCTGACCACAATGTGGGTTGCAAAGGCAGAGTGGTGCTGTCTGTATTTCTGCTCCTTGGAAGTGAAGACTGCAGAAGCAGCAATTCAAGGTTTATGACTAATTTTGCTGAAAACTTTAGCCAAAATATGAAATATTTGTGTCTTTTTGTGTTTGTGGTGAATGAAACTCACAAGACTTTTCTTTGTTCAAGCTGATATTCGTCTGCTGGCCTTCAGTAAGTTTGTTCCTGACATTTATTCGGCTGTTTCTCCGCTGAGGTACCGGATGAATGGTAAGAGGCAGCGTTGTTGTCATTTTCATATTGTAACATTATTGATAATCTCTCCACGCGTTAACATTGATAATATTAATTGGCAATAACAACAACGAACAACAACAAATGAACGTACCGCTCTGTCTCCTGTATTTGTGACTGACAGTAAACCACTGTAGCATTATTGTCTCTGATGTAGTCACACATATAAACTGATTCAGATAAACAAAGCCAGGCCAGGCTTTGTCTGATAAATAGTAGACATGGGTATGAACAATGTAACTCAGTAATATTTGAAGTGTGAGTTATATAAATGACTTGTGTAGGAATTTTGCATCTTGTCTGAGCTGAGGTCCATTCCGCTGCTGAAGAAGTATGAGGCAGCATTTGGAGCAGCAGGACTGATAGATATGTTTGTGAATATTAATGTGTTTTCTATCTGTGATTATATTTTTCTTGGTAAAAGCTGAGTCACAGACAGCAGGACGAAGTAGCTGCAGATGGAGCTAAAGAAACAGCAGATACCTGTTCAGCCTTCTCAGTTCAATTCAATTCAATTTTATTTATATAGCACTAAATCACAACAAAAGTTATCTCAGGGCACTTGTCAACGGCGGCAAGGAAAAACTCCCCTTTAACGGGAAAAAACCTCAAGCAGAACCGGGTTCTAGGTGGGCGGCCATCTGCCTTGACCGGTTTATAGAGAACGAAGGAGGGAAGGGGGTTGGTTGGAGGGGTTGGGGGGAGGGGGTCGGAGAGAGACACATAGAAGCATAATAACAATAACAACAATAATCATAACAACAATAATAGTAATAGAGATATGACTTGTAGTAATAATAGCAACAATAGCAGTAGCAATAATGGAGGCAGGACATCCACAGGACCATGCCACAGTCCCCACAGCCATAGCCCACCATTCAGGCACTGGACCTTCCTGTGAGACAAGAAAGCACAAAAACTCTGGGGAAGAAGTTAAGTTAGTAACATGCATTAATGGTACATGAATGCATACAAATGGAGAGGAGGAGGAGAAGAGAGGAGCTCAGTGCATCATGGGAAGTCCCCCGGCAATCTAGGCCTATAGCAGCATAACTAAGGGCTAGTCCAAGTAGAGCCTGGCCGGCCCTAACTATAAGCTTTATCAAAAAGTTCTAAGCCTACTCTTAAACGTAGAGAGGGTGTCTGCCCCCCAGACTGAATCTGGAAGATATTTCCACAGGAGAGGAGCCTGATAGCTGAAGGCTCTGCCTCCCATTCTAGTTTTGGAGACTTTAGGAAACACAAGTAAGCTGCATTCTGGGAGTGCAGTGTACTAGTGGGATAATAGGGTACTATGAGCTCTTTAGGATATAATGGTGCCTGACCATTAAGAGCTTTGTAAGTGAGGAGAAGTATTTTAAATTCTATTCTGGATTTTACAGGAAACCAGTGCAGAGAAGCTAAAATGGGAAAAATATGATCTCTTTTTCTAGTTTTTGTAAGTGCAGCTGCATTCTGGACCAGCTGGAGAGTCTCTAGAGACTTGTTAGGGCAGCCTGATAATGAAGAATTGCAATAATCCAACGTAGAAGTAACAAAGGCGTGGACTAGTTTACTGCATCTTTTTGAGGCAGGATGTGCCTATTTTTTGCAATATTACATAGGTGAAAAAAGGCAGTCCTTCAAATTTGTTTTATGTGTGAGTTAAAGGACATATCCTGATCAAAGATGACTCCCAGATTCCTTACGGTGGAGCTGGAGGCCAGGTTAATGCCACCCAGAGTAGCTATATCATTAGATAATGTGTTTCTAAGGTGTTTAGGGCCCAGTACGATAACTGTGTCTGAGTTCAGTAGCAGAAAATTGCCGGTTATCCAGGTCTTTATGTCCTTAAGGCACGCTTGAAGTTTAGTCAACTGATTTAATTCATCTGGTTTCATTGATAAATATAATTGGGTATCATCTGCATAACAATGAAAATGTATGGAGTGTTTCTGAATAATATTACCTAAAGGAATCATATATAAGGTGAACAGTATTGGTCCAAGCACAGAACCTTGTGGAACTCCGTGTCTAACTTTTGCGTGGATGGAGGATTCATCGTTAACATGTACAAACTGGTCGATCTGAAAAATAGGATTTAAACCAGCTTAATGCAGTTCCTTTAATGCCAATTAAATGTTCCAGTCTCTGTAATAGGATGTGATGGTCACTGGTGTTGAATGCAGCACTAAGATCTAACAAGACAAGTACAGAGAGAAGTCCTTTGTCTGATGCAGTTAGGAGGTCATTTGCAACTTTCACCAGAAGAAATCATTGAAGTTAATTCACGAAGGTCGATTGGAGAAAAACAGTCAAAATATATATCAGGTTTTACAGCTGTTTCTAAAGTTCCTGAGTTTGAGGGTAAATCAGTGCCTGTTGAGGGCAGGAGGTGATGAATTTTGTCTCTAATAGTCTAATACTTTTTAAAGGGGCGATGGAGTCGAGTGTTTTTCGCAATGAGCCTGCGGCACTATCAACAAGATTATCAGTTTCAGAGGGACTAAAGTTAGCGTTAGTTAGTGAGACTCCTTTGTAGGATTGAGACATGGCATTGAATTCAGTGCTGATGGAATTGCTTTCTTAAATTTAACTACAGCACTATCAGAAAGACATCTAGTGAAGACATTTTTGTCTAGTGGCGTGTAGTAATAAGAATTCAAAAGTTATTAAGTAATGGTCTGATAAAATAGGATTTTATGGGATGATTCTCATCATCACCTCGGACCCTCAGCAGTGGCCTTCACTGAGACCTCTAATCCTCCAGGTCTGATGGCTCCAGGATGAGGATAGTATTCTGGGTGAGTACATAGTTTCAGTTCAGCATCAGGCTTTTTCCACAGCTGATCTGTACTGGTTAGTGCCAGTAATCTCACTGTGCTGTGCATATTTTCTTTACACTCACCAGAGACACAGCCTGATCTGAACCGAAAGGTTCTCTGTGATCACAGCGAATGGATACGTCTATAACTCTGTGACATCATCAGGAGATCTGGATCAATGGACCTAATGCTGCTTGTCAAGTAAATATGCACTTGTGTTTATTTCATAGTGCAATGTTATTTTGTGTAAGTTGTTTTTAGTTAAGTGTTTATCTTGCTTGTCTGTGTTTTGTCTTGTCTGTTAGCAGTGCTGACTGATGTTCATTTCTTTGGTTGGTCCTCCTTTGGCCCAGTGGGATCCAGAAAAATATGTCAAGAAATGGGTACTGAAAAGGTCAGCTGATCACATAGCCTGTCCACAAAGAAAACCGGAGCTCACAGTACAAATCAATTAAAGTTATTTTAAGGTGAGTCATTTTTTCCCACTGCACTGCTACACCAGATCTTAGGGTTCCCACTCCTGCTAAATCCCACTTTGACCTCTGGATGGCACCCACCTGTAACTCAAAGCCGCTACGCCCTGAATTGTCCATAACTTTAACCCTTAATAAAATTAGTTAGTTATATAAAAATTCACACCCCCCTACAGTTGTCATGAACAGGGAAATTGGCTATAGAGACCAAAACTAAACTTTTTTTGTACCAGGCTGTAAACATGTTTATTTCTGCTGTAAAGTTGGGCATTTTAAGCTGGGGGTCTATGGGGGTTAACTCACTTTTGGAGCCAGCCTCCAGTGGCTATTTGAGAAACTACAGTTTTTGGGTACTTCCGCATTGACTTCATTTTTCAGCCCCAGTAGTTGCTGCAAACCAGCTAGCCCCAGCACGTCCTGTCTCGTAATACCACTTTATACCTCAGGGGTGAGTGAGTCACTGTAGTGTCCAGTCTGCCCTCAGTCCAACATGAGAGGAAGAAGTAGGGCTGCCGTGAGCAGCAATGGCATCATCACTCACCACTACTAGTGCTTTTTTCTATTTAAGATCATTCTTGAGAAAAGACAATTTGGCTGTTTTAAAAAACACATAGAAGGTTACCAGAAAAAGGTTAAAAGACTACACGCTAGCCTCTCCTCCACCTTCAGCCAGGAGAGACCAGCAGGCATTCCCTCAACCCTCTGTCTGAATGACCAGGTCAGGACCAGACGTGCTGCTCGGTTCTAGCTTCTGCAGAACATGTCGCAGTGCAAAAGTTCAGATGTGTCAAAACCAAACATTATATAACCTGCTTTAATGTGCTTGGAGATGAACACGAGTGACACCTTTTAATAGCAATATAGCCCATATAGATATACCCCATTTTAGAAAAAATAATTAAACAACTGCTGAACGTTCAGCTCAGAGATTAAAAAGGATTGTAATTGTGTCACAGGAGTAACACAATAAGCCACACCTGATCAGTTTCCTTTAAATGTTATGAAAAATAACATTTAAAATGCTAATTTTTATTTCTAATACATACACATCTATTTCTATACAAATAAAATAAACAACATACAATGTGTACATAAGTCAGTGGTATCTTTGGAAGGTGTTTTTAGCTGTCATAGTGCTGGGATAGCTGTTTTCCCTCAGCTCTACACTTAACATACAAACGTGATATCGAGCTTCTCATCTCACTCTTGACAAGAAAGTGAAAAAGCATATTTTCTCAAATGTTGAACTATTTTTTAGACATAGACAAATAAATAAACATTGTTCAAAACCTTGTTTTAAAACAGAATCTAAATTAAACTCTATGATATAAAATGTTGTGGATGAAAGGAATCTTTTTAACCTGTGTCTTTGTTGGCATAGTCAGTAGAAGACCACGATGAGGCTCAAATGTCTTGACAGAAGTTTGTCCAGACTGCAGAGAAGTTAATACAGTTCAGACCAAGAACATTTATTTTCATACGAGAGGATCTCTATCTTCATATAATGACCTGCTGAACATCTAACATTTAAGAAAGCATTTGATCATAAGGATGTTCTGAACTGAAACAAGTGATTGTAATATTATATTAGAAAATGAATGTGACATGATTATCAACCAATACCAGAGATATACTGTAATGTTTCTACTGAGGCCATCACATTAACTGTTATATTTCCCCGCACACACACACACACACACACACACACACACACACACACACACACACACACACACACACTGAAATTAAGGTAGCCCAATTAATAAGCATGAAACAGTGGTATCTCTAGTATCTCATCCCACTGCTGCCCTACATATGAAGTCTATGTGTGTCAGTGTGTGTGTGTGTGAGTCAAATGTTTAGTGAAACATTCCTTCAGCTCTGTTCAAACACTGCAGTCAGAGCTGACGCATGCAGAACCTTTCCTCTGAAACACACGTGTGCAATGCAAATCTACACACAACACCCACCAGTTCACCAACACACAACCCACACCCACACCCACACACATACACTCTCTCTCTCACACACACACACACACACACACACACACACACACACACAAACACAGAAAATGCAGAAATTGTTTGATTGAGCTCACTGTGTGATTAATGTGAAGGGCAGATGGACTTGTAGCAGCCGTCATGCATAAACCAACTCCCGACCTCCTACAGCATAGAATACTTGAACAGGACCCCTCTGCAACAGTGTGTGTGTGTGTGTGTGTGTGTGTGTGGTTTACTGTCAGTGCTTTCTTTGTATCTTCTTACTCTTGTTCGATTGAAAGAGGGAGACACACAGGCCACTTTGTTTTTCTGTGTATTTGTGGCCTATGGATTTGACCATTGTTTCTCCAAAAGAGAGTGGGAGAAAGAAGGGGGGGGGGGTTAGAGTTTGAGAGTACAGTAGACAACGAAGGTCTAGTCCGTGATTGGTACAGCCGTCTCTGACTGTTCTTCCACAGCCGCACCACATTTCACTACACTGTCATATGTATCACAATTTGTTTTTCCTTGTTAAATACCAAAAAGTGTGTGAGTGCATTGCTATAGGCCTGTATGTGTGGATATATGTGTGTGCCACATGGTTGTTCCTTGTTGCCATGGTGATGTGGCGGGCATGGAGACAGTGGTGGCAGGTTGGGGTCGGACACAGCGGGGCACAGAGCTGAGATTAACTGTGACTGAGGAGAATAAAACAGCAGGCTATCAAGGACTGACATGACCTCCGTCTCTCTGCCCCTCCGGCTACCGGCGGCACATCCAAAGGAAACTTTTCATTGTCCAACATTTTGGCTGCAACTTTCAAGATCAGCCTCTCACTTATCTCTGTAAACCCTTGCTCAGCGCTCTGGGAGATGTTTGTGTGTGTGTGTTCTTGTGTGAGGTATTGTCCCTCTACTGAGAAGTCATGTGCAGCAATAGCACAATCCAGAGGGTGTTTTTTTGTAGAAATTGGGCATTTAAGACCATGAATATTAAAGTTTTAATGGGAATATTTAGGTGATTGACCAGAGGAGATATCCTAATACTCATCAAACAGGCTCCCTCTCACACTGGATGACTGTGAGGTGTTACAGTAAAAGACAAGGTCAAACTGTAGTTGTCAGTTCTATTGCTGCTGCCTGTCCATCTCAGCACTGTCCGGCCTCTTGTCTAAAACCAACCTTGTGTTAGTGGGACAGAGGGGTCCATTGTTTTGGTCGCTGTTCTGACGGATGCCTGGCCGATGACTTCAGCTCCGCCATGAACTGTCTCCTTATTCTCCTATAGGACTGGGATCACAGCCGTGCCGGTCTGGGCATGGGACCACAGCTGAGAGGGAACCAGAGGTCCACATGCTGGGCATGTATAGCTGTGGAGGAAGTAGATCTATAGATAGGGACTGTTGACAGGATAAAATGAGTTTCTGGGAGACTGGACTGGCATTCCACTTTCATTAAAACTTTTGTATGTTTAAGTCCACTCATTACAAATTACCTATACTTTATACGATATACACCTTATATTAATTACTGCAACCATTTTCCAAAGTATCTCATAGCTTTTTGGACTGACTACCTGCCCTTCAGACAGCCACTGGTTAAGTCTGTTTAACGCCCACACTGGTGCATGTTTTAACCGTTCAACTAAGTTGCAAGAACGGGTCTCCAACCATTACTTGCAATTTTAAAATGACATTGACATAAATAAATACATACATAGTAAAGAAATAAACAAATGCAACTAAATGTTAAATCTGATTCATTTCAGAAAAGAAAAAGTACAGTGAGAAACAGATATCACCGATTTATTTTTGTTAATCACTTATGAAAAACATGTTGATATATACCACTGTCATCTAAAGCAGGAAACAGAACAGTACCTTTTAGTTAGTACTGTACTGTAAAATTTAAAAAAAAATGTTTTATTGTCATATAACCTTTGTAGCATAGAGCCAAGCACAGTGACACAGCGAAAGAAAAACTCATTTGTGTGCATGATTTAATCATTTGTGCTCTTGGATTAATAAATTCAAGAGCAAATAACTTAATTTGCGCTCATGATTATTCGGGTGAACAAAGATTTCGCCTCCTCCCTTCTAGTAGAGGGACCAAACTCCTTTGAGTTAGAAATTTTATCACCTTATAACATTGTTATGGAAATATATTAGCAAACTGTTTTTCTATTTAGCGCAACATTAGCATTCATTTGGGGCCTCCCAAAGAATGTAGGTCCAACATTCACTCTCATTTTAGCGGCTAAATGAGGATAGTTGCTAACTTTTCCATTGAGTTTGTCCTCCCAAGAAAACGTCACTATAGGTAATAAATTCAGTAGCCAAAAACGACCTATAGTTATGTCTGAGTGACAGACAGCGGCCATAGTAATTATGACCCAGGGAAGTGATGCAGTTCAGATGATGTCAGTATAAGGCTAGAGAGTTAGTTAGAGTTAGTTAGGCAAAAGCTGCAGAAGACTGCTATTCGCTTCTGTCATGTTTTCAACCGCAAGTTGGGACTTTTTAAAAAAAAAAAACGTAATGTGGTGTTTACTATTGCCACATCAACAACGGTTTTCTAACAGTGATTTGTAATGCTTTTGGAAAGTGGCATATTACGCTCCAGTGGGTCGTTCTGGAATGCAGGTACAAATGACCTTTGTGGTTATTTAATCTGGGGGACTTGTTTCTGTTTGGTGCTGGGCACGTAGCTTATTTTCACTGAAAACGGCTGCTGGACAACCAGCTGGAAACGAGGTTGGTGAGAGCGGTGAGACTGAACCAAAACCAAAACACCGAGCTAAAAGAAGCTAAAACGCACACTGTACCATTTAGCTTTAAGGCTGCCACAAATTCTAATTTTCTTAAGCAAGGCATGTTAGCATGAACTGCGAGATTACTGCCTCTTATACTTCTTGTCCTGTATGGTCATGTAAGGTTTAAAGAGCCAGAGAGTAGTAGTAGTTCATGAAATGCTATTTTGTGTGTTTTTCAGTTGATCATAATTCCAAGCATAGCATGGTTTACTGGTCGTTATGGACATTACTGATTCACAGTATTAGTTATAGTGTTATTGGGTGTTTTAAACAGCCTGTCAGTAAATCTGTAGAATGTGCTAATTCTGTGTTTTAAAATGTAATGATGGGGCTATACTGTTTGGTTTACATTTGGATTACAGATTGAGCCTTTATGAGAAATAGTTGTTCAGCAGTGCAGGTGAGGATCTGGTTAAAGTTGTGTTTCAGGCAGGGGATTAGCCTGAATGTTTGTTCAGCACAGTGTGGAGGAGCTAATGGGCCTGAATAAACTACAGCACTAACAGCCGAATGACATTTTTATTGGCCACCATAAAACTGGGTGTAGAAATAATGATTCTTTATGAATTCCATGCACTCCACATTATCACACAAATGTGCAATTTCACTGTGAGTGAAAGCAGAGGTCCAGCACTCTGTGTGCATGGAGGGTTCATATGCTAAGCACTATGTTAGCCCGTGAGAAGGCATTAGCTACTCTTTGGGGAGTTCACAGTGCTAGGGGGTATTAGGTTAAACGCCACATTGATATATAGCGCTACTCCCTCCAGGAATCCCCACCTCCCATCCCTTTCTACCTGCACCTTCCTCTCCAAATCTCCAGCTCTCAGCCTGTAGGCAGCTGGCTGGCACCCATAAGCCCCTGGGGGAACAGCAGTGATTCTTGAAGATCCTTTTGTCCCATCAAATGAAGACGTTGCCGCTGGTTGTTATGGTGAAAGCAGGCTGGGCGATGCTTGGCTCAATGCCACCCACTTACAGGGAGACAGATGGGAAAATAAAAGGATTTGGAGAGATGAAAGTCAGGTTGGAAAAGATGTTAGTATGAGGACGGGGTACAGAACATAGCATAAAAGAAAAAAGTATTTTTATATGTGACAAAAGGTGCATAAGTGTGTGGGAAAAAACAGCAAAAAGGGGAAGTGAAAGAGACAGAGAGGGGGAGATATTCCCTCACGAGACAGCAGGTACATGACACATTTTTGGAATAGCAGCCGATAAAAAGGCAGCAAAGAGTGTGAGAAAGGTTTTGTGGACACTAGTAGCTAAAAACTGGGGTAAATGCTCCCAGACAGTGTTAACACCTTGTCACTGGCAGGGTGGAGCCGCTTTACATTTATCCACAAGTTAAATGTACTTTTCTTTGAAGTGACCTGTTTCACTGTTTTATTTGATATGGAAATTGGAAATTTATGCCGTTTTTAAAGAAATATTTTGTGTTTTTTTAATGGTTGTTCATTTTTGTCTTGTGTTGTCTGTGTTGTCTCTGCCATTACTACAAAAGTTGGTAAGAACTTGCTTTGGTGAGCTCAAGCGGTGCACAGGACAGACATGACAATATTCAACACAACATAGGCCTACTAATAACCCATTATATAAATTACCTATTAAAAATACACAAAATACCATAAAACATACAGAAGACAATAATGTTAAAAACAACATCTTACTTAAGGTGCCAGAGATTTACCATTTAAGAGTCCAATAGCCAGAGTTGTCTATAGCAGGACTTAGTGAGCATTTTCTCTAAAGAGTGGATATGCTGGATGAGAAGAATCATCCCTAATGATATTCAGTTGTTTTGTGAAGACAAACTTTATAAAGAAGGAAAAGATGGGAGGGAGTAGCCAGTTATTATAGATGCAGTCTTAACAATTATCTCCAATGCCTTTGTTTTAGCAATAGTCAAACTAATAAATACAAACTGAGAGGGAAAGTTAGCATACTTTCCACTGATTTGAAGTGGAAATATAGGATTTCCCATGAAACTCTCAATAATTACAACCTCTGATGAGCCAACTATGAGATTTTAAAATATAAACTCATCCTCCTCTATCCTGCAGTATGTACAAGCTAACAAACCAGAAACCAAATTTTATTTGTCCATTCTGGATGTTTCACTTTACTACTACCTTATACCCATTTGTATTGAACCTAGACCACAGCCATCCTATCAGAGTGGTAACACCTGAGTGTTTACACCATGGACATAACAGAGAGGCTGACCAGGGATTGGAGGATGTGGGAAAACGTGCTGGTTTCATGAAGGTGGCACATATTTGAATATGAGCAGTAAGGAATTCAACCTACTTCTCTTATGACATGAAAAGACGGAAAGTATAGAGAAAAAGAGGGGTGAAATTCAAGTATGGGTCCTAATCAGTGGTACAAAGTAACTAGTACAATTACTCCAGTTTTGTTCAGTAACATTCTGAGGTACTTGTACTTCATTTCTTCCATTATGTGTTTTCCAAACTTTGCCTCTGCCACATTTTAGAGGGAAATATTATATTTTTTCTCCACTAAATTTATCTGAAAACTATAGTTACTAAGATCAAGATTTTACATACAAAGCATAGGCATATATGCAGTTGTAATACTGACATTGACATTCTGCTGCTTACTTTTTGATACTTAAAGTACATTTTGCTGCTTTTACTTAAATAAAATTTAAATTTAATAAATTTCACTTTTAATGGAATTAAATTAAATTACAAGAATTAAAAGATCTCAACACTTCTTCCACCATCAGTGCTAATAATAATAAATAGTTTAATTGCATGTTGTCTGACTTGCTGCAGTTGAACACAATCTGAAGATGCACAATAACTTTTATCGGCACTTTCCGTTTCTCTGAATGGTGAATATTTTGTCTATGACATTTCTATATAGAAGTGAAAATTTCATAAACATGGAAAAATGCCTTGACTCAAGACCAGAATGGACACTGCTAAATCAGTGGTGTCCACCAAAGCCCAGTGGAACTCCCTCTCTCCTCGCAATGAGTCAACACTTGGCATAAGATCTCTGCTGGTACCTCTGGAGACAGTGGACGGCTCGGCATCACCTTCCTTGAACAGAAAAAGGGATTACAAGCTCCTCCTATTCACAGTATGGCCACCTGTTATCACATGACTATACTTAAGCCACGTGATGACAGCTGAGTCAGCTCCATGAAAATGGATCAAACTCCATCCATGGAGAATGACCATGAGACATGGGTAAAAAGGCTGGACCTTGTGTTAAGATTTTTTTTAACCATTTCTAACCTTTCCTATGTTAGGAAAATTTTAATTGAAAATTTCATTAACATCCCGCTTCACATTTATCTTCTTTAATATCTATTCATGTTTGATTGTTGCTTGTTTGATTGTTACCTGCACCGAACAAGAAAAAATAAAGTAATGCTCTTCACTCATTATAACTTAAAGTAATAATGATATTGTGCTTGTGATGTAACTGTGAAGTGAGGACTGAGGAGGAGGTGAAGATGGAGAGCATGAGTGTGTGGAGGTAGAGGAGGTTTGAGGGGCAGAGGGGCTGTTCAGTGTTTGGTTAAGGCCAGATGGCAGGAGAATGGCGTCTGTAGCCCCTGGTCTGTGTGCTGTGTAGCGAGGGCTGGGAGGAATGCACGTCTTTTCTTTGCTCTCTCTCAGTGAGTGGAGACTCAGAGAACTGCTGTATAACAATGGATTAAGTCCCACATTCCCTTTTTAATCTCTCTATAGTCACCTTCAGCTGTTCACCCTCAGGCCTCTGCTCCTCTACCTCCCACTGCCTGTCTGTTGATGTTGGGCCGTATACACACACACACACACACATACACACACACATGCACGCACCATAACCCCATCACTCAGGTGAATTTCTCACAGATTGCGACTGAAGGTCATCTGAATGCAACATTTGCCACACTGTACTCTCATCCTGTGTTGTTTGTGAGCTGGTATTCTAAGACTTATGACATATACACAGAGAGATTTTTGATTTCTTATATTGCCATATTAAAGTATTAGCAAGAAAATCCCTTGCTCCTTTCACAGATTTCCAACATCTCTCTCAAACATAAAGAATTCAACAGTGGGTGTGGCAAGGTCATGACACATGGAATAATAATTAAAGCCTTTAGTCAGTTTGGGTGAAGTGCATAAATTTGGCTTTCTGATCATTGGAAAAACAGAAATATAGTCTCAAGAACTGATAAGTATCAGCCAAGGTTTTGTTTTTCTTTGGTGTGAACTAATGTCATGCACACTATTTTTATCATTCTGTCTAATAATTAAAACCAAGAAGAGGAGACTACAGTCACGCTAGTGGCTCTGTCAGGCTGCCCAGCAGTGCTTTGAGCGAAATGCTAAGTCAGCTTGCTAATAAAGTCACAGCTAACATGGTGGTGTTGAACAGGTATAATGTTTACCATGTTCACCATCTTAATTTAGTGTGTTAGCATGCTAACACCGGTTAATGCACCAGTTAAGCATGAATGTGTGTACCAAATTTCATGGCAGTCCAATAGTTATATAATAGAAGATTTAGCTAGATGAAAAGTCAGGGGATCACCAACGTCATTAGGATCTCTAAAACCATACTGCTAGCATGGCTAAAAACTGAACTAGTTAAAAGATCATTTTGTTTTTACCACTTCGGTCTCATTTTCATAATTTTGGCCATCATCTCTATCAGTGTTGATAACATTATTAAGATTATTCGTTAATTTCTGAAATTTGGGAATGTGGTAAAAAGAAGTCTGGCAGGGCAAGAAGAACGAACACAAGCTCCCAGGTAAGTAACACTTATTTGGATGAGAAAATGAAGGTGAATGGTAAAACTCAAACTGTTTGTCATAATCATTCATCACAGTTTACAGACCAATGTCTTGGTTCAACTTCGACCTACTGTACTTTCCATAGTTGTGTATGCACACAGTTTTACTGTGCAATGAGGGATTATTAAAAACATTTCAGGTGAGCTCACTTTAGGTTTAACTCCAAATTAAGTGGTTAGATAATCTGACTAAACTGTTTACAGACAATCTGATCTTCTCACTGCTTGTGTTTGTTTCCCCATTGGACTTTATTGTAGCAATGTCCATCAGCTGATAAGCATAAAAACCTGTAGAGCTGCCTTTTATATGGGATCAACGTTGCACACACTATTTCTGTAACGTAGATAGGTATAAACAGGCCTAAACCTATGTTATATATATATATTTAAGTCTGTCCATCTCAATTGCTACACATCATGTCATTTATTCATTAAACAATAATAACTTTTATTATTAATTTATTATTATAACAATTTTTCACCTCAAGGGAACCTAATAACTTTTTGTAAACAGTGAAAAAATCTTAGGCAAAATTAGGCATTTCCATTTGGTTTTCCTAACTTCATGCATCATAATCAGCATTAATATCCTCAGACTGGAACTCAAAGCACAGTACGCTCCCCAATCCGTCAACCTTTATATCCCCAGGTGGGCCTACTCCAGGGTGAGAGGAAGCTGTACTGCTACAGAGGAAGAGAGAACTCAGAGGGCCAACTCCAGACCAGATTGGCTTTTTCTGGGGACCCTGTTAGCAGTCATTTTCCAGAGCCCTGGCTGAACTGTAGGCTACAACAAAGCCCTTTCTGGCTCCAGATAAATGCAGGAGAGGAGCCCTCCCACCAGCAGCACTACAGCAACACTAAAAGAGTTCCTGCTCTCCTCTCTGCCCCCCCACATCTTTGATTTTCTTAAAGGGTCAGATCAGCAAAGGGCTTTCAGGAATTCAAGGAACCGGATAGAGCCTGGGCATACAGGTGCAAGAGATTTGGTTCCAGCAACTGTATGGTACAGAAGGAGGCGGGTAATATGGTGCCAAGAGGCGGAGGGCAGGAAGGGGGTGACATAGGAAGACAAAGACGTGAAGTAGCATAGGCTGGATAATTTATGTTTGTATTGTGGATAAAGAGAAGGAGACTGTGAAAAGATAAAGGAGTACAAGAAAGCATGGGTAAAGTGACAAACAAATATTTATCAGTAAGAGTCAAATTCAGGTCAGTCCGTAACCTCAACTTTGTTACAGTTTACACTACAGGAGAAGATCATTTCCTCCTAACCATGTCTGCACTTTAGTTTATATTTTGGATCTTGAATCTTCTCTAATCTTCCTGAAAATTTGGTTTGGATTTAGTCCAGAAGAAAAACCTAATTCAAGGTCCTCTTACTAGCTTTTTCTAGAGCTTTCAACAACATCATGGTCTTCCTCAGTGGATGGAAGTTTTTCAAACTGCCTGTTTTAGCCTCTCATTAGCCACTACATGACTTTGGTCTTTTTGCTAAGTGTGAGCATATTCCATCTGTGACTTTGAGAAGCAGTTGAAAGTTCTGAAAAAGCTATAAGTGGCTCTTGAGCTAATTTTTCTTTTCTTTTTTGTTAAAATACTGTTTCCAACGACAAGAATAAATTTTCACACTCACCCTGTTTTCTATTAGTTAGGCTTTTTCTATGCACATATATATGTTGTTTTTTAAATGCTGAAGACACATAAAGTAAAAACTCAGTTAAACATATATTGTAGTATTGATAAACCGAAATAACAATCATGTGATTTGTTCACATTTATACAAATGCAACTCACGTAGCCTAATCCTTACTAGGGCTGCAACGATTATTTTCATTATTGAATAATTGATCAATCATTTGTCTATAAAACATCAGAAAATAGTGAATAACTATTCCTAAAGCCCACTGTGATCTAAATATCTTGTTTTTGCCTGACCAACAGTCCAAACCCAAAGATATTCAGTTTACAATGATATAAATCACAGAAAAACAGACAATCCTAACAATTGAAAAGCTACAACCAATCAATGATTATATGTCGTAGAATTAGATGCTCCGTTCAGCTGTGGTTACTGTAAGGCAGTATTTTACAATTTGACAAACAGCCTACATTTATCTATGATTTAACCATGTGTAGAATCCAAAATGCTTCACACATCACTTCTCAGATGGTTTGGTGTAATAGCACGGCTCGCTAATTTCCTCCATTTTTATGTGAACAAAAAACAAACAATAGCCTAGTTTACTGACAACAGGGCAACAAAGCATGCAAAAGAATAAAGGATAAAGAATGCCTGCTGACACTGATCAAATGTTTAATTTTTTCCTACTTTAGACCACAGTTTAAATTTCGAACACAAAGTGACACCCCTAGAGCAATGCAGTGCAATCATTACAAAGAATTGTGGTTTCATTCTCACTGAGGTCAACCAGTGTCCTACAGCAGGACAACAGTATACACTGTGAAAGCAGCATAGAGAAAACAGAGGAAAAAGGTCATGAAAGAGAAAAGAAGAAATGGGGCAAAGGCAGGAGGAAGAGGAGGCAAGCCTGCTAGGACTTATTAGAGTGATAATAGGGGGCCAAAGCATGCAGAGGCAACTGGAAGGGGTCGACGTGACGAGAAGAGTGAAAGATGGAGAAGAAGGAGGGGATGATGGGGGTGAGAGGGAGGAGAGTGGTGGGAAAAAGGACCTGGGCCTTCCCCATGCTAAGGGGATGCTGGGTAATGGAGGGTGGCTTTCTCCGCAGAAGTAAAATCACTAGAGCGGGCCAGCAAAATGTCCTATGGACCCAAGATCAACCTCCGCAAGAATAAATATGTATTCATAGGAAAACAGCCATATGTGTATGTCTGCCACACGGCTACTCATGCAGTCACGCAGGCAGTGTGTATAATAAGCTTTCATCCCTCCATGTCGATTCTAGTTACAGTAGGTCTATGGCGGTGGAAACCCCTGGGAGGTCCTGTGTCGTTGGGAACTCTCTCCTCTTGTTAGCCACTACATGGCTACGGTCTTTGATCAGCTCAGCTGACTCTTAAGCTCAGCTTAGTGCGGCAGGGGTCTGGAAAATCTGGGGAGAGGGAGAGAGGTGAGAGGTGGGGAGAGATGATGGGAAGAGGAACCATGTGTCCTCTGGTGAGTGGTTTGAGGAAAGGATGAGGAGAAAAGATAGGGAAACAGGAGATGGTGGGGGATAAGCAGGCTGGAGGGTCAATGGATGGAGAAAGGAAAGGTGTCCTTCCATTTTCTCCATAATGTTCAGGCAATTGCACGCTTCATGACCATAGTCACTAGAAGGACCTGACCCAATAGCTGAACTGAAGCCAAGCATGAAAGCTTGTCGACCATGGTGAGTTTAGGAAACAGTGGGATGAAAAGAGTTCCTCTGTGTGTCATTAGATGTTCGAGACTTTCATGGAAAGTGCTCCCAAAAACCTCTCACAGTAGTTTTAAGATTTAAGCATCCAAAATGGCATAATCAAGGCAATTAGGACATCAGCCAACAACAATAACCTCGCCAATCATTCAACTCTCGAAATGGGGATCCAGCTTTCTTTCATCCACATTCTCAATGTTGCTTTTTGTGTGGCTCTCGATGTTGCTGTCGACTTTGGGGAAAAGACGCCCTGTTCAACTCCATAATGAGCAGAGCCAACAGTCTCTTCAGGGGCACTTGAGCTCAACCGTAGAAGCTCTCCTCGGGGCACAGACATACATTATTCATTTCTGTGCTTAGTTAGCATTCATTCAGATGCCACCTTCTCATGTGGGCTCTCTGGGTGCAAAACATTAACAGGCAAGGCTTGACGTACTGTAATTCTAGTTTACTGAAGAGCTCTACACTGTCTCAGCTAACTCAAGTCCGCATCCCAAGTGATTTCAATTATATAGTATCTTCCAGATGTATGACTGCATACAAATTTCTTTCATGTGACATCAAAGTGAGGCTGCTTCACTGAATAATCTCTTATGTGTTACTTCAAATAGACTAATCCACAACCTGCCTGTTGTGTTACATAATTCTTCTCCAATACTGTTTACATGTCCACATGTGCCTCACGGTAACCCTGACAACACCGGCTAATCTGATAGGCCCCTGATGTCTTAATTGTGTGAGAGTGGGTATGAGACTGTACTAACCACATTTGGTGGTTTCCTGTTTGGGGAGAGTCATATCAAAGAGATAAGAAATGAAAGTAGTGCAGGGATGTATCCACACTTGTAATAGTGGTGGAGCCTTGACTGACAATATAGGGACATTGGGGTAAAGTCAAAAGTCTGATGACTTCATCTGAACTGTAACATGAATGATATCAATGTCAAATCACTTCTTATGTTCATTTCAGAACAATGATGTGAATTGTTGGGTTTATCCATAATTACAAATGTAACGTACAGCTGTTTTGAACCAGTGAAGGGAAAGTGAAGATAGTTAAGGTAGTAGGGAAAAAAGGTAAGTTTTGGTTAAAACAAAAAAAAAAGTAATTTAAAATGATGATTCACCCAAATTACAAAAAAAGAGATCTTTTTCCCACTTACAGCACCTTTGGTGGTTGTCTGGCCATGCCCTTACTATGAAAAACTGTTTTATAGTCCCTATGAAAATGACTGACAGCATGTTCTGTGGGTTATCAGGGAGTATCAGGGACACTATTTCTGAAAAGCGAGAGAAAGAAGTAACTTTTTACATATTACTTTTCAATGCTGTGAGCGCCATAAACAAAAATGTATTCACCTCCATTGCATTGGGGTGAAGGCAGGTATCTCAAAACTTGGGCAAGTAAAAACAAAACTATCTGCAGTTACCCCTAGAGGGTAAGGGTACGGGAAAAAATATGATTTTTTGTAATTTGGGTGAACTGACCTCTTAGTCTTTATACTCAAACCTTAACTTAGCTTTATCCACAGTGTTTTAGTGCCCTTAAACTAAACTCTTCTTTCTACCGTAAAGGAATACTCCTCTGAAAAACTAGGTTTTGAGTAGGGGTGCCCCCTGAAACCTGGTTCTGAATTGGAACCAGTTCTAAAAAATGTAGAACCCAGGGTATTATTAAGGTTGGTTCTATTATCGGTACTTTTATACGTTTTGGTGTAACTTATGGTCACCATGCAGCTTCTCCTCTCTGTGTCAGTGTTTGACTGAGGGTGGGGCTCAATTCCTCCTCTACACACACACACACACATACACATGCAGAGCAGACAGCAGAGCAGAGAGGTGGAGACAATGAACCAGGTGTAGTGAAAGATAACATTTTACTCGAGTTAATGACAACTACATTCGTTACTGTAAGAGCAATAAAACCTTTGTGAGTAAAAAGCCAATAAGAGTACGTTATCAAACCACCTGTTTAACAAGCATTAACATGTAGATAAGTGATATTTTCATCTACTTTGCCTGCTGTCTCCCATTCACCGCTGGTATGTTTTACACAACCACTGCGCACTGGTTAGAATAATAGTAAAGTGTTACGAACAAGCTAAAATGAAAGCTGTCTGTATGTAGCCTAACTATTAAGATTATTTTGTAATGTATATTAAAATTTGGCAAATTCTTATAAACGTAGCTGCTGGCTGAGACAAACCAGACCCTCTTCTCTACCAGCAGTATCTGTAGCAGTGAATCACATCAGCAGCAGAGGGAGGAGGACAGAGGACAGGAGGAATCACTGATACTGACTGATGTCTGTGTTCTTCATGCTTTCTAAACTTCACTCAGTATTTTCATGTCAGGAATATTATTTATTGTATTGACATGTCTGTTAGATTTGTTTCCAGTGAGATATTATTGAGGTTATATAGTGACTTTCTGAGGAGAACATTACTGTTGCTGCTGTAGAAATATAAACCTATTCTAATCCTTTTTAAAATGATAATAAAAAAAAAATTCTTTAGTAAAGAAAAAGAACCAATAAGAGTATTGATAAAGAACCCGTCTGAAGGAGTATTGATAAGAGTAGTAGTATCGATAACCCATCCCTAGTCTGAAAAGGTGAAAAGGTGCCTCTGAAAGGTTTAAGTTCATTCCTCATGAAGGAATGTATCTGTAGTCAGTTTAGATTCACAACATGGATTCCCACCGTGAACCTGTATCATGTAAAATGTCCCTAAAAACCTCTCAAACTTCAAACAAAATCCATTTCTCTGTTGTCCATCAGTGTAATCACTTTATTCGAGTCATATTTTCACCAATATAGGGAAAAATGTAGCTAAATCCCCACCCTGCATTTCTCACTAGCATTGTTAGCTGTTAGCCGATTGCAACCAACAAGTAAGTTAATGTAATCACAAGTGGCAAAAGTAAATAGCTAGTTGTTGAATCCACGCTGACGATAGCTGACCTATCCAAACAAACCTTTCACAGCAACTTTTTCAAGGAGATTGTTCCTGACACGCTCGTGTGGCCGTGCAAATTATGACTGTCTCTGAGAAGCAAAATACTTTGATATAGCGCTGCAAAACCTTTTAGAGAGGAGGTCTGGATGGATGGTTGGGTCAACCAATAACCAACATGTGACTACATCAATTCAAATCACTTCTCCTACTAACAGTCAAGCAGGTTTATTTTAACTATGTTCTTTGCCCAACCTTAAACAAGTAGTTTTAGTTTTCTTAACTAAACCAAGCAATATAACTGTAGAGATGGCAGACCACAAAATGGTCATATGAGCTTATTTCATGGTCCAAAAATCCTCACAAACTCACTTGGTGTTACAGCCAGCGCGTTACAGTTACGTGGTTACGGGAGCACGTAACACTTGGGTAACACTTTATTTTACAGGTCCCTTTATTTGTAGTAATTTGCAGGTATTCAATGGTTCATTTTACAGAAGGGATGGTGCAATTTGGTACAAATAATAAGAAAAAATGGAAATAAAAGTGAAGTTGGTTGAGTTGTAGTTTCATATGTAGTTTTTTTCAACCTGTTTTCAGCAATTTTCTAAATGTATTTGCTGTGTAACTGTTAATTCTTAGGACATTTCTTTGAAAGGATTACGTAATTTGGTAGTATATGGGAAATGCACTCATTAAAGAGTTTTTAATAAAGAATCTAATACGAACACAAACACAAACTAAGTATTTTCTGTCAGTTAAAGAATTGTTAAGAGTCTAATTTATCAAATATTTATTAGATTTTAAATAATTTTGCAAATTAACAACTAAGAACCCAAATATGAGTATATATTTTCATTACACCCAAATATAATTAAAATATAATGATAATATGATTAATATATCATTTTCCCCATTTTTTCTTAGAATTTGTACCAAATTGCACCACCCTTTCTGTAAAAAGTAGTAGAAATTAACTGTTAAATACCTGCAAATTACATAAAAAAATTCCCAGGAATTTGTTACAAAATGAAAGGACCTGTAAAATAAAGCAGTACACTCACTTGTGTTGGAAGACAGTGAAAAACTTCATTTTGGCGTTTGTGTGTGAGGACTAATTGCTCGCATGCCTACAAGCTGTCAGTATTTCTTTTCAATGGAGAATTCCTTAAAGTTGAGTTTTTTACTTGGACTTGGCCACAACCCCACCAATGGCAGCGTGTTGTTATGATTCAAAATCAGAAAGACCCCTAGAAGTCCGCCTCCCACCACCACCACTCTGCTGGACCTGAGCACTCTTTTTGCTCTTTCATCTCCTCTCATCTCTCGGGCTCAGCTGACCTGTGTGCTCTGACCATATGTCAAGCCCTTCATTAGACACTGCAAACCTTAACACACTGTGGTTATGATCACACATACACACACCCTGAATATTTAAACCAATAGGAATAGTGTGAATGAAAGAGGCTCAGAAGATAATAAACCAGGGTTGGTTCGAACCACAGGTGGACCTCCATGTATGTTTTTTTCTATCCATGTATGTGTGTATGTGTGTGTGTGTGTGTGTGTGTGTGTGTGTGTGTGTGTGTGTGTAGTGAAGGGTTTTCAAAGACATGCTTGGTGCTGGATAAGTGGGGTCACATGCCTGTTCACATGTTCTGGTGTTTTTTGTGATGTTGTAGTAGATCAAGTTGAAGTTGAAGTTCAAGGTTGAATTGGTAGGAGAGGTAAGAAAAGAAACAAAAGGGAAGACAGAAAAAAGAAGCAACCAAGTTAGAAAAAAACAACAGTGCAGAGAAATGGATGCTTATTAAAACACAACTATCCTGTAAACAGCCTCCTTCCCTTATGCTTTTCCAATGACTCCGCTGTTATATTTCTACAACTCATTCTTAGGTGAATTTACCCAAAGTCTGTTAAAAACAACTGTGCGAGTATCAGCAAGAACATGCTTGTTGTGTAGACAGTGTATGTGTGTGTGTGTGTAAGTACAGGGTGGGGGTGAGACATGTCTCTTACAGATGTGAGAAAACGGCCATGTCTCTGAGACCGAGTGTGTTGACGGTCTAATTGGCAGAATAGAATTATTGAGTTAGTCTGAAGTGAATTGAAGGTAATTTAAGTAGAGTTAAAGAGGAGCTGACAGGGCGCGCAACTGTGGGAAAACAGGTTTCTGCTCTCTCCACAGACACAAAAGACTGGAGTGTGTCCGCATTTACAGCTCGCAAGGATGTACAGTCGGGTGAACTCTCACTCGTACTCTCTCTCTTTCTCTCTCTTCATTTGTTGGGGTTGCCATGGTGATGTGGGAGGCTTGTCTCGGCGGCCCATAATTTCCAGAGAGCCTGTCTGGATGTGACACGTCCTTTTCAGCCGGGCATTGTTTAGATGCTGATTTACGTGTGTTTGTTGCACTTTACCACCACCTCCTCCACACCTCCAGGTGGGCGGCAAACTTTCAAAGGATCAATACATCCAGCAGCTGATAAAGCAGCATGCTGACGTGTTGTTGACGGGTTTGATTAAATGATTTGGATACATTTAGAAAGTCTTAAATTGGATTAGAACAATTTTGCTAGAAATGTTTGAATCTTTTTCATTAATGAACTTGTCGTTATGACTTTACCTATGCTGCTTCTTTGCCTGTTTGGAACAGTCCTTATTTTCCCAACCAGCCCACCCTCTTCCCTCCCAGTAGGCGTTCCTACAACACAGAAGACTCCAATCACAACCAAGCCCTTTACCCCATCCCTCTGTGGTCAGCCTGTTAAGGACTTTTTTGTGTTCACATGTTTTTTTTTTCTCTTTTTACTTTTTTTTTCTTCTACCCCTCATTGAGCCACTTGAGCCTGGAGCAGATGGAAAGATTGTAGTGGGGGGAAAGTAAGCGAGCAGCAGAGAGAGAGAGAGAATTGGAAGAAGCCATGCAGAGAGTGAGGCAGCCCGCCGACGATGCTTGATGAACTGAGCCACTGACCACCAGAAAGACTTTCTTCCACTTTGATTTAACACCAGAGAGACCAAAGAATCAGACAGGAAAACCCTGAGGAGAGACATTGAATCATCGTCCCAGCTGACGGGCAAAAAGGAGCCCAGGACGTGGGGAGAAAAAGAAAGAAAGAAAGAGCTAGAGATAAGGAGAAAGAGGGGAGTTCTACAGATGAGAGTTAAATCAGAGAGGCAGAAGGAGATGCTCAGAGGGACCAGATAGTGAAGAGAAAAGTGAGACAATTCACAGGATTACTGCAGGTGTTGTCCACAAAGACTGCTCAAAGAAAGGGTGACACAACAGGGTCACCCGAACCAAAGCTGTTGCAAGTGAAACAAGGGAAAGAAAAAGTGAGCCCAGACAGAAGTGAAGAGACAGAGCTAGAGAAGGATGGCCAACTCAGGTCTCCAGTTGTTGGGTTATTTCCTGGCGTTGGGTGGCTGGATAGGCATCATCTCCACCACCGCCTTGCCCCAGTGGAAGCAGTCATCGTACGCCGGTGATGCCATCATCACAGCCGTAGGTCTGTACGAGGGGCTGTGGATGAGCTGCGCCTCGCAGAGCACAGGACAGGTGCAGTGCAAGATCTTTGACTCCATGCTCTCGTTGGACAGTGAGTACGATGTTTCAAATTGGCTCTACAAAACCTGACTGTCTAACTTGTAGTGGCTCCTACTTTCTCTAGCTGTTAGTGTTACTGACCCCTCCCAAACATTCTACCAACTATTTGATGAAACTTCTTCTTAAGGGATTATATGCTCATTATAAGTATATTGTGAGTTGATGGTTATTATTATATTATTAAGCATGACAAAACTAACAAAATATGCAAAAACCTTAGAGGGGGGGCATCTTTGAAGCTGTAACTTGTCAGATGATGGAAAAGCAAAAGCAAAATTCAAACAAGACAATAATCTTCTAATGCATCACCAAGAAAGATTTATCCAATTATTTCAGTCACACTCTCTTCTTAATACTTTATTCTCACATTCTAAAAATGCTTTCTTATTTATTAAAAAAAGAATAGTCTTTTTGATAAAGCAGTTCTATTTGAGTTTTCATCAGCCAGGATTACAAAAGCGAGACCCACTGGAAACTTCTGCCTTCACTTTAGTCTGCCCAAGAAATATCTGTTGTGCTGTATGGAAAACCACTACAGTTATTGTAGCTAGCCCATTAATTTGAACAGAAGGAAAACAACTCCCCGAGCCCTCTCTGTCTGTGTGACACATTAAACTTAGAAGCTGTAAATCTCCTTTAAAATGCTGCTGTTCGCATGTTTAATGGAGTTCAAATCAGCCTTTAAAACTCCAAAACATCATAAAACGTAATGTGTCGGCAGTGGGGAGGGGTTCAGGAATGTGGGGTTCAGACATAAATTAGCTCAGAATATGAGCCTCCTGTCATCTCTAATCTGTAAGTAGGACCTAGTGACTCATAATTAATAGCACACAGATTATATGAATCCATCCATTTACTGGCTGCTTAAATCATCCTATTAGAGATTCTAATGAAAGACTACAGGGGGTGGGCTCAGTCAGGAGTGATTTTCACAAAACAATTGAAGACTTTTGAGTTTGTCTGTTTTTCTCTGTGGTGAGTGATGTTGCTTATGCTTCCTGCTGTGGCACACTTGCCTTGGAGAAACAAATGAGGCGCTTTGCAAACATTTTGGTGTGTTGGTGAGTCATTATATCAAAACATTTTCTGTGGCGTTTTGTGTGACGGGTGCTGGAGCTGATCTCCCATCTCCTTTGGTTCATTGCAGCAATAAGAACAGCGTATTGTCCTTGCAGATGAATAGGGGCTGTTAGGAGAAGAAAAGGGCAGTGTTGAGCCAAACACCAGAGATATTCCCAGAATGCGCTCTCTCTTCCCCACACGCTCACATTGTTCCATTTGTTCATTAACACACCCAGTAAGTACAGATTCAGAGTAAAGACAATCAGTGAAGAAAACCTTTCCAAAGAGTTAACGCTATATCCTTCTGTATGAACACAGAACTGAGAAGTTGAGCAAAGCATTCTTGATCAATCACAGGTTTATTCAGGTGCTTCCCAGACAGATCATATTGTTATGAAATGAAGCAGATCAGCATCCAATCATGTGTCCGGGGTCAGAGAAGGCACTGCAGGTCTGAATCTTGATCAAACACTCCTCTGGTGTTGGTTTGATGCAGCAGTAAGAGTTCTGTAGGAACCTGGCTACATTCACAGCAGGAGCAGCATGTGACGGTGGGTATAATTGTTCACCAGACTGTGCTGCACTCTCTTGATGCGGCCAAGCAGCAGAAGTGGAAGCTGTTGGATCTGCTGCTTGTTTACTGAGCATTTTGTTCAAGTAGGAGATGATGATCAGGATAAGACACGGTTGGGAGGGTATCGGCTATTATTATCAGAAGAGTGTGGATGGTGGTGCTGAAAGGACAGTTCTTAGAGCCACAGACGTATGAACATGATATTAAAAACACACTGACCCTGCCAGTCTTGCTGAGAAAACAATCTCACGACAAGGTCCATTTAGTAACTGTTCTGAAGCTTTTGATAATAATTATATGATCTTCATCAGCAGATGGAGTTTGCCCAGGTTCAATTTCCCATTCATTCTGAGCACTTTAAGGGCTTCTTGTGTCTCTGATGGGCTGGTGCTCAGGGTCAATCATGGCATTTAATTATAATACCATAATGGCAAATATACAGTGGGAGGTTACAGTTTTGTATTCAGAATAGCAAGTGAGGTGGTGTGATGTGCACCGGCCCACACAGCATCCAGTAGTAGCAGCTATTCCAGTGGTCTACTGGAACAAATGTTTCTTTCTGTCTCATTTGTTGGCTTGAAGAGTTTGGATAATTGTGATACCACTTAGTATACTTAAAAGTGAACTCACAAAGACGAAATTGGTTAATGAAGACTTAATCTTTGGCAAATTAAGTGTGGTAATATAATAAAGAATATCATATTAGTCTATTTGTGCTTTGAATTTGGTGTAAAACTGGATCTGAACTGGGCTGGAATCAAACATAAGTTTTGTTTTATGGTTGGGTAGTGAGTGGGCAAACACATATTACGTACGAAAGAGTCACAAGTGACCTCACAATGGGATCTTACAGTGCCTACACACACACCAGCAAGCACACACACTCATTGAAAGCTTGTGGCTGGCACTGCCAACCTTGGCACTGGAAAGAGAGGGCCTAGTGGGTGAGCCAGCCCCCTCCCCCACTCCCCCTTTCCCCCTAGCCTCTCCTTCACCCCAAAGGCCCTCGAACTCCCTTCTGGTTTGTCACAGACTGGTCAAAAAAGTGTCATTTAGCACTGGCCTAAACCCCCACACACCCTCAAAAGAAAAGAGGAATGCCCAGTGTGGATGAAAGAAAAGAAAATCAAACCTCTCTCTGTTGAGGACCTTTCAGATACTCCTTCAAAAGGAGCTGTGGAGCCATAAATCAGACTTCAAAGATTGTTCCATCCTCTTCCTCCCATCATAAGTCCCTTCAGATCAGCTTCTGAAATGCTACTTTACTGCTGTACCATGAATGATGGTGTGTGTATTTCTGTCACAATGACAAATGATGACTTTAGCTTCCTGCTCAGGCTGTTGCTCAACAGCTCTTTTTGAAGTGACTTTCTTTTTCTTGTACTTATAGTCACATTCCATTGACAAAAAACTTTATGTCAAGGTCCACTTATTTGCTTTTTTCCAGGATTGAAAACCATATGTGGTTGAAATCCAGTGGAAATATTTAGGTTTTTCTAGTTATCCAGTTTCTAGTTTATGTAGTTATTCTAGTTGAGTGTGAAAGGTCATTCTTGACTTTGGAAACAGTAGACAAAAAAAATTGAATTCAAGGTTCACTTGCTCTGAAGGCCATGAGATGTGGTTGAAAGCTTTGTAAAAAGCTTAAGTACTGTCAAACTGTGTCCTATGCTATTTGATTCTACGTGAGCATAACATTTCATTCTTGACCTTGGACTACCAGCTCACTAGCTTTTTTTCTGGAGGTCTGAAGAACATAAGATGCTGTTGAAAGCTCCAGAAGAAATCTAGTAAGTGGACCTTGAGTAAAGACAATTAAAGATTTTTCTTGTCAAACTTTTCTATTCTATTCTTGTCTAGTTGAGTGTGAAGGTCAGTGTGAAACAGTAGCTTGACAAAAAAGTCCTAATTCAAGGTCCACTTTCTGTGAAGACTGTGAGATGCAGTTAAAAGCTCAGGTAAAAAGGTAAAACTATTCTATTTTATTCTAGTAGAGAGTGACGAGTTGAGTCACCTTAATTTAATGTCCATCTACTAGCTTTTTCTGGAGTTTTAAAGACCTTGAGGCAAGATTTTTTTTGTCAAACTTTCCTATTGCATTTTATTCTGTTCAATTCAGTTTGTTTTTCTGCTCTAGTCTATTCAGTGATTGTGGTTCTGATGTAACTAGAGTTTTGCTTATCTCCTCTGATGTATAAACACCAGCTTACACTTCAAGTCATTGTTCTTTGAAGGTAATGCCCGTGACCTTCGCTGTGAAACCTGTATGGAAAGCTCAGTTATGTTTCCTGTAATTACCATATTTGTCAGCTCTGTCACATATCAGAACCAGGATATTGGAATTTGCATGTTTTCTACCGCTGCTGGGATTTCAACAATCCCCTCGCTTGCTGTAAATGAAACGCACTCCATCAGTATTTTGACAGTATGATTAAGTGCTTAACATTACGTTTGCATTAACACGTTTGTGAGCGGTTGTGTTTGAGGCAGTTATGTCTGATCGCTGTGGCGACAGCTCTGCGAAAACAATCTTGCTTTGTGACAAAGCCACACTAATCCCACTGTGTGAAACATGTAAAGCAGGCCCTCCTACAGCTGCTCCGTGTGAGAGAGAGCGTTGTGTGTTTCATCTGTGTCTATTCCACCTACTACAGTAACTGTGTATGCGCACATATTGTGTATTTATACATATGTGTGTGTGTAAATATGGTTAAATATGTTCCTCCCACTAAGTTATGTGTGCGCTGAGGCCTGTGTGGGCAACACATTAGTTGTTTGAGATGGCAAAACCACTGTGGAATGATCTGGAGAAGTACTGGAGGATAATTTAGGGTCCCAGAGTTTAGCCAAGAAATTCACCTCTCGAAATAAAAAAAGTTGGAATTACCCTTCTCTGACAGTGGTGGACTCTCCCTAATGAGATTCCTGTCATAAATACATGTGGTCTCCCATCAGTCTTGCATTGTGTGTGTAGCTTCATTCCCTTATAATGATCACTTTTATGTCCATAAATGTTTTATTGATGTGATGTTTTCTCATCGCCTCACCACTTTTCTCCCTCTTCTTTACTTCCTCTGGTTTTCTCCCTCACTATCTCTCATATCTGCTGTTGTATCACTATCATTCACTGCTCTGTGCTCCACTTTGCTGTCCCACCCTCCTCCTTTTCTCTTCCACCATCTAGTCCACATCCAGACATGTCGGGCCCTGATGGTGGTGTCAGTACTGCTGGGCTTTATCGGCATGATCGTCAGCGTGGTGGGCATGAAGTGTACAAAGGTGGGAGATAACAACCCGGCCACCAAGACCCGCATCGCTGTGACCGGAGGAGCTCTCTTCCTTCTTGCAGGTATCATTTCTGGTCGTTTTTAAATACGAGGCCTAGACTGTGTTCTATTAATGTTGTGTTTAGTTTGCAACCAAAATTATACTGCAGTTGTTTCTATCTCCTTCAATCAGTGCATTTAGCGAAAGTGGTTTGGCATTTTTCTAGCCCGAATCTCTCACTGGGGGTCTTCTGGGTAATTAGAGTTCCTGCTGTAAACAGGAAGTGGTCATTTTAGAGGCATTAGCAGCTGACCTCAGACATAAACCACAAGCCCAGGGATGAAAATCAACTAAACAAGGATCCCCCAGTTCATACAGTGAATGTTTGCTGGCTTAATTGATACAGAGAACTAGTACAGTCTTATTATACTTCTCTCCCTCCACAGGTCTATGTACACTGGTCTCTGTGTCCTGGTATGCCACTCAGGTGTCCTATCAGTTCTTCAACCCAAATACACCGCCCAACGCCAGGTATGTAGATCACCTGTTGCAAAGCCCTTTACTTAACAGCTGTTTTGGAGGTGCCTTCAAGCAAGTCATTTAACACTGAATTATTACAGTAAAACTTAGCTGAACTTAGATGGGAGATTATATGTGTAACCTTCCCTCTGTAGTTCTTTGCTTTAAATACTTTTGCCTTTCTGTTAGAAATATTGGATATTGTTTTCAAGATTTGAGCTCAACAATGATTTATGGTAAATGTGACGCATTTTAGCATCCTACTAATACATTCCACTTGAATTGTTAAAGACCCCTTTTACTGTCATTATTATTAATATTGGCAGAGATAATGCCTGTTTTTAGGCAATAGAGATAAATACTGCCAGTTGCCTCACATAAAGAAAACTAATTGGAAGTTTTGTCATAGACCTAGTGTCATACAATCTAATTGGTTTACCTCTCATTGCCAACTACTAACTGTACAGTGTGCACACATGAAACACTGGATACTGTCATACACATGATGTGGGTGCCTATGGGGACACCACACTTTCAATTTCATCTGTTGTGTTTATTAACACTCAAAAGAGTTGCAATATAACCAGTGTTCACTGCGAGAACATCTGATCTCAAAACAACATGAGACCAACACTGTAATGCTAGCATCGACATGCCACTAAGTTTTTATTTTATTGGGCTAACATTTCTGTTGCGTCAGACAGGAGCAAGCAAACACAATATTGTGTGTACAGTGGACAGCAATGAACAAAAGCTGCTTTTTGAGCTGTTTCATAAAATAGAAACCAGGAACAAAAGCAAATCTTTGGTGTAGTTGTGTTTCCACTGTATCTAAAAAACGACAAGTATTAAGCAGATTAAGCAAATAACAAAGTGATGGCTTCATTTGAGACTTAATTTTGTATATATTGAGACAAAAACTGTGTGATGTTTGTCTGAATTGAAGTTGAAAAAAACGAGGAAGAAAAGGGAAACTGACAGAAAGACAAGATGCAAGTCTCCAAAATTATGAGCTGAGTGTGTAGCCTACATGACAGCACTCAAACAATTAAAAAGTTTGAAGTTTTCTCTCCTTTCTTTCACTCTCTCATTAATTGGTCTCCTTCTCAATCTACTTTAATCTTGTTTGTTGACATTTTTGACAACTCTACCTCATATTTTTAGACCAGTCTGAAGCTGGCTATGTAACTTTTTTTTTTTTAATTAGAGGGAATTCCTATCCTTATTCCTGATACTGATACTATCGACAAACACTAATTGCTTGCAGTCTACGGCTCTTTGATCAGTCTGATGTTCAGCACTGCAGACATCTTCCTGTAGCTCCAGGATGATTAGAAAGTATAGCTTTGTATTGTGAAATGCTGGCTTTAACTAACATTTCCTGATTATTGCTGATAAACATGGTTAGCTTGAGCTGTTAACTGTTTCATGGCTGATAAACATGGCTAACATTAGCTTCTAAAAGTCCCTAATTATGGCAAATTAATATAGCTAGCTTTAACTGCTAACAGTTCCTAATTATGGCCGATACAAATACAGATATACAGCAGCTGCTTTATGTTACTAGGTGGCAGAGCTAATATTGTTTTACAGGCACTTTAAAATAACAAAGTAGAAGCCAATTTTCACTAATCGAGCAACTTAGTCTTCAATATCACATTTTAAAAGTGAAATGAATTCAGTTAATTCATATCACTATCAGCTATTGTTTGAGCTTTAGCATGATGTGATACAAAAAGACTGAAAGACTTGTCTGATGTGGAGGTGGGCTTACCACAAATACAGGAAAGGAAATAAGAAATACAGACTATAAGACAAAGGCAGTGGTGGAATGCTCTTGAGACATCATCATCATCATAACAGTTTAAGGTTGCAAATAGGTTAAGTGGCTTTTAAGTAACAACTACTTTAGTCACAAGGTCCTTTCTTGGATATTCTCTCTATTTCTGTGATAAAAATGCTTGAATATTCTTGTCTTGTTTTTGACTTTCAGCAAATCAGAGCTAACCATAAAAAAATCTTAAGGAAAGTGAAAACAGTAACCTCTGATACATAAAGCCATAACGACCTGTCCTCTTTACACGCCTTTCCTCCCTCTTTCCTTTCCTGTACAGGTATGAGTTTGGCTCGGCCCTGTTTGTGGGCTGGGCGGCGGCCAGTCTGACAGTACTGGGCGGCTCCTTGCTGTGCTGCTCCTGCTCCAAAGACGACATGAGAGGGCAGCAATATTACCGCCAATCACAGCCTTCCACAGCCAGGGAGTACGTGTAAACCCCACCCCCCTCCAGCAGTCACCCAAACAGAGAGCAGAGGACACGCTTGGCACCAACCCCCTTTATTCAGATTATGCCTGCTAAAACAAAAACAACACAGTTATGCGCACACATATGAACACAATTATGTAGCACTCACACACGGACATATACATACACAGGTACTATATATATACGCTTTTATACGTAAACACAATATCCACCACTAGGATGTCATACTGTGGCTAAAAATGCTCTTTTGATAATGAATAAACTTTCATAACTTAATTATGAGTCAATCATCTAGCTACAATTATAAGCTTGTGTTGTGAATGGAAACCTCTCATGTTCTTTAATGTCATTATTTAATCTACTTGAAAGTGCAGCTGCTTAAATTTGACTCCAAAAATAACAGTTACTCACTCTGTAGGACCTATTTTCTGAGAGATGAAATAAATTGATTTGATTCTTGGTACAGACAAAATTACATTTAAGGTGAATTGAAAAGCAAAAGAAAAGGTGTATGACAGCAGAAACCCAGAGAGAATGGACATGGAGCTAGACCTAGCAGTACTGCACAACTCTCCAAACTTATATTAGCAAGTCCTATGCTTCCTGGTTGGAGCTGCATCTGTGTTTTGCCTCCATATTGCTTTGTGTATTCACACTCCACTTGTGCAGTTAGGTTGTGTAAAGGGGGAGTCCAAACCACTGTACAAAAACTAGGAGAAGTCACTGAGTAGCTCCTCTGCTGCTGTGGAAGAACCAGAGGTTGGTTTATACAATCTCACACAGGAGAGGTCAGTTAGGTCATGGTCACAGAGGACACTGATTTCTTCTGCTCAAACCCAAAGCACAGCAGCTGGTAAACAGAGAGTGAGACACAAGAGCTCTTACAATTAGTTTTAATGCTGTGCAACTATCCAGTTAGCGGTAGCTAACCTTAAGTTACAAAGACGAATGACATTTTTAAGGGCAAGATAAAATTAACTGCCTGTTTTTTGTTGGTGAAAAGGGAAGATGCCCATTCTAAAATCAAGAATGTAGATAAAGTTTAGTTTACTTTATTCACATGGAGAACAGGACTATAGCCAGAATGCTAGAAATATCGAGGTCATGAGTCCAACTCAGCCTCCCCGACCTCCCACATAACACTATTTCAACACTCATTCATATTTTACTGACATTGTTACCTGTTCAGATTTATTATCTCTATGTTATTTCCCAACGTGAAGATCTAAATAATTTTGTTTCAGTCTTCTCCAGTAATAAAATTCTGGTGGGGGACTGCTAAATCCTTTTATAAATATTTTTTGTTGGTTAAGTAGTAAATTTAAATATATCCTCAGTGTCCTCAATGGTAACTTCTGCCCTGATGGAGACAGCTTACAGCACCAGTCAAAAGTTTGGACACACTTTCTCATTTGGGGGTGTCCAAACTTTTGACTGGTACTATACGTGTGATTAAACCAACCAAAATGACTGACAATACAGAAGCAGGTGTGTTCAGTGTCCTACGTAATCAAGGCCTTTTACACAACAATCACTTTATGAGAGCCACAGTCTTACCTGCAGGAGTGGAGGTGAATTGTTAGCAAAAGGTGTCTGCTTAGATTGTAATGAGTGTGAATGCCGTTGATTATCATTTCACCATTTTACTAAGAGAAAATGGAGGTTCTCATTGACACATCATCACGCTCCATTTACTAACACCATCATTCCAGATTCAGATTCACTGCCTCATCTCATCATTTCTTGTATAACCAAACCAATGTCTAAGATCTATGCTATTTCAAATACTTACTCACATACACATCATATAATCATAAGCTATAACACAGTGGTACATTATTACATATCACTTAACAGTGGACCATAAGATAACATGATGCTTATCACAGTTGTAAATAAACCATGTCATATTTAACTTCACTCTAGTAGGCACTATTTGATTTATAACACATAGTGACTACAGGCATTTTGAAACCACTGACTACTCCAGTAGAATGGTCCCCATTACATATATGCAGCATTTTAAAATCTGCCCACATTAGAGCCTGTAAAACTCAACAGCAGGTCTCAATTGGCTCTTGAGTTCCCCCTTGATGCTCCCACATCACTTTGCCTTCATTTGTGTTTCTCAAAGAGCTGGTCCATCACTGTTCCAGATAATAAAGCCATTAACCTTTCTTAGAATTGCTCCCAGTCCCCCCATTTCCTGGTCATACGGCCTCTCTTCTTGGTAGACACTTGTTTGTGGAGTGCTCTTTTATTCTCAGATTGGGGGGAGTAGGTCTATAGAAAATTCCTTGGTCCCTTTAAATAAAGGGGGATATCAGGCGTCACTGGTCTGTCAGTAGCAGCTGTGATTTCAATAGGAATTGCTCAACAACAAGTCTGATAAAAAACTACCTGTAAAGCTTTGTCCAAAGAAAAGAAAATGTATATTTAAAGGAATACTTTGGGAAATATAATTATTTGCTTTCTTGCTGACAGTTTGATGAGAGGATCGATACCACTCTGATGCCGGATCTATCTGTTAATATGAGGCTACAGCCAGCAGCTTATTAGCTTAGCTTAGCATAAAGACCGAAAGCAGGGGGAAACAGCTAGCCTGGCAATTTCCGAAGGTTAAAAAAACTGCACCTACCAGCACCTCTAAATACTCACAAATTATCTAGTCTCTGCACCTGACCAATAAATAGTTTAGGTACATACAGATTTTCACAGATTTTCATCTAGTATCATCATCAGGTCCAATACTTTGTTTTATGATCAAATACTTATGTACTTAGTAATGGCATTCCCATCATCGTCAATTGTGCTTTGTGTTTAGTGCTAATTAGCTAATGTTAGCATGGCAAGATGGTGATCATGGTAAATGTTATACTTGCTAAACATGAGCTAGTCAGTTAGCATTATCATTATGAGCATGTTAGCATGCTGACCTTAGCCTTTAGCTGAGCTTAAGGTCCCTTTCTATGCAAATAAGCTTTGTTGCAGAAACAGTCTGTGATCACAAAGACCGGCGCTAACTGCCACATGCAATTAGGGTGCATTAGATTTTAAGATAGTTGGTGTTAACTGTGTGCACACTCACTCCACTCACTGTCTCTCTTTCTTCAAATCTTCACGCTTGTGAGGCTTGAATGATATTTAATTGATATTGAATGATATTAAGGGCGAAATCTACAGTCAGACATGAGAATGATCAAGTGGGGTTGTGGGCTTATCTTGGATTTAAAAATAAAAATAACAGCACTGGTGTAGCTCAGGATTCATTCATACAGTAAGGGGCTGTTTTATTACAAACAATTCCAACACATAAACCTGGAATCTGTGTGTAACAGCTGACCTGTAGATGTGTAGCAAAACACAGAACATTAATTCCATCAGATCCTGATCGATCCTGTTAATGAAGTTACTGCTGCTGTGCCACGTGCGTAAATGCGCTCAGCCTCTTTCTCAGTTTGGAGATGCACTTATCGTTTCAGCTGCTGTGTGATGCTGCAGCCAGCTGTGACACACAGCCAGCTGTGGACAGCAAACAGAACATCAGTACTGATGTTTCTTCAAAGTCCCAGATACATTCAGTGACACCTGAACATTATTGTAAGATTCAGACAATCTAACACGTTTCAGACCTGCCTGAGTCACATTAATAGCTGTATTTTGACATGTAACATTTCAATAGATCTTGTTATAGATGTGAAATACTAGAGAAGTAAAAGAAGCAAAATACATTTGCGTTTGTTTGTGATTGTGGAGAGCTCTGTGTGTGCACCTCTGTTAATTAAAGACGCGCTATGAGGCTTTTGTGCTCTCTGCAGTTTTTATTATGGACCAATCTGTGTGCTGAAATGTGGAGATAAGCCTGAAACTCTGCTTACTCAATCAGACGTAAAACAAGGGTAAATTGCACTCATCTGCAAAACTTTATGGGCATGTTTGCACCGGCATATCATTAGCGCACAATCTTTTGTGAATAGGACCTTAAAAAGGTTGCAGATTGCAGGTGCAAATGCTGCACAATTCATGGTGCTATTAGCGGGTGCAATACATTTTTTGTGGATTTGGCCCTTAGACTTATTTTAAATGTGGACAAAGCCAGTCTAGCTGTTGCCCTGGCATCCAGTCTTTACGCTAAGCTAAGATAACTGACTGCTTTCTGTACCTTCATATTTAGTGTACAGACGAGAGTGGTATCAATCTTCTCATCTAACTCTCTGCAACAAAGAGAATATTTGTATTTCCAAAATATCAAACTATTCTTTTAAAGTGCTGATGAAATTACAGCTAACTACAATACAGACAGAGAAAATATGACGTCATGTGCTGTGTTTAACCTTTACCATCTAGTCCATCATTATTAATATTTATTTGAAACATGTACTCTCTTTAACCTGTAGATAACTGACCAGCATGTAGCATCACCTTCCATGTTCCCACTCATTCACTTTCTGCCCTTTTCGCTAACAATTTCATTCGTTGAACATCCTGTTAGCTTTCTAACACTTCAGCACTGTTGTGAGAATCTGAGAGGTCTTGATGTGTGTCTTATTTCCCCTCCTGTCCTCTAATCCTGTTCTTCTCCGACTGTCTTCTTCTCTCCTCTAATTCAGGGCAGAGTTGTTGAGTGAAACTAGTTTCCCTGACTGATCAGCCCTCGCCTTTTTATCGAGGACTGTCCGACTGTCCAACCACTGTCTTCCCTTTTTTTCCTGTTACCTCTTAGACCCCAAATTTGGACCTCTTGTAGTAGAATATTTCCTTTTCCACAGTACTACATCTGCACCTTATCAGTCTTAATGGGAACCAAGATGCATTTTCTTCTCCCATTTTTGCCACCTTCTGAGCCTTTTCTGTAAATATGGACTCTTAAAGGACATGTGATCAGACCTTTTCTTTCAGAAATGAGGTGGCCTCATCCATTTCAGCCTGTCAACCCTCTAGTACACCTCCCACACCCCCCTCTGTCCCATTATTAGCTGAAAGCTAACACTGAGTTGAAACATGTTGTGGTTTGTTGCGCTGATTTATGATTTCACTTATATCCTATGACCTCTGGGTTTGTTTGTTTTTTTTTTTTGTAAATGTGTCTTTTGGGTTTGTTTTGTTTCGATGTGACTGTACTTTAACTGAAACGTGTCTTTTTTTCCCTTTTGAATTGCAGACCAAATGTTAAAAGTACCCCACCAGAGAAAAGGGAGCAGTACTTGTAGTTTGGGAGAGTCTTCTGGCCTTACCATGGTTTAGATTCTGTCAACAGACAAAACCCTCTCACTGAGGAATTCAAAACAGACAGACACCATTAAAGTGAAGTCGAGAGTTTATGAACAGCAACCTTTCAAGCATATTGCAGCAGCATAAATTAGAGTCTTTGTTGAAGAGTAAGAAATTGTTTTGGGGGGGTTTGATAATATGTGTTTAGAAATAGCTGTTTCAGGGGGATTGAGAAAGATGTTATCCTTGTCTTGTCTGTTTTGTTGACTTTGTGAGAGACAGTCATTCAGGGTATGTTTTCTATAACATGTTAAAATGCCCGGGTGTATATACCACCTACTCTATTCCTCTTCTTTTTTTTTTTCTTTTTTTTACTACATATATAATGTTTTACTACAGTGCCTTATAACATATGTTTGTGCACATGTATGTTTTTGACTACATGGATTCTTTATAGTATCACTTCCCCATCTGAGGGATGCGTGTCCATTGTTCCTCTGCCAGCAGTTCTGTATGCCTGTTTCTATTGTTGGCATATTGTTTGGATTTCTGAAAATGAATGTGAAGCTACTCTACAGTACCACTTATGAAGAAACAGACATACATGTGATAGATCTTCAGCATAATGCCTTATGCCGCTGTTTGTAAGAAGCTGCGTGCCTGTTTCCAAGTAGCCTGGATTGAGGATATACCCAATGCATTCATTTTGTTTTAAGTGCCAATACGATTTGGTGTGAATGAGAGTCGTTGTATTGTTGACTCTAAAGGATGTACTGTACTGTGTGCTGTCTCTTGTACTAAGGAACGCCAGTTTTCTGAGTGTAAACGGTTCAAAAGCCCTTCTGATGCCTGCATTTATTTACCATGCCATTCCTTTCTCTAATATTTACCTCCTCGATGTTGTGTATGATCTCATTTACAGTATACCCCTGTCTGTTTCTTTTAGAATAAAGTAAACAGAGACATAAAAATGTATCTGGCTATGAGTCAGTGCTTTATTAGTTGTTTCCTAACTTTTCACCCTTGCCTGACTTTCACCCACTCCCCCCACTCATTCCTCCTCTCTGGCTCAAATACTTCTTTTGCACCCTGTTGTTCAATAATTGCAGACGTGGAATTCCACTTCTGCTCCACTGGACTGTGGCACATTCTCAAAGGTGGACTCACAAAGTTAACTTGCTCACCACTGCTGCAACTGACAACAAGGCTCGAATGTTCTTGTTTTGTTGAGAGTCAATATATATAAAACATTTGTTAAAGTTTGAAACTAAGGTTTAGTGTCTATCTGAGTGGTTGCAGGTTATTTAGGGGGTATCAAAGATTTTTTTATTCCAGCTGGTTAAAGCTGTGCAAAAGCCAAAACGATTCTTAAAGAATAGGTTCAGGTTTGTTCAAGTCAATTTGAATACAATACTCACATGACCATATGTACATTCTTCACTTGTCTATGAAGTGAATGATGGATGTTACAACAGTTACAAAGATGAAGGGAATCTTTGTTCCATGTAAATGCATTGTAAAAAACAACTGAAACTAATAGGAGGCTTCAGCAGTCTGAGTTAGTATATAATAAACAAAACAACACCCACCCAGTTAGCTGATTCAGCTCATTTTTACTGCTAAAGCCTCTTATTAGCTTCACCTAAACTTTAGTGTGTATTTTTGGATAAGGACTTTGGATTTTGTCCTCCTTATTTAACCCTCAAACACTGGGGACAGGATGCTACTCATTGTGAACTGAATTTCAAAATGACATCATTGACGGCAGCTGAAGAATTAAGAAACTGTGTGACCTGGGGAAGCTGAGAAAGGTTCAACTTGAAAATGTTAGCCAATCATGTTCATTTTGATTTTGTCACATATGTAAAAAGCTGATTTTGGACAGCGGCTTCCTGATTCTTAATGATATACGTTTATCAATGTACCAGGGTTTGAATAAGAAAAACAAAGCATGGAAACACATTGCTCAGGAAACTTCTTTATGAGTCTGTATAGTGGCAATGGAGGCAAGTAACTGCCCAATTAGAGCTGAGTATGTCAATTAGGTGCTGAACAATAAACACGCCTGTAAGTTTCAGGCTCGTGAGAAACAATAGTCTGCCTTTTTGAGTCTCCAACCAGGCAGTTTGTCACATTTGAGTTGTGTTACTAAGGGATGTGAATATGGGCAGGGATGTAAAGGGTAGCAGAATATTTTACTACTGAAGTAAAAGTAAGTTTAGTTGTGAGTTGAAAAGTAAAACGTAGTAGATGAAAGTAAAATGTAGGTCACTTAAAATGTACTCTGAATAAATGCTACTGTGTTGCATTTTTTTTAAAGTGGTAGTGGTGGTTTCTCTGGTGCAGCTGCTGATTTGGCACATTTCTGACTTTGAATTTTTCATGTGACTTTTGTTCCTACTCTGGAATTGATATGACTTAAAATGCAGCAAAATACAATACTTGAAATAAAAAATACTCAAGTAAAAGTAGAATTACTCGGCACATGCGTGTATTGTATTAAGATAGACTTGAAAACATGTGAACCTATTCTTTAAGAAAATCACACAAGCATAAAATAACATTCATTGAATATGTGGATCATTCAAATGTCTTTAAAATTGAGGCAAGTTCTTGTAGGTGAAACATTCTTTCCATTTCAAAGCTTCGCTCATAACTGATCTTTTTTAGCAAAGAGGCAGACCATCCACAGGTTTGTATACAGATGTAAAAGAAGCCAGTTTGAGAAAATGCACACCAGTGGTGGGAACAGAGTATGGATGTGAAATCTCACATACACCTGACATGTACGGATGCATCTGTGACTATACAGTCTGTTCCACAATGTTGATGTGTATCATTCAAACCATTTAGACTATGATGCAAAAAAAAAAAAATACAGGGACATTTGCTCCAACTGTACACTATACAGAAGCATTTCACAACAACTGTGATTTATGGTATTTATTGTACTGGCTTCACGTCCAGATACAGCACATGTATCAGCATCTGTCTCTTGCATTTTGCAGCTAAGCTCAAGTTATGTGGAGAGATATTTATGCACTTCTTATCAGTGATTAATCTTTTCTAAAATGAGACATTCAGCTTCACACACATCTATAAATTCATATCTGCTGTACATGAATATATTGGCACAGAGAGCAGGGGTTACTTACATAATGAACTTGATGAACTGAAGCTCATAGCAGAGACCAAATCATAATAGCAAACACAGGAATGGGTTTCCCCACTTTAAGCACTCCACTGAATGATGGATGATGATGTGTTTGATTGGGACTTGGACATTGTGGTAATTTAGGAACGTGAGACTAGAAATTATCTACTTAATTGCTAAACTGTAAACATCATTACAACATGTTTTGCATAGTGAACCTCATCATTTACAGTACTAGTGAAAAGTTTGGATACACCCACTTATTCAAGCGTATTGTAGAACAATACTGAGTACATCAAAACTATAAAATAGCACATATGGAATCATGGAATCATCAAACCTTTCACTGGCACTGTATGTTGAAGAGGAAGATGAAGGCAGACATCATCACTTTATTGAACAGTAGCATTGACTCCATCAGTCTCAGTGTTTGCTTATACCAAAAAATACCAGAAGATCTAATATTGGAAATTGGACAGAACTAGAAAGTTCCAATGAAGCTTTAAATGTAAGTCTTGTAGTTTGAGATTGTTGTGACATTGTCGGTTTGGGCTGACTGACTATGAGAAAGTCGTGGTTGCATCCTTATGGCATCACTTATATGAGTCACACTCCTGATTGTCAATACAGCTGAGGTCAGAGAGCAGAACACACTTCCCACCATCAACCAGTAGGAGAGCCCAAACTCAAATGTGATCCCTGGCATCCCCAGATTCACCTGTCAGAGGAGAAAATGCAGAAATAACAAGGTAAGCACATTGTTTCTTACTTTGACTGTGAATGTGACTGAAAAATGGATACTGCAATTTTAATTTCTGGGTTTTCTAAAAAATTCTTTGTGAACACCATTAAACCTTTGCTGTGGGCTTGTATTCTCTCTCACTTTGACACCTTTTCTGTGAATTCCTCTGCCTGCCTGCTACACTAGTTAGCAGAGTGTCTAAATGGGCCGCAGCTCTTTCAAGTTATTTTAGCTCGACTTGGCAGGTTTGTCTCAGAGCAGGGCATCAAGCTTCATTTCCTGTCTGGCAGCAAAACACGCTGTGACTGACAGCAGATTCAGGAGCTGAGGACTGGATTATATGGAATAATAACTCATAATGGTCGTATAATGAGCTATATGCAAAGAGATACTGTTAATTTTCAAATAAATGAACCTTCAAAACTTTTAATCATGAATTTAAGGTCGTACTAAATATACATTGATTTGGACGACTGGACGACCACAAATCTAATATTCACTCTTCTTTTAGCTCTGGTTTTTTCTCCAACAACTCCTGAAGGCTCTTTAGCTGCTAAATGCTACACATTGTTCACCAGCAAGTCACTAACATTATCTGTTTGCTGTTATCTGTGGTGGTAGGCAGGTTTACAGTGTGTTTATCAGAACTTGTTCACTGGAAACAGCTGCTGATGAGAGCGGTGAATGATCCAAAACATTGAACCTGTGGACAAAAGAACATGCTAAAAGATGCTAAAACGCTTTGTAGAGCCGAGGGGGACTGCAGAGTCTGGTGATAATTCTCTGTGGGTTTGTCACTATGAGCAACACCTTTCAAATTACATATACTAATTTCATTCATTATACATTGCTAACATAAACATGTCGATTAGAGAAGCTTTAAACTATCACGTTTGTTAAATATTGTTAGCTTGTTAGCTTACTCCCCAGAATTCGCTGTTTGAATAAAGTGACTTAATGGAGACGTGTCTTTTTTTGTTTGTGTTTTAGAAGTCTATTCTCTGAAAAATGTAATTAAATTAAATAACATTTTTGTATCCATAGTGCTGATAACCTTTACAGTGTGCAAAATACTGATAGAGCTGATTGATAACATGCAGAACTAATGATAAAGTATTTAATAACTTTTTTCATTTTTTGTTTTGGTCAGGTAAATTAATTCCACCTTACTAATAATGATTTACATCTCAATGTAAATGAGGTTAACAACCGTACTGAAACATTTTTGAGGGCTGAAGGTCATTAACAAATAATCAAACCTCAAGTACATTTACTATCTTTTCTGAGCTTTCTACCACATCCTACATTCTTCATCAGTAAATGCAGAAGTCTTTCACATCTAATGTATAAAAAGGGGGGTAACAGGGATAACAATCCTCCACCACAACCGCCACCTGTTGTCAGTTCCACACTTAGGTTATGTAATAACGCCTGAATTTGCTCCACTGATGAAATCCATGAGATACGATTGAAAGCTCTGAAAAGCTAATTTTGTAAATGGGATGTTGAATGTTACATACACCACTTATGGAAATAACAAGTATCTTGGAAGAAAAGGGATGAAATTAAATCATTAGCAATGCAGTGAAAATATTTACATTGTTGTTGGCGTTGTGTGCTGACACCTACTTCCTGTCTGTATCTGGTGTAAGTGTCAACGCCGTACCAAAGCAGGCCCACTGCACCACACACACCTGAGAGAGAAACACACTTTAAACCAATACACAGATATGAGTCAAAAGTTCAACTCTGAGAAGTGCAAATAATAACACACTAAATAGTGTGGAAATGTGTTTGAACCAGAGAATGCTATGAATCTAAAGTAGTCATCCACTGTACAGAAACCACAAACCAAACAAACTGCTTCTGGCTGGATTTGATTAAGGCTGTTGAGTGAGGAGCTGCAGTACTGACCTCCACACACACAGAGGGCGCCAGAGATCTGCATCAGCCTGCCTTGAGCCAATATGCTGGGGATTAATGTTGTGCACCTCAGGCTGGGTGTCATGATTAGGATGGAAACCACAGACAGTAAACACATCCCCACCAATGCTGCTCTCATCGCCAACAAATCAGCTGTGGTATGAAAGTGGTGACAGAGTTCATTACACTGCATTACATACATACAGTACACGTACAAACAGATACATCAGATTACATTTTAAGCACATTTGATAGTAAAATAAACTCCTCATTGATTCATGTAACCTTACTTAGTTAATTTCCATATTATGTGAAAATGTTTAACAGTGTGAGTGAAATGTAATCAAAGTATTTTCTAAATTCTTACATAGAAATGAATATTTCTTTTAATAGTAGAAAAGAAAAACAAGTGCATCTGGGCATTATGTTTAAAATGTTTGGATGATATCATACATTTTTATAAATAAAAAAGGTAAAATAAAAAACACAGTTCTTTCATTCTGATTTTTTGAAAGTTTTGAACAAAAATTAAAATTGAAAATCCAATCTACATTTTTTGTAGGTAATTTAAATTACAGAAATATTTATGCAAACAGTACTGAAAGATTAAACTTAATTGACAAATCTTCATTTCTGTGTTTATCAATTTATCATAATTATCTATAATCAATCAATGACATTTTAATATCTTTACATAGATTTTTACATAATCTAAGTTTCATATACAGTACTGTATCTATTGTACATCGTATGTTTGTTATTTTTTGTTAATTTGATGTTATATTATATTTTGGATTTGTACAGTTTTAAACTGAGTGTGCCAAGGTGCAAAATTTTATTAGATTCCTGTTGATGCAGATGACAATAAAACTTAAACTCACTCAAAAATGTGTTTTGCATATTGTTACTTATTTACTTGGATGTCTGAACTTCATTGTACAAAAATTATGTGCAGTGTAAAACTTGAAGGCTCTTTTCACGTTCATCTGCTTAAGATGAAAAGCTTCTCTGTGCTCTCCTTAAATCAAGGAGAAGCAAATCAAGTTAAAGGCCAGTACCAACAAGCATAATTTGCAACATCACAGTGAGTTTGGAGGCCAATCATGGTCCAGTATGCAATTTACACAAGTGTGATGTGGAAACTTGAAAGATCCAGTGCACAGACACTGAGAATGGACTTTAAGGTGAAGTAGGAGACATTCAGTCCAGCAGTAACATGTGGAGGAGTATTTTAAGCATTTTTAACAACGTTATTGAGCTTTTTTGTGGATAAACCATATTATTACAGATTATTATTCAAAGTAGAGTGTTTTTATATGTAAACAAAACATGTCTGGAGGGGATCTTTAAACTTCGAAACATGTATGTTTTACTGCTATGTAAAGAAACATTGATGACAACAAACTTCTGTCTGTCTGTCTGTCAATTTAGAGGTGTTGCATTTAGATCACAAATAGTACCATGATTGTAGTGCTGTTTACCTGGCAGATGCTCCATGTAGGACACCGTTACATCACATGTCCTCAGCCCGACCAGACTGTCATGAACACACTCACCCCACAGGCCTCGACAACGGGAGCTCAGACCCACTGAGGTCAGCTGGTCTTTAGCTCCTTGCTGGACCAGGAGACACATTACAGGTTGTGAACAGCCTGATCGCTAACACAGACTTAACGATTAAAGTCAGGGAATCCATCTAAACTGTAAGTGTAATTTATTGGTAATGTTATTTGAAATAGAATAACATGAATAATACACACTTCACATCAGTGGTTGCCCGCCTTGTGGTAACCACACACTTAAGTTCAGAGTTTACCCAGCAGTTTTTCACTAAAGTCAGATAGACGACACAGTAGTGCAGCCTAGTGGTTACTTTACTCTTTCTACATACCAGGGTAAGCAGTGATTGCAGATGTGTGTGTGTGTGTGTGTGTGTGTGTGTGTGTGTGTGTGTGGATGCAGACCCATGTTCCTACCCTCCAACAGTCCTTTCCAGCAGCAGCGATTAGCAGCAGCAGGCTTGTCACTGCTATCAGCAGCCCCAGGACCTCAGTCTGTCCTCTGCTCATCCTGTCCTCTAGTCAGCTGGTGGAGAAAATTAACAACTTCCTTCATAAAAATATCAGAAGTCATTTTCCAAATGCTGAACAAGTGCAGCTGATTTACAGAGAGGCCATAATTCCAGTGACGATGAGAAGCAGCCGTATTCTCAGATGGACTTACCAAGCATTTCTAAAATAATAAGTTTTAAATGGAGTTAATGATCCATACAGTCATGACATGTAATCAGCACCAGCATAGGAAGAAGTATTCAGATCCTTTACTTAAGTGAATAAGTACAAGTGAAAGCCCTTCATTCAAAATCCCTTAACTAAAATTACATAAAAATGACCAGCAAAAAATCTAAAAAGTAACTAGTAGGCCCAACGGTAGCTGTGTGAAAAGGTTGCTCCTCTCATTTTTCACTAGACCCTGGTTTCGTAACATTACCAGTATTTCTCTGGGTTAAAGAATTCATTTGAGTCCAAGTTGTCAGTTAATCTGTTCATTTATCAGTCATGTCACACAAATAACTGAATACAAGTTTCAGTTGAGGAATTTGTGTTCACGAGGTTATGTTTTGTTGAAGGGCTTCAGTCCCTGCTGTGATGATGATGCATGTTTTTTGTGTTGTGATGGTAGGGCAGATCATCTGCTTCATCAGTGATATTTAAAACAGGTGTGCATCATTAAATGACATTCTGTTAAACTTGGTGCACTCATGGCTGTGTGTGTATGAGTGACTATAGAAAATTATGATTGTCAGCAGTAACAGAGAAATCCCATATCAATGTTTTGTATGCTTTGAAAGCTCACCCTATGGTAACCTGAGCAGATGGCAGGTTCCAGTTAGGTGAAGCTTAGAAGGTAAAATGACTGGTGTACAGGAGAGAGAGTAGGTGGCAGCTTTCTGAGCTGCAACTTTTAGCTGTTGTTTTCTCTTTTCTTCAACTTATTATTGTTTGCAGGGTTCATTTCTGCCCCTGTTTATTAATATTTTTGTTAATAAATCCCACCTTTTTTTGCACATTGTTCTGCTTCACCACCCCCTTTAAAGTTTTCCAGTGCCAAGTAACATCTTCTGAAACATGGCGCAGTGGCACTACAAGCTGTCAGATACATTTAGTAGAGTAAAAAGTACAACAATTCCCTCTGAAATGTAGTGTAAAATAGCATAAAATGAAAATACTCAGGGCCAAGTAATTTAAGTAATTTGCATATTGTCTGACACAAGAAATTACTAAATTAAAAAAAGGTCCATCATGATGGCAAGATTGAGAATTATTGTTTTTAAAATTTTTCATTTTGTCAAAGTATAACTTAGTAACAAAATATAATCTGAATGTGGATGGATAAATGTTTTAGACAAGAGAAGAGACAATGTGATCAAAGAGAAGAAAAAAAATGAAATTCACACCTCAAGAGGAAGTCTGATATTATTCAACTCAAATGTAGTATATACAAAAAGATAGTCCTTAGACAACTTCTACAACTTTAAGATGATTACTGTACTTCTAAAAAATCTGCTTTAAACATTTCAGGCAATGTTTTCAATGAAGTTACATTATCTTTTAATGAGCAAAATTTCCTCAACTGTTAAAATTATCTCCTCATGTGGTGAAACTGCCTTTCTTTAAATATCTTGAAACAAGCCTGAACAGAAATCATAGTAGTAATCTTGCAGCTGTCATGAGGGTAATGAACAGTGCTGTGGAACTACTGGAAAAAAAAAAAAAAAACACTTACCTCTTAGAAAATGTTTTATTTCAAGCACTGACTCTCAAAGTGGCTCTGTTCGTTTCACAAAGAGAATGAAACGTGGGAGAAATATGCAAAAGCACAGCTTCAGAGTGTGTATACGAGTGTGTTCCTCTGCCCTTGATCATTCCCAAATTAAGTGGTGTAGGCCTGTGGCAGCGGGGTTTGGCAAAGGGCTGAAATTAAAAATCTAAACACATTAACCATGCATGACCTTCATAAACTGCACTATGACTTTCTGAGCGTTTGCATTTTGCTCTCCTCTCTGTTTCTCCTTTGAGAAGTTTCACCCTCTGTCTCAACTTTGACTTAAATTAAAAAAAAGTAATCCTTCTCCCCTCAAACAGAAGAAAACGTGCCTCATTTCAAGACATTTTCTGCCATTTAAGACTGCTCAGATGTGGCGGGGAGATATTTGTGTGGAGATGACAAGATTAAAAGGAAACATTTAAATGCATCAGAGAGAGAAAGAAAGGAGGGTGTGTGAGAAACAAAGAAGAGAGACAGACAGGCAGATAGAGAGACAGAGAGAGAGAGGAGAGCCGTATTGAGACGTTCAGATGGATTATTGTGGGATGAAAATGCCATCAGGCTCGTTGCCAGCTGCCTCCGAGCTGCTGCTGACAGGCTGAAGAGGGCAGTGTTTGTCTTCCTACTGCAGCACACCTCACTGGCAAGATTTGAGTTGTTAAGCAAATTTAAAAAAAAAAAAAAAGCTCTTATCCATAATTACTTTCAGTGATGTATACTGACTCCAGAAAGCTCTCTGCATATTTATATGGAGCATTAATAGGTTTTACAATAATTAAAAGTGAAAAAAATAATTTAGAATTTACAAAGATTAGTTAAGGTCTTATAAATAAATGTGCTTTAATAAAAAATTGAAAGATTTGGTAGAGTTTCTGCTGGGCCGGTCATTAGTAACAGAGTTGAACACTGAGACTGGCAGTGACAAGTTAGCCATCCGTGTGTGTGTGTGTGTGTGTGTGTGTGTGTGTTTGAATATTGGCAGTTTTTGTCTTTTTATGTGTGTGTTTATCAGTTATATTGTGTGTTCTTGTGAATATTAGCAGGCATTTGCATAGTGAGTTTGCATGTGCTCATGTTCTTGCATTTATGCATGATTTCAAGTGTTAATTGTTTTTATGCATGGCTGTGTGTGTGTATGTGTGTGTGTGTGTTTACTGTGTGCCCTGCATGCATTTTCAGGTCTCGCTCTATCCCAATCTTCTCTCTGCATTACTCCACTCCATCCTCCAAACAGTATGGCTTAAAGCCTCATAATCACCTATTGATTCCTCATCATTATTACCACAGTTAGTGTTGTGTATGAAGCCTCATCTGAATGGGAGGGTAAGGCGGAGCTGCACGGGACCATCACACCCTGCCTTTGATTCAAACAAGGTCAGAGGGATCGATCCCCTTTGATCGGAGACTTGCTCAGAGAAACAACAATTTCCATAGGCGCTGCCAGCAGAGCACACAGTCTGGAGCTTCTCCTCAGTACAAACGTCTGTGTAAACTCTGCCTCTCGTTACAAGGCCACACATGGAAATGAATCAGATTGTCTTTTCGTGAAACCCTGTGGTTTTATTTTGCATTTGTGATTCAAGCTGCAATTTGTTTTGCAGTTTGGTGTGTTTGTAGCCATAATACCTGCTGAGTAGTTTCTGCCTCCAGTTCCCATAAACCCTTCTCCTGTAACTTTAAAGCAACAATATGTCATTAAAACAAGAAGTAACATATTCTTCTTTTTACAAATGTAAAGTTGAATTCATAAGCAATAAAACAAACCGTTGCCCAATTCAACACACTCAGGAGTTTTGCTGCTACAGCTGTACTTGGTCTGGTATGACCAGTAGCTTATGAAGGCTAATGTTAGCTAATGTTAGCAAACTGTAGATAGATATTATTGTGTAACTGACATGACTGAGTTCACCTTGCTGATTTTATGCCTCTTCCTTACTTGTGCAACTGACATGCCCACAACTTGAGGGCTTGGCCCTGCTTATTGCAAGTTTGACGTCAGGATTCCCGTTCGTCTTTTGTGAGTACATTCCCTGGCCTAGAGAAGGAAAAGGTTTGACTCATGGTTAGCCGCAGGACTGGACTCTGTGACTCTCCTGTGACATCCTCCTGTGACCTGGTGTTGATAGTATAGCTGTCTGGGTGGTAGGCCTCTTCTAGCTTTGGTCAGCCCACTCTCATCTTGATGTAGGCAGTTCAGATTATATTTTATGTAAAATGACACAGGTCCAAAATTCCATTCAAGTGTCCAAGGAAGCCACACTGGTGAACCATCATGCACTACACCAGGGTCATGAATTTGGAAAAACTAAATGGGATTCAGTTGTCATTAATATTATTAATTGCACCTGTGCTTTTCCTGCTTTGACATGTCAAAAGGTCTCCTGTGTAAAAAGTCTATTTTCTCTGTGTGACATTAAAACATAAAGAACTGATAGCAGACAATCGTAGAATGGACATCTAGAGCAAAGCCTATTCGTTATCAGCATTCTAGTTATAGCCTAATAGACAGATTAGGCATTTGAGAATATTAGCTGTAGCCTAACGAGAAATATAGACTAGGCCATAGGCATTAGGCTATGCTATAATTGATTATGTTTGGAGGTGATGGAGAAAATTCCAAAGAGATGAAATTGGTAGGGGATCTGGCGCTCCTGCATTTCTAGCCGAGCCTACATTACATCACAATGGTAAAAATAGAGGGAAGGTTAATTTTCAAGACATGAAACAATGTACTAAACTTTGCATTTTGGGATGAAAAGCCAAAGCATGGCTACATGAGAGGTAGGGCTGTTATAATCAGAGGATGGGCTGTTACACGTAGCCTATAAAGTTGTCAGCGCAGCTTTTTCAATCACTGCAACAACAGGTAGGCTAAATGTGAACTTTGCATAGGCTACATGGTTTGCTGGCTAGGTTAAAACAATCAATGGCACATTGCTTTTAGTAGCCTACACACCAGTTCTATTAATGAGGATGCATGTCAATGTAGTGATGTGTGAGTCATGAATAAATCGTCCGAAACGAACAACTCTTTTTACTGACTCAGGAGGGACAAGTCCTCGTCTCTTGTTCACTGACTCACCCCTCCTACCTGCTAGCTAGCTGGTGCGAACTGTGAAGATGAGGCAAGACAATGTGTCACTATTGTGCAACTCTTATATTAACTGTATTTGTGGAGATGTAGAAGGTGCTTGTTTCAACTCAGTACTCGCTCTCCCGGGCCGGAGCTGAAGGTCTGACTCAGGCTGCACAAATCACTCACTCACACACATGCATGTCACAGTCAGTAACTGTCCATGAATTTTAATTTGTCCTTTTTTAGTAGTTTACTACTACTCGATTCTGATTGATCAATCATGAAATTCAACAGTCTGTAATTTCTGATTAGCAGACTGTGTTGCTATGGATGCTGTTCTGATCACAGATCTGGGACTGACTGCTGTTCACGTCATTTAAGCAGAATGACAAAACAATAAAAATGGAAACAATAAAATAATTTTAAATCAATACAATTATTTTTTTATTTTATTTTTTTTACCAATATTTTGTGTAAAATTATTTATTTATATCATGAACAGCCATGTATTTAGTAACAAGCAATGCAATCACTTTAAATTCATAATTTGTGTAAAATAATTTATTTCTTCAGCGGCCCAGTTGAGGCAATTACATTATTTAAGGCGAACACTACAGTGTCAGCCTATTAATTCAAGTATTGAACCATCAAACATCTCTAATCCAATTACCAACATTATCCAAGAAAAATATTTTCATGAGATTTATTTATTTGTACTAATCAGGGCCTGAGGTGTAGGCTGTAATCAGTAGATGTGTGTTCTTTCACTGGTGGGGGATTCCCCAGGCTCTGGGTGACTGATTCAGTGACTCGAAAACCTGACTCTCTTTTGTGAGTGACTCAACATAAGTCAACATAAAGAGTCGAACCTCCCATCTCTATGTCAAAGTAGAGACAATTTGATACAATGGCTCTTAGACACCTCCAGCATGGACAGCAGACCCTCTACTGTCCACTCTGCCAGTCTTTGAAAGAAATGTAGAGATGGACATTCACAGAAATCATAAATATTTATATTTTATTAATGCAGTTGTTACCTGAGGAGGTCACCTGGCTGTGATTCCTCTCTTCTTTTTCTCAGTATTAATGTGAAAAGTTAACTCTATATTACACATCTAATTGTTTGAATGTAATGTACAGTAACAACATTAAAGCCAATGTAATAGAAGGCCAGTAGACTTGTCATCAGGGAGTATTATTACACACAAACAGCATGAGATAATTTTCAGTGAACTGTTGCAAATAATTTATGTTCAGTTTCTCTGCAACCATGTTTACACAAAACTGGACTCATTAGTTCTATATGTCAACACTTAAGTACAGGTAGTGTATAATATGAAGGAAATATTGTATAGAATAAAACTTTATTTTACAAAAGGAGCATGTGAAGGATTACACTAATATCCGGCAGCCACAGCCCCTGGATGCTTCAGTCTGAAACAACAAGCTGATGCCAACACAGGCACCATCACGCTGTCTCTCCTGGCTGGGCAGACTGAGAGGATGATATTCATCTAAGGAATGGTTGCTGGATGTGCTGCAGCTTCTGTTTCAGTCCTGCATCATGTTGCTGCTGTGGTCTTTATCACTCACTGTGATGCAGCTCTGCCCCTCACTGCAGGCTGTGGGCCTGTTGATGGACAGAAGTATAACACAAGATGTCCCAAAGTTTAAATATTGCATATTTCATGTAGACAGGGTAGTAACTGTTCATGAGTAAATATATTCTAAAATGGAGTGGGTCTTGAGTATTGTACAGTTATGGTGAACATACATACTATACTGGTTATCTCCAGTAAATGTCAAAAGGCAGTCAAACATTTAAGAATTTTTAGGAAGCTATAGTAGTCTGGTGGATTGTATAACATTGATGGATGTGAACTGAGAGTAAACTGCTGGACATAAAAATCGTTGTAATGTTACTGTGAGACCAAAAGGCAGATGTGTATGAGTTACTAACAAGCCGTTACTAACAGCAAACCTGTAGCTGAAATAAAGCAACAGGGATTAGCTAATGCTAAATCTTAGCCAGTTAGCTTGAGTCTATTTCAGAATGAAGCTCTGGGTCCAAACTGGGGCAACTCTGTGTTTAGATATTCCGTGCTGGTCTGTGTCATGTGCACGTGTGCTGTAAACAATCCCACTGGCTCACGAGTGTGACAATTTGTGAAGAACAACATCTGGTTGGGTGCAGCTCTCACTGTTTTTTTAAAAACATTTTTTTTACCACAAACGAGAGAGAACGAATGGGAAGTAACCTCTCTCTCTCTTTCTCAACTTTCTCAACTTTAATCCCTGTAATTAATTTCATTACAGTCAACAAAATTAAATTCCATGACCAAATCTTACAATGATTTGACTTAAATTTCATGACTTTTCCAGGCCTGGAAAATGAGATTTTAATATTCCATGATTTTTCCAGGTTTTCCATGACCATGGGAACCCTGAATGTACAGGCTTACAACATGTGGGGATACGCCACTTTTCTCCAGAAAAGCAGCAATTTGATCACATTTGCTCCCCTGATCCCTACATCCCAGCTGTACCTGGACTTGTACTTCCCCTGTCTGTATGATTCATCCAGTGTGTGTTACGGCTGTCAATTTACAGGCATCAAATGAGCCGTGTTGCTCTAGCAGTGTGTTAACTTAATCAATAACATCTGTAAAGCCCACTTGTGGCCACGGTGGCTGGATTTAATGCCCCAATGTGAAGACTTTTTATGTGACTGTAGCAACATTTGAATTATTCCATTATTCTGATGGCATGAGATTTGTAGAAACCTGAAAACCTCAAAATTGGTTAAGTGTATCTATTGCTTTAATTTTTTCATGTTCAGTATCCCCACAGTCTGTTTTTTTGTACTACAACTAGGTATCACTAGAGTCAGAAATTTTGAAATCCTACATCTATGGACTTCTGGATTCTACCTCCATAAAGTTGGGGGACACACATTAGACAGAGTTCAAAAAGAATGGTCAAAATTAGTGCGACAGAGGTTATCCTGACCTTTAGTCCTTAGTATGAGACCATGTCCACACTAAGCCAGCTAAATTCACAAACAAATCCTTTTCTCTCTGTTTTGGCCCTCTGTTCAGACTAAAAGGGCGTTTTTCTCCCCCAAAAATTGAGCTTTTCCAAAACAGCCTCCAGAGTGTGTAAATCTTGGTGTTGTTGTGTGCATGGGGAAAACAGCTTTGTAGAAACTTGTTGACATAACAGATGGTGGCAGTACCCCGGCATTTCAGCGGAGGAGGACGAAGAAGAAGGCTTCATGTGAGTGTTGTTCTCTTTATTGTCTACTTTGACAGCTTGTTTAGAGTTCAATGTAACTATCTACCACCTTTCTCTTACTGAAATTATTGTAATCTGCTTGCAAAAAACTAAATGTCAGGAAGCTGCCATGGAAACGGAAATAGTATACTGTTTCCTCTTCACTGGTCTTCTATGGCTGGCTTGCTCGTCTGTCCTTCACACATGCCCAGTAGGAGGAGAATTATCTGTTTTGGCGTTTTAATGTGGACAGAGGTATTTGCAGAAATGAAATGAAACTGCTGTGGACACATGCTGTTTTTGCACAAAAACTGCATTTTTGTATTGCATTAATGTAAACGTAGTCTATCTCCAAAGACATGGATCCTATGCTTTCTATAATGCAATAGCATCTATTTATTACACCAGGGGTGTAATACTGGATTTCTGTTTTTCTGATTTCAAGCCCAAACTGAGATAACCACAATGACCTCATTGGTGGATTATTTTCTCAGAACCACAGAAGACTTTATACAACTGTTTTCACAGGTTGAGTAGCACTAACCATAGTACTGCAAATTGTCATGTGTAAAGTCAGTCGAGTGCCCCTTTAATGTGTATACTACAGAAATTATTTTTTTGGCATAACTAGAGCCACAAAGCCCAGTCCAGAGTGTTTTTCTGTGTCCATTTTTATGTAAGAAATACTAAAGTAAAAAAAAAAAAATCTCACTTTGAGTGCAATATTAAAGCAACTTGGAAGCAGCAGCTCCATCCAAAGTCCAGAGAAATCTGGACTCAACAGTGATGGTAAAACAGTACCAAAATAAAAAGTGTTTCACCATCTCCCCCCCTATCAGCCACTAAGAAACAAACAATTAGAGGATTCAGAGAAATGTAAAGGAATGAAGTCCTTTAAACTTTCACATTTCAAACAGTGATGTGTCACTGCTACTTGCACCAGTGTTGCCTTGAGCAGCATCACAAATAAAGACATCTCTGCATCTGTTCTGTTGTCTTGCTGATCTTTGAAGTCTTTCCATTGAGAGAAGACAGCACTGAAAATCCATGCTGTTTATTACCTTATCTTACTCCTGTTTTTGCTGTGAGACTTTCCTGAGATCTAATTCTTTTTTTTTCTAGATGGCTGAAGGCAGAATTGTCTGCGATGCTACACTGCATCTAAACAATCCAAAATAGCCGGAGGATTTTGGGAGTAATTATCTAAATTTGCCTCTACTTGTCAAGCTGGACCACAGACTAGAGCTTTGTCTATTCCACCTAAAACAGACTGAAAATAAAGCAATATTTTCTCATGTAACTGTTACTGTACCTGCTGCCAAACACTGTGAAGTTGGCTGAACTCAGGACTGCTTTTCATTCCTTCCCTCAGGTTTGCTGTAGCGTTAGTGCCGACTCAGAGGACTCCATCATTATATGAACTGCACACAAGTGATTACTTTACTTTACTAGTGTTAACTTTCCAGCTGCAATCACCAGAATCAAACGCTGGCACACATTCATGCACAGGTGCACGCGCACACACATTGGCGCCCGACATTCTCACACACATACCCAGAAATACAAACACAAACACAGTTGAACCCACAATAAGTCAGAGATACAGTTAAAAGTGTGTTCTCCACAGCTGCATGCCCAGCAGCTGACAGCTGGAGTGTTGTGTGATAGAGAACGGGCAAGAGAGACTGTTTGTCAGTGTGTGTGATGTGTGCCCGTGTGCGCATGATAAGCTGCGAGTGATTATCATTGTTGTTGTATCACAGTTTATCACGCCACAGGAGAACTGTTACACTCACCTGGCCATGTTTTCCCTGGAAGCATCATCATTCTGACACACACACACAACACACACAACACACACACACACAGGCACAAAACTTAATCTAATCTATGTGTTTTCTCTCTGCTGCAATAATACAGCGGCCTAATTGGCTCTGACAACTTGGCCAACTCAATTCCAGCCAGTCTCGTCCAGAATGCCTCTCTATGTCTCTAATTAGGTCCAATCAGCCGGAGTGATATTTATCGGTTCACCTCATCCCTCTTTCTCTCTCTCACACACACACAAACACACACACACACACACTATCTCTCTCCTTTATGCTGGCCTCTCTTCATTCTTCCTGCGCTGCTTTCTGAAGGAGACTGTGTTCCTCCTCTCTTTGGCTAATTTTAGTATGAGTAAAATAATTATGATTGATGCAGGTGCCTTCTCTTCCTTCAAAGCTTTTTAAATAGATAAACCCCCCCACCACCCAAAAAAAGAAGCAAGAAGCTAATTAGTGTGCGAGGATGAGCGAGGAGAGAGGCCTTATCGAGCCGTTATCAGTTCGCCTGCCCCACAGCTTTAAACATCATATTGGATATCTTAATCGTTCATTCTGACAGGGGCGTCAGGGACAAACTTTCTCATTTGATGTGCTCTATTTTCCCCCCTCTGGTTCCTAACATTTTTTTTTCTCCCCCTTTTTCTTTTTTTCAAGAGACACAGCCGTCAGCTACATGTCAGGAATGCTTGATGCTTTAATTCATCTAAACAACCTTTTAGCCTCGCTCCGAATGTAATGCTGTGTTTGAGAGTCGGAGCAAAGCTGCCGCATGTATCATTTCGGGGGTATTGATGTGCCAGCCTCACTGCTGAAGACATGTTTGCAATGACATTGGAGCTGGTGGTTGTTTCTCTAAGTCTGTGATGGGACAGTGGCATGCAAACAAAAGTAAAAGGGCAGGAGAAAGATTACCTGCACATACAGTGTGTCAGAATGAAGCACTGGCTATGGCAACGACTGAGGTAACATCATTTTTTATTTCAAATTCAGCTTTGCTTTGAACCAGGACTGGCACACCAAGTATTATTGTATGTGAGTGCTATCAGAGGACACCCAGATATTTCTTATCATGTATATAATTCTTACTCTATGTTAGCAAAATATACCACTTTATTCAATATTTGTGTATTTTGTGAAAAAAAGGATACACTTTGAAAGAATGCAGTGCTGAGTTTCAGAATGAATTAAGTTGTTAAAATTGATGGTAGCTTTGGTTTTAAATTGTGATATAATATGTCTACTGAAAAATAAATAAATAAATAAATTTTTAATAGACCTTAATTGATAAAGAGAACAGTTTTCTTTAAAAAAATTCATTCTTTTTATGTTTGTATGATTTTATTTATATTTATTTTCATTCTTATTGGAATAGACCAATGTAATCATGCAATTTATCTAAACAAATTATAATTTTTTATTTATTTTTTAATTTATTAATAATTTATTTAAAAATCATGAATTTATAATGTTCTCATGTCCAGAGGCTATATGGATGAGAGACACAACTCCAAATCAGTGCTAATGTTGCTCTGTGTCTGCTGAATGGGTAAAAAATGTGACAGTCATATCGACTTACAAGCTCAGGTTCCGTCTGATAGCCATGCAGGACTATGATATGTAGTGTGACAGTCCTGGATCAGAGCTAGATGAACTTCAAATGAAACTTGAAATCATGTTACCTTAACCAGGATGATGGTACCTGGATCAGGACTAAATCTTAAAATATAGAGCTGCGCTTCAAATCACAAAAATCCCAGCAATGATCCAAAAAGTACTGACAGACTGGTCAGGTCACCACAGCTGAATTTTAAAAACTGATACAATATGACCAGGATCTTATTGTATCAGATGTTAATTTTTGGACTAAGTCAGGTCCGTCTGTCATGGCCATCATTTAGCCCAAAAATAGCTGTTGAAATTTGAGCTATGTTTAGTCCGTCTTTTTCTGTCCTTTTTTAGCCCCAGATGGACGTCCATTTTAGTCCAAATACAGCCCAACACAGACTTTTGTAAAATGTTGTCATTACAAATTCTAGTGGTATAGTATTCTTGAAAAGAAATATGGGTGTCACAAAAATACATACGACATAAGATGATGATTTTTCTTAGGTTTTCTTAGAATTTTTCATAAATTCAAACATCTTTGTAAATCATCAGGCCACATCTTGTCCTCAGCTAAAATAGTCTGTTGTTTAGCTGTCATAAATAAATTGTCTTTTCAGTGGTCCGAAAAAAGAAAGTATTTTCACCTTTACTTTTCAACCAAAATGGGCTGCTCCTGTTACCACATTAGTTACATTGTTAGCAAGCATCATCTTCATGTTGCTAGACTAATTTGCCTGAGAAATGGAAGGGCTAGCGTTGCAATTAATTAAACTGTCTTAGGTTTAACTAACGCTAATGAATAACTACTACTCGAAAAACAACAACTTGATAGTTGTTTGATAGCTGAAAGATAGATAGTTTATAGATAGCTGAAAATGTAACTTTTCCGCAGGAGAAAATGAAAAAACAGCGCCAGTGTTCTTTTCTCCACAGGTCTTGGTGGGTGCAGCCTCTTTGGCTAACCTCAACCTCAAGGGATAGAGATAGAGTCTAGTTTAAGTTTAGCCTAGGGGGCAATGTCTATCAAAGACCTGTTTTTATTAACATTACTTTTCAGTGCTTTTTAAGACCCAAAACTTCATCACTCATCAATGTCACTTCGGAGTTTTACCAACCAATAAGAATGAAGCAGGGCAGGAGCAGGAGCTGGCTAACGTCGGGCAAACGTTAGCCTAGCCAATGTTAGCCTAGCCAATGTTAGCCTATGGTCTGTATCATAACAACATGTCTTCACAGCTCCCTGCTGTAGCACTCACCTGCCGCTGCCAAAGCGCTCGGCCCCAGTGCTCAAGAGGTCTTTGGTTGACACAGCTCCTAGTGTGTTCCTGCCTCTGCTACTTTTCAGTGCCTGAGGTCAAACGATTTTGTGTTTCAGGAAAAATACAAACTTATGGTACAGCCGATCTTGACTAGCTAGTTTTTTTAACTTGCAAGATTTCAGCAATTGTAGCTACTAATGCTTGGTGCTATGTTTAGTTCCACATACAATTCCATGGTAAATGATGATAATTTTCATAACAAGATGCCTATGCGCCAGTGGCGAGTAAAGCAGCATTACTTTAGACTGACCATCAAAAGAATTATGCTAAAGAGTAAAGTAAGTATTATCTCTGGGTATGAAATTGAATGCTTAAATGTATTTTGTTATTTGTGATAAAATTTGAAATAACCATGATATTTATTTATTTATTTTTAAGATGATGGCCTTTGCAAGGGCGGTGTGGACAGAGGGAGATAAGCAGTATGAAGATGTCATTCCATACAACTGGATAAATATGGAGACAAAGGTGGTGTGTTGGCCAAAAAGCCAAGTGCTAAAAGCACGTAAACAGCGGCAAGATCCAGCAGAAGACTGGCTTTCTTTCCATCTTGTGAAATTAAGATTACATCAGGTATGAATCACTGTCCTTTAAGTTTTTTGTGGGTTTTTGTTTTGTTTTTTCAGTGTACTTTGTGTTTAATGTGTCAATAATCTTTGTAATAGAAAAGGAAAAAATTGCGAAGACTACAATTATACATCTGCACAAACAGATGAAGACTCCATTATCCCAGAAGCAAGTGGCAAAAGCATTGTCAAAAAGAAGAGATATGAGGATTATACAGAAGCTAAATGTACAAATATATTTGCATTTATAATATATATACACATTGTTCAACTCACAAAAAGTAACATTATATGTAATTACAGGACCATTTCCCTCAGAAGAAGACAATGACACTGCTGTCAAGAGAAAGAGATGTAAAAGTGAATACATTCATATAGAATTACCATCCTCCTTTTCTAATGTTCACTGTATCTAGAAGAAATATTCTGACTGTTAAACATTAATTATTGTAAAGAATGCATAGGAATATCTGTTTCTGCTTTACATCTAGATAACAGTACAGGTCTGCAGGCATTTCCAAAGCCACCTGAGCTAATAAATAATAAGTCTGTTGCTGGATCCAAGTCCACTGCTGAGGGTAAGCTGATAGACCATACCTTGCTAGAGCATTGTACAACAGAGATTGTGCAGGCTAATTATTGACATGAGCAATAGTTCGTATCACATTAACATAACATTAACGTAACATCTTAAACAGTAAATAGTAAACCCATTTCATTAAGATTTATTTGTATTGGACATATTAAAGGGAGGTTTTGCCACTAATTGTGGCAAAACCTGCGATATGAAATGCAATGCCTTTCATGCTCAAGTGCTATGTTGGTGTTTCAGAGCAGGGCTTCAGGAGAGCATAGCAGGAGGCCCTTCACATCCTCTTCGAGATCAGGGGAGTTCAGTTGACAGCTTGGCCTACAAAATACAAAACTGTCTCATTTTGTTTCTGCTGGCATGTGAACTCAATGGGATGCCTTCTTGAATGGGTTTGAAATTGTGTTTCAGAACAATCCAGGACATCTGTGCACCAGTCCAGTCGTAGAAGAGATTCTCTCTCTAGATGTCTGTCTTCGCAAGATGCATCTGGCAGAGATTCAACCAGACATGGTAAGAAAAACAAGACTAAGTTGACCAGGTACAAGTCATACCATAGTGCAAACGCGATATCATGTACACTCACTGGCCACTTCATTGGGTACACCTGTGCAATCTAATGCAATCCAATACAACAGCTCTGCCATAAATTCTACATTTAAGAAGCTTATACATTTTCAGTTTTTGTTGACATTGACAGAAAGATGATAATTCTACTTTATGTTTATGTATTGAGGTCGTAGTGGGTGGTGGTGGTGTACTGGAGTGCATTATATGGAATAGTGCATTATATGGAATAATAATAACATTTTGTCCACGCCATTAACATACATGATGGAGGCAAAATATTAGGAACACTTAACTTGCATGGTAGTATATAATTCCGATGAACCTAGATTTGGGTTGTCATCATCACTTTCAGAGTCCAACCTTTCAGTCAGTGTACTTTCCCTCTCTTGTGCGCTTTCATACTGAGGTGAGTGAGGAGTAGTGCTCGCAGAGGTTTTCTGACCTCCACATAACCCCGATTTAAGACAGAATGTTACTTTCTGATCTCTGCAGCTCCCCCAAAACCTCCTTCTCCTGCTCTGTGTCAGCGTCTCTCTCCCTCTCTGTTCTGTGCAGTGTGTGTACAGGCTGGATGTTTGTGTACCTGCAAACTGACAGACTCTGCTTTGATCAGGTCCGAGCCCCGGGGGCAACACACCGCTGGCCCTCCTCTCTGGTTGTCTGTGCATGAGCACACACTCTGAACATTCATATTCACACACACTCATTCATGCGCACATCACAGAGGCAGAGCGAGAGATGTTGTGAGATAGACGGGGAGAGAAAGAAGGAGAGAGCAAAGCCTTTGATGTGCTCAACATTTTCTGTGTTCACATTTCAAACAGCAGCCATCACATCGCACCGGAATGTAAGTGGAGCGGCTCAGAAAAGATTGGATGACGGCTGATTGACCCTTCAAACCTGGCCAATCTTAACAGGGGCTGATGGGAAAAAACACAAGGGCAGGCTCGTCGTCTCATTTCCTCTCGACTCCAAGACTGGCCCCTGCTCGCCCCTCCAACTGACAGACATAGTACCCTCTGCCTGGCTCTTAAGTGAGCACCCTGCTACGGTGATTAGCAGTTTTCAGTTACCCTGCCAGTGTGTGTGTGTGTGTGTGTGTGATATGACCGAGAAAGAGCACTGGTACTTGGAGACATTTTAAAGTGCCGAAATTGGCTGCTCACATGCCCCGGCTCTGACCCCACTCCATCGAGCCAACAAGCAGATGGCATTCAAGTGGTTAGACTGCGGGTGGATGGAGCGGAAGTTGAAGGCGTGGTTGGTACAATGAAGTGGCAGGTTACTCACTTCTCCTTTCCAGTCCTTTTCGGACAGGCGTGGAGGGCCGCGTTAAGTGATTTTTATTTGGGCAATTAAACTGTCTATTGAGTGAGCCAGCTGAATTCCACCCCCCTGCTGTGCCATAGACAATTATGGAGGTTACGGATGTCACTTTTCTCCCTGTGGATCATCTCCTGCCATCATCTTGAATATCCGCTCATCATCCCTATCATACTCTATCTGTTGCATCAGCTCTGACACGCACACGTGTCATTTATTCCCCACCCCAGCGCCTCGCTGATGTAAAAATGATTTTGTGTCCAGGTAAACGTTTCATGTTCAAGACACGGATCTCATCTGGGAAATTAAGTCTCCCTGGACATTTTTCCTGGCTGGTGAAACACTTGAAAGGTCCAATCAGAAATAATGATCCCCAGCGCCGTATTGAGCATACGTGATGGTGATTTGGCACTATCTATCTGCCATGTAGCAATGCTTCCTCCCAGGTTGCAGGTTATTAACTGACAACACAGGGTGATGAGAAATGAAATATATATATTCCACACCGGATCTAGGTCAGGCTAGATCTAAACGAAGTAGAATGTTCTGGCGCGAAAGCGGAGATGGGCTGCGATGCTGGAGTAGCAGGAAAGGCAAGGCCCAATGAATGTAGGATTTTATTTTTTTTAAATATATTTTTCCTGAGTCCTCAGTAAAACACCCACAGCCTGGAGCCAGATGGGACAGAGCCAGTGTATTCTGCAGAGAAAAAGCAGGTGTCTACTATATGACTCCCATCCCCCTCGCTCACAATTACACCCTGTTTTGGTGAGCTGCTTTGTTTGCTGACAATTAAAAATGAAGAGAGGAGGGGTGCATTATAACAGCCAAGCTTTTCCAGATGTATTACTGCCACCGATAGCATGACATTGTCTCTGCTGACCTTCTGGATGCTGGTCAAATCTACTATTGTTCTATTGAGGGCTGTATTCAGCCTCTGCAGTCTATGTATATGTATGCTGTCACAATTGAAGACAGTTAATTCTCTCTGAATAGTAGATACATACAGTACAGTGTATCTATACTACACAATATCTGCAAAAACAGGAAATGCCAGCTTTCTATGCTTCAGGTCATTATTTAGTCTGACCTCGCTAGAAAAATGACAGCACTGGTTGACCTGTGTCACTTTACTACATTTTCCTGATAAGTGACCTGTTATAGCTACAGGAATAATTACTGTTGTCTCTCAGAAGTAAAGGTGGAAGTACTGTGAGGTTGTTATATTGTTGCAAAACCTTTTTTGGAGTAGTTTGGGGTTGATGGTTGGGTGTACAAAGCCATTGCCAGGATTTTAGAAATGCTGAGGTCATGACTCCAAATCCAAATGAACAAACGACAAAAAGCATCAATTCTTCTGATCATTCTAAATTTGTTCTTGTTTCATCCTTTCATTTAACTGCTCATGTATATTTTCTGTCTGTAAATGTTATCCTCCTACATGGCACCCACAATGCCATGCCAAAGTTTTTAAATTTTTGACTTAAACAGTAAAAGTTTAAGTCCCCTTCCACTCAAAATGTGTTTTTCTTATTGTCAGCTGATGTTTGAGCTTCACTGTGCAGAATGATGTATGTGCAGAGTTTGACACTAGAAGACTGTTTTCACATTCATCTGCTGAAGGGGGAAAGTTTCTCTGCACTCATCAAAAATCTGAGTTTAAGGCATGAACCTATATGCATCATTTGTGACATAACAACTGATTTGGACATAATCATGGCATCTTGTGTCCAGTTAAAGTTCTGAAATGAAAATGTTTGTATATTCATAGATTCTTGTTCTTTTTAATGAAGTGGAAGAAATAGATGTATTTTTTTTTACAAAAAATTTAATTATTAATTTGTTTTTTTTTTAAATAACTTTTTGTGGAAAACTCAAATCAGATGCAAATAAATATTCTGAGTATTTTTATATAGCCTTTGTTAAAACTTGTCTGGAGGACATCTTTAAAGATAGTCCAACTAGACAATATCAGAGTTAGACTTTAATATCTACTGAGTGTAATTTGTGTATAATCACAGATCCTCAGATGGTTAAAACCCCCAAACTTCCAGAAGCAATACTGAGAAAATGACCTTAATGGTAGCCACAACCTTGTTGAATATGGCTGTTCATTTCCTGTCTCTTACTAACAGCCAACGCTGTTTTCTTTTGACCATGACCGCAATCTGTCCCCAAACTGCCTGCTGAGTTGCCAAAAACTTAACTAAACCAAGCCTCTTCTGCTGTTGTCATGCTGCAATAATCAAATCTGATTGATGAAAGGGTCTTCAAAAACCTAGTGAGGGGATGATATGTACTACATTCAGATTATATATATTTTGGGTCAATTATTCTATCTTTAGGTATAAGGACAGACAACAGGGAGGTGTAGCCCAGATACTGTTGGTCGTTGTGATACCTGGGTTGCATCCATCTGCCACATTCTGGCCTGGTTCATCACATGGATGGAGAGAGAGAGGGAAAGAAAGAGACACTTTGAGACACGTAATGCATTGTATCATAAGATGAAACGTCACATATGCATGGATGCATAAACAAATTGTTTATAATTTACAAAACCCAGAGTTTTCTCACTATGATTACAAACATATACTGTATATATGGTGCAAATACTGGCTTCATCATATAGAACATAGAAAAACAAACTATTTAGCAATTAAATACAGCCTTTAAATGATTAGTTATACCTATGTATTATTTGTTATTCCTGCTTGCCTCTTTTCATGTGATCTGTTCACTTATTTTTTATGTATACACTGCTGTCACAGAAAAATACTGTATCATCAATATTAAATTAATTAATTACACAACTTTTGTATAACTGTTTCTTTGTCTTAGTTATTGTTCTTGACTGTGAGGAAGTTTTTGTTAAAATAATACTGTTCAAGTTAAGTCATCACCGTTATTATTATTAGAATCTATGTAGTTCCCTAAGGAAACACAATAACTTGTGAAAATGTATGTGCTTTGTTCAGTGCATGATCCCATGGCAGCAGAGATGCATTAGTTAGGACAATATTGATTGATGAGCTATACTGCTCAATCTCTGTAATCTGCTGTGATCTTGAGTTGCATATGCTCCATCACAGTTTTCAAAGATTGCAGAGCTTGCTAAATCCTGTGGCTGAATCTGCTGGCTGACAGCATCTCTTCAGGTGGTCTGGACTTCATTACAGACAGGGAGTCCATCTGCAAACAGCAAAAGTCCCCTCATGCACTCACACATGGCATGTATGCCGATATGAGGCTGGAGACCGAAACACATGCACATTAGTTGAGATATGTGTCTGCAGAAAGATTATCTCTGTCTACAAGATGCATGAAAATGTTCCAATTTTCTCTTTCTCTGATTCAGGGTTCACAGCTGAAATGGAGGTGGCTGGCCTTTTGAGCTTTTTGAAAAATATGTAACAGCTGCAAGTCTACAACTGCCCATTGCTCTCTTGTTGTGGGCCTGAATAGAGGCTGCAATTAACCCAAGTGAAAAAAAAATCTCTTTACTCTAAATCATGTAAATGAGTTAGACCAAGGAATAGAGGCTTGGAGATTTCCCTCACCACACCTGGCTGTGAGTAGCCAGCCAAGGGACGTCACGTCCCTTTCGGGGGTCAGAGGTCAAGTTATTGAAGTGGAAATCAATGGCAGAATCCCCAGTGGCCTTAAGAGGACTAGAAAGAAAAGGAACATTTCAAACAAATAAATAGCAGCATTTTCAAGGTGCCCTCCCTACTTCACAGCTGTGGATTGATCTCGCCGGTTTAACCCAGAGGAGGCAGAGAATGGGCGAAGCAAGGAGAGCCTTACTCCGGCTTGCTCCCTTTTATTTAATTGCTACCTTTTCACCTTGCTGCTGACATGCTCCTTCTCTGCGTTGGTGCCAGCAGGGCTGGGACTGCAGTCTGTCCAGATTTACAGACGGCTAGTCAAGGGTAATCTACTTCACACACAGCCTAGGCTAGTCTACACTTTCATACAGTCACATCGCACAAGTCTTTGAAAAATTATTTTTTTAGGTTTGATTAATGCAGACGACTTTCTGATGAAACTAAAAAGGCAGATGGGACTTTAGTTTTACCCACACAGGAGGCCTCAAAGGAAATACATTTTAACAATCTTGACCTTGGGACAATGGGAAAATAGCAATTGTAATTAGTTTGTGTGTCATATAGCATTAAGAGCAGTGCTGTAGTTAAATTATAAACTTAATTATCAGGAGATAATAATTAAGATAATAATTTATTATTGATTTATTGATTGATTTATACTTGTTTTGTCCTTTAAATACTCTCATATTTTACTTGTTAAATGTTCATAATAAAATCTATGTCAGCCCAAAAAGAAGGCTAAACTCAGACCAAGCTTAGAGTGTAGATGGGTTTATCCTTGGCTACATGACTGATTAAGAAGTGATGTGTTAGGGAGTGATCCCACCCAACACCCCTTCTATATGCATGTGGGTACCACTTTCCCTCAGATTGTTCTTTTGAGCCAAGCTGTGATGTGTGGTGTTATCTCCCTGGGATACATGCATAGATCTGTTTAATACCAGGCCGCCAACCTTCGAGACCTCTCTTGGGAGTGACATCCCCTCTCTTGCTCCGCTTCGGACAGATAAATATCAGTGAGAACAAAGAACCTGCCTCTCATATCCGCTCTGACTCCAATGGATGCGGCATGCCCCGGCCTTTCCAAATTGGTTTTTTGTGGTAATCCATGCCCTTGGCTACAGCAAGCCCGGGCAGAGGGGGGTTTTGTGTAGATTCGTATGATTATGACTATCGGTAGCCCTAAACACTGCCTCCAGCCAAGGTGACTGACAAGCCCTCCCCTATTCGCATGAATGACAACCTCTCCCCCAACAGTGCCAACCATATTGCCACAGCAATGATAGAAAGGAGGAGGATGAAGAGGCCTAGCATTAAGGTGAGACAGCTAGTTGTTTGGTTGTGGAAGGGTACAGTTTCTATTCTTCCCAGGAAGTTTTACTCTTTTATTCTGGACTGCTATTATGTTTTCGCTACATATTCAAGTTTAGCGATGAGCTAAGCCACATTCATGGGCATTTTGAATTCCTCAATGATTGACCACTACTGACTGCTTAATAGTTTAATCAAAGCAATAGTTCAATAATTGGGATTTTTTCTTTTGCTCTCTTGGCAAGAGTTAGATGAGAGGATCAATATCAATCTGATGTTTATGTGTTAGATATGGAGCTTGAGCCAGGACACGGATAACCTAGCATTAAACAGGGAACAGCTGGCCTCTGTCCAGGCTCTTTCATCTTCAAGAAACAGTTACATTTTTTTGCATTTCTGTTAATATACAGGTTAAACATCAAAACACATTGTGTTAATAAGACAGTTTTTGTTGGTAGGCTTGCTGTTTGCTTTCACTCTTTCACACTAAAATTGACATTGGTCTTCTTATCTCATTCTCTTTAAATAGTAATGTGCTAATCAAAAAACAATACTGATAAAAAGTACTTGTGAGCTTCCTTACCTGGCAGAAAAATAATGTCTCTGAATAGCCTATTTGCATTTCTCTTTGATTACATGGTTTGGTACTACAGCTTGAGTTTGCCTGTTTTGGGTTACAGGTGAAATTCTGATCGTTTATTGGATTTGAATCCCTGAATTCAGTTGGCCCTGCAGCTGATCCTGTCACTGGTCTATGTTTCATTACAGCCAAGAAGACGGGGTCAGGCCAGCATATTGGAACAATATTGGACTGTTATTGAAACTCGGATATCATCCAGTCACATCTGCGGTGTTGTCTGATGTCATCTGATGGGGGTTCCTCCCTGACCACAGCTAGTCATGACCTTTTTTAGTTTTTGTAATTATGTTTCTACCAGGTGTCTGACCAGAGAAATTACTCCAGTGTGGCTGTCTGTAAAAGCTGCTGTGAAACTTACCTCACCCTGCCAACATGAGACATCCTACATCTGATTTGGTTAAGTAAAATTAAAGGACCCGAAGGTTGATTTTCAGCATGGCATGTTTTATAATTTGTCAGTATGACAGTAGACTAAACATCTGATGGTTAAACCTGTAAAATTAAAGGTTTCTGGTTCTCAAGAGCAAGCAAACCTACATCCATATTTTTGTCAAATGCAATTGTAACTGGTTGGGAAAGTGTTTCCAAATTTTGTATTTCAGTGTCTGGCCCTAAATGAACAAAGCCTAACAGAATAGTGTTATGAAGTGGGAGGAGCTATTTCAGGCGTCCGTGGTTCCAGAAGTAAAAAATCCCATTAGTGACAGACATGTACAGCAGAGGGTTATGTGTCTCAGCAGGGCTGTTTAGACAAGTTTAATGTACCATTAGAAGAGGATTCAGTTACAAAATGCTCCAACAGATGAAGCAACAACACACTACAAGCCTTATTTACTTTGCATCACTGTTGTCTTTGTACAAACAAGGAGACGGCAAGAACAACAAGAGCAAGACAAGAGCATTGAAATTGGACGATTCTATTGGATGAGTAGATTCAATGACAATGTCTTTTTACATCGAATGCTAATGATTTTAAAACTCTCATTTTCTACAATATCAGCACATGGCAACTTCAGCATGGTTAAGGTTAGGGAAAGATCATGGTTATGGATAATAAACTATGGTTAAGGTAGGGTTAGCTAAATCACTTCTGCAGGCTAGGGAAATATTATGGTTGCATAAAAAGAAGAACATTATTTGCATGTCTGTCACAGGACATGAACTCTGGTCTTCTGCATGAAAGTCAGATGTGCTACACACCTATCCACTAGGATCACACCCTTATTTTCTGCCATGATACATAAAGGGTCCACTACTTGATACCTCCTGCAATGGCAAGCCATCTGTTTCCAAGTTTCTTGTTCAAACCCCAGTAGTTAAAGTTAAATTTTAGAGAATTGCGAAGCCGCTGACCAAGTTGAAGTTCTTTTACATAGTTGAGTGGAGTACAAAACAATTATGTGGTTCCATTCATGCTTCCATTCTCTACTCAAAATGAGTGCAATAGGTTGTTGCCAGGTTGTCCCTCCCATGTGTAAGTGAACATTTTCATAAAGTTGAACCTTTTTAACTTACACTTACACTTTTCATTGTAATGACCCCATGGCCTTTCCCCTGGTGCCACCCTCATGACCAGTGTTGGACAGTAAGTAATGTGATAACTTTTTCCAGTAATAAGTAGTGTAAGGAATATAATTTAAATAATTACTTTGGCAGACTTTGCTGTATTACTGGTAGTTTGATGAAAGGTTGATATCAGTTTGGTCTCTGTGGACAGACTGGTACAGGTTAGCTTGGTGTAGGGGCAGGAGGTTAGTTGCCACCAAAAAGGGAGAAATGTGACTCCAGGTAACTCCAAAGTTGTCTTGCATATTGCATATTATGTCTTCTTAGTTAGCTTGCTAATGTTAGCCACTGGTAAGGCTACATTCAGGAATCAGCGGGTTTAGTTCACAGTTGGAGGCTGTGAGAAAAACTGAGATGACAGGACTTCATGCAGTCATTGTGGCTAACATTAAGTTAGCTGTTGGTCCGTAAATACCTCCAAATTGCAGACTGGCTGCTTGTTAAAGCACTTTTTAAATGACTAATATGTCATGTGTAAATGGTTATGTTTTTCAAGTAACTTGCTTTTCAGGTCACACTGCTTATGACAAAGTATGTATTTACAGCTCCACAACTGATGAGGTTTTTTAATGGTCATTAAGGATATGGCAATTTTTCAAAGCCATACATGATATAATCACCCTGCAGTACTGGTTTAAAAAAGTTAAGCTGTTCAAAATAACTTAAATTTACAATTTATTGCTTCACATATTTATACCAACATGAACAAAAGTAAAGACATTAATTAGTTTTGACTTTTGTAGTGATGGAAAATGATATACAGTGTATTGCACCAGTGCCTAGAAGAACACTTCGCTTCACTTTGGAGTTTCAGAAACTATCAGTGCAGTTCAGTGAGGCCAAACTGCAGCTCTTCAGTCAGTCGTCTATTCCCTCACCCTCCAGCCTTTTCCTCTGGTCACGATCAAGAAGCCCCCTGCAGTACCTCCCCAATCCCAATTCAGCCTCTGGTTACTCCCCAGTCCTGCCTGCAATAAGGTATGCATCTCCTGGTGCCGTAATGTTATGCTACAATATGGCAGTTGGCTGGATGAACTCCCTGTCAACCCTGTGTGTGTGTGTGTGTGTGTGTGTGTGTGCATGTGTGTGTCTACCTTGCTGCGGTGCTTTCTGGGGTGTCTGCCTGCCTTCGCCTCATCTCCGTCCCTCACTCCGAGGAGACTTTGAATTAGTCTAATTATCATCGCCTGTGTCACGGAAACATGAGGAGGAAGGTATCGTCCCCAGGAGGCCTAGATTTAACGCTGTATGTGTGTGTGCGTGTGTTTATGGTAATGTGTGTGTGCAAGTGTATCTTTTATGAATTGCCACAGCTGTGTTAGACAGCTGCTCGAGGGGCTGCATTCAGCGAGGGTGCCTCCCCTTTCGTTGCTGCTGAAAACATGCCCTCTCTTCCCATACACAAACAATTATGGGCACAGTCTATCGCACACACTCAGGGCTTCACATAATTACAGAGTTCAGCGCTTACATTTAAGAATATATGCAAATTCATTCTGATCACCCGCGAGAACAGTTTGAGAGGATGATGGCAACCGGCATTTGAGCACATTCAAGCATATGTGTGTGTGTGTTTTCTTGTTGATATTGGCTGATATTATGAAGATCATTTCATCTTTAGCCTTGGGACACAGTTCTGAAAGAAAGTGTTGACAGTGCAGTAGTATAAAATCCTCCTTCCCTTGTAGCAGTTGTATGACATTAGCTGTGGGCAATGGTGGCTGCTGTGCGTCAAACACCAGAGGAGTTGTTCTCTCCCCACTGTGATCTGTGTGCTGCAGACTCAGCAGATTGCTCTGTCATCTCATGCCCCGTGAAAAGTTCATAATGTTCACCGTTCACAATACACCAGCCGCTCACACTGGAGCCCTTATGACGGATAGAAGAGATAAATTCTTTCCTCGTGGTGGAGTTTAAAGCGCTCTCTGGCTATGGGTTGGTTTTGAAGGGGCTCGGCTGGCGGCTACATTAAAGCTCCATTTGTAGTCCGAGCGGTTTAGAAGATAGCATTAGCTGTGGGTAAGGGGCTGAAGAAAAGGGCTTTTTATGTTAACATGTGATTCAGCTATTTTAAACCAAGAAAGTACAAGTTTAACTAAATTCTGAAGTGTATTGATTTTCATTGCTTAAGTTAAACCCCATTTTATATTTATCCTTTTATTATGGCAAGAAACCTTTTATACAGGCTGCTATTGTATGTCATGTTATTTAAATGTTCCCTGATTGGTGGGAGGTGAATTCCTCCCTGCTGCCTTTCTCCACCCACAACCCATTTTGGTGCCCTAATGATTTCCTCCATTACAATAGTGAATGCTAGAGGGGAGATGTGCACCCTGCCATGATACCAATTTCCAGGTGCTGCCATGCTGTGGTGAATTACATAGCTGTGAAGCATATCTGTATGTTTTGGAAATAGACTTTAACTAGATTTTTACTCTGAGGAAATCGATTGTGGGCCGCTGGATTGTGTGGTAACTGAGCCAAATGTGTTTTCCAGGTGTAGATATTAAATCCGGATCTCTTGCTGCTGTTGAATTTGGAATTTGAAGGCTGGTATTCCTGCTTTTTCAATATTCTGTCAATTAGTTTAGAACAGATTTGTCACCAAGAAACAATTTCCTAAACTTATTAAGGACTAGTTCTATGTGCTGCCTGCATTGAAGTGTGGGGTTGTATGCGTCTCTCATACTTCTTTCATGAGCTTCCATAAAATCTCAAACATCTGGTGTATTTGTGTACCTGACAGAGGACTCCATTGTGCCCCGAGGCTGACAATGCTCTCGCACATTTTTTTTGTTTTTGTTTCAATCCACTTTTGTTCATTGGTTCTCTGGCACATTTCACAGAAGGCATATGTCTCTGTGCTTTCACTGTCAGTGCATCTTCTCTTAGTGATTTTATGCTTTGTTGTTTGCAAAGTACCACTTGTCCTTGGTGAAGATTAATTTGACAAATGTAAAGGGATGCTTGTAAAAATCCTTGCTTATAGGTTGTCTGTCCTCTGCAGAACACAAAAATAATTCAGAAGTTTACCTTTTGGTACACTGACACCTACTTCCCATCTTCTGCTCCCTTCATCTGTCTTCTGACCTGGTGTTATGTCTAAACTGAATTTGCTGTTTTTTTCTAAAGTTACTACTGAAAAGTAACTGTCTTGCACTAATCCTTAAAGTGTAATACTACTCGAATTTTTTATCAGCAAACTTTAAACATTCTGAATATTCAACAAGTCCTTATACCATACTGGCAAAAGGTCATTCATCAGTGCCTTTCAAAATGAGCCATATGCTTGTTACAAAAATGAATCATATTAAGATTTTCTGATTTGTTTGCCAGGTTTGGGCAACAAAAACTATTTGGTAAAGGTTAAAGAAGGATTGTGGTCATGATTATGGTTAGATAGGGATAATTGGGTTAATCAATAAATGGGTTAGGGGTGGGCTTGACCGTAACAGGCTGACTGTGAGGAAAAGGTAAAGTTAGGTCATTGTAAACATTTGAAAAAATGACCTACTGTCATCTTTCAGGTGAAGATGGTTTCAAAGATCAGCTAAGTGCTCAGCTGCCAATGTGTCTCAGGTGCCTGATGAGTGTCAGCCCTCCTCAAGGACCCTCCTTAACCTTCTTATACTGATATTTGACTATTCCCATTCTCTCCTTTGCTTTTTGTTTTCTTACAGCCATTTTAAGATGCACTGGGCAAACAAAACCTCACAAAAAAAAAAAAAAAATCACCCCTATCACCAGACAAGAACAATGGGTATTGGACGATTCCATAAAATCTCAGATTATATTTGATGACCCATTTTTGCATTCAACGTTTTAAATTATTTTTCTTTCTACAATATCCTTGCAGGGCAGCTGTGGTAGGGAAAGATCATGATCATGGTTAAGGTACTGTATGGTTAAGGTTACATAACTAAAACATTTGGTTTAAGTTAGAGAAACATTGTGGTTTTGAGTTTTAAAAAAGTGAACATAAATGGCAGGTCTGTGGCTAGACATTCCCGCTATAAAGCCACACTACTTCCTGCATTGGCACTGGACGCAAATCATGAGGTGAGCAATCAAAGACTCTGTCATCTAAAATAATTAAGACACTACAGTCAAGTATTTACTATTATTTGGATGTCAGATACAGTCACCAGCCATATCAGCCATATACCATCATTTTATGTTTGTCTGGAGGCCTTTACTCAAGAGTGCTTAAAGCTCAATCCTTTAAAAAAAACAAAAACAAACTAACAAACACAACAAAACAAATATCCTTGTGACACTAAGAGGATGACTTGCCCTCATTTATCAACTTATCATACCTTTATTCCACATTTGCACTACAGTAGCCCTAAAATCAATTAGTCCACATTTGGCCTGTATAAAAGTGTCAAACAGCACGTGTTGTCCACAATGTTCAAGTGATATTTGCACTGAGAAAAAACTCCTTTCTATTTGCTTTACTCACATGAGAAAAGCTTCTAGCGTGTGATGGAGGTTATACTCTGGTAGTCGAAGCTGAAAGCAGTGTGATTTGTTTTAATAAAGCAATTTTAAATCATCCAAATATCTGCCGTAGCAAATAATTTCCCCCAGATTCAGTGATCAGGAGTTATCTTTCTTCAAACAAGAAAAAACTCTGCCAGCGGGGTAATTAGGTAATTCTCATGCCTCCTTCACGTAATGCTTTCACGGTGGGAAAATTGATTTTTTGCACAGAGCTCCTATTTGCATTTAAACTCACTCTGCTAATTTCACAATATTTCAGTTAAGCAGGCTCAGTGGTGGTAATTCAGAACATCTCAGCGCAAAACTCTCAAGTTTCATGTCCGCCCCATATAGTGAACCATATAGGCTGCCAAACTACCTGATGTGTCTATATGTCTGACATTCCATTGTTCCATCACACTGTCTGCTGGTGAAAGGTGGGAGGGGAATTGGGAGAACTCAGACAGGAGGTGAGATGAGATCTGTAAGCTGCATGTCCATGTTGACTCTATACTTTCTTCCTCTGGTCTCACACTATCTATTGTTTGACTGGCAATATACTCAATTTGGTCCACTTTACTTATGTTTCACACAGACATTCACACAGACGCCACTCCCACCCACGCGCCGTCGCTGGCACACACACATACAGATGAGGCTAAGTCTCCTTTCCCTGCCTGCTCTCAAAGCCCTTGGCACTGCTTGTTTACCCTTCACTGTGACAGCTGTGTGTGTGCATGCATGTGTGTGTGTGTGTGTGTTTGTGTGTGTGTGTCGATCTGAGATATTGCGTGTCAAGTGCTCTCCAGGGCTAAACTATCATTTCTGAGTGTTATCACACCATCCTACTTCCCAGGGGCTGGCTGTCTTTCTCTCTGTCTCTCTCTCACTCTCTATAATACACACTCTCTGTCTCGCTCACACACACACACACACAGGAGGAGCTCCAGACAGTGTTAGCCCAGTGAGGCGTGCAGTCAGAGAGGAGAGAAGAGACTGGAGTAACTTGACCAGTTGGTGAGCGCACACACACTTTTTCAGACTGGAAAATCAGTCATGCAATGGTCCCATTCAGACATGCAGCGCTGCAAGACCTTTCTGACCTGCAACTACCACACACAGTACAAGGATCAACTGTCAGACCATTGAAGTCTATGGACCACTAATGTGTAGTACTCACTGCAGACATATAAATCGGAGGAAACTGAGTTCCACTACAGTTCAGAAAAGAGTTCAACTCAACAGAGTGTGTTGTTTCTTGAATTCCACATTGTAAAATGTCTTTTTTTTAAAAATTTATTTTATTTTAATTTATTTATTTTAAATTTACCCCTTCTTCTTCCCTCATTGTATATTACAATTTCCATTTTGACCAATTTCTGACACTACAGTCTTTGTCATTGCTAACTTCCTGTGTTGACATGCTGACAGGCAGTACACAGTGGCGTGAGAAGTGCATCAAAGTCCCCACAACAGTTGTTTTCCATGTAAACCTGCACACCAGCAGCGTCTTGACACGTGTCATCATGGGTTGGCGTTGTCATCACAATCAAATCACCACAATATGCCAATCTACTATTTCCCAGCGTTGATGTGCGTCAATTCAAGCAGCAATTTAATAACAATTTAATCACATTTGCTCCCCAGATTGGTACATCCCAACTACTGTACCATAAAGCTAGTTCTTCTGTCTGTATGACGCATTTTGTTGTGTCAAGTGATGAAATATCAGATGACCCAAAGCTCTGCGATGGCCCAGAGTGTACATTGCACTTGAGGGTGTAGACAGATTCATCCCCCATGGAATTGCCTGCTACTTGTTATTCACCTCTCAGTAAGGAGTTTCACAAGTCGCGTTTCAGGCCACTCTCTCAACAGCTTCCCACCAGTTGTCTGTATATCTGTATATACACCATACGCAACGCCAGAGCTGCAGAGATGGCATGTAGAGACTGCAAGATCTTAAGCTTGGATGGCTTGTGTTTTTCAGATGCTGGTGGAAATTGTTGAAATCAAAGACAACATATAGCAAGCTGAAGATAGACAATCAGCAATAATTTGATCACAGCAATTGTTGCTCTTCATCAAAAAGTGAATGAAATAATGTAAACATGATTACTTTTATGAACAGGTTTGTTTTCAGCAGTTAGCTAGACAAGGCAAACCTTCCTATTCCATATCAAAAAGTAAATGAAAGAATGTAAACACAGTTAACTATGTAATTAAAAGGCCAACCTAAATCCAGTCTGATCCTTCAGTTTCTGTGCTTTTCAATGAAGGAAAGAATCAATGGCTCTCTGGAGCTTTGTGGCCTTACCATCTGTTAGAATATCACTACATGGGATGATGGCATGGACATTGCCAGTGTTTATCAACCAGTTAACAGCAAGTATGAAGTCCATGCCAACAGGCAAAGAGGAGAAAAAGCATTACTGATTAACATGACGTTATCAGCACAACAGTCTGCCTATTGTTCCGCGGTGAGAAGGCCTAATCCTGCTCTTAGCAGTCTGGAGGAGAGATGGAGGCTTTTGTGTTTTTCTATCCTGTCGGGTTTCTGGGCTTGATGAGTTTGCCCTTTGCATGTCTGGAACTTTCCCTTTCACTGACAGTGGCTCATCTGTGGCATGCAGGTTTGGAGTGATGCGAACACACTCATGTGGACCCAGACACCCATATGAATTCACCGTCTCAACAGATAAAGTCGCGGTGAATGTGGAGCCCCTTTAGAAAGATAGTATAGCATGTTGCAGAAAACAACAAGGCATTCTGCTCAGCTTCCGACTGCCGCTGAGAAGCACAGATGCCACTGTTTGTCCAAGGGCTGTGCACGTATGTGTGTGTTTGTTTGCAACTGCTCAGGAGTGCAGCAGATGCCTCTGTTTGAGATGTCCTTGAAATGTGTCCCTGACCACCAATTAGCGCTGCCTTATTTGCCCACCTCAATGCCGCCCCAATTAGCATCAAACCAATACCTGTTACGACCTGCAATGAACCACTATGAGCCGCCACCACAGCTCTGCTCTGCCACTTAGGCATCAGGACCCCAGGTCGTCACTGTTAAATGGCTGTCACCAGGCATTTAATTATACTGCTGCTACACCTAATGTTCTTATTCATAGAAATAAAGTGCAGCTGTTTAATTTTTTTGTTGATTTCATCACATGATTGAGACAACCATGGATGGGTCTCTTTCCATTAATTTGTTAGTTCATCCATCCCACAGCATCTTACACTGCACTGATCAGATTGTGTGGAAATTCTAATAAATGATACTTCTCAGAGATTTGAAAAGTGACACTGAGCGTCCAACAGGGTAAGGCTTGGTGAGGGGTGCTGAAGTTGTAAGTCAAAAAAAGGACACACATATTGTACTCAAACTTTCATTACTGGACAGTAACATGTCAATCTCTTCTTATACTTGTTAGCAGTGGTGTAAAGATTAACAAGTACATATCTGCCAACCAGTAGAGGAGTCAGTGATACCACTATGTGTGAAATTTGTCAAAAAATATTTTTTTTCTAGTGACTCTCTCTATGCTCTTGTGTCTCTAACATTAGTGTGTGTGTGTGTGTGTCAGTGTGTGGGGACTTAAATCTGTTTATACACAGTCATATGTGGGGACTTGCCTCCCTTTTGGGGACAAAAAGCAAGTCCCCATAATGTAAATCATTAATTTTAGGGTGAAGTCCTGGTTTAAGGTTAAGGTTAGGGTAAGTCTCCAGGAAATTAATATAAGTCAATGTGATGTCCTCTGAAGTGATGGAAACATCACAGCATGTGTGTGTGCCTGCCGTGCTCCTGCTATCTAGTACTTTAAGCCATCAACTAACAAAAAATACATAGAATGCTACACTGAAAGAAATATCAGACTCCACTATGTATCACTGCCTGAAATCTTTGCACATTGCATTTGCAGCATGCCACATTATCACAAACAGCTTATATCACCACAAACCTCAGTATGTAAAATAGTGACACAGGCGCTATTGCCAACCTGAATAGTATAATCAGTAATATTAGCATTAGCAGCTAATACTACCTCACTAGCCCTGAACTCCTCCCAGTCGAAGACAGTGAAATGTACCAAAAGTAAGTATGCCTATGGAAGCCATGTATTCATGTTAAATGATGTTTTGACCTATCATTAGGCCCTGCAGTACCAGGATGTGTTGTCATAAAACAGGTGACAACATTCTCAAGCCCCTGACCTAACGTACCTTTAAACTGCTTTTAAACTCTACTCTCACCCAAGCAATGAGAAGATACTTTGCAATTTGACTCAGTCTCATATCTACACTGCACTCTATCTGCTTAGACTGAACTACGGTGGCTGGTTCCACTGGCTTGATAGGCAGCTTCATCTCAATGCCATGGCCAGCTCAGTAGTGCAGCCATCATATCTGCTTATCTTGCTCCACCAGTCTTACAAATATCCACTAGTTTTATCAGAAACTTTCCAAACCATTCTCTGACCTCATGTACCTTTTAACTGTCTTTAAATCCTACCCTCACCCAAGCACAGTGCAGGCAAGTCTATGTGTTGCTATCACTGGCAGCATGCTGCTAAAACCATCGAGTAAGCCATATAGTGATGTTGAAAACACAACATTTGGATGAAATGAAAGGTTAACGATACCTAGCTGCTTGCAGCTTGCTTGCTCACTCACTGACATGGCTTACTGGGACAATTAATGGAATAGAGCCATTGTTAATGTTATAATTTACACCTGTGCTTTTCCTGCTTTGACAAGTCAAAATGTCTGCTGTGAAAAGGGTCTGCAAGGTCTACTTAGTCCTAACAATAAAAAACTAGACTTTTAATGTCAGTAGCATACTATTGGTGCTGGCTGTGTGTGTGTGTGTGCATGATTATGTGTGTACAGGTTCCTATGGATCAGGGTCATGGACCCCCTAGCTATGGATTGTGGGCTTCCATGGACCTTGGCTGCGGGGACCCTGTGCTGCTGTGGTCCTGCTTGACACCCACGCTTGCTATTATTATTATTAGTCATATTTCTATTATCATTATCGTTGTTATTGTGCTTCTCTCTCTCTCTCTCTCTCTGTCTCCCCTCTCTCTCAACCCAACCGGTCAAGGCTGATGGCCGCCCACCCCTGGCTCTGCTCGACATTTCTTTCTGTTAAAGGGGAGTTTTTCCTTGCTGCTGTCACCAAGTGCTTGCTCATGGGGGAATGTTGCGTCTCTGTAAAATAAAGGGTAAGGTCTAGACCTGCTCTATGCCCTGAGATAACTTCTGTTCTGATTTGTCGCTATATAAATAAAATTGAATTGAATTGAATTGAATGTGCAAGTGCATGTGTGTGTATCCAGAAATCATGTTCATCACTGTTGGAGTGTTAAGTTTCTCCATTCATCCTTCTCTGTATAGGGGAATATATTTCATTCATGAACATTACCCCTTCCTTCTCTGCTGGTCAAAAGCATGCCCCAGTCACGGAATGAGTCATTTATACACACACACACACACATACACACACACACACTAGCATTGGAATGCATGCATTTTTAATCAATGAATAAATGAAAAGCAGAGAAAGTAGGGGAGAAAGTTGTAGTAAAGGACGTTGAGTGTAGAACAATGTGATCCTCCATGTGTCAGTGCGGGCCTGTGTGTGTGTGTGTGATTAAATCGCTCATTAACCCTGCCCATACATCATGTCATGATGTCGTGTTTTAGTGGCAGACAGACACACACATCTGGGCCTGTGCTTGCGTGCAGCACTCTTTAACCCAGCATCAACCCAGATTAAACTAGCTTCCATGTCGTGTCTGAGGGCAGAAACACTACACACAGTCTCACACACTCACTCACACACACACACACACACACAGACACACAATCACAGTCAGTCAAAAATGCTGCACATAGTGAATTTTAAGCTGGAGAAAATACAGAACTGGCATACTGGCGAGTGACAAAAATGAGAGAACATGTTGTGGAAAATGCTGTTCAGACTACTGACCTTTTATTAAAGCCACTACCTGTAGAATTTATCTGCGATTATAGCATCTTTCAAATGATTCTGATGGTATATGTCTGTGTTTGTAGAAAAAATGAGACAATCTTGAAGATAACTGGTGCTGTCTATTTGCTGCTTTTAGCCAATACACCTCATTGTTCTCTCGTCAGAGGTGTGGTGGGAGGTTGTACCAGGCTGCATAGCTGTCTGCCACAGTGTCTGTTTTGATTCTATCTTTGGGGGAATTTTAGGGAGATTTAAATTACTCTTTTGTTTTTGTTTATTTTAAAGTTGAATTTACGATGTGGTTTTGGTGTGAAGTTTTATTTATGATCTATGAAATAGTAGTAATTTTAATACAAAGTCTCATTACTTACTAGTTTTTTAGAGAGCTTTCACCACTTCTCATGGTCTTCATCAGCAGATGTAGCATGTAACTGCAATCATAGGATAACAGGTGGTTGCATATAGGATGGAGATTGTAACCCTGTCTCTGTTCAAGAATGGTCTCTGGCGTCAGATATAAACACTCTCCTTGATCTTTTTCCAGCTATCCACTGAATCCTTTGAACCTTTGACCCCTTCTCAGTTGATGCTCTGACTGGTTTTGATCTGGTGTTCACAGGCAGCTGATGTTTTTTGTTTCTGGTGTTCATTGGGTCTCTTGTCCAGGGTCTTTGCTGTTTCAGGTTTCACCCACCTGTTATCACGTGATTGAAGTGCCACACTTAGGTCACATGATGGAAACTGTACTATTTCCATGACAATGATGATGAAGACTGTGAGATGTGGTAGAAGCACCAGAAAAAACTACTGAGTGGACACTGAACTAAAAAAATGGTCAAATATAGTTTTAGTTTTCATTTGCTGAAAATGAGTTTTCCATATAGGGGCAGCAGCAAATAAAATGGTTACTGGAACGGTGAGTAAGCAGAGACTAACCTGGATATTAATCCAAATGTTTAACATCTGTTACCATCTGTTGTCTGGTTAATCTCTGGCAGCTGTGGTTCAGGAGGTAGAGCAGGTTGTCCACTAATCAGAAGATCGGTGGTTCGATTCCCGGCTCCTCCAGTCCGCATGTCGAAGTGTCCTTGGGTAAGATACTGAACCCTAAAGAGTGAGCGAGTGTGTATGTGCATGATTAGAAACATTTTTTCAAAACTAGTGACCAGCTGTTTAGGGAAATTACCCTACCCCTTTGTAAAATTAAACTATATATTTGTGGCCTATTTTTAAAGATACATCTTTAGAAGGAACTAACAGGTTGGGGGCTGAGTGCCACAGACAGGGTAGGGAAGTCGCAAGCAGAGACGGACTAACACATTATTGGTTTTGGGCTTTTCGTGGGATTTGTTTTCAATAAGAAAAACAAAGAATAACCCAAGGCTGATCCTTAAATACTGAAGTCAGTTGTAGTTGACAGAAAGACATGGCACATAAAGGTAAGTCAGTGTATGTCACGCCTCGGGTAAACATTGGACTCAAATGCAAAACTCGGACACCGTGTAAAAGTTCAAACAATACCTTTATTAAAAAGACAGAACAGGGTGGGGGGAAAAGGTGAGGGGCTAAGTCAGCAGGTAGGCATTGGCTGGCAACAGGCAGGCAGCAGAGCCAGGCAAACAAGGCAAAGGGAGCAGGCAAAAGGCAAGTCCAAAAACAGGCAGGAGGTCAAACCAGGCAGGCAGGGAGACACAGGCAGGCAGAGAATGAATGACTAGCTGAATAAACTGTGACAGTGTAGGCTGGTCTAGAGTGAACTGTCTGTGTCCATTTCTGCTTGACCTCAGGCCACTGTATGAGGTTTCGTACAAGGCAAAGCAGATGTTTAAGTCATAGAGTACAAGCAGGCTGCTGGCAATCAGCAATTTCATTACTAAATAACCAGTATCGGCCTTTATGTTGGTTGAACTCTAGTGTTGAGCTGTGTTGTTCGAGGAAGGCAGAAATCCTGCTGATGTTGGTCATTTTTATTTTGGGAACGATTAGTCTCTCCATTTGCATATTGGTAGCGCCTGATCTCCCTGGCACTCGTTCATTCATCCATATGCAATACATCTGGAGAGGAATAATTTTCCCTCTCTAGCTTCAGGCTGTTAGAAAAAAAAAACACAACACCTCAAGAATGGTATGCTGCTTGTGTTTAATGTATGAATTATATGCATGAAGCCTTTTTATTTTTTTACAGTTGATTTGAATTCCAAATTAAGTCTAGGATATGAAAGGAATGGGTCAACAAGGTCTGTGCTTTAAAAAAAAAGAAAGGCTTTAAAGTGTTTCTTATTGATCTCCTGGGGTTCGGTGGGTAAGAAAAGGTTAAAAAACACACATGAGCAAACTGATCATGTGATCAACAGATGACTTGATAGCCTGGCACAGTTCATTTCCTGATGAATAGGAGCTAAGTTTGAAAAGTAGCTGTAAAAAACACTATGGGTTCCTCATGCTGGCTATCCAAATACCTTTTCATATTCTGTTTAGTCACTGCAGCAACTTATATTTTCTGTCCTCCTGAAAGTTGCTTCCTCTTCTAATGATGACATTAATCCAGCTCCACCAATGATCTTGTGTCTATCATGGTTTGTATATGTGACTGCAGCCTGATCCTCTTCCATAATGTAATATAGCAGAGCTGAATATGCACAGCAGCTTATCTTTAAACAGTTTCTGTAAAACAAGAACAATGCCCTGCAGCAACACTTCCCTTAATGAAGCAGATTTGCAGCAAAACATTGGAACTTCACCAATCAATGGATGATATTGAGCTATGGACAACATAGCATGATTCAAATTAAGGTAAATGTAACAAAAGGGTGAAGTCATCCTTAAAGGAGCAATCAGTAATATTTTAGTGGCTAATCAATGCCACCAGGCATGTGCACAAATAGATCCCAGGTGGTGCTCAAGCAGCTGCCCTAGAAAAGTGCCCTTTTTGCAAGACATTTTTTTCTATTTGTTTTTCTAATATTTGTTTTTCATATTTTAGTTTTTAAATTTGACCCATGGCATCAATTCTCAATGAAAAGTGTGTTGTAATGCCCGACAGCTGCATTTGAGTTCTAATTCTGCGAGACAGCACGAGCCCCTGCCCCTCCCTCCTTGACTTCTCCTGTCACAGCCACCACAGTTAATGCACGCAAATCAAGTGCCCTGCGGAGCAGCATGATCCACGTCTCCCTGGCCTGCCTTCATTGGTGACAGCCAGGTAACGATAGTGTTTGCCCTAAGCCAGGGCATTGTTTGTCACTGTTGTGAAATTAAACCACTATTAAAATAGCTCAATACAGCCAGCCTAACTTAGGCAATAGTCCACCATTAAGCTTAACAACAAGCAAGCTAGTCTGGTGTAAAATAGTGTCGCCAATGAAAACGAGTGAACTCCGGTAGGCTAGTTAGTTCCTTTGGCAGGCAACTGAAACAAATAAATATGCATTACGTGGTTAATAGTCTAGACTTCTCAGTTTCTTCTTGATAATTTTCAGTTTTGAAAGCTGTTGACACTGGCAGTGTTGCATAGGTTCTTATCATCTTCACTAAGGTTGGAAAGACTGGCTCATGTTTTCCTTTACTATGGCAAGGATTTCTTGCAGGTCCTTTGAAGGAATGCTGGAGGTGAAGACCTTTAGCTCTGTCTCAGCTTCTTCTGCTTCTGAGTTTGGGTGCTTACCCAGTTGGCATTGAGGAGGATGCTCCTGCAAAGCAGGAGAATGATCCTGCTCCCTTCACCTCAGTACACAGAATGCACTTAGCCTAACGGTTGCAACTCAACACAGGCCTACTTTGTAGTTTGGAGGGTAGATGGTTGGTTTATTATTTTATTTATTCATAGAAGAGCCTTTTTCAATTTTGTGTAAAGATTTGTTGATTTTGAATGGTTATTTATTTTATAGACCACTAAAGCACAATGCACAATGTGGCATTGTTTTCTTTGTTGCTGCCTGTTCCTGTGATAAATGTAGAAATAGTGAATGCTATAGACCATTGTCTCTGTGTGAACTGATAATTTTGTAGAAATCAGTTGAGTATTAAACATCTGCATGAATGTATGGTCATTGAAATAAATAAATATGTAAGTAAGTAAAAGATGTGCTACTGTATGTAACTTTATTTTTTATAAATAATTATGAGAGGGGTGCCCTTTTTGTACGCTTGAGCACCTGCCCCCCAAAATGTCTGTGCACGGCCCTGAATGCCACTGACTTCATTTTTTTTGCTGCTGGGACTTCAAGCTTTCTTAAAATGCAGAGCTGGGCTGACTCTGTTTTGGTTGTGAATATTCTCCCAGGTCCCCTGAACTACTCTCTATATGCTCTACCATGGACGGATAAAGAAGAAGTGAATACCATTTTCCAAGATGGTGCCCCATTCAATCCTATGAACAGTAAGCTGCTCGCTTGGCACCTACGCCAAAAGAGTCTGTCAGGCTTCAGGCTTCAGGCTTCCGTGTTGGAGCATGTGCACTAGAGTCCTTCTACTGAGAGCATGCACAAGACTGACTTCCTGGTTGGATGCTCAAGTCTCCAGAGTCATTTTGTAGTCAGTGCAGGTTAGAGAAGCCCATTCATGCCAGGAAAACACAAAAAACATATGTAAAATTTGAAATATTTATTTTTTCTTAAATTCTTACCAAGTGTCAGAATTTTGAAAGTCAAAATTTTGACTTCTAATAATTTTGACTTGAGTATAATTTTTTTATTTTCAACATTTCATCCTTTTTGTGGGGCAAGATCGGGCTTCCATATATAGATAAGAGGTGGTAAACATGAAATCTGTGAGTAAAATCTCAGTGTAGAGTTTGATTGAAAAAATATTTGTGGGTTGTGTAGGAGAAAACATGTTTACCATTTTGTTTCCTATGACTGTCAGAAGAAATCACCATCCTGTGTTATCATATTTTAGTCCTTATGATAGTCCCTATAAATGTTCCTAAAGTAGTTTACTTTGCATGTTAATGATTTATTTTTGTGTTAAGTACTTTTTTCATTTTTTTTCAAAAAAAAAAAATCTTCTCAAAATCGGTCATTTTGTATGTAATGTATGGGAACAGAATGATAATACATCTAGCTCTATAAACTGTCAGCCCTTCTGTAAAAAATGTCAATCAATCAATGTGAGAGTGAAAGAAGATGACTTCAATCTAATGGATCAACAACCAACACAAACCACTGGTGGATAACAGTGTTTCACGCTCTAATACTGTAGTTCACACTATAATAACCATATACAGGAAGGAGGCTATTTTCTGTTATTCCCCTTAAATCACCCAAATATGTACGAGTTCATCGATGTACTGTATTGCATGGCCACGCTCTGCGTGTGTGTGTGATACACTGCTCCACTTGGCGTGCTCCTTCTCCTTACTCTCCTCTCAGAAAGCAGCAGGGGTGCTGTCACGCTGTGAACACAAAGCATTGGCAAGATCTCTGGTTAAACTGGGACATTCCACACACTGCCACGCTAGACAAACACGCAACACACACACACACACACTACATAGACATGCAGATACACATTCAAACATTCATAGACCGGTAAACTCGCGTGCAAGCTTGCACACATGTAAAGTGCTGACACAGGCACACTCCTTCACTCTGCATCAAATCGTTTGTGGCTGTTAAATTTATTGTATAAAGTTATTGTGTCTACCTGTCTCCATAAAGTCTGTGAATCAGGTTACTTAAGTATCTTCTACTTTACTTTTATTCATATTTAACATGTATGTCTGTAATATATTGTGTGTATTTTTATATTGTGTGTGTGTCTGTACTGCTTTCTGTTTTCAGTGCTTGCACGCATGAAAAATCTTTTATCAGTTGTGGCAACATGTCCTGCTTTTATTTAAGCCTTTTATTAGATTCCAGCTCTTCACTGCCTCCGTCTCCTCCTGTCTGCACTCAGCCGAACATCTTATGTTGTCAGATCTTACATCTAGTCTCACATTTCTTTTTTAAATTAGTGTGAAAGTAAAATAATATAAAAATTGTGTAAATCAAACATTATTTTGTAAATTTGTGTGAAATAAAAAAATAAATCAATTTTTCAATCTGTCATAATCAAAAGTAGAACTATAGGAGAAAAAAAAGAAAGAGTACCTAATAGGAGATTAACCACTACTGACTACTTAATGCAGAAATTTAAATATCACTTAAATTCTACAAACAAAACACAAAAAGCTTGTTAAGGCTTGATTAGACTGGACATTCAAGTCTGAATTTTAGTGTTTTACCTTTATTTTTTGACTTGACTTGATTTATTTTATATTAATTTCGAGCAGCTTGAATATATTGGAGACTTGAATTTGTGAAACCTAACAAAAATAAATCAAGTTGTTTAAATGGCACAAGTTAATATAACACATAAAACATATATTCAGATGCAGTCTAGTCAGTTTTATTAATTTACAGCATTAAGTATTGAGGAGATATTAAATGTTGAAATTATATATTCAGCGTATGTAAGATTCAAATCCTTATTGCATTCCTTTGATGCCATATAGACAACCTGCAGAAAAATAAATACATTTTTTAAAAATGACAAAAGCCTAATGAACCATTAATAAAGGCCTTACAGCCAAGGATGTTGTGACGAAAGACGTTTTAAAGACAGCTCCTCAGTGTGACCAAAGCCACTTTCAAACTGTCGGACAGTCAGGTAGAAGCAGTTGAACCTATGTTATTTTATTAAACAGAACTATTCTTATGAATTAATTTCTAATAAAGACAATTTCACCTTCGAGTGAGCATAAAAACTTTTATGATACTGTGGAAATTAAATGGTCTCGAGAAAATAGAAGGAAACCCATCGCCTGAATGCGCTGTGACTCGGCTACACTACATTACAAATCAGCTTGTTTTCCTCCCTCCCGGTGCTAAATATGAAACATGCCATTCAATTCAGTTCTGACCTAAAAATCCTCATAAACTCATCTTCTTATTCATCAGCCTCGTGCATTGTTGCTGAGATCTGGCATTTTGCATTTGCATTCATTTCTTCTCTGAACTCTCCCTCTATCCTCTCCTCACCCTTCCTGTTTTTTCCCCCCACTCGAAAGAGTTAGTTTAGTCAGGGCGACATGCCTTTGGCACCGCTTGAAAATCAGGTTTCCCATTAAGCCCTGGAAAGTTGAATCTGGGGGCAGGGTGTGTGTGTATGTGTGTATGTGTATGTATGTGTGTAGTGGTAGACTTTGTATTCTGGAGGTTCTTGGCAGAGAGAGAACCAGTTTAGCGCCAGTAGCCTTTGAGCTGCTGTTTAACGTACTGCTGCTGGTCAAACATGAACTACTCATGTCTAGTAGAATTCAATGTATAACATGAGACTAAACATGCAATCTTTGCTGTTTTTGTCTTTGTATGATCACGTTTGGCAAAAATGGCCATAACAAAGTGAAAAAGTGTATCATCAGGAACATAAAAGTGATCGCTGGAATATGAAAACGCACACTCTTTCCATATTACATTCATCATGTGTTATCTGTAGCTGTAATAATGCTGAGTCAACATCATTTAGAAGGTAAATTCAGGCAAAGTAGCTCTTTATCTTCACACAGAAGGTGTGGGTGTTCAGATTTAACATTTCACCCTCTAGCAGTTCGAACCGATAAATGCTGTTATCAGTTGCTCCACGTCCAGGTTTTTAAATCTCTGCCGAGTTAAAATGACTGCAAGCAATGGCAGTCGTAGATGGCACATTGTGAAATGACAGACAAGAGCAAGTCGTCTTCTCAATCCATCTCCCAGCTTTTCATTGCAATATTACATCCCGGTTTAGTGCATCGATTTTTGTTGCAGCTTAATCTTTCGGCCAGGTTGTGCCAACTCTTCGTGTTTTTGAGGTGTTCTTTGCTCCTTGTGTGCTTTCTACAATCCCCAAAGCAATCCCCTGTAACCTTTCCCCAAAATGCAAAAGAAAGGTTACATGATTGCAACTCTCTGGGTGTTAATATACTTCCCACCTCGATACAGTGCCACTGTTGGCCGGACAGTTTTGCTGTTCTTTTAGCAAAACAACTTTGAAAGTCACCTCTTGTCTTTTTTTTTCTCTCTCTTATTTTCCTTCCGTTGGCTTTGGGCATCTGAACTTCTCATCACACTAAGCGTGCTGTCAAGTTGGATTAGTCCATGAAGTTAAACTTGTGGGTATTTTTTATTACAGGAAAGGCACTCTAGGCTTACGTCTGACAAATAAACCTTGCTGAGTTGCAAGTTCAAAGTTTATCCATTTATTTTCCGCAGGCCGTTTCGCCCCACGATTATTTCTCCTGAGTCTAAAGTTTTTCTGCTGCGGCTTAACGATACACGTGTGGCATCATCAATGGCAAGGCAACAGAGAAAGAAGGCAAGGCAACAGAGAAAGAAGGCCAAGGAAAGAGTGGGGTGACTGGAAGGTCGGCTCCTGCCTCTGCCTTGACGGGGGGACTTTTCTATGAGGAGGAAAAAGAGAATAAGCAGGGAAAAAAAGCAATAACAACAAGGGAGCAGTTGTTTAACAAAATTAAGGCGATCTTGTGAACTTGCAGGGCCCATGGCCCTTTTTGAGTTAGTGCTGGGAAAGTTATGCAATTAGATGTATCAAGTTTTTGAGCTTTGGGGGGTTTTGGGGTCATATGCTAGGCAAACGCTGTACAATTCTTTAATCTTGTATCTTTTGTGAACTCATAGTACATGTTTTAATCACTCTTTCTGTATGGACAATTTGGCATTCTATTTGATTAGTTTTACATAAACACAGAATCCCTGACTGGTTTTTTGTCCATTGCCAATTGCAATAAATGTTATCCTTTAAACTGAAAGCATGAACAAAACTAAAGCTTGATTTATACTTCTGCTTTAGGGGGCGATGCTCTATCTAAAACAGTTTTGTGGACAGACTCCAAAGCAATGCCACGGGCTACACTGTAGCTGACTGGCTTCTCCTCTGAGTTGTAACTACATGTCGGGGCTAAAGTGGCTGCAAAGATACCATTTGGAAAACCACTACTGGCTCTTTGTGTTTTCTCCTACAAGTTTCTGATGTTGGTACTGTAGAGATTGATCAGAGTGAATACAACATGAAGCATGTTGAGCTCAGTTTTCTTCTCCTTTTCAGTAACTCACATCTAGCAAAGCCAATGATCACTGCGACCCTGCTCTCTTCTCTATTGTATGAATCAATGAGCGCAAACACAGCACTGCTTGATTCAAAAGATTTAACATGAAAGAAAGACAACAAACAAAAAAACAGGCTTACAGGTCAGTAGCAGGAAGGCAGTCCAAAACAGGCAAACAAGTCCAGAGGGCAAGGCAGGCAGGTCAAAAACAGGCAATAGGTCAAAACCACAGGTGGCAGGTAAATAGGCAGAAACCACAGAAAGAGGAAAACAAGTGTTCAACATAACTTCATTGATGATCTGGCAGGGAACGGTGTATAAGCAACTGGGACTGATGAGATAATGAGTAGCAGGTGAAGATAACTGAGGTGTGACAACAGGTGAGCAGGTGGGTGTGAGAACCAGGCAAGAAAGTCTGGTGGACAGGTGGAGATTGGCAAAACCAAGGGAAGAGAGAGCGGGGCAGGGACGGAGGCAGAATGGGCAAAGGAAACGATATAAACACAACCAAGGCAGGAATTATGACAAAGCTGTAGCTGGTATAAATCCAGTTTAAAAGTCTAAAGCCATGCTAGCGGCTCTGTGAGGCTGTGTTTAGGGACAGCAGTGCTCATAGTGATAATGTTAACATACTGATGTTTAGCAGATAATGTTTACCATGTTCACCAACTTAGTTCAGTGTGTTAGCATGCTAACATTTTCTAATTAGTACTAAATACAAAGTACAGCTGAGGCTGATGGGAATGTCATTAGTTTTGCAAATATTTAGTCACAAACCAAAGTAAAGGACAAAGTAAAATTTTAACCCAATGATGGCGCTAGATAAAAAGTTAAGGTATGGCCAAAGTTATTACAATTTGTCCTGAGTACAACATGAATGTCTGAACCAAATTTCATGGATATCCATCCTGAGACATCTCACTTACAACCACAAAAGCCAACCTTATGTTCACACTAGATGAAGAGTCAAGGGATCACCAAAGTCATTAGGATTCATCCTTCGGGCACCATGGATATCCACAAAATCTCATATCAATCCAAAAGTTGTCAAGACATTTCATTCTGGATCAAAGTGATGGACAGACAGACCAATATTATCCTTCCAGAGAATCGCTGAGTGGCTAAAAAGGAAGAAATGGACCTGCAGATGGCTGACAAGATGCACACATTATGATTTGTCAGTTTTACATTGAAGTTCAGTTTTATTTATATCAAGCGCAGTCTCAGTCAAGACTACAGTTAGCTACAGCATGCTACGACATCTAATTGTCCAACAACCAGATCGTTGGTTGTTCAATCAATCAAATGTCTCAACCTTCCTCAAACTGAACATCAAATGGCAGCTAGTCTGGCTCCATTCTAAAATTAGAAGGGGTTAAAATCTGGTTTAATCCCAACATTCTGTCGAGGTTTAGCTGTTGTGTACCTTTTAGGCCACAAGAGGGCAAGGTACGCTAACAGGTTGTGCTGGTGTATGGAGCTAAAGGTAAGAGCTTTTATTAATGTCAGACAAGGCTGTGGATTAAAGGAAGCAGTGCAGACACACTGCTTGAAAAAGAACTCAAAAGGAAACATTTTGTTTGCTCAAACTCCACCAGACCTTCCACTGTACCCAAGCTCCCATCTCCCCTTCAGTTTTCCCTCCATTTCCTGTTATCTCTGCTGAACTTTTTCTATCCTTCCTCTTTCTGTGTGACTCCTATCTCCTCACCTCCAACCACATTCATCTCCTTCCCCCTTCTCTGATTCAGCACTGTCCCCTTGGCTGTGTCGCAGGAAGACGAGTTTATTATCATCATTATCACCATGTTAATTCCAGAGCCTTATCTTCCTAAATAAAGTGTGTGGTTTTGTCTCTTTGTGCTGACATCCCCAGGCTGCATTTGAATGTAGCTTATTTCTATCTTGCTCCACTTAGCATTGAAGTGAACCAGTTTTTGGGGACTAGCACTATAGCGTAGCTTGCATCAGCTCTGTGCAAGCTAATAGGGGTATCAGCAGTTGCCTGCATCGGAGAACATCAAAGCGAGCAATTCCCTCTGAACACAGAATCCGAGTGCACACAGCGGGCACGCATGCTGAAACACACACTTTGGCATGCACATACACACACGTACAGACGGGTGCATACAGCGGGCATGAGGGAAGGGGTAGCTTCTTGTTTTCACACAGCATTTCCATATATGTTAATAGCATTCTTGTTATTGTGCAGAAACAGCCGGTGGTGTGATGAAGTGATGAGCTGTCCTGGCTGCAGGGAAGAGGACAGACAGGGTTAGAAAACCGCACAGACTGTGAAAAGTTGTTGTTTTTTCAGACATTGATTTTGCTCCAAAACACACAGACTGTACACACACACACACACACACATACACACACACACATACACACACATACACAATTGATTTTCCGCCATTGTCAGTGTTAGTGCTGATATGAATGATGTGTTTGATGTGGAGCACGTTGAGGCGAATCATTGATGTGTCTGCTAACACCACATGATTACCCTGTGAACAGCTTCATTTGATGCCGCTTCTGAAAAACCTGCATGGGAACTGGGTCATGAAATTTCAGACGTTCAAACAATCATACTCCAAAGCTAGATGAATGGGGTTTGTTTGGAACAAGCACAGCTTTTGACCGGCTAACTGATGTACTATCATGTGTGACTGGAGCAATCGCTGCTCCTTTATCTGCACTCTGCTGTGACAAACAAAACACATTAGGCCTATCAAAGTACTGTAATCGTGTTTGGTGAAGGCGCTTTTTTTTCTCCATTTGTTGTATAATTTGATTTGCTCGGTGAGTGGCCACAGAGTGGTGCTCATTATCATCTGAATAATTCATAATGAATTATGTTTGTAATTTATGCCTGGCTATCAGATCTCTTTGATTTCATGGAACAAATGTAGTGAACAGATATAGGTTAATTTCTTTTAAACATATATTTTTCTACGAGCAGTGGCCCTGTCTCATCATTATTTCTACAGAAATAATTTAAATAAAGGTTGGCCTAAAGATGGCCAAAGCTTGGTCAGTAGCTGTTGGACTTTGTTTGAGTTTTTAAAGGGCAGAATTTTTAGGCACAGCAGACATTTGGAGCGTCCAATCTCTTTTCCGTCTCTGCTTTTTGCTCACCATACCACCACACCATCCAACACATCCTCATAATTAAACTACAACAACCTATAGTTATGTTTACACCATCTACCGACCGCAGTAATGCAGTCCAGAATGACCCATAGGAGCATAATATGCTGCTCTCCAAAACCGTTACAAATTAAAAATTATGGTGTGACAACACTGTGGTTAAGGTCCGGTTAAGTTTAGGCACAAAAAACACTTGGTTAGGGTTAGGGAGAGATCACGGTTTGTGTTAAAGTGATCACTTGAAATGTGGTTTATACTTACTTATAAGTTACACAACTTTCTTCGTCATGGCAACAGTAAACACCACAATGTTACAGTTTTTAAAAAAATGTCCTGACTCCTGGTTGGAAACATGAAATGAACAGCGGTCTCCTGCAGCAAAGTCCACTTTTTGCCATCTATCTATCTAGCCATCCACCCAACCCACCTCCTCCATAACAAGGCAAAAATCATCTTATTAAGTCACCTTATATTGACATCATCTGAACTGCATCACTTCCCTGGGTTATAATTACTATGGCTGCTAGGTGGCGTAAACATTAACTATAGGTTGTTTTTTGCCGGCCTGAATTTTAGACCTACACTGTCATTTTTCTTGTGAGGATGTGCTGCCTTTGTCAGGCTGTGATCTCCCAGCCCATTATCCTATTTATTTTATTCTTATTGGGCAATTTTGCATTGTACTGTACGATTTACATTCAATGCTAGTATCAGTCGTACAGGAAGTAGTGTGCTCCTTATGTAACAAGGTAGAATGTATGGTGAAGTTGAGGTGGTGAATGGGCCTGACCTTAATGCAGGTGCAGTTTGTGTCCCTTTACAGAGCAACATTATCATTATCTTTCCTTAACCTTAACCATAATGTAGTTGCAAAAACTGATAGATAAAAGTATAATTTGATTATATTAAATACATTTTGTCAGCACTGAATGTAAAAAAAAACACTGTAATTGAATGTAATTGTGAAATTGTGAAAAGTGTGAAATAACTGAGTTTAACCTACAGGTCTGATGTTTTGGTTCTCTGTTCAGCTCACTCCAACTTGGTTGGAATCAGCAAGTGAAAGAGGATCTTGCGGAATTGCTCACAAGTGACTGACAGGTTGACAGATAGCGACTCAATTCAAAAGCTGAATGTGAAAACCCCGTTGATCTGCATATGTTTAAATCCCAACCAATAACTATAAGCTTTGGATAATAAATAACACCAGATGCAGTGGCAGACATGACTTTCCTTGCATCTATATAGGGTCTTTCTAGTGTATTTGGAAGACCTTTTTAGTGGAATGGCTGCTCTAGTTGAAGTACTTGACGCATCTGATCAAGATGTCATCCAGATGTCTCCTTGTGAAGGTATTACAGGCTGACTGGGAGGAGAGCCAGAACAAGCTGGAGGGATCAGACTTTCCAGCTGACTCCAGAACACCTTGAGAACCCTCAGGAGGAGCTGGAGGCAGTGGCTGTGGACACATGTGGCCTACACTGATTAGTCTGCTGCTACTGAGACCTGGAAAAATGGATGGATGGATGAACAGAAACAAATCTAACAAGCTAATATCTTCATAATCAACAGGCAGCAGCATGGTCGTAAGAACCAGTTCTGAGATAGAAAATGTAATTAAAACGTAGGAGAGTAAAAGTAGTGGTTTGGTCCCTCTGACTGATATATTATTATATATGACATCATTAGATTATTAATACTGCAGCATGCTACTGTTGTAGCGGCTGGAGGTGGAGCTAGTTTCAACTATTTTTTACAGTTAGACCATAAAATGTCAGCAGGTGTCCTGACTCCTTGCAAAAAACAGAAAGGTTGTTTTCCTTTTCCACTGCAGCAACTAAACTGTTTCACTAATAGTTTTGGGTTAGGGTTTGAGTTAAGGTTTTATCTGCTGTACCGAACCATGAATTTTGTGTACCATTACATCCCTACTGTCCATTACTTTCTAATATTTCAAATACGTTTCATTTTCCAGAATCTATGATTATGCAAATATATTCAAGTGTTAGGGACTCTTCTCTTAATGTGAGTAAGTGTGCAGATAGCACGACCAGTGCAACTAGGCCAAGAAGGTACAGCACAACCGAACTTCTGAACATTATCAACAACTCGCCCGCCTCACTTCCACTAAAGCTTAGAGCAGCGCTCAGCAGACTGCAGCTCCTGAGGACATAATGCCCTGCGGGAGCAGATGGGCGTAGCAGACTACAACAGCTCAGAGGCAAGAGGAAGCGGTGTGCACGGAAGCAGAAGACGGGTTGGCAGGCCGGACCGTTAGCCAAGCTAAAAGCTAACGTGACAGCCATTCCATTGCTCTTTCTGGTCAACGTTCTCTCACTGGATAACAAAATGGATCTGATCCAGCTGAGACTGAGTGTTCATCGGGAGATGAGGAACTGATTTTCTCCTGACGTAAACTTGGCTAAACAGCAATATTCCGGACTTCCAGGCTTTTCAACTTGACAGGTTGCTACTCTTCCTTGCAGATTGTAATCAGCTGTCGGGGAAAACCTGAGGAAGTAGACTCTGTATATAATTATCTTTAATTAGAAATGATTGGTTCCTTAGATTTGTGACGTATGAAATCATGCCTGACTGAATCTGTGTTTTTGAGACTGTCCTTGGTACATTGGAGTTTCAAAGTGGAAATGATAAAGCATGTCTTGTAGCATATGAAAAACACCACATGGACATGTTGATAAGGTTAAAAACTTGATTTTCATTGGAGGGAATCTTTAAAAAAATGATTTAGAAATTGGGTTAATATCTCTGGGACTGTCAAGAGTTTAGACTCTGTGTGAGATTCTCTTTCTTCTGGTTTGATTATCCACATCGACTGGTGTGCATCAAAGCTCAATTTAAGGCTGATACGGTTAAAGCAAGTTAAAAACTGAACATAATATAAACAAAATAATAAGAGCAGGATAGATAGATGGATTATTCACTATGACAACAAGAGTCAAACAAGTCTGACATGTGTGTGACAATCCTGATGTCAATTTAATGACTTCATGATTAGAGGTGGCCAGTAATTGAACTTGTATTTCAGCCTGCCAGGCAAATGTGGTGTTTGAAATACTGTCCAGCAGCTGATTAAAATCTTTATGTCAATATAATGACTTAATGCGATTCATTCTGAACAAACACATGAATAATTGCAGCTTTAAATCTGTTACCATGTGGCAAACATTTACACAGTGATTATTATTCATTCGTCTGCATACATACGTTATTTGGTAAACACTTAGGCTGACACTTAGAGACACAATGGTGTACAAAGCTGATTTTCAGTGTGGGGGAAAGCTGTTGTGGCTGTGAACAACAGATTTAACAGATTCTTTTATCTTTTTGGAAATAACACCATCACCCGACAGCATCTACACCCACAACACAGTAACAGAATCCAAAGGACTCAGCGCTATGGTGATTCTTAAGTTCACGTATATTTCATTTTAATTTATTTATTCATTTATACGTATTTTGTCAGCCTCTGTGTATCTCATGAATAATATATGTCTTATTTACAGAGCAGCACCATTAAGTTATGAATATATGCACAATATAATAGTGTTTGTGCAAAATGATGCATAGAAAACATATTTTCAGGTCCACAGTCTGCTGTGACTGAGAACTCAGTTTCTCCTGTTATGTGGTGGAAGTTACACCAAATAAACTGGCTCCAGATATTATTATTGTCATTGATTTTGTCTGTTTTTTATTTTTCTTTCTATTGATACTTTTTTGTCTGTAATTCCTCACATTTATAACATAGTAACACTGATGCACCTTTTTGTACTGTTTGTACAGAGAGAGAGCAGTGGTGGTCCAGCGAGCCAGAGAGTGAATGAAGAGAGCGAGCGGCGAGCAGCGCAAAGCAGTGAATGAGAGTAATAAAACGCTATTTTCTCCACACTACAGCACAGCCCTGCAGGAAGGTGCCACATTGCCGGATTTTGTGTGAATGCAGAGCTTCATCCTGTCCGCTGTGGCCTCTCTGCTCTGGGATTACTGGTACTTTTGTATCAGTCTATACATTGTTCTTTTAGGAAAATCCTGCATAGTATGCCTTTAATATAGAAAGATCCATTTTGATTCATGTGTTGCACCATTTGTCCTTTGCATCGGCTTCATTTGAACGGTTGTTAGAGACCTGAAGATGTCAAATTTATGCAGTATTTCACAAGCAAAAAGCAACATTTAGAGAAAAGTCAGTAAAAAATGAACCTTTCGGGTTTATTAAAAAATAATTAAAAATTATAGTCACTGAACTGCAGTTGAAGTAAAGGTTACATTTAACCCAGATGTTTAAAAACTTAAAATTTTTCAACAAAATTCAGCCCACTTTTAATCTAAACACCTAGATGTCAAATGACCAAAACCATGGTTACTGGGATTAGTAATAATACTAGTGGTGGCAATATTAGTGATAGATGAAGGCTACTATTTGTTTGTCTCTCCCAAAATATTTGAAGAAGTTCTTTTATTCCTTTATTAGATAGCTGACATTAGAGAGATTGCAGGAGAGTGATGGGGAATGACATGTAACAAAGGTCCATGGCTGGACACAGACTGGGGACAGTGTGGTTCACAGAGCCTCAAACCTCTGAGCCACCAGGTTGTCCCATCAAAAATGTCTTCATGTTGACATTTCACTTCATTTTACAAACTGCTTGATATACAGTAAATGAAACTGCCTGTGTATGAATGTGTAGGATGCTGCCAAAAAGGAACATACAGGCTGAGTCAATATATATAAATATAAATACCTACCTCATCCAATTTATCAGACTTCCAATCAGCCCGAGTTGTCACTTTCACTTGTTAGTGTGAGAAACACTGCAGTAATTGGTAAGTAATGGTTATTGTAAATCCACATTTACACATATGGAGCAGGTCAGTAATGAGATTTCTCCTCTAATCCTGACCTTATTTTGGAACCATGGAATATGTATTTCAAATGTATTTTAGTGATACAAGACACTGCTTCCTGTTGTGTGTGTGTGTGTGTGTGTGTGTTATGGAGCATTTACACAGACAGTGCAGTGAGAGGACAGGCTCTCTGGTGAGAGCATGCTGTTTTTCCTTACAACGTGAATGTGACTGAATTTTACAACCATCTAATTTAGACTTCTAGAGGCTATTTGGTATTAGTTTCTGTTTCAATCTGTGCTTGAACTAAATAATTGTGAATGCAAGGTTGTACTGCTACATGTAACAGTCCTTCCTTTCATCCCGTTCCGCTCTGCTGTCACAGCGATACTTTCTCTGTCTGAAGTCTTTGTCAGGCACTTGCTCTCATATAAAGAGCCGATTAGTCATCCCGGTTATACATGACCAAAAATCTGCTTTCTCCAGGAGAAATGCAGCTGAGGTAATATTGTTCTCTAATAATCTACTCTGATTATGGAAACCGGGTTTCTCATTTACATGAGACCAAAGAAATCTGCAGAAAGTAAGCTAAATGCATGTAAACACACTGACTGTTAATTTAATCCAAACCTGACCCCTGATCAGGTGCTTTTGTTGCTGGGAGGAGCTCTCTGGCACTTTTGCAAAAGTCATTTGTTTTCTGGATATTTTTCAACCAGTCATTAGTTTACAGCACAAAATACAATGCTTCTGTGTTACTGCTCTTTTTGAGAAGGCAGGATGGCCTCACAGTGAACTGAGGGTTTAGGCTTATTCAACAGAGTTTCCCTCTCGTCTTATAGCATATTAATCACATTTTGTGTAGAACAGTGACAGGTCAATCCAATAAAATCCAGTTGGTAATAAATTTCCTCACCTTTTTCCCCATTCTGTCAAACAAAAGTGGTTGGAAATAATTTATTTCTTAGATATTTTGTGTTTTGTTTAGCGAAAAAGTCCCCATACAGCAGTATAAAAATAATAAAGAACAAAACTAAAACTACCTATATAGCGCCAGGCAGAGTGAACTGACAAGGCAATCCCTAGTGACTGCTTCTTGTTCAGCCTTCACCGATTGTTTATTTGATGAAATATAGTGGTGGAATTACAACGCTGTAAGCTATACACATGCATTGTTCCAAGGTTGTTCACAAAGACTTCATTATGACTGTGCAGAGATTTACACAGATTTGAAAGCTTGTTAATGAATTTTTATTCTTGCTTCTTTACGATAGAAACAAACTTGACAATTAGTGCGCGAGTGTTTAAATCCATCTGCATTGTCTGCCACTGCCTCATGTTGTGGACCTGCTGTGAGGCGATAAGAAACAGCGAAAACACTCTTGTCGTGATCGGCTTTGCGCTCCATACGCAGTCAACCACGGGACATCAGGGGGACATGAGGACACAGAGACAGCTGAAGCTCGGAGGGTTCCTGATTGCAGATACGAAGTGCTATCACCGCCTCTCTCAGAGAAGTCAATCAGGGGACAGTGTAGATGGTCGTCAGCGATGAGGGGGACTTGGCATCATCATGGGGACGGGGCTGCGGCTGATAATTGGGCGTGGGACTCGGTGGCAACAAAGCAACACGGCCTTAGTAATGAGATTAATGATGTTGTGTTAGGTCTTGTTTCACCAAGGAGAGGATTATCTCCTAAAAGCCCTCCTAAGGTGAAGGAAAGGACAATTACTCAGACACAGATTCATCAGACCCATTCCCTATTCAAGCTGAGCTCAAAATGATGTTTCAGAGCTGGGTCAGGGCTCATTCCCACAGAAGAAAAAAGCAATTTACTCAAAAACTCAGCAACGAGCATTAAGGAAGTCAAAGTCAATTGTTTTCAACCTGAGTCTTGCAGAGTGAGCATTATGCCACTACAAAGCTCAGATCGACTCCTGATCAAACACCTCAGGGTGAATATATATATATGCTTGTTGTATGTGACCAACCAGAGCTAGTAATCATGGTTTTCTTTGTCAAAGATGAGTCCTAGATGAATTTTCTTGAGCTCTGCCCTCTCTGAACACAGGGAAAATATTCATTACAAATGATCTTTGGACCGTGTGAGGTGATTTCTTCATCAGGACAGAGCCATAGAAAATACTATGCAGGGAGGTTGAGTGCATCAGGATGTGAATGCAGTTTATTTAAGGCACCCAACTTGTTTTTTTTTTGGTAAACAGACATTATTTTTTCACCATAGGGAGCCAAAGTTCTGCCATCTTTTTAAGCTAGATTCTGCTTCACTTATCTCATTGAGACAATGTATTTTTTAATTGAGGGGTTTCCATTAGCCTGTCTAAAAGGCTGAAACATGTTTTCTCTCCAGATATTCTAAGCTAAATGATCATTCTAACTAAAATTTGCATTCCATGCATAATAAGACTTTTTTTGGCTCCTTATCCATAGAGGAACTCCACAAAAAGCTAAATAAAACACACAATTGTCCACTTACTCATCTAGTCGACACAGAGCAACATGGGTATTTATTTTAGCATTCATTCGGGGTGGTGTTTCTGTCCACCTGACAAATGTCTGTTTAATATTAACTCTCCTTTTAGCTTAGTCTGCAACTCCTGAGAAAAACATGTAGCTTGTTGTAGCTGCTATATGTTTGGCTTTCTTTAGTTAACTGCTACCATTTGGTGCTGAGCTGGTAGTGTAGAGTGGGTTTATCAGGACATTTAGGGGGTCTTTTTGAGCTGCCCACTGCATAGAAACATGGTTGATCAGAGTGGGATTTGCAGACCTGAAACCAAAACAATGAGCTACCGTATTGGCCCAAATATGAGACGATATTTTTCTTGATAATTATGTGTTCACAGTATCATTTTTTGACTAGAGAGTGTTACATCATGGGTTGTCTATAGGTTGTTTGTAGCCTTAATGTTGCTAGGGTAGTGGCTGCTTAATAAGCCCACTTTCATCTACTGTATTGGAGTTTTTGACAGCTTGTGTGTTGCTGCCTTGGAGGAAATAAATTCCTGCTTCTCCTGACATATTAGGGCTGTATTCAGACCAGGCGGTGCAGTGAAAACGCCAGCCCTTCCATTCATTTGAATTGGGGTAGTGCATTTAGGCTGGGGGGGGCTGCCCCCTGCGGCAAGAAAGTTTATCCAGACTCAACTTTTGGAAAAAGCGCAACCCAACTGGTTTGGTTTGAAAATGGCCTAATACTGCATAAACAGGCCAGGAACAGAATCGTTTGTCAGGCAGCAAAAACATACTGGTGTCACAGAATGTCATGGTGAGGAGCTCAGACAGACAGAAACATAAGCCTGACAGGAGAGAGTGTGAGTATGTGACCACAAATGTGGGATTTACGTTCTGCTTTAATGGAAGTATTTCATGTTTCACTTTTATAAGAGAAAAAGGCTTCAAAGATGAGGACTCTCTGTGAGTATCTCGGGGAAACCTTCCCAGCAGGTTTAGCCTCAAGGTGTTTCGTATCTTCAAAAAGACTAAGAAAGAATAGAAGGTGGATCATCTTATATTTTCGTGCCCATAATACATGCTGAGGGAACTGCACGGTTGGATGATAATTCTCTGTTCTCTGTGGGTTTGTCACTCGAGCTGCACTTTTCACATTATGTGTAGTTATGTGATCCACTGTTAACATAAAATTTTTGATTATTGGGACTTTAAATCAACATAAAACAACATTTTTATTTGCATTCAACAACTACAGCTCCCATGAGGTTTAGAGTGTTCAAGAACCGAAAGCTAGTGAAACTGAAGTGTGGTGGGATTTTGGCTCCCTATTGTATTATAAATAGGCGTAAAATCACTGTTGCAGTCACACACAGACAAACGTTCCTTTATTGTGTATTTATGGACAGTTTGCACATTTATGATTTATCATTAGCAATAAGGATGATTCATCAACTGTAATAAAACCTCTCAGATTTGTATTATTTGGAAAACAAATGAGCATGAATAAATAATAAAATGTGAATAAATCCGGTTGTTGTTTTTTTTGTCTTCCTTCCAGTGACTGAACTTGCTGTATACATTATAAATCAATTCATCTAGCAAAAACATATCCTAACTTTATAAAATATGGGTTTTTCAGTTCAAGTCCAGTGTCTTCAAAAGCATCCTAAAGAAAAAAAGAAATAGTTTGAAACCTGTAGTGAAATGCCACTATAATACATATTCAAGAAATATCATGAGGTTCTTCTCTAATAAAAACTGACATCAACCATCGAGAGGAAAACCTACCAAGGTGAACAAGAAAAGACATTCTCCTGATGGCACGGAGGGGGATAAATTAGGGCTGATTATTTTTTTTGAGAGCATTTAGATATAAACATTCTACTTACATGTTCATCGTCACCTTTTCATCAACACTGAGGCAAACAGTGTAATCACATTTAATCAGAAGTAACACTTTATTTTACAGTCTGCGTAGCTTATGTGTACTATAGTCCCAGCATTCACAATAAAAATGTGTTTGGATATGTCCTCAGAATTATTGCACTGAATTGTATTAGTGTTGATGTTGATCCCAAAAGTGAGATCCAATGAATTAAACAACTTCTGTACCATTTTGTTCATAAATGCCAAGAGAATAAGAGGGCTTTCAGATGCAACACACCCCTCCCAGCAAAATATTATTCAGAAGATGTTGAAATTTGGGTATATTGGACGATCCACCCTAATATATGTCTAATTTTGGTTGAAAGCTAAAAAGATGCACAATACATTAATATTGGATTAGTATTTAGGGATTTTAAGGATTAATATTTAAGGGATTATTTAAGGAAATATAAAAATGTTGTCGAAATTTGCCCAGGTTTGGCATATAGGCTAAAATCAGGCTCCACTTAAGGATAATTTTGTTTTTTGGGCTTAATGATGACTAGTGCTGTGTCTCAAATCACGTACTTCTGTACTTACAATTAATATTTTGAGTGCATAAGTGTGTTCACACTGAGAAGTATGGAAAAATGCAGTGCACTATGAGTACCCAAATGGTGCACTCAAAACAGTCAAAAAGTTGAGTGTGGAACTATGGACACTTCTTGCCCTCAATGGTCGCCATCTTGGCTCCGTAACGGAAGGGGGGGGACCACTTTTCAAACTGGAAGTGGTGGCCAAGGACATTGTAACTACGGTGAACATCACCGCCTTATACAAATGTAAGTTATACATGTGTTTTTTGCACTAAGCACCAATATACTGTTGTATAGTGTATATAAGCCATCATTATGTTTATTGCGTTAATTTAACAGTCTGTAATGATTTGGTACCGTGAACAATAACGTGAAAGTTGCTATTTGCTAACTAGCTATTATCGTTTCCGGTAAGTGCACAACGGCCCTGTTTGATTTGAGACAACACTACCCTGTCGAAATTTGCACACTACGCAAGTAAGTACATAGTTTACAGAGTGTACTACATGGAAGTGTACTAATAGAAGTATGTGATTTGAGACACACTATAGATTTTGTCTGCAAAAAACAGTTAGTTACAGTTAGTAACACTGGATGCTTGGTGGGGCACTGGCAGCCATGTTGGAGACCTTGACAATCATTGTAGATGGGTGTCCTAATTGTTTAAACAGAATTCAGCAGACATATACATTTTGTGCTGCCTTTTCTACTGATATTTTTTTCACAAACACATTTGAGTCATTTTATATTTAGATATTATCAGCAACAGTTAGCAAACAAATCAGTATCTCACTCCGGTTGTACACCTAGCTTACACACCAGATAATGTACAAGCTAGAATTAGCATCTAGTGGTCAATGAACATTAATACCAGCTGCTTTGCTTAAATGAGCCTGCTGCCATCTACCTATTGTAGCTTACAAACAGCACTAAAAAAGCAAACGCTAAGGTTAACTGATGTTAATTTTGGCCATTAATACATTTCCAATATTTGGGATCTTCCAAATGCATTTCAAAAATCATTTTAAGCCAAATGATAATGTATGTCTGTATATGTAATTGAGGAAAAGCATGTAGCTTGACATGTCTTGAGAAATATATATAGTCATATATTAAATAATATATTTGAAATAGATTCTTAAGCAGTTTAAAATATATTATAAGAACAATAGAACGGAAATTGTTTGAGAGTAATCTTAACTCTGGGTCCACTTACTAGCTTTATCTTACTAGCTACTGGAGATTTCAACCACATCTTGGTCATGGACTTAATCAGCAAACTGAAAGGCTTAGTTGTCATCACATGAGTTCCATACCTAGGTCACGTGATAACAAGGCATTTAAAATAGCAGTGCATTTGGAAAACATTTGAAATAGAGGCAAATGTATGAAGTGGCCGATATGATATAATTTCATATATATATATATATATATATATGTATATGTATGTATATATATATATATATAGTTTTCTAATTCGCTGTCACAGTGAAGACTACTTTGGAAAGGAATCTTGATGAGACACTTTGGCTTCTAATACTAATGTTTCCAGATATCTCTTCTTGGTTGTTACTGCATATGAATAATTATTTATGTCATATTTTTAAACAGTTCATTTTGTAACGGACCAACATTGCAGCTCCAGTTATGGCTGCGAGGAGATTTGTGACACAACTTCAAAGCCTCTACAACACAGAGAGATTGTAGAATAAAGTGCACTGTAACTGAATCATACACATCTTCCAAATACAGTAGTTGTGCGCTGCGCAGCTTCAAACTGGGCAGAGGGCTCTAGGGCTCTCCTGGGGTCATTCATCAAGGTTGGACGGCGGAGAAATGTGCCTGTTGTTGGTATTAATAGCCTGGGGTGAAATAGGTCTTCTCCGCTGTGGAGATGATCTGGCAACTCGGGTGAGCCCTATCTCACTTTTATCCACTTTTTCTGACTCAAGCGTCATTCTGGGCTTCATTCTGCTCAAGCTGTTGAGAGGCAGTGAGTGTCAGAACTGAACATCTGAACACACCCCCATCCCCACCCCCACCCTCTATATTACTCCATATACTCTTGCTATTGTCCGGTTCAGTAAATCATATTACTCTGATAAATTCATGATTGATAAATTATCTTCTCTTTGTAGACAATAAAATTAAAATAATTTGTGGTAATTAAGGCAGTCTTTTCATTTATAAACAAGACATTTAAACTCAGAAAATGTAATCGGATAGGAAAACAAAATGAAAGGTTGGACTTGTCCCATAGAAGTCATGTTTACTTGCTCCATAGTTAAAACCTTTCACGTTTTGTTCTTCAATCTCTCAAGGAAAAAGTCTTGTAAAGTTCCCGCATATCTTCTTCACCCATTTATCTGATCATCTTGTTTCCCATGGAGTTCCTCTAGACCTTATAGAAACCTGGGTTTCTAGATTTCAGCAGACAGAAACCTCAGCGTTGGAGTTATACGTGCACTGATGGCACACTCTTGTTCAGGACCTGTGCTCTCATCAGCTGGACGCTGGTCATGATCTTCTTCTGGTGGCCCATCAGCGTCACTCCGAGCCTCTGGATGTCCCTGCACGACAAACAAAATGGACATGGAGGGTTTTAGTGTTCCGTGATAGTCATAACGCTCATGACTCAAATTGTAGAGAAAAGAGAGACGCTGTGGTGGCTGTGGCTCAGGAGGTAGAGTGGGTCGTCCGCTAATCGGAAGATTGGCGGTTTGATTACTGGCTCCTCCAGTCCGCGTGTCGAGGTGTCCTTGGGCAAGATACTGAACCCCAAATTGCTCCTGATGGCTGTGCCATCAGTGCATGAGTGTGTGTGTGAATGATTAGATTTCCTCTGATGGGCAGGTTGGGACCTTGTAGGGTAGCCCCTGTACCCATTCAGCGTATGAATGCGTGTGAATGGGTGAATTGACTCGTAGTGTTAAAAGCGCTTTGAGTAGTCGAATGACTAGAAAGGCGCTATACTATTTACCATTTTTTAGGCATTTTTAAAAAGTTTTGGCAGAACATAATGTAAATTCAGCCCCTATTTGAATGAACTGTATTAGATACAGGCCTGTATTCATAATTTATTTATGTGTTAATTAATAAGAAATCTACCTGTTTTCTATCTGCTACTCTTTTACTTTGCTGTTGATGCTGTTCACTGTTAATTGATACTCAAAACTTCCTTTATCTGTTTATTCTGGATATTGTTTCCTCAACATTAAATCCATCAGTCAAAGTTTTGCCTACTTTCTACTTTGCCATTCTTTCAATTACTGTTGAATGACACACAGCACCTCCTGCACAGATATTCCTTCATTCCAAGACAGAAAGGGCTTTATCCCTCCCTTCCCTGATAGGCCTTTTAATGTGAAATACATAACTGCAGTAAGTGTTGAGCTTCACTGACAGAAGATTAACACCGATCCAAAAAACGGCAAAGCAGAAACAGTTGGAATTAATAAGTGAATGTGAACAGTAATTCTGTTCTGTTCTGATGTTGTTACCATGTGAGCATGTTTGTGATCAGCACAAATTATTGTATTGCTTACCATTATTTGAAACTGTCATTATTTGGATACATTGTTTTCATAGTGTGAACTATCTGCAGCTTCAGCCAAGAATTATCTGTATCATTCCTGAAATCCCTCCACACAACTCACAATGTGCTGGAAATATGTTTTACTTTTACACTGTGTTTCTTGAAGGCCGGATGAAAAAGTAATGCTAATTTTTGACTCCTGGCACAGATATAAAGATACTGTAGGAGGGTTTATTGTGCTTGTGACTGAGCTCAATGGAAGAAACGTACTAGACAGAACTGTGGAGGTGGTAATTAATAAAGCAAATGAGCGGTGCTGAAATGACTGTGGCCAAAATGATTTTAGCTTGATTGGCTGAGATTTACTGGGAGCATTTTTACAGTGATCCAAGTGTGCAGAAGCTAAATTTCAAAGTGTCAATCAAACAGTCTGAGCGCAGAGTACAGGCTGAAGTTATTTTTCAGCCTGCAGGGTCTTTAAACTACAAATATTACACAAAATTACCAGTTGGAGGAGCCCAGCAGCTAACAGCTCAGCATCACCTCTGAGTTGTTATCACTCTCCATCATGGTCAGTACATACCCTTGGTTCATGCCTATGACGTGTCCCAGAGTGTGGTACCCCCCTGCTGCAAAGCGGTCCTTGTAGCGGCCCATCTTTATGGTGTCCAGCCACTCGTCTACTGAGTTACAGCTACTGAAGTCGGGAATAGCTCTGTCCATCAGCGGAGGACTGTTTAAACTGTGACCGAATGAGAGAGACAGATGGCCATAGATAGACAGAGAGAGAGAGAGAGAGAGAAAGATGAATGGGAAGACAAAAAGATTAGTTGGAGGGAGTACGAAAACGAGAAGAGTCAAAAAGTGAGCAAGGGGGAGAGGGGTCGGGGAGAGGGGTCGGGGATGAGTGGGGGGGGGGCTTGAAATGCGCAAGTAACCGAGACAGGAAATCAATAGCAGTTAAAATGATAGAGAAGAGGCGGTGGCTGTGGTTGCAGGATGGCTGCTTTGGGTAGATTAATACAGGGAGAAATCCTTTACTCTCCTCCTTCTCCTCTGCCTCTTTCTCTACCCGCTGTTTCCCTCACCTCACACACACACACACACACACAGGTGCACAGTGCCATGCACCACTGACTCCGGAGGACCTGGGATCTGAACTGAGCAATTTACACAAGTCCAGCTTCAGCCAGGTGTCCTCTCAAACCTGGTCCCAGATTCACTGCAGATCAATGTCAATATCACAGCGAGGCTTTTACTTAACGCACAGCGCGTCTATCAGAGATGAGCTTATTGGAAAGTGAACATGACCGCTCGCTTCATCTGCCAAAGAACTTTGAGGGAAACTTTAGGCTGCAACTTTATCCCACTGCGCTCATGTTTGATAGCAGCAGGATGAAATTGGATTTACTCTGCCTCCCACACCAGGACAGTTACTTAGTAGCCTCGTAGTCTGTCACCATATATTGTCCAGGAGATCATCTTCTCAACCCCACGCAGGCGTGTCTTGCATTGATTTGCTGCTTAATCTGCTAATCACATGAACCAATATTTGATTTAATGTTGGCGAACAGTCTGGCCAAATTAAATCAAAGAACTCCTCAGTATGTGACATAATGCACCCATGTTGCTTTGCCGCAGAAATGGATCTATTCAGCAGCCCACTCACCTGCAGAGCGTGTCAATAGACTTCAGGTTCTCGGGGTTGCGGATTAGCTTGTCAAGAACGGTGACTATCTGGCAAAAGCGTGGCCTCTCGTTGCGATCCTTCTGCCAGCAGTCCAGCATGAGTGTGTGTAGAGCAGCAGGGCAACCCATAGGAGCAGGCAGCCTGTAGCCCTCTTCCACAGATTTGATCACCTGAACATGGACAGCAAAAAATGGACTACAGAGTCTGCTATGAAAATACACTGAAGCTTAGCTATGGTTAACAGACAGCACTCACATCTCTGTTGGTGAGATTCCAGTATGGTCGCTCTCCGTAAGACATCACCTCCCACATGACCACGCCGTAGCTCCACACGTCACTGGAGGAGGAGAACTTCCTGTAAGCGATGGCCTCCGGGGCTGTCCAGCGGATTGGGATTTTCCCACCCTATAGAGAAGACAGAGAAGGACAACCAGGATGTAACGACTTTCTGAGACAGAGTTAGAAAAAATGTTATGGTTAGACGATTAAACATATGCTCAAAAACACATATTTCAAAATGGAATTGTGTGTTTCTGTCTACAAATATTGATGCTGTTTAATTAAGTAATCAGTGAATTTAGAGCCTTTACTTAAAGCTGTACGAATAATTATTTTTACTTTAGCAATAGATCAAATGACTCTTTGTAATGTGAAGAGTCACTCCTATGAACCCATAGAGAATTATTACCCAACTCTTAAGCTCCCCTCATTGTGCATATTGGCCTCTTTCATACTGTTATATTGTTATGTATATTATATCTTTGTGTTACTATAACTGATGCCTCATTTAAAGTGTAAACGTATAAAAAGCATTTAAATACTGCAGCTATTCAGCGCCAAGCTAACTTTAACAATACTGTATACCTGTAACAATTCATCATATTTGTAAGCTTATATGTTTTGTATGTAGAATCTTAATCATATAAGTATCAAGTAACTATAGCAGTAAAATAAATGGAATAATGGAACAAAAAGTACTATTACAAGTACCAAGTAAAGTACTAAGTGAGTAAATGTACATGATAGCAGAAAACTTCAATGACACACTAGAGACTAAAGAGAGTCGTTGGAAAAGAATAGACTTGCAAATGTTAGCAAGTTTGTGAACTACTTACATTATTCTTGATATAAAACTGACAGTTAATTAGTTTGACAAATGGATACATCACTTCTTACACAAACAAAGCACTCCCTGTAGGTTATTTTAAAACATTTGAAGGTCACTCTCAAAATGTAGCCCATTACATATACTTGACCTAGAGATCTTTATGGTTCTAGAGAGACCGACAGTCTAATCAGGTCGGATCATCTCTCTTTTACTGCCATGGGTCCAGGATCTGTGTCAATATGTCTAATACTCAAATGGTTGAGTATCTGGTGAAAACAGGACTTTCAATTATATCTACAAATGACTCTTTGAAGCAAATAAGTTATTTTTTGAATGAGTTTCTATGACTTAATATGTTTATAGGACACTATTATTAGGCTATATTATCTGTTACATAGCCTAAAGCTGCTCTTTCCCACCCAGCTGCTTATTACTTGATAGTGCATCAAACAGCTGTCGGTGTTAGTGTTCTCTCTCTGTCAGAGTCTGTTCGAGTCCACTGCATTTCAGATGGGGCCCACATTTTGGACCCCTAAAGAACTTGATGTCTTGCTAAAAATTTTAAACTGGCCACTGGAATTCTCTAATCCTAACTCATGATCTCAATGCTTTCAGGTTCTTCAAAGTGACTTTGCTGCCAGATTCCACACAATAAGCAGCTTTAGGGCTTGTATAAATATAGCGTTTTTTTCTGAGCACTAGCGTCTTTTTTCAGTTGTTCCCAATGAGGAGAGAGTGTATGCGGCAGCATGCGGCCGCCTAGAGAAAAGGTGCTGCACCCAGTGTCTTTTTTCAGAGCGCTCCGACTTTTTTATGAAGAGTGCTTCTAATTGAAAATCTCTTTTCAGGCAGCCAATCATATATTAAATGGGGCAGGACTTGTCACCCTGGTAACAAAGAAAATGGAGGAGAAGCTTGTTCTGGCCATGTCTGTCTATCCTGAGCTTTATGATAGGACCTATGTCAGACTGAAACTTTCAAGCATCAAAGCAAAGGGGCAATCTACTCTATTATACAACAGCGGTTAGAGTGGTGATATGTTGTCATAGAAATTGTCAAGATATTGTTGTCATAGAAACAAAACCCACATGAAGTGTTTTTTCTCTCACTGCACAAGCGCTTCATCCCAGAGCTCCCCAGCGCCCTGCCAGCACTTTTCTGCCAGAGAAAAATGCTATATGGACACACGCCCTTATTCACTTTTCAACAACTTCCAGACAGTAATGTGAAGTGTATTAATCTTCAGCCATTACCAACCATTAATTTGAGATGTGCCATAATGATACTGTAGTGTACTGTAATATCACAATCTACAGTCCTTTCAGAATGTCTCTGAGTAATGCTGCACAAAATCACCTTCCCTTCTGTATCAGATTGCGGTGCTTTAACAGATTGTAACAGAGAAATGTGTCAAACTCTGTGTGCTGTGAGCTGATAATATCATATCTGTGAGGAGCTGCCTTTTTTAGTTAAGACTTAATACATTTGTTCCCATTAGGCTACATGTTCAATATTGGACTGCTCCCTCCTGGAACACTTTACTTTGCTCTTGCTTTCATGTGACTTTGTATTGCTTTTGTACAATTAGTGTGTCTCTAACTTTTATGTTTGTTTTGATGCAGTTTTCCTGGCAAGATCTCAGTGAGACTGCCTTTTTAAAAGAAGGCTGTATCAGAATAATAAATACATTTTACTTGTCTTATCAATGTAAATCACTAAATATAAAACCTGACCCCAAACTGTGATGCCTTATATTTGCTCTAACAAACTAATCAGATGATTGTGGTGACATTATAGCCAGAAAAAGTTGATCACACCATTTTTATATTTTGCCCTTTGAAGCTTAAAATTCAAAACATTACATTTACATTTTGGGAAATGCACTTCTTGGCTTTCTTGTCAAGAGTTAGATGGGATGATCGATACCACTCTCATGTCTGTGCATTAAGTATGCAGCTAGAGCCAGGAGGTGATTAGCTTAGCTTAGCATAAAGACTGGAAGCAGGGGAAAACAGCCTAGCTCTGTCCTCGCACCTCTAAATCTCACCAATTAACATAATCCGTGCACAAACCGAAATGTAGAAACAACAATTGCTGGTTTTAGTGAGAGTGGTATCAATCTTCTCGTCACTTTTGAATAAAAATAAATTAGCCTATTTCCCAATGTATCAAATTTTTTCAGATTAGTAATTTCAGATTACTAAAGTCCCATCACATGTAATGACCTGACCCTGACCATGTCTTTAAAAAAGGTGTCTGAATGTGTGGGTGTGGCTGAATTAATGCTTGCCTCAATGTGAAAACTCACACTGGTGGTGTATGCGGCGTCGGGGTCGTCCTCCAGCACTCGGGACAGGCCGAAGTCAGACACCTTACACACCAGGTTGCTGTTGACCAGGATGTTGCGGGCAGCCAGGTCTCTGTGGATGTAGCCCAGGTCAGACAGGTAGGTCATACCGGCTGCGATGCCGCGCAGCAACCCAACCAGCTGGATAACGGTAAACTGGCCATCGTGTCTCTACAGGATATTAGAAAAGAAAAGGGAAAAGAAGGAAATATCAGGAAGGAGGAGGCAAGGAGAGACAGTTTTAATGGCAGATCAAAAAGATGTGATGTATAGCAGCAGAAAAGATGAGGAGAGTGATAATCGAAGAGATTTTAATCAAGATAGAGAAGAGAGTGAAGATAAGAGAATAAAACATGCTAGGGATTTGCTTTTAAGTAATAATCCACAGTATTTTCACATAAGTAAATACCTTAGCTGTTTGACATTGCTGATGTAACACAATGTTAATTCAACCTATAACTTAATAAAGAAAACTTCTGCTGCTCTAAACCACCAGTGCCTGATAGCTTTCTCCTGGCTACAATCCTTCCATATGCAGGAAGTGATGTGTGCAGTATTTCTACCTTGCATAGGGTTAAGAAATTTACAGTAAGCATAATATAACTCTCTAGTGAAAACCATGGCTTTTTGTTTTGAAAAACTGAATTATCATGAAATTCTGTTAAAACTACTGGTTTATTTCAAAATGAAATGTAAACAAGCCTAAATCAAGTTTTTTTTTAAAATAGCTGATTAGTTGACAAGTTGGAGATTCATCGTTTTTACTGGACATTGATGATGAGCAGCGACAGCCACTATGTTTGAACAAGCAAAGAGAAGATGTCCACCTACTCATTAATAGAGAATCAGATAAAAAGACTGTACAGATACAGTATGTCCACACAGTACATGTGCAAATGATCTTTGAGAGGTGCAGTAAAAATGACGCTTTAGCACCAAAGTCTGAGAAAACTTCAAGACCGAAGGCTTCAATACCAACCCTGAGGAAGGAGTCCAGAGAGCCGTTCTCCATGTACTCTGTGATGATCATCACTGGCTTACCTGGAAAGACAAACAGAAACATACAGGAGTGTTCCTATGCTGCACTGAATATCTACAGTATACAAACAACCTATTTACAAGCATGTTTAACACGGATTTACTGTCTGTGTTGCATATGGTGTATAAAAGAATGACATATTATACAAAATTACTGTGAAGAAAAGAGTGGTGTCAAAACTAAACCAAATGCTACTATTTTTGTGCAAAGAAACACATTTTGTGACATCAGACAGAGAATTAAAAGGAAGTCAAGACACTGCTCTTTTGTGTGCAAAACTTCACATTTTTTAACAGTTACCCTAAGATGAACTTTTTAGCTTTTGCAAAATGACTATTTTATTGTTGCATGTATTTTCCCCCTTGACCTCACTTTAGGGTCACTTCACTAATACCACAAAACAGTTTCACTTTTCATTTACCCCTCATGGTATCGAACCATGCAGATACAGTAGTGTTTATTTCATTTGGCACTCTAAGTCTCAACACCACACTGCATGTTAATTCTAAGCAGGTTTTGAGTATGTAGTGTGTTCACACTAAAAAAGTGACCAAATTGAGAATTCCCCCACAACCACAATACAACGCAATTGAATGGAAGCACAAAAAACTAAAAAATGTCAGCAGAAACAGTGTCTCAGGATAATCCATGGAGCTCACTGTGAACAAGTGTGGCAGTTATACTTTGAAGAAAATCGTTCTCTTGAGTTTATCTGATCACTAACGAGTTGAATGTGGAAAAAAAATACTGTGTGTGTTTTTGTGATTTGGGTAAACTGCTCCTTTAAAGCTGGAGTGTGGGACTTTTGTCCCCCCCCCCCTTCTGGCAGTGAGAGTAAAGGGGGGCTCTCATGTGCACCCTGACAGGCACACAGAGAAGGCTGGTAAAAATGGATATGTTTTGACGGTTCACCAACCCAAAAACATATTTTTTAACAGTCCACTGGCCCACCGGGATTTGTCCCAGTATGCCTGATGGCCAGTACGCCACTGGCTGTAACCTACTGTTGCGGCTGTAAAACGGTGGATAAATTGTTTTGAACGTCACACAACCCCCGCGAAATGACTCACTATCAGAATTTGATCCATTTGGTCCGATAACATTTGGAAAGTGTAGAAGAGCTGCACGATCAACAGCCAAATGGTCAGTGTGGGAATGTCGCCCCCAACATGAGATTTAAAAACTCTGTATACTGTGAAATACAGAGAGATTTATCTGGTGGTGATAGACTTAATCAGGATTGTGTGAACTCGTTTGGCAAGTGCTTGAATGTGACATTCATTTATATGTAAAAGTTCCGCACTGCAGGTTTAAAGAACTTTGGTGTAGAAACAAGGTTTGAAAGAGCATAAAGCAAGTCAGCACTTCAGGTACACACACTCAGGTATTACCAGGCTGATGGGATATATTTTAGGAGGTAAAATGTGATTATTATCAGGGTTATCATCCCTGTAAAGATTCAGTAACTCATTCACCTCCAAAAAATGCCACACATTCTAATATTCCTATGTGATTTGAACTCCCTGGAAAATATTAGGTCATTTACCCCATCCTTTTTCAGTCTTTTCATTTCTTCAGCCCAGGTTCACCTCAGAATCACAATGGGCTTACTCTAACAAAATGTGAATGTGGAGCCAGAATTGTAAGTCAAAGGAAGAGGTCTCAAGAGCTTACTATGGTTCAAAATCTGTGACAACTTTGCACAAGTTGTCTTTATCCTACGTGACATTACACATAGACAAAGCTTATGATATATGTGGGTAGCCTAAAAATATATTTTTATTGATAATTATTACGCTCATGCTAATTAATATTTCAGATGTCCTGTCATAACTACTTTAGAGTCAATAATCCTGAAACTGGCTTCAGACAGATACACAGTTTAAGTAGCAGCATACTTTGGGTTACCACTCCCTCCAGCCGGATAACGTTGGGGTGGTCGAACTGGGCCATGATGGACGCCTCAGCCAGGAAGTCCCTCTTCTGCTTCTCTGTATATCCTGCCTTCAGGGTCTTCAGTGCCACCGGGATGTCTCGTTTCCCCGGGAGCCTCATGCGTCCATAACATACCTCCCCAAACTCCCCTAAACACACACACACAGACGCACAAAATGATCCCAATTCAGCACCAAATACATTCAACCTGGAATATTCAGCATGCATTGTGTTCAGCTGCACCCCCACCCCCTCTTAAGCCATGGTTGTAAATGAGAATGTGTCTTAAGTTAATTTCCCAAGTGAGATAAGAGAAACAAATCCACTTATAGGTTGTCTGTCTACATATATGTGCAAAACCTGAAGTAAGCCAATCATCCATCATCCACTTTCTCATTAATTCTTATCTTTAGCGCAGTTGCTGTTATTTGTCTTCCTCAGTTCTGTACTCTTTATTCGTCTTTATGGGTGCAGCAGTCATATCTAGAACAGTGTATTGTGGAGCTGACACACTGTTAGTATTCCCTGCTTGTCTGAGGAGCTTTGATTGACAGCCCCACGCAACGCTCTGATTCCGCTCTGCCATCCTCCTCTCTGCTGCACACCACAGCCTTTACACCGGCCAATGATTTTAAGTTAGCTCAGCCAATGATTTTCACTGTGTGTGTGTGTGTGTCTCTGTATGTGTGTGTAAGCGCACACAAGTTGATGGTTTTACCTGAGCCAATGATTTTCTCTATTTTGATCCTGGAAGCTTCAATTTCTCGGGCAAACTCATGGACCGCCTGGCAGGGGTCCTCGTATGTGTGTGGGTCGATATAGAACCTCGCATCGGGGAATGACACTAAGATACACAACATTAGCATTTGGTCACATATCGGAGAATGAGAGCAACATCACATCTGAGCCCCTGTCACTGGTGTGTGGAGGGAAAACTTGATGAAAAGGAAATAAATGATTCGGGGAAAGGAGCAGATGGAGAGAGGGAAGGAATAAACAGCATGTGGGGAATAAGGCCGCTGTACTCCTATAATCACTCAGAGCGTGGCGAAAATTGTTTGCTCTAAGGATGAACTTTATTACATCGGGATGAAAATGCGACCTCTTCAAGGAACACGATCTAATCTTTTATTGGTAATAATTGAGGAACGGGCCAGACATACCGTGACCGTTCTGGTAATGCATCTTCTCCTCATCAGAGTCCTGGAAGGCCTTGCTGTAGCCACAGTGTCTATACAAACCACACACACGCACACACACACACACACATAAACATACAGCGGGATGAATACAGGACAATAATGAAACATTTGTACTATCAAATTCCACTGCAGATAAAACCTCAGCTCATAATTAATAAATCAATAATTGTTCATGATGAATTATTAACTTTTAACAGAGCTATTTATCACTTGGTGATGCTTAGTTATTTATGGGGAAAAGTGGCGGCCTTAAGCATCTGGGGGCCCGTTTCAAGAGCTAATGTGCCCCCCCCCCCAAAAAAAAAACATAAAAGAGAAAGAGAAGAGAGAAATGAATTATAAGAGAATAACTTTCTGTTGTTTACTGAGTTTATGAGTTGCACATGAAGGCACCACTCAGTTATTTTCTAATTTTCATAAATTTGTTTTGGTAGTTGTTTCTCTGACTCCTGTGGAGCCAGTGCAACCACATGGTTGCGTGTCTGGCCTGTGATTGGCTCTCTGCCGATCAGCTGCTCTCTGCAGATCTTAGTGAGAGATGGAGAGGCTCAGCAGGGACTCGGCTCCGTCCTCACCGGCTCTCAATGCTCCGCCACCCGACAGGCGACCGGCTTCCTCCCTGCTGACAGGCCCATGGCTCCCGCTCACTCACCAGCTTGTTAGTTGATTCCTCCGGTTAATATTTGTTTTTTTTAACATTTTCAGTGATGTGAAAGCGGAATAACTCACTGACTGCAGAGCATGACAGTGTGACCACCGGCACTGTGCTGGACAGTAGCCTGGACCTGAAGCAGCATAATGAATGTTGAGTTGCTAACTTTCTGACTGCAATTAAAGCTGGCTGTTAGCTTTGCAGAGGTGTCCAGTGTCATCTTTGAATGAAGTAGCCACAGCTCACCATAATATATATATTCTTTTTAAAAAAACAGTGGGTGATTTATTCAATCTTTGCATGTCAGTCGGGGGCCCTTTGGGAGGGCGGGGCCTGTTTCAATTGAAACGGGTGAAGCATAGTTAAGGCCGCCAGTGATGGGAAACAACATGTCAACCTGTTCCTCTTGTTATTTAGGTTTTCCAGTACCAACAAGGTGGAAGATGAAAGAGTTCAGTCATCGCAAATGAACTCAAAGTGTCAGAACAGCCAAATTACAAAAGGTGTAATATATACAGTATAATATTTATTTGTGCAGGTTTTGAGATGCAGTATCAGCATGAGATTTCTGCTGCCACCCCAACACAATGGAGGTGAACGGAAATTAGTTTGTGGAAATTAAAAACATGTATTATATAAATATATATTTAATTTGGGTGAATGGACCCTTTAAATTACTTTGGTTTAGTCATGAGGTTTGCTAATAAAGTAAATAAATAAAGTAATAAACCTATGTTTCTATTAGTGTGCTTCCATGTTTTGCTATTGTAAAGTTGACTAACATTCTTCATGTAAAGAAGGCATTAACACATCTCTGGAGGGTGAGGAGAGACAGGGGAAAGGGATTTAAAGCCTTCTTCACACATGCAGATTCAAAAGTAGCAGGCTGTCTCATGCACCATATGAGTGAAGCTTTTCTAGCATTAAGCACTCAGTTTATATACTCAGCACAATTTGTGCAATTATTTTCTAATGTTGCCACTGTACTGACGCATGACATATTAGTTTATTTGCTGCTGTTTTAGCTTAGGTACAGAATACTGTGGCCATCTACTTTTTTGAGTAAGTAAATAATGCTTGCAGCCAAAAGTCCAGATCTGAACCATTGTCATGGCAGTCGGTGAATGTGGAGACTCAGGGAGACTGGACTACTGTCATTGTTTTCCATATCAGCCGGTAAAAAAATGTCACTTTGGGTCGCACAAGTGAAGTGAAACAAAAGCCTTTACTGGCTGGTGTGAGAGTTAGTTAGCAGGGGGTGGGGTGGGGGAATCTGGGTTTGAAAGCATGTTTTGAATTTGTTCAAGGGGATGTGTACAAGCTGAAACGCAGTGCTCTTCAAATAGAAGTGAGGTGGAGTAGAAATCAGCTTTGTGCTTCCTGAGTTTTCTGTAGGAATCAAAAATAGCACTATTGTACGTCAGCCAGTACTGTGCATCAGAGGACATCCTCACAACTTTGAATGTTTCTTAACTCCCCAACATCACATTGTAGGGTGCCTTTTCAGTCTTTGAGTCTCAGCCATCACAAGAGTGTATATTGAGGTTCAAGTCAGAATGACTATCAACAGTGTGAACAGGAGGTAAGGCTGCTTTAGACTGTTTGGATTTTATTTGGGTTACTTATAAGCTAAAACTATATTTTACAAATGACTTCTACTGCCTTACTAATATTTGAACAATCAAGATATTAATAATAGATAATAATTCAAGTCTTAAAGGCATAATTATTATTTCTTTCAATGTAATTACTTTTTTACTTTTAATTACCTGGCAAGGCTGTTGTGTTGCTGACACCCACACTGACAGGTCCTTATGAACACTGTCCCTTCTATGCAAAGCATTCACTTGCCCAAGCTATTAGATTAAAGCACATGCTACTAATAAAGGAACAGCAAATGCGGCAGGTGACAGGTCTGCTTGAACCAAATACACCTATTTTTGTGACAAATTGTTCCATTAAACGATGAGATGAAGACATAAAAACATCTATATGTCTCAATGTTAGGACACTAGCATGATTTAGCTTGAATAACAGCAGGGCACTAGCATTAGCCAAAAGAGGTGTGTATTTTATTATCTGACATGTATATTCATATATATTAAGATGTAATTTAACAATTTCGGGTGATCAACGATTAATTCAGCTGCAATGCGTTGACGTATTTTTCATTATCATTCAGGTTTATTTCTTATGTAAATACTGAAACTGTCCCAGACCCTTTCAGTCATATGGAGTTTAAGGTATTTTCTCATCAATTAGATATTAATTTGGCCCGCAGCCAATTTCAACTTTTTCCCTTAAGACAGAAACCTGTAGCAGGATAAAGACTTTCTCTTTTCATCTTCCATCTTAGTAGCATTTCATATACTGGACTTGTAATGACAACATGATTTCAACTGGATAACATCTTTAAATCCTCCAACTTATTTTTTTCCTCAAACAGAATGGAAATGAAAAATTTAATATGCATTGAAGTATGAGTTAATTAAGTGCAGTGAAATTAATTATTCGTTGCAGTACTACAGAGATGTAAGTTGAAGACATCAAAAGGGGGGAGGAGGGGCTGATGGGATAAGTGGGAACATTTGGCTCGCAAGCTACTGGACATGAATCAACATAATTAAATCCACTATGAGGTGGAAATCACGAGTTAGGAAATTAGCTAAATAAGACAGTGAGAAGACAGGGAGAGTTGAGGAGATGTGAGAAGCTGAGGCATTAGCTTTCAGAACTCCTCTCTACTCATCAGCCTTATTTCTGGTAGAAAGCATGCAGTTTATTTGTGCAATCCTGTATTATGCACATATCAACTTAAATACAAAGGTATTTTAACTTCTCAAATACAGGCTTAAATGAGATCCTTCCCCACTTCTAGAGTACATTTTAAGGCTATTCTAAGACAGCTTCACTCAGATTACAGCTTTACTTTCATTTTACTTGCAGCCAATACTACATGTGGCAAAAGCAGGGAGAAATACACTGCACATGGGATTTTGATCACAAGCAACATCACACAAAGAGAGGCAAGGTAGAGTAGTGTAAGAAAGTGTTCCACACACAGCAGCGATGGGTAGTGTGGTAAAGTGTAGCCTTGCCGTTTCCTGCAGATGATGATGGCCAGAAAGGTGACCAATGTGGACACCAGAGCCATGCAGATCCAGATGATGGTCATGGTGTTGTAGCGCAGAGGAGCTGCAGAGACACATAAACACATTGCATCAGCTAAAGAAAAGGTGCTTGCAGTTTCCATTTACACATGCGCTAAAACACACTGGCAAACACAGGTGGCAGGGAGAGTGTTCTTGGTTAAACAAGATAAACAAGAATTTGAAGCTTCATTAAAGAGATTGGCATTTTCTAATTACCACCTGTTTGCATTTTGAAAGTTTGTCCGTCGCATTACGGGCAGGAAATATTCCTATAAAGGATTGTTTGCTATCCCAGATGTATATGTGATTAAGCTTTTACCTTTGAGCACACTTTTATAAATACCGACATGGAAATGCAAGATGTCTGTCAAAAAACATTACAATGCTTTTGCTAGCAAACAAACAAAAAGTTATCATTTATCATATGCACATCAAGATTGGTACGGTAAGTGCACATAAAGTAGTAACTACGCATAATGTAATGTAATATAAAATGTTTTAAAAACTGATGTATAGTAACCTTCCTATAATGTAATAAAAATGTAATAGGCACTGGCACTGTTGGTAGGTGGGAAGCCAGTGAGGGCTGGTGTCCTGGTTTTTGCACTAGAAACTCTAACTAGTGGGGGGAAGGGGTCTAGATGGACTGTCACAGTGATGCAAAAAAGGTTTCAGTGAGGATATACATACTTTACTGTAATTACATTACACATGAAAAGTTTTATGTACATTTTAATCAAATTATGACAGTGTTGGTCTTTGGATGGTGCCGCATGAAGATGTAAAGCAGCTTAAAACTAACATTTGGAAATTGCAGACACTGCATGCAACTATGTTAAAATGATAGCTTTGTAAATTCACACTGAATCTATTACTTTAAACCATGTAAAGTAGCCTGGGTCCAGACCTCTGAATTGCCCACATCTCAGATTTATTTTCAGCAATCTATAGGTCTGGTATTGTGCTCATTGATGGTTGTGAAGACTCAACTGAGCATTAAGTGAAATGCTCCTCACAAATACCACAACTTGTGTTAGCTGAAAATGTTGTAAGGAAGGATACACCAGATACTGATTGGTTAAGGCAAAATAACCTTCCCAGAAAATAGCGAACATTATTAATGAAGTAAGAGTCTATAACCACACAACAGCTCTGTGGAGTTTCACCTAAGCACAGCAGTGCTTTGAGCTAAATGCTAACATCAGCATGCTAACATTCTCATTCATAATGACAGTGCTAACATGCTGATATTTAGCTTCTTCCATGTTCACCATCTTACTTTAGCGTGTTAGCATGATAACATTTACGATTTAGCACAAAACATTAAGTACATGTTTAGTTTTGCAGAAACTATTACACATATTAACATTTTGACTGATGATAGTGCATGGCAGTTCATGTTAAGATATTTCAGTGTGGAACAAAGTGGTGGACTGACAGGACAAGATTTCCTTCCATAGAGCCACGCAGCTAGCATAGCAAAAGCTAAATTCAGTCTGATTACCAGGCTACACCTTGAAGCCACTTAACTGTTCAATGTCACACAACCCTGGATACAACTCAACACTGAGAAACTACAGTGCTGTTTGCAGAAGGACGGACACAACTGTGCTGGAAAAAGGCTACTCAGTCTGTTTGTCATAAACTTTAGGACTTATTGATTACTCAGCATGTAGGCTAGAGGGATGTATGCAGTTCTCTTGTTTTCCAGAGTCTGAAAATGAATCAGTATCAAGTGGAGGAACGTTGGGGTCCAGTGAACAGCAGAATGAAGGGAGACTATTAGTCAATGAAACAGCACTGGGACTCCAACCAAGCAGGAGGTTGAGCTTTGCAGACCTAGAGTCAGCTCTGCACGTTTTCTGCCAAATCCCCTATTAGGAAAGAAAAATATTCCAATAAAAGGTGTTTTTAGTATCACCTAACTTTCCGTACTTGTACTTGCCTCAGGTGGACAGACTCATGAAGGCTCTTACCCCACCCTGGTACTGTGTACAGCAGTTTAAAGCTAGGATAGGCTGCAGTTTTGCTGACAGGGGTGACCCTCTAACAAAGCGCAGATCAATGGAACAGAGGGATGGACTGAGGCGGTTATTGGCCTTACTGACACCCAAGCCTCTTGAGCCCCGGACCATGCTGTGCAGTCTGGCCTGGCTTTGAGAAGCTTTCTGTGCCAAGTCTTTTAACAGAACAAACTGTCTTACTGGACTTTTTCCACTGCATTAAACAGCATACAACTGCTGAAGGGCTCCTCTGGCCGAGGGCAGGCAGAAGGTTTTAAGCAACAATTCTGTGATGCAGTACGCCCTTTCTGTTTCTCTTTTTCTTATAGACCATAATACAATACACACACACACACACACACACATGCGCGCACACACACACACACACACCTGCTTTCCCAGTCTGAATCTCCACATTCTGGCTAAAGCGTCCACAGCCTGCTGATGTTCTGGCTCGGACCTGGAAGATGTACTTGGTGCCTGGCTTCAGTCCCGAGACTCGGGCACTGGTATTTCTAGACTTCAGAGTGGAATAACTGTGCTCTTCATTATCCTGTAAGAGAAACGAACACATTTAAAGATTAGGTTTTGGGAAATTGGCATGTTGGTCAGCTTATTAGCTCACTGCGTATCCCCATGAAAACTTAAGCTCTGCTGCTCCATATTAACTCTTTACAGATTGTAGTTTATGATATATAGCATGTAATACTGTAGATTCATGCATTTCACAACTCAAAACATGAACACATCACCTGACGTGGCCAGTTTATTGTTGGTGACACTTAAGGTGAGAATGTAAGTGTCAGAGATTTTGCATTTTATACTAAGCTACCCCTTTAATAGGCTATGTCTGGTCGTATCAAGCCATTGTGGGCAATATTGCACAGTAATGAGCAGGACAGCTTTATATTTTTTATTTTTGTGATTTTTGCATCAGTGGGATGAAGCAGCTTGATTTGTCAGGTATTTGTTTTTAAGGATTATCCAAAACCAGACATTCCCATCTCATTATTTCATTCAGAAACAATTTCTCATTTTTGTCTCATCATTTTCATCTCCTATGGTCAATTAGCTCAATTAAAAAAAAACATATGAAGTGTGTCTTCAAAACGGTATTGTATCAGTTTTTTTGCATTCCAATAACATTGGAGTTGGTTTCACAATGGACAGTTTTTAAAAAAAATGGATCAACATCAGTGCAGCAGAACCAGAGATACCATTTTTTTAGTCCATGCATTACTTCTTGTCAAAACCTGGAGCCTACATTATCCACAATGCAACTCAACTCAATTCACTCAACTGTACAGATTCAGGTGTGTTATGCTATAGCATCGAGTTGCTTGCTTTAAAGTAATATTCCTCTGATTTAGCATGGCATTCCTTGTCAAAACCTGGAGCATACCTTACCCACAAAGCAATTCGACTGCTGACAGCACAATAGGAGATTTGGGTGTGTTATGCTAGTAGCGGCTAATGTAGCCTGCTAGCCTCCAGCAGAGATGAGGAGCAGCTACAGAGGTCTGGTAACCTCACTTCTTTCTAACTCCACACCTGCAGATTTGTTTCTTTTTCAAACTTGTAGTCTTCAGCTCCAACTGATGCTGACTCAAGTGACATTACTTGAGGAAATCTATCAGATTTTACACAGCTCCCTCTGGAGACACAAAAGGTTTTATAAAACTTTTTTCACATGCAGTTGTACTCCCCAACACCTGGAAACAGACTGTGATGTGTAAAATTGGTGGAAATAAACCACAAGATTTGGATGCATGTGATTAAAGATAATTTAACGTTTAGTTTTAGAGCTACTGCAAGTTTTTTTCTCTTTCTTGAGGTAATAGCAACATAATTTATACTATAGTAGACTAATGAATATTTAAAAAATTTAAATAAATATTTTGGTGCCTCATCAGTAATTTCTTAACTAGAACTATCATCAGTCAATGATGCGTGACCAAACACAATTTTAATGTGGACAAATTTGATATCAAACTTAAAAGATCTTCTAACTAAATAAGGATGCTCCATATGTGTAGGTATTAGTACCCTGTTGGTTGGTGGAAGGGAGAGGGATGGAGAGAGGGGTGGTGGAGATAGGGGTGGGGGTAGAAGGGTAGTTGGGATAAATAATCAAAATGTATTCAGCAACCTGTTGTACTGTTGGTCATTTGCTGGTGTTGCAATAAAACTTTCTTATTCTCAGCATGCTTTTCATCTTTACATATGTTATGTGTCTGAGTTAAACACCACTAATAACAATGCTATCAGTCAAAATGCTTACACTATTAATATCATTTTGTAAACCTATTTTTTTAAGAATGCAGGGCCATTTGTCTCAGTTTTTTTGAAAATAGGTCACTATCTTCAAACAAGATAGAAAAGAGCAGATCACATTAGATCTGCCATTTATGAAAAGCTTTACCCCCACTTTTTTTCAATATTTTCTTAAATCATATGTGTGAGATTTCTTATCTTTTATCCCATTATCATGAATGAATACAGCCTTATCTGTCAGTCCGATGTAACTGGCAGGTAATTACCTCAAACATCTTTTGATCAGGTTCTATCAGCCAGGAAAAATGACAGGTACTCTGATGAGTGTTTGTCTTATTTTCATGTTTCATTTCAGATAATAGCTTCTTTTATGATGCACCATTTGTTCAAATGTAAATTGTCAAGCTTATTACGCCTACCTGCCATGCTAAGTTTAGTTTTTTATGTACCTATTTATTAAAAAGGGGGAATGCATTTATTGTTTTGAAGGAAGCTGTTTTTTTTAAAGTCTCAATTAACAATAAAGTTCATCATTATCACCACCATCTTCATCATTGCTATCCTCACCTTGTTTTCATCTGCCTACTGCAGCATCTTTTCAAACTCAATTCAGAGATACTTCATAAGTGTGGAGGTAGAATAAATGTAACAATAATAAGAGGTGCAAGGTGCATCCAAACAACAGAAAAAGTAAACCATGCATGTGTTCTTAGAAGGGATAAGAGCCTAATTATGAAGAAGTGCTTGGTGCAGAAATAAGAGCCTTTTTTTGTCTTCATTATTATCCTCAGCTAGCGTGCTGCTGCAGCCTCCACCCTGCTGTGACTCATTGTTGTTTAGTACAGTCGTATAGAAACCTTAAGAAAGCACATTGCTGACTTGTCCACTTGAAAATCCCCCACAGGCGTCTCGCCCCCTGAGCAAGGCCAGATTAAGACACCAGTGCAAGAGACGAGCTAATCCTTCAGCGCTCTCCACACCATCCTGTTGTTTGGCTATGAGACTGCAGGCCCCAAGGCCGCTCCCTCCGCAATTAGCTGATTTCTATCAACACTCTCACACACACATAGATCTTCTCACCCAAACACACGTGCACGCACACATTCACACACTCGCAGCAATTAGCTTGTCGTGAGGTTTATGCGCCCGCCAGCCGCATGCTGTCACTGTCACTTGCACTAAGTTGGAATCTACACCATCTCATCCTCCTCCTTGCTCTCCTTTTCTCGACCCCCATTTCCTTTCAATTAGCCGAGCTGCCAGCAGGATCTTTTTCTTGGATTAAGTTATCCAGAGTCTATCCAACCGCCACTTCTCTGCATTCACAATATCTTGGCTCAGCTTAGTCACAGCCCTTTGAAGACAATGAGCTTATGTTCTTCAGGTAAAGCAGAGACTGTGTCACTTTTCCCCCCTCAGGAGCTGCTAGGATAGTTTTGTGTTTGCTGTTTTTGGAAAATAAACAAAATATGTAGACACTACCCCAAAGAAATGATGACAGTATTTGTTTTGGGTTTGTTTGGGTGCAGTTCTTGAGTTGTGCAGATGCAGCAGTTAGTACCTTCTCGTAGTATTTGATGTCATACTCCAAAATAACGCCGTTGGGCTGGTCGGGTTCATGCCACAGCAGAGTCACACTGTTCTGACTGGTATTCTCCTGGCGGATCGCTAACACTTCAGAGGGGGCTGAACAAGAAAAAGGAGCAATTATTGCTTTGTCAGTTCAAGATGTGATTCCTCAGTGACAATCACAAACAGCAATGAGAATACTCTGGGGTAAAGTTCTGTTTACACAGGAACTGCTGCATTTCATGAAACACATTCAGACAGGATGATGAAATGATGATGGTCTTGCAAAGATTCTTAAACTTACACAGCTTTCACATCAATTGGTGCTGAATTTGAGCACTCTTTGCTAAATTCAGATTATTCTGACAAATGTGACTGCCACATAGTTTCAAAACTGAAAACTAAACAATGCAACACTGTTGTCACTGCCTGCCAAAACAATTCTTTTTTCTGGTCTGATCCCCTATCACCAGGAAATCATTGTTTTGTCAGTGTCCTTCAAACTGTTTATGATTACATTTTATGTAAGTGTTTTCTGATCTGCCACTGCTATAGCTGAGATATTGGCTAGGTTTAAAGACCTGTTGCTGGCAGGTTTAAAGTATTATGGCCTTTTTTGACTCATATTTATCAGTGCTGAGTCTATTTTAAACATATCTGTGACATTTTATTCACCAAAAGTTGTTTAAATTTCCCTAAATCCATCTTTCCCCCTCCACCTTTTCCCCTCTGTCCTCCAGCAGGCTGTTTCAGAAGCTATTTACATAAAATCAACATTATTAATGAAAACCTATTCCGATTGGCTAGAGGCATGGACCCCACCTTCACCCCCAGCCAATCTGAATATGATCTAATGAATAATACAAACTCCCTTACGTTGCATTTTACCTGTGGTAATAACTGCAGTTGAAGACATAACACAGTATATAGCGGTCTATGAACTGGAGTCTGATCCTAAATGAAAGGGAACTGTTGCCCAGTTGAGATTTCAAATGTTTCAGAATGGTAAGGTCATGTCTAAGTTTCCTAACAAAGTAGCCGGAGGTTGCTAACTTAGATTCTCCGACAACAGAAGATACGTACGCACTCAGAGTAACACTGTGTGGCTGTGGCCTCGTGCTAAAGCTTCCTGCATATGTGATTTGACTGTTGGGTGTGATGTAGTAACAAGTTCAGCCTCAACACCGCTCAGTCTTGAGCCGCAAATTTCAAAATTTCCAATTAAAAAAAACAGAGGAGATAGAAATGAGTAATTTTACAGTACAGGAGGGCCCCCACCATCACCCTAATCCATCCAGTTTCCACAATACCAGCCCCTTAAGGACAAAAACTACATGGTTATAGCGTATTTACACATCCAGCAGACACTAAGAAACATTAGCATTCATTTGGAGTCGCCTTTCTGGCCTCTTGGTGTATTTAAGTCAAGTATTCACTCTATTTAGAGCTTTTTTTCTTTTTTTTTGAGAAAAATACCAGGCTAATACTATGTTTATCAGCTAGTCGCTAACTTCATCTGTCTGCTGTTTAGTCTTGGTTTATCAGAACTTTTTTGCTTAAAGCAAAGCCCTTGCTATTGCTGGAAATGAGGTCAATGACAGCGGTGAAAATGAACTAAAACCACCACATTGCGGAACATAAACCAATGTGCTGAAAGACACGACAAGGGGGACTGCAAAGTCCATTAATAATCCTCTGTGGGTTTGTTGGTGCAATGGACCTCTTTCCCATTACACATTGTCATTTTATCCATTATTAACATGAAAATATTGATATGTCAAGTACAACTTTATTGTTAGGTAAAGATTGGGTTAAAAGAAACTGACATTGGCCATACGTAGGAAACATAATACAAATAGCAGTCTTTGTTGACCCATCCATCCACCCTGAACTCCTTCTTATGACATATTGGACACTATTTCCACCTTTTGCTTTTGAGACACACAAGTCATAATTTGCTGAGCCACAAGAGGTAATTTCAGATATATGCGTATACCGTTATTCTTCTCGTGATGACAGTCTCTTCAGTCCTGTTTCAAGCAGACCATGGTGAACTCTGGTTTGAACATTAAATAGACTTTTGTGGCTTAGTGGTTAAGACATATACTCTGTTCACAACGTCCCTTGTTAGATTTCACCTGGCTACCCATGTTGCATGTCATTTGACGTCTTTCCTTCTTCCTCTTATTTCCTAATACCTCACAACTCGTCAGTCACTGTGGGTGGTCATCCACTGATGGTGGGCCACACTTGGAGGACAAGACCAAAAAGCAACAAAGCTTTGCTCTTTTAAAACCAAAACCCCTGATCCTACCCGAACTATAAATAAATCCTTTGATTCAATGGCTGCATTGACACTATTATAGGGTTTCAGTGGCAGCAGAAGGGACAGACATAAGCTATTTTAAAATAAAAAGCAAAATCTCTGTAAAGGTGTAAAGTTCGCATTGAGTGCAGGTAATACTTAAGTGGCTGCCAATCAATGACAGGGTTATTACTAGTGATTACTGCAAAAGCCAATCAGGATGAAGATAAAGCTGGTAGTATTTGTTGTGTTTACAGACTCAGTATGGAGTAAAGAAGTGTCAGAGTTGGACATGAGCACTGTTTGCTGACAGTGGCAGCTATTCCAACTAGTCCTTATGGAAAAAAAGTGCGGGTGGCACAACCTGTTTTTCATTATCAGCACAAAATGTCGTTGAGACAGCACATTTCTTTCAAAGATTGTTATTTTGGCACTTTTGCTAAATTTGACAGTGGAGAGAGACAGCAAGGAGAGAAGAGAAAGACTTTTGATGAAGGGCCAAGGCAGGATTTAAACTCAAAATGATGCAACTGCAAGTGAGCTGCCAACATGCCCCAAGGGCTAAGTTTATCTTTTGTTTCCCTTTCTCTGGATAATTTACAATGAGTTATTCAAGGTTGGATTTAAAACATAAGACATCGTAGTTCTATGGTCTGAGCTTGAGCTATCTGAGACACGTTTTCACGTACAACCTTTGTCCTGCCTTCTAACATGTAATTGCCTTAACATTGAGATACTGTATGTCATTGTTCCGAACCCTACCTGCCTGGTTCGTTGTGATGTTGACCAAGGCATAAAGTGACGGCTCGTTGCTCAGGTGCGTCACCGCATTCCTGGCCAGGATGCGGAAGGAGTAGTTGGTGTGGGCCACCAGGTTGAGCACCGTCACCCAGGGCTCCGTCAACCCGGTCTGGCGGGGGACAAATCGAACTGCAGCTGTGCCCAAACGCTCCACCATCCCTCCTCCCACGGCCCCAAAACTCGCCCCTCCGCCTGCCTTCCCTCCACTGGCGCCTCCTGGGGTGGATGCACAGTCCTCACAGGGCCCTCCTTCTCCTGAGCACTTCTGACACAACACGTTGTACTGCAGGTCGCTGCGACCTCCGGTGTCCAGAGGGCGATCCCACTCTAAATTCACAGACGTCCCATTGACCGAGGAGATGACGTTTACTGGAGCAGATGGAGGGCCTGGAGAAAAGAAAGACAGGGTTCGAGTTTATTCACACATTTGATCACTGTAGGAAATTGGATTTTTGAGGCATAGATAAGTCCGTTACAACATTCCATAGTTGCTGTGTATTGTGGATGTGTGCAGGTGTTTGTGTGAATATGTCTTGGATGTGGTCTTGCCTGTGGGATTAGATAATCTTGTGTACCGTGTGTTTGTGCTTACGGGAGCATGGAGCTGCTGGTGGGTCATCTGCCGCTCGATAGTAGTTGGAGTCACAGGGGCAGGCGAGGGCGGCTCTGGTCTCTGAGTGGCTGTGTTGAGGACATTTACCACACAGGCCATCGCCCGCCACTGGCTTATAGAAACCCACCTCACAGGCTGCAGAGAGAGAGAGAGAGAGAGAGAGAGAGAGAGAGAGAGAGAATAAATAGAGTAAATAGAGAGCTTGCAGGGAAGGGCTCTGCACTCTCATAATCACTCAGACCATGATAAAATTGAGAGAGTGCAGTCAGAAAGGCATGAATCGCACTCCTATAGCAAGCTGTGCATATCAACGCCGCTTCAAGTTTTTCAAAACTATGTCATCTTCTCCAAAGCATTCCTTTTAGGACATAACCCCCCCCCCCCCTCCTCCAAATCTATGTATAATTACAGGCCTTCTAACCGTAGAGACCGTGGAGCAGGGGAGATGAAAGTCATACTTCTTTCTGCTCAGATTTGGGCTGAAAAGGCTTTGCACTGTTGATACTCCCAGTGAGACCATCAGAATCCAGACCGTGTTTCAACCTTATTCAGCTCCTCTGATACATATTCATTTTTAACTCTGCACTGATTAATAATGGAGGGGGCTCTGATAAATATACTCTTTTTCCAGGCGGTTAATAGGCTTCTGCTATGGTAAATGGGGCAGGGGTAAACCTTGCATACACTCAGAAAGCAGCAGCAGACACCAGCGTGCTCATGTTTGCTCTCCCTCACAGGGTAATTTATGTTTCCCAGAATTCTGTTGGTTAGTTTACAGATACAGTGTTTTCCTAACCTTTCCTTGTTATGTTTATAGAAGACCATTTTTAGGTATTTAGACTTCAAAGGTGCTGAAAGAACCATGAAATTGGATAACCAACATGAGTGAAATTATAACAAAGCGAACAGTTAAAATGTATTGTGGATTACTGGCTGAGACATTTTTAGATGCATTTGAATGCTTTTACCTGAAAAGTACACATGCAAATGTCCCCCATGGCTGCACAGAAACACACACAGACACATACAATTGATGTGCAACTCAACCATTTGATTAGATTTTATGATATCCTGCATGATGGTGTTCAATTTGATAGGCAGACTTTTTTGCAGCCTTTTTATTTTCAGCTAAATGTTCAGTGGAACACACTGTAGTTAATGCTATGATGAAACAGCTATTTCTTTTAAAAAGTTCAATTATTTGAATGATTGTTTCTTTAACCACCAGGACATGATCCCTGATTGGTTTCCAACCTGCAAACCTTGCCTGTTGTTTTATTTGAAGTGTCCAGTCAAAGGTACCACTGCCAGGAATCCTACCCCGGTGTCTGTGGTTTAGGTGTGGAGTGTTTTCACTTTCTTCCACTTGTACACCCCACATTATGCATGAGTAAGTTTTGACAGACGTGTAAAATTGAAATAGAAATGAAAATGGAGAGGAAACTAAAACAATATGGAGGAAAAAAATTGAAATCTTTGCCTTCAAAGTTAAAATAAATAAAACAAACATGGATTTCTTTCCAGGTTTCAGTGTGCCTGCTTTTATTAAATGCAGTGGGGTAAATAGTAAAAATAGAATCATCTAGTCTGTACAAACTGAAACAAACCACAATTATAATAGAAAATATTATGTAGTAAAACAGAAAATCAGTACATATTCATATTGGACATGGAAATATGGAAATATTAGCATTTTAAAAATATGTTTAAGTTTTAAATATTTTTGTAATGCTTAACTTACAAAACACAAAGGTCATGTGACTTTCCACTCACCTTTGCCTAAAAACACTCACCTAAAAACAAAGCCTAATATGTTTTCAATATGTTCTGTTTATTTCTTTTTAATTCATTCAATAATAAATTGATTTATATAACAGTTTTAGGGTTGTATCTGAGGGCAGACTTCATAATTCCCACCAGTAAGCAACAGCTTACAGAAGCTTATGTTAATACTCATTTGGCAAAAAATGACTTATAAACATGAACATATCCTCTGTGTTACACTACAAGACTAGAAATGTAATTGATAACTTATCCACACACAATAAACAGTGGCCTGCTTCATTTATTGCTGAAGCAAAATACTGGTATTGATACAAATTTGTTCTGCTCAGATCGGCAAAATTATGTTACGTACCTTATTTATTCATCTGGTAAGTTTAAGATAAGATATTATGAGGTCATATTTATTGAGATTTACATGAGCCTTGTGTTTGCATTGTTATCTACGGTAGATTTATGAAGAGTCATATAAAAGATATGATGTCATCTATAAAATGGAAAACTTCATGTTTTAGGGCTACATATTTTTGTCGGAGGGCCAGATTTGGCCCACAGGCTGCTATTTGCCTACCACTGCCACAGGGAGTGAGTTCCCTCATCATAGATACAAGCCAGCTTTTCTTGCACTGATAATACAGTGAACACAACGATGTAAGTTCACTGTATTATCAAAGAAAGATGAAAGCATATCTGAAAGGAAATTTTTAAATATATTTGATAAACCACAATTGTCAGGAAATAGTGAAAAATGCCTGTTATAATTTGTAAATGTCTTGTTTTGTCTGACCAATAGTTAACATAACATAACAGATATGTCATATAGGCCAAAGAAAAGCAATCCTCACATTTGAGAAGCTGGAACCAGTGAATTTTGCTTGAAAAAATAGCTTGAAAAAAACAATTGATTATCAAAACATTTGTAGATTAATTTTCTGTCATCAACTAATCAATTAATTGACTAATTGTTGCAGTTCAAATACATTGTAACAATATCAGTATATATTTACACAGTCACACAATTGTTTAAGCACAACTCACACTGTCACTGTTACTTCATTTATAATTATTTTAGGGTGTTATGTGTTTTTCTTATGGTAACTCCCACTGAATATTACACTTATTGTACAGACTGGTGTGTATAAAATTAGTTAGAGGGCTGATTTTACTTTCCTCTGCAGAAAGGGGAAGATTTCTTTGTGTTTGACATTTGAGTTAGTCATTTTTAATTCATTTAGGATGGTACGTAAGACATACAACAGAACAGTGCTTTCACAGCAGGACTTCCCCTATATGGCTGGATTTCATAATTGAATTCCCATCATTTATGATTCACCATAGGATGTGCCATGACTTCTTAGTTATCAATGTCACTGCTGAAAATGTCAGCGTCTTTCTTCCTGTCCTCTCTGCTAAGACCTGCTTTCAATGAAGCGTCACAGAGAAACATGTCAATGTGGACAGAGAGGGAGAGCATGACACTTTGTTCTGTGTGTGTGTCTGTCATACAGACTTTGACATTGGAGTGACAGACAGTGGCTTGCGGTCAAACTTTGAACAATCTAAACATAATGAGGTCTACAGTTTTAGGATGCAGAGCTGGGAGCTCTAAGCTGGAGCTGAGTGAGCCAGTACTGTAGGTGTAAGGTGTGGTGGAGCTGAGAGCAGCTTGTACTTTGCAGAAAAGGATTTACCAACTCAGCTTCCTTCCACTGTTTACAAAGGAATCCTGTGCTGAGACAGAAATGTCTGGATTTTATTTACAGACATTGGGTTGACATGCCGACAAGCCAAGTGGGACCTGTGGTGTCTGCTGAGCACATTTTAGCTAGGACAGGTTCAAGAATTTCACACAGAAGTCCATGAGTTCTGCCAAAACATTTACTCTGAAGTCTGACATAGGAGCAGGAGTCAATATAAAAATAACCAGTATCTTTACAAAACCTTCCTCCCTGCAACACATTTCCTAATTGACTGTGGATGAAGTTAGCACTAGTGTCATGATCCAATCACACAATGTCTGCAGTATGAGAAGAACCTCCGTCATCCATTATTCTAAGATGGTTAGCCCCACAGCTAGCCTTGTAGTCGCACCAGATTAACATGCTAAATTAGCTATTATCTACATATATGTTTGTTAACAAGTGCAACCAACTTCAAACAAACATATAACTCTTTTATAATTAGGTGAATTGACTGTATTTGTGTTGATATTTGATTTTATTTAGATGTAGCTGCCAGCGACGGGGTTTCACAGCCATTTTGCTTCTGTAGTTCTTTTCATCAAGAGGGAGATATCTTAGCCAATCAGTTCTCAATATCTCCAACTTGGAATTACAACTAGTCTGCTGACGACAGTTTTGTCCACTCAGCTGCTCATAAGTGTAGTCTTCACAATATGAACATGAATGTGACCAGTAATTAGCACTCATTGCTAATAGCAGCCTTTTGGTAGCCAGCTATTGAAATTCTGACAGTGTGTACTGTATTTACAAAATGTAGCAATATAAAACAAAGTTATCAGACTGACAAAAGGCTGTATTAATCCTTCGAACCCCATTTTAGTTCCATCTATCTGACTACTGCATAGTCTGAATCTGTTAACTTTTAGCTGGCTAGGCAATCAAAATTGAGCCATTATCCAGGTTTATATGAGTGTAATTTCTGAGCATACAAATATGAAACACACATACTTTTATATGTAATTTATATGTAATTTGTTTGGCTGTGTTCAGTGATTATCATGTTCAAAATTGAGTGTAACTGATCCAGTTGTGGTGGTAGCAAAGCCTGACGTACTATCTTTATATTTGTGGATCCATATATTGTAGACCTGGAGAAAATATGTCTGGAGAGCATCTTAAAATTGATTTTTTTATACTGCTAGACTCTACTGAGTATTTCATTTATATATATAATATATATATATTTATAGTGCCACATGCTGATGTTTAAGTATCTGCCAATACTAACTTGGTGTAAAATGAGTGTAAATGTCATATGAAGAAACTGAGCCTTTAAATGCTTTGCAATAAGAGGTTGAAGCTGTAGGACGACGCTGTGACAATTATAACTGAGAATTAACTTTACCTCTAAAAATGTGCAACACACTACATACACACCCTCACACACACACCTGCATGCTCATATGTACACAGACACCATCACGACATACACACAGTATGTGTATCACTATAGATAAACAGGCTGGGGGCAATAGTGATCTTCTCTTTCACTGTCAGAGCCCCCACAGGAACCAGAAACTATTTCTATTTGCAATATTTATCCCAGACTGTTTTCTCTTCCTCCTTTTTATCCCGTTAATCCCTCCATCCCTTGATGTTTTTTGTGAAGCCCCTGAGTTGAAAAGCAGGTCACGATAAACATCTGAACAGCTCGTTCATCAAGGAGAGAGGCAGCGAGCGCTTTGAAGTCTCTGACAGATTCACCAGGAGTTCTACACACACTCACACATATACACACTAATGCAAAGGTTATGATAATGCAGAACACACACAAACATACACACTGATGCAGCCACAGTAAGAACATGCAAAATGAATTTATCAACACACAGGTGAATATGCAAAGGGAGAGCGAAGGCGGTCCATGTCAAGACCAGCTGTGTCAAGACCAGCTGTGTCAAGACCAGCTGTGATAACCTTTCACTTCACTTCTGATATGCTGCTCATTTGGTGCCCTGGATAAAGGAAAGAATGAAAATATAAATGGGAATAATAATCATAGTAATATCATAATCAGAAGACAAATAAGGAGACCAAAAGCTCCAAGACAAATGTGGTCAATGTAGAATGACAACTAATTAATTTGTCTGGAATCTCTCGGCACAATCTTTACAGCACAAACAAGAAGTGAGTGCTGTTCTGAGCCAGGGCTTTGAAAGTTTCTGGTTTCAGCCTGGGATGTCACAATCCTTCTATTTACTCGATGAGGAAACCTCTTCCGAACGCACCATGTGGTGAGAGAGTGAACTATGAATGGCAACCAGTAGTTTCATTTATGTTTCCACACTGACAGCGAGTTTGAGTGAGTGATGCGAGCAGTGACTTTGCTTCCATTTCAGTGACATTTTACAAGAAAAACTATGATGTATGTTATATTTTCTTAACGCAGAATGATTTAGCTGTTGTACAGTTTCTTTACAATCCACTGTAGAAAAATGAAGTAAAAAAATAAACTATAACAAATTATCAAAATAAATATTTGAGACTGTAGAACTCTGTGATGAAGAATACTTGATTGGAAAACACTAGATTGCGAATCACAAAAAGTGGGCAACCAGTGGGCCCCAGAGTCATGTGGGTCCTGCATTATAAGCCTACAGTATCTTGCAGCTCTGTCTTGTAGAAGCCTGTGTCAAAAATTAGTTTTAAGACTGAAGGGTGGCGATATGCACCACGAGCACAACATAAACTATTGTTGTTTTTTTAATCAAATTGCCTAAAACTAATTGAAACACAGACAACCTGAAGCCAGGTAGTGTCCCAGTGTAGGAGTACTAGTTGATTTCAGTGTTTTAGGCATATAATGAACAAAACAAACAGGGGCACAACAAGACATTTTGACCCTAACAGTTCACTCCCTTGTAACAGGAACGTGAAAAGATTGTCTGACAGAAACGTAGCTTGCAGCATATTAAATTAAACAAACAAATGTTCACACAGTCTTTGAAACAGAATTAATGAGAGATGTTAATTTTGGGAGAGTCACGACCACTGGTGGATCAGTCCTGGGTGTTTTGGTGTCTGGGAGGCACCGAGCTACCTTCGGTCAATTCAGTTCTGCCTCTTTTAAGAGTTATTTCATTCATTTGCATCATCTCTGTGGCCAGTTTTCTCTCTCCATTCCGGTAATTCTTGTGTCGTGCAGCAGTGATCTATATAAAGTCTGACATGCTGTGTGTGGTGTGTTCTCTGTACTTGGATACTATTCTATTAAGAAATAAACCATTCTGAAAGTTTGCTTTTTTGTTGTGTCTAGGCTGTGTCAGTGCAGACATGTCTCTGAAATGAAGATAACAAAGTTCTTTACTATCTTTACACTACAAATATGATCCAAGATATAAAATTTTCTTTAACAGCATCCAACAGGATAAACTGTTATGACCGACTGTAGTCAAAAAAAAGTAGTTTTCCATGAAAAGAATTTCAGAACATTATTTGTTTTGTTATATTTACAGATATTTAACTGTACTGTGTATTGATTATAATAAACAGAATTAACTTTCAGACAAAGTGATGGATATAATATAATAGAAATATAGCCTATGAACAGAAAAAGTGGTGCAAATAGAAAGGAAAGGGATGTGGTGTGAGAAGACACGTGCATCTCTGTTTGGTCGCACTGCATTAGGTAAACTGTTTATAGAATGTGTGCATTGGTAAAAGTGTGTGTCGGTGCATGTGTGTGTGCTACTGTGCTACTGTGTGTTTGTTTGTGTGTTTCCTTGCGTGTCAGTACCTGTCAATGTAGTGCACTCGCTACAGGAGAATTTGCATTACAATGAATCTTAATAGCCATGTGCGGGACTGTGTGCTGACCTTGATTTATTCCCTGTATAAGTGGGTAAATAAATACATTGGGAAAAAGGGGGAGCTGGAGAAAGCACATCATCGTCCCATGCGTGAGGAGACTGAGGGAGGAGTGGGGAGGAGCGGAGGGGAGTCGGGTCTTAAGTGTAACCTGGGCTGGCTGGTGAAAGCCCACATTGGCTGGCTCAGAGCCTGCTCTGCTTCAAGGATACATTTTAATACATCTGAAAATCAATAATAAAATGAAAAAAATAAATGCATTTCTTCATTTAAAAAAATAAGGACTAAAAAAACAAATCACTAAAATGTGTAATGAAACATTTTATGGTGGTTGTAAAAAAATCCCCTGAAACAGCAAAGTAAGAGTCAAAATTGTAGAAGAATTATATTTAAGTAGATTTATGGCATTGAAAGATGCATAACCAACACTAACTACAGCCAACATTCAGGGTTACTAGCTGGAATGCATTAACATTGTGATGGTCACATGTCCCTCGGTTAACTGTGCTCTACTGTTTTGACTTTGTTATTTCTTAATGGCTCTCTAGGCGAGGTTGTGTTTTCCTGAGCTATTTTCTTTTGTCTGCCAAAAGACTTGCTTATAAAAACAAAATCTCCACAAGTCATTTTTCTTACTTGGAAATGTTTTAGATTCATTTTAATTCATTCATACATAAAGGTGCAAATCAGCAGTTTTCTTGCTTTTCTTTTGTCTTCTGTCTCCATCTTTGGAATTGTTGTTGAGTTGTTTCGGCACTGCCAGTCCCAGAGGTCACTTTTTGCTACGGCTGTAGTCGAAACCACTTAAGTTGAGTCTGTTCAAGTCAAGTTTAAAAGGAGGAGTTTCAAGATTTAGTCAGGAAGTCCAAATGGGAGTCCAGCCTGATTCAGGACTGTGTCTAAAAGTGGTTGAGACCGATAACACGAGACAGTGCCCATTCAAGACTGTTCATACTGTTGTCTGACTGTTGTTCATAGTGAGAGTCAACTTGTGATATCACTTCAATCCCTCTGTGAAGTAAATCTGTTTGCTAAAACTGTAACTCTATGAAAGATAAAATGGTTATTTTTGTTTGTTTTGCTTGTTGTATGATTCTTCTCTTTTTGTGTTTGTCTGTTGGTTAGGTTGATTGTGTGTTTTGTTATGTGTTTTAACTGGTCTTGCCTGACTTGAATATCTGCTAGAAATGAAATATTCTTGAACAATGATACAAGCTAAACTATAAAAGTATGATATCTGTTCACACATTTGTGCATAAAATTACATGTTTAAAATCAGAATGTTTGGCTGTTGGGAAGCTGCAGTTACAAATGAACAACCTTATTGCCAGAAAGCAAAATTAATACATGACATTTCTACAAAAGTATGTTTAATGACTATAATATAATATCTGAACATGGTAACCACAGTATGGTTAAGGAAAGGACTGTGGGTATGGCAAATAAACTACAGTTATGCTTACAGGTATGGTTAAAGAATAGGTTCCTGTCATAAAAGAACAGTCAGGTGCCCACATGAACATTGAAACATATTTTGCTTGCTGTAATCCTGTTCCTCCTGTCCATGCTGGCCTTTAAGAGATTCCTTCCTAATGTGCTTCCAGTGCATGTGATGGAGGACAAAATCCACAGCTCTCGTTGTGTGCAAAAATCCATTCCAGCCTAAGGTAATCAAATTTGAGGGCCGACCTTCCACAGTTACTGTTCTTTAGTACAAAATTCCCTCTTTGTGTTTCCACAGGCAGTGTTTCTATACTGAGCTTTGGTGGAGGGATAGTAACACAAAGAGGGATTTAAATGCATAAAAGACCATAACTTCGGAAGATACTCTCTGATACTCTCTCTTTGATTAACTCAGACTGCTGAAACTTCATGCTAACTTCAGAAAAACTTTGAATTTATTTTTTCACTTATGAGGATTGTGGATTATTATTATCCTTTGGAAATACATTAGGAAGGAACATTGTTTCAATGTACATATGGGCACCTGACTTTTCTTTTAAGACAAACTTAAAACAAAAAATGTGAATCTTTTAACCAAACAAAACTGTTGTCTTCCAAACAAAACATTTCACTTTCTGTGTGCCACAGTATTTTGCATTGTAAAAAACTACTAAACACTGGGATTTAGAAAAGCAAATGTAGAACCTTTTATTTACCAGACACAAGTTGAACCACAATTGTGCTGCATCAGTCAGTAACAGAAAGTAGAAAAGCAGGAAATCATTGATCACAAATGTTTACTTTTATATTTATCCTTAAACTTATGCATCAATAAGAGCAGATTAAAAAGTTCTACATGTTCTTCAAGAACATCTCTAGTCCTGATGTCCTAGACCTTGCGCAGTGGCGACCTTGTAAGGAAGTTAGTGCACTCCAAAAATCTAGTGACAAAGTTAGCCAAAGGCTCCTTAGCTGGTTCCCCAGGGAGCACATGAAGCCACTAACGAGCCACTAAAGCTGTCTGAGTGATGGATGAACGTGTCGGTGAGATCAGCTGTGGAAATGGGACACTCACCATCCACAGCTTCCCTCCTCTCACAACGCCATACTAACAGCTGGATTGTCGCTCTGCTACAGCTCACTGTGCACTTTAAATGAAGGCATCCCCTTCCAATTTGAGGTACGCCTTATTTTCTCAGCTTTAGGTCCAGGTGCAGGGAGACAGATGACTTTGGGGAGAGGATAGATGGGACTAGTTAAGGATCTTTAAAGAAGGATAGATAGATTGGTTGAGCTTGTTTGTGCTGGGGCGAAATGACACAGGAAAAAAATCATTATCAATGTCCCTTACAAGTAAAAGTGTCCTGTGGCATTCTGGGACATGGCTGTGGTCAGACTGGTACTAACATCCATGACACTAATGTTGAACTGTATTATGATTTTGTGTTAAAATACAAGTTACAATTCACAGAAAATTAAAAGTATTTTCATTCAGCATCATCATTATTATAATGAATCCAAGATGCAACTGTATTATTGTTATATTGTATTATTATTACTGTTGTATTATCTGTAGTAGGGTGTCTGTACTTTAATATCATCCTATTGTCATTACCAGAGATCACCAATGAATGGTGGATGGGGAGGTCCTCTAACTTTCTCTGTGATCAATTATTTTAAATATCAGTATTGTCGATCTCTCATTAATCTGTATTTGTGTTCATTTTGTCAGATGATATAGTTGCCATAAAATAATGATTTTATCTGCAGCGCAAGAGCTTGTATTTACTGTATGAACCATTTATGAACTGATCAGATTTCACACTACTTCAGATGTCTGATAACAGACACAGAAAAAGTGTGTAAATGAGAACTGTATGGTGCACAGTGTATGTGATCACAGAGAGCCGGAGACTGAACAGAGGTTCGAATGAGACCGTCTCCCTCTCTCCTTCTCTTGGTCTCAATGTCTCACTAATTACAAACATTAAAAACTAGGTTTGCTGTAAATGTGTGAAGACAAAGTCAGTAGCAAATGAAATGCATACTTAAAAATCCATTTTAAATCAACTATCAATAAAGGGGTACAGGCATTTATATACATTCACAATTTAATCAATAATAGACCCAGCGTGTAAAGATAGTGGAGCCGGACTTAAGAGCAAAGCTTTGGTGAGCACTGAGCAGGCGTATGGAGAATGGAGATGCTGGATTGTGTCAGATTGCACAGCGCACTTGTCAGGATTGGCAGATGTAAAAGGGATCACAAATGTGTTGTGCTGATTGACAGTACACAGACATGCCACTCCACCAGAAACATCTCCTGTAAATGCACAGTGGGGAGTAGATTTTAGATTTTATTTTTCATTATAACAATTTAGTTACCCTAATATCGATCGAGGTCGGTTGATATCGATGGTCAATCTGATCACCATTCGGCAGAAGCTGAGACTGTAGTTTATACTGTACAGCATATTCACATACTTTAGCACATTTAGCACAAGACAGTAGGCAGCTCATTACGCAGTCAGCTCCTGGACTTTGTCACAGAGACATGTTAGCAGAGAAAATAACCAGTCTGTGGCAGCATTTATTAGACTGTAAAGTGGGAACAAGTGAGGCTGAACACTGTAATAAAACCTAAAGCCTGGTGTTGAGCCACAGTTGGCTACCTACCACCAAGGCCGCCAACTGAGAAAAAACAAAAAAAGTCACCTGGAGAAAAATAGCAAATTTTAAACTGTCAAAGTGAAAAAGCGTTAGTTTATCCCACTGGGTACCTGGGTTTCCTCTGGCAATATGAGATCATCTACCACATAATTAGCTGACCTTATTGAGAAAAACTGTGAAGAGAAGAAAATATTAGAGACTCAACAGCATTTGTCTAAGCACTCTTCCTACTTAATGCAACAGAAACCACAAATGTATTATTGTATTATTAATCCTTTCAGCATTTTTCTAATTGATTGTGTTTTATAGTTTTTTTTTGTTACTGAAAAGAAGGAAATGTTTTATACTACTTGCCTCGCAGCCTCTGAGTGGGCGGTCCTGTGTAGGTGTTTGATTGACAGCTGATCTAAACTAACTTTCTGGTAAATGTAGCTTACAAGCCAGACAGGTCAGACAGCTTTTTGTTAGCAGTGGCTCTGAAGACAATGGACCACTGACCAATACTGCAAGTAGGTTTTTAAACTGTTCAATGTGCAATAGATATTAACTAATTATCAAGCCTGCTGACTAATGTTAGCAATGCAATTTTTTGTTCATTTGGTAGCTCAGCAGGTTGCTGTCTGGCTTTTAATTAGTGTCATCGTCAGTCAGTCACAGAATGGTAACAATTAATATTTTATGAAAATCAGGTTAACATCAAATTAAACTTAGAGTAAGCATGAGCAGTCAGCACAAAGCCTAAATGACCCTTCACTATGTATTTAGATTTTTTCTCTCTCTCTGCCTTTTTTTTCCTTTTACCAGCTGACTGGAACTGACTCAATTCAACCAATCAAATTTTGCCATGACCTCTGTGAGCCAATCATCTTGTTGCTGTCAAACTTGAAAACTGAACTTTTCTCTGCTGCTGTCAGCTGTCATTTCAGTATCAGATTGATGTGACCCTCCTCCACCTCATCCACCTCCAGGTTATTCAGAACCAGCTGTCCATGGGTCCTTCCACTGAGCTCATCAGAAGTCTCAGCAAGACTGTTTTTCCCTTTCTTGACCGTCACAGTGTCTAGACTCCACTGGGGAGGGTATTCCTGTGCGGCTCATGGAGTGATTGCCTCCCTAATATGATGACATCACGGTTGGGTCTAATCGGCAAAGACTCCTCACATATCTCTACAACTTTTCCATGCTGTGCACACAATGTCAGATAAGCTCATTTAATAAGTCTCTCTTTCAGTTAGTCTCTCCTGATTGAAATGATTTGATTGACCGTGTGTCTGTATGTCTTTTCCGTATGTTGATTTGGAAAAAAGTGTGATGAATACAAAGTGATACATGTATATGCAAAGAAGTTCTTCCTTGTCAATCTACAGACAAGTGTGTGCAGTTATGAAGCCAAAAAAATTCAACTCAAGTGTCTCCCTTGTTGATACTGATTTCTTTCTCAAAAGAGAGCACAGGACGTGATGTGTTTGCTGTAGCAGAAAAAAACATGCAATTTAATTTCAGTTGGACTTAAAGCTGTACTATCAATATTTTTATATTAGTTCAGATCATTATGTGCAATGTGAAAGGTGCTGCTTGTAGTGACAAACCCCAGAGAGCATTATCACCAGACTCTGCAGTTGTCCTCAGCTCTACTGAGCATCCATTTCCAGATTTTCTTAAACCCGCATTTTTACTGTTTTTGTTCACTCTCAGTACTCTCATCAACTCGTGGCCGACAGCTTTAATGAACACACTGTACACTACACGCCCAGCACCAAACATCTGACAGACACAGTTGGTGACTAGCTGGTGAACATAGTGGTGGATTTAGCAGCTGAAGAGCCAGATACTTCTCTCAGGAGCTGGTGGAGACCAACACAGCACTCAATGGAGAAGGGAGAATATTCGTGGTAAGTAACACATCCTTAAATTTAACCTTATGTAGATCTGTGTCTGTTGGATATGAAAATGGGCAGTGAGCATGTCGACCCCCTAGTGTAAAAGTAGCAGAGCGTTACTGGGATTAGTAATTGTAATATGATTACTGAATTTCAAACTGTATTCCTTTACAGTACTCGTAAAGTAATAATATTACTGTAATGCGTTGCAAGTAATGCATTACTGCCTAACACTGTTTAGGTCAGACTTGAAAAATTTTGAAACTATCCTTTAATGATTTAGGGATATTCTTTCCTATATGCCCTTTACATGTGAATCATGTGTCTCTATAAGTCTGTCTGTTTTTCAAAGATACACACACTCACAGGTATGGATTTATGGTACAGATATTTGTATCAGAAATAATATCAGAAAAACTAAGGCCAAAAACAAGTACGCCAAAATCTCCAGTCCATATACAGTACCAGTCAAAAGTTTGGATGCACTTTCTCATTCAAGTGAATAGGAAGGTGTGTCCGAACTTTTGACTAGTATTGTACATTCCTGCCTCTCTTTGCCTCCCTGTTGGCCTCCCTGCTGGGTTCAAATCAATTCCATCAATGAAGCCATCACAAAAGGGAACATTACCGCAGTGTTTTCCTGTGAAAAAAGGCCTGGTAATTACAAATCAAACGAGACAAATACATCCCGGTTAATGAGCGTTAAACGGATGTTAATTATCCGATTGAATGGCTGTCTCTCCATTAAACTGCGTCTGATGGAGGGAGTGGGAGGAGAAGGAGGGGGTCGAGGGGAAGGGTAGCTCAAAAAAGAGGCATTCTGAAAGCCATATTAGCAGCAGATTGAGAAGATCAGACAGTGTAAAGTGTGTGTCGGAAATGCAAGCGAGAGGGGAAAGGCATGGGGAGAGGCAGCGGGGGAGGGATGGGAGGAGACTAAACTTTTCTCTTTTTCCAACATTAGCAATTGCTGCGATGCATCAGAGGGGAAATTAATCAACTGTTTTTGATTATTTATATATTTGAAAAGGACAAAGTGTGCGGGGAGAGAGCTGAACACTGAAGGAGTCACACTGTGCTAATATGGTCACACTCGGTCTGCCAGGCAGCTCCAGTCATGACATATCCGCCTCAGAGGGATCAGAGAAAAACTACACTTAATATTCAAAACAAGGTACAAGTCCTCTCTGATTTATCACGCAACTCACATAACGAGGGGGAGTCTACATTTGTAATAGAAAGTACAGACAGAAGAACTTTGGAACTCGTGTTTTGTGAGTAATGTCTGAGTAGTACAGCGGTCAAATGATAATTCCTTACAGGATAATAAAAAATTCCTCTCAGGATCACCAAGACAAAATAAGCAGAGGTAGAGAATATACTCAAAACTAAGCTCCATCAAAACTGCTCAATACTGAGGTTGTCAAAAGCACTTTGAATAGTCTGATTAACCTTTGATACCTGGAATTAGTGACCTGCAATTGTGCTACATTATGAGCTTTTCACTACTAAACTAAGTGTTTTTTCCATGACATAAAAACAAGCAGGGCTCAGTTAAAACGTTAATCTGCAATTTAATATTATGATTTTGTTTAAAATAGCTGGTTAAAGACTTAATGTATTAATCATAAAAGGAAAAGAATATTGTATTTTGGTAAGAAAAATCTGATATCATATACAGGCTGAATTTTTAGATGCAGATTTCAAAATGTAATAAAAAATAAATGAAAGAAAGCACTACTGGTTTCTATACAGCTCAAAATGGTGGTTAAGCATTCATGAATTCCTATCAAATTAAGAAATGCATAAAAAAAATTCACAACAGCAAGTTTCAACAAGTCTAACAGCAAGTTTCTAAATTCAATTGTTGTTCTAACATAAAAATAAATTAGCAACTCCAGAGAGTGATAACTGCCTCTGATGCCCCACAGAGCCCAGATTCAATGTTTGACTGATAGTTTGTGCTGATTAGATTAGTTGAAAACGTGTTTGATATAATATGCAGAACTATATAAACTGAAATGAATACTTACTGCAGCTCTGGCATTTCTACAGTACTGCGAGGCTGTGTGTTGACAAGGAGCCCTGTGTAAAACCATTATTGTTTCAGTTGATGTTATGTTTAAATGCTGCAAATCCTAAATCTACTTCTGTTTAGTCAAATTACACAAACTAACCAGCACACAGCAAATCATGTGGCAGGATAATATTCCAGAAAAGTAGTGTTTGGTGTAACTTATGATAAAATAGAAGCGTCTGGTGATATTCTACATTTTTCTTATTGTCAAGTAAGTCCATGAAAAGACCAAAACCAACAATGAATGTATCATAACAAGTCTTGCCTGTATATCCAAAGCCTGAAATATCTTCTTCCTCTGTGCCATAAGGCTCCACTGTTGTTCAAAAACTATTAAAAGCACATAAATGAGTCACACTGTTGCACTGGCTGACATTACCATGAACACACAAGCTGTAGTTTCTTTTATGTCAATCATACTTTCTACTTACCTACTGCTGGAAATACTCAGTACTGCACCAAATGTGTATTAATCCACAGGTGAAAATAGTTCCCAACAAATGCACAATTTACTCATGTTACATTTACTAAAAAACTGCTGTTTTAGGAAATGATTGGGCCTTTTTTAAATGATATATAAAATGATATTATATGTATATAAATGATATATAAAACTACATATTTGTGACCAGTTTTCAGTAGGAGCCAGGAGCTTGGGGCTGAGTGCCGCAGACAGGGTAGGGAAATTGGAAAGTATTGAAAGACAGACTATGCATTTTTGGGTTTTCATGGGATTTGTTAACAACAACAACAAAGAAAAAATAGAATGTCATAAGCCTTATCCTTTAAAGGCAGCGGAATGCATACGCAATGGGCAGAGAGTGGGAAGAACTACAGGGGATCACTGGGGCTGCACAGCTCAATTTTGCCCAGGGGCCCTTATAGCAGGTTAATCCAGCCCTTGACATAGTAGTAGCTATTTGACAAATGCCAATATACTGTCACATCAGCTCAAATGTTGTTGTGTGATTAAACATAATTTAAGATAGGAAGCTAGAAACTAACAAAGGGTAGCATTTAACTCTGGTTTGTAAGAAATTATAGACAAATTGGTCTAAGTTTTATTCATTTTAGGAATCAAACGAAGTTTTTGTGTGGCAGAAATTTTGTCTCCCACCAATAATGTCTCAAATGTTCTTCAAATGCAAACATCATTACAATTCATGACACACACACATACACACCCATACATTCAACCATCCACATCCATACAAACACTGCTCTCTTCAGTGGAGGCCTGGAAGAGGGAGAAGTAAATGACAGCGCCCCGTGTGCACATCAGTTTAACTCAACAAGAAGTCAGGGCAGAAAATCATTTGAAGAAGTCCCGCAGTCCCTTCAGATGGAGGCTGCCAGCTTCTCAGTGATCTGCTATCATGTTGCCTGTCTCTTTACTGTCAGCACTAATAGCTCTTAGACACTGGACTGGGACATGAGTGGCTACTGCAGGCCAAGGGTGGCACACACTCAATCAATAATTTACCCAGCAGCGCTCGGCCTTTTGCGCGTGTGTTTTCATTCCTGAATTAAGCATTCATATGGGCTGCACATAAGAGGATTTGTTTGTGAGAGTGTGTCTTTGTGTAGCTGGTAACATGGGTATGCAAGCATGTGCACAAGTGTGTGTGTGTGTGTGTGTGTGTGTCAGCAAAGTTGCTTTGTGTACTGATGTGTAGCCCTCAGCACCTGCTGTGGAGATAGGGCTTCGGCCAATCACAACAAAGATTGGAGGGAAGTTTGAGTGACACAACAGTGCTGTGTCTGGCTGAGATATGATTCATTCTGTTATCGCTCGCACGCTCTCTCACTCACTCACTCGCTCACTCACTCACTCACACACACACATGCACACACACACACACACACACACACAGTCATGATGGCTTAACAGCATTAAACTGTTTAATTATACCATCTCTTCACATCCACTGTTTCTTTTCCTCTCCTCCCCCCTTTCATTCCCTTTTCCTTTCCTCCATATTCCCTTCTTCATTGTCCTTCTTCTGCTCTCCTCTAGTCATCTTCTTTCCCTCCTCTCCTCTTCCCTTACTACCTCCTCCTCTCTAACTTTCCCTACCTTCCTCCATTCCTCACTTCTCCTCTTTTTGTTCTTTGCTTTCACCTCTCCTTTCCTCTCCTCTCTTCTCTTTCCCTGCCTACCTCTTCTCCTCTCCTCTTTCTGTTCCTCCCTTCCTCCTCTCCTTTCCTTTCCCTCTTTGCTCTCTCCTCTTTCCTTACCACCTCCTCTCCTCTTTTTTCCTCCTTTCCTTTTTCTCCTTTCCTCTCTTCCCCTTTTACTCTTTTTGTTCCTCCTTTCCTTCTTTTCATTCCTCTCCTCTCCTCTCCTCTCCTCTCCTCTCCTGACTGACCAATAAAAATCTATCCACCAATGAGGACCAACCAGACGCACACAAAAAGACTAATTAGTCTTGGCATGGCAGCAACAAATCCCTCAGCACTGACGCTCACACACTCTAACAAACAGATGTACACTGCTTACACGTTTAATGAGACCACACATTTGGACACACACACATTTGCGCGTTACCACACACGTTCCCAAGGCCTCGTTTCCCAATGCACAGCATGCAGCCGCAGCAGCTGTGATAGCTGTTGTTTAGTGCTTTTGTAAAGTTTTTGTTTAGCCACATCAGTGTGGTCGACATCGCTCTGTGGCAATAGCTGCATTATGTGTGATTGCGTGCATGTGCACCCTATGAACATGATGGGAGTTTATCTATCAGCTTGTAAGGAAGCCTTCCAGTGTTATTGTGAGGTTGAATATCCCAATTTAGCTGAGTGAGGATGTTTCAATTAGCTGCTTTTCATGCCCTGCTACTTGCTGTGCTGTACTTGTCTGATGAATTTAAATATAATTCTGGTTTATTAAATCTTGGGTCTTATTTTCATAGTTTTAGCCAGTCAGTTGTGATAACATTGTACTCACCAAAGTAATTGCTGAGCTCTGGGAACACGGTGACATCATTACAGTAAAGTCCGGCAGGGTGGACAGGGTTGTTTGGGGCTCACAGTGACATAAAGGCTACACTATAGGTACATCAAAATTTAGACATTATAACATGTTAGGCCTTTATCTCCCCTGGCTGCCAAGCAACGCTTGTTTTTACTATTAGCTAGCTGTTTAGCCTAAAAGAGTGAACAGCCATTTTGTTTCTCTTCAGTCATTCAGTTTTTCTCGTTGCTCGTAGAAATGCGTCGATTTAAGAGTTGTTATTTCTATAACATTTGTAGTGTTTGTGGCCATTTTTCTGATGTTATTTTTCATGGATGTAGCTAGATAGCTAGTTATGTAGGAAGATGTCCCCATTCTTAACTCTGCCTACAAAAATCTGATTGGTTGAATTTCTATATCTGGTGGAAACAGCCATCAAAGGGCACAACACCAGGCCTGTCCTCTTTGTAGCTGTTTAACATGGAGCTAATTTTAACTACTTAAGTACAGTACTTGAGTACTTGCGTAAATGGACCCTGCATACTAAGATTACTGTCATTTGAAATCAGTATCCTATTGTTTTGGATCAGGAAAGATGCAGCACAGACAGATCCCACCATGTTCAAGGTACTTACTGAACATACAGTCTATAAAGTTATACAATTCTTCAGTTGTTTTGGCTAATAATATAGTTTCCATGCAGCCCAGAAGCAAAATGTTCAATGGCCCAGTTCCAGCATAAGGGACAGCTGTTGGGATTGAATATTTTAGTGTTTGCCTTTGTTTTCTCTTCCACATAAGTTTGAATAACCTGGAGGTTTCTTTAAAACCTGTCTGATCGTTGATCTGCATGTTTCTTGACACATCACATTTCTTTTTAGCGATGTTGCTGTGTCCCAGGATCTTAGCAACTACTTTAGTGTGTATAATGTTATGATAACTACTAACACTGCGATCCAACTGCGATTAATCTGTACTTTTCCTTTAATAAAAAAATGATTATGTTCCTTAGAGTTCATATGAAGTTGATACAAATCTCTCGTGAAATGATGTTAAAGGAATCAAATCCTGTGTGTGTGAGTTTGTGTCTTTTCGCGGGAAGTCGTGTGTGTGTGCTCAAACCGGGCTGCTTTCCCACCCCGAGGCTGTGAGTGTGGGTGTGTTTCTGGAGCCTTGGTGTCATTTGCCTCCAAACAGTAACAGTGTTGTTGATCAGCAGTTGTTTACAAACCGCCAGGAGGATGGAACTAATTTGATCACTCCGTATTCCCCCGTCTTTCCCTCTCTGGAGACTGTTTCAATTTGAGCTCCTTATACGTTCTCAATAGTGGGCCGCCACAAGTTGATTCTGACAGCAATTATGAATATTGTGTTCCACTCAAGTGGTCGTGAGCTGGGGAATAATGAAGTTCTCACCAAATCATCTGTTCCCCAAATCACTTAACTGCATCTTCATTAGGAACTTTGCAGCCTGGAGGAAATCATAGTGGGAGTTTGCTGGAAGATGTAGCTGCTACGTGGCGCTCGGTACATGACAAAGAAATGGATCCATGAGCTTAATTTCACTTAAACTCTCTAAAGTGTTTCATAATGGTTTGGATGGTAACACCTTTGATTGTCTTCCCACACCTCCCAACATGATTTTTTTGTGGATACAATTTTTTTTTAAATTGAAATCACTGATAGACATTTTCTACCAATAATGACTGATCTGACTGTCTGACATTGGAATAATCAGTTTGGAGTAGCCTCTAAAAGAGCACTTTCTCCTAACATCTCACTACCAACTGCTTTCATTCACTTCATACACTCCTACACTTGAAGTGACAGTTCAATTGATTTCAATTCTTATTGATCAAATTACACTTCCACATCTTTAATAGTTAACACATCAACTGACATTTCAGCTGCTTTCACCTCTTACTGCTCAACTGTCAGTTCAACTACTTTTACTGTTACATATAGACTGACAATACAACTGCTTATATGGTTTAATAAATTAAACCTAAAACTAAAGTTTTCAGCAATTACACTTCAAATGACGCCTGGACTCCTTTTAATGCTTACTCTTCAGCAGACACTTCAAACCCTTTCACTGCTTCAACTTCAACTGCTTTAAGTGCTTTGACTTAAACTGCATCTTCAAACAACATCTCACATACCATCTGTCTGTCTATTTTCTGATAAATCAATGAATGGTTTATGCTACAAATGTCAGAAAATAGTCTTCAATTTGTTTGTTTTATACAACCAACAATCTAAAATCCAAAACTATTCCATTTCCAGTCATATAAAATGGAGACAAGCAGGGAATTAATACATTTGATAAGCTGTAAGCAGTGAAAGTTTGGCATTTTTGCTTGACAAATGAATTAAATGATGATTTAAATTGTTGATGATTTATTTTCTGTTGATCAACTAATAAATTATTCAACCAATCATTTAAATGCGAGTTGAGCTATTCTAGATACACTGGTAATTTAAAGGATGAATGAACTAAAAACAGAATAATGCAATAATTCAATTAATTGATTACAAGTTTGTTGTGTTTTCAGGAAGTAACCTCATCAGGGGTGGAGGGCGAGAATGATATTTAACATTTAATAGAAATAATACTAGTCTGATAATCATTAATCATACAGTATATAAGGAAGCCATTACACTGGTTCAACCTCTTTTCCATAGGTGAGTGTCAGCTGTTTTCACCTGTCTGGACCTCAGGAACCTGGGGACAATAAGAGTGTCTCACCTTGTCAGAGATGAGCATGCACAGCTCTAGTTTCTGGACTCTCAATGAACAGTGTGTGCATGTGTGTGTGTGTGTGTGTCTCCATCTCTGCATATGTGTATCATATTGTATGTCTGAAGTGGAAAATACCAAAGTGAAGAGTGACAGCAGAGAGGAGGGAGGTGCTGACAGGCTGGAGAAAGGACAAAGCCCTCAGCTCCTCTGTGTGTGTGTGTGTGATGAAATAAATAATAGAGGAATATTAAATCCTCCTTGTCGCCTGCTGCTGTCTTCCTCTGATATTTCTCTATGGTGCCACGTTGACAGATAACGATCACATTATGAGGCGAGTGTCACACCTTTTCTTTTCTGACGCCACATTTCTCTCATTTTACTTTGTCTCATAATCTCTGTCTTTGTATTTTTTATTCTTTCATTTCACTTTTTTTTAACCTCTCACCTCTTCTTAGTCCTTCCATCGGCCCGCTCCTTTTATTCATGCTGCTTTTCTTTCAATCTCCCAACCTTCCCTTCACTCTTTAAGCCTGCCCCCCTCCTCCTGCTCTCTGACTGACAGGGAGGAGAGTTTGCTGACAGGAGAGTCAAAGAGGCTCTGAACAATCTCACAATCCCCCAGCGACTGGAAGGGCCAATAATTGTTGTCTGAGGTGACGAATTACAAGACCTGCAAGGATTGTACACTCGGACACACACAAGGTTTGATCACATACATCATTTGAAGGCTAAAGCTGATATATAAAGCTGTTATATTGGCCAGCCTTAAAACAGTGCCATCCAAAAGATTTTAGTTTCAAAATACTTTGGAGCATAAGCAATTATTTTCCAATTTGAAAAAATTATCAGACACTAGAAAAAAAAATCCATTTACTTTTGCCCTGACTGACAGTACAATTCTAAATCTCATTATTTGTTCTGGTCATGTTTGTATCTTTCCCAGGGTTTAACACACATCAGATTATATTATATAATACTCTTACACACATGTGGAACTGGTAAAGTCTGCAAAGTATATAGACATTGGATCAAACCAGCAAAATGAATTTGTCCATGCATGATCGATAGGTGAATTACTTTCTCCTGATGCCTTCTTCTTTTTGTAAAGATGGTAAAAATGTACCATTTTCCAGCAGATACAGGCTATATTAATGTGATAATAATAAAAGCGTTTGTGTTTATATTTGAAGTGTTATTTACTACAGGAAGGTATAACCAGAGTGATGAGGGTATGTGTTAGTTTTTACATTTTATTTAACTATTTTTTAAAGCAACTTAACTTTGATTTGTTTGTATTCATTGATAAAATGAATTGTAACTGAGAATGTGTGGTCACTTTGGTCAAGCTTTATGGAAACGTTATTTTCCAGAAGGTTTGTAAGCAATTTGGTATTAATTAAATAGAGAATAAAGACAGTTTTAAGTTATTTTATTTAGTTTAGTTAGTTGTGCAGAGTTTTTCAGCACTTGTTAATTTCCAAAGTAATTTCTTCAGTTTACCCGCTGTACACTGGATCAAGTTCACTCTAGCTCAGCAATTAATTCGAATTAATTTATTGTAAATTAAACCTACCTGTTAAAGAGTGTCTATTTCACCCATAATTATTGCCAAATTACACACCTATTCTTTCTACAAAACCGAAAATAATTAGGAAATCCTTTTTTTTTAAACTATTACTGGCAATTTTCAAAATGCTCCTTTGGTCTAAAACACAACCTTATAAATGTCACTGACTGTTTGGTAGGTCAGACAGGACACACTCATGCTCTTCAAACACTGTTTAAACCCACCCAAACTTTATTTTACATTCTGGCTTAGCTCTGATTGTTTTCCAAAGATAAAACATATGTCAAGCTAAATTTTGTGCATACAGCTGAAAACTATTAGTCAGCTAAATGATGAGTAAACTGAAAGACAATTAATCAGCAACTGTTTTTTCCATATACAGAAAATGAAATATCTTTGGACTGTTGGTCAGAAAAAACAAACATTTTGCAGATGTCACCTGGGGCCGATTAATCAACAATGAAAATAATAGTTAGTTGCAGCCCTAATTTCCATGGATTTGAATCTTTCACATGATGTAAACATCATACAGTAAAGAGCTGGAACAAGCTGATACTGACAGAAAGGGTGAAATAAGAGCTTAAAGCTATTTAAGGGAAAGAAAAAAGGGGGAAAACTGTATGTTAAGTGGTTAATATTGTTGTTTCTATTCTTCTTCCTGTCTTCTTGTAGCTGGATTATGTTATTTCCAACAAACTCAACCATAAATCACATGAAAATATCAGACAGTGAAGTTCAGAGAGGAGGAGGACAGGCTGTGGTCCATTGACTGAGCAGAGGAGTAAGCTAACCCACATGTGAGTAAGCACCCCCCCCCCCCCCCCTCTCTCTCTCTCTGTGTGTGTGTGTGTGTGTCAGGCTTGGATGAGCCGGCTGAGCTGAGTAGATGTGACCAGCCTAAGTGTATGTGTCTCATATCAGTGTGTCCTCGATCGCTCTCACTGTATGGGGCACTTTAGTCCATTCTTCACTGGCACCGGGAGGCACGCATACACACACACACGCACACACTCATACAGTACACATCTGCACACATGTACTGTATATGCACAACTACACACACACACGCAGTGTTTTGATGTAAACTCAAGTGGACGAGGGGTCCAGTCAACCACTTCGCCAGTCTTTCTCCCTCTACCCTCCTCTCTTTTTCCCTTCGTCTTTCATCGCTTCCCTCCCTGTGACACTTTCAACAGCATGTCACGCAACCCTTTGCTCACACACGTGCGCACACACACACACACACATACACACACATACATCATGCCGTGCTCTCAGCCAAAGCTCTGCACCTTTATCAGGGGAGAGCCACTTAAGCACGCTCATATACACACACATATTCACGCACATTCATGTCTGATTTTTTTTTATATCCCCCTCCTCACACACATACAAGCCTTCACCACTTAAGCCGCCTTCCTTTCACCATCTCGTGCCCTCCCCTCCTCTCTGTGTCTTGTCTGGTCTCGTGTGTGCGTGACTGTGGCTGGGTTTGGTGAGGGTGAATTAGCACGGCGACCCAGTTTGGTGCCAGAAGAGACAAGACGTCAGCGGAGAATATATTGAAGAGCTCTTTATTTCCCCCTCCTTCCACTTTCTGCTCTGGCTGAAGTGATGTAATAGTAAATAAAATACGGGGTTAAAATCATCACCTCCAGCTGAGGATTATCATAAAGCAAATGACTTCTATTTTCAGATGCTTTTATACTTTTTTTCCCCCTCCTCCTTAAAAGATCCTATCTCTACAACCTCAGATAACTTACATCAGTATGTTTAAAATGTGGATAAAATCTGCTCCATAAACAAAATGTGACTTGAGGTGATTTTTCCTTCCTTCTGGCCACATTTTCCCTGCTTCTCTTTATAGGCTCTGTTTTGCATTTCTGTGCTGATGCTAATTGCCTGCAACTAATTATAGAAAGTCTGTAAGTGGCCCTCTGAACCGGACACACACACACACACACACTCCACTTCCTACGCTTTTAAACACATTCTGACAAGGAGCTCTCACAGTGTCTAACCAAGAGGGTGTTTGCTGCTGGCCTCAGACTGGTGGTGAGACACAACAGAGATTTGTGCGTGTGTGTGTGTGTGAGAGTGTGTGTAGGTGTGTAGGTGTTTAGGTGGGGGGGAGGGAGGGTGTGCAAGCGAACCGGTGTTGCGTGTCTCGTTCGGCTCGTTTAGCTGACAAACTGCTTTTAGCGTTTAATTATCCATCGCTCTGTGATTAATAGGTTTTAATTACTGTAACCCATGGCAACCTGAAATATGCACAGGTCTCAGATTGAAGTCAGCCTATCAAAACCCTGGAAAATAAGAATCAAAAAGATAAAAACAAACAGAATTTAGATTAAAAGAAAGAAAAACAAAAGAGGATCAAGAATCGTTTCACTTGTTATTCATCATGGACGCCTGACTGAAAGAAGAAACTTGAGACAGATACTCGGCTAGTATCTCATATTTGTGAGAAAACTGTTAGACCCTTAGAAAAACTTTTGACCAGACCTTAAACTTCATTTATTTTTTCGTGACGTGATCCACCACCAGAACTTCAAACAGACTTTTTGATTCACTAGAAAGGTTAGAACCTTTCCAAATTCATGTGTTTGCTTTGAAGGCTTTTTACATTCTGCAGACATTTCTGCTGATGCTCTGAGCTCAGAGGAAACGTTCAGAGAGTTAAATAAATGGGAAACACTGATGCCTATATGATTTTTATGAGAAAATAATGGTAGAGTTGACAAATTTACCAGTCGAGGCAGAATGTACCTGCATTTTCTAATATCAACAAAAGAATAGATTCATCTTTGACCTCCAGAGTTTGGTTCCCTGTGTCTGGACCCAAATTTATCCATTGCTGAAGTCACAAGGAGCTTGTGAAAGAGCGTCACTGTTGAGCCCATTAAGAGTATGATTTGGGTGTGATGACACCCAACTCGCATCAGATTCTGATTCAAATGTTGCTAAATCCTGACTGCTGCACAGAAATGACATCATCATCATTTCAAACCAGTAAGAAGAACACAGACTTAAAATCTCTCATGAGAAATAACCAAAACTGTTTGAACTTTGCCAGGAAACTGTGTTCATGTAGGACCTCATGGATCATAGTTACAAGCTGGTTGCAAAAATATGTACTCAGTGCCTTTAATGATTCTAATTATTTGCCTTTTGATCCAGCTGCCTGTCATATTTTATATTTACGACTGGAATCAGGACTGTTGATATGCGAGTGGAAGAAAGAATGATTAAAAAATGCTATTACTTAATAATCTAATCCCTTTTCCGCATGGTTGCAGTATGAATTAGCGAGGCAAGTTCTATCTAATGACTCTGTTTTTTTGCTTTAGTACAGCAACATTTGAGAGGAGGTCATCGGGTTTGTGCCCAGCTTTAGTCAAGACTCTGGACCTAAGGGTGGACCTCACCTCTCTTAAATATGATGAAACAGCTAGAAACAGGAGAAAGAGGAAGCAATTTGTAGTGTAATGTTATGGGGAAGGGAACATTCGATGGTTGCTATGTTTCACTAACTGACAACTCCCCTTTGAACTCATTTCCACTTTCTGATGTTTCAGGTAAAATCCTTGCTCTGACCTTATGATCATGCATCATTATGTAGATTACTTATAAGGATCACCTGGGAAATGATTTCCTTGAGAGTTCCAGCAATCAGCACTTGTATTCAGTAAATTTAATGATAGTTTGGATTTTAAACGCAACCTTGTGGTTGGTTTTTGTTGTGTTTCCTCCACAATCAAACCACACCAGAGTTTGTTTGGAGCAGACGGACACGCTCCTTTTCGAAGATGGTGCAGTTAATTGGCCTGTGCCAAAGTACAAATGAGTGTTTACACCATCCTAACTGAATCAAACAAAATGGACACACACCCTTAGTTAACTTACCTACGCAGGAGTCTCTGTGCTCTTCGAATCCAGCAGAACACACACACCTGCCGATGGGCACCAGCCACTCGCCCTCAGCGCTGCAGTACATCTTGGGTGTGTCCCTCTCCTCGGCGTGGTCCACACACTGACCTCTGACCTCCACCAGAGACGACGAGTCGGCACCCGTCACCACGTCGGTGAACACCGCCAGGTTACGGCTCACGCCCACACAACGCTTGTAGTACACCCGTACAGAGGTGAGGGCGATGCACGCGCCGATGTCCTGGAAGGCCAGGTAGAAGCCTCGTCTGTTTAGAGGACCCACGCCTCGCACCTGTGACAACACAAGGGTTTTTACACTTTGACCTCACTCCCTCATGGGAGTGTTAACATTTTTTTATATCAAATATTACATAGAATATATAACACATATGAGTGTGTTTATGTCAGAGTCTGTGAGTTCAGGTGTTCAAGTACAGTCTTTACAGTGGCTGCAGCAGTGAGCTGGATGCAGCAACAAGGTGGACAAAGAAGATGGAACAAAGTGTTTGTAACAACAATCGTTTACGTGCCGCTACAGAGTCAGCAGTGATACAAAGCAAGTCATGCTGCAAATTTCATTATGTAGTTTTTTGCACTAGTTTGGGCTCCAACTACCTACAAAGTGGTTTGATCTGCTAATGCAGATGAAATGATGCAGTGCAGTTTTGGTCATTGTTTTGTCATGAAATGGCATTTGCATTTGAGCCCAGTTTCAGGAAAATAGTGCCTTCACACAGAGGTTCTTAACCTGGGGTTGGACCCTTTGAAGGGGTCACTGAGTAAATGTAAGAGGTTGTGATACAATTAACAGGATTTGACAGATGACAAAACATAGTTCTGGTACACAAGATATCTTTTAAATAATCTTTTTCTAGTAGATTTACACAGCCCCCAAAGTGCCGGGTGATAATATTATTTTATCTGTAAAAGATACTATACAGGATAACAACTTGTGCGCACAAGATCCAAAAAAAAAAGAAAGAAAGAAAAAAGATCTTTCAGAAGTCTGTAGATTGTTTTCTGACCTCTAAAAATGATGTAAATGTAAGAGTCTGAAAATCACTGGTGGAACTGTTCACAACAAGTGACAATGAGTGACAGGGATCCCAAGTAGACATTGCCTCATTTTGAGAGATCAAGGCAAAAAGGGAACCACTGTCCTAAATTATACACCAACTGCACTTGCAAATGTGTGTAATGTAATGTTACTTTAAGAAGTGAAGTTACTTCACTGCTGTTATTATGTTGAACACCTGTGGTGTCTTTACAAATGTATTTTCAGAATGGACACTTCATACAAGTTAGTTAAGCCTGAATTTGACTATTAGAGGCTGTGTTGTAAGACTGCTTTCTAAAGTCACTTTAGAGAGTCAGCCAAAGAGGAGACAGATTTAGTCGAAATAGGCAAGTGCGCCAGGGGTCAGCAGCGATGACGTCGACAGTGTTTGTGTAATTACTCTCACTGCCAGAAGGGGGAGACAAAAGTTCAGAACTGCAGGTTTAACAGAGTTTGGGAAGTTGGCTCTCTTTTTCATATTAAAAGCTCAAACAGTGGTTGCCACAGTAGCTTTTAAAACAAAACAAGTGGAACAGTGTGAATACAGCCTTAATTGAATCTCTGGACTGGAGTTTGGTGTTGTGCTTTGGCAGCAGTCATTAATCAACTGCTCTGCTTCCAAAAACAACCTGGAAACACGGATGTTTTTACGTTTTTATATGCTTGTTTTTCATATCATATCACTTTTGACTAGATTGTTAACCCACGCAGACTGATCTGTGATCATCTGTGGAAGATATCAGGACAGGTTTTTTTTCTGCAAGCAGTAAGACTCATTAACATCCAATAGAGTAATATATGAGAATAGGAACTTGTTGTCTCTGGTGATATATTATTGTTAGGCAGGTCTGAGTGTTCATAAGTGTATACAGGTTGTGTTTTGTTGTCAAACAAGCTGTTTACAGTCCGTTGTGGATATTGTATTTTGGATACATTTTTATGTCTTTATTAGATAGTACCACTAGAGAGATGATAGGAAACAAGGGGGATTAACATACAACAACGGTCCAGAGCCAGGGATATTGCAGTTAATAGTAATAGTCTCAATCCCTAAACCACAGTGGTGCCCTGATGTTGCATACATCATTATGTTGGATATACTGTAGTATTGTAAATAATATCACAGTAAACTTGAACTTGAATAAGAAAAACTGACAGGACACACTGTTAGATAAGAGTATGAGGAATATGACAAGTTAGGCTACATATTGTTATTTTATCATCTTATTGTCCCAGCCAGCATCTAACTTTAAGAACTAAACCTTCATTTGCTGGATTACTGTCGTGTCATTTTCTTACTAAAGCTGTTACAAGTACAGTACTACTGTAGCTACTGTAGTTGTAATGATTAATGATACAAATGTAATTTGTATGATAGTTATGATTTATTTTGTGTTCATGCTGACGTTAAGGCCTGTCTTATTTTCAGGCCTGTTTAATAAGATTACACAAGTAGTACAGACAAGCCAATCTAATGAGGTTTCCTTGATATTACAGTATGAACCTCTTCTGTCTATATTTTCTGTTTCTCCTAAAGATGTAAGAAAATAGTACACCGATGTATAGAAAGGATAGATCTGCTTTTGTATTCCTTTAAAGGAGTAGTTTCTAACTGCTGAAACATCATCACTGCGGCCCAATTAGTGGCTTTGTTTACAAACTGATTTGATGTATTGAAGAGATTTTTCATTGCGAAATTGACACGCCAAGCTGTTGATACACCAGCACTGTGTGCTAATTGGACAGCTAATTTTAAGTTTTGCAGATCTGTCTGGGCTGTTTAAAGTGTGTTTTTCTCGCTATTTCATGTAAATGCCAGAAATTAAACATATGGTGTGTAATCAGAATCAACAGTTGTCATTTAAGTTGCCTCAGGCATTTTCACTCCCGCTGCACTGCATGCTAACATTCTCCAGCTATGGACACATTTTGGTTTCAGCTTTTCTGGTTTTCAGGGAAATAAAAGAAAACATACAGTACCTTAAAGTAATATGAGATAATAGAAATATCCATACATCTATGTATAACTTGGTAACGGTGATCGAACTTGACATAAACTGAATTAAACGTCTAAAATTTAATAATCCTTTCACATCTCCACTGTGGGGACTATTGTCTATTTGCAGGAAACAGAGAAAAAAGAATGACAAGATACTATAAGATAAGATCAAATAAATCATCCTTGCTGTCCTGTGAAAATCCTCTATCTCCAACACAGTCAACTATTCATGAGCTTTGAAAATCAGACCTGTTTTCAGCTTTGTGACAATATATTATCAAATAATACAAAAGAACAATTTTGTCAACCCATAAAGGAACCGCCATACAACCATTCTAACATGTAGGTTTCCAGTAGGTAAACCAAACAACCTGAATATGTCACAGTAAATAGGGTGATGTGACAGGGGCATGGTTAGCATTCAGTATAGACAGCATACAGTACATTAACGTATGTAACATTTATTTGCTTTAAAGGAACTTGTGGAGTTTTTGACCACTTGTGGCACTATGGAGCAATATTTTTTTTACATGTGGGCTCCATTTTTTGGAGGGATGTATTGTTTTTAGTTAAATATTTGTTTTAGTATTTAATTAATTTTAGTTATTTGTACTTATTTTGGTTTATGGTGAGGACTATGTTGTGGATGATATGTGTGTGAACAATGTTAACTAATACAATAAACATTGTTGTTTACCTGTTATAAGTGTGGAAGACTGAAACACCCCATGGGAGAAATATGGTTCTGCTTAGATAGATTGGTGGGCCTATTTAAGGAAAGAGTTGTTGGTATGAGGGTGAGCAGAAAAGAAGGAGGTTGTTTGCACATGATCACGTGAATCAAGTCAACTTAGTCGTGTTGAATTTTCTTGAGGTAATCCAATTAAGATAAGTTTGATTCGTCTGTCTCATTTCTTGGAGAAACTTGTTTTTGGTTACACAGGTTTTAGTAAATCACTTTTTTTTGTCAGTGAACAAGTCTTTGTCTGTCTCCAATCACCTTCCTTGACTTCCTTGAATGTTATTGGCAAAGCTCCTATACCAACACAACTGCTACTTTATTTAAGTGGCTAAGTCAGTATTCATGTATAAGAAATACAAAGAATGTCTGCCATATCTTCATTTTTGTAACAATGTAATGTATCAATAATAACATAGTTCCACCCTCCAGTATCAGTTTGTTATCAATATCACAGTATTTCCCGTGATACTGGACCAAGCCCTGCTGTTTGTTTGCTTACGGATCTGCAAAACTGAGCACAAAACAGCCTGAGTGATGAGGCTGGAGGAGGCTCTCCAGGGCTGTGGATGTTTCCAACTTGTCTTGAACTCCTGTGGAGGTGTACGTGCTAAGAATTGGAATAAAGTTTCTAAAGTAAGATTCAAAGAGCCTGGACTGACATTTACCTATTGTATCAGTCAGTTTTCATACTGTTGTTTAGTGTTGTTGCTCATACCTCAGTGTTGAGTTTAAGTCTGCGGACTCCCAGGTCCACCCCTGTGAAGCTCTCGTCGGCAGCGATGGTGTCAATCTTAATGAACTGGTTCTCCCGTATGGCCGAGCCCACCGCTCTGTCAGATTCGTAGTAGTACAAGTTGAAGGTTTCCTGGAGAACAAACGGAAACACGATCTGATGTGAATATACAGTGAAGGGTGTGAGTACTGTGGGTTCACTGTATTATAAAATGAGTTGAAAGGGAAATCTGATGTCAAATCTGTGTTGTTTTGTTATGCATTTCACACCTACTTAGTAACATCCAACAATACAATAATCAACCAAGACCATTAAGATTTCCATATGAGTAGAGGGTTCATTTGAAGTGTTGAGTGAGACACTGATTATTTTGTAGCATTGCTTTTGTCACATTTTAGGTAAAGCCAGCAGTAAGTCCTCACAAGTCCATGCTAGATTGGAAGGAGGAAAAACACAGCTGCACTGGGTGTGGTCTGTGTACTTGTGACCACACTCAGCTGTGATGTAGTTTGGTAATATAGTGCCATGGTACATTGCTGCTGCACAGGGTGCAGGAAAAGCATTTTGTCACCACTAGTTGGCAAAGCAAGCCAGATTATTAGTCTGGGTGAACTTCCTCTTTAAAGCTAAATTTGTTTCCTAATTATGTTTAAAGGTCATTGTGAAGTACTTCCTTGTGTGTGGTTTTTAAAATGCTAACCATATATTATACCAGAATATAAGTTACATTATGTGCATTTAAGAACTCTGTTTTACAGCTTTGTCTCTTCCCCCCACACATTTCCATCTTAAGCCCCCCTCCCTCCTTCCTCTAACCCTCTCCTGTCTGTCTGACTGTTACCTTGCAGGTGCCCAGCACTCCAGGCATGCTGTTGCAGTCTCTCAGGGTGAACTTGACCTCAATGTAGATCCTCCTGGCTCCCTCACGAGGGATCCAGCCCGTCCTCAGCCAGTTGTTCTGGCTGGGGCTCATCACATTACAGACCTAATTCAAAGTAAGCGTTATAATCATCTACAGCAACATACATAAAAACAAACCTTCTTAGGCATTAAATGTGCTATGTGGGCCCTTTAAATTATCAAAATGTTCTGTCAAGCATGCCACTTGTTCTTCACAACAGCTAATATGTATCTGCACTTATAATGGTCAGAATGGTAGAAATATGTATCATTGCAAATCATAGCATGTTCCCGTTTTTGTGTCATAAAGCAAACAGATTCCAAAAAACTAAACCCAGTGCACACAATGTAAAATGCAGTGCAGGTGATACACTGCACACTCTAGGTCTTTTACTAAAATCATAGTAATGCCACAAATGAATGTGGAAGTTACTTCCTGATGGTGGAACATTTGATATAGCATCTTTAACACTGGTTTAGAATTATAGAAATATGTAGGTTATATGGCCTGTCCATCCATTTGTATAGTTGTGTACCACTGAAGCGGCCTGTTCTAGCTCCTGATTCCAGTATTTTTTCATGTTTTAATTTTTCAGTACATTGGAATTTGACTACTATTAAGCTTACAAACAATTAATTGATGTATTAATCAATCCCCCCACTAGAATTGTACTGGAGAAAGCTTTGAAACAGCATTGAGCTCTTCATGTTGGTAAATATAAGTTATAGATTGGGGCCACAACTATTGATCATTTCATTACTGATTTATCTGATGATATTAGTTTTCTCAGTTGTTTAACTTAAAATGTCAGACATTTGTGGAAAATGTCCATCATTACTGGATAAGTAATATATGAAAAAACTTAAGACTCTTTGGTGTTTTTTCTGGGGGTGGGTCATAGGGTCTCTAAATGTTAGAGTGTTTCTAAAATCCTGGCTACAGCCCTGGCCCCCACATGTGATAATTATGCTGGTTGGCCGAGAGCACCAGGTAACATTGAGATTAGATTTGTGGTCATTAAAAAAAACTGCAATTACCAAGCATTTTAAATATGTGTGCCAGTGTGTGCTGCGTGTTCAGGTGAGCTGCAGACTAACATGTCACATTCTCACCCTAAAAGATTACAAAATAAAGTGTCTCAGCAGGAATTGTTGCATAATCTTTATCTTTATTAGTAATAATAAAAATAAATATGATACTATCTAATTTAACAGATATTAAAGAACAACTTCTGATTAATTACACAGTTTGTGTTTTAAAGTCATACTTCATTCACCGTGAATAATCCCAGTTTCCCAGGAAACAAAGTGATCCTGGAAGTTATTATAATAATCCTTATAAAACATTCAGCCGCACCGCACTCTGAGAGTGTTACACACCTGGTATGTGTGGATAGGACTGAAGTATTCGTCCATCTCGTTAATGGCGTCCCACTGGACAGAGAGAAAGAAAGAGAGACAGAGAGAGAGAGGGAAACATTCTTGGGTCAGTCACATGTTCACATGTCTTTCAGATTCATATGCAGCTGCCGTCTATATTTCCCACATGATCTTCTGTTCGTCAGTGCCTGCGCGTCTCCCTAACCACATCAGGAGATTATTAGCTTTGACTTCAAATGAAACATGTGATGACTCCTGTCATACAGGCGGCGCTCATGCTAGTATGGCAGGTGTATATTATGCTATATTTGAATCTCTCAGAAGACAAACAGTGTGGTTTAAATTTCCAGATGATTGCTGGTGATTTCAAACCTCATCATCTGTAAGACTGTGTTGGTGTGATGCACACAAAGACAAGCATTAGAGATGTTTTTGAAAAATCCCCTTTCTCATTCACTTTCTCATGTTTTTTATCTAAAAGCTTCATCTTAAAATCTCCATAAACCCAGTTAAACTGGGATTACTGCTGGTTTTAAATATGCTGATGTATTCCACTCTGGCGTCCTGGCGAGGGACGGTTAACACATGCAATCATGTGCTCCACATTTCAGCATGTTGGAATTCACTTAATGTAATTCCGACGGGACACATTTTCCTTTAATGAGATGCCCCTCATGTATGTAATTAGATTTACATTGTTTACTGAATGCAGCTGGCGGCCAATAACAGAATTATGAGGAGGAACAGGAAGTGAAATGTGTTGGTATTTCTAAATGTGTTAATGTGCGTTACACCTCCCCACACCTACAGTATACTGTAGTACTACATCCAGCAGCAGGAGTGAACTGAATCACAGGAAGCGGCCTGTTCCAGCTCCTCCTGTGTGTGTTGTGAGGAGATATCAGCTGTACTTCCAAGCACTTCTATCTACACACGGGGAGCCCAGAAAATGCCTCGATTTCATGTAGGAGGACACACAAATTCTATATTTAGATATTTTTTAATCATCAGTGAGTATGCACACAGGAACACTTTGCTGTGTAAAACCAGATGATTGAACATAATCTCATTTCCGTGAACAGATCACAGCCCCACTCAACATACCAGCCAGTCTATTTTTGCTCCTCATAAACAAGGCATTTACATTATGCATACATTTGCATTTCATTTTGTAAGATGTGTTTACAATCATAGTGAGTTGTCACTTAGCTGTCAGGTCTGTGATAAAGCAGTCAGTCTTCAGATGTTAGTTCAGATCAGTATGTAAACACACACACTGAATACATTTGATACATTTTATCTGTCACCAACATAACCATTGAGCTTGTTTTTGGGTTGATGCATAAAAAGGTCAAAGGTCAAAGCCTCTTTGGAGTATTCTTGCTGCAGGTATTTCCAGTGGAATATGTGTTAACTTTTAGCACAGGGTAAGCTGCCACAAAATGGTCACAGTTATGCTGGAGAGAGAGAGAGCAAGAAAGACAAGAGAGACAGAAGCCTCCAATTATTGATTATGAGTTATATTCTGTGCCAGGAGATGTGTGTTATATTGTTGAAAAATGACTCAAAATGAAAGCAAAAATCCCTGGACACAGAACCAACAAGTAGAGCTTCTCAGTTGTTAAAAAAAAAAATCTGATTAATTAAATATGACAAAATAAAATTAAAAATCTGGGACACTGTAGCTCAATTACTTTCTAATTTCAAGTGTAAAATATATTCTTATTCGGAAAGACCTGCTAGAATTTAGTAACTTTACAGTACTTTACATTAACATTACTATAATCTTCCATATTTTTTTCTTCAAGAACTTATATTTGTCTGTTACTCGTGACTTTATGTTGAATCTATCATAGTAACATACATAGGCCTAGTTTTTTTTTCTCAGTATAATATTACAGTGGCTGTCAGTCTGTCATCCTATCAAGGCTCTGATGGAGAAGAGATTTATTTGTCACAGTACACTGTTAAAGCTTAACAGTGTACAGTAAATGATAGTCTATAGGAAATAACAGGAAATAAAAATCCAGTGTCCCGGCAGGTTGGTATTTTTAGCCCTGTGTGCAGCTCTGTGCAGGCAGGATGTGATTTAATGTATTACAACTGTGTGCTGCTTTTGTATTTTGTTTTGTGGACCTAGGTGTAATTATTATTGTGGATTTGGTCAGATCAGTGATTATTAACTGAAGTGTGCAGTGTTTGTTACACTGTGGCGGCTGTGGCTCAGGAGGTAGAGCGGGTCATCCACTAATCGGAGGATTGGCGGTTTGATTCCCGGCTCCTTCAGTCCGCAGGTCAAAGTATCCTCGGGCAAGATACTAAACCCCAAATTGCTCCTGATGGCTGTGCCATCAGTGTATGAATGTGAGTGAATGGTTAGATTTCCTCTGATGGGCAGGTTGGGACCTTGTATGGTAGCCCCTGTACCCATTCAGTGTGTGAATGGGTGAATTGACTCGTAGTGTTAAAAGCGAGTGGTCGGATGACTAGAAAGGTGCTATACAAGTACAGTCCATTTACTATGACCTTTGAATCATCTCTGTGAATTTATATTTTTTTAATGCTGATCAATGTTGTTCTTGCCTCTGCATTCCTTCAATAATGGAACTAGTAGGTAAAATGTTATCAAAACAACAAATAGTAAGAACACCCAGATTGACAAATACTGGAACTTTCCAGTCCAGCCTGGTAAAGATGCTGCCTTACCCCTCAACAGCTTATTGCTGCATAGAAGCATGTTACACCTACTCATGGTTCTCATTGTCAGTGCAAATCCAGTTGCACAGTTATACGGTACATTTTGATGTCAAGAAAAAAAAAGTCATCCTTTCATGCTCCTGTACTGGACAAAACACACCAAAGATGAGAAAAGAAATTGGGATGTTCTGTCAACTGGTTTATTCATGGTAACATGGAGACTCAATCACAGGGTGTCAAAAGTTCCTGCAAACAGCTTAACTCAAACTGCAGGGGAATGGGATTTTAAGAGCAGCTCTTTCATTCAGTATATCTTCTGTTGAAAAAAGATCAGCATGTGACATAAAGCAGCTGAAGAGGGAGAATGTAACTGTGTAAACAGAGCTGGCTCATAGCACAAACCAAGTAGGCAACCAACTAGATCCTCGCTCTTTCCTGGGAGCCGCTGCCACACTGTCACACCTTTTTTTCATAATTTGCTCATGTTCATGTTTGACCACTAGAAAGTTCACCTGCAATGAAATAGACACTTTCACTTCCTGGAAAACAGGATCTTTAAAGACTGAGTAACATGGGCAAAAAGGATCTGATCAAGGTGGAGGGGTCTCTGGAGAACCACAGTGATATGGAGCCATAGTGAGTTGGAGCTGCAGAGGACTGCTGGCCTCCACCTACACCTCCCTCAGCTATGTTGTAACATCAGGAGGAGACATTCATAAATTATCTTTGCCAACTGACACCTCTAAACCCAGAATTTCACTCTGATCAGTTCAACAACCCATTAATAACCCTAATAATGGTCAAGTGGGAGGGGGCAGCTGGTTGCCCTGAATCCCACTGGATTGGATAACTTAATATATACTCCCAAACTGAATGTGGCTACTCCCCAGTATGCAGGATCAACTATCACAACAGTTTAAATAGATTTTGATTTAAAATGTTCTTCCCTCTTATCTTCTTTGTTTTTGTCTTTTATCGTTTTTACAGTTTTTTTTAATGTTATTACATTTTCATTAATTAATTATTTTTATTCATCCTGTTTTAGCTGCACAAAAAAATGCATTCAGACTCAAACACAATCACCCCCCCCCACCCCCACCCCCCAAAAAAAGCAATAATATAAAAGAAATATTAAACAGAACCAGTGATTCACTCAGCTCCAAACTACATTATGACTTCCTCCTCCTCTACCAAGAGAAAAGCAATTCTCCCAATCTCTCCCCTTCAGATGAGCTGTAGTGAGGATTACAGGTTAAAGTGAGCAGGGGATTGAAAATTGGTATTCATCAGACTCAAAACTGATGCTCTCTTGAATCACGGTCACAATAAATACCAACCAAATCATTCCAGTGCACAACGTTTATTTTACAAAGGTGTGAGCAAAGCCAATCTGTATGTATGCAAGACTGAAGACGTGCATCTGTATTTAACCCCGGTGTTACCCGTGCTCCTCCTGGGCTCGGGATCCTCGGGCGAGTGGAGGAGTAATTGAAAGGGAAAGCGTCGACCCTGGGAAGCTTTGGGCCACGCCCAGCTGAACTCAGCCCCGGATAAGACGACTGTGAGCGCTCTCCATGGAACTCCTCTCCTCACCCCGGACTCACCCTGCTCCCCGCGCACTGCTCCAACACACACACACACACACACACACTTACACACACTCCCTAAGGCGCCACCAGCCAAAAAACCACTGGGATAATTAAGATCTCACCCTTCCCTCCCTTCCTCATCCTCTCATCTTTATCAGCTAAATTGAAACCGTCCTTGAACTTGTGAAGACCCCGACTAATTAGTGCGGTGTATAACCTCTCTATCTCCCTCATTATTCCCTTCTTGCCATCGCTGCACTCTCAACTTCTCCTTTTTTTTTCTCTTTTTCTCCTTGGAAATCTTAGATTTTACCTCCTTGTAATTTTCTCCAGTAGTGAAAGATCACAGGAGATTGTCAGGAGTTTGGGAGCTGTACAGCGAGGAGGGAGGTGATGAGATTGGTCAAGATTGGTTGTTGTTTAGTTGTGAGAATAATGGAAATCTTTTCTGCTCACACTCAGCAGACAGACAGAAAGAAGAAGAAGGAGAAGAAGTCAGGGAGATTCAGCAGGGCATGTTTATCTTCTGAGAGCACGATAAGAGAGTCTTCTATCATGACGACAACAGAATTGCAGTGCTTCACAGAGAGGACGACTGACAATGCAGCGTGGGTGTGCGTGCATATGCATGTGTGTCAGGGAGAGAGAGAGAGTAAAGTACAACAAAGAGAGAGAATGAGACAGGGAGAAATTAATTGGCTGTAAATTGCACATCTGTTTCCTGCCTGTCGACTCATCGGATCTCTCATCAGGAGAAATCAAACGTGACAGCACACAATGCAAATATACTGCAGGTACAAACAAGTGTATGAATATAAAATGTCTATCAACTCTGTACAGTGAATGAAAATATATTTTCACTTCATTTGTCAAACACCGAATGTTTCATCTCCATTATCTCCAAACTGAAGACAAAACATTCTGTAGAAATACTGTAATTATTATATTATACATGTTTTGTCCTTTTTTAAAAAAAAAAATCAACCCTCTAATGATGTGTTTTATCTTTGTCAATAACTGTATCAACTGCATCAGCATATCATTGGAGGGGTGTAGCAGTCCTGAGCTGCGTCTGATAAGTTAACTTAAGTCCATCAAAATTAAACATGTGACACAATTCTCCAATATACTGTGCAGTTCATTGCTTTATTATCCAAATGATTTCAGCTGTCTCTCAGGTTGTTAATGGCTACTTTACATACTTTGAACTGTATTTTACTGTTATGCATTAAGACCAAACTCTTCAAACCAGTAAAATCACAACTCTAATGACTCATTCTGTAAGTTTTTCAGTTACATTTAAGGCTTCATTAAAGGTGCCTTCTGGATGTTTGAATACAGTGTTTCTCTTCAAAACCCTTGAGGTTTAACATGTGGAAAGCATTTCCTGCCCCATAAAACATTTGCAAAGCCAATATTTTTTGTGCATCTTTACAAGATATAACCAAAACTCGGATCCACTCATTAAAAAATTGCTCTGTGCTGCCACATGTGGTCAAACACTCCACAGGGATTTTGGTACAACAGAGTATACAAATATATGTTGACAAATTGTTGTCTGGTTTCATGACTTATAAAAATATAATTTTACAGTCTTGTGTGGCTGTTTTATGGCACGTCTGCACAGGTGCTTTCACTTTACTGGCTGATTAGACGTCTGCTCTGGTTGAAATGTTCCAATAAGAATGACAAAGGTTTAAGTCATCTCACCCTATTGGTGCAGGTAGTGTGAGGGAATTGTCAATCAAACAGTGTATACATGCCCACACAGCCCTGAGAAGAGGCCTAATCCAGCACTGTAAGTGAAAACACCTGTGCATGTGTACCATGGGCTGTGTAGGGTTTTAATTCTAGTTCAATAAGCCTGCTGTTTTCCTCTATAATCCTGTGTTTAAAGTGTTGTTTATCTTATTGTGTTTTTTTACTACTATGATTTCATACTTGGTAGCAGGCCTGTAGTGCAATGCACGTTAACTCCATTTAGCCATGTCTCAAACGTACACTTGTTAGTGCACTCAAACCATGGCTCAATTAGCAAGTTCTAGGATGTTTCTGCTGGAGCACTGTATCCTCAGGTCACCACTATTGTCGTCTGTTTAACACGGAGCAACCATTAACCCACCACCCACTCATGCTACACAGGATATAAAACAAACAAACCCTCACTGAAGCTAGCAGGTTGCCTGGAGCAGAGGCATAAATCAGAGTTCAGAGAGTGAACATATGACATCTAATAAATGATGCATCAAACAGAAGTCTGTCACATAAAGACCACTAAGTAAAAAGATGATTATGAGCCCTAAAGTGTCTAAAATTATTTTTATTTCAGTGTTGTTTTAAACATCCACTTTATCAGCTTGTTTCTGCTTTATAGTTATTATCTTGAATGTAACTTTAAAGCTCATAAACTGTATTCCCACCATATTAAATTGTTAATCCACAACTGCTGTAATTAATACTATGCAAGTTTGAGTTCTGCTTCATGTACTGTCAGATTTTTAAAACGAGGGCCAGAGAGAGGAGACAGAAGTGAGGGAAAGAAGGTACATCTGACTGAAGATTTAAATAGAACATATTCTGCACATTTACAGGTCTGTATTTTTAATCTGTGGCTCTACTGGAATATCTTTGCATGATTTACAGTTAACTCTTTATTTATCTTATACTGGCCCTTTACACAGCCCCTCAGTCTGAAACAAGCCATTTTAGCTCCTTTAAGGCCCCCCTCCTGCTGAGCCCACTCTGTTCTGATTGGCCAGCTCTCAGAAGCTGCCACTTAGTTACGCCATCACACCATGCAACAAACTGTAGTCGCCGGATTTAACTGCTTTTTCTCATTCTTTACTCGAAATGTCAACTTCTCAAATACATTCGTACATTTTCGAGCTGAAGTCTGATCCGAAATATGAGAGTGGACAACTCAAACAACACATGGAAATCAACAACAACCTTAGCAACAAAGGCTACGGAACAGGTGGTCATGTGCGATGAGCTTGTTAGCAAGGTTGAAAAAAACGTTGCAAACGAAGCGTTCAAAGCAGGTTGAAGTGGTGGAACTTAACATATTAACAAATTTAACATAGATATCTGACATCATAACAGTATATAAATAAGAAAAAAATCACACAAAGCTTAATATGTCCCCTTTAAGAAAAATATGAAGGAGGAAAAAAAAGAAACTGATTCAGATCCAGCAGGACTCAGGTGATCATCATATTTATCAGGTATACTCAGGTATATCATATTTATATTTTAAGGCATGATCTAAAGTATAACAACTATATTAATGTATTGTTTTCCCATGCTGTTTAAGGGTTGTTTACATTAGTAATGTAAAATTGTCAGATACAGTAACTGAGAACAACAAAATGCTTTTCAGAGAGTCACCGTGACATCTATAATAGAAGCCTTAAAGATTGTGTTGATTGGTTGTTGAGACAAACACTGAAAGGTCCATCTTTTCATCGTCACAGCCCTCATGGTCACGTGACAGAGTAGACCACTACAGCCCTGCTTGTAAGTCACTTTGCAGCAGAGTTTTGAAAAGCACTACAGAGTGGTAACAGTGCAGACAGACAGACAGAGTGGTGATAAGAGAGTGGATGATAAGCTCAGCGTTGTACCAGTGTACTAAATTTGAACCTGTGATGTTGTGACTCAGCTGCACTTCAGTCCACTGATTCCCCAGCATGCCCCAGGTGTACTGATATTATTACTCATATCGTCACTATCTTCATTACATATAATACAAAGACAAAATCTTTGTACTTTATGTTTCTTCTCATTTATTGTTAATTGTGTTCCTGATGGGGACGTTCCAGGGTCACGCAGGCAAACAGCTCAGCCTCTTCTGACTCTTTGTGGCAATTAATACTCATCTGATCCACATTCCTCGATTTCTCTGATTCTTCACGCTCCCTTTCTCTCTTTATTCTCACTCTCTTTTATTTTATCCAGGCTATTTAGCGCTCCCGCTTAGACAAAGAACTTGCAATCTGAGTTGATCAGAGAAGCTGTTGTTAAGCAGAGTAAAAGGCAAAGTGTTTGTTTAATGCAGTCGCCTCTCTCAGTCTTTGGCTGTACTCTCATACAAGCCTGACGCCCTGTAGCATGACATCAATATCAGTCTATTCATAAAGTGTGATATGAAAGAGAGTGGATGTCAAAAAAAGGATGAAAGAGAGAATGAAAGATTGATTAGCAAATGTAGAGTGAAAACTGGCTGAAAAGAGAGATGATTATGTGCTGCTGGTGTGAGGGACAATAGAGAGGGAGTTGCCTGTTTAAGACTCTATTCATCATTGTTGTTTCTGAGGAAGCTGAAGGCAGCTGTGGGTACACACACACACACACACACACACACACATTCTTGCAGAGTGTTGGGTGTGCTGATGGAAAATATTTCCTATACAAGTTACATTTCCTGACCACACAAACAAACATGCTGCTGTTGTATTGACCAACTTTTTAATGAAAAATAAGAATGAAATGAGCCACTAGTCATACTGTGCTGTTACTGTATGCTGTTATCTGTGACCTTCACTGTCCTTTTTTGTCCTCTAGAGGCCTCTTCCTGCCATCAATAATTTACATAAACAATAGACACATCCAATGTAGTAAACACTGGAATAACAAATCTGACCTGTTACCTTTCAAATTGCCTGTGCACAGTCATGCTTCACTGTCATTTTGACTGCATTTATGAAAATTAAATCAAATTAAGACAATAATAGAGTATCATGTATGAATGGCAGGGCCGGGGGTGAAGATTTTATGCAGATGTGGCAGCTGTTGATAACATATGTGCAGAAAATGAAGTTTTTAAATCCTTTTCACATTCATTTTTGATATAGAGGTGTGGGTGCTGCATGAGTGAATGGAGCTGGGTAATTGTTCTTTTTACAGTATATAAAAAAAGACAAATTACAAGTGACAAAAAGGTCACTTAGGCTGTAATATATTTTTAGAAATGTTGAGTTTATGGTAATGTGTATTCTTCCTACATAAATAAAAGAATGTTTTTGTGAAATCACTTTTTTTTAATAAATTTACAAAAATACAGGAATGTAACAAGTAAGATAAGTCTGGTCTCCTGTTTCTCTTACTATTAAATGATCCTAGAAACTACTAAATGGTTTTGCTTAATACGTTTTGAGGAAATTGCTACCTGGATTAGATTTCCTGCCAACGTGTTTTCCAGTCTACAAAGTGCTACATTCTTGTACCAAACAAAGGTCATAGCAGGGGGTCGTACTGGATGGTGTTTGTTCAGTGTTTAGGACTCTGACACAAAAGACTTGGGGTTGCACCCTGCGTCCCATCTGTGTACTTTGTCCTATGTCACAAGTCAATGTTGACTTTGTCAATACTTAACCAAAATGACAATCTTTGCCTAACTTTAAAGTCCCCCTCCCTTAAAAAATGGGTTTTACTTCTCGTTCCTTCAGCTGGACGTTGTTCTCTTCACTGTGCAGAATGATGTATGAGCAGAGTTTATTTTCACATTCATCTGCTGAAGGAGGAAAGTTTCTTGTGTACTTACAAGGAGGATTTGTCACATCACAACTACTTCAGAGCCAATCATGGTCCGATATGCAACTTACTTAAAATTTTAAGAATTTTTAACTATGTAATTAAACGTTTTTTGTATGCTTTGAGTTTCCTAAACAGAACACTAGTCTTTTAAATCATGCTCATATTGCCATGAGCAGATACTGATTATCAAAAGTTCTTACAGAAAATGTCTTGTTTTTTCCAACTAACAGTCCAAACTTGAAGAGAATCAATTGAGAATGATATAAAACAAAGAAAAGCAGTAAATTCTCACATTGGAGAAGCTGCAACCAGAGAATGAGTAACATTTAATTCATTATCGTAATAGTTTCTTACTATATTTCTGTTGATTGAAGAATGGCATGTTGGAAACCGCATGATTGCACACTGAACATTACAGCAGTTGAGGCAAAATTAGTTAAATTTTGAGTGTTGAGATATTTTCTTTGATTACTTCATTCTTGAAACAGCAGTTGAGAAAACCATCTTACCAAGATGCATTTAGTTTCTCTGTTCTGATGCTTTCAGTTATATCACATGATCTTCATCAGCAGATGTAAGTAAAGCAGGACCTGGCAGACTTCATCTGGTAATGGCCAGATTATGGGACAATCCAACTACTTGTAATCCGTTACTGTCACTCTCTTGCTCTTATTTTTTAGTTAAACTGTACAGAAGCTGCAGACAACACACGTTTTAGTGAGAGAGGCATCAAAAGAAAGACAAGACAAAGCCAGAGAATAGCGTCTCCTTTGAAAGATCTAATTTCAGATTAGTATGTCTGATGGAGGTTTCTTTAAAACTCATAGACAGAGACAGAAAGACAGAGCGAGAGGGATAGAAAGAGGATGATGAAGATAGAGGAAGAGAGTCGGTGGGGTGTGATGGCTGTGTAACACTGTGTGTGTGTTTGTGTGTGTGTTCACTGGTGGCATTTCCAGGCTTAACGCTGGGCTCTATGTGAAGTAACAGGTCTGCATATTAACTCAGTGGAAATATCAGGCTCTGCCCAACACCTTTCTGCCTCTCATACTATCAGCCACACGACCAGAACAGACTTAATAACTTTGTGTGTGTGTGTGTGTGTGTGTGTGTGTGTCTGTGTGTGTGTGTCTGTGTGTGTGCATCTGTGGGTTCTTTGACAGCGATAACCTTTCTGGAATAGGAGTGTTAATTGCACTGGTCTGGGATCAGTGGGGGAGATGGTTTAATTGTAATCTATTCTGAGATGCAATTTTTACAGGATAGTGTGTGTGTGTGTTTGTGCGTGTGACTGTGATTGAGTGTAAAGACATGAAAACATTCTTACATAGAGGAATAATAAAAAAATATTTTTGTCTGACATTAGAATAACATTCATGAAAAAGTTGAGTGTGTGTGTTGGGGGGGGGGCGTTTCTACAACAGAGAGCCTCATCAGTGTCCTCTGTTCACCTCTCCAGCACTCTCAGTCTGGAGCATTTGGGGAATGTCCAATTCAATTTTTGGTTTCCAAGAATTTTATTTTTTCAAATTACCCACCTGCTTCACTAGGGGATGATGGCTCAATAGACAGGGGTACACATGTATCTAGATCCATTCATTGAACAGTTTCTATACCAGTGTTAAAGGTTTAAGCCCGCATCAGCTGACTGTTGCAACAGCTAAATGTAAAGCTGACTGGACTTTTGGCTTTAAAGTCAAGACTAAAGTCCTTCAAATGGAGGCAGACAGCAGAGTCAGTGGACACACACACTGTACTATTTCAAATGTCAACAATGTAAAACTGCTGTAAAACTCAAAAAACTATGTTTTATTTCAATCTTTATAACAAAGACTGCATCATCTCTGGATGATGGATTTTTTTTCTGAACCAATGGGAAAATGCAACACGTTAACCAGCTCATCACTGATTCAGACCAGAGCAAACAAACTATGCATTTGAAAATGCTCTAAGGGGGTGTTCAGACCGACATCAGCTCTGTGTGAAAAATGCAGCCCTTCCATTCAATTAAAAGGGGGCAGTGTGTTAACGCAGCAGGGGTGCCACTGCAGACAGCTCGGCAAAAAAACACAGCAGTCGTCCAGCAAAAAGTTGAACCAGTCCCCATTTTTACTGCAACACAACCTAATGTCATCTGGCAAGGCGCTGTATTGCTCAATCACATACATGCAAGCGCACATTCCTGGTGGATTACTTTGTAACGTCAACGCCGTATTGAACTGTTTACCTCACAATTGTGGAGAAGAAAGATTAAAAACAGTTGCCACCATTATAACTTACCTGTCTGTGAGTATTACAAACTGTTGTACGGTGTTCTGGCTTCTGATAAGCCTTTAAATGCATTAATCTGTAGCTCCAACTCAACTTCCTGGATTGTATTTCATTGTCTCACTGGTACATTAAACAACACGCCCCACCACCACAGCATCTTGTACTGTTTTAACACAGGGCAGTTTTTGGTCTGAACGTGGCTTAAATTACACACATTTAGCTGGTGCAACAGCCTTTAGAAGTCTGCAAGACTCCAAGAAAAGCTGCAAGGGAGCGAGATGACTCCACACTTGAGGCCCATTTCAGATCATTTCATTCCAAACAGATAATCCCTGCTGCGCCTGTTAAAGCCGACAGCAGAATGGAGCTGTCTGTCAAACCCTGTCGAGGCTGAGGTGGTCTGTCTGCCTCAAATCTATCAGTCTAACACCAGGGCAGTTTCCCCTCAGAGGACGGCAGCACTGATCAGGAAAATTCAAACCTGGATCGCACAGGCTTCTGGCATGAGATCTTTCAAATCAAGACAGTCCATCTCCAGACTGAGCACCATCTACCTTCTACACACTCCTCTTCAGCGGCAGATGCCACATCCAGACCCTCTAGTGATCCAAATACCTGCAGCACATCTTCACCTGGCATGTTTACTAACACTAGAACAGCCAGGGGTCGCTACCTAGAGTAAAATTTACCTGTGCACCTGGCTACCCATTTCTAATACTTAAAGATGTACTTGGTCATTGTATTAAGCCATTGTCTTCACAAAGGAATGTCTAAAGTCACCAAATGAGTTTGTTTAATCATCAGTGATGTTTTGGTCCTCTTGTTTTATAATCTAAAGTACATTTAAGAACACTTATTGCTTTGCATGGCCGTCAGTATAAATCAGTCTAAAATGACACTAAAAATGGGTATTAGAAGGACATATTTGCATATTTGGGTGGTGTGATATTATTATAAAACAATATTTATCATATAATGAGATAACCCCGGTATTTAAACGACCAAAGTAGCCTAAATACCCCAAAAGGGCGATAATGAACCATAATAATAATAAACAACCACTGCATGATGCATAATGTCGCAACAAAATCGATATGACAAAGGCAAGCCAATTTCACCTAATCAATTATTAATTTAGGCATTTTATCAATGTTTGAATAAGGAGAAACTTGAGGTAACCATAATGTAAATATATACTGTACTTCTCTTTTGATGTTCCATTCATGAAAACAGAGTAAGGCAACTGGTAAATTAGGCTAAATAGCCAATAAACAATAAATGGTAACATGGCAAAACAAAAATGAATGAATAATCAATTAAGTAAAAATAAGTCTACACAGTGAACGTTTGTGAGCAGGCTAAATCATCTTCATTTGTACACGTGATTAAACGTGTCCCTCAAACACACCTGAATGTGCATTTTCCACAGACAGCTTTCCTAAACTTCAGGCGCTTGGTGAAGGCTTTTTTGCAGGTCACTCTCCTCTGCTCTTTTTATAATTTAATTAAGATTTGACATCAGATCCACATTCCAACGAATGCTGTTGCCTAGAATGTTTAAACATGATCCACATGAAAATAAACGCATTTCTTATACAGGTCAATTTTACCTGGTGGAGGTTATAGGTATATATGTCTTTTTAACCTGGATTCACCTTCACCATTTTTAACAATAGTGGTGCTACACAACATTATTTCAGGAAAAGTCAAAGACTTAATATTTTATTAAAACATACTAACGTACAACTGAAAATCCACCACGGGAATGTTTTACACAGTGGCGGTTCTAGTGATAAGTGAAATACTTCCCAACAGCAGCTGCAGAGGTGTATTAGCACCTTGATCAGCCAGCAGCAGCTGCGCTGTGTCTGCCATGCTGCCGTCTGATTGGAGCTTGTACGGCCAATTACACTGCAGTGGATGGTCATCGAGCAATCAACAAAAAAAGTTCAAAGACTAGCTGACGGTATGTTGAGGAAGTGTGTAATCAGACCAGCAGGATGGTGCTACTGATAGCAGCAGAAATGCTCCCAGAGAAAACTGTCACAAAAAATATACGCTTCTCATCCCCAAAAGTTATTTACAAATAATTTTAAAGTTAAGAGACAGACAGATGTTTGTGTAGATGTGTTTTTCTAGTTCAACATTCAGTCTTATTACGAGCCTTTTAAGTTGTAATCATGAATTCACACTGTATAACGTAAAATTATTAGTTAAACAAGCTGGTTAAAAGCAATCATTAAACTGCTCAATTAACAGTTCAAGATTTTTTTTACTTTTCAATTTACTTTCTAGCAAAATAATGTAAAATTAATATAAAGATACGAGAAAGACAGTGTTCTGTATGTATGGCAGTGCCTTAGTGTGTCATTGTTGTTTTATTGCTTTGTTACCAACTGTTGGACTTTTCTCTTTTGCCCCCAAAACTTTAAATTGTATCCTCTCCTCTTTTTGAATTAGTCCATTTCTTTTCCTGAAATGATAAGGAAACAATGTTGATGGTCGATATTCTCGTCGACCTTGCTGGGTAAAGTCTAAATAGAGTGAATACCATCTGGACTAGCTCATTAATCACAAAACAATTACTACTATAGGAAATATAATAAAGAACAGAGGATGATAGTGGGATGTGACCAGCAGGTTCAGGTGGTCATGGGCCTCGCATTAACACACACAACTGATATAAACACTGCAAACACAGCTTTCAGGAAAGCAAAATAACAAAATGAAGCAGGGAGAGTACTGAGTGTATTTTAAGAGGAAATGTTGTGAATTCATGTGAAAAATGTAGTTTGAATATTGTCTGTGGCATTTTTTCCCTTTGTTCTAACACATGCCATACGTCAGTGTCTCTTACGTATGCACAACCTTTTCATATGTCCTTGTTTTTATGACCCAACAGCAGAGGGTTACTGTGATTAAAATACAAAGCTTGGTTGTTGGAGCTTGGTTATTATGATTAGTAAAATATTCCACCAGTGGTGACTGTCAAGTATTTACAGTATGTGATCAAGAGCGGTAAATCTCTGATAATGATGCGTTTTGGAGGGAATAGATTAAAATTGTATGTTACATTATAATCATCATTAACATCCCAAATCTTACATTACGTTTATTCATTTGTTTACATGTCAGAACGCTTCTGTTCAAAGAGACCTACAATAAGTGCATTGTAGTCTAAGTTCAAACCACATAGGAGGAAGAGTTACAGTAGATATCATCCAAAATTGTGAGTGTATCCCTTTTAAACAAACACCTTAAAGCATGTTCAATGCTACAGTATATGAGATTCTTCTTTTAGTATTATTAAACATATAGTTATGGAAATAAGAAAGGGGTGGGGAGCACTAGTTACTGTCCATCAACTACCCTCCATTGGAATGAATGACATCTGTTTTTCATTAGTTATGCGTGCAGTTACTTCAGTTGATAGCAGGTGCAATTTCAAATCAGCACAAGTTGGCAACATAGCCACAGTCTGACATCAGCATTTAGATGACCAAGAATAAAAGAAAATATCAGAGTGGTGTCTCAAAGTGGCTCAATGCCTGAGGACTTCCCTTATGCCAGCAGAGCCTGGGATCAACACTTTAGATAGCAATCATGATGCACTTTATGTTCTAAAATATCTACAAACCAGGACACTACAGACTGATGGCTGATCTATTGATAGCCTTCAACCTTTATCACCATACCATTATTTTACATCCGCAAAGCGGATGATCCAGGCAGATAAAGTCACATTAACCTGAGCCCATGGTGGAAAATAAAAATGCAATGTAGATAAGTAACTGTCATATTCCCTTGTTTTATATTGTTGTGGTGTGACAGCAGCAGGCATGGGATACGTACAGCTGTGAATGATAACTAGAGGTTACTTTCCCAAACTATTACAGTCATAATCCAGCCTGCTCCCGCGAGTGCTGATGTTGATGGAGAAGATGTTTAACAGAGCAGACACATTATTTCTTGGTTGCCAGTTTTTAGACAGCCTAATTTCTAAATTAGAGATCCCCTGCAGACATGTTTAAGACATATCAAAATACTCTGCTGTGAATAATAACTTGTGTCAGACAGGTTTTCCACAAAAAAAGTTCAATTACCTTGTTAGAAATTCTTACAATTCCATTTAGTTCTTCTTCCTCATTGAAAAATCATGACAATAATTTGGCAGAAATCTTCTATTTTGAGTTAATAACATACATTTCAAAAAGATAAAATGAAAGTATAGCAGGAATACATGCTTGGTGGGAAAACTAATTATGTCAGTATATTAACATCCAGCTGTTCTACACTGCAGCTTACCTGCACAAACCCCTGCAGGTAGAACCAGCAGTGGAAGTCACTGTCAGATGGTACAGAAAGCAATATGCAAAAAAAAAATGTGTGTGTGTGTGTGTGTGTGTGTGTGAGAGAGAGAGAGAGAGAGCGAGAGAGAGATGGAGAGGAAAAAGAGAAAGTAAGAGGGAGTTGGAGAAAGAGTTAGTAATAACAACAGACTGTGGGCTTTTGACACTTCAGCTCATCACTTGCTCATCCACATCATGGCTTCCACAGCCCACGTTAATCATCACACACACACACGCACACACATGCACACACGCACACACACACACCGCACTGTCAGCTCTATCGATTGTGGGGTGGCCGGTGGATGAACCTGTCATGGCCAACATAGATCGGATGAGAGGATAATGAAGTCTTCCTGCCCTATCTGACAAGCTCCGAGAGCGAGAGAGTGAGTGTGTGTGTGTGTGTGTGTGTGTGTGTGTGCACGAGAGAGAGAAAGAGCGAGAGAAAAACTGAGAAAGATGCTCCCGGGACAGCCCACGGGCGTCCTAACCATTGCCTGAATAAATTGGATGGAAAGAAGCCCCTTGAGTCGAAGACGTGATCTGTCATGATGTCATCTAAACGAGACTCATATAGAGGGAGAGGTCAGGGTGCTAATAAAGACCTTATCCACACACACACACTCACACTTACACACACCATCGATTGAACAGTAAGTGCAAGCTGACAATCTTCAGCTATTTTCTTGGAAACATTTTAATCCGGCTGTAACATTTCTAAAAAAAATAAAAATTCTTCCCTTCCATTCCCATATCTTGGTGATGTCTCATTTTTCTCTCGTTTAAGTCTGCTTCAGGGATTTGCTTCTGGCTTGGTTGTTAAAGGATGAGGCTGGTGTTGTTCTATACTTTTCTCACTGACCACAAATTCCATTAAATGGCCAAAACCAACAATGTGTTAGTCTGTCTCAATAATTTCTAGCGTCCCTACCCTGTCTGTGGCTCTCAGCCCCAAGCCCATTGGTTCCTTCTACAGATCCACAGACATAAATGTTAAAAAGTAGGCCACAAATACATTGTTCCATTTTCCCAAAAGCCTCATTAATTTCCTAAAACAGCTGAACACTTTAGTTTTAAGCAAACGTCATTCAAACAGGAGGACATAGTGCATTTGTTGGAGACTATTAACAGCTGTGGATGAATATATATTACTAGATATGTACTAATATGTACTAGAATACATATTCTAGTGAATATGTATAGTAGGAGGACAGTGTATGTGAATTGAGTCAAAATAAACTACACTGTTTGTGTTCATCCCAGTGAAGGAACATGTCAGACAGTGTAACAGTGTGGCTCATTCATGCGTTTTTAATAGTTTTTGGACAACCGTGGAGCTCTATGGCACAGCGGATTAAGATATATCAGGCTTTGGATACACACACAATACTTGCTCAATTCATTGTCAGTTGGTCTTATGATTGGATTTGTTGACAATAAGAAAAATATAGAATATCACCAGCCTTATCCTTTAAAGCTGCATTCATTTATTTTTTGCCACTTAAAGTAGGGTGCAGCACAACAAACTATAAACACAACATAGATACATTATCACCTTATAAAGTTGTTATGGTGAATGTGTTAGCAAACATTTGCCAATATAGACAGCATGTTTTAATATAGACGTCGTGTTTCCGGCCACCTGATGTAATGTAAGTGCAACATTCACTCTCCTTTTAGCTCTGTTTTGATCTCCACCAACCTGAGAAATGTCTGGTTCTTTAGTTGCTAAATGATCCACTATGTTCAGCCAGCTAGTCACAAATGTTGTCAGTCTGCTGTTTGGTGCAGGGCAGGTGGTGCAGTGCACAGCTGCATGCAGCTTCTGGAAAACAGTGTTGATGAGAGCAGCGATAATATTCCAAACAGTAAGGTTGCAGGCTGTAAAACCAAAACAATGACCTAAAAGACACTAAAATGCTAAGGGGAACTGCCCAGTTGGGTTATAATCTTCTATGGGTTCCTCAATATATATCATTCAACCCATTTTTGTATAGATATATTAAGTAGTGCAGCTTTAAACATACTGTAATTGCAAAGTGAATTAATCTGGCAGGAAACTAACTAAACAATAGAAAAGAAAAATAAACTGTTGTCTGAGCTGCATAGAGGAAATGTCTGTCCCCTGTCCCTCTGTATGAAAATGACTTCACATTCAGGAAACTGCACACTGACAATTTCAATCCATCTTCCTCCAGCATGGATTTGACACTTATTCCTCTTGTATTCCCTGTAGGCAACCTCTCTATCTATTTTCCCTCTCTCTCTCACCTTTGCCTCATTCACTCGCTCACAGTGACATGTGTGTCACCTCCTGAACAATACCTCAGTGTAAAAATAATGTTACTGAACCTGCAGATAACAGCAGAGCCAAGTTTTATGTATTCGTTATATAACAGTATTTCACATGATATTGCAGAATCCAAACTTCTCACCCACTTTGTGGATCTAACAAGGCATGACCGTACAAACATAAGTCACTCTCAGCTTCAAAAGAAAACGGCTTTGCATGAAATAATCATCAGGCGACAGAAATCTTTTTCCTTTCCACAGCAGTTGTGTTTTCTCGACCTAAGACCATCAAAGAGCTGCTGCTGCTGCCCGGAGCAGAGGGCAGTTGAAAAACTGATGCTGCTAGCATGGCACATTCATAACACTGTAAACTGTCAGGATGGCAAAAATGACCTTATATGTGTTCCGAATGAGTGTGAGTGTGAGTGCGAGAGTGTTTTAAAAAGAGAGAGAGTGGGATTTAGAAACTGTCAAAACATCCATTTATCAAAGAGCCCATGAGGTCTCAGCAATGGTTTTCTCTCTCTTTCTCAACATGCACATACACACATAAATGTTCTGTCTAAAGCACCTCGCATTTTAGCCACACTATTCATAGTGTCTCAGTAAGAAAGTTATGATTTTTTCAAGTCAATTTTAAAAGAATACTCACATGCCGTGCCAACATTAAAGTCCATGTAAAGGAAAATGAGAGATTTCATTATACATGTTGCTGAAAACATGTGAAAAGACGATGTTAAGAGAATTATCACCAAACTCTGCAGCTCTACATTGTGTTTTAGTGTCTTTCAGCTCATTGTTTTGGTTTTATGGCCTGCAACTTTACTGTGTGGTTCTGTCTTATTGCTCATCAACCTTGTTTCCAACAGACAGCCACTTCAGCAAAAAGGCTCTAATAAAACCACCTTACACCTCCTGTCCAGCAGCAAACAGCAAACAGACAAAGTGACTAGCTGGTGAACATAGTGGAGCATTTAGCAGCTAAAGCACCAAACATTTTTGGACTTTCATTGTGTGGACAGACACATGACTACAAATGAATGCTAATGATACTCAGTGTCTACTCAATGTGTAAACAGGCAACTGTTTGCAAACACATTCACTAGTTTAACTTTATAACGTCATACTAAGTCAATGTTGTGTTTCCAAAAAATCCATTCCATTGTTCCAAAAACCGCTTTAAAATAAGACTTCACGAGTCCAAGTCAGACAAATGCTTGTAGATGAAGTTAGTGTATCCTGGAGCAAAAGCACTGAAAATGTTGTCTTTAGCAGTGGAAACACTGGTGTTCATTGGTACCTCTCTGGTTCCCAGTCAGACTGGCTGAAAAACCTGAAAGCAGAAACCGACCCGCAGCAATAAAGTGCTGCTGCTGGTCTGATAGCTTTGCTGAGGAATCAGTTTGAATGCATCATTATCAAGCTCAAAACATACCCAGTCTACAGTGGCACTTACTGCTCTGAGTACATCAAACCTGCCACATGGAGGACAACAGCTCTTTCAGTTTTCGCCTACTTACGTTGTGACTTACTACTCACACTATGACAGCTGAGCTCTTTTTTTACAAACATTATGTACCTACACAAATGACTCTCAAAATACACACTGTCACTGTCAGTGGTCACAATGTAAGTATCTTAATTATACTGTGTGTGAGCAATAATACATTGTTGAGCCAGTCATACAACAATCTGCACACTGACTACTTGATCTCAACATGGCAGAGGCAGTGACATTCTTATTTGTCTCACTAGTGTTTTAGCACAGCCTTAATGAATATGTCACACTGCATTTCACTCCACATATTGTGGTAAGATGTGTATGTGAAACGGGAATGCTGCTGATATCAGGCAGCTTACAGACACTGTCCAGAGTTATTGACCTGCCATACTAATACAGATTTTAGCTTGGTTAGTAGTTTGCATTTTGTCTCAAGTCCAAATTGCTCTTAATCTTACATTAAACTGTTCTTTAATGTTTTACATAAAAGAGATTTTTTTGCTTTGCAATTCCTTTTCTCAACAAATCACTAGCCTCATAAACATCACATAGAAATTAATTACTGTTAAAAAAGACGTGAAAACAACAGCAAAACTCAAAAAACACTTTGTATGACTTTCAAAGTTATCATTTAAGAATTATAATAATATAATTTATTATTTAAGTTAACAATGTATCATAGGATATAATATACTCTACCCTATAGATACATAACAATATGTTGGCGCTGTAAGAAGCAAAGAGGTCAGGGTTTTTTGTTCTGTGACCTAACCTTCTAACCTCTGTGACCTAGACTTTGTGTAATGGACACTATGGGACAAATTCACATATAGGTGTCGAATATTGATTTCACCCTATTGGCAAAAAGAAAATGCTTTGCCATTACATGAAAAAATGCTGTTTTGCTAACTCTATCACAATGGTCAATTGAGCTCCTAAATCATTTAATGCAAGTATTGTAATTTTAAAGGGAAACAGGAAACATTTTTACAAAATGTGATATTTCCATATGAATGAATGTTTTTGTTTTTGTTCCTTTTTGTCAGATCCTGTGTGCTTCTTATTACATGCTTAGAACAACTGACAATTTTTTCAGAGAATCACAAACAATCTGAAATGAGTGTTTGTATGAACGGAATTTGATCTATTCCAATACAAGTCCATTAAATAGTCTGTAAAATGGACTTTTAAAAATTCACCAGTCAATTGTTTTAGTGAAGGATTCTAGGACTCAGGAGTCTAAAGCTCCATGAGCCTATAATGGTGGATTGAGCTCTAAAATGATTTGAGGAAGCCTGAAACTTTTCAGGGGATGTACCCATTGAGCAACTTTTATTGGAGGGAGAGGGCCACCATCTTGGAACAAGTTATCCAGTTCTCTTAATACATCCACATGACACCTGTCAGAGATCACACTAAATGATGATTATTCATAAATGTCCTAACCTTAAGTAGCATCTACTATGTAAAGAGTAGTGGTCGAGGGAGTGAGTTCAGACACAGACTCAGTGTTAATTTAGTAAGCTAACATAAACCTTCATCTGCACTCCCAAAAACAACAGTTGTTTTTTATCTCGGTACACACATGCCACTTTTAAATTAGCACTGAAAGAAAGACTGGCTTAACGGCACAAGCATTCTACAGCTGGTTTCTTCTTCTTCAGATCCTTTCCATTCAGCACAAGATGCATACCTTATGTAAGCTGACACAAAGCTGAGCTCCAGAATTGAATCCCTTCAGTCAAACATTTCATGTACAGGAGCTCAGAGTGAAACAGTGTCTAGGAATGAAGAGTTATATATCTGGCATATTGAACCAATTAAATGAAACACTACAGGCTGAGTTTATGTAATCTAGATGTTATAACACGGACCTGTCAGGACAGAAGAGACTCACTTCTCACGCTGATTTTACACAGAAGGAGTCATTTCGCCCCAAAACTCTAATCCAATTCTTCCAGCTCTTTTCTCTGGACTTGAAAGACAATCCATCTGTTCCTCCTGGCCACCGTTCAATCACACCACCTTCTGTTGTGTGGGCCGGAGGTGAGTTAAATGTTTCTACCACTTCACTGACAGCCAGGGGAGTCGGGGATACGGTGGCATCTCACTGCTATAAAAATCACGGCTGGAGTCCTAATTCATCACCCCCAGGCATCATCATGTGGCATTACAATATGCTAATGTAGCGACGCCGTGCCCTTACTGTCACCTCCTTCGCTCTCTTTCATCTTTCTCCCTTTTCCCTCCACCACCCCCTCCCCTTCCCATGTGGGGGAGCTGGACTCCCCCCTCCTGTTATTTGCACCTTGCTGCCGATATGCGGAGGCGGCTGAAAGTAATGTTGGACCTGCTGTTGGAATTAGGTGAGCGTTACATGTTGTTGGCTGGCTGCAATGGATGAACATGTAATTAGCCCTTTGGTGTCACCGTGACAACCGGATACCATTTAATAAGCACAGGCTCCCCGTTAACTGGAAAATCACATGCCTTCAGATGACAGGGGATAAAAACAGGACTACCTTTGCAACAGGTGCTACTTTGTGGTGAGGATTTGTGCAGTTGAGATTTCGCAGAGATACAGGACAATGAGGATTACCCAGCAAACATGCTGATGCTGACTTGACGTTGATTTGATATTGATCATTCTGGGATCAGGAGATGGATTTGTTAAAAGCTGTTCAAATATGTATGTTTACAGCACTTTTATTATGTGAAATGTTTGTTCTTTGTGGATATTTCTTAGCAGACATGTATGTGTGTTACATTTTTCAATCTTACCCCATGTGACGGATACGTTAGCCAGCCCCAGTCTCCTGTGATCGTCGTTGTGTCCAGTAGATTCACTGCAGAGAAAGAACAACAACAACAGAGGGGGTAAGTGATGAACTTTAAATGATAGTTTTTGTCATCCTCCCCCCATCCATCCTGTCCTTCATCACCATCCTCTGTGTGCACTGGCACCCGACGGACTCACACATATACACACATACACCTGTCTGACAGGTGTGACTGATGAGGCGGGACGGTCGTCACAGCAACTCTGAGCCAGGTGTCACAGTGTGTGATGTCACCTTGACCTGGTTCACCCTAGGAGCTGGAACCTCAGCCGTCCAGGCTCAGAACAGAATAGGACACAAATAGTTTACTGTTAAATTTGCAGCATGAAATAGTCCAGGACTTCAGGACTGGCTGTTAAATTACTGTAAAATATCCAAAAAAGTGTTGATTTAAATATGAATGTCACAGAAAAGACTGAACCTTTTCTTTTGGTTCTTTTTTAACAACTGCTCAATATATATACATCCCAAGTTGTAAACAAAATCTATATAAAATTAATAACATAACACCAGCATGTGCGCAAAGACAAGCACATTTGTGCAGTGCATAATACTTTAACATTTTGTTAATTGCCCACTTGCCAAAATTTCAGAAATAATTTGACAAATCACCATTATAATTGTCACCCAGCAGCCCATAGCCATTTGCTCTCATACAAAAATAATAAATGTCAGTTTCTTCTTACTTTTCATTGATTTTACACCTACACCTACAGTATTATTTAGTCATTTCTGAATGCAGATTCATTTTCTTAAACAGACAAATTAAGTACAAAATGACAATATTTATCTTTATTAGCTTAGCTTATTGGGTATTAGCTTAAATTAGCTTATTTTTTAAATGAAAGTTTTATGGCAAACTCAGACCGAAGCAAACTGAATTTTCTCCTTGCGTTTTTAATGCATATTTGACTGCTAAAATTTGAATAGTTTGAATAGTCCATGTTTATTCGTCCCAAACAGCCAATAGCTACTGACAATACAGACGTTAGCTGTAGCTAGCTAAAACAGCTGACTGTACTTTGCTAGTGTGCTAGTTTGTGACAGCTCAGCCTCTGACTGGTCTCAGTACTCACTATGAGTTCTTTTTGTTATTTTTCTCCAGTTTCTCAAATGTTTCTTCTTGTCTATATACATTTGTCTGGTACATTCATGAAGTGCAAGGAAAAGCACAAATTTTAGCTTAAGTTGACATATCTTGTCCTTAATTTGCGCCACCTAGAGTGAATTTGCGTCTGTTCTCTCCCACTCGCATCTTTCCATTGACTTTGTGTGCAATGTTGCCGCATAAAAATTTGTTTCACATTCTGTCTCAACCAAGTGGCAACCTCCAGGGCTGAAAAATGAAGCCAATGTGCAAGTGCCAAAAACTGCAGTTCCTCAAATGGCCACTTGAGGCTGGCTCCAAAAGCGAGTCAATCCCCACAGACCCCCATGTTAAAATGCCCAACTTTACAGCAGAAATAAACATGTTTACAGCCTGGTACAAAAAACAGTTTTGGTCTCTATAGTTAATTTTCCCTTTCTGTGCGAGGGGTGATTTTTTTTAACTTTTATCAAGCTGTAAAGTTATGCATAATTAAGGATGTGACCGCTTTGAGTGACAGGTCACTAGCCGCTACGTGGCTTGTTTCAGCAACCAGGCTTCATTCGGCCTGCCTCAGCTCCACCTCTTTGCCTATTTTGGATTAGCCGGGAGTTAGGCGGAGTCAGGCACTAACAAGATGGCAACGGCCAGAGCCGCCTACTTTGAGTTTCAATACCGCTCTTCAGAAACCAATAGGTGATGTCATGGTAGCTACGTCCATATTTTTTACAGTCTATGGTATCAACACAGCTTCAGATCTGAGTGACAGCATATTACAAGAATGAGGGATGGGCATATGAGGAAAAAGCCGACGAAGGACTAAGTGAACTACTAATTCCACCCAGTGGCAGTGTCCATATCTTTCGCACTAGCAGGTGTGTGTGTGTGTGTGTGTGTGTGCTTGCGTGCGTGCATGCATGTGTGTGTGCGTGTGCGTGTGCATGCATGTCTCTCCCCTTCAACACTTCCAGCTCTGCCCCAGGGCTGCTTGTCAAGCAGCCAAGTGATGTTTCTCACATTAGAATGAGTTTAACAAAACACTTCTCTCATCTTTCAGCTTTCTGTCTGACACTCTCTTCCTTCCATGTTAAAACTACAATATGCAACGTTTTTGCCTTGAAGCGAGAAGTGAATTGCGAGGCCTGGCCTCCTCCACCTCAGCTGGCCAAGTTCATGTGTGGATATTTTTCACTCATACTGATGACTCTTCAGATAAACACAGACAGATCATCTATAATCTAGAGCTGCTAGCTGGTTACTTTGAAGAAGTAGCAAGCTGAAAGTAAGCATCAAGTCCAAGAAAGATCTGACATTAGATGTTTTAAATATGCACAGTTTGGGCAATGTTTCTGACCACTGGTAGAAAGGAAAAAAACAACATTTATGCTTTTTATTATCATTATCATTATTATATCATTTAAGTTGAGTTGAGTTGTCATGAAAACAATAAGAGCCACCCACACAGTTTTACCAGTGACTTCTGACTTCTGATCTGCAATATAAAAATACCACAGTGATGAGTATTTAAAGCATCTGTGCACCCATGGTACACTTACACAGGTGTTTTCCATTCTGTTCTGCCTCATTAGACCTCCTCTGGACTGTGTGAGCAAACTGTTTTTCTGTTTTGTTGGACCTGTTTGGTCAATAGAGTCCTTTATGATTCATTTAAAGCTGCATTTAAACATTTTGACCAGAAGGGGTAGAGGAACCGCAAAACAAATGGAAAAACACTCATCACACCCTGACATATTATCGCCTTGTAATGTTCAGCATCCATCCAGCACTGAGCAAAGTTATCATTCCATTGGAGTTGTGCTTCTGTCTACCTGTAGCTGCTAGAGGTTCGACTTACGTTAGCTAGACGCTAACTTTGTCTCTTCTTTGGTGCTAGATCAGTAGCCTAAATGTTGGTATGAAGTACACTAAAAACAGTTGCTTGGTGCTGCTGGAAACGAGGTTGATGAGACTGAACCACACAATGTGTTGTATTAAAACCAAAGCAATGATCTAAAATAGACTAATAATCAACAAGACTATGAGTCTACAGCCACGCAGCAGATCACAGATACTTATCACAACATGCTAACATTTTCTAAGTAGCAATAAACATATATCACAGAGGAGGCTGTTGGGAATGTCATTTGTTTTGAAGGTATCTGATTATAGTCCAAAGTATTAGACTAGTTAAAATTTTGTCCTGATAATGGCGCTACATAAAAAGTAGCGTAGTTGCACAGTTGCCTGATAATTATCTGTTGATATGAAAAATACAAATGAATGGTGTTGAAAGTTTGGAAACTTTACAAACTCCCAGCATAGCTCTGCCCAATTCAACCTAAAAAAAGATGTACAGTAATGTAACAAATGATGTCCAAAAAAATTCAGTGACTTTGCAGATCACTTTATTAAAACTATATTGGCCAGTCTGGCTCTTTGGTGACTCCAAATAGCAGGAGTCAGCCATTCTGAAAATAATGAACTTGAATAGCAAGAATCTTGTAAAATGCTAGTAAACTGCACACAAGATGCTCGTGATTAGCAACCTGTTCAAAAGCACACTGAAGAAATGAGATCTAATCTGGGTTAATCCAACACTACAGTGCTTGGCTGGTTCTGCTTTGGTGAGAGTTTTGTGATTTGCTCTAAAGTGTCAATTTGTCACTTGCTGTGGGTCAAGTAGTGTCTACACCCACAATTCATAGAGGAAAATGGGCTGATACTAAAACATGATAATGGGGATAGAGCACTCTTGTCTGCTGCAGCTCTACTTCATGATTTAGACTAATAAGACGGCAGTATTTTTCCATAAAAATTATGCTAAGTGGAGCTTCATGATCTTCCAATTCCTCTGTGCAAAGACTGTTCCTTCCCACACAAACACACACAAACACTCACGTGTTGCAATTAGCTGGTGTGTCACTCCTCCTAATTTGGGCATTGGGCCGCTGAGGAGGGCAGTGGGTCAGAACACATAGACAGATGGCAGTGCCACCATTCTCTCATCCCTCCATCCATCCCTCCCCCATCTACCAGCCTTCTCTCTGCCTCTCCCTCCCTCAGGGCGCCGACGTCCCATCGTCTCGTATTGATGGTGTGCTGGCCCCTCACGCTCTAGCCAAGGTCACAAATGGATGCCGCCAATTACACTCCTCTGAGTGCTCTTCATCAGCCCACCGAAGTGACATAATGAAAGCGGCGTACTGGCGCAAGTGGATTTAATAATTCTTCACCGCACCAAGGGAATTTTGCTCTGTTATACTGTTATTATTAAAGGACAAAAAAAAAGACAAATATAACCCCCCTGAATCCGAAAACATGCGAGGCGATGTATTATCACCACAGCACATCCTGTGAAGATTCACAAGCTTTTCCCAGTGGTATTAATTTAATTTCCACTCAAATGAGAAATCCCTCTGTCTTTGAAGGTGGTGGGAGTCATTTATCTAATTTTCTCTAGCCGTCTGAATTATGACTCGTATACAAGCAATAAGGTTTAGTGGCATGTCTGGTACTTTGCTTTTATGTGACAGGAACTGTGTGAATAAAACAGAGCACAGGCAGTAATTAGCATTTTTTGTTTTCTCCTTCTCACTTCTTCTCATCTTACATGCAGAAAAACAGATCTGAGGCCCAGTTCTCTCTCTCTTTCTCCTTGTATCACACCTCCACCTTCATGGCCAGGGGTTTTTGTTTGTTTGGTGACTCCTTCAACCTAATTTTTGGGTTTTGTCATTACAGCCAGAGTCACTCGACAGATGGATTGAAACAAGGCTTGTTTTTCAGGGTACTGACTGAGGTCAGGGGGTCCTGAGCTACGGTGGCAGAGCTCCAAATAAAAAAAGAGTCTGCAGCAGAGAAGAGGTCAAGTCTTCGTTTGAAGGTGGAGGCAGCCGGGGGGGACCAAGTGCCTCTCCTCGAGGACTCTGGGCTTGAAATTGAGTTTGTTCCTTTTTCACAGCATTCTGTTCATAACTGAAACACAAACCACCAATAGCAGCTCCCTCCATGTCCCCACACCACCTCCACCAATTTCTCCCTCGCCCCCGCACTCCTCCTCATCTCGGAGAGCGCCAAATGAAAAAGCTGTCCGCCGACTTGAGAGCTTGTTTTCGCTCGCTCAGAGACACACCACATATTTCCCAGGGCGGTGGTCAACTTTCCTCCGCCATTACTTTCCCCCCACTCGCCCCGCGACTCAATCTGGCCAGTGGGTTGGCGGGTGTGTGGACGCCTGCGGCCTGGTATTCATGTTGCGAGCATGTATCAAATCAGCCAGGCCCACCGACGCTTTAGCAAAACAGTGACGCGCACGCGTGCACACGCAAACACACTCTCTTTGTCCCATGCAGTGGTCATGGCAGGCTGAAAGAGGGAGTGTATGTGTCTGAAGTCAACATGGAAGAATTATGGGCTGTCTTGGAGGAAGTGGAGTTTGCCTGCAGCGCCTGCAGTGACTCCATAAAGCCGACAACGACAAAACAAAACAACAAAAAACACACACACACACACACACACACAGAAGGGGGAACTATAGAAGAAGGAAATGGCAGAATAGATGCTCAAAACCTCATTTCCACCCCAAAAGACATGGCCATACATTTCAAAGAAGAAAGTGCAGCTATTATTCTACACCAAGTGTCTAACCACACACACACACACACACACACACACACACACACAGTACTCTATATATACATACATACACACAGATAGCAGACAACATGCGAGAGCAATCAAAAATGTGCATTGTACCATTTTCTGTAAGTGAGTAACATACACACAATGAAACACACGTTCAACAGAAATACAGCCTTGCAAACATGTACACACAGACAGCTGACACATATGTGTACACGCACCCGCACACACACACACACACAGACACAATGATGGCACAGCTCTCGAGCCAGACAGGGACTATGACAGCTGTGTAATTATCTCATCAACACCTCCCTTCTCTAACAAGCTTCTCCTTCTCTTCTCTCTTCTCGCCGCCTGTAAAGCTCCTCATCAGCGCCCCGACCAGAGGAGACGATAAAAGCCTTCACAGAGATGAGAGGAGCTCCACCAAAACACCAAACCCTCTCACTCTCTCTCTTATTTTCACACACACACACACATGCTGACACACTCACACGCAGAGACAGCCATCTTCTCTTCTTTCTAGTTTTGTTTTGCATTTGCTCCACAGTCTAACGCCAATTCCCCACTCTCCAATTATGAGAGCAAGTCCACATAAATTACTGCCTCTAAAAAAAAAAGAATAAAACAACACTCTCAGCCTTTGTTCATTCACGGCGGCAACAAACCAATACAAAATGACTTGGAACTAAATGTTTTTATCACCACTGCTGCACCCCCCTACCACCCCCCTCAGATTTAAATTTATTTCTAACACTTTTATAACAGTAATCCTGATGATGACTGGTGATAGCTTGTATGCAGAACAAAATTAGACATGTGAAATGAAAGGTGGAATACAATTAAAGATGTTCAATGATTCCTTTGATTAAAAATTGCTAACCTGGTGCTTGTGAGCAAATAGAGGAGAAAGGAGCATAGATGTAGTGGGTCATGTTATTGCTGCACACAAGGACACTCAAGTACAACAGCATGGCAGGTGCTCGAAGCAGTTCCAGATCGAAACCATAAACCAAGCAAGACATGATCATGACTCCTCAGCCATGACTGTGCTGCATGATAAATTTACTACTAAAAAAGTACCATTTTTATTTTGGATTCCAAGGCTGTCGCTTACTAGAAGGTGCCGTGCATCTACAAATAAGAAAATAAATGTATTGTGACTTGGCAAACAACATATTCTGGGCCCATAGCCAGAATTTTAGAAATACAGACATTTTTGACAAGCCATCAACCAAACTAGAGTATTTAAAAAATGTGAAATTTCACATTTTGTTTCTTCATTTAATTGCTAATTTAATTTTCTGCAAATGTTATCTTGCTGTGTTATAGTGTAAATGTTGTATGAATCTGTTCTCTACACTCCCAGGTATGTGATAAAAAAAAGTTATTTTATTTTAATCTACTTTGTTTTTAGTCTGGGTTAGGGTTAAACTGTTGAATTTCAAGAAATTTTGCCTAAAAAATCTAAATCAGCCTCTATATCATTCAATATATTATCAGAAATCTTCATATGTTTATTTTTTGAACCAGAAATCAGCTATTATCCCTTGAGGATCCTCACCATCCTGGTCACCACCCTGTTTGTTAACTCATGCCTTATTTTAGAATACTGCAGTCTGTACTATATTGCAATTAATCCTCACTATTTTTATACCTGTGCATACATTTTATTTCTCTTGAAAACCTCTCAAAAACTTCTTCTGATGCAGTTGTCACTGTGGCAACAGTTTCCCTAAGAAGTCTGGTTTGTAAAAAGATGTAAACATTGCATCCAAAAAACAATCTCTAAACTGACTTTTACAAACTTTATTCAGCCAGTAATCCTTTTCATTTTACAGAGTAGGGAACAGAGTTGTGTGGCTCTCTGGATGACAAATGGACTGTAAATAAACTACAACACATGGGAGCAAAACTGCAAGCTGTGATCTCACCCAATACATAACATATTAGTGTTGCTGCAGCTGCTTACCCACAAACTGACATATGTCACTGCACATTATACCAGCTGTCTCCTGGTTGTTGGCCCTGTTTTCTTACCTTCTAATTTACCTTAATTAAGAAGTAAATGAGTTTACATACTGTTTATTTTGCTGTAAACCTAATTAACTGATCTTTTTTTTTCATTACAGAAAATTGATAACTTTTTTAAACTAGTCTACCTATTGAACATTTATAAACAGTAGATAAGTGTTAATAAATTATTTATAATATACAATAAAACATTATAATGTAGTTGTAATTTAGTAAACGGATAATGACTGACTGACAATATAATATATATTTTATTTTAGTTTAATGAAGGATTCATTTATTTATAAATGCATTCTCACTTTCTATGACAACTGATCAAACTTCAAGGACATGAGGTGTTGCTGAAAGCTTCGGGGGAAATTTAATAAGTGGAGTTAAACTTTTTGTCAGACTACTGTTTCCAAGGTCAAGAATGAAGCTTAACTGTTTATGAGCACATTTAACACTTTTGTAAAAAAAAAGCATTTGTAAATGATTGCACATGTGTATAAATATTGAATAAATGTTGTATAAATATAATAGTTGACAAATACAAATACATTCATAAACAATTTAAAATGCCTTAAAATCTGCTACAACTACATTATGGTGTATAGTTATACTATAAATAATTTATTAAGTGTTTATATACTGCTTACAAATGCTAAATCACAAAGGTTAAAGTAAAGTGTCATGTAGCAAAAATAAAGTGAATCATGTAGTCTATTTTAAAAATGTTTTTTAACATTTTGGAAACAAACTTCTCCAGGAAAGTAACACAACTGGTGTGTTAAGTGTAAAGTTAAGTTCACTGCTGCTCCCCTCTGTCACAGATCACTACCTTCTCATCAGGTGATGAGCACTCAGAGTCACACACAGTGTGTGTGTTATTCACAAAGGACCCACCTCAGCTCATCACTAATCTCAGTACAACAAAACACCATCAAGTCAAACTTTCTGTGTTCTGATAATATTCTCCTGTTTATCGCAGGAAGAGACGATCGATAGAAGCATCGACGCAGATTACAGACATGCAGATTTTCTTGGAACCAGCTGTGTCAAGAATATATGCCTGTTGGTAACAGAAAATGATGTTAAGCAAAATGGCTGATCAGTAACAACATGATCATCATCACAAGACATGGAGTCCATTGTACTAACCAGGTTAAACAAGAAGGCAAAGACAATGAAGTGCTTATATTAGGAGTTTAAACTGATGTGCTGACAGAGTCCTTGACATTGTATGCAGGCAGCTTGTTACACTTGGTTGAGAGTGTAGACAGGGAATTAATCGTTTTTGCAGAAAAAAAAGCTTGACATTCTGGCTGCTGTCATCAATTATAAACAATCACGTCAAACTACTTGTGTTGCTCCTCTCCTTCTCCTCTTCCTCCTCAACCCCAAGTCACTGGTTCCCACCAAACATGTAAATCTTTTTATAAAAACAAGTCACATGAGTATACATTTTCAAAAAGTAATTTCCTTAAACAGCTGGGCACTGTAGCAAATGTTACTTAAACATGGCAAAATTCTCTATTTGGCCAGGACTGTTTTCAGATGCAGATTAATACACATTTGGTGCTCTAGTGAGTATTTCTGGTAGCAGGACGGTGTGTGTGGGATTGAGTCAAAAAAAAAAACTACAGTGTGTGCGTTCATGGTAATGTCACCCAGTGCAGCAGTGTGGCTCATTGATGTGTTTTTAATAGTTGTTGGACAGCAATAGAGCTGTATGGAACAGAGGAATAAGATATATCAGGCCACAGATACACAGACAATACTTTAACTTCACCTCATTAAGCAGATGGGGTATCGGCCAGATGTCGACGATCTACATTCAACACAGTTTCTTTGTCAATGTCATTATAAAATTCATTGAGACATGGCGGGCCACCAACTTTGTATGTAGCACCACAGGAATCGCTGGCCTCATGTTATCTTAAAAAATAATCACAATGAGCACCAAGCAGTGTGGTGCACAGATTTTGGAAAAAAGAGGGTATTGAATCAGTGCTGGATATCTGCAGACACCCTGAGTTGAGGTATCAACTCTGTATCAAGAGAGAAAAAATCATATCTGTGCATCTTAGGATAAAGTCATCATGATCATTAGTTTATTCATGGAATGTATTGACAATAAGAAGATAAAGAATATCACCAGCCTTATCCTTTAAAGAACAAAACCATCCATGTGGCTCCAATACAGTAGATTGTTGGTATGCACTATGCTAACAATTTAGCTCACTCTATACTAGGTGACATAGACACTGGCCTTATCCCATCAAGAAGAAACTATCAATACACTTTGGATGCTAAAGATAGATGAATAGTCAGGTCTATAATGAATACAAACATGATATAGACCTACTGTTGTGTAACCAGTAACACCTGCCTGGATTCATTTGCTAATTAGTCATAATAATGATGTATTTGTTTTAAATTAAAATACAGAATGGCCACTCATCTTACTTTGTATAATATTAGGATCCATCTATCCATTTTCTATACCTGCTTATCCTGCTCAGGGTCACAACCATGGATGAATACAGGAACAACGCGGGGCTTTGAAGCCAAAAAATTAGTAATTACATCATGTGTAGTGAGCATGCTCCATGGATGTATTGGGCCCATGTAGTATGTTTTCAGGAAGTGGCTTTTTTGGCTTCATGCAGCACTGAGAAACTTTCATAGGAATGTAAGGGGCCCTGCCTCCAACGCTGTATCCAGTTCTCTTTATACATCCACGGTTGCAAGGGGCTGGGGCCTATCCCAGCATGCACTGGGTAAAGGTAACATAAACAGCCAAACACATTCTCACTCATATTCACACCAACGGGCAATTAAGAGTCTCCTACTCGACTGACCTGCATGTCTTTGGACTGTCAAAGATGTAGTAGCACAACTAGACTCTTCTTTAGAAGCAGCAGAATATTTAATATATATTTTTGTATTGTAATTCCTTGTTTTGTACGTTTGTTTACTTTAATCTCACTTTGTTTTCCCTTATATCCCATTTTTTCCAATGATTTGTCATGTATGTCACAACCAGACACTGCACATTTTCATGTTTTAGGTGTATCCCTAAACACAACATAAGCTGACTTCATACTTGTTTTATGTCTCAGTCACCATTGTTGCAGTCCATACCTTTCCATATATATTCCATCTGGTAACGTCTTTTCATCCTTGCTACTGCTAACACTCTTTCTCTCTCTCTTTCTTTCTTCTATCCTCTTAGTATTTGTTGCAGCAGTGGCCTATTTTCCCCACAGGGATCATTAAAGCTTCATCTCGTTACCTCTACACCTACACTAACCTTCTTCTCTCCTCCTCCTCCTCCTCCTCCTTGTCTCATCTTTTTCCAAACTCCCCCTGAAGTTCTTCTCCCCAGAGGCCCTTCTTTTCTCCCTGTGTCTCCATTTCAGTGTAAGCATTTTGTCCTTGGTGCAGAGAAAGCAGTACAGACGGATGGAGGGAGAAGACAGCCAAGAGACTTATTATGACACTCAGAGCCAACAACTGCCAACAACAACAGTAACCAGCCGGTGGTACACATACAGTCACACACAGTATAAGAGATCACCACTGTCCAGGATAAAAACGTGTATTTTTAAGTTTGGTGATTATTTATTTTTTAGAATTTGTTGTAAGTGTTGACATTGCAGCAAAAGTTAAAAGCAACGTGTGTCTCGAAAAAATGTGCTGAAAAAGAAAAAAATCTAAAAAGAGAGCAGAACAAACCCACTGGCATACCAGTCCATTTTTTGAAATCAGCAAGTTTTGTTTTTTTTTTTTTTGCCATGAAAATTGCAAAGGCGGACTGAAAATGGCCTCTTTGGTACAAGGGCCTAGCTTTATTTTTAATAGTCTGAATCTCAAAAGTCTCAAATGTTTTGATTAGTGCTGGAAAGTAACAAAGTACATTTACTCAAGTCCTGTACGATTTTGTGGTAATTGTACTTTCGTTGATTATTTCCATTTTATACTTCTTTATACTTCTGTTTACTACATTTATCTGACAATGAAAATTACTAGTTACTTTTCACATAAGATAAATTTAACATTTTTTAATTATATGCTAAAATGCTAAAATATAACATATTGTTAGAGAGTAAACCAGTAGTTTACTCTATAACAATCTTTTTGCCTTGTGACTCAAAAGAGGTGTGTGTGGTTTGGGTGCCTGTCACATTTCAGAATATATACGAGTTGTTGCAGTTCCACCAAAGAGATATTTTCCCTCTAAACTTCTCACATGGTTTAATTTAAATAAGTTTTCCAGCCCTAAAGAGATAAAAATATTCAACATTTTACAAAAAAGAAAAGAGTGAAGAAAATCCCAAAACATAAATACAGACTTGTTTTTTTCTTATTTTCCACCTCATTAATTATCTCACGACCCTTCAGATTTATTTTTTATTTATGACTCCTAGGTTGGAAACCACTGGACTAAAACTGTATATAAAGTAGTTCAGACTAACTTCACCTCAAGCAGTCTCAACAGTAAAATGCTGCTTACACATTGATGCATCAGTATTAACAATCAAATCATGTTATATATGATAATACAGTGTATCACTCTCTGGGGACCATTTCTGCAGAACCAGAACTTTGAGTACATTTTGACAGTAATAATCTGTACTTTTACTTGTAATGAGTACATTTACACTGTTGTATTGTTACTGCTGTTTTATTGTGCTACTTGCACTGAAGAAAACAGGAAAAATACCCACGTACTGTACTGCTGTCATATTGAGGGCATGTCTGAACGCATTTGAACCACAGATGTTCATTATCAGGCAAAAGTGAAAATATGCACAATCAGCATTTCATAATGAAACACTTCACTGTTGTGATTGACCTGGCAAAATCTGTGAATGAGCAAATCAAAAATGCCACCATTTTGTCAAAAAGTGATGCATGTGTGCATCTGCTTTGGAATAATTCCAGAAATAGTTCAATTTGTCAAACAAATCATGTCTTTAACATATAACAGCTATGAAAATATAAGTAAAGAAGACACTGAACAATCTGTCCAGGACGTTGTGACCACAGACACCCTGCAGGACTGTGCAGGCTGCAGATGGGCACCATGCTGCACAGCCGGCCCTCAGGGGACTCCAGCAGACAGGGAACAGGGACTGACTTGATTTAGGTGTACTAAACTGTTTCAGGCTTTATCTCAGAGTAATAGGACACCGTAACATGCTTGATAGTTTTTTGATGAAATCGTTACCTGGCTCATGCATTTTTGATTTGTTGATTTTGCAGAATCAATAGTATAGGAGACAACAAGCATAGCACAGAATTCTAATATTTTTGTGCTGATGTATTGTTACTAAAATGGGAAGAATTTTATGATGAAGATGGCACATTGTCCTTATTGTTGTTATATAATTCATGATTTAATTAGGAGATGTGACATGCAGATTTATTTTTGGTTGTGGTGTGTGTTCGGTGTGTTTGTTGCACTTGCAGCACCTGCAGAGTATATGTGGGTGTGCATGTACCTCTTATTGACTGATAAGCCGTCGTGACATGAAATCTTTTTCTTTTCAATCACAATAGCAAGGCAGGGACTCACACTTAAAAGGCTGCTGACTGTCTTATCTCTCCACATCACAGACGCTGTAAATGGCTGAACAAAATACACAAAAATCCAACATGCATATATGGATCTGCTGTATTACAAGTATTTTTACACTGGAGCACACATCATCATCACCGCCAGATATCCAAAACTGTTATGGAAATTAAGCATGGAAGTGTGCACCATGCAACTTTTCTATAATATCAGCACAAAATGCACTAGAGACAGCGCTTTTTCTACCACACAAAAAAAAAAAAAACAGCAGAATATTCTGTAAACACGCCCCTTTCCAAAATCACAAGATTGGGTCAGAGAGAGGGGGCAGTGGAGTGGCTGCTCCTCTGCTGGAGTGGCAACTACATGATTTGGTTTACACTGGCCAGCGCACCCCTGCACAATCCCTCATATCTTATTTTAGCAGGTGCTCCCAAGCTGGAGCATGGGACCCTGCTTTGTATATCCCTGCAAGGCATCGTGTTTGCTGCATGATGGAGGGTGGAGGATGCTCAGGACCAGCGAGGCTCATCCTTTCCCAGGGGAGAAGAGAGAATAGCAGGCTACACTGCTGCCCGGGCCTGCCTGGCTTCCCCAGGGAAAACATCCAGAGGGGTATAGACGTAGCGGAGGAGAGGCGTGCGGAGCTATTTATAGAACAGGTAGAGGAGAGGTGAGGAAAGAAAGAGAGGGAGAGTGAGCGAGAAGAGGGGAGTTGCAAACAAGAGGAGCAGAGGGACAGAGGAGTCTGAAAACAGATGACAGAGTGTGATTTCTGCAGCCGATAGCGTGCACAGAGATCTGGGTTGATGTTGTCTGCAACACCTGCTGAACAGAACAGAGCCGCTGACTTTTAGTATGGCCTGCTGGTGCAGAAGCTAACAAAGTATGCCCCAACCTATTGATTTATGATACAGAGAGTTCACACAGAGGTTAGCTGTGCTGAACTGAAAGGCAGCGAGATAGAGCAGAGAGAACAGTTGAGTCAAGACAACAGTGATATTTTATCAATACAGACTTGACTTGCAGCCTAGAGATCTTTGTGATGTTTCTATACCAGCTCAGTTCTCACTCTGCCTTCCTTTTTAATAAATAAAATTACTTTTATTCTTTATTTATTTTCTCTCTCGCTTGCTGCTCCACCCGCAGGCCCCCGGTACTGTCAGCTTGTTTCAGCTCTTGTGCAGCATGTACAGTATGTCTCTGTTTCACACTGATGCCCTTTAATCATTTTCATCATTTCAGTGAGCTGACATTTTACATAAAGAGCTCTTATCATCCCTGGCTTATGCTTAATGATGAATGGTGATAATTACTGTCAGTCAGCGCATCTAACGTGCCATGGTCATGTTACTATTTCTGCTCTGGAGTGTGCCTGCTTAAAGAGAGAGAAGACATTGCATCCATTGGTGGATAACATAATAAAGCAGGCCACATACTGTACCACATACGGTCATGACTCTGTTTCGTGAAAAATCATTAGTACACTAGTCATGCTAGTTAAAGCTGAGGTTCCCAACCCCAGGCCTGTGACTGGTAACAGGCCACAAAACATTTGATACCAGGTCTTGATGAAATGATATGATTTGGCAAAAAAAAACTTACTACAATCACATTTCCTCATCCCTCCCAGTCAATCCATACTGATTTTGAACTGCAGTAAGTCATCCATAGGTGAGGTAACCAATCTGTCACTGCCCACTTAGCTACTCTCCATGTACTGTATTCATATTACTGTTGCAACAAGCTAGCTAACATGAGTAAAAAACTAAAACATTGAGATATCCAAATGTCTGGCCTGTATTATGGTCAATGAGTCAATCAACACCATCCTGCTACTGTAAATACTCACGAGAAGACAAAATGTGTATTGATTTATGACTAAAAACAGTCCCCTGCTGTTTAACTAATGGTTGCTAATAACTACAGTTCTCAGCTGTTTTGAGAAATTACCCTGCCTTTATAAAAAATGAACTGTTGGCTATTTGTGACCCATTCATTAGGAATGAATAGGCTTTGATTCCATAGACAGGGTACAAAAGGCAGGGACCATTAAGAGACAGATTAACCCTTTTTATGGAATTTGTTGACCATAAGTAATACCAGCTGTATCACCATCACTGAACTGGTAACACTTTACTTTAAGGTCATTTTTACATGTTTATTAAGGCACAGTATTTGTCAAATTATCATTTCTTCTATGAATACATATTTTTTATTAATACAATTTTTTTTAATATAATGATATAAAAATATATATTGTCATTCATTATCTATGTATATACCACCATCCATTCATGGGTGCCCACAGCAGGAGTTATAATGCATTAATAAACACTTATATTTGTTTACAACTACATTATAGTGTGTTATATAGTGTGTACCATTTATTACATGTAAAGTGTTATTAATAACCAGTGCTGAGAACAGTGGCAATACAATCATTTCTGTCTGTATGGTTTTTAGCTCTGCTGCTCCATGCTAACAATGTAGCATATTAATACTACGAGAATGGCAGATCAAAGAGGGAAAGCTAATCCTTTAGCAATAAATGTTTGTCAGAAGCTAATATTATATGGCTCTATTATGTTTTCAGACCCATTTGTCAGATTGTTAGGATATTTCAAAAACCTGTCGACAGATATGAAATGAGAAAAGAAATTGCTTTAAATTAGGTCACAGGCCAAGGATCGTTTTCACTGTTTTCTTACAGTAAACCTTGGTACATATATTCTACAACTGCCTATCACTGTGTATTTTTATAGGGATTCAGTTGCAGATTAAAAATTCTAAAATGCCTCCTTTACTGAAATAACAAATTTAGAAGACCATGCAGCCTTGATGGAGGTACTCTCTCTGGGTGCTTTCTTGTTTACAGCTCCCAACCTTCCACCCCTCTCCAGCTCCACCTGCTTAGAAAACAAGTAGTCTCTTTTGTGTCATATTACATTAGCATGGAGCACCGAGCCAGCAATAATAGATGGTGATTGTGATTAATGAGTAAGTAATGAGTCTTGATGTATTCTTTTTAGTGTTCACATGCATGTGTATGACTTTTTGCTTATATGTTCTTGACTGTGTGTGTGTGTGCGTGTGTGTGTGTGTGTGGCCCAGTCACAGTAAAGTCCTGATGCTGTCCGCCTGAATGAGCGCCGTCACGCAGCCACCAGCTGTCCATGCAGTGACACCGCGACACGACGCAGTGACTCTCAGTGTTAGTAGCAACGACTAAAATAAAGCAGTCTGAGGTTAAAAATATCATAACAACAACAAGAACTGAGGTGCGTGACTCAGTATCAAAGCATAAATTCTAACACTTGATGTGATGACATGCTGCTGTATTAACATGTTTGTTTTCCCTGAAGGATGACGTGTCAGAGTGGAGAAAGTTGCATTGCAGAGCTAACTCGAGCTTTTCCTCCTCTGTCATCACAGCCGAAAGCTGTTGCTCCAGCGTCACCAACACTGTCTCAGCTCCGGGCCTCGCAGGGATACACAAGCTTTGTTGTTAATCCAGTTTGAGTGTGAGTAGATGAATGAATTTAGCTTCATGCATTTAAAAGGGCCGAGTATAAAAGACAGAAGATGACAGTACAGAGAGGGAAAAAAAGGAGCATTTGGACTCCCTGCTTTGGCTCTTTTTGTGGGTTAGCTGCTACTGGATTGTTCCATTAAACATCACCGGAAGGGTTGTCTACAAGAGTTTAGTCTTCTTTTTCTTTTCAGGCTAGACTCTTGCAGTTTAAATGATAATTATTTATTTCACATTAGTTGGTTTTTCTCAGCTTTTCTGGCAACTTCCCAGAATCAACCATTAAATGATTTATCTTCTTCTATCAAGTTTGCTATCTGTATTTTTACAGGACCTTCCTCACATACGTACGACTGTCCTGATTAGTCGTGTTAGCCATTCACACTGTGATAAAATGCAGAGGTGACTGTGCTAACAGAATAGATAAAGAGGGGAAATAAAACACATTTTTACAAGTGGTAATAAAATAAATTACTTGGAGGTGGCACAATGGCTTAGCAGTCTGGGAGATTGTGCTGTAAATGTTAAATTACAGTTTCTCCCTCTTTAGCAGGCAACTTTTGTGAATTATTTTGACTGTAAGACTTTATATAAATAAAGGATCTAGACATACTCGTAATGTCTTGTGCTGAGCTCTGGATGTGTCTCGAGGTAATGATGAATTTGCTGTAAAACAGTGACAGTGTACACTGTAGAGCCAAGAGGTCAGGACAGGCAAAGGTACTTTTTAGGCTTCATTTACCAAACAGAGTCCTGTCCTCCAAACAAGGAGAGGATGTTTCCAACACTACTTTTTTTTTTTTTTTTTTTTTTTTTTTTTACACTAAATGCTGCGGTTCAGCAGGAGGTAACTCACAGGCTAGGCGCTGACGCAAGACATTGAAACAGACTTTTACAAACCTTTTGCCAAAATACCCTCCATTTGATTTATTCACCTTCTCCACCCTTTTCCCTTCTCACTATCTGTGTGTATAAGTTAGATATTATAAATCCTTCTGTTCCCTTTAGACTAATGTCTCACATATACCAGGCATTCATATCATACCCACCCAGATAACTTGGTTAGATGGAGTGTGTATATTTGTCTGCGTGTGTGTGTGTGTGTGTGTGTGTGTGTGTGTAAGCGAGCAGCATGCATATCTATGTGCATCTGTTTGTGTTGTGTGTGCATGTGTTTCTAGATTTTCATCAGATGAGTTATCTGCTCCCCCACCGCCTTCCACATATTAATTACATCAGGCCTGTGATATATGGACAGATTACTGGGTGTAAAACACATTATTTCCTTATGGAAACAGGAGAGATCCATCAGCCTGCATCAAAGTCTGTTTGGGACTCACCTGAGCATCCAGCTTACCTGCCAAAATCAGAGGGGGAATCTATCCTACTGTGCTCCTTATGAATTCAAGACTGTCCTCACCAGAAAAATGACAGCATCAACCTTTGTTTAGGTTTACCTGACAGGGACTTCTTTTGACCGTTGTCTCTCAGAAGCAAACGCAGAAGTAGCATGACATGGTTAAATATCCACAAAATCTCTTAGGAAGGGGGTTGGGGAGGAGTGGTGAGGTCTTGAGAACCTGTATTGATACAGTAACAGTGGAGGATCAAACCATTTTCATAGATTTCAGGTTGAATAGTCAGGAGTTCCGGCCATTTCCGTAACTTTCCAAAACTGACAATCTGACATTCACATCCACTTCTCGCCATGATTGGCCAATGCTGCAGAGGTGAGAATAGAGCCAGGGTTTTCTCTCTGTAGCTGTCTTTTTTTCAGTTTTCGTTTAATTCAGTTTATACTACTTTTCATGTGAACAACTGAGTGCAACACTATGAACGCCTCCCAGGAGAGACTGTCAGAAGATGTGTGCCATTACCCCTGGACGGTCTATATAGTTCCTATTGGAAGCATAAACACTTTTGATTTCTGGCGTGCTCAGACAACACATCATACAAACTAGTTCTGATTGAGCACAAACCAACCCTTACTCTTTCATTTACTACTTTACATTTACAAGTTCACAAATATACAAGTACACCGTTCTACACTTTTCTTTTATGTAATTGTCAATAGATGAATCAATCTTTGACACTGTTATTAAAGCAAGACTAACGTTTACTGAACGGCGGCAACTGTGGCCACAGTTGGTAATTACAAGATAACAGCACATTGGCGTTCCCTTAATTTCCCAACATTCTTTTGAATGAGTCGCAAGCAGGAAACAAACAAGCTTGTCTGCTGGTGACTGAAGGGTGTGTTTACATCTGGTTAAAATGTTTTAATTAACACTGTGTGACAGTAGCACAGAGTCATAAAGTCAGCAAACTGATTCAGTAATGACAGTTACACAACAAAATCTAGCTAAAGTTTGCTAACATGAGCTAACATTAGCCACCATAAGCTACTAGTCATACTAGACCAAGTAAGGCTGTAGCAACAAAACCTGAATTAAACTGAACTGAGCAAAGGTGTGCTTGCTTATAAATAAAGTTACCTCTCAGCAGAGGTTAGAGGATATTTTTTACAGCCAAACTTTAGGTAGTTTATCTACAGTAAGGCCCTAATAGTCCTGTGGGAAATAGAAATAGTGAGGTTGTTTCCACGTTAAAAGTTCTGCAAAAAGTGGTGCTGTGTGTGTTGTTGCCAATGCAGTGACCAGGCTGTAGAGGAGATATGAGACACCGTTGTTCAGCTCCTATCAACAGTCAGCAATCTTTTCTTTTAACCATGATCATAATTTTTCTATACCTTTTACCAAGTACTTTAGTTGCCTAAACTTAACCGAAACTTAACCATAGAGGTAGCAGATTGGAAAATGAGTAGTTCTGTAGAGCAATGACAAATGATTCTGTCGTCTAGTGTGGAGGACTTGTTGATGAATTCACACAATGTGCTCTCAGCTTGTTGCTGTTTGAGTCTGTGTGACTCAGAGGAAACACTCTTCACAAAGTGAGCTGAGCACAAACTTTGAGTTTGACCTTATTAGTTGGATGGCTCTTTGTTGCCGCAGCAATTGGAACAGGTTGGCAGGTTTGCCAGCGTTTATCAGAGCATATTAGACCTTCGCTGGGCTTCTATTAAACTTAATGAACATTTAAATCCTTTAATGGATTGAAGGGAATTGAGAGCAGCAAATTATCAGCTAGGCGCTCTCCGCTGGTGTTGATAAAGACACCCGCCGATGGAACTTGAAGAGACACATTTGAGACAGCAACCTCCCCCTCTTTTCTTCTCCTCATCTTACTTTGTTCTCTTTCCGTGACCGTCTCACACTCTTCTTGTTTCTCCCCTTCACTCTTCCTCTCTCTTTTGCCTGTATATCCCTCTATCACACAGCCGCTCTTTTGTTTCTAACACACGCTGTGTTCCTCTGTCTGTCTATGACTGAGGAGAGGAGGGTGTTGCTGCAGAGCCAGATCTCTGTCATTTATCAGTCCCCATGAAGGGAACATCATAGAGATCTCTCTCCAGGAGGGATGTGCTAACACAACCACAACACCAGCCCATTACAGAGCCGTAAAGCGTCGCCTCCAACCTTCTCTCTCTGTCTGTCACTCCTTTGCTTTATCCTCAGCCATCCCAGTGAGGGATCTTCTACTCCACATGCTAGCAGGGCAGAGAAACATAAATTACCCAACAATACAGCTGCAATCACTGAGCATAGCCAAGCCGGCTCAGGGGCTGCTGAACTCTGGCCAGCCCAGCATCAGGTCCTGCTAATGGGCATAAAGGGCTCAAGAGAGGCCCCTGCTTTCTGAGGCCTCGTCTGCTCCTGGCCACAGCTCAGGAGGACTGACAGACCCGGCTGTATTGATCTGGTAGTTTCTATATTCCTGTGGACAGCTGGCTAACAAGGCTGATGTCTCAATAAAGACCGGTGCCTTGGGGAGAAAAGGGGGAGCAGCCAGCTGCCCGACAGCAACCTGCGTTAAGACAAACCAGCAGACAGATAGAGGGAAAGGTTCATGCCATCTCTGGTTTTTTAATGCACCCCCACAATGCTGCACATATTGGCTTTCTTACCACAGGATGACACTGGAAATTGTTATCATCAGGGTAAAAGTGAGAAGGGGTCATGAGCCGAGTAAAAATACAATTTCAGCAATTAATGACATGAATTTTGAGAAATTTATTGTTTTTAAAGTGATACACAGGAGTAAATTGCAGTCATTTGCTGTTAAAGCACAATTAATAAACCTCACATTTAAAAGATTCTGTCAATGTAAAATCATGACTAATTAATACAGCGCTCTGTTAGCGCGGAACACAACCCCTCGCAGACTTCTAGAGCCCACCATATCTCCTAATGCTGTTCTATCTTTTATTGACCGAACTGACCACTTGTAAGTTATTGAGCAACACAAACAAAAGAAGTGAGAGTGAGTGTGAGAGAGACAAACTGACAGACTGATTGATGAGGGTGGTGATCTATTTTTGATGCGTGAGACTTTAGGGTATAGTTTGGCCGCTCTGTGCGGTGAGGAGGTGGAAACAGGCTGCTCCATGAGTCAATAATAGGCGTTCGGAGCTGAAATATGAAGGAAAACATCTTTCCTTTCAGCGACGAGTCTCATGAGCAAGCGTGCTGGAGTGTCCTTGAGCAAGACACTGAGGTGTAGACACAGAAAAGGACGACACACTCAAGTAACCTGAGTGCTAAGTACAATAAATATTTTTCTCAGTAATCTGTTGCAGAAAGGTTTTCCCTCCAAGCTATTAATTATGACAACTCTGGTGTTATTTTATTTTAATGTGTTACTAAACATGTGGCAGGTACTCTATTGACTAAAGAGAGATCAATACAAACAGCAGCATCTGAGCCGACTGTACCAGTGATCAAAATCTTTTCTTCTTTCTTTTCTTCTTACAAGCGAAAATTTGTCTTTGCCTTTTATTGCACAAAGAGAAAAAACTGCAGCTCCCAGTAGTCTGACTTCTTTCAACTTTTTCCTCTTCATTTCCTGTTTTCCCTGCAATTTTGTTGCTTCTAAATTACGTGTTCAAATCTTAAAATCATGCCCCTAAAAAAAGTCTTTGTTGCCATTCATCGTTCCCTGCCTCTGTGTCTCCTTCCCTTGGTCCTCCTGCAGCAGAGGTATGTGGTAATAATCATCCACCTACAGTTTGCTCATTAGCAGTGATTCCTGCTCTCTGCATGGGTCTTTTCATGTTCCTCAGTACTAACAACAACCTGAAGGAACGCTCTCTATCCTCGCTGGGAATGCGACAGTGTGAAACTGTGTGCAGGAGTTGAATCAGGGACAGTGCTTGCAGACAGGAGGGGCTGCTCGGGGAAACCACCACCTCCATACAGTAAATGATTCAATACATGGTCACAACAAATGTGGGAGCTGCTGGATACAACAAGGTTGGTCTTCATTTCCTGCTCCCTGTATGTTTGAGGTAGATTCAAACACTAATGACCAGTATTTTGTACCAGTAAGTTAAATTAGGCAACATTCATCCCTCAAAAGTACTACTATCTATGGAGACCCAAAGTGTTCGAAATAAAGTTAATAAAGAGGAGATTAACAAAAATAATTTATTATATGAATAAATAATGCCAATAAATATACAGTATATACAGTACATATAGTCTAACCATGACATTGTTAAATAACCAAATACATTTTTGGACTGAACTAAAAATGACCTGCAGTAACATTTCATAAAATCTCATAGTAATGAGCCGTGTTCAAAATAAAATATTGTATTATTTCACAGTTTAATTGTTATATTATATACTGTATATTGCCTGTATTTACTTTATTATTTGTTTATTATTTGGTTTCATAATCTATTATTTATTATTTATTTATTCAATTTTGAATGCTTTGGGTCTCCATATTGCCAGTTATACTGATAAAAAATTATTTTACACATATCAGACTCCATATTTATGTAGGAGGTTAAATATGTTGGTGATCCATCCCAACCTCCCAGTTAACTAAACAACCACAATTATAAACACTTTGTAATCCTTTTATAATTTGAAATATAACTTATAATTTTAGACTTTATTTTACAGTAGAGTACTGGTTCTCAAACTACGGTACGCGTGCCCCCTCTAGTGGTACATGGAGGAATCTCTGAAATATTTTTTAAAAATGAAATAAAATTCATTTTAAAACATATAATACTATCAAAATACTACTAGGAATGAAAATACCTTAACCATGAGAACATTGCAATGGGATTTCGATATCAGCCTGTTACGTAGTCAAGTAGAATCACGCGCAAACATCCATGATTAGTTACAAGCTAAACTATGATGGCAAGATAGTAAGCAGAGGTAGCTACAATGATGAATGGTTCAAAAACACTGCAATTGTGGCTCCAAACAGGAACTATTAGTAAGAGGAGTGCGGATCAGAAGGAGAATATTTCAAAAAGCCCTGTAGAAACTGAAGTAGATGACAGTGAACCGAGCATAAGTGCTAGTGGCTACTTCAGCAGTCTCCACAGCACCTGCTAGCAGCAAACGGCACAAGACAGTAAGAAAATATAGCCCAGGCCGCAGTGTGTAGTATGTGGTGATGTTCTTAGCAATGAATCCATGAAACCATTGCATCTCAAGCGGCATCTTACAACCGTGTGATAAACCCGCAGCCAAAGTATAGGAATCTTCATATCGTGCCAGCCTCCGCATAGCGAGAATCCAGTAAGCCACACACAATTGGCGAACAACTGTGTCTACCATTAGCCAAAGAGATGACACACATCATGTGTGGGGAGAAGGCTGCCAAACAGTTAAACTTGGTGCCACTCTCAAACAACACTGTGTCGCAGAGAATAGAAGCCATGGCAGATGACGTTAAAAACACACTGACTGAGCGCATTAAAAGTAGTCACTACTATTCCATCCAGCTAGACGAGACTACTGATGTTGCAGATTTGGCCAATTTGCTTGTTTACATCAGATATGAATATGATGGTGCAGCTCAGGAGGATTTTCTATTCTGTCGATCGCTGTAGACCAGAACTATAGCCCAGCACAGCTCCTGAACACGTTTGTCCAAAAGAATGGGCTCCATTGGAAAAAGTGTGTTCGAGTCTGCACGGACTGTGCCAGGGCTATGATAGGAGTAGCAGCTCATGCTTCATAAGAGAGTAAGGTGGCTATCAAGAGGGAAGGTGCTTTGGAGGCTTTTCGAATTGCACAGAGAGGTACAAATGTTCTTACAGGACAAAAGCTTCCCCTTATCAGATGTTTTCGAAGATACTGTGTGGCTCAGTAAACTGGCATACTTGTCAGACATTTTCTCGTTTAAACAAATTGAATTTGGGAGTACAGGGACTCTCCACCAATGTTTTTGATGTGCAGCACAAAATCAATGCAATGCTGAAAAAGATGGAGTTGTTTGAAATCAAAGTCAAGGCAGATGATGTTTTAGCTTTCCCCGCTTTGGAGAGTTTTCTGTCTGAACCTGACCCTTGATAATGGAGTCGGGGACAACATCGTTGCACACCTCAGACAACAGTTCCGTGAACATTTCCCAGTGATAGCCAAAGTGCACAACTGGATGAGAAACCCATTCAGCATCAAAAACTTTGAAATGCCCAAGGACTTCACAGGAGAGTTTAATAGAATTGTCTTGCAATGAAACTTTGAAGTATGCTTTCAGAAGTCAGTCGTTGCTGGATATTTGGATACGGCAACACAACGAATACCCTGTGCTTTCTGCCAAGGCCGTGTGCTTTCTCCTTCCTTTTGTGACCACATATCTGTACGAGAAAGGCTTCTCTTCACTTGCCGTCATTAAAAAGAAATACTGAAGCAGGATGGACGCTGAGCCAGACTTAAGCTGACCTTGATTGATCCAGACATCGCATGACTGTGTTCGCAGGCGCACCCTTCTCATTAGGCTTATGTAAGTTGCCAATAGTCACTAATATGCTGGCCAACTTTTAATATTATTTATATTCATCCCAAAAATTTTGGTTCAGGGATGTAGGGTGCTGTAACTGCAAGGCAAAAAAGTTTACTAAACACATCAATGAAACATTTAATTTTTGAGAGTAGCATTTTAGTGTAAACAGTCTATAAAACATGGTTGTTCGTTAAATGGTTGAAATCCACCCTTCGTTATTTTTTTATGAGATTTTATTTCATTTAGAACATTTAATGTATTTTCTGTGTATCTGATGCACAAACGCAGAGCACGTAGCTAGGTGCGAAGGATTGCGGATATTAGTGACTGGTAATGGTGGGTTTCGGTATCACTACCGGACTTCACCATGTTTCAAAAAATACATTTTTGATTTCTTTAATAATGGCCCCAAAGCCAAACATCAAAAACCCTTATCCTGCCAGAAAACAGCCAACTCCCTGCCGGCAGTCCGCTGTCACTCCAGCAGCCCTGGGGAGGGCAGATCAGAGCAGCAGCAGCTAGCTAACATTAGTGCAAACGTCAATGCTATCTCACCCACCCCCCTCCTTACGGTCGCATGGCAGCTAATGGGCAAGTCCCAGTGAATTACTCTGTTGGTGAAGAAATGTGTTTTTATTATGTTTCCTGCGCCGTGCAGGCTGACTTCAGTCTTGGTTACAATATTTATATTATGTACGGGTTCAATGTATATTTCAGATGCTTTGTGTGTTCATTGTTTTAAAGTTGGTGTGGTGGTGGTGCTGGACGATTAGTTATGTAGCTCGCTCCCTGTCTCTCAATTTCCTGTCTCACTGGTTACAGGGCTTATGAATTGACTGTATCATTTAGTAAGTTATGTTATTTCTTGTTTCTGTCACAGATCTGGTAGTGCGACATGCTTTGAATGAGAGCAAGAGGACGTCTCTGTAGTGTGGAGTTGCGTTTTGGAGTCCGGTCTTCAATGAATTCAGAGTTATTAATGTTTTTAGTTGAAGGAAGAGAGAGTGAGAGTGAGAGGTTTTGGAGGGCGGTCTTTAATGAAAGCCTATTTGTAAAGCACTGCCTATGGCCTGTTCAGAGTTACTCATTAATGTTTTCAGTTGCTGTGTGTGTGTGTGTGTGTGTGTGTGTGTGTGTGTGTGTGTGTCGGTGTTATAAAGTTCAAGTGCCTTGTTCTATTGCTATCCATATAGCGTGGCTGTGGCTCAGTCAACAATAAATCATCTTCTGATTAGGAATAAACCTGCATTACATCTGTGACTTGTCCATAGCTGAATATGTTACTATGCTGTAAAATGTTGTTGGCCATTCAAATTAATACAAAAATCATGAATGTTTCACAGCATTTAATATGACGTCATTATACAGACTTTCTTTCAGCACCGCCAACTCTGACTGACTTCCAGCATCCCTGAAGAGGTTGTTGGTATACAGTCGTGTGTGTGTGTGTGAGGGGCTCTCCCTTGCATTGTATGAGAATTGTGTGGAAGACTTTAAGTGCCAGTTCTAGTGCTACCCCTTTGTACAGCGTGGTTGTGGCTGACAACAGTCAACAATAAATAATATTCTTATTAGGAATAAATTTGCCTCCTGTGTGAATAGGGTAGACCTACGCTACTGTATTTTAACATCAGTCATAATGGTGGTACTTGGAGAGCCAAATATTTTGTTTGAGAAGCACTGCAGTAGAGTATGAGGGAAAATGGGAAAAGAGTCTGATGGACGATGTGTGGAAAAGGTCGCCAGCGAGATCACAGTTTTATCAACATTGCATTTTCAAGGTATTTTCACCATCCAATGACAACCATGTACCTCCTGATTTGGTGATTTTAATTTTTTTTAAAAACAGAAGAATTGTTTACTTTAAGGATTGAGAAAATTATAATATTGCCAACATAGTAATTTAAACCCATTGGATTATCTGAAAAATGTGCATCACAAAGCTGAAAATAAAAACCTGTTTTTATTAACTTATGAAAAGTTAATGTTTTGGACATACATGGTTTTCACAGGACAGCGACTCTATGCTTCTTAGAGCACCTTTTTATTGCAATTTGTTCTTTTTTCACTTTATAAAAACATTTTTAAAAATATATATATATATAAATATATATAAAAAAATGTGTTTTGCTTTTAAATACTCTTGACTTTACCTCTGAGACTACAAGTCTTCCCACGATTTCTGTTATGAATTTACATACAGTTTATAAGGTGCTACACTCCGTCCCTGCAAATGAAATATGTGGGTAAGCTAAGCGGTGAAGGCTTTACCTTCCTCCACTCCATCCCTGCTGGTCTGTCACTGATTCTAGATCCTTCTCTTCTCTGTTGTTTCTGGATAGAAAAAAGCAGCAGCAATATGATTCTGTAATAATTACTGTATGTGGCTGCAGGATTGGGTATTTTGTGTCTATTATTTAAGAAATATGCAAAAACATTATGAGATGTCAAAATATTAAGGCTGGCTTTCCCTTTGTCTCGGTCCTCCAGCTCTGACGCCCTCTTACCAATCATACACACATATATGTACACACACACAGCGCTCCAAACACAAATAAATGACAGGGTTTGAAGGACACTAGATTTATGATGTGAACAGGCTTGACTTACATATACAATAAAAAACCTCATTATGTCAGTGAGTAGTGGAGCGTTAGGAAGCACCAGTCTTATAGAACTCTCATTTGTATGTATCTACACCAGATGAATATGACTGGAAACATGAACAATCAACAATCAACAAAATGGCTGGCCATGGCCATGTCGTATTTTAACTATACATGTAAAAATCAGTCACAGCGTCTTCCTTGTGGCTGTGCTCTTGAGCATTGCGCGTGTGTGTGTGTGTGTTGTCGAGTGGAGTTCTGCAGGGCTGTGTGAGTGTTACCTGTTCTTCCAGCAATTTAATTTCTAATTTCTAAATTTCTAGCATTCTTCATTCATTCTAAAGGTTTTCTTTTCCTTGTACATGTAATATTTATAATTGCCCTCAAGTCGGACTGCAGCCAAACCAAAGCAAAGAAGAGAAATTTAATTTTCCGTACCATCATTTTAGAGTGCAATGGGACACCCGACAAAAGAAAAAAAAAAAAAAAGAAAGAAATCTGTTAGTGTTTAGAGATGAGCTATTCATTTGGGCTTAATTACAATTTTGCCCATAATCATTTCCAAAATAGAATGAAAGCAGTGGTTACTGTTTTGCAGGACCTTGAAAAATTGATTTGTTTTTCTTGTGTTTATTTAGATTAATTAGTGTGCGGGCTAAGAGCTCGATCTAATCTTAGGGAACGTTATATTCGCAACTCTCTGGTGACTTTATTCATTGACAGAGACGTCTTTTAAGGTGAAGTGGTGTGAACAGAAATCAATGGATTCATACACATCGATTGAAACTTTGAAATAGGATCCACTTTATACCCATTTATTTTCAAGTTCACTGTGTTGGAAGCCACCATAGGAAAGTCTGCTGCATTTGGAAAAGCTCACTTCCATGTCCTCCACCGCTGGACGCTTCCGTTTTCATCTCATAACAACAAATACAAGTGTTTAGAGGAGGCCTAGAAAACCATTTAACATCTCTACTCACAATTTTCCACTGCTGTGTTTAGCAGCTGTAATTGTATACTTCAAGCCCTCAACCTGAAAAGAGTCCAATCAGACTATTTAAATGGGTCCCACTAAACTATTTGTGAATATATTCTGTAAAGGTTCATTAATTATCTTGTTAGAAGTGGGAAAATGTTTTCAACAGAATTAAGTTTTAGTGCCACATGAAGGTCTAATTTCTGTTTTAAGGGGGATTCACAACCCTGAAACACTGAATTTTCTTCATTTTCATTTTCTTCAAACCAAATTTAAAACCTCCAAACTGGGGACCACAATGTCCCCAGTTTAATCCCAGCCGGGGACCTTTGTTTAGTATCATATCCCTCTCTTTCCCCATTTTTTTCTGTCTACTTCATACTGTCAAATATCAAATAAAGGAAAAAATGTCTAAATGTCTGAATTCCTAAAAAAAGTGAATAAATATTGGTGGAAAATATCACCAGCTTCGGTCTATTTTCTTAATACAAAGTGAATTATTTAGGTTTCCAAATGCGCCTTACAGTCTAGATTCAATATATAAGACCTAGATATAATCTATCTATATATGATATATGCACAAAATAATGAACTAGATTATATTTATAGTATAATATAAGTTTTTTGCATGGGAGGCAGGAGGCAATATTTTTTGTCGTGATCTAATTTTTATTAGCAGTTTGTGTCTAACTCATAAATTGAGAGCGATTGATCAATAACATGGCAATCCCTCCTGCAGTTTAACCGTGAGAACGCATTCAGACAAATGACGGACAGTAAAACAGACTTTTCATCAGCAACTCTTGTTTTCCATTTCACTTTCACACCTGAATGCTGACTGTCAGATAGGCTCTTTATAGGTAACGAGGGAAAAATAATGTGCGTCTAATCACACTGAATCGTTAATCAGCAAAGGGCAGCAGTCGTCACGGGAGAGGCTGGATGTATTTGAATCGAACAGCGAAGGCACAAACGAAGGAAAAATGAGGACACTTGACCTGGATGTCAATAAGCAAAATTACTGTAAACGCTCCAAACAGGAGCAGCGGGGAGGGGTAGGAAATAAAACCTGACATACAAATAACACAGGACTTTAATGGCGGGTTGTAAATGTGGCCGAACAGACCGTCTGTCTGTCTGCGTGGCAGTCCTCGCTTCCTGCTCTGTCCCATCCCGACTTTACAGAGCTTAATACAGGATAAGTGGCCTGCCCTCACCTCTCCACTGCTGAGATGATCCCACCTGAACCAAGGTACTGATCTCTTTTTTTCCACTTTATCTCTTCTTTTGCTGGCTTTTTTCCTGCAGCGGTAAGCTGAATGTTGCCGTCGGGGCGAAGAAGGCCCTAACAGTCGAATCGCTGCTGTCACTCAGCCTCCTGAGACCAGACCTATGTCAAGGACCCTATCACACACACACATAAAGAAAGGCGCCTGGGGACTTTGTGGGGTGTGTGTGTGGCATTAGTTGAACAAGTAACAACAACAGTTTTCCGTCTCGTGGTGGAAAGATGAAGGACAGGAGAATGGAAGTAAACAAACCCAAGCAAGGGCTTAAGGGAGCGCAGTGACAAGAACACACACACACACACACACACACTTTAAGAAGCTCAAATGGAAATACACAAGTGTGATTGATTCATAAGATCTTTGCCTCAGATCAGGATGGAAACAGCACAGACACACACACGCACTCTCACACACACTTTCACGTCACAGCCTAACCCCACAGCGAGCACATGCGCTGTTGCAGCTGACGCGCAAGCCGGGGCAAATATGAGCAATGTCAAAACGAGTTCACACACACACACACACACACACACACACACGGGCATCACCTGGATTTTCTTGAGTTGTTGTGCAGAGCAAACTTTGATGTCATGCCACACACAGACACACCATCTTTGAATGTGTGTGTATACATTTGTTGACCTGTGTGTGTCATGTGTGGGTCACGTCAGCTCATTGTCAGTGTGTTTTCAGAGAGCTCCACATGTATGAAGTTAATCCTTGCTGTCAGAGAATATGCATTATTCAACTCTGTGTGTTCACATACACACACTCACACACACACACACTCTTACCTTCGTTGCTGTTAGTTCCTGCGGTGCCCAGAGCTTGGAGTGATATAGTCCATAGCAGCATCGCAGCCAGCCCCGGATCTGAAGCCATGGTGTTCTCCCTCACACCCCGCCAGTCTCCCTCTGCCTCTCTCCCTCTCTCTCCTCTCTTACTCCCTCGCCCTCACTCTCCCTCTCTGCCACTCACTGCCTCTCTCTTCTCTCCTTCTTCTTCTTCTGTGTCCCAGGGTTGAAGCGAGAGCCGGCGCTGAGGCTGAGGAGAGAGTGTGTGTGTGTGTGAAGAGTGTGTGTGAGTGTGAGGGCTGCGAGCTCATTGGGTTGGAGTTAGAGCCTGCCTCTGTGGCTCGCTTCAGTCTGCCGGCTCCCTCACACACACACACACATACATACATACACTTTCGGCAGGCAGCCGGAGGGGGGGAGGGACAAGCGCGTCTGTCAAAGTCTCAGCAGCCAATTAGAGCGTGGGATCGGCCGGCGCTGCTCACTAAATGCTCTCCTCTTTGCCACACCCTCCTGTCCTACCTGCCTGGCCAACTCACTTTCTGTTTATCTCTCTGGGTCATGAGCTGGCACACTGCATCCCTCTCTCCCCTTTCCCTGTTATTTACCCTCATTTGTCATTGGCTTGCTTCTCCCACACACTCTCACCTACCCAGTGGCAAATATCTGACTGATGGGATGAACTGAAAACAGCAGCATGTCTCAAGGCTCAAGGACAATGATCGGTTATCGATCTTCTGTATTGCATTCTTAAAGCTATTATCTATGTTCAGGTGCAGCAGAGTGTATGTGTGTGTGTGTGTTGTGTGTGTGTGTTATTCAAGGACTATAGCTAAGGTTACATGCACACTTTTTTTCATTCCAATTGAAGATTTGATGGGTCAACTTTTTACATGGAATGTGATCTAATACGTTCTGGTGTTTACATGCGCCAACGCATTTATATGTCAAAATGTTCCTACTGGCCACCGTCAGCCCAACAGCCAGGAGGGGGGTGGTGGTGCTGAGCAAAACTTGGGAGAGACTCAGCAGCTAGACATTTCTCCGCTCTCTGTTAAGGAGCGGCTGAGATTGTCACCACAATGACAATATCTGGTCTACCTGACCAGTCCACTTAAGCTAACTTTGGGGCTAACCCCCTTCACTTTAATCAGCAGGTGGCAAGCAGGACACAGGAACTTGGCTTGGGTCTTGTGGAGTTGTAGCATTTATTCACAGACAAATAGCCTAAACTGTACACACACTGCACTGCTACGTTCACAGCTGTTAACTTCATACTCTGTCACACACACACTCTCTCTCTCTGTACCGTCACATCATCTAATGTTACCCCTGTGTGGGGCAAACATGCACAGAAAGAAGATATTTATTCCAACCAGAGAGAAACGATTGGATTAAGCGTTTATGTGGATTTTAGGAGCAAATATTTTCCTATTGAATGGATTATCGATCGGGCCGGATCGGGACAGTCTTTTCCGAGTGAGGTGGTTACATGAGGCATTTTTATTCTGATTGGGCTATTATTTCGATTATTATTAGTGGAATATTAGGGTCCATGTAAATGCAGCTAATGATCTTGTATTGATTCATGTGATGGTGGGGAACTCTGCAAATGTGTCAGATCACAGCACCTGTCCTGATCAATTGGTGTTTCACTCTGGTCACGCTGCAAAATGAGACACACACACACACCTTCCTTCACACACCGCTTCAAAGTGACCTGAGCTGTGTTGGAGTGCGATGATTACACACACTGTGGTTTACCCCATTGACACTTAGCTAAACTTAACTTGATTAATGTTAACTGATGTTAAACTGATGCAATAAAAATAATAATATAGTTGACAAAACAATCTCACCTCAAGGTCCATTTAGCAGCTGTTTTGGTTTCTGTTCTCTTGATTAAGATCATGTGATATAATTGAAAGCTCTAGAACGGCTACTAAATGGACCTTAAGGTGGGATTGTTTTGTCAGCTGCTGTTTCCAAAAGTCAAAAATGAACTTTTAAGCTCAACAATATATAGTTTTAGTGTTCACCATATCAATTAGCATCAGACCGATTTCTGTATTTATTATTAAATTATAAAACAAAATTATATTATATATAATTACTACTACTACAGCTACTATTATTAATACTGCTACTAATACTACTGCTACTGCTAATATAACTGAGTTTGATACTGAGCTAATATTGTGTTTTTGTATTTATTTTACTACTACAATAGCTACTAGCCACTTCTACTGCTACTATATAACCAATATAATAATAATAATAATAATAATAATAATAACAACAACAACAACAACAACAACAATAATAATAATAATAATAATTATTATTATTATTATTATTATTATGTTATTTGTATTTAGTTTACTACTGCAACTGCTACTAATTTAATAAAACTAACAATGTGTCATGTGCAAAATTTGTACTACTTCTTCCACTAATACTATTACTAATAATAATAATGCTATTGTTATTAATGCTAATAATAACAGCACTAGTAACAGTAATGTTTTTTGTGCTTAGTTTGTACTTCTACTACAACTACTATTGTACCACTATCAATGCTAATAGTATTAATAGCATAGCTAATAATAGTATAGCAGCAACATTGATTAATACTAACATGTTATAATAATAATAATTGTTATGATAATAATAATATATTACTTAGGTTATGTTATTACTCAGGTTTTAAAATACTAATCAGAATTGTTGAAAGTATTTGATCATTTTAAAGGTTTAAAGGTTTCATTAATAAGAATTATTAGTGGTGATGTATTTTCTCTGATGATGGTTTAAAACTATTTATCAACATCCCTCTGTTTACTGGGGCCCGCCGCTCTCTTGAGTTGTAACTTTGTTGTAATGTGTACAGGGTGAGTGTGTCACTGCCCTGCTCAGACGTCTGGCAGCACTGCTGCCATGCTGAGTTTCCAAACTGAACTGTACGCCCTGTAAGCCCCAGGACACGGCAGCACAACACTGTCGCCGCTCGGCTGCCATCACAACAAGGCTGCTGCTGCTGCTGTTGAAGCATCACTGCCTGGACCGCTTGATGCGCATCGCACGCACAACAGGAAGAAAGGGAGTTATACTCATCCTGCAAAATGTTTGTGAGTGAGGAATGTCCCTGAATATTGAGTGTGAACATACATGCAGCTGGCCTGCTCAAGTGAAGGAGATGGAGGGTTAGTTGAGATGAGTGTCCAGGCCAAATTCAGGCAGCGCTGTGCCTGCCAAACTCCTTCCTCCACCCCCCTCAAGCCTGGAGACACAGGGGTTTCTGTGTGAGTTTATAATGGTTCCTGCACAGCATGTATAGGGGAGCCTTGTGCCTACGTGCAATGTCTCAGTAAAGGGTGGAGCAAGTAAGACGCAAACACACTCAGATGCAGAGGGATACGCATCATACTCAGGCAGACATCGTTATTCTCTGTAGCTGTTTTGTCCCTGATCTGCAGTGCGTGTGTTCATGTGTGAGGCTCCGTTGCTTTACCACTAGGCTGCACTGTCAGTCTGCCTGTCTAATAGGCTGCACGCCTGTGAGGACAACAACACTGTCATCTTCACTCCGACGCTCCAATCTTTCAAAAGCAGAGGAGAGAACGCTCTCGGAACCCTTAAAACACAATCTTTACCAGAAATTGTCAGTGTCTCTGATGTAAACGGATGACCAGAGGGATTTGTTGGGGAAGAAAAAGATACTTTGTAAGGGACACGCTGACAAAAAGAGTCCAAACACATAGTAAGAGTAAATCTATATTTTTCCTATTATCGGTATAACATGAAAATATATATTTTTTTAAAAACATCCACTAATGTACAGTGACTTTCCATTAGGATGTACAGCCTGGAGCAACTCACCATAAAATGTAGACACAAAATATTTGCTCTCTGTTCTTACACCCAAACATGATCTCTGTTATTGCATTGTATTGAACCAGAAAATAGATGTGTATCCCCAGAAAATCTCCCTGGCTGCTGTCTCAGTCACCTTTCACATCTTTGGTAATTGATTTTCTATGCAGAGACACATCAGTGTGACATCTCAGTTTAGGCGGCAGTGTAAAGTCTTCTCTCATTTCTGGCTACAGGAGGTGGTAGAAAATTTCCACGTACAAAGTAAAACATCCAAGTGTGTGTGAGTAATAGTGCTCTAAGGCACAGGTATTATAACAATAATAGTGCAGGGATATGACTCAGAATATGAATATAAATGTGGACACAAAGAGGAATAATACTAATAATGTAGGGTCATTTTGTGCTTTTACCATAACTGAAGCAGTGTGTGAGGGATATAAATGCGTGATAGATGTGGTATTATATACACAGAACCTATACACACACACACACACACACCCACAGAGGTGAGCTCATTAAAATGGCTCCCCATAGCTCTCTGCTCTCACAGTAAGTCTTTGAGAAACCTTGTTTTTGTATACTCAGAGTATATGCGTCCTCCATAATGAGAAAATTTACTAACGACTGTCTCCACAGCAACAAAGTGGGGAGTCCCCTGCATATGTGTGTGTGTGTAAGACCACCTCGTGATGGGAATCTAAATAACTCCACCTGGGTTCACCTGGGGGGTCTGTGGGCAGCAGTTGGCATTAAAACCTTAAGGTGTGTGTCTGTACTGTATACAAGGCTGCATGTGTGTGTGTGTGTGTGTGTGTGTGTGTGTGTGTGTGTGTGTGTGTGTGTGTGTGTGAGAGAGAGAGAGAGAGAGAGAGAGTGAGCAGATGGTGGGGGTCAGTGTGTGCCTACTGTTGTGGGGCTTGTTGGTGTGTGTTGGCTAAATATAGCGCAGTAGTGACAGAGCTGCTCAAAACACAGTCACTGACTCTGTCACCACTCTCACTTTAGTTCTCTGATCAGTTCGGCTCAGTTCATTTCACCTCAGTGTAATCGAGTCACTTCAAAGCAAGTGAATTCATTTCAGGTAAATTAATTTCAACTATAAACTAACCAACCATAGAATGACACTGAAAGCTGTAATTTTACTTGACAACTGTTATCATCACCAATTAACATAATAATTGCTTTTATCAGAAAAGCATTTTTTTCCCAAGAATATACCCCTTTACTTACTTTATACATATTTGATACAATTTAATAGTACTGTTAATTGTTACAAAGTAACATGGCACTTTATTTTCCAGTGGTGCAGATTTAGTTTTATCTTTGGTAGGGATATTTTTTGTTGGACGGCCAAAATAAACACTAACACTAACATATGTGCACTTGCTCATTCATATGCACACATGTGCACACACACATAGTAAATGTTTTTCCAACTAATGTCAAAGAAGATAGAATATTTGGACTGAACATTCTTATTAGCTGAGTGTCAGCCACTGACACTTTTGTTCTTTAAAAATTGACCTGAAGTCTTCATTTACTTTGGGAGGTTTTTTCACCCACAGTAATAGAGTTGTTTAATTAAATTATGTGAGCGTCACAAGCTACACCTCACAAGTGAAATATAAATGTAACATCAACTCATGTTAGTTTTGTCCAGTGCAGACATTTTAAATTCTGTGATGTTTAAAACATTTAGACAATAAATACTAACTGCTTCAGATTCACCACTGTTCATCACTGACTCCACTACTACTACTACTACTGCTGCTGCTGCTGCTGCTGCTGCTGCTGCTGCTGCTGCTGCTGCTGCTGCTGCTGCTGGGCTGCAGTTTGACAATGCTGATGCAGCTTGAAGTTGAGGGTTGCCAGATCATCACATCAGGTATCCCCAATATCCTGCTCTGTCACTCTTTAGCTGTGTCTCAATTCAGGGGCCACGTCCTTCGAAGGACACGGTCTACAAAGGCCGCAAAGGCTGAACCGAGCGTTGTTAAATGAGATGGTCTACGAAGGATTTCCTATTTGCGTCAACAGCTGTCCCCGCCTTTACCCTTGTATCACAAAGTGCCACTCCTGTCGTTTAGTAACCTTGACAGCTGCAGTTGACCATTTATTAGAGGAAATGGAGATGCTTCACTGCCGGCGCTGGCGCATGATGTAGCTCAGGCTGAGAGAGGACAATAGCCAGTTAAATTAAGATTGGTTAAACTGTACTTTTAGCCAACAGTAATTTTAACATTAGATTGTTAACAACAGTTGATGTAGTTTATATGTCATTTCACTTTGACAATATAATTTCATATTTAAAATAACCCTAAACTTACTTTAATATTAAAAAATGGTCTTGTCATTAATCAGCTAAAACAGGTTGAATAGATAGATTCTTTCCTTAAACCAGTCCAGACCCCTGTACTGCAGGATAAACCTGAGTGTTCCTGTGCTGGACATGTTTTTTAACCAGCAGGGCACACGGCCTGATTTTTGGCTGAGCAGGAAGGCCCAGGCAGTGCTGCTGGACCTTCTCAACCAGGAAGAGAGACAAGCATAGGGTGCCACAATTGAGACCCTGGTGTTTCTCTTCTGGCAGGCAAATGGGGCATTGTACAGGGTGGTCTCCAGAGTGTTTGGGATGCCTAATCCCACTGTCCACTGCATCATCCACATAGTCACTCAGGAGGTGGTGGCCATTCGCCACAAGGTCTTCCACCACCCGAGGATGCTGGGAGATCTGGAGGCAGTATCCTGTGGGTTTGCAGGACTGGCAAGACACAGAGCCTTCAGGAAAGCAGCTGGAGCAATCAACAGCTGCCATGTCCAGATCAAGCCACCGAGCAGCCCTGAAGGTCAGTGCTACAGGAACTGGAAACGATCCCCTTCAATCATCCTGCAGGCTGTTTGTGACCATCAGGGCCTGGGTTAGTCCATGACTTCAGGACACTTTGTCCTTGCAGACAGAGGGTTACCCGTGCCTCCAACACCCACTCCCCCTCATCACTTCCTACAAGAGGTCAGTAGAGTGTGCTTTTGTGATGATGAAGACCAGGTTCCGGGCCATCTTCCTGCAAGCACTAGAGGTGCACCACACCTTTGTACCTCACATAAGTATTCACTCAACAGAATTTTTTAGAATACTGAAGAGTAAATCAAACAGGATGAATTATTTTTTCAGGAGGTACAATTTCTTTTTTCTTTTATGTACTTTATTTGGTAAATGGTAAATGGACTGCACTTATATAGTGCCTTTCTAGTCTTCCGACCACTCAAAGCACTTTTTACACTACAAGCCAGATTCACCCATTCACACACACAGATGGCAGCAAGCTACCATGCAGGGTGTTGGCATAGCCATCAGGAGCAATTTCGGGTTCAGTATCTTGCCCAAGGACACTTCAACATGTGGACTAGAGGAGCTAGGAATCGAACTGCTGATCTTTTGATTAGCAGATGACCTGCTCTACGTCCTAAGCCATAGCCTCCCCATTTATGTTGTAAATAGTTGTAAAGACCACTGTTAATGAAATAAACAATGTATTTAACAATTACTTTATTTTACTTCATTCATTCTATATTTTGTATTTTTCAATTAATCTCTCGAGCAGAGAGAAGATCCTGTCCATTCTCTCTCTGCTCTCCTCTCCTCTGCCTCTCTCTGCAACCTCATGTCTTCTGTCATGAGCTGAAGAAGCTCATCCTCTCTCTCTCTCTTTCTCCTAAGTGCTCTGGCTGGCTTTCTTCCTCCTCCTCCTCCTCCTGGTCATCCACTGCTGTGCTTGGCCCTGGTGTGTCCTCGGGGATGGAGGCAATTAGGACAGGGGGTGTGGTGGAATGCCTCTGCCCCAACACCTCATTCATGAGGACAAACTGAGGCCAAGTTGCAGCAGTAGGTTTCCCACTCATGGCCTTTCCTGACCCTGGACACTGTGGTATAATTTCTAAAGACCTGTGATGTGCTGAAGGGAACAAAATTGCATTGCAGAATGATTTTAATATGATAATGATAATAATGTTATAAACACTGGAATAATTATATTTCATGTATACCTCACAAGATGTTTGATTTAGTGTGAAGACACATATTATGTAGATGGCAATCTCACTCAGTGCACTTATTGAAATTTGAAGTGTGTTGTATTAAACTTTAATATTTTTTAAAAATATCCTTAAGAGAGGGTTTAGAAATAAGGGTGTAAAAACAGGCAGTAATAACTTTAAAAAATAAGAACAGAGGAAATCGTGAAGATATTGGTGTAAAATTAACAAGGAATAGTCTTAAAAGAAGGTGGACATGTCTGGAGCTCCAGACATGCCTAGGCAGAGCCTGGTCTGCTGAAACTTGTGTCAGGAAAATTGACCAAACAAGGACCGAAAATAAAGTTCTAATAGTGTAATTAGTCAGAAATAAGGGGTTGGCCATAGGCGTGACTTTTGAAGGCCTAAGAGTATAAAAGACAAGACAGAAACCACTGCAGACCAGAGTCGTCTCAGATACACACTGTGTGTTTCTTGCCTGGCAATAAAAGAACACTTTTTGCTGCTCTGAACTCTGACTCCTGAGGATTTTTTGGCCACCAAAGAGAATTTTTTTCCTGTTGTGATTTTGAGATATTTTAATTTCTTCAAACTGAGACCCAGTGAATCTGACACTACAACACTTGCAATGCTAAGGCAGAGGAAATCAGTCATGGCAGTTAACAACAACAACAACAACAACAACAGCAAAACTAATTTCAGCAAAAGTGTGTTTATTAACTTGCATCGTTGAAACAAATATAATTTCAATTTGAAATCAGATGTACATACTTTGTATTTTTTTAATTGTCCCTTTTTTTTTTGCTTGCAGCGGAGTCACCTTGTACAGCAGGCCCATTTTCTCCAGAATTGTCCTAATCACAGAGAGAAAACAAGAGAAAAAGGAAACATTAATCAATCATGTTAACACAGGGCAAACTGAGGAAGATTGGAAAAGGTGACACAGCAGGACAGACACAAAATCCCCCAGAAATCATTTACTTGAATGCCCTATTTTGGGTAAAAAAAACAAAACATAATTCACACCACCAAACAAAAGCAGCTTAATCAGTAATCAGTCCCAACGTTTGAACTGGACTTTGAAAGTGATACTCAACTGAAAACCAAGCAGGGTCCTCAACCTGTCTTTGTTTGTCTTTGTTCACCTTGGTCCATTTATGCACGTAATATGAAGTACAAATTATCTTTAAAATCGCTTATATCTTAGTAAGATATAAGTCAACATTTGAATCTCTGAACCTACTTTCAAAGATGTAACTTAGGTTGGATGCGGGCAGCCGAGCTGCAGTGCGGCAGCTCCAAGTAGCTAGCTAGCTAGCAACGTCAGTTAGCATCATTAACTTCACATAACTTAGCTTATTACTTGAATGAAAAAGTGAGGTTTTAAGGCCCCTTAGTAGTTAGATATTCGAGTAAGTTGAAACCCAATACTTAATTTAAAAGTGTAATCATCAGCTGCTGTTAGAGTTGGAGACACTATTCGCTTTTTAGAAAAAATCCAATCATCATCGGCATGCAATGAATCTTGGGATAGATTGGGCCTCAAAAGGATCCAGCTGTTGCATCCTTCAAATTCGGGAAAAGAAGGCTGTATTTCTCTGCCACATGTGAAGGAGCCTTAGAGCACACTTCAGTTTTAATTTGATGTGGATGACTTTTGCTTTTGATACAAACTTAAAAACTTCCTCCCTGTTTACATTCAGGATAATTTACCTTACACTGCTATAAAACAACAGTCATGCCATACTCAACACTGTTCTGCTCTGAGTTTTTCTTTGTAACAGAACTCGTTCACTAATTCACCAGTTTTTATTAAAGAATTTATGATATTTGTTTTATATAGGACCAAAGAGGGCATACCTTATTTCTTTTAATAGGTAAGTAAAGTTCAGTTCAGATGAATTCCCTCCCTGCTACATCCCTGGATGAAGGTAACTACTGTATGTTTGCAATCACAAAGTCAGCCAGCCGAATCAGCCAGGACTCAGCTCATCTAATCTTCCTCTCATCTGGATGGCTTGTTTGATCAAATGCAGCACCAGTGAGACTCTACAACCCTACCATCCACTCCAATGTCCTGACACGTTCACCTTTTTTAAGATAATCTATTTCAACCTTCCTCTCTCCTTTCTGGCAAGAGCAACACAGAAATACTGAGTATCTAAAACTACTCAGATCTCCTGCAAAGACCTTTTTGCATCTCTTCGTCTGTTTTGCTTATCATCCCCCAATTCTCATCTCCGCCCTCCAACATGAAGGTCAGTGAACTGTCTTATCAGGGTGCTGCAGCTTACACAGTTCAGGGTCAGAAGTGCTGCGCTTAACAGGTAGGCTCACAGAGACGAGCTTTGTGACTAAAGTTGAGTCATAACAGGCTGCAAAAAATGAGGGCAAAATATTCAGCAATGGATAGGACTTGATTACAAAAACAGCCCTATCAAAAAAGCAGATGGTAGATGGATATATAAAGTTATACAACATTTTTACAGATACACTGTATCTGATGTTGCAGACTTTACCCTAATCCATAAAGAAAAAAATCCATACAGTTAAAGTCCTTCTAAAATCTACAGCACATTTAAACAATTGTCAGCTTTCACCAATTTGCTAATGTAACTGTTAGAGGGCTGACTGTGGAAGTGCAGAGACAGTATCTCACTGTCACCTTAGAGCCCCTCATCACAGACACCTGGAAGGACCCCCTAGCCATACATGTACACATTAAAACACATATGCAAATGCACATATGTCATGCAATATTGTACAAAACACATGGGCATTAACACCATCAACAACGGCTAATTTATCAAAACATATCTCTACCATTGGCTGGTTAACACTCTTATATCGGTGAAATGCATTACATTTTTTATTTAGCTCCACCAACAGGTCAACATTTCCCAGTTATCCAAAATTCCTGCTCATAATAGCATACCTACTCCACTCAGTCCTAGCTGTAGTTTGAGATAATGCTAACAAAGCATGCACTAACATAATAAACACTGGCATGGTGCACTAAAGTGACATCAGGCAATTTGTCAAAAATGGCATTTGTGGAGCACTGAGCGCCCTTTTTAAATGTCCCACAAGCCAGTCTCCAAAGCAACTTTTCATCTCACAATTTGACAGATTTTTATTCACATACAGCAAATGGTCCAGTTCCCAGACTGACAGGGCAGATATTTGCTGTAAAAACAAACACCAACTCTCTGTGTTCAGTGTGTGTACTGGATGTATGTTTGTACCAAACCTATTTCTAAACTTACCAGAAATTCCAGTAGTTGCTCTCATTTTCCTCCAGAGCCTCTTCTGTTTGCTACTGTCACAGAACACAATGAAGAGGAGGCATACAACTTGAGATAACCACATATAACTCTAGGAGCTCTGTCTTCACGTTGGTTTGTTCTACTGTTATGGATGATCTGCGTATTTGCCTCCATCTGCTTCCTTCAACTGATTTTATGCATTCATGCTGCCTATAAATTCAGCTTTGCACTGTATTACACAACTGAACGACATTCACTACATTTGCTGTGAAACAACCTCAGAGCTGAGGTTTAAAAGAATGCATCAGTCATGAAGTAGAAACTGCTGCCTCGCCACTCCACTCTCTCATTCTAATGGGCACCACCTACCCCAACAATACTGAGAGGTTTCAACATATCTGGATGGACATTGTCCACCCCTGGCACTTCCCAATTTCTTATAGAGGATTCTGGCAGGTCAGATGGAGGGATTTCAGGCAAGAGGACCTGGTTAAAGCCCAAAGAACATTATGAGGCTGCTGCTTTGTGTAATCACTGCCCACACACTTGGGCTTACGGGTCTTGGCAGTACTTCTCAAGCAAAATAAAAAGTCACACCAAGAAAGTGTTTATGGAAACAAAAAAAACATGAATCCAGAATTGACTGAAGGTTAGAAACAAATCCAATACAATACTGTAACTATTCAACCTTAGGGCTGGACAAATAACATTGATATTGGACAATGTTGCAGAACCTTGGATTATGTTCAATAATTTTTTTTACATTCAGTGCCAGTGTTTTTAAAATTCTTTATACATCTGGTTAAGGTTAAGAAAGATCATGATAATAGTTAATAAAAAGCAAACAATAATAGCAGGTCCTTGACAGGACCTGCATAAAAGTCTCACAAAGAAAAAAACACCCATCCATCACCCTGATCTCCACACCCTTACTTTCTGTCTCTCTAAATAAATGCCACACCACTTCCTGAGAGTTATAGAGTTGTCCAATATGGATGTAACTTTTAGGGATACTGGGATGAATAATTAAAGATCTGCTATGATAAACAAAAGTGCATAATTATCAATCTCTGAAAATAAAATTTGCAATGGTTTGCTTGGTGACACTTTACTGTAATGTGATCAAGTGCATGTTACATTACAAGTGATCTCGGTGGAAATCAAATCCCTACAACGCAATTTTAGTTCCCACTAGGCAATGCAGGACCATAGGTAACCCAAGCTGCACTCCCAACAAACTTTACAAAAGTCTAGATGGATGCACTGACCTGTGTGGGCCAACAAAGTGCCTTTTTTGTCTATTTAGCGGGCCTTTTACCAGCTTTCATTAATGTTACTGCTAATCATGATATTCATTGTAGGATTTATATCATCTCTTCAAAGATGATTCCTTCTAGTATTCACACATTTTGTGGGCAACTTCTTCAACCTGACTGTGTAACCCTGCGACATCTCTGAGAGCATTTAGGTCTGCTGGTTTTAATGAGCCTACATCTCAGCTAAAACATTTGCAGTCTTCTGCTGGCTATCTGTGATGCTTCCTTTGAACCCAGCTGCTTTTGACTGAGCAGCCAGGACCAAACAGAATTCAACTGTAAGCTGTCAAAACTGCCTGTCTAGCCAACTTTGACACACAGCTAAAATACACTTACACAAAGCGATGTAATCTGTGTTGAAATCAGTTCCCTCAGAGAAGACTACAGACTGCCTGATTAGTATGTTAGGAGTGTTGATTATTCAGTCTAATTTACCTGCATATGTTACAGATTGCTGCCACATTCATTTTTTTCTCCTGTGTTTTCTTATCCCTTACTGCACACAGGTCCATGTATGTATGTAAATGTGACATTTTATGTTACTTGTGCCTACAGCCAAACATATCAATAATTTAATTAAGTCATCCGTTTTATCATCAAAGGCATCATTTGGTGTCAACACTGAAGTATCTTCTTGAAAGCAGCGTTGTAGCAGAGAAAATCTACCTTCCTTCAACGTGGCACCTATTTCTATAATATACACTTGATGAATTTGAAGTTAGTTTATCCTTTATCAACTATATTTTAATTTTTTCTCAAGTATTTAGTGGGTATGTAGCGACACTGACACTTCACATAGACAGTGTGAAACATTTTTTCTGCTAATACTAACAGCAATAGAAATCCATTTGAACAACGTAGACTTAAGATGAACCATCCTTGTACACTTTCAAAGGTATGGAAGCTGAGGCTTTATTATCACACTGTAAATTCATGGATAAAAGCCAGTGTTGAATTATGGCTGAGTCTCAATTAATTGCCAATCCAAACATTCAATTGTCCAGCACAAGCAAAAACGTTGGTCTCTAAAAAAAGCCAGTGTAAAAACAATTGAGGGGGGAGATAGAATAACTTGTACTATAATGCACACAAGGTAAATACAAGATACAGTACATTTTCACAGCACTACGCAGGCGTTCAGACTGATTAAAACAATGCAAGGGGCTGTGTTGATGTACGTGTTTCAGGTTCTGGTGAGACAATGAAATATAATCCATGGAGGCAGGTTTAAGTAATGGATCCATCAGAAAAACCTCAGCTTTGTACTAAAGTTCTTTGAGAAATTCCCAATGTAGTACAAATTCAAGAGGTTGAGATACGTAGCACAACAAGCTAGTGAAGCTCTGTAAATGAAACCGCGCTACCACACATGCTCAGTGGCATGCTTACTCTCCAGAGACTGAAAACTTGATCGCTGTTATTAGTCTTCAGAGCCCTTTCTAAACAAACTAACATGCCCTTTGTGGCTTAGGAACATGTAACCCAGTGTAACAGTGTAGTTCATTGACACGTTTAATCATTTTTGAAATCTTAAAGAGGCAAGAGCTAAGACTGCCTGTTAAGAGACAGAGGCTGAACTAAGGGGCTGCATAAAGAGCCAGTATAAGATAAATAAGGAGTTTTGTTTAACTGTGAATCATGCAAAGCGACTCTAGTGGAGTCCAAAAATAAATACGTCTTTAATTTGAAATATGCAGGAAACATTGACTTTTATTGACAATAGCTTAAACCAAATGAAAAAAATAGCAAAGAAGAATATCTGGACAATATATGAAAACAGTATTTTTGTTTCAAAAAGAAACTCAGAGCAGCAGAGCAACAAGTGCAGCATGACTGTGTTAATTCACATAATCCTAAATTTATAAAGGTAAACATGAAGGAAATTAGTTTCCATCAACAGCAAATTAAAACAGGAGCAAATAGGAAAACAGGGAGACATCCTACTTACATCCTACACACATACAATAACGGAAAATCAGGAATAGTTTCTAATATATGCTTGTTTTAAAGGCCTGGTTCTCTCTGTTGCTGATTAAAATACATGGCTGGCCACTATTTAATTTTAATTTACAGAATTTCAGACTTTGGTACACTGGTACCAAATCTGGTAATCTGGTAATCTGGTACACAGGCTGTTGGTCTTGAACTTTGAAATTGTCTTTTAGACCCAATTTCATACCATCAATACAACAGTGATTATGTGTCAGTAAACAAAAATCAGATTAAGATGGTCCATTATTACATAGGCCCTTGAATTAAAAAAGAATATGGTGTTGAGTAGTTGACAGTAAATTGGCCCATCTGTGTTTTTTTTTTTTCAAAGCAGCCATGAGCAGCAGGGACCGTGAGAGGGTTTTAACCAAGCACAACATCAATAATGAGGTCACACTCTGTGTATGACTGCGTGTTTACAAGAGTGTACACGAGGAACTGTATTTTCACTTCTTTGTGTGCGCGTGTGTCTGAGAAAATCAGAAAGTGTGTGTGCGAGAGGGAGAGGGGGCTTGAAGGGGTCAGTGTTGTTGTTGTGCTAATACAGTTTAGTCCTAATTAGCTGGCTGCCTCTAAGCCTCAAGTGTCCTCTCACAACACACACCATTTCCTAACAATCTATTTCCATGAAAACAAGAATTAGCCCTGAATCTACAACATGATGACCCAAAGTCTTTGTGGTTGTTCTATTTTGATTGTTTTTTCTTGTTTCATGTTCTCCAATGAACATGACATTTTAGCACAAGACTGACATCCCAAAAGACGAATAGCTAAAAGTGATGAGTTGTCTTGTATCTTGTTTCCAAGAAAGCTTGTCTTGACTTATTTGGAAACCCCAAGAGTTGACAGACTGACAGTCTGCTCCACCGAGACCCTGTCAGACACTGTGTGTGTGTGTGTGTGTGTGTGTCCCTCTGTATGTGTGCATGTGGCAGTACTGAGGGTCAGAGACTGCCTGTGTGACACATGGCTTGTTGTTTCTTAAATCAGGAAAAAGACAAAAAGATGTGGACAGAGATGGGTTGAATATTTGAGGGATATTGGGCCAAAAAAGTCATTGTGTTGAAAGGGAGCAGTCATATTAATTAAGGCAAGGCATGATGGGTGAAGGATGGAAAGTCTCTTCAATCAGAACACACATTTCCAAGGTGAAAACAGACATAAAAGCACTTTTTACATCATGACTTTGTTCAGGTATCTGTGTCTTTCATCTAATGATCCATTAAAGTTAATAATTTTTTTGGAATTGTGCTTATTTGCTATCTTTCTGAGAAGCAGATGAGAAAATCTGTACCACTCTCATATCTGTGTGTTGAGTACGGTGCTGGAATCGGAGCATGGTTAGCCTAGCTTAGCATAAAGACTGAAGGGGGAAAGTTGGCCAGGCTCTACAATGTTCAAAAATGCGCCAGCACCCCCATCTCGCTGGTTTGCGCATATTAGTGTTTGTGTATATGTATGTGACAATTTGTGGTTTTAGGGGGTGTTACATACTGGAAATTATTTCTAGGTAAACCAAACCTTGGTGCAGTGACTATGTGCATTAGGGGATATTACTTATGTGAAGCGAGATTCATCTTTATCTTCTATCATTCTTAATTAATTCACAGGTTCGAAAAAAATATTGTTGACAAAACAAAAAAAGAGTTATGTAATAGTTCATTTTTCAAAGAAGGCAAGTGTTTGGGTACATTTTGTACAACTGATTTGGCTTTGCGACATGAAAGTTAAGTATTTTTTTAATCCATCATCAGCCAGAAACTAATGTCAGCAAAGTGGAGCACCACTCCATCACTAGCAAACAAACTGGCTAACCAACACACACTACACCACATTTCAAAACTTCCAGCCAACTCAGCAAGTTGAGCGAACAAAATAACTCAATCAAGTCTGTTTCCTTTAACAAGACCTGTACATCATTGAGGATAATTGGTTTCACTGGTACTGGCATTGCAGGAGAGAAAATATTCTCCAGTGCTGAGGACATAATGGGCCTCATTCACTAATATGTGCATAGAAATGTTCTTACTGTGCACACAAAATAAAACACACACAAAATCACCGTCAGATTCATGACATGTGCACACCGGCCAGTTTTGTTCTTACCACCATGCGTATATTAGTGAGTCAGAATCTTTGCAATCAACATACTGACACGCCCCCATTTCTCCATATAGAATAAGAATTTTACGACTGAAGAAATACAGATAATATTGTCCGAAGTTGAAGCCAGAAAAGGCACACTTTTCCTAAGTGTTTCCTCGGGAGTGACAATGGTAAAAAAGCATGAAGCTTGGGCTGCAATAACCAGGGTGGTGAATGTTGTGTCCCCTGAGATACAGACTGTGGCTCAGGTAAAAAAGAAATGATTTGATATAAAAGTTGATGTGAAAAAAAGAACAACAGAGCCCAAGATGAAAGACTGCAATTATTGGACAAACATTGGTAAGTGGGATACTTTAAAGAAATAAGGGTGAAAGTGATGTCATCCAGCAAGCACCTTCACCCAGAGGTAATTTATTTCATGAATGTAAGATAATATTTGCAATTGCCTGTGTTTTTTGTAATTAACGAGCACAAATTGAAATCAGAATAACATGCGCATTTTATCAAAATGAAAAGAGCAATGCAAACAACTTCAAATTTGAATTGTAGGTCCAGATGATGCTGGAGTGGCCCAGCTGCCAGTCCACTTCCCAAAGCACAACCCAGGAATCTTGTCGACATGCCTGCATTCTGACCAACGACGTTGTCCACAAACAGCTCGCTCTCCTGGAGGCCGTGAAGGAACATAGCGACAGGCATAAAATACATTAATGGAACATTGAAGTAATTATTGGATATCTTCACTAACAAATAGCTGCATGTTTTGAAATGTGTTTCATTTGCTTCAGAAAAATGTAGATATGCTCCAGATACAGTATTTTAGCCTACATAGTTGCATTAGTGGCTTCAATTGTGGAACATGTTTAAGTGTCCAATGTTATTTCATAACAGTATTATTCAGTTTGCTGCTTTAAAATTAGGCATTTAACTTACCATCATTAGAGATGTCGTATTAAGTCAGGGTGAGTGTGAACTGCAGCCCTGCCGGGAGATCCTACCTTTGGTTGTGCGTCATGTGTTTCATGTGGCCTGCATTCTAGTTGCGGCTCTGTTCCACGTGGTAGAGGTATGTCATGAGCCATTGCAATGTTGTGAAGGACACAGCATGCCAGAATGACCCTGCACACCTTCTCAAGGGTATAAAGGAGCTTGATTTGCAAAGAAGTCACACTGGATCTTTCTCACAGTCTCCTACAATCATTCTCCCCACATTTACTACATGTGGCAAAATCACTCCTACATACAAACTATGACCAAACTTCCAACAATTTTTACACTGCAATGGTTGGGGAACATACTGCCTTACTGGGTGCGACACGTGATCCAAGAACATTCTATCAGGCAAGTATTCCAAATCAAAGTTAAGCATAACAGATTTGGCCTCATACTCTTCATTAACTACGTCGTTCAACCTCTTCATTCACATTCTCTATTTGTCTGTCACCCCTTTACTCTTTCAATCTCTTTACATCAATTCAGCGTGAGACTCCATCAACGACACCTTTTGTTGGAGCTTTCTTGCTAAGTGGAAAACATACCACTGAGTACACATCCATCCCAACACCTAACATTGAGATTTTCAAGGCTTTTTCCATCTGTGTCTTTGACATACAGTCAACGACTATCAAGCCAGATCGTTTTATATCGATCTGTCTAACCTCGCCCACTTCATTCTTAATCCATCTTGCCACAGTGTGCTTTTCTGACAAAGCTCCATATCCACCACCTTTTATCAAACTGTGAATCTTCATTCCAACGATGTAGGTTTCTTTTTCATGTTCACTCTCATTATGACTTGATGAATCAACTTTCTTTTTCTTTCTCTTTCTGAGGCTCTCCCACTTCTAAATTTAAAATTCTCAACTTCCATTTCCCTTGTTCCCTCTCCACGTTCCCCTTCTAACCCTGCGGTCGCCGTCCTTGTATCCTGTATGTCACCGTACAGTCACTCCCCCATGAGTGGCAAATACAAGTCAGTACAATACTGCTGTCAAAAGAATTATGACTGAGACTTAGTTTGTTTAAAACTTTTAATTCAACCTTCTTTGATGAATATTTGTTGAAATTGTTTTATTTTATTTGTACATTGGTAGATTTCAGAAATTCAAACTAATTTTGACTTGCACTTGAAATTATCTTGCAGTCTTTTACATAAGCTTCTTTCCAAGTCTTTTATTGGGTTTGAAATGTTACATTATAATGGAATATATGTTAGCTGCTCAGTGAAGGTCAGACTCCGAACTCTGTGTCCCCATTTTTTTATTACTAATTATTACTTTTATATATTAGTGCCTTTTTTCCTTCAAAGAATCTTATTTATGTATTCTTTCCGATCTTTGCAGAGAGTGTTGCACTCACTCTTTGCTGTCACTGAGATTTCTGTAAAATACAGATTAAACTGTATCTTCCACTACCACAACCTTCCTTAATAATACATCTAACATTAAACCCTGACAACATTAATTACATTCAGTTTCCAGCAATGAAGTAACAGTTATGAACTAAAACTCATGACCTTTCACAGTCAGACTCTGAGCCTCCATGTTAGTTCTCTGGCAGACACTCTCTAAATTTCAAATTTAACTCCACTGTTTAGTCTGTCAGGTATGGACTAGGGCCAGCATTAATAATAATGTGACTGTTGCTTCCACTGGTAGTAAATAACTATACAAAATAAGAACAACACCTGCTCTACAGTTAAACCTACTAAATGAAATCTGTAAGTCATTATTGCAATTTTTTTTAAAAAGTGTAGCACCAGTCTCAAAGCCATCTGCAATCAATTAGATATAATAGCAAACAATAATAACTCATAGCTGTCATCTCATAGGTAGAACTGAAATGAAGAGTAGGTGTCCTCTCTGGCTGACTGACTATATTCTACATCAGGTTCATTTTTTATGTTCACATTAACCTTATAATGCAAATGTATGTAATATAATATTTTACACTTAATTTCAGGTCAATCATCCAACTCACATGCAAGGGTTCATTAGAATATGTACAGCTTTGATATTTGCCACCTATAGCCTGTGACATTAGCCTTGTTCAAGATAAACCAGGCCTGTGCAGAATCGATCACCAGCAATAAAAATACATTTTTATACGAAAAATATCAATTGGATATGTACACGAAGACATTCACATATAAAACACACTTTTACCTGCATGTACTCAGCTAGGTTATACATTCATTTAAAGTAAATAAACATCTGTGCAGGAACAGTAGAAAGCTAAAAGCTTATACCAAAACATCTCCCCTAAACTCAAGTGAAGATAAACAGAATTACATTGAATAAAAATAATTTAGTTTTATTTGAATTTCTTCTCTGGAATGAGATGTGAATGAGTTTAACAAATCTGACAGCAGCAGATTATGGTCAGCATGTTGACCGGCAGGTAGTGGTCCGCTTGCTACAGTGGTTAAATTTCTATGTAAAAGAATTTAATAGCCTAATATTTGAGATTATGGAATAAATGCTGTTTTGATTATCACACGGTACCAGATAATTTTAATATTCTATCATACAGAACATCATTAAAACAATGTTAGTGATTGAGTAGCTACAAGCTTGAGTAGATTGATCTGATAACATTTTATTAAATCGGGATCTGATCTAACAGAATGTGAATATTTCTGTGATTTCCTGTATATTCGTGGAAGGCTGCTGGAAACTGTCCGACTTGACTGCAGCTTTTTGTCACTGCCCTCTGCTGCTGCCACCCGATCCCATCCACTTTCCAGGCAAGGTCCAGTTCATCTCAGACGAGCCTAATGTCATTCCCCACAAGAAAGCACTGAGCTCACCACAGCAGGGATTTGAGAGTGATGATACTGACTCCACCCCAGGAAAACGCAAGTTCAGAGCCTAAAGATGAATCCTGCGACCGCTTTGTGTGTTCCGCCATCTAACGGCGCTGCCATTACTGCAGTGGCAAGTTGTAGTGACTCAGTGTCTACTGCTGTCTGCTGACAGTGACAGCAGCATGGGTAGTTGGATTGATGACATTAGGCAGTGGCCCCAGTTAGTGATGAAGGTTCCTTATATGGATGGCGATCTTAACGTTACATTAGTTAGATGTCGGTTACAACAATTTCATTTCAAGTGATGAAGTGCTGTGTAATATATTAATGTTACTGTACTAGCTAGCTAGCATAATCAATCAAGAGGTCCATTTAATCATTACAGAGCAGTTACATTAGTAAAAATTGAAAAATATGAATTCATGTTGTTTTATAGGTATTCAAGATTATTTCATTGCCTGGCATGTGATGAGCAACAAAATGCCAACTACAGGTCACTCATAGAGGGTCAAAATCACCCTCAGAGCTTCGGATGGGTTGGCCAAATATTGCACACTACCAGATGATGAACACATCATTTTAAAAGGCCCTGTCCAATACTAACAGTCCATTAACAACTATCATAATGTTGAATTAACTCTGCAGAGGAAGGATGGCAAAGTTGTAGGTGTGAACTGTGACTGTATGGCTAACAGAGGGAAGTGCTGCAGTCATACAGCAGGACTACTTTACAAGGTGAAAGATGCTGTGACCCAGGGCTTCACAGGCACAGCCTGCACTGACAAAGTGTGTGCCTGGAACCAATCCACCTGGAAAAATGTGGTGCCAGACACAGTTGAGAGCATTCAAGGGCCAGATCATGGACTCAGGAAAATTACGAAAGTACAGCTACAGCATTTGAGACAGATGCAGATGTCATTCAACACTTTTAATCCCCCGAGATGGCTGTAAATGTAAATTTGATTGAAAATTGAAATTGATTAAAGTAAAATTGAAGGCTTTTACCAGGACACCTGCATGTTCTATTTGTGTTCTCAACAGCTGCCATCACTACAAGCAACCACAACGCATTTGGATGAGAGTCACCAGTTAACACGGTCACTCATTAAACCGAAACACAGGACACCATTGTGTTCGGTTTGTGATGCCGACTGAATGATATTTACTTTGTGGTCAGTAGGCTGCCCTAGTTAGAGCAACTAACATTATATTTCACAATAATGCCACAGTTAGTTGATTGAGTTAATTTATTCTGTGGGACCACTGCAGCCCCTAAACAGTGTGTGCAGGAGGCTTCCCTTTTGAGTTTTAATGCTATAATTTGTGCAAAACGTGGATGCGTAAACTTGGGCACAGCCATAATTTAGACTCTTTTAAAATTATTGGAATGCATTTCTTTATCATACTCCAGAAACAACATTTAATCTGATTTATTGACATATAATTGAAAGAAAAAGTTCCCAAACCTTTTCTGCAGGGCCCCCCTTTTGTAGATAAAATTATTTTCAACACTGCTTTTACGCTGCTGTGCCTCGTGCGTAAATGTGCACTGTGTCTCTCTCTCAATGGGGGGACGTAGCTGCGGGGGGATCGCTGCATATAACTCTACTTGTTACATATATATATTTGTTCATACCCGGTGCTAGATAAAATCAATAGGACAGGCATTCGATTTTCGTGAGGGGGCACACAGTGCATTGTATATTTGTTTATCCTGTTATCAAACATAGCTCAAGAGGTTTGGATACTCAAGGTACACTCAAATGCTAATGACGTGTTTGGGAATGTGAGAAATAACAAAGGGAATACTAGACATGTCGTAGTGTCATCACCCAACTCTCACACCCACAGAAAACCCCCACAGAAGTGTGTCTTGTCATATTCTTACTCAAACCACCATAACCTGTAAGAGGTTTGATCCAAATAAACTTGTGGAATTTTTCTTTAGTGGGTTTGTGTTTGCATATGTTTGGGCCAGTCATTAAGGCAGCTGAACAGTCAAATGATATACACATTGTCACCTCTCTACTTTCTATTCAAATACCCATTTAACCCTCCTATTGTGTTCACACCCAGCAAATGATCCCATCCACACACACCCGCTCTCTCTTTCACACACACACACTGTTGAAATGAAGACAGTTGATTGTGATTCTTTTGTTGTTCAGACCTACAGTTAACACAGATGTTTAACTAGATGTTGAATCAGAAAATAAATAAGATATAAAACTTGGGAGTGATACACTTGAGTATCATCTGTAATCTGTCTCCACTCTGATAATGAAACTGCAGAGCTGTTGTAGTTTCATGACAGAGTCACAGTGATGCTTTGTATCTTTAAATCATCTCAAAAACTTCTGTTTGTATTACTTTTCATTTAACTCCTAAATATTAGGGTTTGGATTCATTACAGAACATTCTTTAACTAAACTCAAGTCAATGATGAAATTTAAGCTCCAATATTAGATTTTCAAACAATTTAATAGACATTAGTCTCTAATATTCAAATAAATCATCAATACAGTATTTATTTGCTGTCCACAGCTGATTTATACTGTATGAAAAGCTTCCTCAGTTCATTAAACCCCTGCAGCATCTGAAGGATATGCTGATATGTTGATAAATAATGAATAAATAATAGTGAATTAATTAATTCATGTGTCACAGCAATCCTTTTGAATTTGAGGTCCAGTATTTTTCTATTATTATTATTATTATTATTATCATCATCACCTTTGTTTTTATAATTTGCCTTTTTTTAATCTCAATTGTACTTGAAATGTTACACAGGTTACACTGCCACTTTACTTACCTGTTGTATTTGCATTACATTGGTACTGTTGACTTTACACATATTTACTTCAACATTGCACTAATCACAAATAAATGGGATTGGATTAATTTTCCATCATTTATTATGGTAACACGTGGTATGCAACATATGAACAATGCTGTTAATGCAGTCTACATCAAAAGGGGGTTTATGTCAAAAGCATACAGGTAAGTAGATGGTTTCCAGTAGCTCAGTATGATAAATACACACAATTAAAATCTCTTTGTCCTCCAGTTAAACCGCTCATTGTGCGTTGCTTTGACTTCTGTGTGCCTGGGGTGTAATGAAGGTATCCAGTCTGGATGACACTAGCATTTCATAGGCTGGTTTGCCTGAAAAAACACAGTTTCTTTAATTAGTTATGTAGCTATGCGGCCAGCTAGTTGTGCTAAGTTAGCTGTGTAGCAATAACCCAACAATTAACAACACAGCTTGGCTACCATACGCCATGTATGCGGAGCTAGCGGTAACCACTTAACAGTTAAATGTGTTTTGATTATAATTTACCTGTGTGAAAATGGAGTTAAGACATGAACATGTGTTGGGAAATGTTGCTGAAGGTGATGTTTGTTCATCTTACAGCTACTACACATGCCATGCGACACCCCTTTGTTGACTCTTTTTCCAAGCTGGAAAGAGTAACATCTGTAAGTAGGGATGGTAAGCTTTGGGAATCTCACGATTTGATTCGATGCTGATTCTTTGGTGTCCGATTCAATTCAGAATAGATTCTCAATTCAAAACTAATTCTCAATTGAATAAATAGAAAAGGGGGCAATATTTTCAGTCTCTTGCTCCAGTATACTGTGTGCCAAACCATTCACTGGTGTCCTTAGTCCACTGAAATGCAATATGAACTATAACTGCCAGATAAGATAAATGGTCCGCAGCCTTTTTATATTTTAAAAAGTTAACTGCATTAATTAATTAATTAATTAGAAAGCATCTTACAATCTCCTGCCTGTATGAGAATAACAAAATGAGGGGGGGGCAGAGTGCTCCACTGTGTTGTTATTAACGTCATGTCTCCAGCAGTGGAGAGCAGCCTCTCTGCTCTGGGGAAAGCTGTTGTTGTCCAAGATGCGCAGGCACATGCAGGTTTTGAGGTGAAACAGACTGAGCACCGAGTTATTTTCTTCTCCTCAGATTTAGTTTAAGTTGCTTAATGCTGCACTGTGTGTTGGTCAGCTGGTCTTGTTTGTTACTGCTGGAGTTTGCTGCTCTGCTCCGCTAACATTAGTCTCTGAGTGGTGGTGTAGACAATTCACAATATACTTCACGTTTGTCTTGCAAAGATAATTATTTAGACATTAAAGCAAAACATGCTTGCAACTGCTGCCTTTTGTGAAGATGAATTACAAGATAACTCTAGTGTGTGTGCTGTAGACTCTCCGGGTGCTGCACTGCCCTCGCAGTTGAGTTTCGCCTTTTTTGTTTTTATTAACTAACATTTAGAAAATAGTTTTTTGACATTTGTGAATCGATACAGAATCGTCCACATCTGCATCGCGATGTATCTAAGAATTGATTTTTTTTCCCCCCACCCCCACCAGTAAGTGACAGCATAGTCTTCAGGTGAGTGGTGTGGCAGCAGGCATGGTAGCAAAAGAATGAGCAAAGCACTGACAGCTTACAGTAAGTGCACTGCCATAATTAAAAGGGTACACTGGATGTATATTGCAGTGAGAGGAGTAGAGCATGGTCATGTAATTTAACTAAACAAACATACTTGCATAAAATTATTTTACATCTAAAAACCTGGGTGAACATGTCCATTGGCTGGTATTGGGGAAGGATTTAAACCTGTATCCTTGTTTCTGTGATGACTCTAATGACAGACCCTCCGTGCTGCCACAGGAAAATATTTTCACCTGTGTTGCCTCACCTTACCAAGCAAATGTGACAAGGTGACACAAGGCTAATTGAAACACTGATGCACACTCTCTCTCGCCTGTTTCTCAGAGAGTACTGCTTTCGAAGTAGTGCTTTCATTATCCCTGTTTCTGTCTGTTTTTGTGCCCTTGTTCTCTGTAAATCACATTGTGACAAACTTGTTAGTTCAAAGACCTCTATAAATAAAATTGACCTACACAGATATAGGGTTATATACAATAGTGCTAAGAACAGGAAGAACACACCTAGACAGGAGATTAGCCTTATACTGCACAAAATATTTAGATTTAAATCAGAATATATTGAGTAATCCTGGCAGCGAAATGTAAATTTATTTTGTTACAGAGCACAAAATATAATCGGGTACACCTAGACCTGAATGCAGATGCTTCTGCATCAATACCATGACATAACATTCTTTTTAGGGGCTGAAGACAGGGCAATTTCATTAAAAGGACAGCTAATGTGAATAAACTTACATCACTGAAGCTGCTCTGGAGGCTTGAGGCACTGGTAATGATGAACCTACAGAAAATGATCACCCAACTCTGCAGCTCCTCTTGGCTTTACCAAGCTTTATAGCAAGTTTCAGCTCATTGTTTAGCTGTCCGGCTGCAACTTTACTGTTTCGGTTCACTCTCACAGCTCCTATAGTGTAATTTTCAGTCTGTTTTCAGAGAAAAAGCTTCAAAAAACGACTGTACACTAGCTGCTCAGCACCAAATGGCAAACACAGTTAGCTGGTGAACACCTGGAGCATTTAGCAGCTAAGGAGTCAGATATTTCCCTCAGGACTTTGTAGAGACCAAAAACTATAAAAAAAAGAGTGAATATTGGACTTATATTCACCAGATGGACAGAAACATGACTCCAAATGAATGATAATGTTGCTCCATAACTGCTGGATGTGCAAATAAGTTAAAATGTGATGATATGTCTATGTTGTGTTCATAACCACAAATGGCCAAAACATCAGTTAATGCAGGTTTACCCCGACAGCAAGCGTTTTTCATGCAAACATCAGACACAATTGATAGGCTCTTATTGTAATCTATGCAGCTGTCTGCACCAGCTCAGTACAGGCTCACGTCTCAGCCGTGTCTCACGGGTGTAACCGCGACCTGAAGCGTTCATTTATGCTTCAGATCTATTTTCCTATGTTTTTCGTGCATCACTACAGTCATGTGTATTGGGCTCCAAGTGCTTCCAACACGCGGGTGACCTACGCTCAACACTGCACCTGAACGCCTCCAGTGTAGACACACAGATGGAGCACCCGCTGCTGCTGCTCTGCTGACGTACAGATCACGCTACGTTTGCTGTCTAGACACAGGGTTAGGGTGTGCTGAGACAGGAAGTGAATTTGACTGCTCGACCAGTTGTGTTTATTTGTCTCAAACAGCTAATGTACCAGCTGTATGGATGTTAGTTGTAAGCTAGCTGAGTGTGAGTGTGGGAGTGTGTCTCTGCATGTGTTTGTGTTTCAGCTCTGCTTCTGACTGAACACAGAACTCTCCAGTAACTTCACTTCCTTTTATTTGCCTGTGCATTTATGAAGCAGATTCATAAAGCTCCAGATATGTTGTCAAGTTGAAACATTTTCAACTCACATAGATGCATTTACTTGTCAATTTACAAATTTTACTTTTTCCATTGACTTTTCTTGTAATTGTCCTACCTCCTCCTAAATTCACTTTACATTAGGTCTGAACACACAGTTAGTGTTGTTTTCCTGTTTATCTCAAACAAACAGTTGTTGCTGCTTTTGAAGATTTAAAGCGCATCACTTCCTCTGTGGAAGATGAGTTTTCCCAGGAAAGATATTATGTCATAGCAATCAGCAGCAAAACAAACACTGTTTATATGAGAATATCTCACTATAATTACAGAGCCATTTATTTATAATCTGTTTTTTTTTTTTTTTTTTGTATGTGTATTTTGAACATGTAACATTAAAAAAACAAAACAAGATAAAACAAGAATAACAAATAAAATGAACAGTAAACATATGCAGCAAATTCTCAGTAAACAAAGTCTCATAAACATAAATAAATATTAAATGTCCGAAAAAGAGTAGGAAGAAGTATACACTTATATGGTCCTACCCCTTCTTCATAACGTAAACAATTAACTCAATGTTTATCATATATACAGCTCACAACCATCTACCCCAATGCTGTTATGTACAACCCAAATATCCACCCAGTGTCAATCAGATATAACTTAGACAATTACCTCAATGTTCATTCTACCAACCCTTTCTCATCACTATACGTCTTCTTCAACTGATTTATTTGCTTGAGTTCTGTATCCAAACCATTCCACAAATTTACCCCACAAATTGAAATACACATACTCTTCAGAGTAATTAAACTTTTCTCTTAAATTATAACCCCCCTCTCTGTCTACGATCATTTTTTGTATGTTGCCCGGAGGTAAATTGTTTCTTGCTTTATACATTATTTGTGCAGTCTTAAGTTCTACCAGATCCAATTTCAAAGCATGTGACTTTAAAAACAGCGTGTTAGTGTGTTCATGATATCTAGCATTATTAACGGCATTATTAACTATCCTTATGGCTCTTTTTTGTAGTATGAATAATGAGAGTAAGTTGCTTTTGTACGTGTTACCCCACACCTCCAGAAAGTAATTTAGATACGGTAATACAAGAGAACAATACAGAGTGTACAACGCTTTATGATCCAGAGAGTCCCTTGTTTTTCCCAGAACTGCAACACTCTTTGCCAACTTTGCTCACACATATCTTATATGAGGTTTCCAGCAGATTTTGTGGTCTAATATCACACCCAGAAATGTATTTTCATATACTCTTTCTATATTAACATTGTCTATCATCACTTGTACATGAGTGTTTATTTTACAATTTCCAACAGCATAATCTTTGTTGTGTTCAAATGTAATGACAATTTGTTCATGTAAAACCACCACTTTAATTTACTTATTTCCAGTGTGATCATCTCCAAAAGCTGCTGTAAATTCTCCCCAGAACAAAAAATATTGGTGTTGTCCACAAATAAAACTAATTTCTTTGATACTCTGCATATCATTTATGCACAAAATGAACAATTTCGGGCCAAATACTGACCCCTGAGGGACTCCACAAGTAATTTTGACTACTGTCATATCAACTTCATTCCAGGCAGTAGATGTTTTATTCTTACACTTACAATATTGATGATTTCCTTTTCTTCTACAGTTCTCAGACAAATTGAACTTAGATTTCTCTTCCCATAATCATTAAGCCCCCCCTTCTGTTGTTTATGGGTCATTGATTCCTTCTTACATATTCTCATAATATAAATGTAACATCACAGTGGGAATACTTGTCATTGAGGAGGAACTTAACAGTCAGTAGAGCCTTTACAAGTAAACTGAAGGTAAGGCCATCTGATCTGACCACAGACACCTCCTCCTATCTTCCCCTCTGTCATCTCCAAACAAATCTCCTCGCTCATTTACACTTCTAAAGGACGCCTACCTGCCTTAAGGAGGTGCCTTGTGTGTGTGTGTGTGTGTGCGCGCGCATGTGTTTAGGTTCGTTCGCATGCCTGCCGGTGTGTAGGTGTGAGGATAATCAGAGGAAGCTATCTGTCTTTGCACCCTTGAGATTTTTTTTACAAGCTGGAAACAGTGATGTCAATTCATTTCGCAGCATTTTATGATTAATTCTCCCAGCACCAATTTTCATTTAAGGCGTAGAATCGATAGGGGACAAATTTTGCAGCTGATAAACTGCAACGGCCCCACTGTGTGTGTGTGTGTGTGTGTGTGTGTGTGTGTGTGTGTGTGTGTGAGACCGTTCATCATGGAGGCAGCAAGGAAGCACACACACACTCCTAAGCTTGAATAAAGGAGGACAGAAATAGATCTATGTCACGTATTGTGCAACTCACTGCAGAGACAACAGGGTCGTCCTCTCTCAATCCTAGTCTGTGTCTGAGGATCTCTTTATCCATGACAGACTCTCTCAGAGGGGTGGTTTATTTAAAAAAATGAGCAAGGAATAGGGAGAGGAAGACGAGGAGGAAGAGGAGGAGGAGGAGAGAGCGAAGGGAGGTAAACAAAGACTGTCACCAAACAGCCTTAGAGCCCTTTGTCACTTTGAGAAAGAGAGCAAACAGCTCCGGCAGAGAGGATGGAGCTGTGTGTTTGTGTCAGCATCCCCGGACTAAGTGTGTCTATCTGCAAGTCTGAATGTATCTCTGTGCCTGTGATTGAAAAGGCATGGTAGGAATTGTGGGAAGCCGTGGGAGGTTACTCGGAGTGTTGCATCATGGGAGGTAGGGTCAAATAGAGTTCAATGCTGAGCGAGTTGACCCAGAAGTATTGTCAGGATAACATACACGCAGATGCACGCACAGGATAATGCCTGAGTCCAAAATTTTGCATCTTGGGGGCATAATGCCCATGGTGCCTTAAAGCAGTGTTTAAAGCCTTTAAACACACACACACACACACACACACACACAAACACAACCACTACACACAAACATACAGTTGATGAGCTTATCTCGTCTGAATGTAGGCTATTTATTTGTTTGCCAAGAGTGGAGATAAAGCAGAGGGACAAAGAACACCAGACACTGTAAATCCATTTATGTGTGAGAGAAAGTGTGTCTGCTCAAGCGTGTGTGTGTGTATATGTGTGTGTGTGTGTGTGTGTGTGTGTATAACTGGCTACTGTCCATCTGCATGGTCAAGTTATCCACAGATTCAGCTGACAGTCTTTCTCCAGCTCACTGTTCAATGTCAACACTTTAATTAAATGACACAAATGAAGCCGGTGCACATTTGTATTCACCGTGCTTCTTGCTGTGGCGATTTGGAATCACTGAGCAGGTTCTCTTGATCAGCTCGTTAATAAGGATATGGGAAGCAAACTGAATCAGGACTCTTGTTCTTATATATGTAATAAAAGCCAAGCATGACTGCAAAAACATTTCTTATTGCATGACTTGTTTCACTGTTTGTTACAACTGAGATAAGACCAAATTACATTCTCATGTGAGTGAGCTTGCTCAGTACATCTCTCAGAACAAGCACAACATGCTAACATGCAAGGTCACTAATGTTCTTCACCTCAAACATATACCTGACTGTGGCTGGAGACACTGTACAAAGCGGCTGTGTAGATGAATAAATGATGATTTCCCAAAAAATAGCTCCCACCATGTAACTGCCTCTTCAATGTCTGGTTTTTAAAATGTATTTCTAGTCATGCAAGCAGCGTGGAGATGTCAGTAAGTCAGTCTGTTGGTTCAACACTAATTTTAGGACGTTCAGCGTCCCCAGAGGAAGAATCTAATTTGATCCCCTGATGTTTCATTAAATGATACCAACAGAAAGCTTCCACTTCACTACACACACTTAGGATACCTCTAATAACTCTAAAGTGTGAACTGATGGAAGGTCCCCCATTTACTGCTGTAAATGGGATGGTTTCTTAAAACTAGGTCACCTATGTAGTGCAAATGTGCAATTATTTTTAAAATTGGTGCCCTATGACTAGAAAAAACTGACAAAAAGGCTGCAGATTCCCTTATCACTCTAAGGGGGAAAATCCTACAACAACCAGAATGCATTGCGCATGGTCACGTCCAAGGCCACTGATGGTGCGCTTACTGAAGGCAGGAGGCAAATGCATTTCCTAGCAGAACAGCCACTTAGCAGAGACAAAGTTAACAGTGGTCAGCATTATATTTCTTTACCAAGGTATATTTTTCCTCATTGTGTCCGGATATATCGTACCAGTATGCAAGGATCATAAAAACAAACGGCACGCTGGAGTTAGTTATGCGGATCATTGCAAACTTAACGAGTGCTGCGCACAAACCAGAATGCTGCCAGAGCACATCGGTGGACAGTCAAAAACCTCCACGTCTGCAGTCTCCATTTCCGCTTGGTTTGGGAAACAATGGTGCACGAAGGGGTGAAAACTACAACCAATTGCCGTTTCTTTTATCACTATGGACGATGAGGAACTGGGACCTATTTGTGCTCAACCCCTGCAGAGGGATGCAGCCGCACAAGTTAGAGGTAACACAGTAGCTGTTCTGTTCTTTGTGAGAAAACAAAGTCAGGTTTACCAAAGCACCAAGAAGTTTGTTGCAGCACAAAGTTTTCTATTCTGTCTCCATTCTTTCTGAAGATCATCACTGGTCACCAGCCGATGCAACAAGCCACACTGGCTCTTCAAGTTTTGCAGTTTTTGCAGACGTTTTTCTTCTTGGTTTCTGGTGCCATTTTTGTGAATGGGATTCACACACAAGTAGAGGGAGCAAATAACCTTATATAGCAAGGTGGTGGCGTCGATTATGCTAATGGAAATAAAGTTTCGAAGAAGTTTCGGATAAGAATATGCAAATGTTTTTGCATGAGGCCCATTTTCTCTCAATTTTTCATCCATCCAACAATTCTGTTTTCTGATCAATTTTTCAATTAGAATTACATACATTTTCACAGGGCCAGAGCAAACAATAGACCACATGTGAACAAGACAGGTCAGCTTCAATTTAGACAGCTAATTACAAAACTGGACTGACTGTTTAGGTCTTAGCACCTATGAGGACATGAACATGCAAGTTTTCACATGATTTATGTTGCTTAATATGAAAGAAATCAACTTTAGATGGATGTGATGTGTGTGCTGGGTTGCAGGTTTGCAGAGAGTGAAAGACGGCAATTATTTCAACCATATTTCTTTGTGCCATCCAGCAGCCATACTTGAATTGAACCCACTACATGGAGAATTGTCTTGTTAAAATAGGCTTTATTTTCATTAAGCTTTAACAGACAAAGCAACAACAACCACTGGCACAGAGCATGTGGCTGCATCCATAATCACCCCTCAAAGTGTGTATGGCTTTGAGAGATAGTTTGGTGTATCAGGTGAGAAATTCAAAATTGCATATTGTCTAACACTTCAAAGGTCAAGTTATGCGTAACCATGATATTGCATACTCATAAGTAATGGCCATGTTACATGGTCATTATGCACGGTTTTTTACTGATTGTTTTGGTGAGAGACTGTCTCAAATGGTAATGAGGCTAGAAACATCCACGTCATTCAAATTGTTACAGACTGCTGTTTACTTCAGAATCTTGAAATGGAGAAAAGAAATGAAAGAAATGAAACACAGATTAGATGGAGGAATGACGTGTTTTATTCATAGGGACAAAAAAGAGACTTTGTACACATACAGTAATTTTCCTGCAGTTTGTCATCGCAAAGATACTAATATACAGTATATTCAATAAATTTTAATATAAATTGTTCCACCTGAAAACATTTCAAGTATAAAGTCGTATTTAAAAAAAACCTTAATAATATTGAGATAAAGTTGTAGTTTAAATGTCATGGGAGTGACATTGTTTTTTCACAATGACTTTTTCTAATGAAATTACATTTGTATCATATTATAACTTTACTCCAACAAGTGCCCTAAATTAAATGACAAAATACATTGCTGGTCCATGCACTCCAGAACGACACTTAACTGTTACAAATCACTGTTGGAACATAAATACAGTTTATGATGTGTGGAGGTTTTATGGGCTTTGTGTTTAGGATCCACAAAGCCAGACATGACCTGCTCCTTCAAACATTTGCGGAGGAATGTGCCAATCTTTCACAAGCTGGTTTTGAGTGGCAGCATCCTACTGATCAGTCATGGACACACCTGAAAGTGCACCCATTGTGTTGTGTGTGTGATGCAGTAGCAAGGCCATTACCACAGGATTTTAAGCAATTTAATGGTGAATATGGCTTGGGAGTCTGCCTTCACCCTGGGGTGCAGGCGAAGAAAGGAAAAGGAAACTCAAGGGTTTACACATGTTCAGATGAAAACCCAAGTGACAGAAATAAAACCACAGTAGAAATAGGACAAATAGCTGAAAGAGAAGGGAAGACTATATTGGGCATAAAGGGCCCATCTGCCATTGTAGATTTAGCAAAGTTTGATCTAATCAAAGGGATTGGCCCTGAATATGCAATGTGTATTGCTTGGTGTGCGGACAAATGGCGACTTCATGGATCCATTCTAATAGCTATTCTGAGCCATGGTACACACAACATCATGGATAAACACCTATCTATAAAACCTCCAGGTATTGTTGCTTGACTACCAAGATCTCTCACTGAACGCAAATTCTGGAAAGCTCACGAGTGTTAACACTGGCTTCTGTACTATAGCTTGCCAGTTCTGAAAGGCATACTTCCACAGAAGTATCACTCTCATTGGGCATTACTGATAGAGGGCATAATCATTCTGATGGGGTCTGAATTAAATACAGAACAAATAAATCACACCCATAAGGCATTAGTGTAGACTGCACACCTCTTTGTTAGAGGTGTGCAGTCGCTGTATGGGGAAGAGCACATGACATTCAATGTTCAATGAATGTGTTCAATGGTTTCAGTGGATACCTCCTAAAACTAGTAAAAAGCAGTCAAGCTGTGCCACAACAAATATGCAAATGAGTGGTATTATCCCGTGCTAGTAAGTAATTCCTAACAAATTGCAGAAGATGTCTGTAATGAAATGAGAAGCATTAATGAAATGAAAAGCATCATGTCAAGAAGCCTGCAAAGTTCACTGAGGTGAGTGCCTTTAGTCCACCAAATGTAAGATTAATATCTGTGATCAAGCTGCCCTCCACACAGTGACAGAGGTTCCCACAAACTCTGTAGTGAATTACTACAAGATAAAAGCTGTAAATGGGCATACCTACAGCAAAACAAAACAAAGAAACAACTCTATTGCGCTTTTGAAGGATGGGAGTATTTTTTTGACTCTCCCACTTTATTGACATGGGTGATCAGTGTTTATACGCCAAAGGAAACTATGGTAATTGCACAATGCAGAAGTTAGCCAGAGGTTCTCTTATCAGAACTCCACTGAGCTACATGTCAACTGTCCACTTTCCCACAGGCTTATATATCGATTGTATATCAGCTATTACTGTAAATGAATGAATGTGAACTAAATGTGAAGATGGTCACTTATTCATTTAGGGTTGCTGAGCTGGAAAGTAACTAATTGCTATTACTGTTACTATAATTGAATGTAATTGGACTGTAATTTAAGTGAGAATCACTTCTGTCAAATGTATTACCAATGTAACTATAATGAAACAGCACATATCAGAGTAAAGAGTTTACTACAAAGTGTACATTTATTCTTCTTAGATACATTTTGCAATGCATGTCATCAAAATTTATGTATTTCAATGTAACATCCAAAAGGACACAAGTGCAAGGTATAGGGGCAAAATAATTCTTAAAGTCACATCTTAATGAACTTGGGTCACTTGGGTCATATAAAAAGAAAAAAGTATAGCCACTTTTCTGAATTTATAAAAAAATAAAAATAAAAATAAATATGCAACTTGGGTAATTAAAATATTTCTACAGCAAGAAATAACTTTTTTATCTCTTTATTTTGCTTAATATTGAATACATTACATGGGGATTTTGTATATTCGCTGCATACACAAGAACCTTTAAAAAATCTTAACTGTGCAACTAAAAATTCATTTTCCCTATTTTATTGGATATAATTGCTCATAATTTTTTTAAATAAATAACAAATATTCCCCATGTAATCATTTTAGGAAAATTCACTAGTTGAGAGAGAAGAAAGTGCGAGCTAAAAACCTGGTTTTGAGAAAATGCTAACCTTAGCAAAACTTTAACATTCTGATGTTATCACAAGTGTCATAAAATGTTTTTTAAAAATACCCAGAACTAATTATTTGGTCATTTCATCTCATTATGTGCTTTTCCATGTAATTTTATTTTAAGATTATGTTTTTTTTATTTGTATGTCTCATATATGTGACATCTTACATTTGTCTTGTAAGGTTTTTATATAATACTTACAAGATTTCAGTTTCACTAATGGTTGCCCAACTCATATAAATTTGATATCTAGTAAGGATATTGTATGTGGATTTACTGTCATATATAGTACTTATAAATTCCCAAATTATATAAGTTTCATTTTACACAAATTTACTAAGGATCTTGTATCTGGTTCATGTATATTACTTACAAGTTTCGATAAAACATATAAAATGTAGTAAAATGTATGTATATGTTTTGCATATGGGTTAACTCAGTTCACAGAGGAGCTGTTCTATTTGTTGGTTCTATTTGTAAGAATCAGAAATTCCTTCTCATTAGTGACACCTGTGGCCATTAAGTGAGCTGCAGTTAACATCCTGTTGCTGGCACTCACGCGCGTTCTCACTCACGTGCTTTCTCAGCAGTGCAAGACTGTTGCAGGTGATGTCTTTTTCCTCGCTTACACTTCTTGTAACATACATATGTACATAAAAGATCTGTAATGTTGTGTTTTGCACCGTGTTTCAACAAAGCATCTCTGACTCCCAGTCAGTCAGCCCCCAGCACACCGTTGCTTGAGTTGTGGCCAGGGAGCAACGTGTTGTGCTTTGTTGTAAAATGTGTGCTTATTACGACCTTTGGACTACCAACAGAAAAAGCAAAAGTTGCTCTGTTATCACTCTGGAGCTTGTTCCTGTTTGTGCTCCTCGGGAGTGGGTGACTTGTCATTGCGGCAGCTAGCCACCTCATTAGCTGGAGAGCTAATATCTGCAGGGTGTTTCTACTCAGATAGCACCGTTTCCTGCTGTGTCGTTATGCCTGTTGTTTGATGACATTAGCAGAAGAGAGGCAAGGCACTCGGGGGCGTGCAAAAATATCACATCCTTTGGATTTTCATGGAAATTCTGGCCTGGGTCCTTCACATAGTCATTGGCAATAAAAAATGATTAATACATGTAAATTCGCTTCATAATTCTTACATATAGAACCTTTAAAGTTAAATAGCAGCCAAAATACAAAGTCTTTCTTTAGGAGTCATACAAAGTCATACATTATGATTTACGTTATGATTTATACATTATCCGTTCAATTGAGCAATATATTAATGGAGTCTGGACAGTAAAGACAGCAGTCACTGAACCCCAACTCCAGAGTGTGTATTTTTGGAGCAACGGGCCTTCGGAGCAGTGGACTTTTGTTTTCGGAATAACAGGCCATCAGACTATGGGCTTTCAGTCCAATGGGTCATTTTTCCTATTAACAATTTTGGAAAATGGGCCTTCAGACCAATGGGCAGTCCCCCTTTTACTTAAGTAACATTTTGAGTTCATGACTTTACTTGTAATGGAGTAATTTTAGACTACAGTATTTCTACTTCCAGTTAAGTAAAGGATCTGAATACTTCTTAGAAAACTGGTTTTGGAGAAGTTTATGGGTTGGGTTAAAATCACTACTTTGTTAAGGTTAGGTGACCTTTGTCATGGTTACAATAATAACCGCATGGTGAAGGTTAGAGGACGATTCTGGTCATGGCTTAAAAATCAAACAAGTTTTGGTATGTAAAAACAGTTCTAGGAATTGGGTATGACCAGTCAGTCAGCACATATCTCTCTTTCTGGGCCTTGTTGGGTTTAGTCTTGAGTTTATTTCCTTTTTATATTATGAACCCCCACTAAATAATACACTGATGTTACTGATTTACATACTTTACATGATCCTTGTTTATACTGTTTTTTGTAATAAATCTTTTGTTAAAAGTTGTGTGTTCTCCTCTTTGTCTCTCCCTTGAGTTTTCCCAAAATATTACAACTTTAATATAAAAGCAGATTTTAGTTGTCTTGATACTCCATTGAATTGTAAGAGACAGCCAGTTAAGCAGACACAGAATTATTGCAGAAATATAACAATTATCTTAGTGGGTTCAATCAAGGCCGAAACCAGCACCTACACTTTCCCACATGAACATGCAACTGTGTATGTGTGTATGTGTATATGTGAGTGTGTGTGTGAATCAGGAACAGTAGAGTAATGTTCCCCAGCACACAGCTGCTAATTGACAACAAAAGGCCTGTCAGTGTGATTAATGACAAGGGAAGTGTCCCTGTGTGCTTCCTGTGTGCTACTGTAGCAGCAGCTCTGAATGCAGCCGTGTGCACTCGCGGGCAGGCGTGCATGTGCATCTCTGTTGGTCTCTTTCTGTCTCATTCCAAAAGTTAATACCTCCACTTATCTCCGACCTTGCACACTGTTACTGGCTTTTCTTCTTTCTTGCAGACCTTGTCCACCGAGAACAAATTTCTTTTTATTTTTTTGGCTCAGGGGAGAAAAGGAGTGGAGGAGTAAAAGGAGGAGGAGGACACGGTGCCACGACTGAAGAAGAGACAAAAGGTGGAGCCAGAATGCACTGTCACAACATGACATATTCAGAGAGGTACTTCAGAGACTACAGGGCTCTGACTTCTTGCCATAAAGTTGTTTTCACGCATACCACACTGTCGGCGAGGGCAGGCAGCTCTTTTGTTGGCTTGTTTTTGCAGTGAGAGAGACAAAGGAGAGTCAGCGAGGGAGAAAGCAAGAGAGTCTATTGATTAACGTTTCTGATTCTCCCATCGGGAAGCAAGCACCAAACCCAGCTGGGGTAAAATCACATCAGCCATGGGTGCTAAATTGACGGCTCAACTCTATGGAAAAATCCATACTTTGTTTATTCCAGCGATTGGGATGCACCTCACAGCACAACACATGAGGCTAAGAAGTATACAAAAGAAAAGAATAAAATGTTCCAGCTGTGTGAACTCCTCATATCTCCTGATTTTATTTATTTGTTTAACTTAGAGTGAAAGTTCATATGTTCTGATTTTCTAAGTTTTTTTCTATAACCCAGTTTTAAAAATTTTACTTAAAGGACAAATCCAGTTGATTACAACTCATGTCTTGTCTCTCTTACATGTGTACCTGTGGTTGGTTCAGCGCCGCCGCCGCTACATACATGCGCATCACACGCTGTGCGTAGGGCACAAAGTGCAAGATGGGGCACCAAACATCACCTTGGTAAAGAAAATATATTCACAGATTCGAACTTCCCAGATCAATAACTCATAAGCAAAATGTTAAAACACAAACAATGCGTCTTTCTGACTGTAGTAAGGTAGACAACGAGCTACAACCTAATTTTCACCCAAATGAGCCGTCCTCCGAGCTGGACCAATAACATTGGTCTCTATGTACAGCTCGGTGAGACAACAAAGCAATCACGCTTAGGGCTACCAAATGGCTAGCAGCAGCTCTGGGTTGGTTGGTTTGTTAGCAGAAACAAAATGATGTTGCCTTTTATTCCTGGTCTGCTTCCTGTTCATGGTAACTTACTACAAACAAACCATGAGCTGTAAACATGAAGTCATATGGATTTAGAGATAACTTTCCATATCTAATTCTCTGGAGAGTTTTGGTGATGTCATCCTGCATCATCAGCATAACTTGGACCCACAGAGGAAAATCAAAGTCTTGAGAACAACAGCAAGTCATGTATTTTCCTGTGATTTATGTGTTTATTTCTCTTCTCTGGTGTCATACTGAGCTTGCAAATGAATAGCTGATCATGACTATTATTAGTCTAGACTGCAACTGGACTTTATATGTCATAAATAATGCTAAAAAGAGGTCAAAAAGAGGAGATTTGTACCCTAATATTACAGGCAGAGAATCACAACAAGGATCACTACATTTGACTATTTTTAACTTTTCACTTTTTAAGGGATAATCACCACACTCGTGCAACACAAGTGATTGCAAATAATATCACTTTCTTGACGTCCATGATCAGTAGATGAATGTAATAGTAGTATATCTTGTGAATTTATGTTAAAGTCACATAATTATGTACTGTATGTATAAAATCCTGGTTTATCCACTTTGCTTTCAAACCACAAAAAGGAACCACACCAGAGTTCCCTGGGAAGCAGACCAACTGGAAAGGTGGATCTCCGTATGGTGTTCAACTTAACACCAGCATAAACTAATAGAGCGGGTAAACACACCAGAGTTCATTTAAATCTCATCAAACAGGTTGGGTCTGAAATATCTTTATTTTCATAGTTTGGGACATTTTAATCCATTATACCCACCAAGTGAACTGCTGAGACCACTTTTCAGTGGAGTGGAAGATTGAGTGATGTTAAAGTCATATTGTACATCAGGATTTATTCACCAAGACTGTTTCCACTGCACTTTGTCACATTTTGTATTCATCAATACATCAACTTTTCCACCTCAGACAAAACTCACACAAACTTTTTTGCAATATTTTTTTTTACAGTTTTTCAAATTTCTGGCATGGAAACCGAGTTAACAGTCAACCAGCCTTTGATGCTGACCATCAACAGGCAGATTAACCTGGTGTGAGGTGTCCTGTGAAGTTTAAGAACCCTTCAACTCTGAACAAAACCAGCTGTTTCCTGATTTAAGACTTACTATGTCTTAGCATGTTTTGCCTTGTTTTGCATTTCTCTTTTTTTGGCGGAGGCTAGAGCCATCCCCCTCTACCTCCTGCCCCTGTGCCAAACTAACATGACCTGGACCGTTTGTCAAGATGAAATTGGTATCATTCTCCTGGTAAGTCAGCAAACAATGGAAAAAGTACCAGAGCATTACTGAGATATTGATAACTGCAATGTAATTAGTGGATTTCATAGTGTAAGTCCTTATACTACTGTTTACTAAAAACTCAGTAAAGCTTTATTGCCCAACAGTGGAACTGAGGGTCAAAACTTTACTTTAACCAGTCTGACAAAAGCCACGGCACACTAAATAAAATAAGTGGATAATGTTTACATGCGCCACAGTAAACGATCAAAAAGGGCAACCTTTTGTCAAGCTGCCACTTATGGAGATACACAGCTTTCACTGAAAAGCAGGATTTGTCACTTCCTGTTTTTGCTTCGACCACGCTGACAATAAAACCCCCTGAATTCACTGAGCACAGCTGAACCCGAGGACAAAAACAACACAGCCCCATAGATAAAAAGAAACTCCTGAAGAGACACACTTGACGGTGTTCTTGAACAGAACTCTGCACAGCAGTGGTAGCGCCAATTGTCGGCATCATAGGCATGCTAACGAGGCCGTGACACTGCTACACGTCCTCTAGCTCCGAGCTGGAAAACTGTCCTCTTCCTGAATGCTGGAGACGACCACAGGGGAAGTGAACTGTCTCATATTGTCCCAGATGGACTCATTATCCAAATAATGAATCTCTCCCTCATGCACACACACACACTCACTCTCTGTCTCTTCCCCCTCTCACACACATTCACTCTCTCCGTTGTCTCTCTCGTGAGCAGATCAAACAAAAGACGGGTGAGAAAAAAGTACAGCAGGAGTAGACGAAAGGAAAGTTTTTCCTTGACACGCTTCTCTTCTCCTGATTAAAGATGGGGAGGGTTTTCTCCACCAGGTTGATTGTAGTTTGCTGCTTTTGAACACCACAACCTTGGTCAATTTTACTGATGCGAATCAGAGCCATCGGTTAAAGACGGCCTAAAATTTAAAATTCAGCAAGGGTTTCTTCTTGTTTATGCAAATGAGCTAAATCAAAGAGGATTTTTAGTTTTTCTCAGAGTTTTTGTTGAATGCTTTGGTGCCACTCTGCAGTCAGTGTTTCTCTTGGCAGAGGCGCCTTTGGACAACATGTTCTGAAGATTCAAAGAACACAGTCGCACACGCTCCCAAACATCCTGTACACACACACACACACACACACACACACACACACACATACACACACTATGGGAATGAGCCACGCAGGGGGGCAACAGTACGGCTGCACATAATGGCCACTGTTGTGATTGTTGACAGCTTGGCAGCCATCGAAAACACTGTGTGTGTGTGTGTGTGTGTGTGTGTGTGTCTGTCTGTCTGTGTGAGCCATTGCAGCTTAATGTTTGTGTGTGTTATTATATATATAGAAAAAAGCATGCTGATCAACACAACAGTACCTCAGTCCCACTATTGGCCCCTGCAAACGCGAGGGACTCTGGGCACAATTAAAACAAGCCAGCTGCAATTATTAGCTGCCTCTCCTTCTCCTCTTCCTCATCACCACCCCCATTCCACCCCCCTCCCTTCCCCCTCTTCCCTTCTAAATCAGAGAGATAAAGTCAGGCCTCTGATGACTACAGTCTTGGGCCTTGCTACTTTGCCAAATGGAAACATTGCAGACGGAAGGGACTGAGAATATGAGTGTGGAATTTGGAGCAAACTGAAATAGCATGTGTGTGTGTTTGTGTACACTTGTATATTATATGTGAGTGTGTGTATGTGAACATCTACAGTGTGCGAGTATGCATGTTTGAGCCTCATACTGTATGCATTGGAGGAAAAAGCATTCAGTCAGTAAAATTAGACATCACGATATAAAAAATACTCCATTATAGGACTCTGTGATAGAAACACTAGAAACACAAAAATATTTCTTTGAAAGGAAAATGAGAAACTTTAATATACTGTAGATATTGATTGGTAAATTGCATGATAATTGCATTACAGAAACAAAACTATTTCTAACTAATCTTATGGCAATTGTTTAGGAACAGACAGGCCACTATAAGAGTGGTGAGAGTGAACCAAAACAGTAAAGTTGAAGCCGGACAGCTAAACAATGAGCTGAAACTCGCTATAAAGCTCCGTAAAACTGAGGGGAGCTGATAATTCTCTTTATTACGAGTCACACCTCTCACATTACACACTAACATTTCATACATTGTTATAAAAACTCGATTTGATTATAGCCCCTTTAGTCCAAAATGAAACAGATTTGTGATGCATATTGTTCATTCTGTTGAAAGCCTTTTTTAATAAAAACAGGAAAATACCACAGACTAACTATCACCTGAAGCATCACCATGTAACAAAGAGTACAAGCGCTTACAGTCTCAAGTATTCAATCGAGTATTCAATCATAGGATACTAACCGTATTAGTATTAAGCGCACATTTTACAGTTTTACAAGGTTTAATTTTATAAGAAATTAGTCAGAGACATTAAAGTCAGCTGGGAACCGTTTTCAACCAACTCATGGAGCTAATGTCATTTAGCTAGTCAGCTCCAGCTGATTTACCAGTGACAGTTGACATTTTAACCAACAAAATCGATGGTCCCCCCAGCTAGAAATGAGAAACCTCCATTTGTCTATCTGTCTGAAATCGAAAGCCCATTGTTTCATTACCATGAATTTAAAGTGATAAATCTGCCACCCTTATTGAGCTAAACTGCATATGTACCGTGTGAGACTGGACGGTTGACAGGCGTAGCAGTCAGACACACCTTAGCAACAAACTGAAAATGAAGATTTTTGTTTATTTTGTATGGTTTACTGAAATGGATTTTCAGGTTCTGAATGTACTACTAGGGAATTTTAATCCTGAAGAGCGACTTAACACCAGCTGAAAATTGTTTTTGCTCACTGGTTCACCTTGCTGCAGTGACACACAAGTGTACTTACTGCAGGGTGTGCACTGTGACATCACTGTTGAGTGATGGCTCCAGGTGTTGTTACTCGTTGAAGGAATCTGTAAGCTCAACAGAAATATTGATTTAATTTATATCATGATATATATCAATATTGACTGATAATTTTACTTTATTAAATATGAAGTATCGATACCCCCTTTCTGACCATTTCAGTACCTTGTATTACTTTATTGGATCATTATGACTGATGCATTAAATGTAAATAATGTCTATGTGGAGCCAATTTTTGACTAATGTATACAGTGCTCGGTAGTTTAATCTATAGCCATGCTTTATATTTTATAAGTTGGTCATGTGTTTTGTGTGTAAAATCTTAATGTGTAGTGGAGTAAGAAGTACAATATTTGAAATGTAGAGAGGTAGAGGTAAACACTGGCACGCAATAGAAGTACTCAAGTAAAGTACAAGTACCTCAAAACTGTACATAATAAATCTAAATGTACTTAGTTGCTTTCCACCACAGCTCATATTTACATGTATATCTGTGTGTGTGCGTGTGTGCATATGTGCATGTGTGCGTGTGTGCGTGTGTGTGTTTGGTTTCCAGAGGGTTTGCTCAGAGGGTGGGTGTTCCTAATCTTGGCTGGCGGCCTGCAGTTCTGTCGATCTCCCACTGTTTAGGAGAGGCTTATCTAGAACTCCAGCTTAGATATAACACATACACACTTCACACACACACGCACGCACTTCACACACACACACACAAACACTTCCCACTATGCCTCTGCAAAGACAGAGGAAGGAGCAGACAGTGGAAGGAGGGCAGGGCACCGATGCATGGACAACGCCTGGCGAAGATGTCATGAAAGAAATGTGAGTGAGATTCCAGACATAAGTTAAAAAAGCAGCAAAGAGAGCAGTGGGGGTGAAGTGAAACCCCCATGGAGGAGCCTCGACTCCCTGCTCTCCCCTATTGACCACCCCCCCACCCCGTCTTTGCCTTTCGCCCTCCTCTTGCTCTGTTCTCCTCTCCTCCCTTTGACATGTCTAACCTCAACCAGTTTAACCCTGTCTTCCTCTCCAGCCCTCTCAGCCTCCTCCTCCTTCATCCGCTCCTCGACCCGTCTCTCACCCTATACAGTTTCCCCCCCCCCTTCATGCTATCACCCTGGAAAGCATTCAGGATGGCTTATGCTATGCTGCCTGGCTGTCTTCGTTCACTAATGCAAGTATTCAGCGGATTATAGGGAGAATGCGTTGACTGCTGCTATAAACCATTTCCATGGCTCTTGATCACAAAGTGGAGCTGACTTCTGACTACAGAGGCTGACAAAAAAACAAAAAAACATGACAACCTCATTACTAATTGAGCCAGTATTGATTAAATACTTATACACATATAAATATACACTCCCTAAATATACCCTGGTTCTCGTCCTGGCTGCGGGATTGGGCCCAGTTCATTAGTTCAGCTTACATAAGTATGCTAACGAGGCACTGATTTTATTGGCCTCATTACACCACAGGGAATTGGCCCAATAAAACAGGAGTTATGTAAGAGAGGAGAGGACCACAGTTTAACATCTGCCCTTTCGTGGCACTCAGCCCACCAGGCACCAATCACCAGCACAGACAGAGAGACAGAGTGAGAGACAGATCCCTGGCCAAATCCAAATTTGGCAGGCCTGTGTGTATGAGTGTCTGTGTGTATTTGTGCGGTTTGTTTTTGTCTTCTCTTTTTTGTGCCTGCTTCTTTGCCAAAGCTGAAATTTCATGGGTGGGGACTATCAGAGGTGATTCTGAGTGCAAAGCTGAATTATTTCTTTTTGTGTGTGATATAAGCGCCTTGGGACATATGTGTGTGTATGTGTGCGTGTGTGTGTGTGTATGCGCATGTGTGAGTGTGTGTTTCAGGGTATCTCATGTGCTTTTGCACCCCGCAGATTCCTCCCCTGAAAAATTTAGTCCGGCATTTGTTCTCATTTCAGTGTATCAATGAACATGAAGGAGAGCACACTGTGAAACAGAGCAATCCATTTCTTTGCATGTGGGTCTAAAAGCCGTCTGATCCCACGCCTCAACCAGGCCGGTTGATTCAGCGGCTTTCTAAGAGCTGCTACCTTTTGTGTTAAGATGTGATTATCACCAAATATTATCCCAAACCTGGTCTACATAATGTCACTTCTGTTTCACCAGAAACGTCCCCTGCAGCTGAGAAAGTAATTAGCTGTTAAGATGAAGTCGTGGCACGTTTGTCTCTACATGTGATTTGCAATAAAGCTCTCCACACATTTCCAGTCAAGTACAGAGCAGAGCTGCAAGATCATATTGTTATTCAACAAAAACAGAAGAGGAAACCAGGACAAGCTACTTACCAAAGTAATTTGAAGACTTGAACATAATTTTTTTAAAAATTGAAATTTTGAAATACTTTTTTAAAATGTATGTATTTTTTTTCAAAATTAATATTTTGTTGGTTTCTTATCAACTTCATGTAGCACTGACTGATTTTTTTAACTCCACACACAGAAAAACATTTGACATATCATCATCAGTTGTTGTCTATGTATTAGCAAACCTATTTACATTAGCATTCACTTGGCTTTGTTTGGAATGTTTAGTAATGTAGCTGCTGGATTTTTGACATCCTTTTGCCAGTACGTTTGTCTGTGTGTCAGCCCCATTTGTGACCTCAGCACTCTGTACCTACATTAGTCCTGCGTGTAAAAACACAGTCCTCTGATGCATTTGAATGAGGCCAGTCTGGCGGCACAGCAGGGGTGCCAATACAGACGGCCCTGGAAAAAATGGTAAATGGTAAATGGACTGCACTTATATAGCACCTTTCTAGTCTTCCAACCACTCAAAGCGCTTTTTACACTACAAGTCACATTAACCCATTCACACACATTCAAATGCTGATGGCAGGGGCTGCCATGCAAGGTGCCAACCTGTTCATCAGGAAGATCTAATCTATTCATTCACACACATTCACACACTGATGGTACGGCCATCAGGAGCAATTTGGGGTTCAGTATCTTGTTCTGGTGGACGACCCGCTCTACCTCCTGAGCCACAGCAAAAGGATGTCCGGCAAATGAATCAGGCTCAACTTTTGCCGCAACACAACGCGACGTCCAGTAAGGCACTGCATTGGCATTGGCCAATCACATGCATGCAAGCACACTTTGCTGGTGGATTACTTTGTAACATGAATGAGTATTTCTACCATTTACCTCGCAATTGTTGTGACAAAAGATAGAAAAGTAGTTGCAGTGATAACTTTCTAGAGTTGTAAAATTCTGTTTCTGAGTATTATAAACTCCTGTGCAGCATGTTGACGTCTGATAAATCGTCACATTCACGAAGCACTTACTCAGACTGGTGTCAATCCCTTCTTACTCAGTAATTCGGTCACATAGCAATCCCCTCTGCTTGTTGCCTGGCAACTTCACAGTGACAACAAGACTCTAGGAAATAACTGCTTGCAACCAAGAAACAGTCCCACAAATACCCTCAGTTGACTTTTCCTCTCAGGTTTGCACAGGGAATGCTACGTGACCGGATCACAGAGTAGCGTATAAAATATTGAGGTCACAAATGGGACATGGTGCTAGCGTATGGTGTGTTTGCAGCTAGAAACTGAGTTGATGACAGTGGTGAGACTGAACCATACAGTAAATGTGATGTAATACCAAAACAATGAGCTAAAAGTGGCTAGCTTTGTAGAGCTGCAGCACTGAGTGATAATAGTATGTAAATTCATCACTACAAATGACTCTTTTCATATAACATGTAGCTTGGAAGAAAAGTATTTTATATCAGCATTTCATGTCAAATGATAAAACTGCAACATACCCTGGTCTGAGAGTAACAAACATCAGAGTACATGTATGTGAGCAAAGCTGCTCCATATTTTTATTTGCTGCTCCCTGATCACTCTTTGGTCACAAAACTGCTTCTGTTTTCTTCACAGCAAATGTGGTAAAAGCTGCTTGTCTGATGCATTATATGATGCAAAGTGAATTTTAGAAGCAGCATGAATGCATAGACAGAGGAAAGACTGGAACAGACATGATTCATTCTACATAGTGCAAAGGAAAGATGTGCCAGGGGTAAAAATGTTTAAATTTAAAAGTTAGCAGTAATCCCAGACTGTATGTCTGTACATTAAGGAAATAGAGATGTTTTGTAGTATTGAGACAGGAGCAGGGAGGAAAGAACAAGAAGAAAGTGTTAAGATCAGTCTGTCTGAGCTATCACACACATAAATAAACACATACAAACACACACACACACACACACACACACACACACACAGTCAGAGCATGGTGTTAAAACAAACATCTTTCCTGTCAGTCAGATAACAGGGTAATATGTTTATTACAGTAACTGTTTGGAGCCAAAACACACAGAATGCAAAACACTGCAACACTTACATTTGCTCAGCAAAACAAAGATACAAATTCACTTCATGTTGGATCTGACTAAAATTTGCTCATGAGACAGAGCAATATCTTGGAGAGTTCAGATCCTCTGACTTTCAAGAAAGCTGCTTCATGCCCCACAGAGTGACTTCCAGTCTGACACACCGCTCACATTCCCTGCAAACCTTAAAAAAAAATACAATTCTGCAACTTCAAAACAAGTCAGTAAATGTGCATCTTGATTCTCTTCCTGCAGAGTCACGGATGATGGAGCTACAGCTGAGCAGGTTGCTTCAGGCTAACAGGGTCAGCTCATCAGCTGATTGTTGTTAAGACAAAATAGTCAATTATTCACTGGCTGGCAGCTATTCTAGATGTAAATGAAGGGAAAATCTCTTTTCAACTTGGGTCTTATCCTCTGACCACCAAAATTGTCAAATACTATTTTCCCCTGTTCCCTAGTTAATGCAAACTCAAAACTTCCGCCATGTTGACCTTTTGTCTTGATAAATTCTTTATAATGTCCATTTCCAAAGTACTATTTCCATCAGTAAGAGTTGTCATACTCTGTTTCCCCTTTGTGACAGAAATACTGTTTTCATTCACCAATTAACTCAATTTCTTTCATTTTTCTAAACTTAGCACAAAAATTAAGGAAATTTGTGTTTGGTAGATTATTTCTTTGTTGTAACAATGCTTCTTGGCAATAAATCTTATACCATTGGAAAGCCTGTTTATTTCCCTTTTAAATGGTGCCACATTTGTAAGGAACATGCACTTGTGGGATGAGCAGCAGAGCTGAGTATGTGGGTTGCACCCATGAAAAATTTGCCAAATCTTCTCTGCCAATGCCAAACAGCTTATTCTGCCATTGACTCGTTGGTGTTTGGTGGATTGGATGATTGAAGTTTGAAGAAACAAGACATATTGGCAATTTAATAATTTATTCATTTAACAAACAGGAGCCTCAGTAGCGTGTGGAAGAACCATACACAGCCACAACAGCCTGGCACCTCCTTCTCATGCTGGTCACCAGCCTGGTCACACACTGTTTGTGGGATGGCATCCCATTGTTCAACCAGCATTTGTCGCAAGTCAGCCAACGTGGTTGTGTTGGTCACTCTGGCATGAACAGCACGCCCAAGTTGATCCCACAAGTGTTCAATGGGGTTGAGGTCAGGACTGCTGGCAGGCCATTCCATCCTCTCCACTCCCAAATTCTGGAGGTAGTCTCTGATAAACCCCGCTCTGTGGGGGCGAGCGTTGTCATCTTGGAGGATAGAGTTTGGTCCCAGACTGTGGAGATATGGGATTGCCACTGGTTGCAGAATCTCATCTTGATATCATTGAGACTGCCTCCAATGATGACAAGCCTCATTTTTCCAGTGAGGGAGATGCCACCCCACACCATCACACTGCCTCCACCAAAAGATGTTACTCTATCAGTGCAGCAATCAGCATAGTGTTCTCCGCGTCTTCTCCACACTTTGACCCTATGACCTAACTGCCGTAGGCAGAATCTGGCCTCATCGCTGAACATAATGTTCCTCCACATGTTCAGGTTCCAGTGCACGTGTTGCAGTCACCAGCGCAAACAGGCCTGACCGTGAAGGGCAGTCATGGCAGGCCTCCTGGCAGCCCTATGAGACTGGAGATTGGCTGCCTGCAGTCGGTTCCAGATTGTCTGGGCAGAGAGCCGTCAGCCATATCGTCCTGCAAACCTTGACTGCAAATCTGTAGAAGACAGCCTACGGTACCTAAGAGCTGACAGGGTGAGGAACCAGTCTTCTTGGGGTGTCGTCTTCTTGGGACGCCCACTTCGCGGCCTGTATCTGACATCCCCTGTTATATGGAACTTGGCCTTCACTTTGGAGATGGTACTAGGGCTCACTCCAAATAATGCCACAACTTGGTTTTGCGGAACACCAGCTTGAAGTTGCCCTATCGCACAGGCCCTATCCAGATGAGTCAAACGTGGCATGCCGATTCTTGGAGCAGACACCTACTGACTACTGTAGCAGAGTCCATGCTCACAGGTGCTGCTAATCAGGTGGGAATCAGGCACCTGATTGGCAGCACCTGGGGGTACCAGAAGCTCAAAACACGTGTCAATAGCAACAGCAAAATAAGCTCTGCATTGGCAGAGAAGATTTGGCTAATTTTTCATTGGCTCTGCTGCTCATCCCACAAATGCATGTTCCTTACAAATGTGGCACCATTTAAAAGGGAAATAAACAGGCTTTCCAACGGTATAAGGTTTATTGCCAAGAGGGATTGTTACAACAAAGAAATAATCTACCAAACACAAATTTCCTTAATTTTTGTGTTTATTTTCCCGTAAGATGAGGTGAATGCAACTGAACACTTCCAGATGATATTTCATCTTAACATTTTTCCAGCATGTCCGTTATTGGTAGGCTTTTAATGTGAAAAGTCTAGGAAGTAATTGGTTTCATAGATGCCAGCCTAAAATCGACAGGAAAAACGGAAAGTGGAAAGACTGGAATTAATAAGTGGATGAAACAGGTATGTCTGTTAAAAAAAGCAACAGAGTCTGTTGTTGTACTGATGGAATTAGCACTGTGGAAATGGACATTATACCAAAAGTATTATATGAGTTGGGGTAGCAGGGTACAGGTAATTCCACCCCCCTTAATGTGTTTTTTTAACTGGCCTTTATTTGTTCATGCTGAACATGCGCCTGGCTAGTAGTTGAGATCGGTCATTATTTGAATACCAGTTTTTATATGACAAATGTATGTTATTTGCACACCTTTGATGATGTGATTCAGGAAATGCAACTCAGGCAAAACAAGCAAGATCTCCTAAAGCTTTCCAAAGAAACTTTTCATCTGAGTCCAACTATAAGTAAACACAGAAATTAGCCCCATGGGGTAGCTATTCTAGCAAAATGCATAGGGATCTACTGCCGGCAACTTGCCAGCTCACCTCTGTCATAAATGTCTGTTTAATTTCAGCCTCAGAGACAAAATCTTTAGGAGCTTTAGGAGTCACGTTTCCTGAATCTCTATAAAGGTGAGTGCAAAGTGTATGACCCTTATTCAGGTTGGCCAGAATTATGAGAATAAGTTGCAACCCAAGTTGAAAAATACCAAGATTTCCCTTTAAGTCCAGTGATGGGAGGTGAATATTTGATAGCCTGAATGAATATTTATAATTTCTATATCTCGTGTGTTCGTCCACTCCATCCACTTATCTCCTCAATGTTAAGATCTGCATCGAAATATCTCAGGCCCTAGCATATTTAAATGTTTTGAAAATTGTTGAAAGTTGAAAATATCCAAATAACACCTTGCTTTTGTTCAGTGAAAATGAGTTGCAGCTAAACACTGCAGGTCTGTTATTTGCTGACAGGTACAGTATGGTGTAGCTCTGGGGAACTGCTTCTTATTACAGAATAACAGTGACCTTTAAAACATCCCATCAGGCGCCCTGGGTGTTCTTGGTAAAACATCTGTTACTGTAGTTCAAAGCCACACACCGCCAACAGCACCACAACTCAGTGTCCCGCTCTGCTCAGTTCAGTTCTGCTCTAAAAACCTCACATAAACTTTTTTTTGGAAGCTGCAGGATTTTGCATAATACATAGCATGACAGGGGCCATTCTCGTCTTTACTGTCTGCTGGACTCGGATCTTGAAGGAGGGATTCAACAATCAGAGTGTCTGCCATTTGGAAACACATATTTATGTCCCCGGCTGATAAGCTTGATATTTCAGTATCGGGTATACATCTCAACAGAATGCAGCTGGTTTGTTTACAGTGTAAAATCAGGATTATGGACCATGAGACTTTCGGCCCACTGGCCTTGCTGTGACTCTGTGCGCATGCAGGGCTGAACAAAAACAGGCTTTGTCCCAGAGACGCAATTTGAAACGGTGCTGTCGGGCTTTCCCCCCTTTGGCCACTGTGAGAAACATCAAAACAACTGCACTTAGGCTTAGTGTCACATGCTACAAGAAGTTTCCTCTCCTAAATACAAAAGTCCTGTGTTATGAAAAGTTTTGCAACTTTTGTATCACAGTTAGTTGGTCATGTTTGAATTGACTATTTATGTTAGAGCAAATAAGTTTGATTAAATGTGAACACAGAGTACAACAGCAAGTGAGACTTAAACATCAGATGTAAAGCATTAATAAGTCATTTTTTAGCTGATTTGTAGCAGTGGAAGAAGCTATAAACACTATGTTAACATACGATCATCCTGTTGATATGGTGAACATGTTGGCAAACAGTTTGCACAACCAGCAACATTAGCATTACCTTTTGGAGTTGTGTTTCAGGTCACCTGGTCAATGTAAGCCTAATATTTGCTCTTGTTCAGTCTACATTGACTACTGAGATAAATGTTCCACTATGTTCACCAGTTAATCACTAACTTAATGTGTCTGCTGTTTGTTGCTGGGCAGGTAATGGACAGTGGGCTTACCAGAGCTTTTCAGGTGAATACAGATGCCAGCTGCTACTGGATACAATCAATAAGAGTGGTGAAAGTGAACCAAACAGCAGTATTGCTGACCTTAAATACCAAAACAAATGGCTGAAAGATGCTAAAAGGGTTATAATGCTTCATGGGTTCATCACTACAAGCTAGATCTTTTACATTGCACGTAGACATTCAATCCATTACTAAAAGAAAATATTGATTAGAGCAGCTTTAAATAAATGTCCTGTTCTGGCCATTGTTTCTATCAATTCTATCAGTTAAAGCATTGTACTCACCAAATGAATTGCTTGGAACACAGCAACAAAGTCTAACAGGGCAAGAAACAGGAGCAGTCAGCTGCTCAGACAGTTTAGCCAGATTATCTAAACCAGTAGTTTTCCAAGTCTGAAACTGTGGGCCCCCCTCAGAGGACATTGAAACAACTGCAACACATACCATGTCCCAGAACATGTATAATGGTACTATACTATATGTTTTTATGAGAAAAATGTAAAAAAAAGGAAATGTTTTTATTTATTGACTGTTCATTCATCAGCTTTAGAAGCCCCGTGGTTGGCTGGGCCTGAGCTCCAAGTAGAGCTACCCATATGCTACCAGTACAACAATTTAGACAATTGTCACTTAGAAAACAATGCCTCGAAACGTGCCTCTAACGATCTGTTAAAATGCACTGATGGCTGGGACCAGCAGCAGTTTGACAAGTGTTTAATGGCAATCTCAATAAAGAAGCCTGTGTGTAGGAATTGGAACCATCAGTAAATGAGATGTGACTAAAACCAGCCAGTCATCAGTCTTTTCTGACAAAACTGAACGAAAATGAAAGCTACTCTGTGATAAAAAGTTGTGTATGATTTTATTTCTCTTTAAATGCAAACTCCTATGTTTCTCTTATTTCCCATGTGGAGAAATCTTCCTTTATAGAAAACAATTTTCAACATGGTTCAGTATACTTTTCCTTCCTTTTCATGCAACTTCTTGAGAGGCCAACCACCAACACTGGCTGTCCTGCTATTTTTTGGCACTTGAACAATCACTATACTTCTTCTTCTGTAGCCTGAAAATTATACTTCTAAAACTGACCGAGCTTTTCTCCCCTCTGTGTTCTCAAGGACTTGCAAGTATTGATCAAATCAAAAAAGCCGAAACACCAGCAGGGAATACACACTTCAGCAGGCAGATTTATCAACGGTTGGCTGTTAATGAAGTCACACCAGGAAGACGGAGTGAAAAAAATGTGACATGCAGAGATTTCAGCTAAAAGACTGAAAATCTGGTAAATTAATTGATGCCCTCATCATTCTCTTTGATAATCGCCGACATCCCACTTTGGGAATGCTTACCGAACATTTGCGCCATACCTTTTTTAAATGTTATTGTCATAAAAAAAAATTCTGTGCAAAGTGAAAGTAAGTGTTCGTGATTCAGTGGGTTTGATGAAAAGACCAAAAGACCTTGTCAGATCAGGACAGCCTCTGGCAGAGTTTCCTGTCTAGCGCTGGTAGACTGGTAAGGGTGTTTTTAGCCTCCCAGTCACGAAATTTGGAGGACTTTTACTTTCTATTGTGATCCTGTGATGGAGCATGTCCCCTGCATAACACAACAGTCAGCATGTGTGTCTTACTGCATTGAGATGTTGTGTGTTATTTTTCTGCTATGTTATATGCATGCATGTATGCAGTTTCTGCATCTGTGTGTGTGTGTGTGTGTTGCTATGAGTGTATGGTGGTAGCGTGAGCAGGAGTGTATGTTTTCAGTGCTTCCGTGACTTGCCAGGAAGCCCCCCTGCTGTGCTGCTGAGTGCCTCCCCTTCAGACGCATTAAAATAAGATGAGTGTGTGTGTGCGTGTGTGTGTGTGTGTCTGTGTGTGTATGTATGAAGCAGAGAAGGAATGAGATAGTAAATGAACAGAGAGAGTTAAAGGAGAGATTAAAGGATTGCAAACACACACATCATGAGGCGGATCTCTGTGTGCGCAGTCACACCGCACACATGCAAACATGCCTGTATGTGTGTGTGAAGGAATGAGTGTGTTGGAGTCCCTGTGGGCCATTAAACTAAGATGAGTGCCATGTTGGATAGCAGAGAGGGAGAGATAGCAGAGGAAAAAGGGAGGAGGAGGAGGAGATGTGTACATGGTGGGTAATTGGCTCTTAAGTGCAGCACGCGTCTTTACCCGAGAGCCTCTCCTCTCCGCTCCTCTCATGGCTGCTGTTTGTTGGGCTGCAAACTCCGTCCACTTATCTCCTCAGCCAGCAATCACTAGAACCTTAAACACACACACTCTTTATCGCTGACTTACATGTTCTCTTCCTCTCCTCTATTCTGTCTGGCTCTCCATTCTTACTCCTACCTCCTCACTCCCGCCTCCCTGCCTCTTTCTCATACACACACATTCACCAGGGAGCGCAGCAGACTGCTAAGAAACAAAGCAACACTAAGCATTGTGTACTATACAAAAAATTTACATCATCTTCATTTTCACCTCTCAGATTCTATAGTATTATATCAAGGGCTTATCATTTTTTTATCCTGAGGTTACGAATGAACTGTTTTACATCTTAAAGGGTGTTTTCAAGTCTCACATTCCCTATGTTCCTTATGTATGCTGGTGGCTGTAATCATTCCTCCTTTACAAACTAGCCTTGAAGTGAACCCACATGACAAAGACAAATGTCTGTGCAAAAAAAAAGCATGCTAAAGTTCAGCTAATGTGAAGGTTCAGCAGAGTGAGTTATACAAATAAAGAGGGTATACCTTTCAAAGGTGCAGTCTCAAGTATGAAATTCTCTATTTGTGTTTCCCTGGATAGTGTTTCTTTGCCAACCCATAGTGGAGGGATACATTCTGGTATCCCTGAGACACTGGCAGTAACCCTACCTGCAACTAAATTTCCAGATTTACATCATCCTTATCACAACAACCATGTTGCTTATTATTTCCCATCTGGATTTGTTTCCCAGACAACATATAGAAGCTCAAAACAGTACAGCTGACTCTTGAATCTCAGAGTTTGGAGTTTCCCTGAATGTACCAGAGGAAGAAAGAGTCAGAATATAAAATTACCATGTGATAATATAGTTTGATTCTGATTGATTGATTGTCTATAGCGAGAGTCAAGCCTCATCAAACTGATTTCAAATCCATGCAGGTTTGCTACCAAGAAGGGAGGAGATTAATCTGCCTTTAAAAGTTGGTTGCAATTAATAGGCTAAAACATGCAAAAACACTGATATTCTATTGTTATTAAATGTTGTACAGACATTCATGGTCCACAGGGGATAAAGCTGATTTTGGTGATCCTCTGACTTGACATCTGTGGTTCAGCGTGAAATATCTCAAGAACTATCACATGGATTGCCATGAAAGGGAACACATATTCAAGGTCCCTAGAAGATACATTCTAAAGAGTTTATGTATTCTAATGTCATTGGTGATCTTCTGAAGTTTCCTGTGGCGCCACATGAGGTTGACTTTTTAGTTCTTTATTGAAATATCTCAACAACTATACCAGCAAAACCCATCAGCCTCAGCGGTACTTTGTGTTTACCGCCATTAGCAAATGTTTGCATGCTAACACGCTAAACCAAAATGATGAACACTGTAAAAAATCTACCTGCTAAACGTCAACATGTTAGCATTATCTTTGTGAGCATGTTAGCAAGCTGTGAGCATTAAGATTAAATAAGATTAAAGCCTAACAGAGCTGCTAGCATGGCTATAGAATATTAGTCTTGTTTGTTATTGTTTGTTGTTGATATCTTGTTCTTCTGTCTTTGTTTCAAAAAGATTTTTCCAGAGCACCAAAGGTGCACCAAGTTGCAGTTCATCCAAAGTCATATATATCAAGCACAGACACCTTCCTCCTAGAAATTTTCTCAGTGTTCATAAAAACCAAGCCAGTTAGATACTTCTATAGAGTGAGATTGGTTAAAAGTTATTCCAGCTAATCCATCTCTTCATTTGGTTGGTTCACCCTGGCCGTCCTGAAGCAGATAGGGGAGAGTGGGAGTGGAAAATAAAACTAAGCAGACCAAACTACACAAACTAAACCCTTAACAGCAGTGTAGGTGCTGGGGAACAGACAAAACAACATACATATTTAACGCCTCCATGTTTGGAATTTTTGTGGGATTACAGCATCTTTAAAATGATTGTGATGGTATATTTTTTCTTTGTAGGAAAGTGGGTCAGTGGTAAAAATTGCTGCAGCTTGTGTGTTGCTTTCAGGTTTGTTTCTTCATGTTGAATCTGGACTGTCGCACCAGTGTCTTTTTTGATACTGCCACTGGTAGTCGCCAGAAATGTTAAAATCCTACACACAGGGGTTTCATGTTCTTTCATGAACATGAACCTTTGCAACATTTTCCAGTTCTACTCAGTGGTTTGAGAGTTTTATCATTCACTCGATTTACATCTCTGCTATCCTTTCTAAATGTATATAACAGTACAGCCACACTAAAATGATTGAGCTAGATGCTTAACTTCCATTTGCTTCCACTTCACCAATGTAGTTTGCTTTTCAACCTAAACTGACAAGATGACTTATCTGCCCACAAGCAGCTGATTACAGGAGGCGTAGGCAGTGCCTGGCGTCCTGTCCACGTTCTGTCTGGCTCTAACCTAAGCCTGGCTGTCCTGGTGCATTATGGATTTGAATCTGGTCCACGACCTTTTTCACATGACATCTCCTCCCTGTCTCCTATCCCTCATATCTCTCTCTAATCTGTAGTGTCTAATGGAGCAGAAATAAAACAAAAAAACTGCTGTTTAGAGAGATGCTTAAAGATAATTTAGTGCACCTCCTCTCCTTTCAAAAACAGAAATAAACTTTTAACATACTCCCTATCACCTAGGATTAATTCCTGACAAACATATGCACAAATACACCAAAAACACAAATTTATTAATTTATACAGCAGCAATTATCTGGTCCAAATATGTGGCTCACCCGAGTACAGTATGTTACAGAGTTTGCTTGAAATCCTGAACTTTACTTGGCTATTTTTCTTCCACAGAAACAATGTGGTGACAAAGACTTCAAAGTTTTGTCCCCTAGGTGCCCTTAAATAACACCTGGTTAGCGTTGTTAGCATTTGTCCCAAAAACCAAGGGACCCAACAAGCTGCAAACCCGCTTAAACTTTCTCTTGATGGTGTGGAAAGCATCTGGTGAATAAAACTAATCAATTAAAATCCAAAATATCAGCCTTATTCCTTTTAAGAACTATACCCTCCATGGGTCAGGATCATCCCTTCAAGTGTGCAGCAATAGATGTGGCGGGATAACACGAGTGCGTGTTTGTGTGTGGCTTCCGTGTCTCAGGGTTGTCAAACCTTTGCATTACAACATCATGACACATCAGACGCATGAATGATTGAAGAGAAAAGCGAATGGCACATGCAAGGCTAATTCAACCCATCTAAAAGTCCCATCATCCCTCTGTCCCTCCCCGTTTTTCCTCGTTGGTAATAAGAGCTCCAGACTCTGCTTAAAGTATTCACGGAGGAGAGATAAGCCCCTTTGCTTGGGAGAAAAAAAACCTCCTGCAATGATAAACAGCTGCTGGAGAAAAAATAATATTCCTCAACAGAGTGAGTGAAAAGGCTTATGTTTATGATTTCTCAAAACAACTTTATTTCTGACCTCTCCATAATCCCCAGAAAGTCTTTCAATTAGAGAATGGCTGAGATTCCCCCTATTACTGAGCGCCCTGCTCCCAGACAGAGTGGGGAGAGAGGGAGATAATTGGCCAATAAAAATGTAAATAGGGTGGTGGAGCAAACCAGCATGTGATGAGGGAGAGTTGGGCAGGGGGGTTGTTGGTGGGGGATGGATGGGAGGGTTTGGGATAATCCACTGTGACAGGTTTGTTGATTTTGTTGGTTGCTAATTGGATGCTCACAGAGTTCTTTTCTGCGCAAATACCATAATACCACACAGACATGATTATTGATGGCAGCAAAATGAGATGAGGGAGGTCCAAAGCCAAAGCCGTTTGGACGGGAACCCCCTCCCACCTGACCTCCAGGATGATAGGTCTGGATAACAGGTGAAACTCTGTGGAATGACATGATTTGATTTGTTTGGGTAAAAGTTCAAAGTAGGGTTAGTCCTGTAATTGGATTTGACAGCAGGCGATACAGGGCTTTAATTAAAAATATGATATCATCTAGTGTAGTCTGGCTCCAATAAGATGGATATGGATTTATGCAGTGTGAAAAATTACATATTTATAGTAGAATGTATCACAGCACCACAGAAGTTGTCCAGACGACAGCTTTAGAAACATTCAGATCAGATTTAATGACACTGTATTGATATGTTTTATCTTATTTCCATGTTTTCCTATATCACTGTCTGTTTAAATAGTGTGCTCTATTTCCAGTTTTAGGCTACAGCCAGCAGATTTACTGCTTAGTTCAATCTCACCACTCTCATCAACTTTGTTTCCAGCTGCAGCAAGGAGCTTTTAGTAAAAAAAGCACCAGAAAAGCAGCACCAATCAGCAGACAGCCAAAGTTAGCAACTAACTGGTGAAGAAAGCAGATCATTTAGTCGCTAAAGAGCCAGACACCTTTCTTAAGAGTTGATGGAGACCAAAACAGAGCTCAAGGAGAGTAAATATTGGACTTACATTAATGAGGCCAGTAGAAACAAGACTCCAAATAAATGCTAATGTTGCTCCATGTTTGCTAACGCTTTAGCCATATCAGCTTTATAAGAAGTGTGATTTTCAGTGTATGGAGGACTGGAGTGGTGGAATTCTGTCTGTAAGTGGCCAAAAAGCGATTAATGCAGCTTTTTTTCTTTTTTTGGGTGTGTGTGTTTTTTCAGTTTTTACAATTTAAATATATTTCAATATATACAAACATAATGACACACAAGATCAGTTTCTACAATAAATCAATGAAAAATAAGTAAGAGAACAAACAGGAGAAAACAAAACAAAAAAAATTTGGGCCAACAGAATTACCTACAAGTACAGTAAAAAAACAAACAGTAAACAGTAAATGAAAAATAAAAAAATAACTAATTGTGTATCAAAATTATTGTAGGAATATTTACATCCTGTTAGGTTCCTTCCTTTATATACATCAGAAAATTAGATTAATGCAGCTTTAAAGTAAAAGTTCAATATCTGTCTGTCTGAAATTTAGAAAAGATTGATACCATACAGTCTGTGTGTACAGAGGCAAGTAGACGTTTTTTGTAACATTGAACAGGCTATCTGGCTATCTGTTTACTCCTGCTTGCAGTCTTTATGCTAAGTTACACTAACTGACTCCCAACTCTAGCTCTGTACTTAAGATATAGACATGAAAGTGGTATCAATCCACTTAACTAGCTCTCAACAAGAGAGCAAATAAACCATTTTCCCAAAATGTCAAACTTCCTTTAAAGCTGCATTATTATTATTTTTTGTCCATGCATTTATTAAGTTAGAGGTTAGCATGTTAGCAAAAGTTTCCTGTTTGCAGAAACAACAACAAGATCATAATTTCTTTGGAAATATTCACTCATTCAGTATTCACTTTCCTTCTCACTGTTTTGGTTTTCACCAACTACTGAGAAATATCTGTGTCTAGCTTCTAAATGCTCTACAATGTTTGGTGCTGCTTACATTTGGTTTATCTGAGCTTTTCTGCATAAAACTGCCAGCTGGAAACAGCATTGATGACAGAACTGAGGCAAAACCAAACAGTTACTTTGTGAGCCGGAAAACCAAAATAATGAGCTAAAATAGGTCAAAAGCTCCAAAAAGCTAAGAGGGACTCCTGATCAGGGTGTTTTGTTTGGACAATTGTTAATATAAAAATATTGATTAGTGCAGCTTTAAATGCTGTTTCATTGACTTTCCTCTCTAAGAAGTGTAAAATTCTGAATAATTGGATTGGTATGTGACACGCAAATGTTAAAAATCTAAAATAGTAAATATCAATATTTGAGAACTAAACAAAACAACCAAACCCAAGACAAACCCCAAAACTAGAAGCTGACAAAAATGGAAAGAAAACAGAGAGCAAACAAATCAATTCCAAATCCATTGTCTATTTTCAAAAATGGACAGTGTATTATTTTCTCATTTCTTGAAAAGTAGACAGAGCAAAATGGGCAAACACAAAATAGAAAAACCTTTCAGAAAGGCTGGAGCAAATTAGTTTCACCCTTTGGAGTGACATCCCATGTTGTTGAGGAATAACAAGCTGAGAATTTTGTTTAGTGTGTATATGTGTTTGCTCATGTACAAATGTGCAAATGTGTGCTAAGGCCTTTGTCAGTTGGGAAGAGTTCTTCATTAGGTGGTGTGCTGAGGGAGAGCCTCTGCTTCTCCTCATGAGAATTCACTCAAAAGTGGCAACATACACTGCTAAACCGGCTTTCGTCACTAATTGTTTCTTGGTATTTACTCAAGCCTTCATGTCTCACAGATCTCCCAGCATGCCACTTTGATATGTTTCATCACTCTGGAGAAACGGAGAAATCGGCACAATTTGAAATCATAGAGAAAAGGCGAACATTAGAGAGTTCTTTAAAAAAAACTAAGAAACATGTTTGGGGAGAGGCAGACAGGCTATTAAAGCAAGTACCAGTCCTTCACATATTCTCTTACAAAGGCATTGTAATCCTTCACAAAATTCTAAAGAAATCCTTCCAGAATCAGAGGATCTTTTTTAAAACCAGAACTCACTTTTCTCTCATGTTATATTCGCATTTCACTGGGGATGTGTTTTAACCATTTATATTCAGAATCACAACAACAACAAAAATTAAATACTTGGATGACTTGGATAAAGTGCTCAGAATAATAGGAAGTTTGAACATGACAAACATCTCCATGACAACTGAGCAAATTCCATCTGCGGTCAGGAACAATTTTGATTTTGAATTTGATTTTTACACATTCCTGAATCCTGAAATGAAATAGTAGTAAGCATAGCACTACACTGCACCCTACATGGTTCACTTGCATCCATAAAACCATGAGTATATACTGTACATTAACATTTATTGTTGGTGTTTTTGGCTACTTCTTCCTTAAAATCAAGGACCAATTGTTTTAAAAAATCACTGCCAATTACTTATATTAAATCTGCCACCATTATCATTATAAAACTGCATAATGTATTGTGTGAAAACTGATAGCTTGACAGACGTAGCAACAGTAACTATGAGGGGCAGGGCTTAACAGATAAAGTTCCATCACCCTGGTCAAGATCATTTCCTTGGTGACATCATCCATTTTTCTGTGAAAATCATTTTTATCTTGTTTTGTAAATCATTTTGTTTTCATTTCATTATGTAAAACCAGTCCTCTCGCCTCACCTTTCTTACTTAGTAAGGACACACAGTGTCTGAAAGGGAAATCTTACGTAGGAACACACGCAGCAAACATTTGTTACTTACAGGCATCAAAAAACAAAAACAATGGAATACCAAGAGCTGAACACCATCATTGAGGCACTCCGCCAAGCCAACAAGACACTTTCCCAAAAAAATTAGGTGCTCAGTAGCCACATTGAGGATCTCTCTCGAGAAAACGAGACGCTCACCCGGGAAAACTTTTACCTCCTCCATGACAATAAGGTCCTACGAAAAGACAACAGGGCCCTGCAAATGCTGACCACCAGCCTAAACCACGGCAGCTATTTATACCAGAGAGCTGAAGATGTTTCACCCTAAACAAACAGCGACATTGTCCAGGAGGAGAACTCCATCGATAAGGAGTCGAAAGAGGAGGACTCCATTGATGAGGAGTTGGAAGAGGAGGACTCTACCACTGAGGAGTCCGAAGAGAACTCTACCGACAAAGAGTCGAAAGAGGTGGACTCCATCAGTGAGGAGGAACTGGATGAGACAATTTTCCTGGACCCAGCAGAAAGGTTCAGGCATACGGCTCACAGAGTCAAAGTGGAGGAGGAGATGGTGGAGGAAAAGGAGGATGCCATGTGCAAAATTATAAGGCTTAAGAAAATTTTGCAAGACGAAACCAAGTTCACTCAAGACTTCTATCCTATGACAGGAAGAAAATGCTTTGCAAGGAGATAGACGAAACCAACATGCTCAAACGCTATGAAGAGTCACTGTGAGCAGTACACCAAAGACGTAAAGTGTAACATTGATGAATGATGTCCTCCGCACTAAAGTCAAGAATCTCAAAAAGGGGTGTAGAAAAGAGATGTTGGACCCAAAGGAAAACAAGAGGGACTCTCCTCAGGCAGCAGAATGTTAAGAAAACAAACCCAAGAAGAAATCTCGATAGAAGAGATTCATCAGATTCTTCACCCGTTCCAAGAAAGGAAAATAGACTGAAAGTGCAGCTTTAAGGGGTCTCTTTGCTCATATTTTAATCAATTCAGTCGTCTACACAGGTGAGGTAACAGCTTGCACTTTTTGCACTATACACATATAACCGCAACCAGAAGCATATTTTTTTTGTCATTCAAATGTTTATTTAAATTTTGGATTAGTCAAACATTAAGTGAAAAAAGCAGACAAACAAACATTTCAATAGCAACAATACAACCGTGCAACATAAAAATACATAGAAGAAAAAATGTATTGGCACATAAACATAACTTAACAAAGCAACATCATGTGATACTACATACTGTAACCCACATATCCTCAACTATGAAGGATGTTAAATAAAATAATAGTCTTCCTCTCCTTACATGTCATAGGCAACTATTTCCAATTTTTATATAATTTAAAAAATGATCTCAGATATGGTGAAATTTTACTTTGTTATCATTTAACCTTGGTATCAAAGGAGGCATTATCAGCCATCAGCTTAACCCATTCAGTCCACAACTCAGTGGGAATGCCCTACCTGATGACATGAAGAGCTGCAATTCCATCAGTATGTTTAAAATCAAATTAAAAAGTCTGCTAAAAGCTACTCAGCTCCCTAACCACTGACTCTACATTTCATCTCATGGTCTTCTCATGAACACAAATAATCTTTCTTTTAATTTGCATAAGCATACATCACTCATTTCTAGTTGACATTTAGATATTCCTGGTGGTAACTCTTATTTATCTCCCAGTAAAGAGATTGTGGTAAGGATTTTTCAAGCCATTCACCCATCCAATATCCTCTTTCAAGAAAGGAAACGCCAAAGAATATTCCCACAATTAGTATAAGAAGGTACCTGTCTTAGTATAAGAAGTTGTGCTGTATCAAGCCCATTTTATGAAGTCTTACTGGTATATAATAGTACCTTTGAATGATCTTATAATGTGTAAATCTACCACGGACATCCCTAATGGACCATCCAGTATTTGTTACTAGGTCTTTCCAGGTATCTTCCTAAATGTTACAATTTAGATATTTTTGCAAAATAAGTCTTAAATTTTCATACTTCTCAAACTGAGCATCTGCAACCATATTGTAAAAGACTGAAGGTGAGTGAGCAGATCTAGGTAACTCAAAAAATAATTTTACCATATTTTCCCCTTCACCTGGTTTGATGCCTGTGGCTCTGACGCTACTTTTTAACTGGAGGTACATCCAAAAATCCCCCTTCACTTTCAGACTGAAATCTCTTGAAATGATAAAAACACCCTATCCTTATACAGGTCTCCAATTTTATTCAAATTCTAGTCAGGATTTACACAAACACATTTTCTTTCCTATTTTAATAGATGGATTATTCCAAATAGAGGAGTACTCTTGTCTGTATTGGGAACTTAGCCCACACTACTCTAGAATGCTACAGGACTGTATATCTCTCCTCACCAATCAAACTACCCACAGCATTCTGTGACAAGGTTTTGATTGGTTTGAATGGGGCTGTGCTTTCCTTTTCAAATGGTGTCCATCCAGGGTTTGAACCATAGCTGGCCCAATATTTGGCTAGCTTTGTCATTTCAAATGCAATATTATAAAGTTCTACATTGGGCAAGGCTAGGCCTCCTTTACTTCTTGGATCAAAAAGCTTTTGCATACTGATTCTAGGTTTCTTTCCATTCTCAGTCTTATTCCAAGATATTTAATCCCTGATGGTATCCATTTGATTTGGAATGCACTAACTGCTACAGGATGACACACCTTGGACACTGGCATAACCTCAGCCAATTCATTTTATAGCCAGATATCTGTGAGAACTCTTCAATTGTTTCCAAAAGAATAGGGGCTGACGAAGTCGGGTCTGTGGATAATCAAAGAATGTCATCTGCCACTGCAAGAGGTTCTAGAAATAAAGTGAGCTATAAAGGCAAAAGCAGATCTCCTTGCTTGATCCTCTTGAAAGCTTAAAAAAGGGGGACATTAGTCCATTGGTGAGGACTGTATAGATTATTTTAACCCAGTTGACAAGTCCCGACCCAAAGCTTCCAAGACATGTACCCATTCTACCCTATCAAATGCCTTCTCCATGTCAAGGGAGAAGGCTGCTACTGGGGTGTTTTCTTGACGGCTCACCCATATAAGATGGAGCAACCGTCTGGGTCTTCATGAATAATCATAATCATGATCGATATCATAATATCACAACCGATTTCCCATCAATTTCACAGTGAGCAGTTTGTAAATCCAAACTTTAAAGCTGCACTAATAAATATTTTTATATTAGCAATGAATCAAATGACTATGTATAATGTGAAAGCCGTCACTCACAGTGATAAACCTACAGAGAATTATCACCCAAATCTGCAGTTCCCCTCAGCCCTACGAAGGATTTAGCATCTTTCAGCCCATTGTTTTGGTTTTACAGCCCACATCTTCACTGTTTCATTCTCATCAACCTGGTTCTCAACAGCAGCAGGCAGCTATTTTCTTAAAAAAAAACAGCAGACAAAGTAGGCAACTAACTGGTGAACATAGTGAAGCTTTTATATACACTAAAGATACATAATTGCTTATTCACTTTCTGTCTGAAAGTAAAATGAGATATTGATACTGATCGTTACTTAACCTGTGTGTTAAGTAGGGGTGTAATGGTACGTGTATTTGTCCTGAACTGTTACGGTACAGACGTTACAGTTCGGTGCATGCAGTGGTATGAAGAATACGCTCCATGACCTGAACAATTACTGTCAAAATAGTTGGCTGTAGCTGTTTCCACCTGATTCCAGTCTTAATGCTAAGCTAAGCTAAATGAATTGTGGCTCTAGCTACATAGCTAATGCACAGACTTGAGAGTGTTATGGTATTTTCATCTAATTTTAGAAAGAAAGCAAATAAACATTTTCAAAAATGTCCAATTTTTCAACTAATCACTTTTTTAACCACCTGACGGAAGACCACCACAAAAGATCTGACACATATTTGTCAAATTATCAGTTTCAAGTTGATACAGTATGGGTAGGTGGGAGGTCAAACATTCATGCAATCACAATGGGAGCAGTAGAGTGCTCGACTGAAATTGAAAACATATTTTTAAAAACTCTGTATACATTGACATCATGATGTACATTTCCCTTAATGAGGACATCACTGCGACACATAGCTATTTTTTATTCTAAAAGCCTATGCTGAAAATGGCTCTTAACTTCAGCCCACCAGTAAGGAAAACACCTCTCCTCATTTAAGTCCCTGTGTTGTATTGATCCACTGAAATTTTACCCCAAGTCTCAATCCCCTGTTCCTTGTCAACCATGGACATTATTTGTATATGCACATGTTCACAATAGTCATCTGTATAACCCTGTGTGTATAGATAAAGGTTCAGCTTTGTGCATTTTATAACTCAATATCTCAAATGCTGCTCATATCAATATCATATATATTGAAATGACAATGAATTTGTAATCAAACCATGTGTGAATATCACCTGTTTATTAAATACAGGCCCATCTACATGGTATGAAATGGCTAATCACGGTTTCTGATTCAAATTCTGTTTACGGTTGTTGAGGAGTACCACTACAAGTGAAAAAAGTTGTATAAAGTCTTGTTTGGCTCCAGAGAGAGCTGTGGGAAATCAAAGAAACCCTCAAGTGAAAAAATAAGTCAACAAAAATGTTAAAGAGCTGGTATTGTGCAAACAAAAAAAAAAAATAGCTTTGGGATGGATTACGGTGATGGTGGGGCCCTCCTGTGCTGTAAAATTATTCATTTCTATCTCCTCTGTCTTTTTAAGTTGAAATTTTGAAACTCACAGCTCAAGAGGTAGCAGTGTTGAGGCTGAACTCATTACTACGTCACACCTGGCAAAACAAATCAGATATGCAGGAAGCTTTAGCAGTCGGAGTTTGCATTTCAGCCAGATGACGAGCAAAGCAGGACACTGGAAGTGTGCTGTTGGTTGTTCAGCAGGTAGCAAGTCTTTACATAGTCTTCCAGAGGATGGAAATTTACATCAGAAATGGCTGAAAATCATTTTTGGAGACAACTTTACCTCCATTGCCAGCAAGGTGTTGTGTGTGTGTTCCGCACATTTTACAGCCAAATGTCTGCTTAACGAGGCTCAGTAGTCAGTAGGCTCAGATTCTCAACAAAACTTCCTCTAAAAAAGGGATCAATTCCAACAATTCAGGATTCTGCTGCAACTGTATCATGCCATATAAATCTCATGAGTTTCTAACAATGCGATAATCACGTTAAACTGCTAAAGTTTGTAGCTAACTGTCAAAATGGGCAATTCTGTGAATGTTAGTTCAACTGAGTGAAAAGACAGTACATTAATAGCTACTTGTAGACTCATGTGGAAAGGACAGCTAAATCCCACCACTTATACATGTGTATAACTGTTTAAATATTTAATGATAGCTGGGGTTGGAGGCTTATTGCAGCCAGCCTTGTTGTTCATGCTTGCTTGCCGGTCTGTCTTCTAATTTGGATATGAATTAATGTACTGCCTGAAACACATGAAGAAAAAATTATTTCAAGGTTCAGAATAAATCGGCTATAATCTTCGCTGAAGGTAATGTGTTCTTAGCATACTAATATATGTTTTATTATACTTACATGGTTTATAGTCTGTTAATAAGGAACAATACACAGATTACGTGAATTATTTTCTACAAAGCGTTTAGCTATTAGCATAAAGACATCTGTGAAACCCAGGTGACAGGGTCACAATAGCTGATATGTGATTGAGAGTGGGGTGCAGTTACAAACTGGGCCTCAAACAAGGTGCCTGGGGATATGTTGCTTTTTCAAAATTGTTTTTATTGTTATGAAAACCAGTTTGGAGCATTTTAATAACAGACCAGTCTGAGTACACTGCAAAAACAGGTTCTGTCAACTGTACATAAATACTACAGTATAATACAAAAAAATCCAGGCATATTTATTTTTTAGGTGCAGTGTTCCTTGCAGTTTCCATTAACCAGAGATGTTGGCTGCCAAACTGATTCCCCAGTGAAAAGATCTGTTGGTACACAGCTGTCCAGAGGAACTTTGCAGGAATATAGTAACCAATCACTATTGTTAATATGTAAGAACATATATATAAATTTAGTTCATAAATAATTTATTTCTTAAAATAATAAGCTGCTACCAACATCATTGACATTGTCTTGTAAAAGTCTTCACACTTTCCATTTTTTCAATTTCTCTTTTTTCCCCAACAAAGTACGCAGGTGAACACCTGCACAGTCAGTCGGGGTGTAGGAACCACTACAATGGACCCCAAAAAGAGACACCATTTTGACCCTGACTTTCAGGGAAACTGACACTCTGAAATCTATCGAAGCGCCTGAGGACACCACCTACAATCCTGAGGATTCAGGATTGCTGACATCACAACATCTCTGACATACGTTACTTTATTATATTGAAATGGCATTATTGAAATGTTGTTTTTTGATAGATAACACTATAATAATCATTTATTCATGTGTTCATTCATTGTCATTGTGGGGTTTGAATTCCAAACCTTCCTGCTTCCAGCCTAGTGCTACCCAAGTGCTATCTCAAGTTTTTTACATTATGAACATTTTAATTGAATTGGATATCATTTTTATATAGTTTTCAGTTATTAATGTTCACTTGTAGTTCAAACAAACTTTTCACATTCTCCTTTGTAGTTACAGATTAAGTTATATATATATATATATATATGTGTGTGTGTGTTTGTGTGTGTGGTGGTAGTTCTCTCAGACAGACACAGACTTGTATTGTTATCATAAACCATACAGGATCTGCGTGTCACAAACAAAATAACCTTACAAAAAACACGTGTGGTGTAACATAGTTGATCCGTGATCCATACGAATTGCCCACATGCTGTTTAGCTATCTAGCTGCTAACTGACGTTAGCAGTGCACTTTTCCCCAGTGAATGTTTGTTTGGTGTCTCGTTCAACAAGCTAAGGTGCGGGACAAGATATGTGTTCATGTTTGTAATTTATCATCAAGTTTTGATGATGTGGACACACGCTATTTTTTCATTCACTACCATGTTTAAGGTAAGCAACCCAGTCTCAGTTTGTGAAATAGTCACGAAATTTAATCTATAGATTCATGTACATGAACAAGAATTTTCCATTTTTTTGTGACCACCAGCACGACTTTCAAACTAATGTATTTTCAATTGAAATTATGTTTCGTGCCTGTGCCACTTTTTTTTTCTGTCAGTTGGGACTCAGGAGCACAGAAGCTGTATAGTTTGTTTTTTTTCTCATTTGTTATTCATTTTTTAACTATAACCACTACATCACTCAAAACTTAATCACAAGATCTTATCCTTGTTTTTACTTCTTTATTTTAATTTTATCAGTACAGTCAATGGTCAGCATTAGTTTGGTGGGCGTACCAGAGGACCCACTGACTTGTTGTGTGCAGAACTCTATTCAAAAATATTGAGATTTAATATTGCTGTCCTTTTCTGAAAGCAGGCTGCTCACATAAAACATGATAAAACCTGACAGTTTGACTGACAGACCAACTGAATGTAACAGTTTAACAACCAAAGCAGCAGGATTAAAATCAGAGTGTGTATGAACTGTTTAATGTTGAGTGAATTGGGCTAGCTAACGTTAGCAGCTTTATTTCCAGCCTGTCTGCCATGATGCATCAGCTGGTTTTGTTCCATTTCTTAGAGAGGATCCCTGATTAACTTTTACACAGCTCCGTAACATTGGAGGTAGCAGGTGCTAACTGGCTAAGCTAAGGGCTGTATGGTTCCTACCCTGAGCGTTATGTCAAAGGAAAATGGTCACCGTGTCGGTCTATTGTATTCTCAACTTGCACATCTTCCTTTCCATTCCTGATAAAGATGACAGGGTTGAGGTTAAAGATGAGGGTAAAGAAGACAAGTTGACCCTATAGAGAAAAACTGTTAATGTCAGTCTCTTGACCATAATTTATAGTCTGAGATGTCTGTATTCTCAACTTGCACATCAGTTTAATTCTGGTCAACCTGCTGTCAACTTTACAGTAATACCCTTGCCTCCACCTTTCAGTTACTTCACTTTTCACAGTTAATTTTGTACATATTGTTAATAGTATTTATAGTATTCCGTTTTTGTATATAGTGTTTTTAGCATTTTTGATCATTTTGATAATCACCATCAGTGTCTAAAATAAAGAAAAGCACCATCAAGTTTATGAGGAGGGCAGTTAGCTCCACGGAGTTTTGCTCAGCCCCTCTTTGCTCTACATTGAATAAGTTCACCTCCATGAGCTTTCACGACCTTCCATCTGATGCTAAGCTTAGAGCAAAGTGGAAAGTTAACATTCGAAGGAAGAGGTTTACTGTCACCAATCAGTCCAGCATGTGTAGCAGGCATTTTGTAACAGAAGATCTGATCAGGGAAGTTGATCTTGCAGGTCGTTTTGACATCCACCCATCGACTGTTAGAAGAATTATAACAACATGGACTTACTACCTCTACTTTCTCCTGGGCTCACTCACAATCTGGCTGTCTCCAGAGGAAGTTCAGGCTGTGTTGCTGAGGGAGTTCAGGCAAAGCAAATACGCAGACACACGGGTAAATATAAGCATTCACATACACTACTGTGTTATTTCTTACGTAAACATACATAGAAGTCAGAGTGCGTATTCTGAGTGGCTTTTCCTTTGCTTGGTCAGTACTAAGAAGAGGCTCTTGACCTAATTTCAGACCTGGATACATTATTGACAAAGAACTGTTTCAGCAGTCAGGCCTCCAAGACCTGCTAACAGAGGATATGGCTGTCATGGCAGACAAGGGCTTTTTGATTGAGGACTCTATACCAGGTAAACTTTATCGTCCACCCTTCCTCTCAAAACAGAACCAGATGCCAGCAGAACAGGTGCAGAAAACCTAGGCAATTGCACACCTTTGAGTCCATATTGAGAGACTAATTAGAAGAATTAAACTAAGCAAGCTCTTCCAGTCTGATATCCCTAATGGCAAGCACCAACTCTTTATGGGCTGTAGTTTACTTACAGTGAGTGAACTGTGAGAAACTATTACTGCACACTCACTTATGATCAGAAGAGCTGCAACAACTAAGGTCCAAATTGCTCTTGCGATCATTTTCTCTGAAAGATGTTGCTCCTCTGCACCTCCACAGCGCTCCTCCGAATGCTATCTTTTCTTTTTTTTAATCCTGTCTATAAGAAGTGATTTTTTTATATTTGATTTGATTTTTTATATGACTGGTAAATGGATGTCCACAATCTGATGATTTCTTACAAGTGCATTTTTCAATAAATTTGTGTAGAATATAGCTTTGTCTGTCTAAGGTGAAATGTTTCATCAAAGTGTAATCATGAATGGGTGTCACCCAGATAAATCTCTGAGTCCTAATTTTATTTTCATAAAAATATTTACAGGAAATCCTCTCAACCAGTGTGCTGATTTGGTAATAAAGTATTGATATTTGAAACCTGTACCTCAGTGTTAAGTATTTTATATTTGTCAAGGTTTGCTATTGCGTATCAATTGCAGTACTATTAATTCAAAATGGTTAGAAGGCACGCCATCCCTTTAAGTACATGAACACGTTATTACCACTATGTAATTTCAGTTGGGGAAAAAATCAGATCTTTTAATTCATTTAAGCTTTTATGGATATTTCTGTACTGATCCTCTTTCACTGTACAAATAGGTATTGAAACTCAGTAACATATGGTCACTGAAAGCTATGTCCTTCCTAAAAAGTTATGCATATACACATAATAGTAGAACCAGTCACCTTTCTGTCTGATTTGTGACAGCACTCTTGGATCTGATTCTTTCCACATACTTGTGAACACACTACAAAAGCACACCACTTCAAGCCTGAAGTGAGAAGCATGTGTTGAACTTTAGTAATAGGCACGTTGTGTCTTCAAGGCAGGTAAACCATTATTCATATGAATGTATTTGCAATCGACAAAGCTTGGCACATTGGGCACTTGAATTCAACTAAACCAAAAGGTGGGTGCTCAAGAGGGTTGAACACCTTGCTGTCGGGGGAGGATGCAAGCCAGGGGACATGAGGGTGTATGACAAGGACACAGGGGGAGTCGTTTATATTCTTCATCTTGGCATACTCAATCGCTGCCTCCATCTCCATATCCAGTCCCCTCTTCATTTCAGCTGTTGGTGCCTTGCCTCTAAGGAATCTCTCAGCCAGATTCTTTGCTGAAGACAGCCCCTGAACATGCCAAGCCTCTCGCATGAGGTCAGTCTTAGTCTGTGAAGCGTGTGCCACTCAGACATGCCACTCTACTCTCTTGTTGCCTCTTCAGTTTTCTGAGCTGTGTCAAAGGTGACCTGAAGAGACTTTATGTGAAGCTCGTCATGTTTACTGAGGACAAACGTGCATCCTTGTAGGCGCTGGTCAAGCCTGTAATCCTCCAGGGGGAGTGAGGGGAATGGTGGAATGTCTTTATGATGGTTTATGTGGTGTGCTTTTGGTAAGATAGAACACTACCAACTTGCGCAGGTCAAAAGCAGGAGTCAACCAAAGGTTTATCAGCAGACATTCCCATAGAGCAGACCAAAGGCCTGGATAGAGGCGTCAGTTTTTGTATGCCTCCTGCAACCTGGAGCACAGAGAGGTCAGGGAGGGGCCCTGCAAGGGCCTTAAAGAGTGTGCTTCTGTAAAACAGAAAGTCCAAATTTACAACACAGATTAATGAGTGAAACTAATTGGCGTACTTTACATACTCCTATACTTAAGAGTTTGTTAACATATTAAATAAAAGTGGATAATGTTAGAATATATTACTGATGATTTTAATATAGTTTTGATCACTCAGTGGTGGGAGAATTCAGAATCTTTACCTAAGTAAAAGCACCAATATAGCAATGTAAAAATACTCCATTACAAGTAAAAGTCGAGCATGAAAAATCCCACTTAAGTAAAAGTACATAAGTATTATGAGCTTGATGTAGTTAAAGTATTGCAGTAAAAGTAGTGGTTTGGTCCCTCTGACTGATATATTATTATATATGACATCATTAGATTATTAATACTGAAGCATCAGTGTGTAAGCAGCATGTTACTGTTGTAGCTGCTGGAGATGGAGCTAGTTTGAAATACTTTATATACAGTTAGCTAATTTAGTCCAGTGGTTCCCAACCTAGGGGTCAGGCCCCTTTAAAGGGTCACTAGATAAATCTGAGGGGTCATGAGATGATTAATGGGAGAGGAAAGAAGAAAAAACAAAGTTCTGATACACAAATCTGTTTTCAGTTTTTGGTCTTTTTCTCTAATCTTTGATTCTTGGTGAAATATTGGATCATTTGAACATTCATTGAAATGAAACCATGTGAGAAGTTTAGAGGGAAAAATCACTATTTGGTGGAGCCGTTAACAACTCATAGACATCTGAAATGTGACCCAGACTACACACTGCTTTTTGTAAGACGTCAAAAGCCAAAAAGTTGGAAACCACTGGTTTCATCTTTATCAATGTGTTGTATTTTAAAAGCTTGTTATATTATCCATTGTGTCAAATCTTTATCTGAAAAGTAACTAAAGCTGTCAAACAAATGTAGAGGAGTAGAAAGTACAATATTTCCCTCTGAAATGTAGTGGAGTGGAAGTATAAAGGAGCAGAAAATGGAAATACTCAAGTAAATTACAAGGTATCATAATTGTACTTAAGTACAGTACTTGAGTAAATGTACTTAGTTACTTCCCATAATATATATATAATATAATCACTACACTATTGTGAATAACTGGTATAGTACCTAATAATAATAATAATCTTTTCAGTGTTTATCCTTCAGAGATGCAAACAGGTAAGGGGTAAAAAAAAAGGTGAGAACATTGTGTGGCTAGAGAAAACCTGCCACAACTGGGGGGGAACAGTGGTATGCTCCCCCGGGAGAAAATTTTGAAAGATATTCGCTTTGCATGCTCATTTCTAGTTACTTTTATGTGTTTTTCCATCTGCTTGAAAACTAATTCTAAGAGCCATAAAGGAATCAATAGATGTGGGAGCTGAATACATCAATAAGACAAAAACAAGAAGACAACAAGAAGATCAAAAAGTATGTTGGAAATCAGCTTATAGCAGCTTCTTTATTAATACTCTTCCACTATCAGGCATGTAATTGGTAAAATTCATAAAAACAATACAAATAAATGAATAATACAAATTTAAAAATAAACTTAAAAATTCAAGTCTATATGCATAACAGCATATGAGAAGTAAATAATGAATAAAGTAACATAAATGCAAATGTGATTCAAACTTGTCTTTGTTTACTATAATAAAAAGAAAAAAATGATGCTATTACCAGTACACCTGGCCCAGAACTGACTCAAAACTGAACATGTATGCATACAAATGTATCAATATGCATACTTTGAAAACAAAATGGAAAGATTTGTTTAACTTAATTAAATATTTACCTATGCACTGTATCTAGAGCTGCAATGATTAGTTGATTAATCAATTAGTTGTCAACTATTAAACAATTTTGATAATCAATTCATCGTTTTGAGTAATTTTTTAGGAAAAATGTCCAAATTCTCTGATTCCAGCTTCTCAAATTTGAATATCTTCTGGTTTCTTTAGTCTTCTAAGATAATGAACTAAATGTCTTTAGGTTGTGGACTGTTGATCGAGACAAAACAAGAATATCATCATGGGCTTTGGGAAACAGTGACCAATGTTTCACCATTTTCTGACATTTTATAGACCAAACTAATTGATTAATCAAGAAAATAATCGACTGATTAATCAATAATGAAAATAATCGTTAGTTGCAGCCCTAACTGTATCAACAAGTAACAAGTAGCAGGTCAAACACAATAGGCCTAAGATAAAAAAAATAGGACAAAAAAAACACCTCATCTCATGTTAAACCCTACTTCTTCTGTAGTTTAGCCACCAGTATTTCAAAGGCCCGCTTCCTCTGTTTTGCTGCATACCTCAGCCTTCCCCGCTTTTCTTCCTCCAATGCAACCCTCTTGCTCTACTCGGCGCTACTGGATGGCTGGTAACCATACTCCTCCTCCACCTCCTCCTGCCTTCCATCAGACTGCGTTGGCATCTGGTTTTGTCTGTTGCTCCTGCAAATTTATGTTTTGGCACAGCCTTTAATCCACTTTCCCTTGGTGGTCAGCTTCCTCAGGTGGATCACAGCCTCTGAGGGTGGTGTCCAGGGCAGACAGTGACTGCAAGACTGAACTCTCCAAAGGCAACTTCTGCTGCACGTAAAGGCCGGTGGTGACATATGCCTTGGTTACCTGAACGAGGAAAGTCTGGAGCAGCTAAAATGCACAAAACCTTGGCCCTGAATGTGTCTGTCTCTCTTCTGACATAGACCTCCATCAGAGGTAGCAACTGGTCCTCAATCACCATCTTTGCTATTGCTTTCGGAGACGCATCCCTGAGGTGCCCAGCTTTAATGAAGCAAACCATGAAAAGCTTGAACATCTCAAGCTGCTTGTCATGAAGCTTGTGCACCAATGTTTTGCTCCCCTTTAAATATTTCAACAAACTTATGAAGTTAGGTGAACTTAACAGTTACTGAATCAAGTGCAGCCAACAGTCAAAGATCATGTTTGACACAATGTTAAATACCAACCTGGGAAACCATGATGTACTTCTTCAGGATAGCAGGTACACACTTAGCTGCAAACCACACCTTACTGCTCACTCTCTTCTTTCTGTTCTTCCCTTGCTGTGTCATGCCTGGAAGTAGAGTTAATAGGGTAAAATTGTTGGTCTTCATTGGAACCCATTGTCAGTGTTTTTAAGCCAGCAAATGAAATGAACCTTTGGCCAAAGAATAAAATCCACATTCAAAACATTAAGAGGTGACAGTAAAATAATTTGTCTCATAATAATGCTGTGAAGCAGGATGTTTAATGATGTTAAATGATAATGTTAACAAGATAATGATGAATTGCTATAGTTTCTCTGTCATTTTTAATATTATTTTAATTTTTACTTAAGCCAATACACCTTTTTTAATGACCAGCTACCAAGATCCATAGCATCACTCTACTGATTATTTCATTTAAATTGGGAGTACTTTTGGAATGTTTTATAACTATAATGTGCTCAAAGCTCAGTACTGAGGAGAACTATTACTTTTCTTGTTAAGGTCTTCATGCAGAGACATGATCCTCTGTTGTGACTTTTCGCTCATGGTGTGTTGTCTGAAGAGCTCCTCCAGAGGATCCCTGTAGAGCTCCTTGTCCTCTGTGCTCAGGAAGCCATACTACAGGACCTTATACGCAGGCAACATTCTCTTTGTTACGATGCTCATGTCATATGCAGAGAGCCAGCGATGGGGAACAAACCTCGGAGGAACCTCTATTTCATTTGAAATAGAAAAAATGTATTTTCACATGACCTCAAACTGTGGCTTTTGGAGATCAATCACACTGAATAGATTTAAAGACAATACAATATAGGTTACTACACAGACTTAAAGGGAAACTTGGACCTGGACCCTATTTTCCCATCTTTTTGAGTCTAAGTGACTAATGGGGACAACAATTTTTGAAATTGGTCCAGTATTGAGTGAGAGCTCTGCAGCCGGCAGCCGGGAAACGGGCTGCAATGTAATCATATGGGGCAATTGTGCCCCATCAATGTATGTCCACTGAAAGTGCTTGTTTTTGCCACTGACAGGCACAGATTGTTATTATAAGTGTCTGACATTATGGAAAAGACCATACAGAGAAATAAAATGTTTTTCTTTACCTTTTGCTTGATCCAGTCAGTTTGTTATTGTGTCTAACCAAGTCTTGCTCAAGGAGAAGTCTTGCTCTGAAATCTCGCGAGAGTTAAGTTGTTGCAAAAAGACAATGGTGGAAACCTGAGTGAGAGTTAGAGAGAGGAGTGCCGGGAGGGGGTTTAGTGTGTTGGAGTACAGAAAGCATAGCTTAGTGTTGTCTAAAAGATTTTCAAAGTCATGGCTGAATATTTAGCTGATTTCGACAATGTGTATGAGGCCTTACAATTTTAATTGACTTCCATATTTATTTGAGCCAGAGTATACGAATTAAGAGCTCCTAGAATTTGCAGAGCGGACGAGGAGAGAGGAGTGAGGGAGAGAGAGAGAGAGGGGCAACAGGCAGAGGAGGGTGAAGCAGATGCTGCTAGGATGCGAAGTTCAGGAGATTAGTGGTGTTCCTGTGGGTGCTGTGACTCCATGCCCACAGAGGAGGAATGCATATGTTGGAAAGAGTGGGACTTGTTGCTGCCTGATACTGGTGATCTTGAAGTGTCCAGGGATGATACCTCGGACACTGCACATCGCTGTGTCACCACATCAGAGGATTTCCCCCCTCTGATCAACAGGGCTGTACTGGAGACATTCTTTCATGTGCCTAAAATAAACTGGAAGAGGCAGCCAAGACCACAGGGCCCAAATAGGCAACTATCCATCGAGTAAGTATACCTAACATGTTTACATGCATGTAATTTCTTTACCTAGAAATGTCTCTGATTGATGAGTAATTCCTGTTGCGTAATTTAGTTTTGCTTCATACTTTTCTCAAATCAACTTGACCCTTTCCCTTCCTCCAGCCAGTGCAAAATTGTGGCCTACCACGTGGTGCTGGAGTGGGCACTCCTTGGTCGTGGCAATAGAAGAGTGTTGCCTAGCTGCATTGTTGCTGCCATCAGAAGCAAGTACCCCTCCCCCACTGGCACTTGGGTTCAAGGAGGCAGAGGACATGTTCAGAATTATCTGATATAATTCTGTATACACACCTATCCCACGAGTGACTCTTCAATTACTGTACTTTTGACTGTACTGCTGAGCAGTCTGCTGAACCTGTTCCATCCTTTATAATAGCAGAACATCTGTCTTCCATTTCAAATCTTTGAATACAATCACTTAAAATGCAAATACATAGAATTTTTTTTGTTAGTTTTTTTTTTCCCACAGCAAAGTATAAACAATATACAACAGGTCCAACTTGGTCATGTATGAGTCTATTTTTGGGTCTTTCTCCAGGTTTAATACAAAGGTAAGTATGACACAATATTTCTTTATCTACTACAGTGGTTATTAGATGTCATGGATTTCAACATTTCAACACTTCCCTAATGCCACTCTATATCTCATGAAACATGTTGCTGAGCTCCGCACAGAATATTTTCCCAGCTAGTGAACAATAATAACACAACAATGCAGACTGTGCAGGATCTATCATTAGACATTCCCAGTAATTTATCACATCTTTACTTTGTTGCCTGCAGTCTGCATCCATGATCGCCAGCTGCGTACTGACCCTCACGGAGTCATATCTGAAGTGCAGCCTCTTCTGAGCATACTTCAGCATAGAAGAATGGTACACCTCCAGAGATCCTGTGTTGGTGCAAGTTTGAAAACCACAGTTGATGCTACATCCACAGATGACAAATTACCTAATAATCAAGTTGGTAAAAATATTTGTATAACTAGAAACAGAGAAGTCTGAGTTTGTTAGCTGGGTGTAGTGTATTAGTGTAGTATAGACAGTAAAACAGTAGTACAGTGTTAGTACTATTAGTGTGGTGTAGACAGTAGAGCAGTGGTACTAGTCCTCAGAGCAGTGGACTTTTTATTTTTAAGTGTTGAGCAAACAGGTGAACTTGAATGAAAAACATGACTCTGTTAACAAGCCATGCCAGTGCCATCTGCTTCAAGTCTCGAAGGAGATTTGTTCCCATCACAACTGCTTTGTGAGCCTGGAAAGCGGGTGAATCTGCTTAGAGCCACTTCTTTCATCTCTGCTGCTCCTCTGTCATGACTGGCTGATGACAGGTGTACTCAACAACATTCTCCTCCCGTCTATGTACACCACAAATATTATGCAGTAGCGATTTCCACCGATGCACACAATCCTACAAAAAAGAACAGACTCTAAGTGACACATTTATCCTTGAACAAAATATGGGAAAGGAACCCAAAGTTTAGAGTGTGTATCTGGGACAGCAGATAAGGAATAATTTTTTGCCATTTGGATTACATGAGGGTGAAAACAATCAAAATACCCTTTGTATCCAGTATCCAGTATCAATCATTTTTCTCACATCAATGATAACATGGTCTCTAGTCAATGATTACTAAGTTTATTACTTAGTATTACTCATTTTTACCCCCTGATCACCATTAGATGAGTTGCATGACCATTACAAGTGGTTGGAGATTGATTTCATCCACGGTTGGAGATCTTTATTCTCTTTTTTGATGCAGCCACAAATTTATTGTTAAAACCTACACTGTAAAAAAAAAAATTTCCACAGAAATTTACTGTATTATTTTACAGGTTTTTTTCAGTTTTTTTTACATTAAGTGTAAATGCCATAGAAACACAGCAAATTATTTTTATTAAAAAATATTAACCATAAAATAAAGGCTGTAATCTGTGAATTAATATAATGGAATATTGTAGTTTTTTTAACAGGATTATTCAATTGTTTAATGGTCTGGAGTGTTAAATTACATTGAATTCCATGTAAAAATACAAAATTTTCACATCATTTTGCTGAATGTAAAATTAAGGCAACTTTCTGTTTTTTTTACAGCAAAACTTTAAATTTAATGTAAAAAATGTTAAAAAATAAATAAAAAAAGGTAAAAACCTTTGGTTATTCTACGGAGAATTCTTTCTTAAATACAGATATTTACTGTAGACATTGTCTGCATTTTTACAGTCCAACTGTTGTAAAATAAATAAAAAATGTCATAAAACAGCTCTAGAATGTTAAATGAATGTATAAATCTGCACAAAAAATGTAAAATTTTGCAGAAATACATTAAAATTACCTAATTTAAATAAAGGCTTGTTTTTATACAGTATTCTTTTGTAAATTCATAAGATTATCTGATTCATCCATAAGAACGCCCCATCAAAGTACAGATTTCTGGATGTAAAACATAAAAAAAATGTGTAAAATTACATTCAAATTACTCTCCTTTAACACCCATTAATGGTATCTTGAGAGTGTTAGGATTTAATTTTATGTTCTATTTACAATTAATTCCTGGTAAATATTGATTTTATACTGTACAAAAAAGAAGATCATGTGATAATAGCTTACAAAAACATAATTTTAATAATCATTACTTTATATAAACATTATTTGACAGCAATTTCAAGCAACTATCCAATATATCTACAGACTTTTCCAATTAATGTATGAGATTTACTGTATATAAACAGTATTTGAAAGTAATTATAAACAAATATTTAATATCCGTCTGCAACTCTTCTTCAGGGGGATTTTTTGTATAACGTGCTGTCTACAGTTAGTACAGTACTGGAAGCCTGAATGAACCACCACATCATTCTTCAAAACCTGCCACTTACAGGCTATTTGAGGCTAAAGAGAGCTATTGTATTTAGGTCTTGATGCAAAGTATAGTGGTGTTGGGGCTATATATCAAAATCAAATGGTCATAAAATGTGTGTTTTTTGTATCCTATGTTCCATCCTGGTTTTTGAGCCTGAAAGACCTCTTAATGATTGACATTTACAATCATGTCCCTTGCCTGTTTATGTAGACATGAATAAACCACAGCTGTTGGCATAATGGTCTGCCAACTCCTAGCAGTAGAGTAGGACTTGTATATAGCTTAGCAGTTATTTGAAGAGAGGTTAACAGTGGTACAGAGACATGTCGGTCTAGCCACGCCTATTTAAGCACTGTATTAGCCTTTCAAACTAGCCTGAACATGAACCGTCACTGCATGGCCTCAGCCACTCCATAGCTCAACTAGACAACCCACAACCAAGAGCTCTTCTAAGTATAGTTGAATCAATCAATGTAATAATTGTGACAGATTATACACAGTTCATATACCTTCAAAAATATCATGTATTAGTACAGTTAAAGCCCAACTGTGGGACTTTTGTCTCCCCTTTCTGGCAGTGAGAGTAAAAAAAACACTGCCAACTCATGCTTACATCGTAGGCTCCGGTGCAGCCTACTCCATCACTACTGTTGCAGCTGTAAAACAGTGGACACATTTTTTTGAGCATCACACAACCCCTGCGAAATGAATCGTTTCACTATCAGAATTTGATCCATTTGGTCCGAACGTTTGAAAGTCTAGAAGAGCTGCACGATTAAATTGTTTTATCCCCATTCAAGTTAGCTGAGAGCTGGCGGAAGTCTGGTTCACATGCTTCATCCATAGAGCGCACAGGCCAGTGCAGGAATGTCACCACCGCCTGTGAAATATAGAGAGATTTATCTGGCAGTCATAGGCTTATTCAGCATTGTGCAAACTCTGTTTTCTTGTTTTTTATAATTATGTGTATTATTGATGTATATGCATTTGTATGTTCTATGCAGGTTTTGCACATGATTGGTCTTCATATTTGCATACATAGATTTTATCCATTGTTAGTGTGTAAACCTTTTGGCCTCTTAGCTGACTGTTGCAGTCACAGAATGTGATATGTATAGTGTGTAAATCTAGCACTTATTTGGCTGTTGCAATCACATTATGTGATATTTTTCTCCTATTACTTATTAGATGGATTATTTTCTTGTTTCTAATTTTCTAATGTATAATGTATTTGCATTTTCTATGGAGGTTTTGCACATGATTGGTCTACATACAGTATATACATACATAAATTTTTATTGTTGCATTTAAATGTATATGCTATCATGTAATGCATGATAGCATGGAAATCTATCGGTCACTTACCTGACTGTTACTATCACAATATATGATATATTTAGTAAGTCTATCGGTCACTTATTTTGCTGTTACTATCACATGTGTGATATACTGAGTAGATCTATTGGTCACTCACCTGGCTGTTATAATCACAGAATATTTTATATTTCCTCCTATTAATTTTTTTAAATTACTATTTTTCTTACTAATATTTTTCTGATTAATATAGACAAATATTAATTGTCTTGAGGATGGTTGTTCGTATTTATGTACATGCACTTGCAGGCAATTTTATTTTGGAGATTCTGAACATGATGAGGTTAAACAGTTCAGCCAAGGCTTGAGCTTTGGTAATATGGGTAATATGTGGGTGAAGGGATTTAAGACATGGATGTAAGACCTCAAAATAGTTGAAAAAACATATAAATGTAAACATAGAAAATGTCTCTCTATAGTCTCTGTGCTTCAGACGGATTAAGAAAGTGCGCGCAGATTCAAACAAATGAGTGTTGTACAATCATTGGATGAATCAAGCTGTGGGGAGACGATCTCGACCAATGAAATTGTTTTTAAGTTCTGGGGGCGGGTCCACCCGTCTTGATTCATCCAATGACTGTGCAACATTTAGTTGTTTGAATCTACGCGCACTTTGTTGATCTCCGTCTGAAGCACAGAGAGTATAGAGAGACAATTTCTCTGGATAACTTAACGCAAGTCATTTCCCAAGCCTGTTGATTCAAGGATGATGATTCACATTCAGCTTTCACTAAAGGTAAGGTAACAATTGTGTTGTTCCTATATGAATTTTCATATAAAGAGAGATATCAACTGAATGTGTCATGAGTTGAGCTAACACTAAGGGAAAGTAAGACAGCAGCATCCAACACCAGCTATAACTTGACATAAGTAAAGCGTTGATGTTGCATAAGTGTCAGAATTATGAAATGTATGTCGAGTCAGCAATTGCCTTTTGTATGCATTAAGTAAGTCTGTGTGGCGTTAGATAACGTAACGTTATGCCGGTCCTAATGAAGCTTTTAACGTTAGCCTTGAATCAGAATCGTGCATCAGTCATAGTAACGTTAAATAAGTTACATTTGTCAGTTGACCAGTACATATTTAAGCTCCTATTCTGTCCTGCAAACATGTAAATAAAAGGCTGTGAAGAGTTGTGACCTGACAAAGACTTTAAGTGGCAGCTAGTCTGCTAGTGTTAATAAGTTTAGCCAGTTAGCTTGATAAGTTACTAATACTATTAATTAAAGAAACATTAGACCACCCAGCTGCTCCTACTTACTGCTAGAAGTAAGTTAAATAAGTTATTGGTAACCTGCAGCCTACCAACTAAGTTAGTGTTGGGGTCTGTGTTCCTTGACTTTGCAGCAATAGCAATAGTAATAGCAATAATAACAATAAAATTGTAATATAGCAGCACAGAAACAGCAATATAGCATTTAAAATAAGAAACAATGCGGTAAGATTTACAGTGTGGTAGTGATATCTATAGTGTAGTGTGTGTAAAGTGCTGTGTGTGAGGGTCTTGCCCTAATAGATGTGCATGTTTGTGTGTGCTCGGTTGTGACTGTGTGTGTGTGTGTGTGTGTGTGTGTGTGTGTGTGTGTGTGTGTGTGTGTGTCTGTGTCTGTGTTCACATACAGCCTGTATGGTTATAGCAAGGTTCCGGGGCCTCAACATCCCCTAGTTCATACCCAGCTTTACCACCCTGCAGGAGGGCGTTCTCAGCCAGGCGAAAGCAGAGAAAGTGGAGTTCAAGAAACTGCTGCTGGGTGCTACACTGCATGACCCAGGCCTACTATCTGTTTACCAGGTGTGTGCACCGTGCAGTAGCCTTGACCACTCTGTTGCACTTACACAAGCATGGAAAGTAATTTTAACAGTTTTCAGGTCTAGAGAATACTTTGTACCTCTAAGTATTACCTGGAATCTACACAGGCAGCGTTCTTGATGTGTTTTTATAATGCGCATAAGTTGCGCATGCAGGGTTCTAGACTAACCTTTCTACTAGTTGCACAACCAACTTTCTCAGTAGGCGGCCCCACCACAAGATTTGGTCACACTTGTCTCAGTGTTTTGGGTCACGCATCTGTCACTACAGGTTTTGTATTTGTTACTGTTATGCTTCTTCAAATTTTTGGGAGTTGCCTACAATGTACTGTTGTGTCAAGTACCGTGGTTCAGGGCCATGGTTTGAGTTGCGTACATGTTCATTTAGACATATCGATGGGATAGGAATCATTTATTCCATTTTAACCGGGATGGGGACAAGGCAAGTTCTGGAGTCAGTCACATGATTGGAACAAGACAGGAGAATGACTCAAAAGGTCAGGAGGTGATGAGAAAGGAGTAAAATCTCACGTGTGCCAGACCAGCCTGCTCTCTTTACATCATCCGCACCCTTCAGCTCTGCGTCTCTACCTCATCATTCTCTTCTCTCCTTATTTTGCTTTTTAAAATAATCAGATGCAGTTCGCAACAAAAGAGTTGTTTCAGCTCTGATCCACGCCTTCCATTTCCTCGACTGAGGATAACTTTTTTATGCAGATGATGCAAAGGTATCAGTAATAGAAAGATAAGCAATACCAGTGCAATATGTCAAAATATAATCTTACAATAAAATATATTACATGACTGCATCTTTGTTCTAAAGAATCATTTGATTTCCCTGCCACTTGCACTAGTGCCAACAAGTCAAATATTAAATCGCACGTCCCAAAAAAAAGGTTACTTGTTACTCGCAGTCTAGAGCCCTGCGTGCATGTGCAATCCACTAGGCGCATATTAGGGCATATTAGGTCACTTTTCAATTGAACTTTAAACTTTCAAACCTGGTGAAATATTAAAGTTCAAACTATAATGATGTGATCAAATTCAAAATGGGAGCACTGCAGATAACGCTTGCCCCACTAACAATTTAGTAATCTGCTCTCCAGAGTCCCAGATTCACGTAGTGTGCCCTAATGCATGACATAGGGCTAGGTAGAGAGAGCACAATGAAAAATGGAGGAAACTCGGATCATCTCAACACCAACTCACCTTAAAGCACTGTGTGTAAGCATTTTGGATTTTACTCTATCGATGGCAAAATTATTGATAAAGATAAGGCTGTTTGCCGACTTTGTAAGAAACAACTACTTTACAGTAATGTTAATACAACAACGAATGGAGTCACCTGTTAGCTTAAGTGAGGCTAAAGAATAAGAGCACCAGCAGCTACACATCATCGCCTAACTTCCTATTTTTTGCCTATAAATTACATAATGTTAATGTTCTATATAATTCAAACAAATTCCATAACAATTTGAAATCGTTCAAACTTTATTTTGGGAAAAAATGACAGCCCTAGTGTGTATGCTACACGGGATTGAAGCTATTGACTGTATTGATTATAGGGATTTTAATCGTGTTATTTTATATATAATATGTATATTTGTAGTTTGTTGTTTTTTTTTTTATTTCAAACTGTACATTCTGCATAATTCAATCATTGCATTGCAAGTCAAAAACTCACTCTCTTGCCTAGAGCTTGTGCAAAATACTACACCTAGGGTTTTAACTGATTCCAAATGTAGAGATTACTACATCACTCCAAATTAAGCATCCCTACATGGGATACCAGTCAGTTTTACAAATAGTTTTAAGATTTGTTGATCACATTTAAAGAACAGCTTGATCTGGCCCCAACCTTAATTTCAGACCTTTTAAAACCCTTAACGTCCCTGCACTAAAAGAGGCAAAGTTTGATCCTGCTCAATTTCTGTTCAAGCGGCAAACTGGACTCCTTTAGAGCAGCAGCCTGGAGGCAAAGTTGCCATTTTGTGTACATTAAAAACAATACAGGCAACAATGTTGCCACCTGTTGGTGTGCAGGCACTTTTAAGAGCATGATACATATTTTCTATTTTTGTATTCTCAGGACAAGGCTTGGCGAGGCTCACTGCAGAGGATCATAGCCATCACTGGAATTCTGAAAGGAAGTGGATGACTTTCAATCTGCCATATGAACTTAAAGCTTTTTTTTAGCATGTAGATTCATATCTGTAAGTTAATACTGATTATGTATTACCTTATTTGTTTGTTACTGGAAAGAATTTAGCTCCTGTTTTTGGCTTTAGCCCTATTTCCATGGCCAAGGAAAGCGCAATCAATATTTGTCAGAGGTGGGGGACTCAAGTCACATGACATGATGCAAGTCACAAATTTGAGGACTTGTGACTTCCTTGACTAACACTAATAAGACTCGACTTGACTTTGACTTGAGGCAGATGACTCGAAAAGACTTGACAGTTTTTATTTAGCTGAACCGCCTATTTGTATTGTATTTGTACAGTTACTGTTTGAGACATGATAGGGTGACTTCTAGTGCAGTGTACTCAGGCTTTAAAGACAGTGTCTAGTGTCTTTTCTCTCGAGCTTAATATTACCAGACCGTTTCTGATTCAGACAAGACAGCTTATGAATTGACAGCTTTTCATGACAGAGCTTCATCATTCTGTTGGCGGTCCCTCACTAGTTCAAAGTCAGTATAACTCAACCACAGCAGAATGGTCTCCTCTCTCTAATCAACTGTGTGACAAATGCAATCCTTTGAGATCAGACAAACAAGATGGTATTTTTTCTTGATGAGGATTACAATTTCAGTGTTCTGGATATATTAGTCAACACAATCCACAGCAGAAAAGTAATCATCAAATAGAATACTATGTTTCGTTGTGCAAACGGCAAATGCAGGTAGATATTCCGTTGGCGAGTAAATGTACCAAAATAGTAATGTGTTGCAGCCAGAGACTCAGGCTGACACTGGGCTGTAGTATAACTTGCAGTTTTTTTATTTACGCACTTTACAAACACAACAAAGCAGTATATGTAGCTTACAGTCCACCAGCATATTTTCGCTGCTGCTAAAACTCACTAGCTTTGAGATAACTACCGCAACTGGAGGAAGTTCCTCTTCTTCTACAACTTCTGATTCAAAACTCTCACCTTACTCAAAGGCACAACCTGGTGGCGGAAGCCTTACAACACATCCACAAACATCAATACTGCATAGAATACAAAATTATGAACACTGGATCCTAGAAAACATGTTAGATTATTTATTTATTTTTGTTTACTTTTTTATAAAGTTAATCTACTAATCAATAGTGGTATTTATAAATCCTAACCATAACATCCCTAGTTATAGAGACTAACTAGCAGGTACAGTTTTTTTTCATGACATGGCTTGCCATTGTACCCCTTTCTCTAGTGTTTAAAGTGCTTCTTTCATGGTGACTTGACTTGTGACTTACTTGACTTGTCTTGCTTGCTGGTTTGGCAGTTGGCTTGCTTGTGTCTAAACACAGTGACTTAGGACTTGCTTGAGCCTTTAAGGTTAAGAGTTGAGACTTGCTTGTGAATTGCCCATATGTAACTTACTCCCACCTCTGATATTTGTGAACATGAACTACTCAATCCCAAAGTCACAACCAAAGAAGTAAGACTCAAATTTGTGATGTCATTAGGCATAAAGTCTGGAGCTGCTTCATAGACATAGACTAATTTTGTAGATATTTTTTGATACCCAAATTAGTTTTATTCTATTGTAGCCTTTCATTTCTGAAACAGAAAATGTACCTGTATACTCAGAACATCCACCTGGATGTTCTGAGTGTCATCTGTAACATCTTTCTCAATTCATTCTTTTTGGAAAAGCTCCAGACATTATATCAGATGACATCACAAATTTGAATTTTAGCAAAATAATTTTTGGATCAGGGAGAGATTAGTTTAAGTTCACTAACATTTTTGAACCATCTTGGACCATAGGAATAACACATATGAATTCCTAATTTGGCCGTAGTTCCCCTTTTGCTATAATGCAACATGCAAGACATTGTACTGATCCAATGTACAAAACTGTTTTCGCTTCCAATGATGTCTGTTGAAGTAATCTGAATGAGAAAAAAATAAAGGCATTCTAGTAAAGTATTCTGTTTGAGCTCTTATTGGGTTGATCAGCTTCAGGCCCACATTATAATTTGATATGGTTGTTTATTGATTTAGTAATTCTGACACTTTAACGATAACACTGTAGAAATAGTGAATTACTTAGGTAATTTTATGATACATTCTGGTTATTATACATCTTGAAATCTTATACATCTCAAATGGGGATCTGCATTGAATGGATTGGACAATATTGTAAAATGTCAGCAGAAAAATGTATATTTATTCAGTGTAAAAAAGTTAATATAAAGGGTACTTTTACATAGACCTGCTTTTTTTTTTTACAGACAAAACCCCATACATTAATGTGAAATGTCTGTAGATATATTGAGGAGCTGCTTGCAATTACTGTCAATTACTAACATTTATATAAAGTAAACCCTATACATGGAAAAAATATTTATATATATTGGATAGTTGCTTGTAATTACTGTAAAATAATGTTTATATAAAGTTAACCTCATACATTAATGGGAAATGTATGTAGATATATTGGATACTTGCTTTTAATTACTATCAAATGATGTTTATATAAAGCATACCCCATACATTTATGGGAAAAGCCTGTACATATATTGGAGAATAGGTTGTAATTGTTGTCAAATAATGTTGATATAAAGTAGTGAGCATTAAAATTATGTTTTTGTAAGCTATTATCACATGATCTTATTTTTTTTTGTACGGTATACAACCTACATTTACCAGGAATTTACTATAAATAGATTGGATAATCACATATAATAAAAACTGAAAGCTCTCAAGATACCATTAATGGGTGTTAAAGGAGGGGAATTTGAATGTAATTTTACACATTTTTTCAGTTTTTTACAACCAGAAATCTGTACTTTGATGGGGAGTTCTTGTAGATGGACTGGATAATCCTATGAATTTACCAAAGATTACTGTATGAAAACAGTCTTCATTTAAATTAGGTAATTTTAAGGTATTTCTGCAATGTTTTTCATTTTTTGTGCAGATTTATACATTTATTTAACGTTCCAGCTATGTTTTATAATGACGTTTCTTCTTTATTTTACAACAGTTGGACCGTAAAAATGCAGACAATGTCCAAAGTAAATATCCGTATTTTAAAAAAAATCAATGTAGAATAACTAAAGGTTTTTTACTGTCATTTGACGGTAAGTGTTTGGCAACTTTTGCTGCCAGACTTTTTACCGTTTTTTTACCATTTTTTTTTACAGTGTAGGTAAAACAACCACAACAAATCATCACCAAAAAATTAATAATAATTTGAAGTTAGAATGGAATGATGTATGTAACATTATACATGAAATCAGTGAATTGAAAAGCAGTTGTGCATTGTCTGTGGTTTATGTAGTAAACTTTGTTGGTCTTCTAGATATGTTACTCTTGTTGACATGCTGACATGGATATGGGTGTAGGTATCCGTAATTATTTTCCAGATGGATGGCGATCTGTCTATGGTCATAACACCTACATCCACTCCCATATACAGCAAGTGGTTCAGCCACCTCTGGAACCCCATGACCTCCATTGTTACAGACGTGGATTCTTCTGTAACCTAGAGCATAACAATGTCTTAATGTTAATGTCAGATATGCCATATCCATGGTATTTGACAACCTGTCAAATAAGGTTTCAAACAGAGGTATTGTATTTTTACATAGGCTAATACCTCGTTTTATTTTGTAGGTGTTTTTTTTGTAGTAGGTGGAGTATTTGCTACTGTAACCTGGGGAGAAAAACAAAGTTTATACTGTTTTACAGTAAAATGACAATAATAAACATTTACATTTCGATGAACAAGTAAAATGATTACCAGGACTATCACATCTGGCATCACCAGAGAGTTCAGTTGACTTCCCACATGCTGTTTCCTGGGTGAGGCGCACAATGATTATGTCATGTTGATCTCTGTATGCATACTGACTGACAAATATGAAGTAGGTCAATTGAATGACATAAAACTGGGTTTGCTTTGGAATTTGTTCAGCCCAGTGTGCTATGTCTGTGTGTGTTGCTCCAGTAAAACGTGTAGCTGCAGGTATCAGAAGATTGTTGTCAGCCTCTTCTGCCCATTTTTCTGAGTGTCCATTAAGGCAGGTCCACAGAATTTTAATTTGGCTGGAATTAGTTGTAACTTTTTTATCAACTATGCAACAGCCACATTTGCTGCATGTTTTAAAAAGTTCAGTGAGCTTTGATTCATTCACCAGCCACTTTTTTTCAGCCCATTTTCCTGGAGTATCTCCATGGGAGTTTCCTGAGCCAGAGCCAGAAACAGATCCTGGGCTGGAAGGCGAGGTGGTGCTGGGTGGTGCAAAAGTGATGTCTAAGGGATCCAGAATTTCCATCTCCCCAAAGCTCATGCTCAGGTCGCTCACTGCAGGTTCCTCTGCATCTTCCTGTTGAGGCTCAACGGGAAGATGCAGAATAGTTATGGAATATATAACTAACAGCAATGATGTGTTGATAATGGATTTTGAATCTAACATCAACGATACTACTATGCAGAGCTGATAGCTGTATGATGGAGCCACGTTTTTCCTTTTACAAAGATGACAAGAAAAGCCATTCAACTCACTTGTCATACGTCTTCAGTGGCTCTATGCAGGAAAGTCAAAGTTGTGGTTGATGTGGTGGCAGTCCTTGTACACACAAAAACAATATACACTGCCACCCCAGTAGTTAGTAAAAGAGTTACAAATACAATGAAAGTGTACTGAAAGCATATTGGTAAGATTTGCAATTTAGTACATTTGTTAGAAAGTTCACTTTATTTAAAATGTGTTTAATTATATGAATATATACTTTTCAAAAGTGTATTAGTGTAATTTTTTCTTAAGGTTTAACTTAACTATTTTTTAAATGTCTATTTTTAATTATTGTATTTAATGTGCTTTAATAGTATTATAGTAAGGTCTAAGATACACTTAATAATACTTCTTAAATGTATACATTTTAAAATTATTTACAATGTGTTCAAGTATTTTTTTTATATAAGTATGTTAATGCCTGTATTGCATTTAAGTTGCACTTAAGTTCTACATCATGAAAGTAAACCTTTCTTTAGTGTATGTTTGTGCTTTTATAGTATAGGTCTGAAAAAGTTTACTGAAACTGTCAAAGCTATCCTTTAATATACTTATTTAAAGTACACTATTTATGAATGTGTTCCTGGATGTGATTAAATATATTCTTTTCAAAGTGTATTAATGTCTGTATGAATGCAAAGCTTCACCTATGAAATACTCTTCAATAGTACATTTTTACTCTGTGTATTTTATAGGCTTTTTATACTATATTTATGAAACACATGCTGAAATTTTAACTTAACTTATATTCATTAGCATACCTACTAAAAGTGTACTGCTTTCCATTTGATTTAGTATATTATTCAAAAGTGTATTTGTCTGTATTAGTGTAAAATTTAACTTAAAGTAATGCTTTAAAATAATATTTTTACATAGTAATTTTTGTGCCCTTTTATGGTATATTCCTGCCAATTATACAAATCCTGCAGTGAATTGGAGCTATGTTTGTAAACATTTAAGTGTGCTATTTTAATAGATTTAAAAATATGCTCATGTGCATTGTTCAAGTACATGTTAGTGCTAGTATTAGCTAAGTACATGTACTTATCAGAAGTTTCACAGTGCTCTTGCAAGTTATCTCTCATCCAGAAATTTTGAACTTGGTGGTTGGTTTTAAGTGCTGCAATATTTAAGAAAGAAATTTCACACACAGAAACACACACCATTTTATATACCTGTGTTTTATTATTAAAATTTGAAGCTTGAAAAAGGTAATATTTTCAATAGGTATAATGTCCCCCTCTTAAAATCAAATTTAAAAAAATAAAACAAACAACAACAAATTGTGGGATCCTGAAAAGTTTAGAAAAGCTATGAATTGTGCTTTATGGTATCCAACTCCATCTATTTATTGCTTCGCTTCAAATGTATGTTCTCACAATCCACTGGTCAACTTCAAAAAACACAAAAACAAATTGGTTGTGTAAAATGTTTCCCACTACATGCTATGAATTTTGAGGAAACTGACAGCAACAACACTGAATCTAAAAATGGTAATGCATGTGTGAGGAAGCACTAACAGAGTAAAAGCTGGGTACATCTCCCTTCATCTATCGCCATACAGAAACATTTCATATGTTGCTGACGTATGACAAAAACTATGTCAAAACCAGTTTACAGGGAACTTTAATTTTTAAGAAGAAATTACTCCATATTAGGGCTGGGTGATATGGCCTATAAATAATATAGCAATATTTTTAGGCTGTATAGTGATGCACAATATATATATATCGATATTTTGAAATCTTCTCTAAACTACTGTGAACTACTAAAATACTAAACTACTAAATAAACTGTAGTTACAATAGTTAAATAAAGTACAGTTATAATTATATTAAAGTACTGTTATAATAAAGTTCAATTTAAACTACTGTTATAAAATACTGTTATAAAGTTAAATAAATTTAAGTTAAAGTACTGTTATAATAATGTTGAATAAGTACTTTTATAATTAAAGCCATAATATGTAACTATTCTGCATTAAAATATCTAAAAACAACTAGACCTATGTTATATATTTTGTTCAGTTGTGTACTTACATTATCCCAAATGTTTCCAACAATTTTCAAACCCAGAGAAATCTGTAATTTTAATCAAGGTAACAGTCCATTTCATTTGGTCGCCTGTCAATGGCGTCATACCCATTCATTAACATTATGAACACGAGCATTCAAATGTCTAGCTACTGGAGATTGACGTTCACAGTTCTGAATGGAATATTTGTGTTTACACATTCAGTGTTCTGTCTTTGTAACATAAAATATTGAAGTTATCCTTGTTACATCCTTGTCATAATTGTGTAACTGACAATGTCCCTCTCTGATCAGAGGTAGTTATTTCATTCCTTCTTCAGCTGGTGGGAACTTTTACATTAAAGGCAGAATCATATTTAACACCACTTTTATTTTATTTTACTTACATGTTCTTCCATCAAACTAGGAATGTTTGCCAGGAAATGTGTTGGTGTCAGATTTTACAAGATAGTCTTTTAAATAAAACAACCTTTTGTAGCAGATTGTTGAAGGTAATTCCAATATTTTGCCAACGCCGTGGTCAGATGTCCTTGTTTTATTTTGGCAAATCATAACACTTAAAGGGAAACTTTGCAGATTTTCAACCAGCTTTGTGTCATTACCATGTGAGTAGTATATGTAAATGAACAATGTTTAACTTCCCTCCATGTTGCCTGTACCTGGAGCTCCCCGTTCTTTGCTGGCTCGAGGGCTGTTGTTCGATCTGCAAATTGTACTTTTTTATATGCCAGTCTCCAGGGACAGTCGGATTTCAACACTCCAGTTCAGTTGGTGTGCAGTTTTTTTTTAACGGCGGTTGGCAAATCACCATTTAAAAAAAAAAGACTCTTCACTCCAAATTCAAAACAACCTGTCTGCCATGTTGTCTACGGACTCTAAAACAACCACTGTGGCAGAAGACAATGTTCCTGTTCCTGATATGGAAGAAGACAATTTTAATAACGTCGTGCTGGAATCAGTCACGGCTACTTATATGAGCCAGAATACAGTGCGGAGGAATTACGGTGTATTGAGGAGGAAGAAGCCGCCACAGCTGAGGGTCAAGCACCGGCAGCTGGTGAGGATAGCAGTGCAGCAGAGCCACCCCATGCTGGGGACACCTGGTGGTGCCACTGCAGTAAATGTGCACCAATGGAAACTGAAGTGGAGTCACTATGCTGCAGTGAATTTCACAGATGCCAGTTTCTGTTGGATGAAGTTGCTGAATCTGTGTAGGAAGGAGGCAGAATGTGTAACGTTACACCAAAGCTTTGGGCCACATATGGACAGGGGAGTACTGGAGGCGAAACGGACGTCTGAGCATAGAGTAAGTGCAATAGAGACAGTGTTTTGTTACTAATACGGCAACGTTACAGTGAAAAATCATACAATACACGTTTTTTATGAGGCCCATTCAAGACAAGCTTAGCATATACACTGCCCCAGTTTGTTACCCAGCAGTGCTATCAGAGTTTAGCCTAACATTAGCAGCTCTGACCAGCTGTTTGAGAGGAGTTTGGGAGGTTTACACTTCAGCAACCCCAGTCATATATCCTTATCCAAAATATTTGCAAAACATGGGTTATGTCAGCGTCATTTCTCTTATAATTCTAGTAAAACAACTACACCGTGATATCAATTCCCTGTCTTATGAGTCTTCAACACGGATGAGTAGCTGGTGACAATTTCCACTTTTTGATTAGTATCTGTTAGATTTAACCTTAATTTTAGAGCACCATGTCTTTGTTGTTGTTTTCCTTCTCTCTTTTCATGTATTTGAGGCCTGAGACGTGGGAGCGGAGAAGAGTGCAGGGAAGCCATGGTAAGTTGGAGTGCAGTCCAGTCTAGCATCTGCCATCCTGTCATAGCCAATACTGTCATCATAGCCTGTTCATATAACAAAAGATGTTGGCCAAATGTATTCAACGACAGGAAAAACTGAACACACACATAGCTACAATAAACTTTGTAACCTGTAAGTTGATGATAATGTAATGTGATGTGCTTAAGCTGAAATTATACTTTGCGAGTCTGTGAGGGTCTGCTAGGGTCTGCGTGATGTAAATTTGGTCATCAGAGGGTGTACGTGTAGGATCTGTGGAGACATCTGCATACCTGAAATTTGCTGTGACCACGTGGACTGGTGCGGACAGGTCCGCGCTGTCTTCCTGTAGACACCAATCTACTGCACATGTGGAACATGTCCTCCAAGCAGACCCCAGAAGGTAGTATAAACAGAACAACTACCCACCTGTGGTGTCCGCAGCTTTTTTCTTATATTACTGCCTTACTATGTGTATATACTATGTCTACTTTTATGCCATGTAACATTATGTCCCTAGCAATATTGTCAAAACGGAACAGTATGGCGGCATTCTTACCTGTACGCAATGGCATTTAGCTCTGGGGGGCGGGGCAGGAGAAGGCTCCAGTTTGTTGTTTTCTTCGTCCGGATCAATAGACGGAATGGCAGTTTCTTTCAATTTTTTCCCCTTTTTGTCCTCGGTTTGGCCCAAAATATTAAGCTCATAGTCCTCCGGTTTGAAATGGAGACTGCAAACTTTTGAAGACTCACAGTGTCACTGTTCTCCCCATATTTAGAATTATTTACAGCCCTCAGTTACTGCTTACAATGCACTGGATCCTTCACTGGCAAACAACAATAACTTACTCCAGCACGCCGTTTCCTCCTCAAGTCCTTGCATCCAGGAACAATGCAACTTGACGCCATGGCAACAAAAAGGTTTTAATTGAACAACAGAAGTTAAACACAACTTTTTCCAACTTGAGCGAGCCGGTATATGGAAACCAGCCTTGCCGTCTACATTTATAGACACACCTGAAGCTCTGGTCAGGGGTATCCAATAGGAGCGGCCTGGGAGCAGCCTTGGAAACCTAAAAAGTGTTGTAGTTTTCTACCTTTTAAGCAAAAGAGAAAACCATAGCCACTTTTCTCTGGTCATTTCAAAAATAACTGCACATTTCTACTATATGGGTGACTTAGTTTTAATAAACAGTGAATTTTTCCTTTAAAAACTAGGATTTGTGAACACAGTCTGTAATGAATCATGCTGAAAAATCTCCAGTAGCCAGGTATTTCAATGCTTAAAATCATAACATTAATGAGCTTTGTTGTCACTGAAGTTCTTCAGGTGTCCCAGAGCGGAAGATGTCTAGGAAAAAGTTAATACAGAGAAAGTGTTTTTGGATTCATTATCTTGGCACTTTATTGTCTCCTGGGATGAATGAAGATTTCTCATTAACATATTTTTTGCATTTTTTGTGAATAATTATGTCCAAGGAGATTTGTTTGGATGTTGCTAGCTTGTACAACATTATTTATTGATGACTGTTGTTTAGAATGTGGTACTTCCTATAGGCTACTTTATGCTTCTGAATGTCAAATAGGTCACCTTTGCTTGGTTGTAATAGTGTTGCCAGTTGGTAATCGATCATGTAAATCATGTAATCGATGTGCTCTGCTGGTCATGATTATTGACTTTTGCTTCTGAGGACTCAACATCCATCTACACATAAGTGAATTGAGTGCACTGGTTTATTAATATTATGTTGATGAAAAAATGTAGAAAGTAATGGCATTTTACATGTTTTTGAAAAGTAATGGAAACACATGTAAAGGAAATTTTTGGAAGTGTGATAGTATCTGTGATAAAATCTGTCCAGGGTGTACCCTGACTCTCGCCCCATGAGCACTGGGATAGGCTCCAAGCTCACATGACCCTGCACAGGAATAGTAGGTATAGGTAATGGATGATGGTGTGAAAATGTATGACATTTTTAGATGCTGATGATGTGATGTGGCTGTACAGTACAAGAGCTACAGTGTGGATAAAAACATGGGACTTAACAGATAATAACTGGGTTAAGTAGAAGAATTGGACCACTGTAGTACACATATATAGGGGGTGACTGTTCTATTTTGGTGCGACTGAATGTAGCGAAATTGGAGGCCATAAATAATAGTGTTTTCCTTAGTTCCAGGTACAGACAGGGCTCAAGAAAAATGACTGATATCATATTATCACATTATCCTCTTTTTTTACGGTGTGTCACAGTGCACTTTCTAATACTTAATAGGTCATATTAAGTGCATAGAAAGATGAGTTTGTAATTTTGGCTTATAGGCACTGATTGCATCAGATGACAAAAACCTTTCTATCCAGACCTTTATAGCTCTAGTAAGTAGAGCTGGGTGATATGACCTGAAATCAATATCTCAATTAATTGTTACATGTACTGCAGTATTGAAAAATGCAAATTATATCTTATATATATAGCTGTGCACAAGATTGTCCATCCTTGCAGGGGATTTCTTATTAATCTTTTTACTGAACAATAAACAGAAAACAGTGTAGTATGACTCTTTTATTTTCACCAACCTGATAACCTATTTAATTTATTTTACATTTTCACAAGTTAAGAATGTTTTTAGCCATTTGTTTGCTAAAATACAAAATAAAAATAGGTTCTGTTTCACATCTTTTGTGACTAACAAAATAAGAAATATTATGAATAGACTGAATAAAGCATTTATTGTTTCCATCTCTTTCCATCTGCGTGGTGTTTTATGTTTTAGGTTCTATGGAGTGGCGATAGCAAACGTTTGCGTGAAAGACTCCATCTGAAGTGTGCCCCTTTTGTTTACATGTCATTCACCGATTGTTGCTTTATTATTATTTATTAATTTTTTCTTTTGTTTATCTGTTTTCAGATCTTCCTGGTTTGGTTAAGGATATGAAAGGTGTAAAGAATGAGCTAAAGTAGGCTTTGGCTAGATTTCAGGGCAAAAGCAATTGCATTCAAGCTGGGCTTCAGGATCCAGATGCCCTACCTGCATCAGCTGTAATGGTACAGTGCACTTCCTTTTAGTAGAATTATTTAGTGTTTATTTATTTAATGCTCTGAGACTTTGATATACTCATTTTTGGAGAAGCTCTGAGGGGTTTGTCTTAATGTTAAATGAAAGATTCAACTGTAGATGCCATATAGAAATATTATATTAGTCTGGGCACTATGGCCTAAGCTATACTGTATATTGTTTGAAATGTAATAATGAAACATGAGCAAAGAACTTAACTCTATTTTCAGTTTACAGATTTGTCTCCCAAATTCTAATGTGCAGGTGCCCAAGACAAAGTTTTTGTGTCTGAATAGGTCACCTTGTTCACTCAAGAGTTTTTGGGAGGGATGTTCTCAGAACCTCAAATCTGACTGGAACAAGCCCTGAGGGAAAGGAAAGAAAACATCAACCGGACCCTGTTCAATTAGATGCTGTTTTAGGTAAGTGTACATGACCAAATCCAAAAACTGTATACCTTGTATAGTAGCCTCACTTTTGTAGACATATAGTCCCTCAAAAATTATAGTGTGTCAAATGACACTTGATATTAGGTTTGGGTCCTATGGCCAAAACTTTTCACAATGGGAGCAGCTGAACTGTATATTGTCTCTCACTTAGCTCTCTCACTCAGATAGTCACTTAGACTTGCTATGCTCCTTCATTGCTTACTCATTCATTCCTTCATTTCTTAAAGAAACTGATAGGGCTGTGTTCACTGCGGCAAGTCCAAGATTAGAGCTGCCATATGAAGAAAATGCAACAATGAGGACTTTTCCAACAAGAAGGCAAAAACATCAGAGCACTAAAAGAACTGTTTTCGGTTTGTGTTTGTTTTTGTTTTGTGGGTGTGTGTATTTGAAAAACTTAAAAAGCCACAAAAGTCCTCACAGATAAGCTCTGCCAACCAGTACAAACAGTGTTGTGCAGAAAAGCATTTTCACCCTTTTTCATTTCATTTTTATATTCTTCAGAGGATCCTAAAGTTTGTAGTTGTGGCAAATGGCAAATGTACCATTTTCATCAGGGTGAATTATGGGGAAATAATGCACAAACCATCTGTAGTCATTAACTAATGCTGCAGTCAGAAAAAAAAACACATTTCACTCTGTCACCTTACCAGTATTGGAATACAGTATATTCTGTGTTATTCCCATACAATGTGAATTTTGTTATCAGATTGTATGTAAGTGGAAGTTCAAGATGTTCAGCTTACCTTTACTAAGTTTCAATTTTTCATTTTGTTGATTGTAAAACAACACTTAAATAACTGTATTGAATAGTAAAATAAAAAATTGGTTTGTTGATTGAATTCTGTTTCGTACTTTGTGTAGATCTTAAAATTGTTTTAAAATCAGATCATTTTGGAATGTTTTACATGTAAAGAAGTGTACTTGCGATACTTAAATTACAGTTTGTATGATGGCATGTATAATGATACTTAGTATAATAGTTATAGTGTATAGGATAGTGGACTATTTTGGTAGTCTAAAGTATCTAAAAATATACACCAAATATAATATCAGTATATTAAGGTATATCTTAAACTACAACTTTTAATACACTTAGTTCAACTTGAGTGTTTGTAATTTAACACAAAGTAAGTGTACTTATTTTCAGTGCATGAAAGCATACTAAAATGTTTTTAGAAAATACATCTTAGTATACTTTTCCCAGGTCGACTAATGGCCAATGGGGTTAATTTGGGGCTATCTTCAATTGATGTCCACAAAAGTGGCGAAAGACTTTTTCTTATAATTTTGACACCAGGAATCAAATGGGAAGGTCATTGACATGGTACAACCCCTCTTTATTGGTGAAAAACAGGCAAATAAGAAATTTTAGGCTCATAACAATATAACTTTTGCTATTTTGTTTCACAAAAGTTTCCCACAAAATCCTCTTATCCAGTGCAAGGTCATCAAATGGATGGCAATCACTCTGACAGACTGCACTCTGATAATACTAGCTAATTGAAAGCAAATGTAATTAAAACCCTGTTTCACTGATCATCATCGTCGTCAGTCTCGTCAATCTCCAGCTCATCCTCTTCCCCCTCATCATCATCATTGACAACACCAGCAGCCAATAGGTCAATGAAAGATGGGGGCAGAATTGGTCCACAAGACCAGACAGGCTCCAAAATCCCTCCCTCTTTCTTCTCCCGCCCCGACCCTGGTTTTGGCCTCCAGAAGAACGGTTCAGCTGCCCGCTTGCAACAGGCCACTGTATAGTTCACATGCTGGATGTGGGGGATGAATGAGTCTTGGCAGGGGGCCTGGTGAGCAAAATCAACTCTCAACTTGCTGAGGGTCTCGTCTTCTCCCACAATCTTCTTGAACATCTTGTTCCTGACCAGGTTAACTGATGTCTCACATGCTTGACTGTACATCATGCATGTAAAGCTCTCCAGCTGCTCCTGCACTTCCGGCTTTACCTTCCACTCATTGCCGAGCTGACTGTAAAAAGATTTCTAAGATAATTGCAAAGTGCTCTTGCTCTTTCCAAGTCTTGCATTTTATTCAATATACATAACATGCCAAATTATCTAAAAATTAATTCACCAACCTGAAAGCCTTTTGGAATTTGGGGTTCCTTTGAAGCTTTTTGAGTGGTGCCACCTTGCCCTTGCCGGCGCTGGTACAGTCCTCACCACTGAATACATAGCAGCCAAGCAGGGTGCTGATGCTTGGTGAATGTGGGCCCACTAATTTTGGGGTAAATCTTCAAATACTTGATATCCCTAGAATCTGCAAACCCTAAGCTAAAAGGTTATGTAAGTCAATAAACCACAATAATTGATAAAGGTATTGAAATTGTGTCATAAATTAAAAAACATGCATAATTTAAAAATCTGACATTTTTTCATCAAATTTTAATGAATAAACACACAAAACACATTGATCCAAAACATTTCTGAATGTAGAAACATGAACAAAATATTTCTTAACATTCCATAAGTTATTTGAACTATGTACATGTTTTAGTTTTTGAGATATGCTCATTTTTATGAGCAGAGTGCAAAGGTGTTTTGATAAGTTTCATCTGCAATAAAAATATTTCTCCACTGCATACATTCGTATTTTTGCTTATTGTGATGTCATTTCTCAGATTACTGTAAAAAAGCTTCATATCCCTAAAATCTGTACAACCTAAGCTAAAAGGTTATGCAAGTCAATAAACCATAATGATTGATATAAGTATTGTTATTATTGAAATTGTGTCATAAAAAAAAGAAAAATGTTTTTATCAAATTTGAATAAACACACAAAGCATTGATCCAAAATCATTCTGAATGTAGAAACATGAACAAAATATTTCTCAACACAACTAGTATAGCTAGAACTATGTACATTTTTTAGTTAGTTAAGATATGCTCATTTTTACGAGCAGGGTGCAAGGTTGTTGTGGTAGTCGTCATGGCAGTTCCTGTCAACGATGACACACAGGGGCACTCTGCAAACCCTGCACACGAATGGTGTGTTTCTCCCACACAATTTGCCTGATGCTTCATGGGCTGCTCACCTCTGGTGGCACACAGCTGTTTGTGTAGGATGTAGTCGTTTGTAGCAGCAATGTCAAAAAAGTGATACAAAATTGTCTTGTACCACTTTGTGTTCTTTTTGCATGTGGAGTAGTATCCAATGAGCTGGTCAGAGACGTTGACCCCCCCCCCCCATGAAGCGGTTGTACTCCCTCACAGCAGTAGGTCTTGGAACTGCCACGTTCTTATAGTCATCACTGGTCCTCCCTCTCATCACAGACTCCCCTGAGTATACAGTGTGCACTATAGATAGAAGTCCACTGTGTAGCCATTTCTGTCCGCTAAAACAAAAAGTTTTATGTCCCACGTTTGGCTTGTTCTTGATATATTGTTTCATCCCAATTTTAGCCAGATTCTGATGAGGGTGGTAGACAGCCTTGCAAGCCATTCACAGACTGTCATACAAAAGGGTGGAGCCTGTGCAGCCCATCATAATCTTTCGTGCCTTTCTTCCTGTGCAGCAACCCACAAGTAACCCAACAAGTGTTGAATGCAGTTACCACAACACAAAAGGTCACAAATCACAAGTTACTGCACACGAAAGTCACAGCTGCAGAAGACAGATTGACCAAACAAAGTGGATTCATCTCGCACAAAAAGATCGCAACCAAGTTGCTGTACAAAGTGCAAAACTAGGGCAACAAGCTGTAAAGAGACACCCCAACCCCTACCTGCCTACCAAGATGGCTAACTAACCTAGCTAGTCTTCAATGGCTTGCCGAGCTCGAGGCGACTTTAAACGCTGAACTCAGTGCATCACCGAAGACCAGAGATGTAGCCAACTGCAATACACTGAAGTGTGCCCCCACTCAGGATTACCACCAAAAATAAGAAAGGCAAAGCAACAAAGTGGCAAGCTCTTCAAACCTGCCCGGAGGCTAACTACTCAGGGTGCTCAAACCTGAAACTCTAGCAGTTACCCAGTCAAAAGCACAACTAAAACAAACAGCAACAATGAGAAATGACTTAACAAAAAAGATGATATACACAAACATTTACTTCACCTCATGGATGTTCAGATCCCGGACGACCCCCCATTTGTTACGCCCCACTCTTGGTCGGCCCTATGGGGCAAACAACAGTCCACCATTTACCCCAAATTAAAACTCTTTAACAAAGTAACACCTTTTAAAAAACACCCAAGTCATGGGATTTATTAACAAAACGTACAAAACAACCAGGACACTTAATAAATGCTATAAATAATACAACAGAAAAACTAAATAACATAAAATCCCAGGCTGAGAGGCAGCAGTCCACAAACAAGAAGCCTCACCGGGTGAACAGGAACCTGGAGCATTTATTACCCATTCCTCCCTAGGCCAGGTGCCCCTCATTGTGGACTGATTGTGGAGATGACCTGGACAGAGCAATAGACAGGGGAGGAAAAAGACAAGAAAAACACAGGCAACACATACAGCCGTAACATGGAAGAAATGTTTTACATGTCACTGACTTTTGGCAGCTTAAAACACTAATCCCATGTATTTGCACAGTTCTTCATCTGTAACTGGAGTCCACATGAACTTCTTGCCAGCAGCAATATTTTTTGAGCATTTTTATTCGTGTTATCACACAATGTTTCAATAGTTTTCCTGTTCGAAAAAGAGCGGCCTCTCACTGGTGGAAAGAACTCCACATCTTCCTCTGAATTGCTGGAAAGGGGTGGTGATGTGTGCTGATGATTAGAGGGTGGGAAAGATGGTGACAGTGAAGTGTTGGGATGCTGTTGCCTCTGGGTGGTCCTCTGTTGCTCCTTCATCTCCAGTGGGGCTAAAACAAAGATAAATTAAATGATATTAGAAAAAATATTAAAAAAATATATCACAAAAAATAACATGACTGAAAATATAAGAAACGTTCTGCCTTGTGCAGAAAGTCTGAAACACCTGCCATACATACACACCCAGGAAATTCACTCACAACCATGAAAATCACACACACCCGGTAAAATCACACACACTCACCATACACACACACCCGCAAAAATCACACACCTGGGAAAATCACACACACTTGCCATACACACACACCTGGGAAAATCACAAACACCCGCCATACACACACACACACAGCACAAAAAACAACTCTAAAAAATGTAAAAAATAAATAACAATCTTTAAAATTGCACTTACCTATCCTGATACGGATCGATGCCTTCAACAAAATGGTCTTCATCCTCACTGAAGAAGGAGTCCAGATCAGAAGATAAAGCCTCTTCTGTTTTGTCTGTTGTTTTACATTTGAAGATAATTATTGCTGTAACTGTAGTCTAAGAGACTAAATATTATTTCATTGTTTATTTGGGAAATTCTGCAAAAGTAAATAATAAGCATTTGTTATTTTTAAAACTGTGATGTTTGGTTATTCCTTTTACTAGAGGTATTTAACAGGATAAGCCTTGTTGCAAAAACAGTCGAATTCACAAAGACCAGTGCTAATTGCCACACACAATTAGGGTGGAGTTATTAGTGTCTTCAGAAAGTTGGTGTTAACTGTGCACACACTCGTCGATCTTCTGAGAAGTACAACAAGAGTGCCCAAGTCCTGAACCATTGGAAAAATAATTGTCTGTCTACAAACTATTTATTTATTTATTAAGATATGGCTGTCACTTATATTTTTCCTTTTGTATGTAATTTCGTGACTGTCCCTAATTCACTGCTAAATTAATTGGGGTGTTACAATACATCTGGACCTATGTAATCTTTTCCTCTTTACAGTGGATAAAGGATGTACAAGGTATTTGAGTAACCTTAAGTTTGTTTAAATAAAGCCTCAATTGTTCAACATAATCAAATTCGCCATAGTAAAAATAAGAAGCTTGAAGAGGCAATGATATTACATTACTATCTTTTGGTAGTTACTGGTAGGTGGGCGTAACATGCCCTGCTAACTGGGCAGTTACAAATAAACAAGTCTCTCTCAACCATCAAAAAGCCCACACCTGTTATGTTAAGCACAGCAATGTTTCTCAAATAGTCCAGCTACTTTTTTAGGCCCACAGTCACCATTCAAGTGTCAACGGAGTATTAGCTGTAATCAGTTTTGACCAGCTCACCTCACCCTGTTAAACAGGTTTTCTGTTGTATTTTAGTTCTCCCAATGTTGGTCATAGAAGGCTTGTGCATCCGTGGGAGAATCAAAGAGACTAGTCTGTCCTTGGAAGTAGATTTGTACGCGGGCAGGATGAAGTGAAATCTTGTGCCCTTGGTAGAACAGCTGTTCCCTTTTCTTGCATGTGATGCATTCCTTGTCTTTGAAGTAGTGAAAAAGCACAATAAAAAGTTTTGCCCTCCTGTTTTTGAATGTTGGTGGTAGCCCAAGCCTGTGTGCATGGTTGAGCATGGGCGGAGTGGGAAAAAAGTCCTTTCTAAACACTTACATGAGAAACTGATTTGAATTTCACTGGGTTGACTCCTTCCATTTTTTCAGGAATTCCCATAATTCTCAGGTTTGATCAACAAGACCTATTTACAAGGTCATCAGTGTTGGCTTTAAGCTGGGTATTCTCCATCTTGAGAGCAGTGCATCTTGCTTCTAGAGCCACAATTTTACCAACAATTCATGAATGCAGCATATGACTTAAGCAGTATGTTGCCGACAAAGTAATCAAAACATTATTATTTCCACTTGTCTGTCTGTCTTACTCTAGATTCTAAATTTTAAAAGCCATTACTTTTTAAGGAAAAACCCCACATAAATGTATGTCTCAAAGCCTCTGAATGACCTAGAACACAAACCCTTTATACTGTATGAGAACATGTAATGACCTAACAATTCTAGTGGAGCAAACATATGGTGCTAGCATGTAAAAACTGAAGGGTGAAATTTTTTAATTAGCTGGTCAAATAGCTAGGATGTTAATTTGAGTAGCGGAAAATGGTTGTCAAGCTTGTAAGACAGCCTTGTCAATCTTTACACTTAATTCCAATGTTAACTTTCGCGGATGTGGTGCCGTCTATGTTTTTCCCATGTGTGACCTCATCTGCTCAGTGTCATCGTCCACGTACTTTGAAAGTGGACATACTTGTCTTTCAGGCCTGCTCATTATTTGTTTTTATGTTTATTTTCCCCTTCTCGTCACTAATTTGAAATGTTTATTCTTCTTGAATTTATTTTTTTTCACATTAGCAGTCAAGGACTGACACTTTGTAATACAACGGTAGGTGGCGATAATGCTCCACCTGATTGCAATTTGCCATTAAACCTGCAGTGTGGAACTTTAACATATAAATGAATGTCTGTTAAATTCAAGCCCTTGCCAAATGAGTTCACACAATGCTGATTAAGCCTATCACCGCCACATAAATCTCTCTGTATTTCACAGTATAGAGAGTTTTTAAATCTCATGTTGGGTGCGACATTCCCATGCTAGCCGTTTGGCTGTTAATCGTGCGGCTCTTCTAGATTTTCCAAATGTTAAAGAACCAAATGGATCAAATTCTGATAGTGGAACAAGTCATCTTGCGGAGGTTGTGTGACACTCAATCAATTTATCCACCGTTTTACAGCCGCAACAGTAGGTTACGGCCAGTATGTACTGGCCATCGGGCATACTGGGACAAATCCCGGTGGGCCTTCAAAAACTGCGTTTTTGGGACGGTGGGCCGTCAAAACGTATCTGTTTTTACCGGACCTCTCTGTGTGCCTGTCATTCGGGGTGTGTATGAAAGTGTGCTGTATGCCTATGTCAGGCTGTATTCAGACCAATTCAGGCGCTGCGGTGCACCACCACAGGGTTGAGTGGAGGTGTGTGGGGAGATGGGCATGTTTGTGCTCTAGAATGTAACCACTGTGAAACAATCAGAAAAATAACATTTTATTGATCTGATTCACCGGCTTTCTCGCCACCACCACTCACTCTCTAGCTCACTCAAAAACAGCTGCTCTCTCTCTCTCTCTTTTTCTCTCGTCTTTTTTAAAATCAGTCGGGAAGCCGACAGAAAAGTCTAACAGCCGAGTGCCCCCCTTTACTCTCACTGCTGGAAGGGGGAGACAAAAGTCCTGCACTCAGCTTTAAAATGAAGAAGAAGGAGGAGGACCGAGAAGTTGACAAAGTGGGTCCCATGTAAACATGTTCTGGGTTCATTACCATTTTGTAAAAGCAGTTCCAGGACTAGGTCGATAGCCTTTCCAGTTATTCATTCATTATTCAAACAAATTCGATTCGGGCGGAGTGGTGCTTTTTGTGACAAACTGTTGTCAGTAAGTAAGTTAACGTTTGGTTTAGGGTGCTTAGGATAATGTTAGCATTAGCTAGAGCAGTAGTTAGGTCATATTTCAGTCTTCATGATCCAATAAATTCCTAAATAACCTTGCTATTGGTTGTCTTAATTTTCAGTGTTTATGGTGGCTGATACGAATAAACATGTGTGATAGCTATGTGTGCTAACATGTCCAAGTGCTGTTAGGTTTCATTGTCCACAGGCTTGGTTTGTGCACCATGGATATATTAAGAGAATGTGTACAATGTGTGATTATGCAAGATGTTTTTTCCAAGTTGTCAGATAATTGAACATACCTGATCCGAGTCCTCTAATGTAATCACATTGTTCTCTTTATGTCCCGCAGGCATGGGAAGGTTAATGGCATAACTGCTTCACAAAGCTAAAAAAGAGGGAAGGACAATGATTACATGGTTGCAGAAAAAAAGCTTCTTGCACCAAAGCTTAAGCGCCCTGTTTGCAAGCACCACATGAAAACCACCACACAGGATCTACTAAAGATGGCTATAGGTTGTAAGTGTTGTGTTGGTATTGTTAGTTTGCTTAGGTGTCAATTGATCATAACCTTTTTCTTCTTGATAACAGCTGCTTCGTCAGACTATCATTTCCTATTACAGTTAATTACTATTTTTTTATGAGGTGCTACACAATTTGAATTGCCCATGTCTACTGTATTTGAACAGTGTACACGCTACTGCCTTTTGACTGGCATATGGCACAAAAAACAATATGTCCCTGGCACATAACACTTCCCACCCACATTCCAAATGTTACTGGCACATAATGCTGCTGTGTGCCACATAAAAAAGGAATGCCAGTCATGTACCACTGAGATGTACCACTTTTTACTGGAAGTCACCACTTGTTGATTTCCCACAACATTACACTGGAAGATAACTACTCCTAGTTGACACCTGTTAGTGATGGTATGGCAATGTCTAGAGTGGCTGTAGTTTTTAATGGAGACATACTAGACAGGAGGTGCGGCACATCCCATTTTTAAAAAGGATAGGCATAATTCTCTAAGTAGATAAAAAGATAAAAAACAAATAGATTTAAAAAAAATAGATAAACTAAATATATAAAATACCCTATTCAGTGTATCACTGCATAGGTTCATGTGGCACCATTTATGCATTACATAAAGGCAAGTTCTAAATTCAGTGACATCTTATTTCTTTTGTGCAGGAGATATAGAAGAAGACGCCATGGTGGAATCTCCAGATCCATTAGGAAGGGTTCAGTTTTTGAGAGTTCACACTTAGGTCTTCAAACCTGGCTCGAGATTATGCATGTTAGTTTTTTCTCTTATCAAGCAGCAAAGTTCATAGCAATTCTCTAAAAGCTTCTCTCAGTACTTGGCATGGGAAATTGTCTGTATCTTTCAATTGTCATTGTGGTGAAATAAGCCTTTATCCATAATGGTAACTTTGTGAAATGTGTTGGTGTCATATCACACGGTATATATACAAGTATATCACCATCTGTGGATTAATCAAACTAAACAACATGTAGAAGGTTAATGGCTTGCACTGATTAACTTCTTGTTGGTCTATCCACAGGTGATTTTCACACGCACTATTGTGTGTTGATACTGTCTAGCTTAACTGTGACCAAGACCTCAGTGTTCAATCTAATTAATGGTGTGAAAAAACAAACAAACAAAAACAATGTTTACTGGAAAAACAGTGTGAGGATGTGTGTCACTTACACCTCACTCCTGTTCCTTCAAATGCCAGTGAGCAATAGATAGTAACATTTTCCCAAGGAGGTGCACTGTGAAGTACTTACTTTTTTTATTAAATAGTAATGCATCTTTTGGCTCTGTTTTCTGTAGAGAGCAGTCCCATCTGTTTCTAGCTGCTGCTACTAAACACACCATGGTTATGTGACTGTGGCATCATGTAATTTCTTTAATTGTGGCTGATTTTTATATCTGATGTCATATGTTATGCTGCAAGATCATCAAACTTAATGATATGCCCAGGTATTTCAGTAACAGTTGTATGAACTGTTCATTTGGTAGCCGTTGGTTCAAAAAGAGTAGAGTAGAAGGAGACTGGCTGGAATATGTAATCAGTGTGATGACCCAAACCTGTGTGTGTAAAGTAAAGGCCGTAGCATATGATTCACATCATTTTCATACTTATCAAACCATTCAGTGACCCCTTGTGCCCTATGGATGGGGGCATTGTCATCCTGAAAGAGACCACTCCCATCCTGATAGAAATGTTTCATCATAGGATAAAGGTGATCACTCTACAACAACTTTGTATTGATTTGCAGTGACCCTATATATAATATCCCTCTATATGTAATTGCCGATGGACTGCTCTTGCTGACACAGTCTGAGCACGTCCTGCATTGACATTCTCAGTCAACTGAGGAAGAGTTGCTCTTTTTTCTTACATATCGCACTAATGCATGAGCATCACGATTATCAAATGTGTGCTGTTGACCACAATTTCTGACCCTATTTACTGATGTCTTTCCCAATGTCTTTCACATAGATCTAAATGCAGATGTCACTTTTGTCACTGTTCCTATTGAAACTAGCCAGTTGAGCAGTCTTTGTGACTGAATCTCCTGCCATTCGTTTTTATACTCATAGTGTTTATTTGTTGTTGTTATTGTGTGTACTCATTATTTGAATTTAGAAAATAAGTTGTCACTTGTTACTTTTGAATAAAGAGTAGAAACTTGAATGCTTTAATTGAACATTCCCTCATTGAGCTATAAGGAAAAAAGGCCAAAGATGTGATCTTTTTCTCCAAATGAAGCTGTATTTTTGTTTTTCAAAATTATTTTTAATTCACTTGTAGTTGTCACACAACCAAGTCTATCCTTTTGATACAGTCACGTGTAATTTACTGCCAAATCTCCCAATCCCTCACAGAATTACGCAATTGTGTGGTAAAGATTCTACACTATGATGATGTTTCCTCATTCTGATGAAGTATGTTTGGTGATGAATTGATATAAGCTTTAAACTGGGCCGTAAAAGCAAACATGTTAAAAATGTAGTCTTTTGTTATAGCTCGCATGATGGCTAGTAGTTAACTTTATTTTGAGAAGCCATACTGTTTTAAGATTTACTAAATATGTTAAGTGCAAAAAAGGCCTGAATTCCTTACACCTTATGAGTCTTCTGGCTAAGTGTCTCTTGGCTGTTAGTAGATCCAGGCTTTTAACCGGAGGCTGCATTCCATTCTCCTTCAGTTTAACAATATTTCTAAATTTAAACTCCTGTACATCTTTCGCTCTGGAAGTTGCTGGTCATGGATACTTAAAGCCACCCTGTTCCATTCTGTTCATTGTGGTTGTGACAATAAATGTTCATAATTCCATGTTGTATTTTAGTTTGTACTGTTACATATTACATAATATAAAATTACTATCTTCACATATTTACAACATACAAAGATGTATGTTAAAAACATAGGCAAATGGATTGACACAGACATAAATTCATACAGATGTATACAGAGCTGCATAGGCTGTATTGTTTACTGTCATTTCTTTTTTTGGGGGGGGGTCGGATTCCTGTAAGTGTAGTGAAATTAATTAGTTCAGTTGTCATTATCTTGTCTCAAATAATCAATTATAAATTAAATAATTACTGTGATTTCTTGCTGGGCTATTTTGTTGAATTGTATTATTTACAGAGTACATTACTGCTTGTATTTTAAGCATTTTATATGTATTTAAATATATTGTCATTGTTACACATCATGCCCATATATGTATCAGACCAGAAGACATGGGAGAGAACTGAGAAATTGTATATGTATTAAGGCAGAGTGGCAAATGTGATTAGGAATTAACAAATACTTCAATAAAGAAAAGTATTTTGGAGGACATAAACTTACTAATAGTTGCTATACTTACTATGTTGGCTAGATCCTTTAACTGAAATAATTTAAATTGAATTGCAGTTTTCAGTGTTATTGCGTCTTGTCTGAAATTATGTCATACTGGTCCACCCTGGTAGCCTGTTGGTTGAGACAAATGTCACATACAGTATCTGCAACAGCCAGGGTTAATCCCTCTCCCATCATTTCCTGTCAACATTATGCATGCAAATACAGGGAATGAATGATGATAAATATTTTTATTCATCTAGTCCATCGTCAATAACTACAGCATTAGCTCCAACAGCCTCCATGAGCACAAAATTAAAGGACGATCGACAGGCTTTGTTGGCGCAGAGTGATGAACTAAGAATACTGCTGGATCAGCTGTTGGACTCAGCTACTCTACCCACCCTTGCTCCATCAGCAATAAGTGTTGTCCCTCCTCAACAATGCAGCAAGTATAACATTGTTGTGAACATATTTTGAACAGCCCCTTGTAAACATTTACATTTCTCAAAATGAAAGTCTCAACTAAATAACTTACATGTTACACTGACAGGTGAAGACTGTAATCAAGCATGTCCCCCAATGTTTATAGGCCAGTCAAGCAAAAAGTATCCGTAACACTAGAACAGCCAGGGGTCGCTACCTAAAATCGTCAAAGGGTAAAATTTACCTGTGCACCTGGCTACCGCAATTCTAAAACTAAAAAATGTACTCGGTCATTGTATTAAGCCATTGTCTTCATAAAGGAATGTCTAAAGTCACAAAATAAGTTTGTTTAATCATCACTGGTGTTTTGGTCCTCTTGTTTTATAATCTAAGTACATTTAAGAACACTAATCACTTTGCATGGCTGGAGGTATAATTCAGTCTAAAATGACACTGAAAATGGGTATTAAAAATAAATACTTGCATATTTATTAAAAGCAAATATTTGAATCATAACACAAATATATTTTTCTCTTTTGATGTTCCATTCATGAAAACAGAGTAAGGCAAAGGGCAAATTAGGCTAAATAGCCTATAAACAGGGTAACATGGCAAAACAAAAATGAAATAATAATTAACTAAAAATAAGTTTTACATTCAATGTTTGTGAGCAGGCTAAATCATCTTCATTTGAACACGTGATTAAACGTGTCCCTCAAACACACTTTGAGCAGACATTCAGCACCTTGACTGTGCATTTTCCACAGACAGTTTTTCTGCACTTCAGGCACTTGGCGAAGGTGTTTTTATGTCCGAAACCTTTGTATGAAATCAATAATATGTGAAGTGCATACTATTTCTGGGGAAATATTGCAGTATGCAAGCACTGGACACTATGCTGGCATATCTCACAATGCAAGTGACAACAACAAAAACAACTTAACTGACAATGGTGGACAGCAACCAAGGCAGCTCTGGCGTAATGTCAATAACACTTTGATTTAAGTAAGGTTTCACTTTGCTAGGCATAATATATTTTTTAAATTAGTTTAGACTTTATGGTTGGCACAGCTACCATGGTTACGCGTCTCCAGCCAACAAAGAGGCTCTCAGGAAGTGACGTGATGATTACAGCTTAGTGCGTCCAAAAAGATACATACCACTGTTTATTCACACAAAAGTATGTTGAATGATAGTACACATATTGGGTATGTAGTGCAAAGTATGCGATTTTGGATGCAGCGTATGACTTGACGTAGTGTCAGATCACACACTCCAATGAATGCCGTTGCCTAGAATGTTTAAACATAAACCATATGGAAATAAATGTATTTCATATAGGGGTAGATTTTACCAGGTAGCAGTTATAGGTGTAAATGCCTATCTTTTAAATCTGGATTCATCTTCATTATTTTTAACAACAGGGGGTGCTTCACAACATTATTTTAGGTAAAGTCAGAGACTGGGGGACATGAATATTTTATTAAAACATAGTAATGTACAGTTGAAAAACACCTTAACATAGTGTAGCATTTAGCAGCTTATTTTTCTCAGTAGTTGGCAAAGACCAATACAGAGCTAAGAGGAGATATGATACAGGGTTTTCGTTTATGAGATGTCAGAAACACAACTCAAAATAAGTTTACCAGAAGAGGAAAGGCAGGAACTGCTGAGAAAATAATTGCAAGTTAGTCAGTGTTGCCCTCAATTTGAGAAACGGTCTCAAGAAACGGACAGTGTACCTGAATGCCTCCAGTGTAGACACACAAACGGAGCACTTGCTGCTGCTGCTGCTCTGCTGACATGCTGCTCACGCTACGTTTGCTGTCTAGACACGGGGTTAGACTGTGAGATGGGGCCCCCTCTAGTGGACAACATCACCTCCAACAACAACAACACTGCAGGTGCAAAATGGAGCTGCTACTAGACCAAGACTTGAAGACACCTACATTGATACCTCAAGAGACACCATGCCCTCCTGCTACTGTATGGAGCCCAGTAGTCAGAAGTAGAAGGAAACAAGTGGATTTTGACTCAAGTGGCCTAGGTATAACTAGGTCAGGAACTGTTTACCAGCCCATGATGTCAACTCCAATATTTGATTCTTTGCCTGCTGCTGCACAAGGAGGAGCATTTGAAGGTGCTTTGGGAAGCTCATTTCTCGGCCCAATGTTAGAATGCCCCAATGGAGGTGGGGGTGTTCAACATGTTTATAGACCATGGAAAATAACAGAATTGCAGGCTATCATTAATAAATGTCCAGAGCCTAAGAATAATGGGAAAGTGTTTGCGAATGCTCTGACGAAGATGGTGACACAGTGCAAACCCACCTCAGCTCAATGTCTGCAGCATGTCTGTGCAACCAAAATGGATCTTGCCTGGGGAGAAGTTAAGCCTGCAAACTGGAATTCAGCTGTTCCATGGGCTATTGCAAATCTCCTTACCAAACTCATCTGAAAGCTTTGTGTCAAGCACCAGTGACACAATTCAAACCAGTTATAAATATGACAACTATGCATGCAAGTGTGCAAAAAAAAAGAAGAGATGTTTGATGATTATGTCTCCAGAAAGTTTTTCACAAAGAGCGGAAATGAACAACCAGCCAATACAGCTGATGATAATGTGTGGGAAAGACAACTTGTTCAGACCCTGGTGGATGGTCTGTGTCTGGAGGTCAGAGCCATTTTTGTCAGGCACTGCATGGCATGGCAGTGCCAGACTGAACAATATCAAAAGACAACAGAGAAGAAATGTCTGAATGATGTCTGCTGGAAGTGTGGTCGAATGAGTCACTGGACCAGAAATTGCACTGCCACAGTACCAGAGGAATGGGACAGTGAGTGAGGAATGTCACGCCCACCACCTGGCAATGTGTCTATGAACAGAACATTTGGAGACAGGAATCAACCATCACAAAGACCATCCTTTTACTATTTGTCAGGAGGATTGTGAAAAACCCACTTTCAGATGAGTGTGTGCTGTTGCGACACCAATTCAGCCACAGGTCAGAAGGAGTCATCATCCATCCTTTCCACTGCACATTGAGTGCTCACAGAGCAGTTCAGTTGACAAATGGATTTCCCACCTCCCAACTCAAAAGTATGATGTGGGTCTGATTAAGAATGTCACCTATTAGTTGTGGTTCCTAAATCAGTTTCACCTTTAAAGGTAAAACATACACTTGGACCAGAGCCCCCCAAGGATTTACAGAATTACCAACAGTTTATTCAGCCACGTTGCAAGAAAATTTGGCCGGATTTGTATTCCCCAAAGGGAGTACTCTAATTCAGTATGTGGATGATTTGCTTGTCTGTTCCACATTTGAAGAAAATGCTCTAACAAGGGCATGCATTCTTGCAGCTGGGAAGGGAAATCTGTCACTATCTACACTGATAGTAGATATGCTTTGGGAGTGGTGCACGACTTTGGAACTCTATGGAAGAACAGAGGATTCCTTACATCGTAGGGCACATCTATTCAGCATCAACATCTTGTTAACAATCTTCTTGAAGCCATCTTGCTCCCATCCCAGGTAGCTGTCTGTAAGTATCAGGCACATGTTAAGATTGCAGATCGCTGTTTGTAAAGGTAAATCTGCTAAATCTGCTGCTGTTTCATCTAAGACACACTCGCTCCAGATGTATCTTGACTCTGTTGTGGCTCAGACACCTTTTATCTGCATTTGTCCCTTATAGACATCTAATCAATGGCCAGTCCCGTGGGAAAGTACGCATGAAAACATGGTCGTTGTGACCCAGAGGGTGTCTGGAGGGGTCCACGGGATAAATCTTGTTTACCCAAGCAACTCTTTCCCTACGTGGCTTAAGTTTTGACAGGCAGAATTATGCCCATGGGCCAAGATCTCTATAAGGGGACATACAGACCATATTATTGTAGATGAGGAAGTTAACCCAGATTGTGAGTTCTGTTTCTGCCCAGGTGAAAGCAGCTCTTCCATTGTCCCTGAGGGAGGGGGAAATTACTCATCCCTTCCAGCCTGGCGACTGGGTCCTGGTGAAGGATCTGAGGAGACAGCATTGGCATTCCCCAAATTGGAGAGGTCCATATCAGGTTCTGCTCACTACACCAACAGCGGTAAAAGTGAAGGAGAGAACAACTTGGGTCAAGTGGCCACAAGAGAAGGGAGACACACCATGATAAAGCTTCAACAAAATATATTTATTTAAGCAAATTAAACCAAATTAAAGAGATAACTGAATATTTACAATATGAGGTGTGGAAGTCAGTGGGATTAGTGTTGTATGTGATGCGTGCGCACGTGTGTGTGTGTATTGAAAGGTGCGTGAAAGCAGGTACAGAACTAAACCAACATAACCAATTCAAAAGGGAGAGGATCAAAGCTGCAGTAGCCGCAGCAACAGCAGAGTGGAGAGTCAGTCAGTGTGAGAGAGAAGCTGCTAGCTGCAACCAGGCTTTATCACCTGGGACCCCGGCGCCATGTATTCGCAGTTGGGCTAATGAGCAAATATAACATACAGCAAACAAAAGATGACACATCAGGGGTCATCACAATGCGTCCCATTGTAAGAAGGCACCAATATAGTGAGAAGAGAAATGACCAAGTTGGAGTTTGTGATGCTGGTTGTGCTACTGTCCTCGCTAGTATCTATGGGAGGCTTATTGACATCAAATGTTACCCTGGAAGAACATCATACAAACTTAATGGAGTCAGCACATATACAAGGCACTTCATTAGCAGGAACTCATGGGAGAGCTATGAGGCAAATTTTGTTAGAACCAATGAAGATTGATGTTAAAGAAGAATCAGATGATGATTATCTACAACAAGTAGATGTGAAGGGCAACACATGGTACCGGACACCAGGGGCCAGATGCATAAAACTGTAGATTCATTAATAAAACTGTGTGTACGCACAAAGCCAGAAATATACATACGCATTCTTTTTGTCAAATTTATGAAGCAGTGTGTACGCATGGTTCTGTTTTTTAAATCTCAGTCAGGCGGCTGTGCCTCAGGAGGTAGAGCGGGTCATCTACTAATCGGAAGATTGGCGGTTCGATTCCCTACTCCTCTAGTCCGCATGTTGAAGTATCCTTGAGCAAGATACTGAACCCCAAATTGCTCCTGATGGCTGTGCCATCAGTGTATGAATGTGTGCGAATGGTTAGCTTTCCTCTGATGGGCAGGTTGGGACCTTGTATGGTAGCCCCTGTACCCAGCGTATGAATGTGTGTGAAAGGGTGAATTGACTCGTAGTGTTAAAAGCGCTTTGAGTAGTCGGATGACTAGAAAGTCCATTTACCATTTTACCATTTATGAACTGGGCACCATGTGCATGAGCCTCATTTCCACTCACACAATTAGCCATAAATGGATGAAGACACACCCTGAACCAGCTGTTTTCATATCAGTTCGTCCGGCTGCTCCACCAGTATGTACACCTGTCAATGAAACCAATGGGAAAGAAGAAGTGCCGTTTCATTGACTGTGTTGCACCGGTGAGGTTCTCCAACAGCAGAACAGCTGTCATTACACGTGACCATTGTGCCGTGCGGCTCTTTATGCTGTCCTTATTATTAATTCATCACATGGACCTGTAAACCATTGTCGGCAGGGATATCTCAGAAATGTAATCAATGATTAGTTTGTAGCATTCATATCTAAACCAACTTTACAAAGTGAAAAACTAAGGATAAAATAAAAAGAATATGAAGAGAAAAAAAAAATGTTGATTCTTATGTAAGTTAAAAGAATGATAAAATGAATCATACAAAAGTAATTAATCAGTGTTATGTTTATAAATTTGAAATGCCTCTGATTGGCATTTTACTAATCTCTGTGTAAACGCAAAAAAAAAAAAGAAATCACACAGTCAGTGTCACTGGTTATCAACCAAGACAATTTCATCTCCACCTCATCGCATCACCCTAGGTTTGCTTTAGAAAAACATGTATGCATGTATGTTGTGCAATGCATGGTTTTTGTGCGTATGCATCATTTATGCATTTGGCCCCAGTTTAGGTTGTGCTCAGTGCAGACATGCTTTTCTCAGCTCTCTGCTTGCTATATGCTTTGCACTTTTTTCTTGCATTTTATAATTTCTTAAATATTCTTCTAAAGAGAGATATTACCGGTTACACTGGCGCTAATGGAAGCGTCTATAGTGGAATTGTGGAACAGAACAAAAGTTTATTTTTGGGACACAGGAAAGTTTCAGAGCCCCATCACAGCCTTAGCTGCTAGCGTAGCCTAGCCTAGCCAAGCATACAAGCTTCTCCGACCGGCAAAAGACAACTTAAAAGCAATGTCTCCAAACCCAGCAAAGCCAGTAAGCTGTGTGGAGTGTGAGCGACTGAGTGAGAGGATAATGCAATTGAAAAGAAGATTGAAACACTGCATCAAATATGTGAGAGTGAGCAATTCATTAACTCTGTAGCGGTTAATACACAAAGTACAGAGCTACCAAAAGCTAATGGATAGACAATGGATATACACGGGAGTACATCAAATGTGGAGCATCCAGACATGGACTTGGCCAACACGGTTCCCTGAATGTGTCCTAATGCCACTGGATTTGCTGCAGAGGGTCCCAGGACTTGGTCTAATGCTGTCCGCAGCTCTGGATTACCTGCGGAGGCTCTCACACCAACCTTCTCTAATGATGCTGCTTACTGGCACTGCACAGGAGTGAGGGCAAAAACATCAGTCCAGCCAGGACTTGGTCTGACGTCATTGGCCACAGAGGCAAATCCAGCAGAAAATCAAATAGGAGAGCACCAACACTCACTCCACCACCTCAACTCTCATTACACAGCAAGTATGATCCACTGACTTGGAATGAAATGTGTGATAATACCAACTATGTTGAACCCAGGGAAGCTAATCACACCACTAGCACTAGCACTCCCCACCTGAGCTAGACAGTATTCTAATTGGGGACACTATAACCAAGCATGTAAAAATGGCAAAGACTGAGAATCTAACCATCGATGACACATCTGTCAAGGAGCTAACAGGGCATCCAAGTAATATGAAGGTTATTATCCACGCTGGGTCTTTTGGCATTCTGTGAAAGACAACTGGCTCTGAAATCCTGAAAAAAAGATTTTTCCCTGCTCCTGTAAAAACTGAGGAACTATAAATCACAAGATGTAGTCATTTCTGGACCAATTCCAACTTTGATGAAAGGAATCAAATCTTTTACCAGACTCCTTGGCCTGAATACATGGCTGACATCCGCATGCTTCACCCACGGGATAAAGTTTATTGACAATTTCAATATTTTTGGAACTGTAAAGACCGCTTAAAACCTAACGGGGTTGACCCAAATATCACTGGATCCAGACTACTTGGTGCCGATCTATGTCATGCCCTTGGGATGCCATACCCAAACAAGAATGTGTAGATAAGTGCGAAGGACAGTGCACACAAGTAGACAGCCTGCTCCCCCCAGTCCCCGCCAGGATCCCCCCAACCTCAAAGCACACACAGAACAGTGCACACAGGCAGACAGCCTAGTCTCCCCCTCCCCGTCAGGATCCCTCCCCCTCCTCACCAGGATCTCGCCCCCCCTCACAGCGCACCAGGACAGTGCTCCCCTTTCACCTGACCCTCTGCTTCACATCACCCAAAGCATTAAAAATAATTGAAAAGAATCTGCATTGTATGTTTTTAATTGAGACCTGGTTAAACAGCACTACAGGTGTAGAAACACGGATAGACGCTTGTTCTCCTAACTATAATTTCTATCAGCCAGTCAGACAAAACAGGAAAGGAGAGGTTGCAGCCATTTTCTCTACACAGTTTGTATGTAATGACATTGACCTAGGTGAATTTACATCGTTTGAATATCTTGCTCTTGACCTCAAAGCAGAATTATCAGGGCTCATCATTGCATTATACTGGCCACAAAAATATTCATCACTATTTCTACAGGAATTCTCAGAGCTGATCTCACTCGGTACACTACACATGATAGGTTAATCCTGAATGGAGACCTGAATATTCATATTCATATGAATGACTCCAAAGCTATGGAGCTTATGAATTTACTGGACAGTTTTGAAATCACCCAACATGTAAATGAAGCCACTCATCAGCATGGTAACACTCAAGACTTGGTAATAACAACTGGGTTAAACATTGGTAATGTTTCAGTATTCTAATCATCTATTTCTGACCATCACTGTGTTTTTTAATGCCAACCTAATCTTAATAAAGACTAAAAGGAAATTTTGGTTCAAAAGAGATTCCTAGATGACAAGGCTGAAACACATTTTTCTAATATTACGAAATCATTTGAGCCATACAGTTATGAATGCTTTTTAAATTACATGGTTGATAATTTCAACAATACATTGCCATCTGCTTTAATTACTGTTGCTCCACTAAAGGTTAAAAAGAAGTCAACTGACAGAATCTCCCCATGGTTAAACAATAACAAGGTTAATGAGATCAAGAGAATCTGTTGGGCAGCTGAAAGAAAATGGAGGAAAACTGGGCTCACAGTTCACTGTAAAATATACAAGGAGGCCATGACTGTCTATAACAAAGCAACACGACTGGCAAGAAAGGATTACTTTTCCAAGATTATTACAGAGAACACTGGGAACTCTAGAATATTATTCTCCACTATTGACCAGCTACTACCCCCATTTCTCTACATCAAAATGTGATGAACTTGCATTGATCTTCAATAACAAAGTAACTTCAATTAGAGCCAGTATTGCTGCTGATGTAAACACAGATGATCTCAGCAAACCCTGTAAAAGTGAGGTAACCATGGGAAAATTCATCTGTATTACACTAACTGAACTTTGCAAGACTGTCACTGAATATAACTCCTCCACCTCGTGTGTTGACCCTGTACCTACAGCATTTTTTAAGCGGGTGTTTGACAGTGTTTCAAGTCATGTCCTGAAGATTATAAATACATCTCTTTAAACAGGCGTCTTCTCAGATGCCTTCAAAACAGCTGTTGTTAAACCCTTACTAAAGAAACCCAACCTAGATGGTATTGCACTGACCAGCTATAGGTCGATATCCAACCTTCCATTCATTAGTAAGATACTTGAAAAGATAGTTTCAGTGCAAATAAACTCCTTTCTTAAAGAAAACAATATCCTGGAGGAATTTCAGTCAGGCTTTAGAACACACCACACTACTGAAACTGCTCTTACTAAAATAATCACCGACCTCAGACAAAACTCTGATGAAGTTAAGGTCTCAATTCTCATCCTCTTAGACTTAAGTACAGCATTTGATATGATTGACCATGATATCCTAATCAATCATCTTGAAAAGTGGGTTGGTCTTTCTGTTAAACTGGTTCAAAACATACATCAAAGGGAGAAAGTTTTACGTCAGTATTGGAGATCGTGTGTCTGAGAAACATGATGACTGTTTTAGGGATTGCACAAGGTAGCTGCCTTGGTCCATTATTTTTCTCACTTTTCATGCTCCCACTTGGTGACATCATCAGAGAGCACAATGTATGTTTCCATAGTTATTCAGTGACATGCAACTGTACATCTCCGCTGAACCAAATGATGCTGCAGCTATAAACTCCATTCCTACCCGTCTTCTGGCAATGAATAAATGGATAATCAATAATTTCTTAAGTTAAACGAGGACAAAACTGAAATCCTACTAGTTGGCCCCAAAACAAAAAGAAATTAACTCCCTGGATTAAATCTGAGGTTATAAATCTTGGTTCAGGTTCAGTTTACTTTATTTGTACCCGTAGATAGATGTGGTTTGCAGTAGATGAGGCATCCATATTGACACATTTTACAAACAGCACAGACAATAGATAAACATGATAAAGTGCTCAAGGTTCCAATAATCAGGATTTAAAAAGAGAAAAATAACAATAAAAACACTACAATACATAACCACTAGAATAAATAAGGTAAAATACACGGTAAAAATAAATAAATAAATGTTGCTTCTATAACATCTGTGTAATGTTGCTACATCTTGTTAATCTGATTGATTAAATCGAGCTGGTTATCCACTGTAACTGTCTGGTGTACAGGGACGCTGGGTTAAGCTGTGACTCACCAATCAGCCTACTAGACCATTTAACGATTCGATTCAGAGAGTTTCTGTTTTTTAAAGATACCAAAGAAAAAGATAAAATCAATTCAATAAAAGCATGATAGAATAAGGTCATCATGGTTTTGTCAAAATGGAAATAAGACAGTCCCAATATATTTGCAGGATTGCACACATTCAACTATCTGACCCTTAATGGATATGACTTTATGTGTGTGGGCATGTCTTCTAAAATCAATTATCATGTCTTTGGTTTTAGATATGCTCAGATAGACTCCTCACACCACTTGACAAAGTCATCGATGACTGGGCCATCTGCATACTTTAAAATGGTCCTATTTTCAAACCTGCTCTGACACATATTTGTGTGGAGGATAAATAGCAGGGGTGAAAGCACACATCCTTGTGGGGAGCCAGGGGAGGAGCAAACTTGGTCAGACAGAATTCCTTTTACCCTCACTCTGTGTGCCCTATTAGTTAAAAAGTCAAGAATCCAGCCTACAAGATCATTGCTTAAGTCAAATTGTTCTAAAAGCCTACTGGTTAAAATATGGGGTTGAATTGTGTTAAAAGCAGAGGAAAAGTCAATGAATAAAAGTCTAGCATGAGACCCATTTCCCTTCAAGTGTTTAAAAAGTGACTGAGGCATCCTCTACTTCTCTGTGTGACCTATAAGTAAACTGTATGGGATCAAGTGCATGCTCAGTTTTTCTTAAGATTTCTGACCTTACCAGTTTTTCAAAGGTTTTCATTAAAATTGATGAGCAACTGGTCTAAAATCATTACGAGTTTTAGGGCAACTGGATTTGGGAGGAGGGACTACCACAGCATCCTTCCAGACTTTAGGTACATGCTGTGCCTGTAAAGACTTATTAAAAATGTAGTGGGATACAGGACTCAGTTCTTTTGCACAAGATTTAAGTAAGCGACCACAGATGTTGTCAGGTCCATTATTTACTCTTACTGAAAGGAAGGCCAACATCCTTTTGGTCTATGTCAAAGTGCTGTTTGTCTTCAAGGTTGAGATTCAGTTCCTGAATTTCATTACCAAAATCAAAAGTATCAAAACAAATATAAAAATGATTAAGGGCATTAGCAATCTTAGTATCTGAATTGAAGCCATCCAAAGTGACATTGACTACTGTTCTTTGGATTCTGGAGGCCTACTGTAGTGTTCATGCTAGACAAGGCTGAACCAAGGTTGTTTGCAGCCATATTGTTCTCTAGTTCACTCTAGTTCAGATCTATAGATCTGTTTTGCTTTTAAAATTTCTGTTTTCAGCTCCTTGGTAGCTATATGCAGATCAGAGGCTACTCCCTATTTTTCTGTATATTGGACTTAACGGATTTGGTCACCCATGGTTTATTGTTAGGGTAAATTTTAACTTGCTTACAAGGAATAATCATGTCCCTATGAAAGGCAATATATGGTCATGGTTCATCAACAGGTTTGTCCAAATCATCACCACAAGACTGTTTAAACATGTTCCAGTCAGTGCAATTATAACATTCCTGCAGGCAGATTATTCTGTCCAGTCTTTTATGTCTTTTGTCTGTGCTTTCTCTCTTTAAAACTGTTTTATAAATGGGCAGTTGATGCACACAGTTATGATCTGCAGAGCCCAGTGGGGGTAGTGGGAGTGATTTATAAGCGTCCTTTACTGACACATACCAAAGATCTTATGTCTTATCCCGCCTAGTTGGACAGGAGACATATTGGTAAAAGTTTCTTTTTAAGGGAGACATGGTTAAAATCACACAATATGAAGTTTGTGCATCAGATGAAATCGACTGCAGTTTTTGCACTACATCAAAAACTGATTGATGCCTGTATTTCAAGTCGACTCGATTATTGTAATGCACTTTTTACTGGCCTCCCCAAATAAAACACAGAGAGACTTTGGCTCATCCAAAACTGTGCAGCTCGGCTATTAACCAGAACCAAGAAGAGAGAACACATTAGTCCAGTTTTAGATGCTCTGCACTGGCTTCCTGTAACATTTAGGGCTGACTTTAAGGTCCTTCTACTTATATACAAAGCCCTTAGGGGGCTAGGACCAAGCTACACTGTTAACTCCCTTGTAAACTATTTGCCTTCAAGAACACTGCAATCATCTGCTGCTGGTTTATTGGAAATTCCCAGCAACAGCTGAAAGAAAATCGGGGATGCAGCCTTGATCAGTTACGCCCCACAACTATGGAACACACTACCGATAGATATCAGAGAAGCCAGCTCGCTAAATACTTTTAAAAGAAAGTGTAGCCTGATGTGAAGTAAGGGGTTAAAACAAGTAAGCTCCTAACAAGGTTAGGTGGGAAAATTTAGTAAGACCATTAAACTGAAAGTAATGTAGTTTTAATAAAAGAAAAAGGGTTAAATGAGATTTAAGTAATTTAGTCATAAATTTAGCAGGATGTAAATAGTCCCAGTGTTCACTATGTAGTTCAATCAGTAGTCAAAATAAACAATTCTAAATAATATCGAAGGCCAACAGTGGGGTCAAATGAAAAAAAAAGAACAGATTGTGCCTTTAGTTTTAGCTATTTTCGTTTGATTGGTTACTGGAGGTACTCGAGGTGTGTGTGCGTGCGTGTGTGTGTGTGTGTGTGTGTGTGCGTGTGTGTGTGTGCGCGGGCGGGCCCACTGTGATATTGAGAGTCCAGTGAAGTATTTGATTTGAGTCTGCTATAAGGAATAGTTGACAAAGGGGCAAGGACTAGGGATTACACCAACAAGCATAGAGGAGATTTAAGTTTTGGATAGTAATGTTTTGGTATAAGCCTATTTAGTTTGTTTTTTTACGAGTGATTTATTGATTTGCTAATCTTGGAAAAGATTGGTTTTATTTAGAAAGTTATTATTTATCATTTTTTACGGGTCTGATTTGTGTTATTTGTGTCTCGTTTCATTCCAACTAAAAGGGTAGATATTATTTGTGTAAAAAACAAACAAAAAAAACCAAAACAAGAACAAAGAAGGGTTAGTAAACTATTATTTCATCCACAAGAGTTGTCCATGTCATTTATTTAAATCACAGAAAAGTCAATATTAATAAATATATAGGTACGTCTAAAGTTAGTTATAGCAACCTAGGCCTAATATAGAGTGTTGGGGGGCTACAAAAGCTAAAAACCTATCTCTTCAATTTAGCCTTTAACTAGCTACACCTTTCCTGATGCAGGCCTTAAATTCTTTGTTCATCTTGCTTTGCGCTTATGCACTGTGCACTTCTTTTTTTAAATGTTGTATTTTACTTGATTTCATACATTCTATGTATTGTATTTTTTAATCTTTATTTTTATTCTGTTTTATGTCAGTAGTCAGTTATTAAATTTGCTGAATAAAACATCGGCATTGTACGTTTCTGCAAACCACGGATACAGTGAATCTCTACATTTCGTGTCATTTAACGCTGCATTAAATGGCCATTATCAGTTGAATAATTATGTTTTATGGTGTGACAACGCTATAGTTAAGGTCTGGTTAGGTTAAGGGACCACTTGGTTAGTTAGGAAAAGATCATGGTTTGGGTTAAGATACCCCGTTTTGTTGCCAGAAAAATGGCAACCACCCAACACGCCTCCTGCTAACGTGAAAGTGAGCTCATATAGATGTCATCTGAACTATGTCACTTTCCCTATGATACATATTGCAGAAATGTTGATATGCTACATATTAATCGTAGGACAGAGATTCAACGTATCCGTGGTTTGCAGAAACGTACAATGCCAACATTTTATTCTGGCAACTGGGCTGGACTTTTCCTGCAGGGTTGCAGTGAGGTTTTTACTGGCAGCTGGTTTTTCTGGACAGGGTTGTGGTCTTAAGCGCTGTTAAATTCTGAAAATCCGATAAATAAGTATACACGGGTTCATTTATTATAAATAAATAAATGAATAGTCTCAAATTGCCACCACTGACATAAAAACATAAAAATAAAGACCAAATGGGTTTTATTTTCCATCTCATGTCATATTAATTATGGTATACTATCCTTGTTCTTCCTATTCTCTTATTATTATTATTATTATTATTATTATTACAAAAACTAGAAAAGGAGATCATATTTCTCCCATTTTAGTTTCGCTACATTGGCTTCCTGTAAAATCCAGAATAGAATTTAAAATACTTCTCCTCACTTATAAAGCTCTTAATGGTCAGGCACCATCATATCTTAAAGAGCTCATAGTACCTTATTATCCCACTAGAACACTGCGCTCCCAGAATGCAGCTTACTTGTGTTTCCTAAAGTCTCCACAACTAGAATGGGAGGCAGAGCCTTCAGCTATCAGGCTCCTCTCCTGTGGAACCATCTTCCAGATTCAGTCTGGGGGGCAGACACCCTCTCTACGTTTAAGAGTAGGCTTAAAACTTTCCTTTTTGATAAAGCTTATAGTTAGGGCCGGCCAGGCTCGCCTTGGACTGGCCCCTAGTTATGCTGCTATAGGACTAGACTGCCGGGGGACTTCCCATGATGCACTGAGCTCCTCTCTTCTCCTCCTCCTCTCCATTTCAATGCTTCATGTACCATTAATGCATGTTACTAACTTGACTTCTTCCCCGGAGTCTCTGTGCTTTCTCGTCTCACAGGAAGATCCAGTGCCTGAATGGTGGGCCATGGCTGTGGGGACTGTGGCGTGGTCCTGTGGATGTCCTGCTTCCATTTCTGCTACTGCTATTATTGCTATTACTATTATAAAGTCATAGCTTCTCTGTGTCTCTCTCCACCCCACCCCCCTCTCCCCTCTCCCCCGCGCCCTCCCTCCTTCTTTCTCCAAAGAAAACCCAACCAATCAAGGCAGATGGCCGCCCACCTAGAGCCTGGTTCTGCTTGAGGTTTCTTCCCGTTAAAGGGGAGTTTTTCCTTGCTGCTGACGCCAAGTGCTTGCTCATGAGGGGAATTGTTGGGTCTCTGTAAATTAGTACGGTCTCGACCTGCTCTATGTGTAAAGTGCCCTGAGATAACTTTTGTTGTGATTTGGCGCTATATAAATAAATTGAATTATGCATTCTATTTATTCTATTTTCACTTTTATTTTTTTAATTATCAAATGAGTTTCTCATGTCACATTAATTATGGCATTCTATCTGTTTTTGTTCATTTTATGTATGTTTTTATGCATGTAAATATATTTATTTTAAAGCATTTTGAGCTGTATTTCTTGTATGATAGGTGTTATATAAATAAAGTTTATTGTTATTATATGAATATTATGGTATGACATGATGACCTACATGGTAAAGCATACATATCCAGATAAGTGTGGAATGACGGCAGTAGTTATATCCTCTTGCAACAGTATAGATGTGTATAAGTCCTGTTGGAACGCCACTATGGAAAGATAAAATGAATGGTGTTCTTCGTAAATACAATCAGCAGATTGTGAGACAATATATACAGAAATAACTTGATAATGGGTGCAAAAATAAGTATGGTGCACTTATCCCAATTCACAAGTCAAAAGACCCTAGGACTAAACCAGAGCCTGTTGGTCAGGTGTGAGTGCTTGGAAAGCTGTCTTACTATTTTTGTTATCAGGATGGAAATCCCCCATATATGCTTGGACAAGAGAAGATTGACAGTGTTCACAAGGGTGGCTGAATATGAGGAATATGGAGGAAGGTTTCCTGATACTTAAAATATTCCAGGGAAATGGGAAGACGGTGACAATACAGGAATGTCCTGCTATATTATATGCAGCCACAGGTGCTTTGGTAGATCTTGTTTTTGTGTGGAGGATCAAGTTACTATTATTATTTACCCAGGTTTTGGTCAGGGTGCTGTTGTTTTGTTCATTTGACAGTGTGTTAATTTCATTTGAATAAATGAAAGGTCAGTTGGAAAACACTTACTCAACTGAAGCAATGGGTTTAAATGATACTTGTGTTAGGAAGCCTAGATCTCTTCCTACAGAGCTCACTGCAAAAAAGATTTGCTAAAATGGAATATACACTGAATTTGAGGAGAAAATGACTTAATAGTAGTGAAATTATCTGTCCATGCAGCAAGATAATTTTACTTTACTTTAAAATAGTTGGTTTAGTCTAGAAATAAGTAGGCTCTGATGTGCTTTAAGGAGTTAAATAAGTAGAAAAGGCTGGTTTTCAGATCATATTACTTGAGATCAGACTTGCTACAGCACAGTAATAAGTGAAATACACTGAATATTAGCAAATAATTCTGAATTCAGTTTTTTGCATTCTTAATTTTAGCACATTGAAAAAGTGAAGGAAACAGAACAAGAAAATAAATCACTAATTTAAGTGCAAATTACTTAATACTAGTGGAATATGATTATGCTGTTACTTGAAACAAGTTGGCTCATCTTGAAATAGGTAAGTCTCAACCCATATTTAATTTAAAACTAGTCCTTAATCTCAGAGTATACATCTTAAAACAGGAAACTGATTTTACTGAAATCACAACGAGGACTGCAAGTGAAATTTCTGTCAACATTTATTGACAATTGAAAGTAGTCTGGAAAGAGCTTTCACACCAGTAACAGTCTTAATGTGCAAATTGCCGAAAAAACAAACAGGTGATTCAATAACCTACTGCATTGTTAGACTGTTGGCATCCTACAGTCTTCTCTCAGACACCCATTGTCACAGAAAGGTCATTGTAAGGTCATCAGCAGCATTGTGCCAACAGCCAGGAGGAGGTTAAAGATTCTACCAGGAAGACCGACTGGTGATGGGCCGTCTCTGGAGAAACATATTGGGGTCCTCAGATGGCTGAGAGCAGCAAAGTAGAGACAAAAAGTAGAACAAAATTAAACCCCAGGCATATCAAGTTAATTTCAGTTTCACTGATATTGACTCAAACTCACCTCAAGAACATGGAACAGTGCCTCACTTGCTGATCCAACTTATGGGTGGGGCAGTTAGGGAAGGAAAAATTGAAGGTACTGCCTTCAAAAAAGCAATGGTTTGTCCAGCTGAAAAACAATATGGATACATCAAATGCATTGTCCTTGTTTTTGTTAGGCAATTTGACTGTGACATTAAATGTTGTGTATTTGAAAAGTAAGCACAAAAGCATAAAATACTTTCGTGCAGTGCACAAGGTAGTGTAATCATGGAAAAATTATGCTGTTGGTGAACAACAGTGTATGTGTATATATGTGTGTAGTGTGTATATCCCTGAAATGACATGAATCTTAATGTCACCTTGGGAAATTGTACATAATCTGGTGCAACTTGAAAAATTGGCCTAAATGTTGAACTAAGAGAGAGGTCATGGGATCACCAAAATCAAATGGTTCTCCTTCTAGGGATATTGAATGTGCACAGCAAAATGAAAGAGTGAAATAAAAACTATTGCAGTTATTGGATTAGCAAACTGAAGGTTTGGCTGGATAGTATGGCAGTTGGGGTGAATCTATAATATCCCTGACACTGTTGCTGTGGGGATACAAAAAGCACTTGTCAGTTGCACAAGGGAAAAACAAGACAATAAGGGTCATCTGTATAGATGACAAAAGGTAGCAGTGGTGTTTAAACCCTCTAGTGACCACTACTACCTTGGAACTACCATTTTGCTGTAATTCAGGCAAAAAAGATGTGTTTAAATTGCGGTAATAATTGAGCATAATAATTGATCATAATTGTCATGTGATTAAAGGGGAATGCCACCCATTTTAAGAATCCACATATGTTCTTCCTGTGCTCCAGGAAAGTTCAGTTAGTATTTGTGAACATGCATCAGTAAATCAAAGCTAGAAATCAGAAAGCGATCAGACCAATCAGTGATGTAACTGGGATGCAAAATCTGGGGCTGCTCCATAGACAAAGAATGGGGCTCTGACATTATGAGGCCATAAAATGTTTGCGTTAGCTCTTACACCCAAATGAGGTTTATGTTCTTGCATTGCTAGAAGTTATGAACCAGAATTAAAACCTCATATGGGTGCAAGAGCTCACACCAACATAAATTCCCATTTACCATATTATGTACTGTCCAAATATATATAAGCATAATGGCACACACAAAGCAAGTAGAAACTTCAGGGCTGCAAAGTCAAGTGATAGGAACTATTAAATAAAAGAACAGGCAACATACCTTACTAATTAGGAATATGTTGTTGATGTAGACTGGGGGCTTTGCTGCTGGTGCCTGACTGGAGATACCTGTGAGGGGAGCAGTTCTGCAGGCTCTGAAGTTCTTCCCAAAACTGTAGGAGTAGGTAAGCAACAAGGGAGTCATGAGGGTTGTAAGAAGGTGGATGTCTGAAAAGAAATCACAACGCACAAGTGATTTATTGTATTTTTGTGCATGCGTAAAATATATTGTTAATACTTATTTAAATTCAAGAACAAGTCCAAATTGTGTTAATTAAGTTTGCCCACTCTTAAAAAAATAGTATTGCAAATGCTAATAACCTGATAATAGCATTATAGAGTAACTGTTAGTAACTGGGAATTGGCAGGTAAGTTACTAATAAATTCAAATCACACAACATTCATTAATATACATGGGTGGCCCCAGAGACAAAGTTGTAGAGTGTCTTCAGTTGCATAGGAGTTTGAAGTTTCATGTTGATCTGAGCTATGGTTTGGGAGCAATACAATGTCTGAATATCACAGAAGTAATGTCAGAGATCTAACATAGAAAATGGAGAGAAAAAGGGGAACACACACCATTGTTAGGGAGGTGCTGACCATGGCCAATAGTACAGCAAATAAGCTGTTGTATAAAGACATAGAATGTGAACACAATACGAATCTAAAAGCTGAGGTCAGACACTGGCGACAGGTGAGAAGATGATCCAACTGGTTTCTGGTGTCAGGCTAGCTTCTGGTGTGGCCCTGAGCATGTCCCTAGCCAGGCCTCAGTGTAGCCACTTTGGCCCAAACTAAACATGCGCTATCGAGCACAATTCTACCAACAACACTGCAATTGTGAACCAGAGGATACTTGGATGTTGGCAAGATGCACAAGGGCTCATAATGTATGCTATTACCAATACCAGCCAGGTTTGATCAAAGCCTGCATCTAAAGTGTGTGCCACAGACCTCAACAAGGTTTCCCATAACCTTGGACAACCTCCCAAAAAGGATCCCAAAGTAAAAATACCAAAAAAATATGGAGCCAATAAAAAGTGAACCAGCATATGTACTTAGAGATCTTGAACACATGGGATCTATACCAGACAACTCAGGTTAACAGTTTTATTTCACCAACCGTCAAGCATGGCGGCTGAACAGATGACTTTATCACCAGTCTGGTCAATACCGCTGTAAAATGACTTTAACATATATAATACCGTCACAACTCACAAAAACCCAATAATTACAAACTTGACCAGCCACAAATCACTACAAGTCATTCTCAGTGACTAACATGCATTTGCAAACCAAAGACGGCTGCAATTTGGTGAAACCTTATATGGCAGAAAACTACTGGCGTGCAGCACATTTAGCAGTGGAAGTTTCCACAACAGAGAGCAGGAGATTTTATTCAGAATTATCTTTCACAGAAAGATCGTCCTGCACACTCTCAGTTAATGACGCAGTGCAGAAGTTGCTCTATAAAATTGGAAGCACACTCACACTCACACGCACACACTCACACGCACACACACGCACGCACGCACACACACACACACACACACACACACACACACACACACACACACACACACACACACAGAGAGAGCGGATAGTTCTTTGAACAAGCGCTAGCCTTAAGATTTAAACTGCTAAGCTGAATCTATGCCTCTATCTTTCAGCTTACCTTACAACTTCATTCACCAGAGGTCTTCAGTTCAGTTTCTACAGTTTGCAGCACTGCAGTAACGCTGTGAGGGAAACAGCAGGACAGGAGAGAACGCCGTTAGCACTGACAAATGCTAATGTTAACAGATGATGTTCAAAACATTCAAAACGAGGCTCCAAAAACTATATGACCAGCTAACTAATGTTTCCAAGGTTCTACAAGCCATAATAAGGTTTGGTTGAAGTCACAGGCAATGTTAGTTGAGCCTATTTAAAAGTAAGCACGACTTACTGAAGGGAACAGTTAGCTTAGCTACCGTATCTCCGTGCGTACGGTGACCAGACGTCCCAGTTTGTCCATGATTGTCCCGGTTTCAAGCTGGGTGTCCCGAGTCCTGACAAATATCTGTAAAACCCTAAAATGTCCCAGTTTTCAACATTCACTGCCACATTGTTCCGGTTTTCACAACAATTAAGAAAATAATTATAACATTTGCTTGTTTTCAGCACTTACATAGACGTTTATCATGTGCTGTTCCACTCTATTACCTAACCCAATATAAAAACATAAACAATGCACCACACGTCTGAATTCAACACTGATTTGTCTGTAAGTGTGTCAATCAATGTGTCGTTGTCAAGGCTGTTGCTATGACACTTGAGGCTCTTTCTGACAGAACCTGTCAGTATGCTAATAGTTAGCTGTCATGCTGAAGAGAGTTGGTCTTTTCTAAAAAGCTCCAGGACGCTTACTCCTTCCTTCATAAAGTACCCGGCAACGAAAATGCTGCGTTCTGCACATGCTGCAAGAGTACATTTTCAGCTGCGCACGGTGAAAATGCTGATATAAAAGATCATATTAAGATGGCCAAACATAAGCGGTGGCTACGAGCAGGAAGTACCATCGTTGCCACCTACTCCAGCAGGGCAAACGCCGGTGACAGCCATCTGAATACTCCCAGTAGGTGTGCTGAAATAATTGTCCCCCCATCCTGATGAAAACACCTGTGGTGCGTTTATAAGCTTATACATGTGCGCGTGCATGAATGTGCGGTAACGTACACTTAAGGGTCCCGGTTTGGGGGTTTGAAAATATGGTCACCCTATCCGTGTGCTAACTTTTTTCTCCAGGCTTAAAAAACACACTAATGGTAGTTAAGTTACAAGGTAAAATAATATACATTATGAGATCGAAAACCCTGTCTATTAGTTAGATAACAAACCTGACTTTATTACTCACTGTATCTGAACCAAAGTCCCAACTGACGATGTCAATCCCAGAAAGCTGTGCGATAAGTTTCAAATTCAAAATTTACAGTAATTTCTTGTGTAATACTGATGTAATTTATTTAAAGGCATGTTAACCCTTTATACAATATGTAAAATCGTTTTTCCACAGCCAGACTGTCAGGATATGGGATGTGTGAGTCAAAAGCTAAGCAAAATGAAAAATGACTAATAAAATATTACTACTTGTGTTCAGGTGGAAAAAAGTTATGGCTACTTTCAAAGAGTCAGTTGATTGAAACCTACATTTGTTAATTATAAAAACAATACATTTATTTAACATGATTATATGTAAAACTCACTTTTCTAATCTTCTAAATCGAACAGTCCCATAGTCAGCTCTGTACATATTATTTGCCATTTTGAAGAACATAAGAAGATTAATAATTTCAGGCATTCTACTTATGCATAATGTTGAACATGAAGGTGATCCTTGTGTACACTGGTATAAAAGACATGTTTACCTGTGGAATCTCTCTGCAGGACACATTTTCACATTCAGTAGGCATTCTTTCACAGTTCTCACAGGTGCACCTTAAATGTCCAAATGTAATCTTCCTGAGAAATGTATTGACTTAATATAAGTATGACTTATTGCATTTATATTAAACTCTAATAATTGTTTTAATTAAGTTCTAAAACAAGCGCAGCAGTAAACATCGTTTCTTTCTGTTACTCGTATAATATATCTGTGCTAAAGCTAAGTTAGCGACCTCTGGCTATGTTTGAAAAAATGACTTTTACTTTGTTAGGAAACTTAGACACGCTCTTACCGTTCTGAAACATCCTGTTGAAATCTCAACTGTGCAACAGCAGATTCTTCCCTTCATTCACAATCAGACTCTGGTTCATAGACCGCTATATACTATCTTACATCTCCAGCTGCAGTCATTACTAAAGGTAAAGATGCGTAAAGGAAAGTGTGTTATTTGTTAGGACGTATTTCAAGAAGAAACCCACAGCTGTGAAATACACTGCACCAAACACATACTACAGTGTACAAATGTGTGCCTATGTCTTTGTGTATATTAAATGAGGCCTCATTCTCCTCCGAGCCAACACACCGCTACTCTACCACTTACTGATTATTTTAAAAAATAGTTCTGCTCAGAAAGGACATAAGGTAGTACAGTTTAAGTACAGGGAGTGAGATGCTGAGCATGGTTGGATTTATCTGAGAGGCCTGAGAAGGTGAAGGCTATTAACAAACAGAGTTGTCGGCTACAGTTCAGCAACATCGATATTCTGTGTTTTGAATTGGTAGCAGCAGGGTGCAACACCGCCACCATAGCTCTCGGCTACTTCCGACTCTACCAGCCTGTAGGCTATGCCACAGGCTGCTGCTATCCACCGCAATCTCATCACAGTGCTAAATAGGGGGTTGTAGGTTCAATTAGAGGAAATAGTGAGCATCACATAGTAAGATTTGCTAACTAGTATCATTTATTGTCTCAGACCAGATAATCCGATTTTTAAGATGACATTGTTCCAATACTGTTTCTCTTCATTGATTTGTGTGTTCTCTGCTGGTGAAGAGGTGTATAAACCAGGAAACTCTTACCAGGAAAATGAACTCCTGTATCATTTCCCAAATTAGTTTCCCTCACTGTAGTTTCTGTGGTTGCCATGGTTACACGGTCAGTCGCGGCAGCGGCAAAGAGCTGTGCGTGTTCATGCTCTCCCCCTCCCCTTTGCCGCAAATGCCCACCTCAGCAGCATGACTGCCATTGTGTTTACACTGAAAACAGTGGAAGTGCTTGCCGTCTGAAAGCACCTTAAGGGCCCTATTTTCGTGAGTTGGGTTGGCGCAGATCACAGTCAAGTGTACCCTGCACAGTGTGCTGGGGGTGTGCCCAGTGCACTTTTGGTATTTTCGCCATTAAAAAGTGGTTCTGGCCCTATTAGAACCTTGTCATAATGCCGCAAATGTTTCAATGATTTGAGAAGGAAAGACAAACATAAGGTTAACTGCAGAGAGAGTGTGGCAACAGTAGAGGGGGGCATCAACAAGTCAGGCTCTCACTGAAGCAGAGCATGCAGCGACATCCACAAGTCCTGCGCAAGGCGTGGACGGTTTTGAAGGGATAGAGGTTGGCATTTCTGGTAAGAAATTGCATGTTGTGTAACTATTTAAAACTACAGTGACACAAAACTAATCAAAAATCCGATCTTATTATACACTCTTTATGCAGGGTTGTCCATACAGGCTGTTCACCAATTATTTTCACCTAATTAACATGACCAGCCCGAAAAATATGCATGAGTAAATAAATATGCATGAGTAAATAAATTTTATTGTGAATTGATAGACAGAAATAATAAAACTTAAACAATTCTTTCTTGTCCAACAAAGGACCTACATCCAATGTCCAATCCATTCAGCCTGAAGAGTCTCCCACGGCCACAGGTGCTATAAAAGAGGAAAGAAGAGAAGTAACAGAGAGGAGAGAGTGCGTCGTTGCAGAAATGCAAGTGACCAGCCATTCCTCGACCTCCAGCAAGGTGGGTTTAATATGATAGAAAGGGAATTTAGCTCCCTCAGACGCATGTTAAATACCCATCTCATTAGGATGGAAGGAGTAATACAATCAGGTCTGGTCACCATCAGTGCAAATGTTACAAGGCTAGGCCTTCCGGTGGGACGGTAGAGCAGCATGCACGCTTGAGCTGTGAGCTCCCTTACGTTTTACACCAACATAATAAACTCCACCTAAACTCAAGAATTAAATGCATGAGGACCCAGGACCTTTGACAATGAGCAGAGGTTTGAACAAAAACAAAGAACAAAAGAAAACCAGAAAGCCAAGGTAAAGACATAAACTGTCCTGTTAATGAGAAGAACATGCTGACACCTCACTTCTCTCACTCAGACTGAAGACACAGTGTTTGAAACACAGATCGTACGTAGGAACACACGCAACAAGTATTTGTTAATTACAGGCATCAAAAAACAAAGACAATGAAATCCCAAGAGCTGAACGATACCATTGAGGCACTCATCCAATCCATCGAGGCACTTTCACAAAACAATGGGATGCTCAGAAGCCAAATTGAAGATCACTCCCAAGAAAATGAAAAGCTCACCCAGGAAAACCTTTTCCTCCTCCATGACAATGAGGTCCTACAAAAGGACAACGGGGCCCTGCAAAAGCTGACCGCCAACCTACACCACGGCAGCTATTTATACAAGAGAGCTAAAGAAGTTTCACCCCAAACAATCAGCGAGTCGAAAGATGAGGAGTTGGAAAAGAGCTCCACGGACTCCGACTCCGACACGTACTCGCTCTCGCGCTGGCACTTGTATGCGGACTCGGACTCGGACTTCGACTCCGACTCGTACTCGCTCTCGCGCTGGCACTTGTATGCGGACTCGGACTCGGACTTCGACTCCGACTCGTACTCGCTCTCGCGCTGGCACTTGTATGCGGACTCGGACTCGGACCTGGCCTCGGACTCGGACTCGGAGGAATTGGATGAAACATTTTCCCTGGACCCAGTGGAAAGGTTCTCTGATACGGTTGACAAAGTTGAAGTGGAGCAAAAGGAGGATGTTATGCACAAAAACAAAAAGGCTCTCCAAACAGAAATCCAAAGGCTTCAGAAAATTCTGCAAAACGAAAAAGACTTAACGCAAGACATTGCTGGGAAATCCTGTGACAGGCAGGAAATACTTAGCAAGGAGATTGACAAAATCAATGTGCTCAAAGACAATGAAAAGGTACTGAGTGAGCAGTACACCAAAGAACTTCAGGGCCTAAGTAAGATGAATGACGTCCTCCACACTACAATCAAGGATCTTGAGGAGCAATGTAGAAGAGAGAGGTTCTCTCCCCAGGCAGCCGAGTGTGAAGAAAAGAAACCCAAGAAGAAATCTCGATGGAAGAGATTCATCAGTTTCTTCACCCGTTCCAGGGGAGGTAAATAGACAAAGTGTAACTTCAAGGGGTCTCTCCACTTCTATTTTAATCAATCCAGCAATCTACACAGGCCTACGAAAAGACAACAGGGCCCCGCAAAAGCTGACTGCCAACCTACACCACGGCAGCTATTTATATGAGAAAGCTGAAGAAGTTTCACCCCAGAGAAGGGGTTAGGGTTAGGGTTAGGGTTAGGGGTTGGGGTTAGGGTTAGGGTTAGGGTTAGGGGTTGGGGTTAGGGTTGGGGTTGGGGTTAGGGTTAGGGGTTGGGGTTAGGGTTAGGGTTAGGGTTAGGGTTGGGGTTAGGGTTAGGGTTACACAACACACACAAATAAATATAATAATAAAATACAAATCAAAAAAGATTTTCACACATTTCACTTGCAATGTTTTCAACACTACATCTGTTTCCAGAGAAACTGATTTCCCATCAGTTTTTCAGTGATCAGCTTGAAAATCCAAACTTTATGTACTGTATATAACATATGTATGTGTATATGTATATATATATATACTGTATAAATCTTTTTTTACATATCCATCAGCACTTTCAACACATTTTCCTAATGCCGCCTTTCCAATTTTTTAGCTGTAATCTCTGTTGTCTATAAAAACTTGCCCATGGGCTGGCCTTGTTCTGTGAAACTGGTGTTGTTTAAGCAGTGATGGTCTATGCTTATGGGAAATAATGTTCCTTAAAGGCAGCTAAAAACCAAAATATTCAATCAGCAATTAAATAATAATAAAAAATAAAAAAACATTACATCTTTTTTTTAAAGACTTACCATCCTTATCTAGACATATTGGATGAATGACATGACATACTGTTGAATAAAGATTTGTTCCAACAATACTTTTTTAGCACTCTAGGTTTTTATTAATTTTAGTGTGACTTTGAATAATGTTTTCTTTCTTATGGAACAGAACCACTTTAACTTGGCTGTATAATCAAATTGAAAGCAACCGAAGATGGCTGTGTAACACCATGTAACACCACTATTTCATAAAAAAACAATTATTATTAGTGGACAATATTAATATGAAGGAATTAATTGAGTATTTATAGACACTTTAATATCAAAACACAGCTGCTAGCCACTAGGTGCGTTATTACAATCTGTTACTTCAGTTCCTTTTGTTACAATTTAGTGTTAGCAGGAGGCTAGCAGCTATCTTTTGGTGTTGAGGTGCCTATAGGGTGACCATATTTTCAAACCCCCAAACTGAGACCCCTAAGTGTACTACTGTATGTATGCGCTTATGCATGCACCACAGGTGTTTTCATCAGGACGGGGGACAATTATTTCAGCACTTAGCACACCTACTGGGAGTATTCAAATGGCTGGAGTAGATCGCAACGGTGCTACTTCCCGCTTGTAGCCACCGCTTATGCTTGCCTGTCTTAATATGATCTTTTATATTATCGTTTCCACTGTACACGACCGAAAATGTACTCTTGCAGCATGTGCAGAACGCAGCATTTTCGTTGCGTTATGATGTCATGAAGGAAGAAGTAAGCCTTCTGGAGCTCTTTAGAAAAGAGCAACTCTCTCTTCAGCATGACAGGTAACTGACAGGTTCTGTCAGAAAGAGCCGCAAGCGTCATAGAAACAGCCTTAACAAAGACACATTGATTGATTGACACACATACAGACAAATCAGTGTTGAATTCAGATGTGTGGTGCATTGTTTATGTTTTTATATTGGGTTAGGTAATAATGAGTGGGACAGAACATGATAAACGTCTATGTAAGTGCTGAAAACAAGTATAATATTATTTTAATTGTAGTGAAAACCACAACAATTTGGTAGTGAATGTTGAAAACCTTTTAGGGTTTTACAGATATTTGTCGGGACTTGGGACACCCAGCTTGAAACCAGGACAATCCCAGACAAACCAGGACATCTGGTCACTGTAGGTGCCTACAAATACTGAACTTGTTTCTTTATCCATCCTCCAGGCCCCTGAACTTGCAGTCCAGTGTCTGCAGTTGAAAGAAAGTCGGTGTTGTAGATAGAAAATAAAGCATGACTGTGTAACTGCATGGGCTCTTTTTCGCCTCCCACTTATTCAGAAACTGATTTTGTTGACATTTCAAAAGCAGTCACATAAGCTTAACAAGCGGTGTATCTGTTCAGTAAGGTGAAGAAAGAGTTTATGTCTAGGTGACTATATTATCAATCATCTTTTGTACAGTCTACTTGAAATGGTGTTAGTCTGAAGCTAACTGCTTACTGCTACACCACAATGGAATCAAATAGAAACAAGCATTTACATTTAGTTATAGGAAAGTGTTGTATGTTATTACTTACTTATTGCTGCACTCACACGTGTGGATGTAGCCATACAGAGAGCCTACAGGGAGGGTTAGTTGGTAGGATGCCAGTGTGTGGACAGTGTTAATCTCTCCATCTTCTCTCTTTACAGTTTTTAGATCTCTTGTTCAGCAGGTTCACCAGACCCCTGAGAAACATCTAACCTCTGTGTGAACCCGCATCTCACCTCAAATATGACAGCTTACACTCCCCTCTCATCTCCCTGTACTGCTCTCGCTCTGACATACACACACACTCATCTCAGTTTCCCTCTCATCTCAACACACATGCACAGGAAAGTTTGAAACTTTTCCCTTCCTCTTTTTCCCTTTCCCTCTCTCTCTCTCTCTCTCTCTCTCTCTCTCTCTCTCTCTCTCTCTCTCATACACACACACACACACATTCACAGGGAAACTCAACTTTGAGAGGAGACAGAGAAGAGATGGTACAGGGAGAAAAGAACTGGAGAAATGTAAGATCTGTCACTGTGACCTTTCATGGTGACAAGTGTGAGAGCACTGCCATACAACTGCTGTCTTTACCTCCTCCTCTCTTTCTCTCTGAAATATTGGGATGAAAAACGATTCATGTTTGTTTCAAGATCTAAGAGAATCATGAAGTCTTGCCAACTAAGCAATTCATTGTTTATTACAGCTGGTCATGTAGTTTCAACAGATACACAAAGTAGATGATTTGGATTATTTGTTAGGTATGGTGGTTGTGTTGGTATTGCACAAGAAAAACTACATTCTCAAACAGCAATATAAAAACATTGTCAACCCTCAGATGCACAGCACGGGTCAAAAGTGACCCAACAGAATGATTTTGTTTTATATCTTGGCATGTTATGTATTTTTTTACTCAATATTCAATGAATTATTCAACTATGTTGTTTTTTAACATTGCAAACACTTATTTTACTATTATAGTATATTTAATATTTTATTTTTGCATAAAAAACATTTTTGTATCACTACCCCATAAATGCACAACATGGGTCAAGAATGACCTATATGTATTCTCAATGGAATTTGATGGGAACCTCTGATTTGTTTGCATATTTGTAATTAGGAAAATATATAATTGTGTACCACTCTCCTTTAAGGTCACAGTTTCACTTATTTACAAGGCTGCCTTATCACAACTGTGTGACACATAGTAAGCTTTATTGTACTTTGAGTACATCATGTGCATATACTTCATTTTGTAAATGTGTCAATGGTTAGAAAGATGTTAGAATAGAATAATTATATGTTTAAAATCATTATTAAGATAGTAGAGAGAGTGCTGACCTGTTGTATTCTACCAAGTAAATGTAAGGTAAAAATATAACCAAAATAGAACACAGAATGACTGTGGCAATGACAATATGACTGTGGGTCCACTTGAAAATACTGTATTGTGTTTTGTTCCTTATTGACAGTATTGACATGGCTGATGTCTCATGCCAGATTTAGGTGCGACATTGTTATAGACATGCTGCTTGCATGCCAAGTACAACATCAGGAGGCAATTAAATTCACTGAATTAGCGCCTGGAGTCTCTGGGCCTATATTTTCGTGCTGGCACAGGACGCAAAGTGCAGTAGTGCACTAGCAAGCTGCTATTTTTCTGGGGCGGAATGAGGTTATTTCCTCAACTGTGCCAGTTTGATATCTTGGTGACTCGCCGTGTGCCACAAGGGGAAGAGAGGCACAGCTGAGGGTGTGGCGATCTCAATCCAGTGGTGCACAGCAATCTTGGTGCCAAGAATTAGTGCACCTCCTGAAAAGTGAATTCAACTTAAAAAAGACATCATCTGCTCTTGGCAGCATATTTGAGCTGCTGTATTCATATTTGAAACTTTTTATGTTCCAGCCAATAATAGGTTTCCTCTGAGGAAACATTCCCCCATGAGCAAGCGCTTGGCAACAGCGACAAGGAAAAACTCCCCTTTAAAGGGAAGAAACCTCAATCAGAACCGGGCTCTAGGTTGGTGGCCATCTGCCTTGACCGGTTGGGTTGAGAGAGAAAGAAGGAGGGAGGGAGAAAGGGGAGAGAGAGCCACAGAGAAGCATAATAACAACAATAATAACAATAACAACTATATTCATAATAGAAATATGACTAGTAATAATAGCAGGAGTGGGTGTCTCCGCGGCACCCATCTCCTGTCATCTGACTAAACAGATACTATTTTAATCAATGCAGCTGTCTACAGTTCACAGGCTGCAGTATAGCTTGCATTTCACTTGTGCTTTATACACAGCCGCAACCTGAAGTGTATTTTTACACAGTTTTACACTTTTAACCACAGTGATTGTGTTGGGCTCCAAAGCTGCTGGCATGTTCCTTTCACTATGGCACCTGTGTAAACTTTGTGTAATACACTCTAAGCATCTTAGCATGTGTGAACATAAATTCTCAAGTACAAGTTCCACCTGGAGAGCTTTTTGTGATACAAGATAAAGTGATTGTGATAACCACATAAGTTTCTTGTTAAAACTGAATAATTTGGCATGTAGTAATAACATGAACAAGACAATATGTCTATGGCCGTGCAGTGCTTTGAGCTAAATTCTAACATCATCATGCTAACATGCTCCCAACAGTGCTAACGAGTTTAATTTTTAGCAGGTATAATGTTTACCACATTTACCCTTTAGCGTGTTATTATGCTAAAATTTTGCAGGTATTCAGTTTCTTATATGTATATTATATATATATATATATATATATTATTTGTTAGCGATACACCAAAAAGACATAATTTAACGTACATTTCTCAAAATAAATGGCCAAATTGTTAATTTCTTTTTTTCTTTAGAAATCCATGCTGCACTGAAAAAGTACCAAACCCTGATTTTTGTTTACCATTACACCTCAAGTAAAATGCCTGATGGCCTTTATTAGCTAACTGTAATATTGTTGCTAACAAAATACTTTTAAGAGCATTGATCTGAATTTGTGAAATATTAAACAAAACATCAGTTCTAGATAACAGGTCATATTGTCAGATTTGATATGTAGCATTTTGGAATCAATCACTTCACATTTTGATTTTGAAAGGGCTTTTCCCTCTTATGTGTGGGTCTGTGCCTGCAGATGGAGAGCTCAAAATAGTTCCAACACAAAGCAGCTAATGAGCGGCTTTCCTGGTCTGATCTGTTGTGATGTCATGCTATTTTAAGAATAAAACCTTTCGAATAGACACACGCACACACACAGACATTGATGTTCAGTAATTGATGCTGCACCTTGTCACCAATTAGTGTTTCTCCCAGTTATTTCTAATTCCAGCAACTGTGATTTTTCTTGCCTCCTCCTTTGCTTTTAATTCTCAATGATGTCTTTTCTTCCTCTGGTGGGTTCCATATAGCCCATGTGGGACATACACACAGACACATTTCAGATAAGAACTTTTTTGTCTCAATAACAACAACAGCAGTGGTTGTTTGTTACACATAGAACAACCAATGCATACGCTGTTTTGTCAAAATGGCCATTTAAACCAGAAGTAGCCATGTTTCAACTCCCGGTGGGCTGATTTTGATGAATTTTGAGATTTTGTAGGTTATGTATATGTTTAATACACTGGACCTGCATTTCAGAATCAAGAGAGCTCAATGTCATTGGAATGAATGATGAGATGTAATATTTCTTCAAATTTTTTCAGTTCTGCTTGCGTTTTTTTGCTGTGCAACATAAAGTCATTGACCTGTGTCATTGCCGCTATGGTTACTGCTACATGGAAAGATGGACGAAACACAGCTTTTTATATGTGGATTATCATCTCAATGCAAGTAAGTTGATGAAACAGAAGCAGATAATCACGATTACAGTGTGTATGTGGTGCATGTTTAATTTGAATTTTTTATATATAATAACTCTATACTTCTAAACTATCTCTTGGGGTGGTTTAAAATGTTAAAATATCACGGTAGGAGTTCTATTGAGTAAAATCAAAAGACAATTTTAATCCACAGTAATTAATACATCTACAGTTAATGTTACCACAATTACCAAAAAAAGTTACCTCATATAATCACTATCAAACGTTGGGAAGGGGGTAGGAGGCATGAAGGGCATCTCCACCAACCCTAAACAGGTCACCGTGTGGATTCAATCTTTCGGCATCTGCTCCCATGGCTCCAAGTCATTGGATGAGATGTACGATGTTGCTAAACTGTTGGACAAGACAATGAAGCCCAAGAGACACAAAGAAGAGGGTAAAGGACAGCGGGAGTTGGACACAGAGGACCAGGCTAAAATCCTGAGAGTGCTATGGAAAAAATCCCAACCACTCACCACTAGGGGTGGAAATCTTTGGGAATCTCATGATTCAATTCAGTTTTGATTCTTTGGTGTCCGATTGAATTTAGAATCAATTCTCAACTGAATGAATAGAAAAGGGGTCACAATGCAGGATTTCCACCAGAAAAGTTGTTAGGGGAAGGGGTGGGAGGTCGCAGCACAGAGTAGTGGAGTGAAATCTCTGTCCTCCTTCCTGCTCTCTGCTGTAAACACATTTAGCTGTTAGCGCACAACTGCTCTCATGTCTCCCCATGGTAGGCGGGTTGCTCCGGTAGCTGCAGCCTCATGCTCTCTCTCTCTCTCTCTCTCTCTCTCTCTCCCGACTGCACACTCGCTACGCACTGAGCTATTCCTTTAAGGAGCTATACTACTTTTATAACACATTTTAGTTTAGAAAACATCTTAAATTTTTTTTAAAGTCCCCGGTGCTTAGGCCTGGTGGGCCACCAGGCTTACAATACACCAGTGGAAACCCTGCTGTCCCTGGCTCCAGTATATTGTGTGCCAAACCATTCACTGGTATCCTTTGTCCACTGAAATACAATATGAAACATAACTGGCAGATAAAATAAATGGTCCGCATTGTGAGAATTTGGTCCTAAATTTCTGACAGTCAGAAATTTGTTGCAGGCTGTGTTTGGTCACCGAAGCTCCAAATCTGCCATTGGTGGATGTGTCTCTTGGTGCAACCACCATTTTGGACCAAAGATTTGACCACGTTTCTCTCTCGATTGTCAACTTTCCGCTCAGACAGCCCATAACTGCACAGTTTAAAGGTGACTTTTGACCTGTTCTATGTATAGAAAGTTTCTTTTCTTTGTGAGTTTCTCCAGCACAAAAAACAAAAACGATACACTCAAACCTTCAAATAAATAGACTACGGCACACAATTTAAATGACAAATTCAAGTTTATTTTTGCAAAAACAGTTTTGGCTTTGAAATTATTTTGTTACTATATACATACATATATATATGAAAATATATACTCTTTAGAAAAATAATTTGATAATTTAATAAGTTTAATAATCATTTAACAAAACACTAGTATAACAGTTAGAGAAAATTGCATCAGGGACAAATTAAAGAATAAGGTTGGTAATATTCAGTATTTTTTCTTATTGTCAACAAATCCAAAGAACAAAGCCAACAATGAATTGATCTACTAACAAGTATTGTCTATTGACTCAATCCCACACACACTGTCTTGCTGCCAGAAATACTCACTAGAGCACTAAATGTGTATTAATCCGCTGCTGAAAATAGTCCCCAGCAAATACACTATTTATTCTTGTTTGAGTAACATTTGTGAAAAACTACAGTGCCCACATATTTAGGGAAGCTGAGCCTTTAAAAAAAACAAAACTGTATATTTGTGACCCAGTATTGACAGATGGACTAACACATTGTTGGTTTTGGTCTTTTTCAATGGGATTTTTTGACAATAAGTAAAAAATGCATTGCGGTTTATAAGCATTTGCTCTGGGACACTAAGGAATACATAGTTACTTGATTTGTGTGTTAAAATAAAATACATATATTTCAGTGTAGCATCCCTTTAATTATTTCAAATGTTGTTTCTTTTGCTGCGATTGTACATCTTTTTCTGAGCAGTGAACCAGAACTCTTTCTATGCAGTATATTTATATCCTGTTTCAAAATTCTGTTCATGCTCCCTTGATCTTCCTCTCGCTCTTTCTCAGCCCTCCACACACCACCCTGACATACACATCTCCATCTCCACCTGCACTTCCCAACACACCTGCACTTTTCTTCTCTGTTTCCAAACGTAGACCCTCTAGGGCTCAAAAAGACCTGGCCATAATGCCCCCGTTGTTGCAGGCATGCTGGCTTCAGAGCCTGGGAATAGATTAGATGCCCCCATTCCCACTCTGTGACACTCATCCAGGCATACCTGCATGCAAGACAATCTCCCAAGAATGTCCAAGCTTGTCTGAGGGGCTGTTGTTGTTTGGTGCTTTGATTTATGCCATTCCCAGACTGCTGCGAGGCCCAAAGCCAGACCTGAGGGAGTATTGGCTTGTACAGAAAAGCTGAAATACATTTTTTCTTTGTTTTGGGGGAATTCTTCTGCTCAACTTACTTCTCTCACTTCTCTCTCTCTTTTCAAATAGCAAATAAATGTGTCTGAGAGTGATCCAGCAGGAAAGGAGAGTAGAGAGAGAGGGGGGGAAGGGGATATGATGGACGTTGAAATCTACTGAGACAGGGGAGAGGCAGGAAAGCAAAAGGAGCGTGGGGAGGGAGGAGGAGGATGTGAGAAAAGGTGAGCAAAGGTGGTGAAGTGGTCGAGGTTGGAGAGAGGGGGAGGGATGAGGAGCAGAGAAAAGATGGAGAGGGTAGATTTTGTCTGCCCATCAGGGTGCTGTCAGGTTTATAAATAACAGTAATCAATGGCTCAGCTGGCTCTGTCCTCTGCACTAATTGCTTTAAGTGCTTAAAAAACAGCTCATGCATTTTTTTCAGAACAGGATGGTTATTGGGTTGCGACTGTGCTTTTGTTTCATCCACTGCCGTTTCATATTTGGATCATTGCTTTTTTAGAAGTAGCGGTTTTGTTTTCTTGCACTTACTTGTTGTGGTCTTGTGCATTAGTCAGTGTGGGTACAAACTGTAGCAGGGAGGGTAAGATACTTAGATTTTTTTTCCCTTCTACCTGGGTTTGTATTTATCAAACTGCTAAAAGTAAAATTTTGGACTTAAGCGAAAGACACAAGTAAAAATCCTTCATTTTACTCCTACTCACAAATGTAATATTAATAATTAGATGAAGCAGTAAAATAAGGATTAGAGTAGTTTTAGGCTTTTAGCCTAGATTTAAACTTTTGATAGGATGTTATACTACTTTTTTATTTTTTTTATTTTTGGCATTTATCAGGGTTGCAAACAACAACAAGAATAATTCATTTTTATCACTTTCTAAGCATCTTCACTGTCTGCAGTTCAGTGTGGAACTAAATTCTCCTTATTATATGATTTCTCCTTATTATATGATTTCTCTTTATTATATGACGTACCTCATCTACCAACAGCAGAATGTATCGCAGCAGAATTTTATTTCCATTTCAGCCAATTTACTATTATTTCAACCCTATTTATAAGGATGAGCGAGTACACCATCATCTCTATCTGTTCAACCAACTAAATTATCTGTATCTGTATCCATACTCGGAATGGGCAGAACTAAAACTGGAAGTGGGTGGGGCCTAAGTTGGTATTTTAAGCCTGAAATGGATATGGGTTAATCAGAAGTTGCTATATTTATTGTTTATTAGAAAACTATTTACAGAACAGCCTTAGAATTGAGCTTCAGATCATTTTGTTTGATCACTAGAGTGAGAGAACTATTTACAGAACAAGTTTTTTTGTAAACTTGAATGAATAAACTGCTTTGTAAGGTTGAGCAAACCCTGACTGCTGGTTCATCAAATTACACTCTGTATCACGCATTGTATGATCTCTGATTGTATAAGTGTTTCAAATAAAATAGCATAAAAATGCGACAGAGCGAGAGAGAGAGAGAGAGAGAGAGAGAGAGAGTGTGTGTGTGTGTGTGTGCAGTCAAACATGTAGGCTAAGTAACAGTTCAATATATATCCTAATATTTAAAGCCTTAATTTGAAATGAAAGTAAACACACAGGATGAAAGTAACACTTTTCAGATAAACGTCATTTTAAAAGATAATGTTGCAGACAGAAATGTTCATTGTGATCAACAACTCACATGTGTGGTCTATAAATACCAGGTGCTATTTTGTAGAAATGTGGAACGACTTCAGTATAATTTGACTTTGAACGGCGGTTACTCATTGTTACTTTCGACCCCGTCAGTAAAATAACACGGGTGGGTCAAAAGTAACACAACGGTATAAACTTGAATTGTTTATTTTATTATTCTTGTTTTTATTAAAAATGTCTGACAATGTTCTTGTCAATATGTAATTGCAAACATAGTATGTCCTTTATCTTATTAAAAAAATATTTTAATTTCAATTTTTAATTTCATCCAACATTTCACAACAACAGTATGAACAATATAACTTTTAGAGAAAATTTAACAGTATAACAGTGTTCATTTGCTGTATTATTAACATAAATTCTCTTTTTTTAGTCATTGTCACAGTTGTGACAGATATAGTGCTCTGCGCCCTCAGTACATGTGGGACTCGTGGGACCAGTGCAGACAAAAGAGACACTGCACCTACACTTCCCCTGGCAAGGATGAGCTGAATGTCTCCCCCCACACAAGCCATTCCTCATCCTTGTCCTGGGAACCTGTAGGTGCAGTGGTTTGGTCAGAGTAGAGCCTGCTGTAACACACACAGTGTGACCGCATTAGTAGTGGGACAAAAGAAACAGCTGTTACTATCATCCCGACAATGACTCCTGGCAGTTAAACCTGACTCGCTTCTATACTGAAAAACTTCAGGATGTGTTAAAGTACTGAATAATCTGTCAAATGATCATGACTTTGACACATGAAACAATAAACACAACTTGTCATTCAAAAAAATTTACAACTTGAGTGAATTTACTTACCATGGTCGAAAACAGCATTTTGGGTAAAACTCTGCGATAGTATGACATATCCACATGAATTTTCTAGGTTCTCGTAAGTGTTGTGAGCTGTATGTGCTGATGCAGTTAGACATATCAAACTTACTTTCATCCCGTGTTACTTTCATACCTGTTTTCCCCTATACTGTGAGAAAAAGCGTCAGGCACACAAGACCAGCCATATTTTTAAAAAATAAATAAAAATGAAAATAAAATTATAATAATGTACTTTGTGTGTTCAGCAAATAAGGTGTGTGTGTGTGAGTGTGTGTGTGTGTGTGTGTGTGTGTGTGTGTGTGTGTGTATGGGTGGGTGGGTGGTCAAATAAGCACTTGTGTGCTATAGTATAGGTACACAATGTAAGATTCAGCTTGTTATTGATTTGTAGCCTAGATCGTTACTCTGTTTTGTTTTGCTTTTTTTAATTAACTGACAGTGTGAACCTGGGTGATTTATGCAAATAGCCCGTGTTGGCGATCCAAATATGCATTCAGTCTGGTACAAGCCAAGTTCTCCAAGTAACTTGGCTGACTTTACATATTTTACAAACCGAGGTGGGAGTGAGCTGACAGAAGAAAACCCAACTGGTGTGGCAGTGAGAGTCGTGAGCTGTTAATCCCTGTGGACAGAGTGGCTCTGACGCTGGAAAGATTGTGTTGTGTGGCGCAGCAGCAGTGAACTTTGTATAGGCTCTGTGTAGGGGAGGAGCTCTGTGTGTGGCTGACCTATCACAGAACGATGTGGACACAGCTACCCAATGAGGATTTTCCTTCATCACGAGTACGGATTTTGACACATTCTGCTTGGATGATACTCATGATCGTAAAAAGCACATTATCCATACTGCATACTCGTTTCATCTCAGTATTTGGCTCAACCCTAACACTTACACATTGCGCAGTGGCATCTGCTTTGCACAGAGCTACTCTCTGGAGATTGAAAACGTGATCGCTGTTACTAATCATTGGAGCTGTTTCTAAACAAAGTACTGTGATTATAATCTTCATAATGAAGGAACATGTCACCCAGTGCAGTGGTGTGGCTCATTGACGTGTTTTCAATAGTTTTTGGCCAATAACGGAGGTCTACAGCACAGAGGAATAAGATATATCAGGCTTTGGGTACACACACAATAGTAGGATCAATTCATTGTTGGTTTGGCTCTGCATATGAGATTTATTGACAAAAAGAAAAATATAGAAATTGCCAGCCTTATCCTTTAAGGGTAATTCTAGAGCTCAAGAGCAATATAGCATGTTAGACAACTTTTGTGTTTTATGACATGATGTGAATATAGGGGCAGAAATGGAAATTATGAATCACTTGAAACAAAATGAATACGGATTCAGATTGTTTCAATCAGTTCAGTCCAAAGAGGTTTTATTGTATATCACTTCTAAGCTGAGCTTTTGTTTATACTGGTGCTCTCAGTGTCACCTTTTTCTACCCATTTGAGTTTGCAGCTATGCACCACAACCCGAACAGTTGAAAATGAATGGATGGATGGATGGGGTCTTGTAATTGTGAGTGTGAGTCAGGCAAGTATACAGGTTTGCAAACTGTGACCTGTGCAAAAAATGTAAAAAAAACATTTTTACACTTGCTTTAGAATATTTTAAGTAACATTTCTTATGGTATATAGGATGGGCACTTGTGAGATGTTGATAGCTACTTGTTTTGTATGACGGATATAGGTCTGCTCTGCACATGGTATGGGACTCCCCAATAGAGTTGAGTGCACACTAGTTTAAACCTTTAGATCAAAATGTGATCATGAGACAAAGACATTTTGTAAAAGACTTGCAGCTCATTTGTGATGAAGTGGCTTTAGTGGTGTTTTCCCTCTGGGACTGGGCTGGCACACTGCTGATATTTCGTGCTTTCCAGAGGTCCAGTGTATGGATAAGTCTGATCAGATGGGCGCAAAAACCTGTGGAGCTAACATTAGCAGAGTACAGCACATCAATAATCAAATAGCATTTCGATGCTACGCTAGCTACTGAAGGTATAATGAATGTAAACACAGGCTACTTTTGCTTTTTAATTATTGTAAAAGTGAAAAAGACTTACTCTGCTTTACAGGAACAGTGTTGCTCCTTTATTTCATTGTCTTCTATCTCTATTGCCAGTTGATGTGGTGTTTCACTTTTACACTGTGATCTGTAGGCTTTAGCTTCTATCTTAATCTTGTTAACCTGTTTTCGCTGTTGAGTCAGTTTGACATCCTGGATATATCCTTCAAATGCATATTGTAGACCCTTCTGTCTGCTTCTCTCTGAAATTGCTTTTTCGTTTTTCCAAAAGTTAGATAATATTTCTTCAGGGAGTGCAGTTAGTGACAGTGTGGGCTCCATGCTAGCTCCGACAGCTTGACGGACTAGCAACAGCTAACAACAAAGGGGCAGGGCTTAGCGAAGCGTGACTTGTGTGTGTGTGTAACATTAGCATACAGTCCCCTTCAGAACTCTGGACCATTTGTTTCTCACACTTTCTAAGCTGTTCCAGATAAGGGGGGCTAAATACCTAAATGCAAATGAAAGAAGTGTTTTGGTTCAACACTTTCCCTACACACCTTATTCCAAGTAAGCCTAGTGTGAACTCAGCAGATTCAGTTTATCTTCACACATACCTCCCAACAGCATTTGGGCCAGGGACTTGTCCTTTATTCCAACTTTGCTCGGCAGGTATCCACTGTGTTTGGGCTAACAAGCACAACTCTGCCCATGAACAGAATGGAAAAGCCTCATCTGCTGCAGCCCTGAGATTCTGATGGATTTTGTTTTTTAGGCCTCTGTATCTCTTATTCTGAAACTCTTATGTAACTTGAAAGTAGGGATCAGATTACTAAAATCCTCATATTGATGATGTTGAAATAACATAGACAGAAGACTGACAATTGGTTTTGCCTCTTGTGTAGAATTTAACCATGTTAAAAAGTGATAAAGTGCTAGTGTATCAGTAAAGTGGTATGAATAACAGCTAGTCGCAGAGGTACAGTGGTAGCATTAGTAGTAGTAGAAGCAGTTATAGCAGAATTTCAAGCTCAGTTATTGGGTATTTTTGTACCACAATGCTCCATAAGACTCATGGTTGACCTCCCTCCTGTACAGTCTTGTATTTTAGACTTTTCATCCATTTTTTACAACACAGTCGCTCATTGTTTGTTTCAAGCAGGAGAGTTTATCCAAGCCTGAATTCCTTCCGCTACTATTCACCTCACAGTATCCATTTAATAGGAAGTTATATTAACCCTGGCTGCTCACTATAGCCTCTCCCACTACACTACTCTGGTGACAGCATTTATAGTATTGGTGGTAGGGCTGGGTGATATGGCCAAGGCTTTTCCCTGAAAAATGCAGAAAGACTAAAACATCATTGATAAGTCATATTTTTTAAGAGTATAGAATAACAGTAAAAGACATCCCATATAGCTATGAACTGCATCCACTTTAATAATCAGTTTCAGCGCAGACAGAGAAGAAGCTTTTACGTCCACTCACTAATTTATCTGCTGCTGCTGTTAGTCTTTGTTGATGTTGGCCTGATATCTGCAGACTGCTGTTTAGCTATTCACAGCCAAAGCCAGCTAGCCACCTGGAGTCACGACCACCACTGTAACGCAAACATGTGAGGCCCCCCTGCAGCTACCCCTGAGTGGGCCTCTTTCCTGCAGCACAGACCAGGTGGATTTAAACATCTTTCATAGTGAGGATACTTGTCATTTCAAATGCACAACGAAATTAAACAGACCACTTTAGAACACTGGACACGTCTTCAGTAAATTTTAAACTGTTGGAGATTTTGAACATTACAAACTATAAAGTGCGATGGCTATGATTGCAGGAGCAGTCCAGGGCACTCTGTATTTGACTCCTCGCAGAGTTCAGGATTTCATTATCAAAGTTATTGTAAAAAGCCCACCTGCTCACTCAACTCAGATTGTTACACAACTTTATTGTGAAGATAGATAGAACAAGCTTTTCCTTCATCCAAAATTTTTTCCCGAACAGAGCAACAAAGATTACATCAATTGTGAATACACGTTCATCTTAGCAATATTTTTACAGTATCGGTTTTCTTACAGGCTTGCAGGTGAGTATACGTGCACACATCTTTTGGTGTATCGATGAGCAAAATCCCATACCACCCTCTTTAAGTAGCTACAGACTGCAATTGTGTTTATTTTCAATACTCAATGCTGTTTTAATTAGTTTCAGTTTTGAGAAGGATCTTTCAGTGCTTGCAACAGTCACAGGTAGAGTAAGAAACTGTTTAATTGTCGTGGCGACATCAGGCACACTTGGTAATATGGAGTGGTGCTTTATGAATAGTGCCAAATCTTGAACTGAGCCATGCTCGATTTCCTATGGCAGACACTAATGTGCGTCTAAATGAGAGCACTTGTTCTGGAAAATCTGTGTGAAGGAGCAGTACCCCATGACTGGGCAAGATTTTGGGCAGTTTCTTGCTGTGAGACTCCCCTCTGAGTTAAGCAAGGGTCTTGGATTCATTGGCTAGATATTTGCTTGCCTGCAAAATATCAATGTTCTGTTTTTGAAAACTTTGTGGAAACAGTGTTGATTGTTTCCAGAATTTTACCCTTCATCACTGTTTAGAGGAGAAATTAAAAAAAAAAAAAAAAATTTCATAATAGTTGTTGAGAGGCAGGGGCAGGGCCCATTTGGACTGCAGGGTCCCCCCGCCTTGCAGGGATTGGGGGGTATACTTTATGGCCCAGGTCACAACAATGCCTTAAACTGCAGCCAGTGCACATATAGTGTACGTCACACTTTGCAGGACTGTCATGATAAAAGCAAATTCAGATCATACTCACAAGTATGGTGTTTATTTTTATTAGTGAAACATATCAAATTGAGCAAGAGGAAATGATCTCATGTTGCGAACCACAGCTTGCATGTTGTAAATTTGTTAAAACATCCTTATAACTGGCTTATAAAGTTAACAGGGAGGATTTTACAACTTAAATATTATCAGAACGGCAATCATTTTGTTCTCTGTCCTGACAATCACTATATTAATTGTGTTACACTGTAGTCGAACAGGAACGTGCATTTGCACATTTAACTGGATAACGCAGCACTTTGCACGTTGCGTTGTGTTGCAGCAAAATTAAGCCACGTTCAACTGCATGTTCATGCTGAAGTGCTCATTTATATGAAGTACTGTATGTGCCCACAGTCCCAAGTCTTTCCCTAAAAGAAAAGCTCCAGATTGAAATCCTCTCTTAACACAACAGCAGAGTTTTGATATTCCTCTGAGCTCAAAGGCTTGCACACAGGTGAGCTCTATGCAATGTAAGAGTGGCAATTGATTTTTCAGTCATGTGAAGGTGAGCGCTTCCACAGTAAGCACCCAACAGCGCAATGACTGCTTTTATACTGATCTGTCCTGCTGTCATGGATCAAATCAAAATAAAAAAGAACTAAACCCATGGGACATCCCAGAGGCTTAGTGGGCTAAACAACATCTCCTTTGTCTTTTGTTCCTCGCCTTTACTTTATTTTCATTACAGTTTTTTCCTCTTATTTCCCTACCCTCTTGACCTATCCTATCTTCTTCTCTCTCAACCCATTTCTCTCTTCTTCCATCTCCTTTCTCTCAAGGGAAATGCAAGACAAACTTTTCTTTTTCTGGGCCCCTGGCAAAAGTTTGTCACTTTTAACACTGAACTATAAAAGTAATTTGTCTATCACTGAAAAGAAATTAGCATACTGGCAATGTAATAGTTTTGAATTACAACCTTTATACCTGCTATTTTTCTCTGCTATTTCCCCTGTCATTCTTTATGCCGGGATCAGACTACATGAATTCAGCCACACAATTTTGTCATCGCCAAACAAATTTCCAGTGTCGGGCCTGAATATGAACGTTGGGAATGACGAACGGGTGTCTTAATCCCTTGTAGTGTGACATAATCGAAGAACAGCAATGTGGTGTCTGGGTCGCCCCATGACACCCTGACAAAAAGTCTAGCATGTCAGAATTTTGTGTATTTTCCTGCCTAGTGTGACAACTCCAGCGATGTGTTCTTTGGCGTTGACCAATAGGTCTCATTTTTTCCTCCACAAGACCTTCTGCTTACATACAGAGAACCTGGTAGCTAGCTACATTTATGTAATGTTCTTGTTAACACATTCGTCACCTCAAGGATAGATAGCCCATACTGTCTTCTTTGTGACACCCACGAATAGGTCCACAATTGTTTTTTCTTTCTTTTCTTTTTCTTTTCAGAACACAAGACCGCCAGCATCACACATAGCAATTCCGTAGTCATGATTGACATTTGACAACAACCTATGAACTTGTGCAAGATCATGAACGATTGGTCAGGGTCATACTTTTAGTGTTGCCAGTCTCCTGCCCAAAACACAGCAGGAATTTATGACATGATTGCCTAATCTGACATGGTGACAATCATGAAAGACTAAAAAGTTTCGTGTAGAACCTGGCATTATGGAGTCAAATTGAGGACAGATGAAATAAAATATGAGAACAACCAAGAACTCTACAGTGTCTGAATCTACTCTCTGGATCAGCTGCATATTCTCTATAATCAACTCCAGCCTCCTGTGCTGTGAGTAGTTTGATCAAATCACATACTGTAATATCGGTAAGAAATGATGCTTTAGATTTGCTGCAATGAGAGCTCAGTCATGCATGAGTGTTCTCTGCGCCTGTTTAACATCCGAAATGCTGTCTATCTCCAGTGAGGCTCGCCAGTTTGGCTCATTCAGGGGTGTGTTTCACAGGTATGTGTGTGTGTGTATGTCTGTTCATGCTGGCGTAGCACTAAAATGAAGTGAAACCAACTGTGAAGAGATGACTAGGCATGCCAGGTAAGTGTGTTTGAGTTTGTGTGTGGCTGGTTGGTGGTTTGACAAGATGCATGTTAACCTAAGTGCTGCTGAGCAACTTTTTATGTTTGGTGATGTTTCTTGTTGCCAGTTAAATACAGGTTTAACTGGCAACAGGTTTTACGGAGGTAAAACCAGCAGCCCTCTTGATAAACAAACCTACAAGCATTTTTATAACGACTTTAGCAAACCTAACCAGTCACGCTGGTAAGGCTTGCTAAATGCTGTCTGGCTGATATTGGCCATTCTTTAAATTTCAAATAACATCCACTGTGATGACCACAGCTACATAAAACAGCCTATAAAATGTGCAGAAAAAATAAAAATGTGTATTCTATGTTTGATTTATTTTTCAATTTTCTTTTATTAACGCTTTACTTATTGGCAGCAATGGAACCCAGAGATATTCTGATACGGATCAACACAACAGTCAGCTGTTGAACAACACTCATTCTCATTTGAGAGTTTTTTTGTTGGAAAATCAAATTTTGACATCATTAATGACTGTGACGTATTGTGTATCTCAAGCAAGTTTCAAGTCTCTGCAATTTGATTTTGCATATTAAACTAAAATTAACTAAAACTAGTGGTTGCCTTGAGGGCAGAAAAGGCAAATTCAGAAAACCTGTATAACACTAAAGGTATGCTTGAAAAATTGGCAACATTAACTAAAAGATCCCCTCCTGACATGTTTTAAGACATATATGTAAAAGGTACTCAGTTTTGAATAATAATTTGTGTCTAATCGGGTTTTTCCACAAAGTTCAGTTACCTTGTTAAAAAGCCTTAAAACAATGTCTCCTCCTCCCTCACTGAAAAATCCAGAATCTATGAATATGTAACTTTCGTTCATGTCAAAAGTTTAACAGCTGGACTCAAAACACAAGTTCATTCTCAGTGTTTGTGCACTGGAGGCTTCAAATTTCCATATCACACTTGTGCAAGTTTTATACTGGACCACAACTGGTTCCAAACTAGTTGTGATGTCACATATCCTGCTTGTAGGTGCACACCTTAAACTCTGATTTAAGGTGAGCACAGCAAATTTTCCCCCTTCAGCAGATGAATGTGAAAACAAACTCTGCACATATTTCATTCTGCACAGTGAAGCTCAAACACCAAACTGAAGTAGTAAGCAAATTTTTGATGTGGTGGGGTGGGGGGTGGTAGTATTGTGGATTGTGTGATTGTTTTATATTTTATAAGGAGAAACAACCTCTGTTTTGATGTAAGGATCCAATTTCACCTTTATTTATTTCCACCAGCTACAGGACTGGTGCAATAATTTAGCGACTATTGACACAGAATGGGATTCTGTGCCAGTAGTCCACAGGCTGTTGGTCTGGACTAGTTTTCCATGCTGATAGTAGTTTGTTCTATTGGTACAGAATAGGTTTCCACAATTTATTGCTGAACCTCTTGTAGACCACTAACCGGACAATTTTACCATCACGTCAGGCATCTTAGTGGGACATTTTTATCACATTTTACTGTTTTAACCCAAACCACGAACTTTCCCTAACCCTAACCAAGTGTTTTTTGTGCTTAAACCTAACCATTTTAACCCAAACCCTGTGAAGGATTGACTTATCACCTGCAAGCAAAAACGTTTCTCCATTTTGAAACTATTTGAATTTGGTCACATGATCTTGTGCATTCAGTACCAATGCACATGCGTAATAATTCCATACCAACAATAAATGGACTATTGCCACTTCCTTATTTATTTAGTAAAATGTTGTGATCCACAGTATCAAAAGCCATCAACAACCAGAGCTGTCTTCCATACTGAGAGAATTTGCCAGAGGTAAGAATTGAATTCAAAATGTGTACAACTATTCTGGGGGAAACACTGAAAAATATTTAATATAATGCCTATTGCCACACACTTTAAGGTATCAGGACTAAATGTCTAGTGTTGGCGTTAAAACAGTAACATCAAATTATCCAACATAAACATTACAAACAGTGTTGAATAACTTGAATGAATGCTGTAGGAATTATTGAGAAAGTTTTCTTGCCCGAAAGGACACTGGACCCCTGTTTTAATTAGAGCTGAGCAGGATCATGTACCAGAAAATGAAACCTGAAGCCAGGAAATGAGGAATTACGATTGAAAGATCAAGATCCCGAGCCAAGTTGTTTCATATGGTGCTCCTTAGATGAGCAAATGGGGATTCATAGGAATTCAAATCAAAACCGAACTGTGCGGCCAAATAGCCGATGAACCACGAGCCAAAACAGATTTTGTTGAGATAAAAACAATTATCTGTGAGAAGATTAGAGAGGACAATTAGCGGTGAAATAGCACTTTTATTCAGTGACATTAGCAACAACAAAGAAGTCTTGTGGCTGTTATTTAGCATGAGAAAGGCTGTGTAGAGTGAGCCAGCTAATGTGGGCTGGCCAGACAAAAGCAGTCTATCAAAACTCATTAGAGCTGGGAATGAGACACATCAGGAATGTATAATGCTTGGTTATGATGCTGAAAGAAAAAGAGTGGCGCTCTGAAAGCAAAGGACGTGTTCATTGTTGTAAAATTCAAATGTTTACTTCCAACAATATGGCAAGAAAGTAAAAGACCCACTTTGTATTCTACAGAGAGAGGCATGGCAGCTGATCCCAGGCGTTTTTATTTACAGCTTTCACCTCAGCTATAAATGGCACGATCTGCATGCTGTTTGCTCAAAATGCTGCCCAAAAAAGTAATGCCACCACCTGTAGACAGGAACAAGAGGTCAGGAGGCTAATGTCAGCCAGAGTTGCATAGTTTGATGCAGTAAATCTTGTCAAAGGGGATAAACACTATCTCTCAGCGCACTGACAAGCCCTCTTTGTCTCAGAGAACGTAAAAGTCTCATGAAAACTTTATTATTTATCTTCTCCTCCGCCGCTTGTGCCGAAAATGGAGAGTAGGAAAGATTGAGCAATACAGGAAAGGAAGAGGGTTAGGGCCAAACCGCTGCAATAAAAGTGATGTATGAGATGTCATTCAATGATTGGCTCGATACATCACCCTCAAAACACGCACATGTATGCACGCACACACACACGCGTGCTGCAGTGCGGTGAGGTACGTAGCCGAGTCCTGTCTGCCTGTGGGCTAATAGATGCAAAATAAAATAAGAGCTTCGCAAATATGGGATGGAGCAATCCTTTATTGGACTGTATCCCTCTCACACACACACAAGACTTTTTTTTGTTAAATGGAACTGTTCTAAAGAAAGCATAGGAGCATTAAGGTTGAGAATAAGCAGGTGGTAACTAAGTGGGATAACAGAGACGGCGACTGCTCTGATTGATGTGTCTATTGGTGCTCGCTGATGCTTGATGCTTCCAACGACACTTATGAACCTCTCAAAGTATGGAGCTTTGGAATCAGTATGGTGTGCAGCCTCACCGCTGTGGAATAATAGATTCATTCCTCCTTTGTTCTGGTGCAGATTTACTATAGTAGTAATAAGAAGCCTCACACACTTTATTATTACTCTGGATTATTTTTATTAGTTTATTGACTATGTGCAATTTTTCAGATCTGATTCTAATGAAACTTGGATAAATGATGCTGTTGCCCTTCAGTTCTCTCAGATGTAGACCAGCAGAATTAGCACAGATCCCACCAGCATTTACTACGGCATAATTTCAAACAGAATTTGATTCTTGAGTTGAATCACTTCGACCAGTAGATTTATTCACAGCAGTAAAGGAAATCCACAGTGAGTTCAGCTTCTACTTGTGAAGTTGTTTAGTTTGCATCAATGACCAATAATAAACTTTGATTTTGAGGCACATGTAAAAAACAATAAATCGGCAACAACTAAATGAATATATTGGTTCAGACATTCCTAAATTGAAATAGTAAAAGGGATATTAAAAAAAGAATGAAATAATGACCAATTATAACTGTCTTAACAGAGCTGAAGGTGTAGTGACAGAGTGAGAAAAACAACACAATAGGTCGTAATGTCGACCAAAAACATTTAGTCAGTGACGTTTGAGTGACAGATGCTGTCTAGTAAAGGAATTTCACTGTGCCACTTTCTGTTGTGACTCAACACTGACTGACTTAGATTTACTTAGAAATATAGATATCATACCTCTGCAACTTTATGCGCAGATAAAGTGAAAAGTGTACAAAGATGTTAAATATCCCTTATTGCTGCTGCTGTGTGGCTGAAGTTTTCCTCAAAAAAAACCAAAAACAAAATCACCAGGATTAATTAGCCAAAATAAAGATCACAAGGAAAATCCAGTAAGCAATGAAAAATCTGTAGCATGTGGAGAGGCACTGCCACTGCCTGCTGGGAGGAGGAGGTGGTGAGTGGGGGCGGGGTGGGGTGGGGGAGGTGGGGGGGGGGGGGGTGGAGTGGTGACTCAGGGAGGACACTTGAAGTCGCCCATCCTGTTGGCCTTGCCCTTGACGTTGACAGTGCTGTTGCCCTTGCACTTGAAGATGTCAAATCCATGTGTGTCTATGTGTGTGTGTGAGCAGTATCGCTGGGATGGAGACACTTCGATGGCAGTCACCATGACAGGGTCAACAAGGAGGGAGAGCACTGACACTGACATCACTCGACCTCGGATGACCGCTCTATACACACTCACATACACACACACACATGCGTGCCTCTTATTCAAACACATTCAGACAAAGTTATGCATGACCACAGTTAGCTGTATAGTGGGGAAAAAATCTTTTTTATTTTAAATACACACTCACTCATGAGCTGGATAAGACTAGAAACTCAATCACACCAAGAACGATAATATGGTTGTAACTATAAAAAGGTTTAAATGATTTTAGGTAAATACACAAAGTGTTCCCAGTGTTTCCCACTTTGATGATAATTATAAAATCATCTGAAAAGGTACAGTTTGGTCCCCAAACAATTTTGTTTGATACAGTTACAATAAAACATTTCCAGTCAGGCAAATTACAGTTGAAGAAGAGGCAGTATGGATTTGGAGGCTCAGGATACATTTCTGAGCTCTGTGTGCTGACGAACTTACAAATATTACTGTAGTAGTGTGAATGCAATGTGATACCACCCACCCTCCATCCCCTTCAGGTTAAGGGTCCTACTACTTTACATAATTTCATTCCAGGTATTTAAATTTTATTTAAGGCTATTGGTTCTAGCCTTCTGCTTGGTTGCACCAGAGACTCAGGCCTCAGAGGCTAAAGAGGTTGTCACGGGTCAGTTCGGTCGCACCCAGTCGGCATACCTGAAAGTGTGAAGGCATTTGGAGAAGAGTCTTAACTGCCGCACTGAACTGCTGTGTCATACATGGCCAAAACAAACTGAGATAAGACATAACGAGGCTCGATTTTGTAAATTCATATTGTCTGGTTTCATTTTAACTTTAAGCAGACACACTTGTGATCAAACTCTGGGCAGCAATTCACACTACAGTTTCCCCTAAAATAATCATCAATATGGAAAAAATGTTAATTTCTGAAAAAGAGTAGAAGACTGTACAGTGATATAATGATAAAAGAGATATTAAAGGTGTAGCTGCCTCTGCAGAAATGGCTTTGCAAAATCTGTGACCATAGATAGGGTATCCTCAGTGTTCAGATCCTTTGTTTAAGTAAAAGTATACTCCATTACAAAAATACTCCATTACATGTCAAAGTCCTGCATTTAAAACTTTGCTTAAGTAAAAGTACAACAGTGTTATCAGCAAAATGTATTCATTTTTTAAATATATTTAAAGATCCCCTCAAGACATGTTTTAAGATGCATATAAAATACTCTTGAATACTTTGAATAATAATTTGTGTCTGATATAGTTTTTCCACAAAAAAAGTTGAATTATCTTGTTAAAATCCTTAAAATTACATCTGCTAAAAATTCCAGAATCAATTAATATGCAAATATATTTAATTTCAAAAGTTTAACTGCTGGACACAAGATGTCTCCTGCTTCACTGTAAAGTCCATTCTCAGTGTTTGTGCACTGGAGGCTTCAAGTTTCCACATCACACTTCTGTAAGTGGCATATTGGACCATGACTGGCTTCCAAACTATTGGAAATCACAAATCATGCTTGCAGGCCCACCTCTTAAAGTCAGATAATGAGCAGATGAAAGTGAAAACAGCGTTCTGGTGGCAAAGTCTGCACATACATCATTCTGCACAGTGAAGCTCAAACATACAACTGTATGGAACAAAAAGAAAAACATTTTTGAGTGGAGAGAGACTTTAAGTATTGAAAGTAAAAGTACACATTATGCAGAATTTCCTTCATATTATTATATACATTAAATTGATTATCAGTTCTGATACATTATAAGCAGCAGTTTACTTTTTCTGCTGGCAGAGGTGGAACTGGGTTTTTTAGTGTTGGGTAGTTTAATCTGTAACAGTGCATTACATTTTGTAGGCTGATCATATTTATTGGATGTAAAATATTCATATTATAGTACCTAGTAAATACAGCTGTCAGTGTGTTTAAAAGATTGTTTACAATATTTCCCTACAGTACAGTACCTGTGTAAAAGTACTTAGTGCCAAACATTACCTGCACTTGAAAGCACCACAAGTCATGCTCAAAATATTGTCACATTAGTGATATGAAGTAATTTGTTCAAATATATCATTATATTTGACTTTGTCAATATCTCCAGGCCTTAATGTCCACATTTATTACTGTGTCCTTGCAGTCGCACATTGACTGCCCAAGCTGGTGAAGAGCGTTCGAGTACACCTGGTGTAACATTAAGTTGAGGAATAATAAGGGGTACAATCTAAAAAGTGATAGATTGTGCTCAGTAAAGTTTCACCCATCACCCCTTACTTTGGAGCAGACAGACTCCATCGTGGGTTTTAGTGTGAAGTTATCGTCATGGTTATCATTCTAGATGTTAATGGTCTTTATAGGGAGGTGAAGAGAGAGACAGATGGAGAGAGACTGCAAAGACACATTAATGTCCTCCTCTTCATTTTTAACCTTGACCTACCTATCATGCTCCTGAGGTAACCGCAGCCATAGTAATGCACACACACACACACACACACAAACACACACACATACACATACACACACACGCAGAAAAGATGAATTCTGCAGAGGAGGTCATTTATAATTAGTTACACAGCACGACAGTAGTCCTGCTCAGCCACACACAATCAAACACAACTCACAGTATACAGCATCCACTACATGCACAGTAGCAATCAGTATTCAAGGCAATCAAGTAATCACATTTTTAATAATGCATCTCCCACTGTGGGACAGTGTACAACATTGTAGCCTGAATATTAGATAATAAGCACACATGAAAAAATGGATTTAAAGCAACCCATTGTGCTCACATTTTACTATTGCATTGCACGTTTAACACCATATTTTTCACCCAGCAGCAGCACTGTGTGTGTTTTCAGCAGTGTGTGGCTGTCAGAGAGTGTGACGGCTCTATACCTCAACACCAAACACCAGTGGTGAGGCAGGTTGCCACAGAAAGCCTGGAGAGACCTGCAGGGTAATGCTCAACAGCAGCAGCAGTCAACACTAAAAGTATGGACCATTTTGTTCCTCCAACCAAGTCTTGGAAAACTTGCATTTCCCTCTCTGTGGATGAGTCTGAGCTCTGACTCTCAGGTATTGCTCGCAGGAAGAAAGCTCACACTTGCTCCACCTGTCGTGTTTTCAGATTTACGTTGGTGTGGCTCTGTGGTTAGCACTGTTACCTCGCAGCATTCAGGTCCTGGGTTCAAACCTGCAGAGGTTCCTTAAATGCTTTCCTCCACATGCTGTGGCTTCCTCCCACAGACTTAAGACATGCAGGTCAGATGAAGAGGAAACTGAATGAGTTTGTCTGTCTGTGTCTGCCTCTACCCCATTGCATGCTGGGATGGGCTTCATATCAAACAGAACAAAGAGAAAGGCCCTGAGGAACTAGTGGTATCATAAATGGATCACACATTATTTATTAGGCACTTAATGTTCTGTAAATATACATATTATGGATACATAACTTTTTTCTTTTTTATTGAGTGAGTGGAATGGTTATATTAGTGTGGATCATTGCTTGCTTTGTTATACCAAACCAAATATCTTTTATTTTATTGCAGTCCCGCAACAGACACAGACAACAGCGGCACCACATTTTATACATTTACCGTCATCACTTATGGACATTTTGTATAGCTGTGACGGGGTATAATATAATCTATTCTGTATTTTAAATTGCCTTAGTTTGTTTTTTATACGTTTTTCTATATATCATTCCAGGAAATATCCTCTTTTTTTGTGGAGGTCCCTGATCCATTTCATTGCACAAGTCTGAATTTTTTGTTTTCAAATTTGTGTGTGTCGATGTTCAATTTCTTTTTAATAGAATGCTGTAAAGTCACTTTTTGGGATATTATGTTCAACGATTAATTCATTAATTCATCTTGGAAACGGACACGGAGGGACTCACATGCACTAACTGAAATAATAACAGAAAATAAACAAAATGGGGAATTGGCATGAATAATGACAACAAATAGGAAAATAACAATGATCTTTGACATGTTAAAGAGTCACTTCCAAACACTAACCCAGTGGTGACCATTTACCTTTCACTAGTGCATTGTTTCCAAATTGTTTAAAGCCTGCACAAACTTTTTGCTGCTTATCCAGCATTCATGCAGTTAGTTAGAGTGTGGGGGAAATATTTATGTTCCATGGGTCATTATCTGGTCATTTTCTATCCTGGGAGCAGTAGGTCATGATCTGTCAGTAGACATCTCTCTGTCTACTGAGGTTGGCTGGGATATGCAGCTGTCTTCATAAGGCTGGCTGTCTCCTATGGTAACCAAGGTTAGGTGGAGATATGCTGTGCTTGGTGCAGATGGTCAGACTGGTCTACTCTTTGAATGGACAGCAAGTAACCTGTGTACAGACTACATGACTTCAGTTAACTTTAATCAGTATAGTGTCTTGTTTATAGTTCAATAACCAATAGAGGCATAGATGTGTGAAGGATAACTTTATTTGGAAGTAGTAAGGGCAAGGACTTGGTGAAGGGTTTAAATACTACTGTCCAGCAGAACTGAGTGGTATTACACAGTGTTTCACCTGTACTGTAATTCTGTTCTCCTCAATCGACCTTCTACAAATGTTCCTGTGTTCTTCACTTTGGGTTAACCAGCTCCAGCAATTTCATTGACACAGATTAATACAATTTGTCTCTTAACTGGTAAATTCTAAAACTTAATTGACTGGTTCGCCTCAGCAGTAGAAAGTATGCTTCCATCATAGAACAACTATACACACGCAGAGTGCACAAATGTGTAAGAAAGTGAAAAATCTCTAACCATCTGAAGTTCCATGTAAGTATGTAATTTGTCATACTGTACTTGATCAGTTAGGGCCCTGATGACATGGAATCATCAGTCATCATAATTTCCAATTATCATGACAGTTCTAATGAAATTAATTCATTTCACTGTAATATTTCACTGTTTTAAATGCTTGTATGATTGAGCCTTAGTACATTGTTGATTTTGGTCTTTTCAAGTGATTTGGTGAAAAATATAGATTAACATCTTTATCCTTCAACTGCCAAGTTTTGTGTGCTACAGTTTACTTGCCTGTGTTCCCTGTGCAAGTCCTCCACACCCTCATGGAGAAAATTCCTGGCATGTAAATTTTCAGCTTCTCCAAATTTCAATGATGCTACATTGCTCTACACTGTATATTGGCCCCCAATAGAGCAATATGAACACAGTATATCTTCTATCTTTGAATAAGATATATGGATCCTAATTTAAGGAACTTCTTTTCTCATTTGGTTAAAATTATTATTGCATGGTTCACTTCAGCAGTAGAGGAGTATGACGTTTCCATCATAGAACAGCAATATGTGTGAAGAATGCACAGATAGATATCTAAGAACATGAACAATCTGTAACTCTCTGAAGCTCCTTTTATGTTTGTAATTTATCATGTTGACCTCTTAAGGCCCCATCGACATGGAGTCATCAATCACCATGCAATCAAGCAACCTAAGCAGAATACCTCTGAACTCCATGTGTTTTAATGGAGGGATGTGATTCATACTATAGGATGGGAGAGCACTCTGACATGGCATGTTTTTTTATGTCATGGAGCAAGAGTTGAAAAAGTTGTTGAACCTTAGAGAAGACGCAGTGCAAATCACCTGTCAAACCACAACAGGTAAACAATGAGCAACAATGGGTCCGTATTTGCTTTCTATTTTGTTGATGTTGGTTTCAACTCTTTCTCTCCTTCTTCCATTTGCAGCATCTGTTGCTCGGCCTGTCCAGTTCAATCATTCCTCATTGATTGCAATCACTGAATAGAGACCTACTGCAATTTGGAGCATGTTGGATTGGAGCATGGTATGGTCTGATTCAGTTGGGGTCCTTGGGTTTATAGAGGGTACAGTATGCCCCAAGACCTCTACAGTTAAAAAGTTGATGACCTCCACATTGATGAAACTCTCCTACATTATCTGTTTTGAGGTCATGGCCACGTGTATGTGCCAAAATTGGCAATCGGAGTTGAAAATCTCAGACACTGTTAAGAAATGATTTCTAAAATATATCTAATCTAGGGCATGACCAGAACAAGTGTGTCAGACCTCCTGGGCACTGAGAACATTCATCGCAGGACTCACTGGTCTCTGGGTAAATTTGGGTCGATAAAGTTTAATAAAGAGGACTCCCCAAACTCTCCTCTACAGCAGCAGTTCCTTACATGTGGTCTGGGATCCTTCACAGGAGTCCTTTAGGGGTTGCTGGAAGGTCACCAACAACATAAGATGTGTGACTATTTCATTTGTTAGAGTAAGAAATTTGGAATGATTGTGTTTCTCTTTCAGCTGCTGCATAATTTCCTGCTATATGCAGACAAATCTACGGCCAAATGTTCCCATATCAGGTGCTTGGGTCAAAATAATTTCTCTGATGTGTCTTTTTTTAAACTTAAAGGGGACCTATTATGCTTTTCCTTTTTTTCAGTTATATATATAATTTTACAATGTCGGATGTTCATATTAAATGTGGCCAAAGTGTCAAATAATGAGGTAAATGTATGTAGAAGTAATCCCTGTGAGCAAACAGCACCAGCTTCAGACTGCTCTGAACACTTGGTTTCCAACATTTTTTTCTACTTTCAGCCTGAGCAGACGGTGGCTTGTGATGGATTTCTTTATATGGTCATCTGCTCCACACACAGCGCGCAAGTTCACTGCTCCACTCCGCTGACATTATAGTGTTTTTCCATTGTTTTGGGGGCAGTCATGCCGAGCCATGACTGGAGTCGAGCTGGCACGCTGTGAGTGTTTTTTCATTACACAGCAGGGCAAAGTAAAATAATTAGTTTACCTGTTGGAGGTGTGCTGGTCGTCTGCTGCTCTTCATCAAAAATCTCACTGTGGCTGTTTCTGCTTGTACTGTTCCTCCCTGCATCATTTCTAACTGATCCACTGAACAAAGAGCTCCAAATATCTCCAGATGTTGTTGTGCCGACCAGTTTTTAGCACCGCTAATGAAGCTCTGCTTATTTGGTGAGGAACACTTTTTATTTCCTGTAAATTCTTCACAATAAAAGTCTCTGTTATTTATTCATTTAAAAGTAAAGCAGGAAATGTTTGCAGTAACTTAACACGACTCTGATATGGCTGCTCCTTGGTAGGCTTCGGGAAAACTGGCCAATCAGAACAGAGTGGGCTCATTGGGGAGGGGGGCCTTAAAGAGACAGGAGCTAAGACTGCCTGTTAGAGACAGAGGCTGAAGGGCCAGTAGTAGATAAATAAGGAGTTTTTTGAACTGTGAATCATGCAAAGCAACTCCACACACAGTCTGAGACTTTCATGAGACAAATCTGAGAAGTATGATCCCTAAGAGATTTTATCATTGTCCCCTCTTGTCTTATTTATTTCTCTTAAATGTCCAACTGAAGAGATATATAAGAAGGTAGCATGAACCATATTTGAGAAATATGAGAAACAATTAAGAATTTCATTAATCAGAATCAGAAATACTTTATTGAATCTGAGGGGAAATAGGGTTATTTTACAGTTACATTCTAGAAGAGAAATATAAGCATAGAGAAAATATAAGAAAAATAGACCACAGTGAATGCGCAAACAATGATATCCATCTTCCACAAGCAGCCAAAACCTGTCCGTTAAGCTGTTAGCTGAGTAGTTTTGTTGGTCGGCTCAGATTCAGTCGTCTCTGTGTTGAGAGCTGAGATGTTTCAGCAATTATTTGAGCTGTTTACTGTATCATCGCTGCTCTGATGCTCACTTTTTTTCTGACTGCTGAGTTCCTGCAAGTCCAAGCCGGAAAGTGTGTTGTGTTACTATGACAACCCACAACCGTGAGTTCTCTATCACCTGCGACTATTACTATTTCTATTACAGAGTATTTAATATGGAGATTTTGATATTTATTGCTTATTTATTCTGTTTTGTTATGTTTGAAAACGAAAAACAAAATAAAGGGCAAAATCTTCAGTCAGACATAGGGGGGGGGGGGGGGGGGGCAAATGGGTATGGGTTGGTAGGCTTATCTTTTAGACGTGTGTAGATGTGTAGCAGAACACAGAACATTCATTAGATCCTGACCAATCTGGTGTTAATGAAGTTGCTGCTGCTGTGCGTTGTGCATAAATGTGCACATCACTCTCAATTTAAAGATGCACTTTTCGTTATAAACACTGGAGACAGCTGCAGAAACCACTCCACTCACTGTACAAATAACTTTACTGATCTGATACATCCACGGCCTGTATGGGTCTTGTTATGTGCAGCACTATATTTCTCTCCCTCCCTCCGATGTTCCACATTAAGTTCTGCTCTGTTACATTAAAATATCAGTTTTGAGGAGCAGAAATATGCAGGGCCATGCTCAAAACATTCAGGGCTGAAGCAGTGGCAGCCCACAGGACCTACAGGATGGACCCAAAGCTTAGGCACTGCACTCACAGCTGCTTTTCACTGCTAATGAATATGAACACAAACGAGACACAGCAGGTTTTCTGTGAATGATACACATGTAGTGCATTTTGGAGTCAGATTAACTCTGAATATTGAGGAGAACAAATCAGATTTCTTTCAGCTTCTGGGATGTCCGGTGAATTACAAATATTGTGGGGGACAAATTTCCATGTTTCATTTATTGTGGTCTAAACTGTGTTGATGGGTGGTTGGTTTAAATATCATGATACAAATGTCCATCATGAAATTAAGACTGTGTAAGTATACTGTACAGGCCGGGCAGAAAATATAACAGTGCTGTGACTAATTCCCAAACAGTTTTACAGCGTTTCTCTGTTCCCCTGTTGTGTCTGCTTGCCAAGCATGGTTGCCATTTTGTATTGACTACCCTCCAGAGAGACATACAGACACTGCATCTGGACATGTGCCACCTGGTGGTTGTTGGTGCGCACTGCAGCTCCTCCTGGATAAATTATTTCACCCCCCTTCACTGCTGCCACGGCATTACCGTAGTAATCACGTCAATTGAAATGGGAGACATCTGTAACCTTCCTGTCTTTTTGTTGTAGTGGTTAAATAGGCTGTGATATTGAGTCAGATTACATGCACCATATATTTGAACACTATCAACATGCGTTTGTCATTCAGGACTGTGCACTTTCAGCTGGGTTGCAGAAGCAGCAGCTCAAAGCTCAGCGCTCTTATAGCAGCATATTTCAGCGGGAGTTTGTATGTGTGTCACAGAGCCACCCTGTCCTCTCTTTCACCCCGAAAAATCAGAAATACTCGCTTTTTCATCCTGCTCTTCCTCTCTCTACACCCCCATCTCCCTCTGCCTGCACCCGGCTTTGATCCGCCCCTGCAGCCACACTGGAAAGATGACAGAGTGAGGAGGGAGAGAGTGGAGAGGGAGGAAGAGAGGAGAGAAAGAGATGACAGCTTCTCAACAAGTGTGGAGCATCGAGGAAGAGAGGGGGAAAAGAGAAGAGCGCTATTCTGATGATGAGCTTCTCGCCATGGGAGGAGGAGGAGGAGACATGTTCAGCATCAAGAGGCGCTGGAGCTGGGTTAAAACATGCACACTCACACGCTCTCTTTTTACACACACACACACACACACACGCACACACACACACACACACACTGGGTTAACCACCTCTGTTTACCCTCAATCTGGATTGTCGACAGTCTCTGTTGCCATCTGCCCTAGTTGACACAGATGCTGACTTGTAATACATCCAGTAATAATCAGTCATAGAAAAACAGACGCTCAGAGGTTGTCAGCAGCTGTAGCCTTGAGACACACACACACGCTGATAGAAAAATATGCACAATAGCGTAAAGGCTGGTAATATTACCAGTAGGTATTTTTCTTATTGTCAGCAAGTCTCATGAAAAGACCAAAAGCAACTGATCCTACTAAGAAGTGTTGTGTATCAAAGCTTGATATATCTTATTCCTCTGTGCCACAGAGCTCCATTGTTGTTCAAAAACTATTAAAAACACTTCAGTGAGCCGCATCGTTGCACTGGGTGACATGTTCCTTTCATTTGCTAAAAACTACAGTGCACAGCTGTTTTAGGAAATTGATGAGCCATTTTAAAACATTACTATATATTTGTGACCTATGAAAAAATGTGAAGCTATTTTTTAAATAAAAGTGGATGTGCAACACAGGTTATAAGCTACAATAACCTCCTCCATTTTGGACTCTGTTCCCTCGAAGGTCAGAACTGTGAAGATTGGTTTTGGTCAATTAAAGAGATTTGTTGACTTTAAGAAAAATATAGAATGACACCAACTTTATCCGTAAAACTGCCAAGTTTACAGTGTTCCCTTTGCAAGTCCCAAGTCCAAGTGCTGCAACTCCCAAAACACACATAGACACAGAGAAGATTCCTGGCATGTAAATTTTCATCTGTTACAAATTCAAATGACGCTGCATTTTCTGGCACACAGTCAACATGAGAAAAGGCAATGAGAATTCAGAATCATTATATTCAGCCTATGCATTCCTTTTTGGTGGGAGAAATGTCTGATAACATCACTGACATTGCCCCAAACCAAAATGCTGTCCATGTAACTTGAATACAGAGTTTCTGCATAATTGCAAATCACACGTAATCCCAACTTTAATGAGAAGCAACTCATAAACACAGAGGTTTCCCTAAGAGAGCTCAAAATCATCCTGCTTCCCTTTACATCTTATTGACATGCACCTCATAACAGACTGTCTCCATGTAATTTAACTAGATTATATTTAGCTAATTAAAATCATCCCTGTTACACACATTTAAATTGGATTTCTCTTTACCTCACTGAGTAGTGCATGTCGCTTCCTCTTATAATATTTATGTGTTTCAAAATTGACAATGAAAGCCTCCACTTTCAGTGTTCACCAATGTGTTAAATACTGCCTGCTGCTTCTTTTATTTGGTCTATTTTCTTTCTGGTCTATTTGGTATAATTTCTTAATGTGGACTGCAGATCCACCACACGGCCAAATAAAAGTCTAGGAGGGGACCAGTTCAAACAAAATATCATCAAATCTAAACGCAAAAGTGTTTAGGTTGGAACGCGATGGGTCATACAAATGGGATAAAGGCACAAACAGACAGTCTCTCTTCAAAAGCACTCCTGTTGTTGTGTTCAATTATACACACGAAGAGTAACAGAAGTAGTTATGTGAAGAGTTACAAAAGAGAGTCTGAGAGTTCAAATCCTGCATACTTTGTCACCTCTGCACACCTTGCTAATCACTGCATGAAGAGGACCATTAATCCATTTTCTTAGTTTAGTTTAGTTCTTTTTTTGGCCACTTGGGGGCAGAACTCCAAGCTGAACATCATACACGTTTCACATATTATAGCTTTATAGCTAACATGTTAGCAAACGCTTCCCTATTTACACATCCAGCAGAAACAGCAACATTAACATTCATTTGGAAAAGGGTTTTTGGAAAGTGGCTGTCTGACTAACATACTTCCAATATTGAATCTCCTTTTTGCTCTATTCTGGTCTTCACCAACTGAGAAATGTATCTGTTATATTAGGTGCTAAATGCTCCACTATGTTCACCAGCTAGTCACTGACTTTGTCTGCCGTTTGGTGCTGGGCAGGAAGCTTTTTCACTGGAAACATTTGCCTACTGCTACTTGAAACAGTGTTAATGAGAGCAGTGAGAGTGAACCAAAACAAAAACACAAAAACAAAAAAACAAAACAATGAGCTAAAAGAGGCTAAACTGCTCAGTAGAGCTGAAAGGAACTGCAGAGTTAGGTCATAATTCTCTGTAGGTTCATCTACGAGTGACCCCTTTCACATTACCCATAGTCATTTGATCCATTGTACATTAAAAATATACTGTATATCAGGGTATCTTTAAACAACAGACAAGAAGATGAACACACACACACACACACACACACACACACACACACACACACACTGGGAATCTGTCTTTTTCAATTTTGTAAATCTCCCACATTTATTCACCCAGTCAGATCGTGACTGATCCATGTTCATAAAGAATTCCACACTCTGAGCCACACTAACTAACCTGCAGATTACACCATATATAGAGTATATGTGTGCGTGTTTCCCTTTATAAAACAGGCTGATAGGATCCCTGTGCAGCTCTGAAAACTGTGGTTAAATCTTTTAACACATCAGCACATGCTGCAGAAAGTTGAACCTCAATAAAGTTTGAATCCAGTGTTGAGATAGCGATTAATTCCTCTGTTAGTGTGATTTAAGTTAATTTGAAGAGTTTTAAAGGATTTCTAGAGCTTCCACAAATCACGTCTGGCCTTGAGTTTTAAAAAACTCTTGCGCCCCTCCTCCCCCTCCTCATTCTTCACTCTTCTTATGCCAACTGGCATAAAAGGTGCCAGATTAACACAGTGGCACACATACATTGGAACTGTTGGTGTGCACAAAGTATGTGCTTGTGTGTGTGTGTCAGGATAATTGCCTGGATTTATGGCTGACAGGAACAGTTTACTGTGTCATTTGGATTTTCAGGGACAAGGGTTCACTTACCGGTGAATGTGGCTGACAAAGAGCCCAGGAAGACACACACATATACACACACACATACAAGCAAACACATGCAGACCTGGATGCGTAGGAGTTTCAAGGCTTAGTGTTTGCATGTCGGACTGATATCTTGTTTATTGAATGTGGGATGGAGGAGCGCTACATGTAAGGAGACAGATGCTGGAGCTCGCGGTGACACACAAACAAACACTGACTCTCTCTCACACACACTCACACAAATATGCATGATGCCCAAAATCTGACAAACACTGCAATGAAGCTGATGTGCTCAGCGTTACTGACTGTCCCACAGATGAACTCCTGGTACTAAGATTCACACTAAACCAAGGGGAGTCTGATCAAATACTGCGATTCCCTACTGTTACCCCCCTTGCCTAAACACACACACACGCGCACACACACACACAAAAACAGTATGGGATGACGGTTGAATACTAATGTCGGACCTATTTACATTTCAAGCTGTACGACTGTCAGCACATCGCTGTTCAGGGAGAGAGTGGGGAATTGTCAAGAACACACAGTTCTCGCCTCGCTCTTAGTTTCATTCCAACGTTTAAATCCACAACATAATGTTAGGATACTTTCTCATCAAGGGGTGATAATGAAACTTCAGTTAAACGGGAGGGGATGCTGTTTAATCTTTCATTTTGTTTACAAATCCCATGTTTACGGCGGCTTCCTTCCTCTGAGAAGCCAGCAGAAGTTTAGATGTGATGTGTCTCTTGCGTGGAGTTTCTTCTTTTTTTTCCATTCTATTTATTTTGCTTCTCCGTTGCTGCAGACTGACCCACTGAAAGCAGTCAGGAGCTGCTGTGTGAATGGCGGAGCTTTTCAAAGTCTAGACCTATTCAGATATTCTCATTAGCCGTCCTTCGAGCTGTAAGAAAAGCTCAGCCACTGCTCTGCTTTACTGACAACAGTCCAAATTAAATCAAATCATAAAGTGTGAATGGTTGTTTGGCAGACATCAGTCCAGGCTGTGTGTCTATGAAATGACAGCATCAGTTGATCACAACGGGGTTGATATTAAAAGTCTAATCCAGTCAGATGATAGGATAAATAGACAGTTTATTCAAGGGTTGGTTCACAAATATTACAGAAAATATAAATATCAATATATATCAATAAATATCAAATCAATATATTTTATTTTAATTTTAATTAAATATTTTTAATATCTTTTTTGTGATCAAATTTGAATGTTTTTTTATTATTTTCTCTCCTTGAATGAATAGAGGAAAGAATGAAATTAAACAATTTCTGACATGTAAACATAATAAGAAGTCTGTGTTTTATAAAGATGTCTTATATGTAAGAATCTCAGCCATTGTTTTATAACCCAGAGAGGGAGTGGGAGGGATTTTGTCTTCTGTCTTTATGTGCATTCCACTTGTTTATGTCTTATGTGTCTCACTAAATACTATGAAAAAAAGAATAGAAAGTATGAAAGCCATTTCAGACATGCCTTTATATAGTAATTAATAAATAGATTGAAATGCACATACTGTATACTGTACATTATTTAAAAAGTGGATACATTTTCTCACTCACCTGTAGTGGTATAAAGCAATGCAGATATTTTTGTTTATATATATATATATTAGAGATCTTTCTCTGACATTTCTGCCTCCTCCCCAGTATGGGATTTTATTTGTGGTGCTTAAGCACTGAAGTCCCCATTACTCTTGATCAATGGTTTCCTCCTTATAAGAAAAAGACATGTCAATTTTCACATGTGAAATGTAACACCTCAAATATGAAAACAATCATTTTACATGTAACATCATACATGAAACACATTTAATATATGACTAATTCACATACAAGCACATGTGATTTATGGACATCTCACATGTGAAATGAATATAACTTTTTCCCAGCAGACTCTTTGACTTGTCAAACACAGGTGTAAATAATTGATTAATTGATTAATAATTCATTATTAATGGCAGTGTTGCACTGCAATAATTGCTGGACATTGTTAGACATTGTTACTGTTATTAGTTCCACCTGTGCTTTTCCTCCTATGACAAGTTTCTATCAGTCTTTGGGATCGACAATGAATCTGAGTGGTCTGATGCTTGCAAGGTTATCATGATCCAGGTTAGCAAGGTTTATTCAGAAAGCAAAAATACAAATTGTGGGGACACACATTTGACAGGTAAATAAAAACAAAACAAATGATGCTCAGCAAGTAAACACATTAGTCAGTTCACATTCAGTCAGCCTTGTGTCTTTTGCAAAAACTCTGGCAGTTTGGGGAAAGTTTAACATGAATTTTTCATTTGCACACCAGTAACTCAGGAGAAACATGCAGTTCACAGTCCTGATGATGTTATTTCAGTTTCTCCAGTACTGTTACCAGGTGCTAAACATGCAATCAATGCATGCTTTTTTGTAATTTGGGTGAACTGGTCCCTCAAATCATGGTGGTTGAGGGTTGATCAGACATGTGCAAACTGTGTGTGTGTGTGTGTGTGTGTGTGTCTGTGTGTGTACACCTGCACGTGCTTTGCATAAATCACTGAGTTAAGAATTAAGTTAAGCAGCACAACCTCTTCTCCATCTATCTGTCTCGTGCTCCCTGTATTTCTTGCTCCACTTATCCACAGCGTTGCCTGCTGCAGTTACTCATCTGAGAACAGAGCAGAGAAAATGAGGAAATAAACTCCAAAGTGGAGGAGGATGATGTGTAAGAACAATCATTGTGCCGGGAGGCACGATAAGCCTTTGAATAGGAGGTTCATTTATGGAAGTTCTTAACCCTGTTGCTTTTTCTGTTTCTCTCTCAGAGTATCAGCGGGTTGTTTGCAGACTGTCAAACAATGAGTTCCCCAACTGAGGGTGTCACAGCCAGGTCAAGAGACATTTTAATCAGACGTTCACACACATACAGACAGAGGTACTGAGTCAAACATTTTGCCAGCAGGCATCCACTGCTAGTGGCTGACTAGAATTAGGAATGTGCTCTGTACTGCCAAGCAGTAATCCAATTACACTGTGGGCCAAATGCAGTCCTGCATTGCCCTCTTTAGGAGGAACAGTGAAGTGAAAGGGATTTACAGACTAAATGGCTGGTTATGTTGGTCCTAATCTCATCAGTGCAATCTGATGTACTGTGACTCTGACACTTCAGAACACTATATGTGTAGACTGACAGTAAAATTTCAATTTACCCTCTTTAACGTCAGAGCCGTCAGATTAACCTGCAAGGCAGCCGCAGGGCAGATTTCAGTTGTGGCCCCCTGTTGACCTCCTGGTTCCTGATAGTAGCTTCATTATATTTTGCCCAGAGCCCCCAGAACCAACCAGGAGTGTCAGTTAGTTTGTGGTAATTTGATTAAACAGAACTTCATTTGAGAAACTGCACCATGTAAGCACAATATCAACTGGAATAACAACTGTATTAAAAATAGCTGGAGTTTGCCCAGTTCACATGGAAACCTTGACTTCTCCATGTCGGCTCAAAAGCTGAAATTCGCCGTTTATTCTTGACCGGCGAAACAGACATTTTCAAAAGTGGGTTTTCACACACTATTAAAACTATTAAAAATCACTGCTAACTTGTTAATAGTGTAATTGATAACACTTTACTTTAAGTCCCCTTATTTAGCATTTATAAGCAGTATATACACAGTTAATAAATGGTTTATAACACACTATAATGTTGTTATAGTAAACATATATAAGTGTTTTTGTATTAATCTATTTGTCCCATCATGTGGGCATCCATAAGGGGGCTGCTGTACAAACAGATAATAAATGACAATATAGTAAAACACAGTTGTAATAATATAAAATATGTCTTCATAGGAGAAGTTATAATTGTTGACAAATACTGTACGTTAATAAACACTTAGAAATGTTGTGCTGTAGTGAAGAATATTCCCAAAACAAATTTGCAATTAATGATATTACAACAAACAATATACTAGGGACTTCTGAGGCTCTGGGGCAGTTGTCCACGTTGTCCGCTTTGTAGTCCAGTCTAATAAAACTTCCCGTCACTTCCCCTGTCACTTTTATACATTTTGAGTCCATTTTTTTGTAGTGGATAAATTGAGCTCTTTTACACACAGTTATGTATACATTTAAAATTAAAATGAAACAAAATAGTTGTACAAAACCTCAGAGGGGCTGGATATTAAAAAAAAAAAAGTACCCACACACTAAATCAGAGCTCCCCTTTCTTTATTTGCAAGGTTTCGACCAACTACAGGTCTTCTTCAGGCAAATACTCACAGGATGGAAATATATATATATATATATATATATATATATATATATATATATATATAGTCAAATGACCAGTGACATTACAATCATTTAATCACATTCACGTGTCAAGACGTCAGAAGAAGAATAAAAACATTAATATGAAAGGTCATAATTGTGATTGAAGGCCTTGATGCAAAATGTGTACACATATTCAGTTGGTAAGTCACAAAAATGTACAATGAAAAATAAAAATATCATATGTTAGAGGCACTGGAAAGAAATGTACAGTATAGGCCCTAATGATTGGATTACCTACAAGAAGGGTTTAATATCAAATCCTCATTTAAGCCATGAGGTGACAAGGTGTTGAAGGACTAGATCCAATAAGTTTCCCGCTGCAGAAGCTTCTTATTATGATCACCCCCTCTAGGCGGTTTTTCGACTTTTCCCAATGCGCAAATATCTCAGTGTGCTCACATTGTAATCAATGGCCAATTTAAAGTGAGCTCCTAGGGGACTACGCATATCACCTGTTCTGATATTACTTCTGTGCTCACAGATGCAAGTGCGCAGGTTTCATGAGGTTTTACCTTCATATGAGAGTCTGCATGGGCAAAGTATTAAATATATAACATGTGGTGCAGCACGAGATCACACCACTTATCTTAATACTACGGCCTGTGTGTGGATGGTGAAAGGAGCAGCTCTACTTTCTGTTTATATTAATTCTATATTGGACATTGTTGTGCCGCCACCCCATATAAAAGGAAGAAGATGGTATTTGGGCACTGGAAACCTTTAAAGGGATGTTGGAAAAAAACAGGTCAGCAGGTCGGAGTACAAAAAAGTGAGATTTATTAACAAAAAATATTAATGAAACAGAGGCAAAAATGAAACCTGTGAAATTCAAGAAAAAGCAACAAACAAATAAAATCTGCAGCCTCACAGCAAGCTGCCACCTACTCTCTTCGCTATTGGCCACTGAATGACATTTTACCTTCTCCTCCTCACCTAACTGGAACACACCACCTGCTCAGGTAAGTATGGGGGTGAGCTACCCAGATAGTAGGCTTTCAAAGCATACAGAACACCACACAATTATAAACACTGGATTTTTATGTTACTGCTACTGTCACAATCGACTACAAGCACACAAATTATTCATAAGTGCACAAAGTTCAACTAAATGTCATTTACTACATTTACTACTACATCTTTCCACATCATAGCCATGCCCAGTTCCTGCAAAGAGGAACCAATGATACAAACCTATTTCCACTCTCCCTGATTGAGCAGCTGATCTGCCCCCAACAACCCAGAACAACTGAAAACATACAGAGTGCCTGACCCTTCTAACAGATCATAAACCTGTAAACCAGAACAAACCACACATAACAACCAATGTATTCAATTATTAAAAAATACCTAACAAATTAATGGAAACATTTGACTGAAAATAATGATGATATAACACACAAAATAATGATAATGTTGGGGAACAGGGCCTAGTGAAAAGGGAGAGGATCAGCCTTTTCACAGACCACTATATGCATTTTCAACTGCATTTATAATCTTTTTTTGACTCAAACGTAGCTTAACCATGTCATGTGATATGTTGATATGCTACTTCAGTACACTTTACCAGCATATATTACAGCAGATGAGCAAATAATATCCAGGAATTCACATTATAGACACTACCACTGACTATCAAACTGGCCACAATTTCACACATTGACCATATACGATCCAGCCATATGCTAGGTTTTGACCTAGTCTTGTTTAATGACTCTTGTTGCCCCCTAGTGTCTTGTTAACCTATAGCCACACCCTATTACTACTATCTCTCTCTAAAGCAAGGAATCTCTGTCTGTCTGTATGTATGTATGTTTGTCCTTCGCATATCTCGAGAACCATTCATCCGATCTACTTCACACTTGGCGGGTGTATTGTTGGGGGAGTGCAATTTGGTGCAATTTGCACACGCAACACGTTCAATATTTAATAAACTTTGAATAAACAAGTGATCAGTGAGCTGCTCCACTCTGCAGCAGTGGGGCAGGGTTTCTGGGCTCTGACTTGAGTTCACACTTGGCGAGTGTACTGCTGAGGACCCAAGGAAGTGCAGTGTCAAGAGTGAAGCTGTTTGGACACACGACAAGCGCACAGTGAGCCGCTCAGCTTGTGTTGAGTGCAGCAGGGGCTGTTTGATATAAACACCGTCACATCACAGCGGGGCGGGGGTTCTGGGCACTGACTTGCTGTTAAATTGCCCGAGAGGAAAGAACGAGCATACACAGGAGAAAAAACAGAGGCAGAGGCAGAGGCAGTAAAACTAGCCAATAGAAGCGCAGACACGTTTGATTGGCAGCAGAATCAACCAATGGAAGGCCGTAAACTGCTTCTATGGTTCAACCTCTGTTTAGTCTCACTGGTGAAGTTTCTGCCTGGATTAAAACCATTTAAGTTTGTCAATTGATACATATATATGCGGTTCTCAAGAAATAATGTAGAGCCACCTGCATGTTGTTCTGATGCACTAGTTTATATGAAATGAGTGCTTGATATTTCTATTTTTCATTGTAAAGTTTTGTGATTTATTGACTGAAATTTTTTACACAATTGACATCAAGACCTTCTATCACATTTTATGAACTTTCATTAATGTTTTATTTATTTATGTTTTTATTCTTCTTATGATGATGGTGTCTTGACACAAGAATGTGATTAGACGATTGTAATGTCACCATATATATATATATATATATATATGTCTGACTATATATACACTATGCCTCATTTCCTTCCTGTGAGTATTTGCCTGAGGTTGGTCGAAACGTTGCAAATAAAGGAAAGGGAACTCTGATTCAGTGTGGGGGTACTTTAACACACACTGACACAAGATGTGTTATACTGGTCTGCTTAACACATGATGTGTATCTCTGTGTGTCGGCTGGCTGAAAATCTGTCAGCTAATGTTAGCTTTGCTGTCAGTCAAATTAAATAAATTCAAATGAATTAATTGCCTTGAACTAATTTTGTGTGATATAACGACACATTGGGGTGCCCTGGTGGCCTAACACACATATCACCGCAACGTCCACAGTTTGATTCTCAGCCAGTGGACTTTTGTTGCATGTCATACCACCCTCTCTCTCCACATTTCCTGTCTATATCTCTACTACCACTATCAAATAAAGTAAAATTATATCATTAACACAGTGGCTATGTCAAAATGAACACACCCATTAATGTGGAAATATTTGACACAGTTTTTAGTTAGTTTTAACACAGTTTCTAAGAGTGTACAGACTTTAAGAATCTATGACAAGTAACACCAAAGCGTCTCTGGAGGCTGGTGGTGAGCAAACACGTTGCTAAGACACTATTTTGTTTTCATTTTTTAACCCTCTGTACACTTACAACCTCTCCTCTCAAAACCTAAACTAAAATAGTCCATGTAAGATTAAAACCAACTTTCCTGGGTTAAATCCAGTTGTATTTGCAGGCATTTTCCTTACTGCATTGCAGTTTAAGATATGAGCCACAAGGTGGCAGTGCTACATAATTGAGGAAATGATGAGGCTGCCAAGTAATCCTTTCTGGCTGCAATTCAAGATTTTATTAGTGTTCACACCTGAACATTTGGATGTGACATGAGAATTTGAGTTAATAAAACAAAAGGATTATCTTTGAATTTAATACATCTATACTGTCTGTAATCTTGAGTTTTTAGCTGCAGGTCAGTTTTGTTCCCTACCTGCTGGGCGGTGATGATGCAGAAACTGTGCATTACGTTGAACACATCTCTGAGGCTCAAGGACTTTTTCTATAGTTGTGGGCTCGAGAAAGCAGCGCTTGGACTGAAGAATGATCCATAGGCAGCTGTGAAGCCATGAAGAGAGTGGAGAGAGACACTTCCCTGGTTGCCATAGCAACATACCTGCTCCTCACTACAACATCATCCCTGAACACAGAGACAGAAGTCTGTCTGATGTGGAAGAAGCAAGAGAGAGAGAGAGACCAACAGAGACACAGAGAGAGAGAGAAATGAGGCGAGGCAGAGACGAGGCATGCATCTTAACAGCTTTTCATCACATTGCACACAACTCCCAAAACACTGAGCAATATCCAGTATATCCAGTATGATTCGGCAGCCTGTTTCCCAAAATCCAACTTTACATCATTTCCAACAGTTCAACACTCACACAAAGACACACACAGAGCATGATGGGAATAACTCACATTCCAAACAAGCCCTCAGTACAGCCTACAATTTGACAGAATCTACTCAAACTCACCACATGTGTGGGTGGACCTGAAATCCAATGAGCCTAAAAAACAAAGGTTACTTCCACCAAAAGCCTCCAAAACTCCACTGGAAAGATTGCTGCACTTTAACTACATATTTAAATTACAAATTAAATTTTGAAATACCTGAGTAACTGTTTTCTTAAGCTTTAAATATACACAATTAAACTACCATAATTGACAGTTTACCTTAAGCAGCACTGTGGGACAAATTCCCTCCCGCACATTCAATATCCAATGATGACATCTGACACTGAGGTTTGCGGAGATGCACTGTACAGTCATTATATACTGCTTATTTGTGTGATTGATAGGCTTAATAGGGAACCACATTCAAGTAATTTCAATTATGATTCATTTCAATAATTATCTATTGTCAAATAGACACCATTACCAATATTCCCAATAACCATCTATCATAAATTTGTTTTGAGACAGTGTGATTTTTTCACACTTTATTTCATTTTATTTGCACCATTCAAGCCACATGTCACAATCTGCTTATGAGGGAAAAGTAAAAAATAAAAAATAAATATGCCTCCAAATAGTCACTGGTATATTTCTACATAGTTTCAGCTATTGTTTTGACCAAAGACAAAAAAAGAGGATATCCCATCATGGTTGGCAGTGAGACAACAAATCAGTTGTCAGGGGCACTGAACACGACACAACATGTACAGTATTTGTATTGAGAGAGATAAGACAGTTCTGATAATCAAAATGTTAATAGTCTCATGTTGCAAAGCAAGACAGCCCGGGTAAAAATGGTTTAACAGCAACACAGAAATGTAAAATCAGTTTTTCTAAAGGGAACAAGACTAAAAGTCTACAGCCACTCTCTGCCAGCCTGTACTGCTCATTGAGCACCTGACAACTTTGCTAATCTTAGATCCAATCAGGTGAGAAAAAATATGTAATGTTTTAGAGTCTGAGGGTGAAACCATAAGAAAATCTAATTCATCAGTCATCTCATTTCATCTATTTATTTATAAAGACAACACACATCAATTAACAGTTCTGTAAATGTTCTGGTGTTGGCCAGCCGGCTAATTTTTGACTGCGGTCCTTTGGTGAGATCTTCTGAAACCAGTGTAGTGACAGCTTTAGAACTGCAGACAAGAGAAAACATGACTCTATGGAGACAACAATAGCAATATAAAAAAAACATTCACAAGACACACTGAGCAACAGGAAACAGCAAAACATTACAATACAATACAATGATACAGCAACCATATGCACTATTTGGTACATGCAGCCATGCAAGCAACACAAGGCAACAAAACACAACTAAGCAATATTGATTGTAACCATATTTTGACACACGCAGTTATGTAGAGCAACAATAAGTAATAAGGCAAAAATAAAATACAACAATCATAATCTAGCTAAAATGTTAAAAGATACATTTTACAAGTTGGTAAAATGGCAATGCTGTACACCAAACACATTGTGAGACATTACTGTAAAAATACTTTTGCCACATTGTTCATAAAATACTAATAAATTCGCCTATACATACCCAAACCATGCTGTTTATCAGGGTTCAGGCAGCAGACATGGGATAAGTTAGCAGCAAACACAATAATGTTTGAATTAGCGATAAATGTGTTCATGTGTGACTTTTCAGGAAAAAAATGGGCTTAAGGGTCGTACCTCTTGCTTGGGTGCGGCTTGTCAAACAGTATGTTAAGTGAGGGATGATTGTTGCATTCACGTATAATATAGTCCATGCTAGACTTAAATTAAAGGCTCCATATGGCGACCATTTTAGAACTTCTCAGACTCAGTTCATTATTGTCATTTTATTGGCTTTAAACTGTACTTTGCATACAGTATGTCTTTTAATTATAAAACACTGACCCCTTGTTGACCTGCTCCTTCACAGTGTGTAGTTGCCACTTTTTGTACACAGAGTTGGGGGGGACACAATAGTGCGAATTAACCAATTTAGCATTAAGTTAGCTTCTAGTTACCTCAAATGAGGGACTGTAGTTGATGTGAGGCAACAGTATTTGTATGCTTTTCAGATATGTAAGTCAGTTATATTGAATGTTTCAGAAAAATACAAGATTCTTAGTTGTAATTATGACTAACATGTTGACATGAACAGTATTTATAGGGTGACTTCCATGCGATGGTGGGATAGCTAAGTGCCTTGAGTCTGGTGCCTTATGAAGTAACTGAGTTTTGCGGAAATTCAGACCAATGAACACGCAGGACGCAGGTTTGTCAGGCCAGTTAATGAATGAGTTATGATAAAGGGGCTCTGACCAATGGAAGAACAAGCACATGTTCTAATTTGTGCAAACCAATGCATGCACATGCTCCTGCTAGCATGTTATATTTAGCATGTTATCACTCTAACATCAGCATGGTACATGTACTAGCTCCGTATCAAAATGTTCCACATTCTGTCAAGAAACCATATCAGAAGTTTGTTGCCTCAGTTTCTGACCGAAAAGCCTGCTGTTTTATAAAAGTTGCAGAATGTCAGACTTCTTGGCTACCAGAAGAGGAACAATATGTGCATTTGCTTTTTTATATTTTGGCCCATTGTGTCCACAGCTCATTGACTCCACTGAATTTACATGGATGGATACCATAAAAAAAAAACAATATACATATACCATGATGGACAAAATGTCCATCATGGTATATGTATATTTTTATATGTATATTTTTAATAGCTGGATAGCAGAGTTTTTCCACCAGCACTTGAACGCCACGTCCAGTTGTGGTTTGGAAAATATTAGAATAATGTCAAATTTCCATACACACACATAACAAATCCACATGCATTAGATTGTGATTTGTGCACCAATATTCAACAAAATGTAATAAAGAGCAAACTTATTGTTATTAAATTAATGTAAGGTTAGGGAATATTTGATATGAATATGTGATATTTATTTAAGTTGGATGGTATCTAATGACGAATAGGAAAATTAATTTTATGATCACTACTGTTTATTTACAAAAAGGTACATACATTGGTAAATTTTTTATTTTATCGTGTGTCATGCAAACATTTGTCAGTAATATTGACACTTCTTTCTCTTTATAGCCATTGTTCAGGATCAGCTGCATCATACTAACTGTTCTTTATTTTTTTTGGTGTCTGCTTCGGGCTCCTGACATCATGAAGTAGACTTTCAAACAATCTTCTTTTCCAACATCAGCTTGTGAAATTCTTCCTCTTTTCCCGACACTTTCTTTTATTCCATTAGAAGTGACCGGATCCTTGCAGTTGGAGGGCTGTTTTTTTTTTTGTCATGAGAATTTTTACAAGAAATTTAAAAAATGCATCAGACGTAATGTGCAAGGTTTATGTGCATAACAATATAAAAGTATACATCCTAGGTGTGCAGCCTCTTTTAGAGTGGTGATAAAACCAACTGCTCAACCTACTGTGTGGTTCTTTGTCTAGATATGTGAGTTTAATGGACAGCTATCACACCTCACAATCACAGTGCAATACCCTTATAAAGTGTGTTTGATTAGCATGATTAAGTTTGTAGTTGCTGATCTTAATTCTCATGTATTGTGAATCTGGAGGCTGGCTATAGCAATATGCTCACACATAAGATACTGAACACATCTTCACAGGTGTCATACCTAATCACAGGTTGTCACTTTTTAAAAACCAGGGTCTCAACTGTAGTGAACACCCATCACTGCTACCACAAACCAGACCCGGTATATCTGAGTTGTTGACTTTTAGTTTATTCAAAATGGTTTCTATAATATTTTTCCTACAATGGAGATTCAACATTATAGTTCAGATGAAGGGGTGCCTTTTATATATACTCTACAGCACTGCATAAAAATCCTATAGTTATTGAGCAAGGTGCAGTTTACCTACATACAAAAGTAGAGCAGCGTCAGACTGGTAAACCCAATTCAGGAGCAGGCTCGTGAAGCCCAGCCTGGGTACGTGTTGACCCATTCAGTCCAAATTAAAACACAGGTTTATCCTGAGTCACTGTATACGTCTAAAAGTGGTATAAGGATATGGGGACTGCAATTTTGGTATAAAATCAATTTTGCAGAAGAAATTGCAGTGTGCAACCTAGTAACAGATACTCATCACAGTTTGAAGCTAATCAAAACAGGCCTAGGTGAATGAAATCTATCACTGAAATAAACACTATAACCTGTAACTGTAATGTTACAGGCTATACAGCTGTAATGTTATAGACTCAACTGCTTGCTACCTGCATTTCATGCTGCAGCAGACTGCCAGGTGAAACAGAAGAAGGCTAGTCTCAGTATCTGCAGTACCGCAGTCTATGAGATTATTGAATATATATATATATATTGATTATATATACATGATTTTTGTGCACGTTGTAACCTATAATTGCAATGTTACTTTATGGTCTTTTGGGACCCACACTGAATGTTTGCATCCAACCTGAGGGCCTCTTTTTGTTTTCTTACAGTGCTAATACAACCGAGCCTGCTAGCGGAGGCGGGGAACTATATGCTAAAAGTGTTCTGACGAGCAGCTGAGTCCTCCAATGAAAATGAACTTCGTCGTTCAAATGAGCCAATGAAAGTAGCGAGGCGCGGCGTTTCACCTCTCAGCGGGCCGTAGGGGCGGTGCTTGTCGCCGAGGACCCACCCCTCAAGGCCGCGGGGTTTGGTTGCACATAGGCTGCAGTTTCAGTTTGTTTTATTCACCATTTTGAGTAGCTGAAGGTAAAAAAAAATAAGAATATTTGCGTTTGGAGGACAAGTCGCTGCCGCACTTTTATTTTCACGCGCTAGCTCGGACGGTGGAGTCGTGCGTCAGCCTCGCTCCTCCTCGGTGTTTTGCAGAGCGGGAACCTATATTTCTTTTTTTCCCCCGTCGCTTTTTCTTCTCCCCCCCTTTTCTTACATCCTTAACCTCTACAGTATTCCTGCAAAATGTCAAGACCAGTGAGGTAGGTGTGCTAAATCTGTCCTGTGCTCTGCGTAAAGTTAATAACGACGCCGTGCTGGCAGGCACCGCAGATTACACGCACGTCTCGACCATGTTGTGTTTTTATGAGCTGGGAATTTGTGTATTTCATGAAAAAATAATGGGAATGTGTGCGTGTGTGTGCAGCCTCTGTGTCTCTCTAACATGGATCCCAGCGGTGTGGACTGATCGCCATGTCTGTGCCGTGTGTCTCACGCTTTTAAACGGATCCATGATGAGCATTGTTGGCTGCTTTGCAGGCCGAGCGGAAAATTAGTCGGTGTGATTTAACCAGCTGCGTTTTACGGCTCACTCGTGCCAGGCCTGATAATATTTTTCCCTCTCTGACTGAGAATGAGAATATGGCCACCCATTCATCCAGGGGAGGCTCTGAAACGCTAAAACCCCCCCACACCAAAAAAAAAAAAAAAAAAAAAAGCCCGACCGGAGGAGGAGGTGGTCGGCCTCGAGATTTGATCTTGTTACCGCGCAGACTGGGCAGGTCTGTGCTGTCGCCCCCATTATGTCGCTTTTCCTTGTATTTCAAAAGGTTTGAGTAGATTCAGAACAACAGAATATCGAGTATTAGTCAATGAAGATGCCGTTGGTGCAGATCTATATTTTCACTTGTGGCAGTAAATTAACGCTGTTGGCTGATGTCAGAGGGAGGCGGAGAATTACAAAAAGACACCACACCCCCTCAATGCAAGATTCCCACTGATTATAACACATGAGGTGTCTCTGGCCCCTTTTTAATCCACATTAAAACGTCCTTTAACTCGATTAGAATTCATTTTACGCTTTCAAATCTTGTATCAAAAGGGATGTTAGCACTATTTCTTCTTATGAGAAAATGGAGTGTATATTATTTGGCTTTAGACAAGTCTTAAGGGACTGTAAGAAAATGTATGGAGGGTGGAAGCAGGTTTAAAAAAAACAAAACTATGTCCCTAATATTATTAAAATATCTCGAATTAGAAAAAGACTTCTAATATCTCAAAGTAATATAACCACTGAATATTTAAGAAACAGATGTTATTACAGTATTTAAATAGCAGCAAGAAATATTATTATTTCTGATATTGTTATGTGGGCCTATCTTCCATTTAGGTCATTGGCACAGCACAAGAGATGCTGAGGTGATGTTTTGAAAGCTTGGTCATATGGCTACAGCTTGCATCATCAGCTACTACAGCAGACCCCTATTCTTATGAAAACTGAACACAAAAACTTGGTCACACACCAACAACAGCCTTAGAAATCATGTTTCAAGGCCATTGCACAATAGTGCAGCCTGTCATTTGAAAAATGCCTCCCGAAAGTCCAGAGCCATTAAGGACAATGTTCTATTGTGGTCACATTGATTAAAGCACAAACAATCTCTCTGACGTTGCGAGATAAACACGCAAACTTTTATTTACTTTTACTTTCATTGTGCAATTTTTTATTTCACTACAGATTGAGTAAGTTTGGGGTTATTCTGTGAATCAACATAGAGTTGAGTTATTGTGGAAATCGACAAAATATTCAGCCATGACAGAGTTGAAGAGAGGAGTGCCGGGAGGAGTTTATTGTGTTAGAGTACAGCGTAGCTTAGTGTGGCTGAATATTTAGCTGATTTTGACAACAACTCAACTCTCATGAATGACTTCTCCTTGACAGAGACTTGGTTAGACACAATAACAAACAGACTGGATCAAGAGAAAGGTAAAGAAAAACATTTTTATTTCTCTGTATGGTCCTTTCCATAATGTTGTCAGATACTTATAACAATTTGAGCCTGTCAGTGGCAAAAACCAGCAGTTTTAGTGGACGTACATTGACTGTGCGCTATTGCCCCGAAGGATTAAATTGCAGCCGTTTTGCGGCTGCTGGCTGCAGCGCTCTCGCTCAGTACTGGACCAGTTTCAAAAATTCTTGTCCCCATTAGTCACTTAGACACAAAAAGATTGAAAAATAGGGTCCAGGTTGAAAAGTATCCCTTTAACCTTTGCCACAAATACTTTGCAATGCCATCCACTTACACTACATTGGCCTGACAAAAATGTGCAAGCACACATTTTAGGTGGAATGCAAAAGGTGTAAGTCTACTTTGTACCTTGCGATTGTGGAGACGGAAGATAAAATGGCTGACTTTCAAGAATTGTAAAATCCTTCCACACCTCCATAAGTCTGGGGTAAAAACAGGCTTTCCTTTCCCCATGTGCTGTTAAAATTCAGACTAGCCTCCCCTAAGCAAAAAGACAAAAATCTCGCCCCAACCCTCCACCATACTACTTTCATACTGTCCCTTCAGATGTCCTCAGTGTAGATTTAGACTTGTGGACATAAATCTCAAAGACCTTTTTGTTGGTGTTTTAGATAAAGCAGTTCCATGTGTCATGGAACGAACAAACAAAACAGAATATTATTTAACTAGAACTGAAATGATTAGTCAATTTAATCAATTAAGATAAGACTTTATTGATCCCCAGAGAGGAAATTTGCATGTTACAGCACTGCATGAAAGAGATAAGAACAAGGATTATTACATACAAACAAAATAAGAAGTCATTAATTCAATCGGCAACAATTTAGATAAATACTCATTTGTCATTTTTAAGCAAAAACTTTACATACGTCCAACTTCTATATTGTAAGAATGTGCTGCTTTTCTTTGTCTTCCATGATAGTAAGTGAATATCTGTGGGTTTTAGACTGTTGGTTAGAAAACTCAGAACATCTAAAGACATTTGATTTGATTTGGCATTCTAATATTTTGTAACATTTAGCAAACATGTAGCACATGATTGAAAATCAACATTAGATTTATCAATAATGAAAATAATCGTTAGCTGCAGGCATAAATGTAACCATCCTTTGTCCCATAATACAAGGTGAGAAGCCCAGTTAGGGTTTAACTTTAATAAATGAACACGCGGCTGAATATAATGCCAAATGTCAGGCTGTGCCGTCATACATTTGAAAAAAATGAATCTGTTTGTGCTGCATTACATCTTAATCTGCTGCAGATCAGATCAAAACTCTTAACTATCAAGTTATGTTGTGCAATTGATATGATTGACACACTGACTAAATCCTGAAACACTTCCCTTTGAATTTTGTTTCTTCTTGTAAGATATATTATATAAAAATGTAACAATAGCCACTTAGCAGCATTAATTTTCCTGTAACCAGTCCCAATTATAAAAACAAATCTAGACCATTTCTCTTTGAAAATCCTCAATCCTTCCACTCTCCAAAAAACAATGCAAAATAGTTTCCACACTTCCACAAAAAGGACATTCATTTGAAACAGTGGGATTCATTACAGATATGAAAGCATTTACAACCACAGCTCCATGGAGAATTCTCCACTGCAAGTCACCAGTTTGTTTCTTTGAGGGGAGTTTATACAAATCTCTCCACCCTGGTGTATCTGCACAAGTTACCTCCAAAGTCCTTTTCCACACACAGTCTTCTTTTTCATTTAACCTGTTTTTGTTGAGAGCTTTAACACAACACTTATACAACGCCTTGCCTTTTACAGAATATAAATCAACACCTATAACATGTTTTACACCCAGCAAAAGTCCAGAACAGCCATTCAAATCAGGATAAAGTTCCAACTCTGGTAAAGGGTCCTCTTCATCCAGGGTTTCCTCCCCCTCACTGTAAATCCTCAGTTCACATTCCTCCTTAGACAGTTTTTCAGATCATTGTTTTAAAATGTACTTTATGTAGCGGACTGACCTCAGACCCAGCAGATCAGCTGCAGCATATGGTCCAGTTGCATCTACTATTTACTTAAGAGTAACCACTCCAGTGGTACACAGTGTGTAGGTGAGGCTTGGTGTTGAGCTGACCTGTATGTCCAGCTTAGCCCCACCAACAAGAGATTCTTCCAACAAACAATATAGAGAAACAGCAGGCTCAAGATTCCATACTTTAAAACCCACTTTGTAAAATGGAGACAGTTCAGACGTTTAAAAAATGAACATCCGTTAAAAACAAAGCATCAATTCCAAACCCATTTACTCTCCTCAGAATAGTATTTGCAACATCCTTCCAAACAAGATATTTACATCCAGTTGTGAAATATTTCTGTATAAACTGAACACAAGAAGTTGCCACTCTATGTACCAGAGCTCGTCCCCCTTATTTTTTAGGCAAGAAAAGACACCGCTTGAGGTACCCAGTTTCAACCCCGTCGAAAGCTTTTCCTGGTCTAATGAAATGAGACAAACATCCAAGTCTAATGAACTAGAGATGTCCAAAACATCCCTTTATTAAAGACACACTGGGCCTCATGCACTAATGTGTGTAGAAATGTTCTTACTTTGCGCGCAAAATAAGTGTGGACGCAAAATTACCGTCGGATTCATGACACGTGCACACTGGTCAATTTTGTTCTGCCTTTGACAGGCGCGTGCCCGCTATCAGTAGTTAGCATACTGCCACGCTCCCATTTCTCTATATAAGGAAAACCCTGTTGTAGCGATGCAGCAGTGGAGAGAGCTGTCACTCATTGTAAAGAGGACCATGAGAGTAAAAATGTAGGAAAACTTTACTGCTGGTGAAATGCAAACAATAGTTTCAGAAGTAGAAGCCAGAAAAGGCAGATTTGGCTGTAAACATGTCATTGGCACAACCGTTTAGAGCCCAATTGTTAGTCCTGTATACAGCCTGCGTACCTGTAGCACCACTACCGCGCAGTACGTCCATAACAAAATAAAAAGTTGGTAAATGTGTAGATCTGTGGAATTGATCTAAATAAATTTCTACTGCTGCGCCAGGTGCACATCGTGTTTCATCTCTGTCCACAACAGGCCGTGATATAGAAAAAGCAGAGCGCCCCCCCCCCCTCTACTGCTACTGACCTGTCAGACTGTGAAGAACACTGAACAGGCTGCTGGTTAACCAGCTGCATATATCAGCCAAATCTGATGCTGTCACATTCCAATATGCAAACTGTGATATATAAGCTATTGTCTTCTAAAAGTGGGAACAGTTTTATAATTGGTAAATAAATTGTGTGTTATTAGCAGTTTAACACTTTTAAATGTTGTATATTTAGGCCCAATCATTTTTAAATAATTGTGGTTCTAATATACTGTTTACATTGAATGAATATATTGACTATCATTTTTTAAGAACGTGGGATGTTTATGGTTTGTGTGTACACATGGTCTAAGGCAGTTCTAAATTTGTTCGCAGAGTAAGAACAAATTCAGGTAAGAACATATTGATGAATCCCTGATTTGTTCTTAAGATGTTTATATGCACTATTTAAGCACAGATTTATGCGAACGCACTGTTTGTGAATGAGGCCCATTGTCTGCAATAGACCTACCAATTCAATTTTCAATTCAATTCAATTTTATTTATATAGCGCCAAATCACAACAAAAGTTATATCACTTTTCACATAGAGCAGGTCAAGACTGTACTCTTTACAGAGACCCAACAATTCCCCCTTGAGCAAGCATTTGGCAACAGCGGCACATATAGGTTTGGTCTTGGTGAATGATGTGGTTCAGCACCTCCCTGAGTCTGTTAGCCAGAGCTTTCAACCAGGTCTCCAGACTAACTTTGTCCCCACCGTCTGGAACTGTCCCGAAAAACAATTTTAACCGTTCTGAGGTGAATGAAAATCGTCCCAAAATCAAAATGTTGTTTCTTTACTTTCTCTAGAGCAAGACAGAGTCTGTCTTGGGGACCCCAAATCACTAAATCTGCCCCTGTTGATGTATGAGTTTTATTTAACATTTTACTTTAAAGATTAGAGATGCTGCTTTCAGTAACTGTGAACGTTTCCATGGTGATCTGTGCCTTTGCAATGCAGTTTCATATTTATGTTCTATGTATGCTGCTTGCTGCAGTCCTGTTTCTGCTCCTGATAACCCATGTGGTCTGGAAAGATTGTAGCATGCTGAGTGCACCAATTTCTCCAGCAAGCTCTCTTGTGTAATTTTAGAAATGATTGTTATTAGTGTCTGTATATTTCTTAGTATTCTCTGTTGTTAGTTTGCTTAGTTGTGAGTAATTCGTACCTGATGAAAAATGAAGCTAAGCAGCAGTGGACAGCAGCTCTGCTCTGCTCTCTGTTTATATTTTAGAGAATGTAATTAATATTTTCCTCATTAATGATGTATACCATCCATACCACCCATACCACCCATGACCCATCCACTATTAAACAGAATGTTAATTTTTACGATCCGACCTATTGATTAACTGCAATCCGTGCATCACTACTGTCCACGTAGCTATGTTTGATAAGTGTTAAGGCTTAGATTATAATAAAAAAAGACCACAATAATATATTGAAATTTTTTAAATGTATGTTTTAGCCAAAATATTCACACACAGCCAAGCAGCGCAACATATTTGCGAGGTCCTGCCGGCAAGCCATTTGTGACTGATGGGCTGGTACTGCAGGAACATTTCAGGTCTTGTGCTGAGTAGCCAGCCAGTGATAGTAACTTTAGTAACAGCATGAGAAGACACACTACAATGTAGCGTGTCTTCTCATGCTGTTACTATAGCGTTTGGTTTAGTATGTCACATGCTAAGCAATAGCTTAAAATAAATAAATAAACATATATGTAATATCCCTTTTGTCCCGGGGAAGATCTCTTTTCGTCCCAAACACGTTTTCTGCCGTCCTTGGGACGCCATTAGTCTCGAGCACTGATTTCGACAGGATCTTATAGTGCGTGCAGAGAGAAACCACCAGTTCTGTCTTGTTGAGCTCCTTTTTTCGGCAACAGAGCTATCACAGCTCTCCTGCAACTTAACAGTAAAGACATTTCTTTAAAGCTTTCATTCAACACTGCCAACACATCTTTACCCAACTCCTCCCAGAAAGCTTTATGAAAATATATAAATCAACTGGCAGCCTGTCAATGCCAGGGGCTTTGCCAACCTCCGTGCCCTGCAGAGCAGTATGCAACTCAGCCAGTTTCAGAGGTTCCCCAAGACCAGGATTCTCTTCAGCAGAGATCTTTGGAAGTCCATCACACAACGAAGCAAACAGCAGTTTATTTTCTTTATATTCACTCTTGTACAGTTCAGAGTAGAACTTCACTGCTGTACACCAAACCTCTCCAGCCTCTGTTATCTCCTGTCCTTCAGCTGAGTGTGTAGAAACCTGCTCTGCCCATTTCTTTTCTCCAGACCAAAAAGGAAACTGGGTTGAAAGGTGCATCCATAAGAATTAGCACTCTGAAAACTTGACTGAACCAAGGCTTTTATGCCTAGTAGGTCTTCAAGCATACTTTGGATTTTTGGATTTGAGGACTTCAAAATGTCCTCGATTTCCTGTGGACTCAAACACACTTTGAAGTTCCACCATCTCAATCTCTATATCACTCATTGAATTCTGTTTTTCACTCCTGTAGAGTTAAAATGCTAGTATACAGTCTTTGGTTTCACATTTGCAATAAAAATCGCTCAAAACTAAAAAATGGTCAGTAAAACCTACAGTTAACATTTGACACATTTTAACAACAACAACACCAAAATGATGATTAAAACAATAAAACCTGTCCAGCCTAGCTAAAGAAATAACATTGTCTCTAACATGAGCCCATGTATACTGTCTCTTCTTGTCATGCAATCTTCTCCAAATATCCACTAAATCATGTGTTTCGATAAGGTGGCTCACTTCTGAGTGCAGTTAAAATCTCCTCCCAAAAACAAAAAGTCATCTGAATTACAAGTCCCCAGAATATCATTCAGCACATTTAGTAATGCCACTCTATTCAGACCAACAACAGGTGAATATGTAATTAATGAAAATAACTGTCTAGTGTTCAAACCTGGCTTTAACTACCATGAAGCTCCCCTCATCCCCTCTCGTGGTATCTCATATGAGTTTGGCAAAAACAAAGGATGACAACCTCTCCACTCACTGAGTTCAGAGAGCTCAGACAAACCTCACCCTCCCATTCTGCCTTCCAATCTGGTTCATTCACTTCACTGTGTTTCCTGTACCAACATTACATCACTGCCTTTCATCTATACAAACTCATATAAAAGTGCTCTTTTTTTCGCTCCATTTAAATTCATGGTGGCACCTCTGAACTTACTCATAGGAAAATGAGAGAAGACCACCCATGTAGACAGTATGACAAAACTACAAAAATAACAGACGTTATGCTGTTTCCTCTTCATCGTCATTGTTGAGTTCTTGTCTGACTTTCTGCACAAATTTCCTCAACCTGTAAACTTCTTCAGTAAACCCCTTTTTCCTCTGCTCTTCATATTTAATCTGGCTGACGCATTGAACAACTCTGTCTGGGAAATACTTCTCTACTTTCACACCTTTCATATTTTTCATTTTCTGTAAAAATGGTTTCATTTCTTCCACCCCATAAGCATTTTTTGTTTTCACATCCGAAGATGCATCTCTCTCCCAAACATCCCAAACTCCTGAACTGAAGTCAGGTCCTGTACCCTTCTGTTTACAAATATTTTTTAGATTTTCTTTGTCCGCTCGCTTTTTTTTTTTGCTTGTGAACCAGTTATGTTTTTAGACTTTCTTTTCTACCAAACCTTTAGACTGTCCTCCTCATCCACCAACATCTACTGCCAGCTCTTCCTTTGCTCCAACCTCCCTACCCGTATCACTTCTTCCTGAATCCACTTGATTTGCAATAGGACTGTTGTCCTCTTGAGTATTCATATTACCATTACTAGCACAACCTTTACCACTCTGTGTGCACTGATCAGCCACAGGTTCAACTTCTCCTTCATTTCCACCTCCACTTTCACTAGTTTCTTCAGCTTATTCCACATCCCTTTCCCCTTCAGTTCCATCTGTCTGCTTAGAGCCCTCTCCATCTTTCTTTCCCTTTTCTGTTTCACCATCAACATTCTGCCCCTTCACATCTTTACCAGCATCACTTTTCCCAGCACTAGGTGTTCTGGACAAGACCTAATCAGGTGCCCCTCTTCTCCATGTTCTCCGTTGTTGCAAAAAGGGTATACTCAAACCCACCCACAGTCAGCTTAAAAGTCAAATTCAACTTTAGATTGTTGTCATTCATGATCAAATACAGCTGCCTTCTGTAGGAAACAACATGTTGTAGTTCAGGCGCTTTACAGCCTGACAACAACTTTTTTTTTTTTTTTTTTATCAGTGACACATTCTTCCCATATCTGGCCAACTCCCTTATTATAAGCTCATCACTTATGAATGGAGGAATGTTTGATAACATAATTTTTCTTGCTGGAATAATGAGAGGCATCACCAACACAAACGTGTCCTTTACTACAACGCCGTTTGTGATGACAGTAGTGATGTCAGTTAATTTTTCTTTTGACAAACCGACACCCATTAACCGTTGTGATGTAGCTTTCGTTTTTGAGAGCTGTTCAATAATCAGTGGTCAGAGCTAGCTTGTCTGCCCTGGCAAGTTTGACTTTTAGCTCATCCTTCTCCTCAAAATGTTTTCAATGCGTTTAGTCTCGGTAGCTCTCGATGGCATAACATACACATTTCATTCCTTCGCCCACTACCACACTGATTGGCAGCATATCAGTCTCAATCATTCGGCACACCAGCTGGGTGATGGCCTCGGACCGGCATGCATCCTACTTTCTCCCCCCGGCTAGCAGCAACGTGATCTTTGGCTGCGACTGTGAGCAATCTTCGGACATAGCAGCCGGGTGCTTGTTCTTAATGTGGTACAGCATAGTGCTAGTATCGTATTGGCCCAAATATAAGGTGACCCTGATTATAAGATGACACCCCCCCCCCCCCCCCTTTCCCAACAACTGTTTTTGGAAAAATATCGTTGGTACTTTTTGAATATAATTTAGATCATAGTATAGTTACGTACTCACACACTCTCCTACCAGGCTCTTGGAAGTAGGGGTGTAAAGGTACACCAAGTTCAAGGTTCGGTACGTACCTTGGTTTCGGTATGATTTCGGTACAGCAGGGGGAAAAAAGAAAATAACATTTTGGTCTTTCATTTTGAAAAATGTGAACATCCTATTATGGCTCATGTACACCTGCTGACAGCTAATTTATGGTCTAACTGTATATAAAGTAGTTCAAACTAGCTCCACCTCCAGCAGCTACAACAGTAACATGCTGCTTACACACTGATGCTTCAGTATTAATAATCTAATGATGTCATATCTAATAATATATCAGACAGAGGGACCAAACCACAACTTTTACTGCAATACTTTTGAACTAAATCTTTCTCTCTCAGAACTGGTTGTTAGAACGTGCTGTCTGACCACGTCAGAAATAGTTCTAAATGGCTTCACTCAAAGCCGACCATCACAGAGAGGGGAGGGGGACGAGGAGATGTGATAACATTTCACTACAGAGATAACTGAGCATATTTTAATAATAGTGTTGCACTCAGTCAGTGTTATGGGTCTCTCGTTTGTCATTCTGATGGCAGGGTAACCCAGGCTACCTTGGCTAAGCTGGCTAACATACCCCTGAGCATGCTAGTGGTGCACTACCATAACATTACGGGTGGAACTCGTGCTCTAGAATTATTGTTCTGCAAGTTGGACTAAGTGGATTATTAAACTATTTTGACGGTAATTGTGCCTTTGCAAGACAGTAATTGTTGTAATTGTTCACGGAGCACATTCTTCATACAACTGCATGCACAGAACTGTGATGTCTGTACCGTGGCAGTTCGGGACAAATACACGTACCATTACACCCCTACTTGGGGTGTAATGGTACGTGTTATTTTCTCCAGCATTTAGCATTTAAACGACCGCCTGCAACAATTGATGAATGCATTTATGTGAATACAAAACTTCATCCCGTTCGCCGTGGCCTCTCTGCTCTGCATGTGTGTGTAGCTCAGCCCTGCCCTTGGTCAAACAGACACACAGATCTGCAGCTCTTTATAAATCCATGACACAGAGACAGAGAGCAGAGGACAGAGGCGGAGACAGCAATGTAACCTGGTCACTACGCTATGAATCCCGACTTCACACCCTGTGTGCTGTTATTGGCTGGGGGCTACACACCCACTGCCCAAAGGTTGACCATAGACTGTAAAAAATATGGACGTAGCCACTGTGATGTCACCCATTGGTTTCTGAAGAGTGGTATTGAGGCTCAAAGTGGGCGGCTCCGGTCATCGCCATCTTGGCAGTGCCTGACTCCGCCTAACTCCAACCTAATCCAAAGTGGGCAAAGAGGTGGAGCTGAGACGGGCCGAATGAAACCTGGTTGCTGAAACAAGCCACCTAGCGGCTAGCGACCTGTCACTCAAAGCGGTCACATTCTTAATTATGCATAACAATTCACCCCCCATACAGTTGTCATGAAAGGGGAAATTAGCTATAGAGACCAAAACCGTTTTTTGTACCAGGCTGTAAACATGATGCTGTAAAGTTGGGCATTTTAACATGGGGGTCTGTGGGGATTGACTTGCTTTTGGAGCCAGCCTCAAGTGGCCATTTGAGGAATTTCCACATTGGCTTCATTTTTCAGCCCCAGAGGTTGCCACTTGAGGTTGACGCACAGAAACGTCCCGAACACAGTAAAATAATATGAAAATACAGGCAGATACATACACCGCCACACTCTTCTAGTGGTCTAGTCTATACATTGTTTCTTAAGAAAATCCTGCATAGTATACTTTTTAAGTTAGCCAAACTTTTCTAAATCCAGTTTCATCTTTTTTTCCTTAATCTGAACTTCTGCATTTGTGTCAAATAAAAGATGCCGCCCCTAGAAACCTGAAAAAAGACAAACTAACAAAACCATTAAAAAACAAATACTGAATCAACTGAATTTAGTCTGGCTAACACACAGACTCTGGCTCTGGTAAGCCTTAATTGATCTTGTCAACATATTAAGCTGATAAGTAAGAGACTTTGCCTTCACTGATTGAATATATCAACCAGTGAATCTAATGAACTGCAATGGCTGCTTGCAACAAAGCATCTTATATGCACATTAATGGTTTTACTTTGTCTACTCTTGTCTAAGGGTTTCGGTTGAAATGATGCAGGCAAGGGGCACTGCACATTCAAAAGGGAGCGCTGTACCAAGCAGTCAGTTACAGAGACCACCACTATCCCGACAACATTTTTGCATAGTCAGATTCATGCATCATCCCGTTCCTAGTTAGGTGACGCACTATAATTGAGGCCATTGGAAAATATGTGAGATGTATATGGTAATATGTAAGCTTGGCAGTCATGTCAGTGGCTGCTGTTGCACATGTCTGAGGCCTTTACTGTGGTGACTGTCAGCATGTGTGCCTGTTGTTGAAAGTACTAAGTACTCGTAAAAGTTTATGGCACCGTCAAGGCACGAGTATACTCCATCAGAACTCCTTGTCGGATGGTAGCACAGCTTCAGAAACCCCCTTCCCCCACGCTTTTCTGACATTGGAATTGGGGGCGCTGTGTCTGACCATTTCTGTAAACAACAATCCCACGTTCATTTCATGCAGTGATTTGCCAGTTCAGCAGTAAGAAAGTAGCAGGGTTTGAACTTCTCTCTCTAGCTCTTTTTTTCGTTCATTACACAACAATTTCTAGCAATTTTCAAAAAGGAGAGACTGTCGTATTTAAATGTATTGCCATATTTAAAGGATAACACATGTGTACCCCCTTTCTATGACTTGTGACGGCTGACTTTTCACTCCACCTTCCAGTGTGGCCTTTCGCAACAACACTTTTGCCTTCCAATGTAGTCGGACAACAGGTCTTTTCTAGCATAACCCAGCCCCTCCCTCCCTCCCCACCACCATCACACACTACTATAGCTTGGTATTAAACCTGGTGAGGATCCACAGACATGTGATTGATGGTTATTAAAGGCCAAAAATATTTTTACATTGCAGATATATTGGTTTTGGCATATATGTTAGCCAGCAACTGACAAGAAATTGATGTGCAGAAATGCCAAAGCTATGTTTTGAAACAGTGAAGTCAATTTTATTTATATAGCACCAAATCACAACAGAAGCTGTCTCAGGACACTTTTCACATAGAGCAGGTCTAGACCGTACTCTTTAATTTACAGAGATCGAACATAATATAATCTAGATTTAAAAAACAAAACACAAACAAGCATAAGGCCTAGTGCATAAAAGTAGCCCTTTAATCACAATCAAGTAACCAAATATGAACAATGTTAGTGCTGCAACCACTTATAGCACTAAAAACTAAAACTAAGACCAACAGGTATAGATGTGGAACTAATACCAAAAATAACTTGCCACCACTGCTACAAAACAATTACAGAGGAAACACTGACTAATAATGGCAGTAGCAGTGAGCAAAAATGACTAATAATAATAATGATAATGATGATAATAATGGGAGCAGTGGTGGGCATCAAGCTGGACAGCAGTCGGTCCATAGCCGAAGGTCTCCTGCAAGAGGAGAAAGCACAAAACTACGGGGAAGATGCCCCGAAGTTAGTAACATGCATTAATGGTATATGAATGCGTACGGATGGAAACAGTGTCACCATTCTATAGTTCATTACAGTCATTACACCAGAGAGTAATGACGTTACACTCTGGTGTTAATTTTTCAACTGTAAAATTTAAGGAAACCTTATCAAAAACGTTTAGTGTTGTGTAAATAAAATGAGTATTGGCCAATATATTATCAGTTTTCTTTAAAATTCTCAAATCTCAGTATCAGCTTTCAAAAATCCCTTATCAGTCTAGTTTCTAGTCACCATATACAAAAATAACGAGGTTCTAAGATCTGACTTATCTCTACTTCTTTCTAGTTTCTTTTTTCTTCACTCAATTTTTAGATGTTTTAATGCATTTGCATGCTTAGTATAAAGTACTTTAAATTGCTAAAATATTTTAAATGTACTTGTGCTAAATGCCTTTCAAAACAACTAAAACAGATAAATGATTTTTTTTTTTTTTTTGGTTTAACCTACACCAACACTGGTCCGTGTCAGTCTTGCTACACAGCTTTTAGAGGTATGTGTTACCTGAATTATAGTTGGCTGCTGTCACCTGAGGCTTCCCTCATACACTTTGCCAAATTAGCCCTGGAAACTGTAGACGGCAGTGTCCAGTTCAGTGCCCCTAACTGGATGCTGTGTGTGGCTTCTTTAACAAAACAATACAATCCAGACATTCATACACAGCCAACGCGTCGCTGCCTGTTGAATTTGCCAGACATGACACAGAATAGGTTGTTACGTACCCTCCACCCCCTAGCTTAAATGGACATGTCTAATATCAGGTGTGGGCAGTGAACTTTGTCCTGAGTAAATGTAATCTGATGCATTGTGTGTACTTCTTCACAGGAACAGGAAAGTGGTGAACTACTCACAATTCAACGAGTCTGACGATGCAGGTAAGAGAGCTTATGTCTTTCCATATATGTAGAAACATGGCTGGGTGATGCAGATAAAATCCTCTATTTGTTTTTACATCATGATATGGATACATGTTGTGATATAGTACATGTTCTTATATAAATGGTGAATAGATAAAATTTACAGACAGGAATGTCTGCTTTTGGCTAATTTGGCAAATTAAATACCTGACAGATCAAAATACATCATCTCATTGAGGCAAAAATCACATCTTGATTGGCAGCATTGTCACAATAATACATCCAAAGATATTTAAGGGATATCTACCACAGTGTAAATGATTTGGCAAAATCTCTGATAGACAAATTGACATCTCATTGTATAAACTGTCATATTGCTCAAGTCTGTGTGCCGTATTGACACAATACTGGAACTGATCAGTGATGATTCTGCTTGGGATGGAGAGAAACTGATTAACAGAATCGTGATTCTTATCTTTCTGAATCGATTCACAAATGCCAGAAATCTATTTTTGTACATTGTTAAATAAAGTTTGGGTGCATTTTAGAGACAAACTGTCAAGGGGCAAAGAGCGGACTGGGCTGTCCGCTCTTTGCCCCTTTCTCAACCCCAGTCAGTCGCAGATTATTCCACCTGGAACGACCCTCAAGGTCCTCACATTAGACTTGCAGGTCCCTCAGCTCACCTTGAAGTTGGCCTATGGTGGTGTGGAGCTGGGTGACAGAGCAGCTTTCTCTAGCTCCTTCAGTCGGGTATCGTAGAAATCTCACGAGAGTTGAGTTGTTGCAGGAAGACATGACAGCCATGGCTTTGAAAATCTTTTAGATAACTCTAAGCCATGCTTTCTGTACTCCTACACAACAAACTGTTCCCGCACTCCTCTCTCCAACTCTCACTTATGTTTCCGCTGTCCTGCAACAACTCAACTCTGATGAGATTTCAGAAGGAGACTTCTCCTTGAGTGAGACTCGGTTAGACATTATAACAATTGACGGTGCACAATTGCCCCGTCGGTTTACATTGCAGCCCATATTGCGGCTGCTGGCTGAAGAGCTCTCACTCAATACTGGACCAATTTCAAAAATTGTTGTCCCCATTAGTCACTTAGACACAACATTATAGACAAGTAGGGTTCAGGTTGAAAAATCCTGAGGTTTCCCCATAATGTCTCATACACCAACATCCAGTGACCAACGTTAGTGTAGCAGAGCACTGGACTAACAAATGAGCCAGCTAACCGTCAGTCACTACAAAACCAGCCAATTCTGGTTGGGTGAAGAAAACAGCGGTCGAGGTTTTCTTTCAGAAGCCTATGCCGAGTGTTGTGGATGACGATGAGTTTCGGTTGTACTGGTGTTAAAGTATTCTTCAGTGCTGGAAACCGTTGCCCAGCTCTCTATTTATTCAAATGAGAATCACTTTTGAATCAAGACACAATTCTGAATTAAATTGGAACACCAATAATCAAATCAAGATGTCTGCCCCTAGATTCTGCTACCAGTTTGGAGTCTAAAGCTTATAAACATATCTTCTCCTTTCTCTGTAGATGAGGAGTATGGTGACGATAAGCCTAAGAAGGTGCGCGCAGCCCCTCGTGAGCCAAAGCACAAGCGCTCAAAGAACTCACAGGATGACAGGTGAGCATTGATATAACTTAATAATACTCGCTGTGTCTGCCTGTTCCTACCCCACACTTTGCTGCTGTGAGTCTTTTTTTCAGTTGTATTTTCATTGTTCCATCATATGTCATGAAAAGTGGTAACCTGTCTCGGAGTATCAGAGACAGATTACCACAGCATTACAGCAATGTCATTGTTTCACAAACTTCTAATGGAGGGATTTTTTTCAAATCTTCACAGATACAGTATTTGCAAGGCTAGCTCATTGAGTTTTTCAGTCAGATATTCACATTACAAACATAAATCAAGTTTACCACCAGTCATTTTCTTACAATTAAACAAATCGGGTAGTAAAAAGAATGACAGGTGTTTCTTTAAATAGGTGAATACACGAATGACAGCACTGGTTTTTCAGTACAACTTCTAGTTGATTTATCCATGAATTCTATTGAAGGGCCCCCCATAAAAGAGAATAATGTATAGGTGTCAGATCAGATGCTGCATCAGGAGAAGACAGCCAAGTGTGCTGAAGCAGTGTGTGTGAGGCAGAGTACGGCTGGTGGGTAAGCTGGAAAAGTGTAGAGAGAAAGACGCTCAGCTGGAGAAAACTGTGGGGGATGGATGTATTCAATTCATCATGGGTGTAACTTGTGATGTACTACCTCTCAGAAGTCTTAGTCAGTGGGTTGTGTGGTATTCACACTACCCTATGACTAACACTACTAGTCAATGGGCAGCATACATTTAAACTCAAACTGATGTTTATTAATAGAAAGGCACCAACTGGAATTCGTATTAGGCACTTATTTTTTTAATTAACATTATTTGGTTTACAAATATGTCTCAGTTGCCAATTAAAAGGAGATTAAATCAGTGCCTTGAACAAGATGGCTTTGGCTACCTTTACTCTGGTTTCTAAGATTTTGTTTTTCTGATTCTTCGTTCCAGCGAGGACTCTGATGAAAAGCTCTCCAAATCCAAAAATGATTCAGCTGGTAAGTCAGTGGAAGGTTTGTTCAGACACCATGTGAAAACAGCTGGAATTTGATAAAACACGAGGAGACTGGAGGGCTGGCTCACTGACTTTTCCTCTATGTTGCTGTAGATGACTTTGGCAGCGATGAGGAAGACAACGACTTTGGAGAAGAGGAGGAGGAGGACGGAGGAAGCGACTATGAAGAAAAAAGAGGGAAAAAGGGAAAGAAAGCCAAGGTGGAGAAGCCTACCAAGAGGACGCCGAAGAGAAAACGGGCTGCAGGTAACAATTCAGTTTCTTCTCTGATTGTGGGATATATACAGTATATGCTGCTTTTTATGTCCCATGTTGTGTGATGCACAATGTGTGATGTTGTCATGTGTGCATGTAGATGCAAGTTTAGATGAATACATTAAGTTAAAGGTGCAGTGTGTAGAATTTAGTGGCATTTAGTGGAACAGACTTGGCAGAAATGGAATATAATATTCATAAGTATGTTTTAATTAGTGTATAATCAGCTGAAACTAAGAATCGTGTTTTTGTTACCTTAGAATGAGACTGTTATATCTACATAGGAAGCAGGTCCTCTTCCGCAGAGGCAGCCATGTTGCACCACCATGTTTCTACAGTAGCCCAGAATGGACAAATCAAACACTGGCTCTAAAGAGGACTTTTCGCGTTTTTCACGAGTTTCGCAGCCACCGTAGGTTCTCCTACGTGCTTGGAAGGGGAGGGTGAGGGGAGCGGTATTCAGTTGGTTGCAATCTGCAACTTCGCTGCTAGATGCCACTGAATCCTACACACTGCACCTTTAATAACAGTACACGATCTAGAGCTGAATAATTTAAGGAAAATAAAAAATTACAATTTTTCTGACCAATATTGCGATTTAGATTGTTCTGTTAAATTCTATATATTTAACTCCAAGCCTGTGTTTGTGGTCTGCATAGTTTGGTGTTTTTAACCAAGCATGATCACAAATGTATCTTGTTTCTACATGAACAGAATCAGATAAGATGGGCAGTTGCTTGTTATTGAGGTTCTCCCAGGATTCTTTTTTTTACCTGTCAGTCAGTGAGGGTTAAAAATACTGTTTACAACATAACACTTAATCCATTAAATTTGGATTTAATTACCATTGACAGACTGTAATTACAACTTGGAAATTGGCGAGAACGCTATTTACAAGTTGGAATCTCATAATTATGACAACTCTGATATAGCATAGACAGCCCTGAATCCCGGAGGTCCAGATTCAGAGGTGTTAATGTGATAAATTTAAAGCTCTGCAGGTCTTTTCACTTATTCTTTGCCATACTCTGAGCACTAATACAAATGATAAAAGTGTAGTTTATTCCACCCTAACGGGTGCAAAAAGTTAACAGGTGACAGGCCAATTCATGCTTTTCGTGTCCACTGTGGACCACACATGCACACGCGGTTCATTTCATATTTTTTCCAGAGGTCTGCAAACACAGACATGTTCCACATGAGCGCACTAGTAAACAGGGTTGCACCGTGATAACTTTCCAGAGTTGTAAAATCCAGAGTATTACAAACCGCTGTGCAGAGTTTCTCTGCCTTTTAAGCCCAATAGTCTTGCTTGTCTCACCGGCACTTTAAACAACACGCCCACACCAACACAGCCCCTTGTACTGTTTTACACAGGGCTGTTTTCAGTCTTAAAGCAGCTGAGGAGTTCCAGTATGTTGCTGGACAACAAGAAAAAGTCAGAAACAGAAAAGCGACAGCTGTATGGGAATAGGAATACAGTACATGCATACAATAGATGAGACAGGCATCCCTGTTTGCTTTTCTAGCACATGCACAGTTGGCATGCTTGCAATGCATAAAGTCTGTGGTCACAAATTTTGGGCTGTGCACGGACGTCCGCAGAGAGTTCTGTGCGGACCCTCATGGACATGGGCGGATGGCGACATTTACGTCACAGTGACCAACACAGACACTCGCTTCCACGCAGACTCGGAAATCATGAATTGGCCATAAGTGATAACAGCTGTGTGGGTGTATTACAGGTCTGCAGTGTAATTTAACAACAATATAGGTGCTTGAAACTGGAAAAACTGCTGTCATTTACTGAGCTACCTGCTAGCTACCTGTCATGAAGCAATGACCTAGATCCTTTATGTAGAGCAAGACCGACCACTCTGTTAGTGTTTCTGACCCACAAAAAGACTCAAACCACTGCCTGTTTTACACAGTGCTGTGTCTTTCTCTGAGTCTAAATAGCACAGAGCATACTGTCAACCAGACAACTGCTAAGAGTTTCTTTTTTTTTTTTGGTTTGGCTAACTGACAGAATTAACCTTAAAGACAAGTTGTCATTGACAAAATCGAAAGTCAACTTAACCCTTCAATTATACAAGTTATTAAAATGGCAGTTTGCAATGTAAGGAGAAAGTGCTGCATGGGTCTGATGGCTCATACAACAGGTGCTCTTTAGTGGGGCAGGTGAAAGTACGAAAAACAAAATCCAGGAAGTCTTGCTCTATGTTTTTCCTTAAGTGGTGCAGAGAACAATGGAAACCAAGGCACTCTGTCTTCTGGTGAAATAATCTTGTGAGTTTATTCTTCGAGCACAGGCAATCAAGCAGACCAACACGTATCGACTCTTAAGTGTTCATCAGGGTCTTTTTCTTCCATTTTGTCTGCACCACTTAAATATCAAGCAAGACTCCCTGGATTTTATTTTTTATTAAAATTGCAGCTCTTGCAATTTGAAAACAATTAATCATTCAGATGTCGTCACCTTTACACCACAGCCTCTCCCTCTGAAAGAGAGCAACCTACAGAGCACTTTGATGAATGAAGATTTATGTGTATAGGAATGCAAAGAAGCAGTACAGTCGTGTACTTTTTTAATTTAAAAAAATAAAAGATCTGCTCAATGTGTACACTGAAGAAAACCATGAAGGGTTTAGACATACTGTACCAAAATGTAATATGCAGAATCTAATAAGAGAAACCAAAGTTTGTTTTTCAGGTGGTGGCTTTGTTCTGTGCAGCCAGACTTCATATTCTAGCTTCTTCATTGGGGGTTCCAGGATGTTTTGTAAGGTCAGACAGCGAATCAGTTGTTGTCCTGTGCTACTATTTAAAATAATGAGAGGAATTGGTGCTGTTGACATTGATCTTTTGACATGAATATTTACTCTAAAACCAGCTCGGTATTTGACAGACAGCACTGTATGTGAGTTTATTCCTCCCACATCCAGCTGATTGTGACTGATTGAGTTGTTTGCCTCCAACATTCTCCAACACTGACACGTGCTGCTGTGATTTATTACTGTGAATGGGAAAGGTGTGATGGATAAGCCTGATCAGTCTCTGTCATCTGCTGAGCTGAGACTGATGGATGTTGACGGCATCTCATCTATTGTGATCAGTCTAGTAACAAGACGATGGTCTAAACAATGTCCTCATTAAATATACGTCTTTGTGTCCTTTCCCCCTGAAGCGATCTAAGGTTTTATTTTTCAGGCTTTTTGGGTTGGGTGATGGGCAAATTAACTTTTTTTTTGGTTGATTTAAATCATTAAAATAACTGCCTTTTTAATATTTCTGCCTCATCAGCGTTAAAATGAATAATTATCTCTACATTTTGTGTGCCATCTAAAGGGGCTTCAAATGTCTTACACAGCAAGAAACAACTCACCTGCAGTGCTCGACTGTGACTTTTCATGAGACTTTATGATGGTGTATGTTCCATTTAAAGACTGTGTCACTGCTTTGCTTTGTTACCCAGAATACACCACTGGTTAAGAGGATGACTGTTGTGCTGTTTGCTGATCCTGAAAACTATAGGAAACTTGATGTAGAATGATGTCCGGTCTGTATTTAGGTATACAGATGATGTATTGTGGAAAACATCTGAAGTAACAGAAGATAAAAACTGTGTTTTTAAGAAATGACTATAGTTCTGGCTTTACCGACCAGTGAAGTGTGTGTGTGTGTGTGTGTGTGTGTGTGTGTGTGTGTGTGTGTGTGTGTGTGTGTGTGTGTGTGTGTGTGTGTGTGTGTGTGTGTGTGTGTGTGTGTGTGTGTGTGTGTGTGTGTGTGTGTGTGTGTGTGTGTGTGTGTGTGTGTGTGTGTGTGTGTGTGTGTGTGTGTGTGTGTGTGTGTGTGTGTATCAGTATCAAAGCCTGATATATCTATTCCTCTGTGCTATAGAGCTCCATTGTTGTCCACAAACTATTAAAACATCAATGAGCCACACTGTTAGACCAGTTTATTTTGACTCAATGCTGCATACACTATCCTGCTGCCGGAAATACACACTAGCCACAGATGTGTAATAATTCACACTCAAAAATAGTCCCAAAGATGTGTGTGTCTTCAGTAGGAACCAGTGGCTCAACTTTGGGCTGAGAGCCACAGGCAGGGTAGGAAAGTTGAGTATTGAGAGACAGACTAACAAATAGCTGGTTTTAGTCTTTTTATCGGGTTTAATAAGAAGAAGAAAATAGATAGAACAAGCACCAGTTTTTAATCTTTAAGTCAAAATGTCTAACATGAAAAAAGTCTAAGATCTAAGCATTTCATTCACATATAAAAATGTAAAACAGAACAGCAGGAAAGTACTGAACAATTGTTGCCAACATTTATGAGAGCTAAAGGCATTGCCACCAACACAGCTAACAATGAGTTGGTTACAAATTCATATTTGAGTTTCCATATAGCTTTTATAAGCAGTGGATGTAGCAGAGTAGCAGAAGCGGTGAGTGATTCATTGGTGTCTGTTCACCTCTGCATAAAACAGCTGCATGAAGCCGGTAAAAAACGCAAAACGGGTCAAAACAAGATGGCGTGTATAGGCCTGATTAATCAGAGAGCCACTTTATCCTCTGTTGACTGTTATTAATCACTGTGCACTTTTTTGTGTGTAGATGACAGCGATGACGACAGGGAAGTGAGTCGAAAGCGTACAGTGCGCCAAGCGGCCTCCAAGGCTGTGTCTAAACAGAGGGAGATCCTGCTGGGCGATGGAGGCAGCGAGGATGAGGAGCGCGAAGATCAAGAGGAGCCCTATATGGACCGTATGTACAACAAGCTGTACGCTGGTACAGCGACACACGCCTTAACTGAACACTACTTAGAAACCATGAGCAAGCTGTTACACATGAGACCAGTAATAAATATCTCATGTGTTTCTGATATAGATGTGTATTTAAAGAAAAATGAATGTAACTTGTAGACTTTTAGGAACAATCATAATTTGTATTTAGAGGACAGTCAGGTTTCACTTGATGTTTCTTAATTGAAACTGGTCTCCATTTTACCTGGTGCTAAAACCACTCAGAATTCCTTTAAACTTTAAGGCACCCTGTATGTAGACTGTAAAGGCTACGTCAGGCGTAGCATGAACTTGTAGTCAGATTTGTAAATCAACGTCACAGTGCTTTAGACTGCTGGACAGGAAAGCATCTGTGTTTAAAGGATTCTTACACATCCCAAAATCTATGTGCAGCCGACGAGTCCGGCAGCGACGAGGACTTCATGGTGGAGGATGATGATGACAGTGACTACGGTCACTCCAAGAAGAGAGGCAAGAAGGTGATTCGACGGGGACGGCCAGAGAAGAAGGAGAAGAAATCCCCCAAGCCCCGACTAAAGGCCACAGGTAAGCTGTCCAATCAGAATGCAGTGTGCTGTACTGCAGTGGCAGCACTGAATTTGAGGCTCATGAAAACTGTTTATTGATGTTATCAAGTAGTGAGATTGAACCATAATCTGATGATCACTAACTGATTTTATGGTTCTCCCCCCAGTGACCCCCAGCCCAATGAAAGGCAAGGGGAAAGGGCGCCCCAGCGCCAAGGCCCTGGAGAAGAGCTCACCCAAAGAGGAGGAAGAGGAGGACCCTGAGAGTCCCCTGGAGGAGGAAGAGGAGGAGGCAGAGAAGAAGGAAACCTCCCCCACCCCCAAGACGACGAAGGAGGCTGCAGGAGGGGAGGAAGAGGAGGAGGATGAAGAGGAGGAGGACGGCTCAGAAGAGGAGGCACCCTCTGGAGAAGACTAGAAGATGGTACCCGTTGACCCATCCTCGATGTCTCTCTCTCTGTCTCTTCTCAAGTTTTTGTTTCTTTTGTTGCTCTGCGTTTAGAGTTTTTATTTTCTTTTTTTGTTGTTTTTTTTTCCTCCTGGTGGCCTGGCTCAATGGTTTGGACTTGATGTGCTTTTTCTTTATTTTGCTCCCCCTCTCCCCTCCAACCACCAGTTCTCCCCCAGCCTGGACCTTGTCTGTCACAGTAGTTCAAGACATTGTGCTCATGTGATCATCCGGCGTATGTAAGGAGTTTATTGTATTTTCAACACTCAGCTTCACTCACCCTCCTGTCTTCATCAATTTACAGTCTGCATTTGAGTTTCACAACAGTGTGACGATTCTGAAACATGTCCACAGATGATGTTAGTTCCTGGCTTTCAAAGAGCATCCGTCCTGAGTGTGAACAAACTAGTTCACTTGTGTTGTGTTCTCCTCCCTTTGGATTATCAGTGACTGATTCCTTCCTGTTTACTTTACTGATGTCTGTGATTACTGGGATATTGTTCCGAGCCTCCCAGTATCAGTAACTAAAGCGCTGTATTTACACAGTCATCGAGCGCAGGGCTCACGCCTTTACTCTGTCCCTTTATCCTCTCTTTGGTACTTTGTGCTTTTAAACACGGAGCATGTTTTAACAGGGCAGTGTGAGGTAGTTGTTTTAAAATCTTTGAAATGGTTCATTCAGTTAAAGCTGTATTTTTGAAATTTTATCACCCAGCTTGTTTCGGACTTTATATTCATGCCCTGAACTCTTGTTGCGTGGCTGTTCTGTGGGCGCATCACAAGAGAAGGAAATAAAGCGAGTTATTTTGAGAAGTGTTCCTCCTGTAGGCGGCGCTCCGTAGATTAGGTAAAGGTGCGTTACACAGACTGGTGGTTGGTGGGTCGCCGCTGAGTGTTTGCTACATGCCGGACTGCCACTAATCACATGTGACGAGCCAGCATGTGTGTGTTTTTATGTAGTTGTTTAAATTTGTATGCTTGTGTGGGGTACTTCCTGTGAGAGGGTCTGGCTTTTTTTTTTTCCTCAGCCTCCCATCAGCTGCCTTTGTGAAATGGTTTCTCTTATATGTCGGGCTTTCAGATGATGCACCATGCTACGTGAAGCTACCCTGCCCTACCCCTCTTTTCAAAACATACAACCCCCCACCCCATCCCCGCATGGCCACAGCATCTTCTCCACAGTCAACCCCTTGTGCCAGGCACCCCCTAAAATCTTTATTTTTTGTTTTTATTTTCAAGAAATGCAAGAAGAGATGTTTCCTTTTTTTTTTCTTTTTTTTTTTTTTCTTTTGAGAGTCCAAAAAAAAATGAATGTTGTTTTTTCTCCTGTTGGTTCATTGTTCTAATTCTCTATTCAGATTTTTTTTGTAATGTTTGTTTTTTAAAAAAAGAAATAAAATGTATCTTGATTTTAAAGAAAAAAGTTGACCCTATTCAATCTGTTCTGCCTGATGGTTGGCCTGTGGGGTGAAGAACAGACCAGCCATCCCTCCTGTATTTACTCCTGTCCTTTCTTTCACTCTTTTTGCAAACACACCCCCTCTCCCCCTCTCCCAGTCCCATCAGCTTAATGGTTACTGTAGGTATCCATGCTCATTTGTTTCTCAAAGCTTTCTGTTGCCCACATTAGAGATAATTCATACAGATGTGTGTATTTCACAAGCGGAGCCATTTTAAAATTCAGATTTAAACGGCACTGAAGCGATGACGTGTAACAATTACTTCCTGTGTGCACACACAGGCAGAGATCAGCCCTAGGCATTCATTTGTCTATTAATGCCTTAATTTTCATTGAGTTAAGAGTTTCAGAGGTGGCTCTGAAATCATCACTGGAGGCCTGAGAATGTAATCTGTCCTCGAGGTTTTAGGTCTTTGCTACGAGCGGCAAATTAGGCTTAGAACAAGTCAACAATATGTACGATCAGCAGACCATCCAAAGCCATAACCGATCTCAAAACTAGTGACTTCGACGAGATCAGGTGCAGCACTTGCGAGATTGTCCTCTTTTTGTGATACGTAGTGTTTGATGTCAAAGCAAAAAAAAAAAAAAAAAAAAAAAGCTAGAGAAAGCTGCTATTGTGATCTTGGGAACTTGGATTCATTTATTAGGTGAAATTCAGAGAATACTCTTCTGATTCATCCCAAGGCCACAATAGAAACCAGTCCTGGATGTGTTCAGGACACACTGGAACCCAGTCGGTGGTTCAGAAGCACATTGGATTGTTTTATGACTGTCCTTATTAGCAGGTTAGTGTGTTTTTTCTACGTTCAGATTCTAAATTGACACCCACTCCTTAATAACGTCTGGCATTTTAAGACGATTGGATATGAATAAGAAAATGAATTTGAAAAATGTTTATACAGTCTAATGCTCAGAGAGCTGTTTGCAGTAGGATCAGACACTGTCTTGTAGTTCACAACACCGAGGGCTTGAATGAGGCTCCTCTCCATCATCCCATAGGAGGCACATGGCATAAGGCTATGAATTTCTCCTCTTTTCATCCATTCTACAATTTCCTCTGTTGTAATGTTTTTTTGTTTTCTATATACCTTCAGTTGTACTGGCAATGTAAATGTAAGCCGAGTTGTGATTCCTACAGGGGCCGAAGTGGAGAAGCTGTTGTCAGTAGTGTGGAAAAGGAACGCTGAACTCTTGAATCTTTTGCATGTTGTGGAAAAAGTGCGAAGCGATGATGATGATGATGCTGGTAATGGCAATATTGTGGTCTTACAAAAAAGTATTAACAACGACAATGTTGATAATGTTTTGGTTTCCCAGCTTCTAATAAAGGCAACCTACTTTTTATACGGATTTAACTACTTGTTTTGTGACATTGAGCTCTGTGTGCTGTTCGGATGTCGATGGGGGGGGGGGGGGGGGGGATGATGGTGTTGGTGTGTAATAATCAGCAGTACTTAGTGTCTACCACTCAGTGGTGCTGTGTACAGCAGCAGTTGTACACTATTTTTATGTGCCCATCTTCTGACTTAATGAAGGCTGCAGATAGACATTAATATCAGTTTAGTAATCAGTTTGCTAAGAAGAATGTTTTATATATATAAAATACATTTAAAAAATTAATTTTAAAGATACAATAAAATTAAATGAAAAATAAAACAGAAAAAGAAGAAAAAAACAGAGACCCACAGGATCTACATTTATATCAATATCAGTAATGAAATGCCCCAAACAAACATAAACATGACATTATGACATTAAAAAAAGGTTTAAAGGTGAATGAGTCTCTCAGGAAGTGGGAGCACTGCATTAAAAGAGTAGTCCACCAATTTAGCATTGCACTCCTATAACATTGTCAGGCTCACAGTTCAGCCACCCCCCCAAAAAATGGATCAAGATCAATGCAGCAGAACCAGAGATATTATTGAACCAGTTGCACCTACTTTTCGGGACTTTTTATCTTCAAGGATTTGTCTTCTATATTTCTCTTATAGTCAACAAATCTTATGTGCAGAGCCAAACCAATGAACGGATCCTACTTACAAGTATATTGTGTCTATCCAAAGCCTGATATATCATATTCCTTAGTACTTCCAGTGTAGCACAACAAGCTAGCGAAGCTCTGTAAACGGAACCATGTTCCTGTGTATGCACAGTGGCGTCTGCTGTACACGGAACTACTCTCCTCTAAAGCAGCCATATATTTCCCTCAGGAGTTGGTGGAGAGCAAAGTAGAGCTAAAAGGAGAATTAATATTGGACTTACACTCATCAGGTGGACAGAAACTCGACTACAGATGATGTTGCCCTGAGTCTGCTAGATGTGTAAATATGCAACTGCTCGTTAAAACATTAGCTATAACTTTAGGAAGTGATAATATGTCAATGCTGTGAACAACTTCTGCTGCCACCAAGTGGCCAAAAAGTAAATTAATGCAGCTTTAAAGACAGGCTGAACTGGATTCTCTAAAATGGATTATGCTTTCTGTGGGATTTGTATATGTCTGACAAGGAAGGCTGCTGGTTACAAGTGACTTTACTGACCACATTGACAATGTTGCACAGTTTATTCATTTAAAGGACAGTTTCACAATTTTTCAAGTCTGTCTTAGAACAACAGTCAGGTGCCCAAATGAACATTGAAATAAGTTTTTCTTGCTGTAATGATTCCTCCTGTTCATACTGACCATTAGAAGATCCCTTCATAATGCACTCACAATGTAAGTGATGGGGGACAAAAGCCACAGTGTGTCCACACAGTCATTTTGTGCAAAAATGCATTTAAAAGTTTATCTGAAGCTGATATGAAGCTTCATGGTCTAAATGAGTCAAATCAAGTAGATATACTTTTGAATGTTAGTCTTTTTAGTGCCAAAATCCCTCTTTTTGTTACTATACCAGACCTGCCAATTTGTACACATTTTGCGTAGCAGGTACGCATTTTGACATAAAAATACACTGGTACGATTTGTCAATCTAAACTACACAAAAAGATGGTGACACCTGTGAATTGTGCATGTGCAGTACTCAAGTTTGACAGCAAGGGGATGCAGCGTCTAGCCTGCTGAAAAGCAAAAGAAGAAGAAGAGTTCGACCAGTCATAGTGCTGGATTCATTCCCCCTACCTTCATCCAAATGTCAAGCGGAGATCATGATTGACAAATGCATAATGTGATTTCAAGAGACTGCAAATCGACAGCAGCATAAATCGATTTTATCCCTCTCGTTCCCCCTCCTCATTCCGGCTGGCTGGTTCCTCAAGTGAGGACGGTTCTTTTAACTCCTTTGCAAAGTTAAAAGACTTGGGTGGATGTGGAAAGTTACAATTGTGAATTGACTTAGTTAGAATTTAACTTAAGTTAATGCAGACCTGCCAACCTTGAGAAAATATTTACATTAATGTTAATAATGTTAGCCTAACGTTACATAATGTTACATAAAACAAGCTAGCTTGCTTGTTCACCAGGCATTTAAGTTGGCAAAGTAATGTTAAGTTATATTGTCCGTGTGTCACAGATTGTTAAATGTGACTTCTCATAGTACTGTATTCATAATTATTATTGAAGCCAAATCTGTAACTGTAATGAGAGGAGCAGATTATGGCACAAGGAAAAAAAAAAAGTGAATGCATGTGCCGCAGAAATAAGGTTACCTAGAAAGTTACCAGGAGGTGTGTGTGTGTAGTCTATAACTTTGCCTACTCTAGGAAAATTTCAAGTAAAGGAAACTAAGTACAATATGTAATGAGGGATGTGAATGCTTCTACAGTTTCAACAGCCATGTTCATATTCAGCCTGTATTGTTATTAGGTCATCATACCATTAAGTACAATAATAGCTTTCCTATAATGAGAACAGTTGTATTAATCAGCTCTAAAATATTTATTTCACCATAGCCACAAAATAGTCTGTTTAGGCTGGTTTGGTTTTACAGCTACATTGTCATCATCTTTTCAAATGATCTGAAAATCATATTTTCAAAAATCAAATCGGCTTAAAGTTTGATTATTGTGGTGGTGTAAACAATAGAAGCTATATAAATGCAGCAGTAGTGGTAGGTTAGTGTGTAGCCTAAGTGAAATTGTGTTCCTTGGTAAGCTTTGTTTAGGCAGGTGAAAGACAAATGGACAAACAGGCATAAATGACCAACTAGCAGTACTGGCATCTGCAAATATTTTTGTAAACAGTCTGTTAATAGTATCAAGAATTTTCATGTCAGTGCTTCCCTCACTTTTTCGCCTATTTGATTGCTGCATGTATGCAAATGATATACTGTTATGCGTATGTATGCAAATGATGTACAATAATTCATTGTATGAAAAGCAGTGATTTGCATCTTATGGATCTAGGTTACCGAAGTGGTACTCAAAACATGTGTCCAGGGTTGGCAGGTCTGCTATACTTCCACCACACCTCAACAGGCAAACACTGTCAGAGGAAACACAAAGAGGGAATTTGATGCTAAGGAGACTGTAAATGTGTCAGATATCCACTTCATATGGCTAACTCAGACTGCTGAAGCCTCATATAAGCTTCAGATCAACTTTTAAATGCATTTTTGCACTAAATGACTGTGTGGACACACACACACGTCACTTCCATTAAAAGCACATTTGAAGGGAATCTTTTAATAGCCAGTATGAACAGGAAGAATGATTACAGCAAGGAAAACCTCTTTCACTGTTCATATGGACACCTGACTGTTGTTTTAAGACAGACTTGAAAAGTTGTGAACCCGTCCTTTAAAGGACAGACAACAGATTCTGTGGTGGAACTGTGACTTCTTGTTCACATTAAATGTTAGGACTTATAGCTGTCTGACTTCTTTCACTCAGAAGTACAGACAAAACTACCAATTATGCGAAAATAATGATTAAATGACCAGATGAAGATCCTTGTGTACGCTTTTTCACTGTTGCATGTTGCACCAGCAACACTCACACACCCTTCTCACAGACTGTGGCAGAAATAAATAACTGATATTTGTCACCCAACATTGTGCATTGGTGTAAAATGCAGCTGTTTTCTGAGCTTCCTCTTTTACAGCTTGTGTATGTATATCTCAACACCTATTATTGCTATTGTGTTAACTCTTCAAAGAGAGTATTGCACAGACAAAGCTAAGTGAAATTCAGGACAGTGAAATATCTTGGAACAGCCAGCAACATGGTCATCATGCCCGGAACAACAGAGTGAGTAATTTTGATTTTATTCATCACCATCTGCTTTTCAGTCCAAACACAGTCAGTACTGTTTACAGCACTTTCTTTCCTTCCATTCACTCAAGCCACAGTTTTTAGCTTGGTCCACATGGTCCATTGGTTACAATTGTTTCCCTCCACAGCAGTTTATTAGCAGGATATAGTTCTAAGGTTTGTGATAGCTTCAGAAATCAACATATTGCATCAAAGTGACTTTTGTGTCCTAGGATTTTTATAGTCTATCCTATATGGTGCTATATACTGTTCAAATTTGGAATGAACAGCAAACGGCAGAACTTTCACTTGCTGCCATTTAGAAGTATGAATTTTAAACTTAATTTTCAGAGCTGCTGTGGATAGGTGTAGGCTACAAGCTCAATACAAGTACATGTGTAATACAAGATTGCAATTTGGTCAAGGCACGTGTCAAACTCAAGCCCAATAAATTTTGGCCCTCCTAGTTGTTGCTGTGGTCTGCACAGCGACACACACCAAACCAAACAGACAGGCGTACCTCCACTGCACCTGCAAGCTGGCAAGCTAGCTAACACAGAATTGCACAAAAAAATTGATGCGGAAGGCAGACAATTTCAAGAGAGGTGGGAGACAGTACTTATTTACCAAGTGTAAAGAGAACCCCATTTGTCTTATTTGCCATGAGACGATCTCAAAGATCACTTTTACATCAGGATGTATTTTTGTTTTATTAAATGCTGCACACAACCATTGAGTTGTCATATTCAGGCCTGTGAAAGGTTGTTGTGAGTTGGTAATATCAGGTCCACCAACAGGTTCCACAAAGAGCATGATGGGAAAACCGGTCTTTCACTTTACAGCCTCTGTTCCCTGTAAGCGAGAATCTGCTCACCTGACGGGAGGAGGGTGTGTCCTGTCATTGTTTCACTTGCGCACATACACACTGCCGCACGCTGCTGAGCTTTAGAGGGAAGCTGTGATTACACCGGGTGGACTGCTGCTGGCGTTTCTAATCTCTGTTGTTCTTTGAGGAAAGAGCAAAGGACTTTTATGAGGCAAGTCAAGCAACTGTGAGTGGCTTATTTTATTACTTGTCAGAGAATGAAGGTTTAACTTAACACATTGGGTGTCAGGTGAAAGACAAGGAACCGATGGAAGGGTTGTTACTTGAAACAAAGTGCTTTTATTTTTAGAAATGTCTATGTGCCTATACCACCAAGGAAAACTGATAGCAGATCAGAAAACAAACATGTTAATGAAGCCTGTCATTCCCAGTATTAGAACAGTACATAGTGAACCTTATATGTATTGTCAACAGTAAACGGAGCAACTGGTAGTCAACACTTATGGTAGACAGATTATTCACACCCAGGAACACACCTCAAATCCCACCTGCTTTTGTGTGAAGGTGCTATTAGTTGTTCTGATAGTAAACAAACTGCTGTTGCATTTGTGCAATGAATTGAGACAAGGATTCATGTCACTTATGGCTAAGAAGAGAAATCCTGATCATATGGTGAGTCATCTCAACTGCCTACAGGTGACTTTATGTCCCCATTTGTACCTGGCATTAACATACCATCTGGATAGCCTATCTGGATAAGAAAAAAACCTTAGTGGAAGGTGTAAATGGACACAGAACATATTACTAATGGAAAGTGAATGTTTTGGCCAGACATCGGACCTGTAACACGAAGTGAGATTGGTGGGTTAGCCAGGTATCTTTAGGCTTAACTTGGTATCATGAAACTGGCTCACTTTTTACTGGGATAAATCACCATGGGAACTTATGCTGAACAGCTAACTTGCTCTGGAGCAGGTTAAGTTCAGAGGATCGAATCACAACCTATCAGCCCGACCACTGACCAATCAGGTCACTGGAAAAAAAAGAGTCATCATTCCTACAGGATCTCAACATGGACAAAAGTCCTGAGTTCACGATAGAGTGTCAAGTAAAAAAGAGCAATATAGCCTTATTGGTCAGTAGAAACATTTTATTGTTATTATTACTTACTATTAAGTTTTTTTTATATGCATGACATATTCAGAATAGTTTGTTCATCATCCAACTAAACAGCTCTATACTAAAGTCATATATAATCATTCACACACTCATTTTAAGCCTCAGTTTTCTTTTAATATTTGGAAATTATTTCTAGTGTTTCTACATCTTCTTATTCTGTTTTATGATTATTTTGTTTACTTTCACTTCGTTGAACATGACTTTTTGCTGTTAAAACAGAACCTTCCCGCAGATAATTGGTATCACCATTGTAGTTAAAAGCCCCGCCTCTTTCATGTTAATGCGCTTGTAGCTGGAAAACCCAGAGTTGACTGAACTAGCTTTGTGATACTGGTTATTCAGGAATATTAGGCTCAGTGAAGCCAGGTCACCCAAACAGAGCCAGACTAAGTTGAACTTGCTTTGTGATACAGGACTCTCATCTAGAGGTGGTAACTAGCTAGTCTCCCTTTGCAAAAAAATGATCTAAAAATAAATGATGCCTGTTCATTCCATTGCTTTCCTTGATCTTGGATGTGCATTTTTTTATTGACAAGTCCCCCAACCCTGCCTGACTAATTTGTACATTGAGATCTGATCATAACGCGGGAAGAATCATGATATAATGACAGTGGATCTGAGGTTGTTATTCAGATAATTTATCCAAATACTAATCAGTATTTAATCTGATGCAACATTACCATGGTACATGGTACTCTACATCCAACAAGTCTTTAAATGTGCTGAAAATGGGGTGTCTCAGTGGCCTACTGGTTGGGACGCAATGTTCATGATTCGATTTTGGTTGCAGAGCCTTGGTGCCTTCTATATTGTACCCCTCTCCCTATTAGGCTACCTGTTTCTCTGCACTGTCAGCCATCAAATAAAGGCAAAAAATCTTTTAAAATGCTGAAATTTATTGTGTAATTGAAAGCTGCTTCTTTTCTGGCTCCATTTCTACTAGCTGTGTCCCGATTGTCAACTGCAGCTGTCAAGTTTGCTAGGAGACAGGAGTGGCGCTTCGTGATGCAGGGGTAAGGGCGGGAACAGCTAGTGACACAGCTGGAAATCCTCCATAGACCAGACCGTCTCATTTAACAACGCTCGGTTCCGGCCTTCGCAGTCTAAGAAGGACAAGTCTTTTCATCCTTCAGCCCCAATGTATTAACAGCAGTCCAGGCAGTGCTTTTCTCTGTCTGAACTACACAGGAAGACACCACTCTGGCAGAAGAAGATGTCCAAAATTTGTCCACCAGTGGTTTATCACAACCTACAATTACAACCTTCATCAACAACCTACTGCCAACAGAAATAAGCAAAATTAATGAAGTTGTATTTTTTAGTTTTCTAAAGACACCATCTCTTAGACAACACTAGGCATTATGACATGGAAATCTTACAAAACTGAACCCAAGCCAAAACCTCTCTGGAAAGACATATTATTAAACTGTTGTGTCGACATATACCAACAATTTCATATCAGAACTACATAAGTATCCATCAAGAAAGCCAAAAGGAGGCAAATTGAGTAAAGATGCAGGTGGAAAATCAGCTGCAAGGTCTGGTGTGGAAGTTGTTGCTGGTGAACACTTTATCATGTGGGCTGGAGGTGTGCATGGCTGCAGGAACCGTCTACATCCCACCTCTGTTGCTGCAGGCCGGCATGGAGGAACGCTACATGACTATGGTGCTCGGTGAGTGGATGAACTGTACACATTGGGTGACCATGGGTGGAAAGGTTTGACGTTAATGGGCAAGACTCAGGAAACTCAAGAAAGCTCAAGATGAAATGGTGGGTGAATGAAAATAATTTCAACCAATCAAATCAATCACAAATCAAATTAACTGGCTTTCTCTTTCTACCAGCGGTGGGTCCAGTTCTGGCCTTGATCTTTGTACCCATGATTGGCTCGGCTAGCGACTCAGGGCGAGGCCGTTTTGGTCGACGCCGGCCTTTTATCTGGATCCTGAGCCTGGGCTTTTTGCTAGGCCTGCAAGTCATGCCTCAGGCCTGGCGTCTGGCTGTGCTGATGTCCCCACAGCGCCCTCGCTGGCTGGAAGCTGTCCTGCAGGCTGCGGCTGTATGTCTGATGGAGTTCTGTGGACAGGTGAGTAAGCTGCCACAACTGCACACTTTTACATCTTAAATTGTATGCAAAGAAAATTTAATCAGTCAGTATATTACTGTGTTACTGTTTAGATCAATGGCTTGATTTGCGTTCACAAACCAGGCGTGTAATGAATCCTGTAATGTTAAAATTAAATCCATGACCGTGGTGTTGGTGACCCAATTTATACATCAATACATTTTTAATACAACAAAAATAAGTGTTTAAGAATTTGGCTTACTTTATAATAGTATAATATTTGAGTTCAGAGTGAAACAGCATGTAACAAAAATCACATGAATGTGCTAAACTGTGTGCAACAGAGAGTACTGAGAGAGAGAGAGAAGTACTAAGAAAGAGAAATTAACGAAGTTAACTTTTTAAGACACATTCACTATGTGTTGAAACTAGCCTTGTATTGAACAGTATGATGTATGTATGTATGAATACACAGTCATGTCACACCCTTGATAAATATAGGCTGTAAATATACTTAATTCATTAATTTGCTTTTATTATGAAATCAGCATCCAGTGGGGATTACTCAAAAAGAAGAGAAGTAATCCTTCAGCAGATCAGTGAGACATAAACCAGTTTGGTAGTTCTTCAAAATCCAATAAAATTGACACATTCAGTGATTTTTTAATGGTGACCTTATATTCTAGTAGGGAAAAAATATAATTTACAGTTCAGAATCAGCCCTGTTTCAACAGGAACTACAGCACATCATATTAAGGTAGAAGATATCATTTCATTCTGTCTTTAAAGCTGCCACATGTAGAATCCGAAAAATGTAAACTTTGGTGCCACCAGTGTGAATAGCAACACAGACACTGGAAAACTGACATCTGCTGAAAGCAACCATTTTCATCTAATTTCTCTACATACAAAAGCTTGTGCCATCAGAATAATTTGAAAAATGATTGTAATATACTGGGCCAGCTCTCAATAATCAATCGAGAGAGATGAACTCAACACACATCTTTACTTTGAGACCTCAGGAAACAAAAGCTGTGTCACAATGAAGACTGAAAGCGTCACAGCAGTGCAACCAAGGCTGTCCCATTTCGAAGGCTTCTTCAAATGCAGCCTTGAAATGCGGCCTTCTTTGCCCGAATTTGGAGGATCTCTTCCCGAATTTGGGGGATCCAACGGATGGATCCTTTGCAGCCCAACCTATCCTAGAATGCATTTTGCACCAACCTGCAGTAGCAATGGCAGAGATTGTGAGCCAGGCTAAGTTGGTGTAATATATATATTTAATATGTATATTTTGGTTCAGCTGAGTGGTCCTGCTGGACCTGGATGGGCTGCTACAATAATAAAATAAAAATTTCTGGCTCCATTTCTACTAGCTGTGTCCTGATTGTCAACTGCAGCTGTCAAGGTTGCTAGGAGACAGGAGTGGCGCTTCGTGATGCAAGGGTAAGAACAGCTAGTGACACAGCTGGAAATCCTCCATAGACCAGACCGTCTCATTTAACAACACTCGGTTCTGGCCTTCGCAGTCTAAGAAGGACAAGTCTTTGCCTTTGGTATGAAGCAAACAATTTGAATGGCTATCTAATAACTAAAAAGTACTAGTTATCCTTCTAAGCAAAATCGATGTGAATTCTTTGCCACACTCTTTCTGGCCATCTCCAAGGGTGTAGTGGTACCATCGCTGGCATTTTCTGTACAGCTTGGCAGACAGAGCAACCTTGCACAAGTTGTTGAATTTCACTATCACAGCCTGGCCATCAGAGGTAGCTGCAGGCGAGAGCCTTCATGTGACAGATACCTAGATGCTCATAATGAAGGTCTTCCGGTAATCTCTGTTCATAAACTGGGGGTATAATGACTCGTTGGCCCCAGAGAAAGCAGCCTTGTTTGGCTGAAAACTGTCTGTGTATGAAGTAAGGCCTCAGTGGTTCGTCCTGCACATAACTAGGCCATCCATTCATGGTGTAGCTCCATACCTTGCTGAGTACAGGATCTTTCAAAGTAGCTCTCTCAATGTCTGGGAAACACTGGTAGTTCCTCCACATGTGAGAAGTAGAAGATTTTTCCCTCTTCTGCTGTGTTGTCCACCGAGGCTCGGGGTAGGCGTGAGGAAGCATCAGTGTTTGCATGATCAGCTGATTTCCTGTATTCAATTTCACAGTTGTATGCCATGAGAATGAGAGCCCAGCATTGCATCCTTAATGCTGCCAAAGTTGGACCTGCTGATTTTGGCCCCAGTATGGCCAACGGTGACTTGTGATCTGTGTGAATTTTCTCCCATACAGATATTTATGGAATTTCTTAACTCTAAAGATGATGGCAAGTGTCTCTTTTTCAATTTGGGCCTACTTTCTTTCAGCCTCAGTTGGTGTCCTTGATGCAAAAGCCACAGGTTATTCCTCACCATTTTCCATGACATGAGAAATTACAGCACCTACTCCATAAGGTGATGCGTCACATGCAGTCTTCAATGGCAGGTGTGTGTTATAGTGTACTAACACCTTGTTCTGCTGCAATAGTTGCTTAGCATTCCTCAAATGCCTGAGAACATTCAGTAGTCCAAACCCACTTAGAATCTATTCTCAGCAGGTTATGCAGAGGCTGGAGAATGGTGAATGGGTTTTCCACGAAACGGCTATAGTAGTTGAGAAGGACTTCAGCTCTGTGATTTTTTGTTGGCTTAGGTGCATTTGTTATCGCTGCCACTTTTTCTTCAGTGGAGTGTAGGCCATCTTTGTCAATGTGATGTCCCAGATACTCCACACTACGCAGAAGAAAATGGCATTTGGAAAGTTTCACCCTGATGCCATGCTTCTCCAGATGTGTGAGCACCTCATCCAGCCTATTTAAGTGCTCCTCCTCAGTGAAAGCAGTGATGAGGATATAATCCAAAAAACATGCCACATGGTTCAGCGCTTGAAGAATCTGGTCCATAACAGACTGAAAAATTGCAGAAGCACTGGAAACACCATAGCTGAGGCGTTGATACTTGTACAGGCCCTTGTGAGTGTTCATAGTCAAATATTTCTTTCTCATCTGACTACAGCTGCTGGTAGGCATGAGAAAGGTCAAGTTTACTGAATGATGTTCCTCCTGCTAAAGTAGCAAACAAATCCTCAGTATAGGGTAGTGGGTATGTCTCCTCTTCAATACACTGATTGACACTGACCTTATAGTCACCACATATCCTGATTGTTTTATCGACCTTGGGCACAGTGACTATGGGAGCTGCCCACTCACTTTTTTCAATCTTTGAAATCACTTTCACTTACTCCAACCTATCTAGCTCCTTCTCTACAGCTTCTTTGAGTGCATAAGGAACTGGGCAAGCTGGTTTTAAGGGAAAATGGATGAGGTATGTTTCTGGTAATATTTGTCAGATATCACTGACACTGCTGACCCAGTATTCAGTAGCATAGTTATGCTCTTGCCACCAGGTGCAACATTAACTGTGTATCCTTTTTCACAGCCTGAGGTAGAGCATACTGCATACACTCCAAAAAGCTCAGCGTCATCATCTCTTCTGGATACATTTCACTCAGTTTATCACATACTGAGTTTGAGAAGTGACTTTTCCCTTTCTGCAAGCACTAGCAATGTGTCCAATTTTGGAGCAGGCAAGGCACTTTTCATTTTTAAATCTGCAGTCACTGTGAGTGTTTTCCACCACAACAATAGCATGTTTGCTGCAACCCAGTGTCTCTTTTAATTCCCTTTGGGCCCTTTGCTTTGTTATTATTTTCTCGTCTAAACTGTCCTTACCTCCTCTTTTCCAAAAAAAGTGTGAAAACTTGACAGGGCATTTACCTGGTAAGGTTCACTGTGTCCAGAAAACTCCATTGTATTTTTGGACGCAAGCTCCATTGATACTGCAATCTAACAGGCCTGTGGAAAAGTCATATCCTTTTCCAACAGCAACCTGCACTGCACAGCATCAGAACACAGTCCACTTACAAAACAATCTCTCAGGGCATCATCCAAATACTGTCCAAAATTGCAGGTGGATGACATCTGCCTCAAAGCCCCAACATAATCAGAAACAGATTCCCCTTCCTTTTGGTTATGTTTCTAAAATGAAAATGTTCAGCTATCACAACTGGCGCTGGCTTATATATAGTGTACTCAGCACTCTCATCAGTTCAGTATATTGCAAAGTACTTGGTACTGTCAGAGAAACTAGATTCTTTAGCAGCTTATAAATGTCTGCCCCAATCATGGACAGAAACATGCTTAACTTCTTGTCATCTTCAACATCATTTGCCAACATCCACTGCTCTAGAAGCTCCAGATATCAAAATCGTCTTTTGACTCATGCATTCATCCACATGACCCACTTGTATAGCCATGTTAACCTGTCCGATAACTGGTAGCCTGGTTCCTTCACAAAAACACTTGTTTCAGTTATGTACAACCAGTTTATGGTGCCTTATAAAGTCCTTTCATGCAGTGGTATTTATTTAATATCCTTGTCGCCATTTGTACTATGCTGGGCTGGCTCTCATTAATCAGGCGAGAGAGATGAACTCAACACATGTCTTTACTTAGAGACCTCAGGAAACAAAGACTACACAACAGGTTGCTTTGAGGCCTGGCCAGTGGTTTTCAAACTTTTTCTGTCATGCCCCCATTTGGAGGAAGAAAAATTGTCATGCCCCCCGCCTCAACAAAATGGTGACAAAATGGGCCAAGTTTAACTTTATTGAAATATAGTGAAAAAGTACTGATCACTGAAAACAGACTCAAAAGCAGGAAAAAAGTGTCGCACACTCTGGCTCCATATGTATTTCTCTTTTATTTGGATGATGTTTCGGCCCTCAGGCCTTCTTCAAGATCAACAATTTTGTTGATCTTGAAGAAGATCAACAATCTTGATCAACAATCTTGATCTTCAAGAACAACAATCTTGTTGATCTTGAGGAAGGCCCGAGGGACGAAAGAGAAATACATATGGAGCCAGGGTGTGCAACACTTTTTTCCTGCTTTTTTAACTTTATTGAAATAACATCAAGATCATGAACATTCCTTTCACATTTCTTTCAGTAATTTCTGTTGTGCAAATAAAAAGATAGGATGTGGTGAAGGGAAGCAGAATGCCCACAGCCCTCTGCCCTATGAGTGGATGCTCCCTCTCCACACCAAGCCAGAATTCACTCAGTGTCTGAGCAGTGAACCTCAGCCTCTGGGTGGAGTTAGATGTCATCTCGATGAACTGGTTCTCTTCAGCAGAGCTGAAATCAGCAGGTGCTGCCGCATCGAATGGATCTCTCACCCAGTCATACTGAGCACTGTTGTTTGGGAAGAGATGTGCTCCTTAAGACATGGAATCACTCCAGAATCACTGGTTTCAGCAAATTCACTCAGATTTTCAAAGGAATTAGTATTTCCTTGATCAAGTTGCCTGCCCCCCACATCCTGAGCTTTTGAGTGAATGTGCTGATCTTGTCTGCCAGGTGAGGAAGGTGCTTGTCTCTGCTTTGAAGCTGAAAATTTAATTCATTCAGCTTTCCAAATATATTGTTGAGATAGGCCAGTTTCATCAGAAATTGGTCATCACTAAACTTGCTCGCAACTTCATGCATATGCTCCACCAAAATTTCTTCTCTGAGCTCAAAGACTCACAACAACACTTTAGCTCGTGAGAGCCACCTAGCCTCGCTGTGAAACAACACAGCTGAATGTCCAGCTCCTATCTTCTCACAAAGTGCGGAGAATAGCTACGCTTTCAGGGGTTTTGTTTTGAAGAAACTGACTATGCTAACAACATTGGTAAAAAACCAAATATATATTTGGAAATAACCCAAACTGTTCTAAATTTGGCAGTGATTTGGCAATGATAAAATATGTTCTCAGGGCCTTTGAGGCATATTTATGTCAGTAACACAGTGGCTGTGATTTGGTGTCTTCGGCTAAGCATTGTGTTGGCTCCTCAGGCCTGTCTCACCCTGCTGATGGCCCTGCTGTCAGACCTGTTTCCCAGGGAGGAGGATAACCGCAGAGCATTCTCAGTTAATTCTCTGATGACCAGCCTGGGGGGATGCTTGGGGTAAGGCAGTGTTAAACCTTTCTCTCCTAACTGGTTCTGTCTTTCTCTCCTAACTGGTTGCATGCTATCTTTCACATACATGAACACATGCCTTTCAGCAGACCTCACTGATTGTCAGCAACCTATTCTGGCTGTAATGTGAGACATGCAAACACGACTTACCATACACATCACTTACCATAAATATTATGGAAAAAAGCGAGAGAAGGAGAAAGTATGTATGTGTGGACGAGCAAGTACAATATGTATAGACAGAAGGAATCATGAGAAACTGAAACTATGGCTGCAACTAACAATTAGTTTCATTATCAATCTGCAAATTGTTTGTTTATAAAATATCAGATAATAGTGAAAAATGCCCAACACAGTTTCCCAAAGTGATTGTTTTAAACAAACAAACAGAACAAAACACACTTACAATGATTAATTGATCATTTAAGGGAGGATTTGTGTGCATTGTTGTCTTTTTTATACTACCACTGCCAAAGTTAAAAATCTTCAAATTCAAAGATATATTTTTAAAATATTTTTCAACTGCCAACTGACAAAAGATTTAAAAAAATTTAGACATGAGACATTACACATGAATAATAAAATAATAAAGATATTTGGAATTTTTTCTTTTCTCTGAGCAGAGATGCATGTCACTGTCTTCAACTCTGCACTCAGGTTCCTGCTACCTGCAGTGGACTGGAGCCAAGCACCCTTAGCAACATACCTTGGAGGCCAGGAGGCCTTCGTCTACACCGTACTCACCGTCCTCTTCCTCAGCTGCCTCCTCACCACCGCCTTCATCCCAGAGGAGAGAGGATCCAAAGGAGGGGAGAGAAAGACTGTCATCTGTAGGAGTTTGAAAAGCTGGAGCAGTAGATGCTGCCCTCACTTCTTCCTCCCCAGGCCACAGTGTTTCCATGTTGCACTGGGCCACTGCACATCAGCCTGTGTGTCAGTGTTACCTCGTATGTATGCAGCATGTGTGCATGTGCCAGCGGTCATATGGAGACTGTTTGTAGCGGAGATGTGCAGCTGGATGGCGCTGACGAGTTTCATGCTCTTCTTTGTTGACTTCATGGGGGAGGGATTGTACCAGGGTGTGCCAAGTGCAGAGCCAGAGACACAGGAAAGGAAACACTATGATGAAGGTAGGGTAAGTGGTTCTTTGACTCTGCACACTCAGGTTTAACTCAGCCAGTGAGATTATTTTACCTCATGCACACCTCATTTCTGCCTCTAGGTGTACGTGTGGCCAGTCTGGGACTTTTTCTGCAGTGTGTGGTGTCGGTGCTGTGCTCACTGCTAATGGACTGCTGGGTTGCTCTGCTGGGAGCCAGGGTAGTGTACATCAGCAGTGCAGCTCTGCTGGTGTTCACCACCATCACCATGAGTGTCTCATACAGTGTGATAACGATCACTGTCATGGCAGCCATGACAGGATACACACTCTGCGTCTTGCACGTCCTACCATACACACTGCTGTGTCTCTATCACTCTGACAGACAGGTTAGTTAGTCTCTTAACCACACACTGTCACACTCTGTCTTCAGTATTATATACACACACACACACACACACACACACACACATATGTATATATATATATATATATATATATATATATTGTACACAAATTGTACAAATTGTAATTTTGTAATTTCAAATTTATAGAAGCCATTAGATAATAAATCAAAGAATATCAATATACACAGCATGACATGCAAAAAGAATGCAGAATGAATCTACTTGCACTTCTGAATGCAGCATGCATCACTGCAGGGTGCTACTAAATATACAGAACCAGTCAAAAGTTTGGACACACCTTCCCATTCACTTCAATGAGAAAGTGTGTCGAAACTTTTACATATACATTTTTGAGGATCAAAAAGTTTAAAGAAATTTTGGGAAATATGCGTATTCCCTTTCTTTGCAAGAGTGAGAGGAGAAGATCAGTAGCACTCTTTGTCTGTGTGTTGAGTACAGAGCTGGAGTGGTTAGCTTAGCATAAAGACTAGAAGATGTGTACAACCACCACCAAAGTTCACTAGAAGTGAAATGGATTTTTGAACTTTGGAGAGAGCTAAGCTAAGCTAATCGCCTACCAGCTCCAGCTCCAGCTCCAGCTCTCTCTCATTCCCAGAAATCAAACTAATTTGATTTTTCAAAATGTTGAACAATTTTTTAAGGGCAGCATATTCTCCACTACATCACTAATTATGCATTCTTTGTCTGAGAACTGATGACAGTAAATGATCTTTATTTTAGTGCCTGTCTCCCTGTGCTCAGCTTTCATCCTTTTCTCTTCAAGGCTTTTTTCACTTCATCCAAGCCCAGACCCCCTCAGCTCAGTGATAGCGATGACCCACCGCTTGCCAAGCCCCTCCTCTCCTCTGGTCCAGCCACTCCTTATGCTAACCACACCGCAGGAGGGCTGACTTTACCTGGAGCAGACCCCTCTGTTGGGTCACCCTGTGTTTCACTGTTTGTGGGTGGAAGTGACAGAGGTGAAGCAGACTGCACACCAGTCTCCCAAAGAGGGTTGTGTTTTGACATGGCAATACTGGACAGTGCGTACTTGCTTTCACAGGTAAGGATGGGTGATGGGAACATGAATCTGTTGTTCAAATGACTGATTGTTTATTATTTACTGGAACGCAATACAATATGAGACACGTGAAGGTGATTACAATATGTAATCAAACCAAATACAGTCCATACAAATGCATCAGTCATGGCAAGAACATCAGGCACAAAATCATTAACAATATACAAATTCTGTTGGATTTGCATTTATGGCTTAATTTCCTGTAGAGTTTTAGATGTTTCCTGAACTTACTGACAGTTCAGGAAACATCTAATGTGACTCCCACAGTGCCTTGGAGCTGTGACCAAAGTTCCTGAATAACCCGGCAGCTCCTTCAGTGAATTTTTCAAAACGGAACAAATATTTGCAACAGTTATCTGCTGAAAAACTGAAAAAGCATCTTGATTTTGGCATCTTGCAATTCACCAAAGTCACTCTGCTGCCAAAACAGCTTAACCAGCTATCATTTGTGAACTTTGCTCTGTAACTGTGTAGCCTTTGCCCACAGCAGACACACAAAAAATGTCTGCTGTATGCCTGAAGATTTATGTTCAGTATGTCAGAGAGTGTGTTACTCACCTCTGCCCAAAAGCTCTTAAAAAATCCATAGCATATTGGAATACCAGCGTATCAAGGTAGTGCCAGTACTTAGTAGTTTGGATTTGCGCTATTTCTATATCTGTATGGAGATTTGAGGACAATGGAACCTGCTATGTCTAAGCCATGTTCATGGCTATGACCTATAACTGGCAGCAACATGGAATGCTACTTGTCTAGTCTTGGTTTTCAAACACAATGACTAACACAAGTCCACAACTAACATAAGTAGTTATTAATGTTTGCTGATGCTATAAACTGTTTATTTGGATCGTTAATTTTTTAAACACATGTAAAACATGTAACATGCTTCCAGACCTCTGAAACATTGCCCCCATCTCATGTCACACAGCTGAATCCAGGAAAAATTCAAACAGAGAAACGGTCAAAAAATTGGCAACAAGCGTGGATGAAATCAACACAACTGTACAGCTTGTTGTACAGTTGTGTTAGACAGAATTTTAGATTTTAAGGGAATTTTAGATACAGCTCAATTGTGTACAAAGTCAATGGAAAAAGCAAAAACTGAGGTGAAGAATTGTACATGTTTCAACTTAAATGAAAAGAATTGTGCTTATCCCAGGGCTTTATGAATCTACTTTACTGATATATAGAAAGAGGAAAAAGTTTAGGGACTGGAAGAAAGACACACAGGCACTCTCCACACACACACACACACACACACACACACACAGTTGTTTGAGTTGCTAGTTAGCTGACACGAATAAGCAGCGGTCAAATTTGTACAAATAATGCAAGGCAAAAGTTCACTTTGCATTCTGTCTAAACACACCATAAGTAGACTTACATGAACACAACCAGACTGAATTATGAAGTGGGACTAAATGGCAATTCAGTCTGATGATCAGGCCAGTAAAACAGGCATATATTTTGGTTGTCATTATTTTAGAAATGAAACAAGTGCTTATTTTAAATCATTAAATGAAAATCTTCAATATTTTATAATAAAAGAAATTGGGCCTTTAAAGACATAGGAATGACCCTGATCACCTATTGAAAGGTAAAATATGCAGGATTTTCCTAAAACAAACAACAAATGTATAGACAGTAAAGACTCATACATATAATCCCTCTTAATCATCACCACTAGAAGTGTGTGGCAGTGTATTATCTACAGAGACCCTGCCCTCTGTATTTTGGGCAGTGGGTGCCAGGGTGTGAGGTCGGGACTCGTAGTGTAGCGACCAGGTTACATCGCTGTCTCCGTCTCTTTCCTCTGCTCTGCTCTGTGTCTCTGTGTCATGGCTGTATAAAGAGCTGCAGGTCTGTGTGTCTGCTTGACTGAGGGCGGGACTGAGCTACACACACGCAGAGCAGAGAGGCCACAGCGGACAGGATAAAGCTCTGCATTCAAACAATGCAATGCAATGCTGCATCTTCCTGCAGGGTTGTGTGGAGGTGTGGGTGTGTTAATTTGTGCTTTAGAATGTAACTTCCGTGAAACAATCAGAAAATAATGTTCTTGCCAGTGCCATTCACTCTCTAGCTTGCTCAACCGCCGCTACTCTCTCTCTCTCTCTCTCTGTCTCTGCTCTGAGCTCACTGGTGTCGAGCCGGGGAGGAGGGGCCAACTTTGAATGCTGTGTGTTTACAAACGGCAACTGACAAATCCTGCATAGTATACCTTTAAAATGTCATTCTTTATCTCTCTCACTCTGCTTCTCTGCAGGTGATGCCGGCAATGTGCCTTGGCGTGATAGTGCAGCTGGCGAACAGTGTGAGGGCTTACATGGCTTCTGCCTGCTGCTTCAGCCTACTGGCTTTTCTTTGCTCCACCAGGGTCGTCTACAGCCACGCTGACCTCCAACGCTGACCACCTCTCCATCAAGAGCATCAGCCGAGGAGATATACAGTCATACATAACCTCTGATGCTGAAGTGGTTGCAGTGAGGAAGAACTGCATCCCGAGTGACAGAGTTACTGCATATATTTGAGGGTTTAAAGAGGTTCAGGGACCTGTTTGGGCACTGTGATATTTATAAAACAATCATTTTAAGGACTGTTTTGTACTGTCCTTGCAAGTTCAGTATACATGTGTCAAATGTAAAATCTGTCTATGACAGTGTGTTCTCAAGGCTAGCATTGAAATGTGGATGAATGCTGAGATTTAATCAGTTAGTTCACTTTGTTTTGGGTATAATGAATCTACCCTCATTTACAGTATAAAACTAGATTTTTTATATTCTTGAATAGTGAGTGATAGGGAGCGATATCCTGCTGTGTACTGTTGCTAAGAAACTACACTGGAGTCTTGACACTCCTTGTGTGGTGCATTATGCTGCAGTCTTCTCACCCATATGCTCTGTTTGGCTTCTATGGAGAATCAGTTACAGCCAGCATGTAATAACTAAATGGAGCTAATTACCCAATAGAAAAAAATCTTTAAAATAAAGCGACCTTTCCAGCCAGGTGTCCCAGTTGTTTGGAGCTATACTGGTTGTACTGTTATTCATGATCTAGGTCAGTGACTAAGATATTTTAAAATTATCTCTATTACACCCTGCCCTACTATTGCTCCACCTCTGGCACCAGATACAGTATGTCAATATTGAGTTTTACAATTTGTCTGTCAGATTTTCTAGTCTATGAGTCCATAGGCACTTACAATAGGCCAAGGACACTCAAATATGGGGCTGGTGTCAGTCTTTCTCATAAAGGTTTATTGTAAATGTTGCAATAGAAGGATCCTGTGACAATTTATTCATGTCACACATAAATAAAATGTGAAAACATGAATAGGTTTCTTTGGGAATAATTGCTGTTATTAAACTGAGTAAGAATTGTGCCTATGACTATCTCCAAATTTAAAAGAATTTTCAATTTGGGAAACATGGTTATTGTCTTTCTTGCAGAGAATGAGGTGAGAAGATTGATATGTCATGTCCGTGTGTTTAATATGGAGCTAACGCCAGGAGGATATTAGGAAACAACTAGCCTAGCACTCCAAAATTCACCTTTGAAGTATTTATGTTGTTTAATCCCTATCGATCTTTTCATCTAACTGTAAGCAAGAAAGAAAATAAGCATATTTCCCAAATGTTGAAGTATTTCTTTAACAAAATGAAGTCTTATTTTTTGCTTGACAAACATATTTTCCATCATTTTCGAAGAGTTTAATTGGACCAACTGCCATTCAGAACTTTGTCAATCCATAGGTAATAAAGATAAAACATTCAAGCCAGCAAAATTTATGATCGCCTTTTTCAACCCTTTTACATAACATAGGGGTAATATAAACCTTGTGTGGCATGTATCAATAGGCCTATATAACTAGATAATATGCTATATAGAGATATGTAATGTGTCACAAGTAATTACAATAACATATGCTTTAGCTTTTAATAATGGAGCCTCTTCCGTGAATGTTAGCTGCCCTCACCTTACCAAGAATTCTTGAGTATTTAGGGAAAAGATGATGATATTGTAGATTTGTTTTAATGATTAGTTTGAGTTATTCAATATACAAACTCTATTGCACTGGATTCAGATACAAGCTTGAAGTTCTTTAAGATGAGTTTTCACAAGTAAGCCACCCACATTTTATAACAGCACCTTTAAAAAGTTTAAAAGTAATACCAAAAAGAGCTAATTTATATATAAATGTGTCATTGTTAATCATTTTATTGACTTTCCCATCTCTTTATGGACATAAGATTCTTTCTTTTGAGTCTGACTTTTTGTGGCCCTGCTGAACCACCAGAGGGCCTCTTTGCACAACAGACCAGCAGCACATCAACATCAAGTCAAGGCTGGTAAAGATATTTTATAAAGCGCCTTTGTTCTTTATAAAGTTCAGCATAAGGCACTTTACAGCAATATCAGCATATTCAGAAGAAAAAGTAACAATGACACTGCAGGGATGATCCAGCAATGTTGGAGTCAAGGCAGTCAGAGATACTGTATGGCATTTTAAACAGCATTACATCAATTAGCAGTTCCCTAAAAGAACAAGACGTGAAGATAGTTTGTTTAGTTTGTTTGATTTGTCTTTCAACCTCCAATTTCAGCAGAAAGTATTTTACACTGGGAGAGGTCTGCCCACTAGCTGTTTTCTTGTAAAACATTTTGTTGGGAGCTTTGTGGACCAGTGATGAGTATGCAGGAGAACCTCAACTTCACATGAGCATTCTGGTGACTAAATGTTGAATAAGGTAAAGAGAATAAACAGAGTAAAGGAGGCTTCAAGTTGAGTTAAAGGGACTTCATTGCATCAATAATCAAATAACCTTTAATTATTGGTTGAAGAGCCTAAGAGGAGTCTTATGCTTAAAAGCACAATTTTCACACCTTCAAGAGTTTTAGAAATTTAGATGAATGTAATCATGTTTTTCAGACCTTTGGGTCATCTTTTATAATTCCCCATGTGTGACACACAGGGTTTTAATTAATATTTCAAAGGTGCTGACAGTTTCAGCACCTTTTAATTAAAATTGTCAAACTTTCAAACTGTTGAAATTTAACTCTGATGGGGTTTTAAGGTACTGTGGACCACATGTTCATCTCAAGAAGTGTTTCCTGTACTAGTTCACCTTGTCTGTTTCTTACAGCTACCCTCTGTTGTTCCAGCAACTTACTTTTCCTGCAGTCTTTTTATACACAGTTATTATTCCACTGGAGTCTATCTTTAGAGGATATGGCTGGTGATTTCCTATGTTTTTCTTATTTTCTCTTCAGTACTTTAGTATAAAGTCAATAGACTGTGATATGTACAACAAGCTAGCGAAGCTTTGTAAATAGAACCTTGTTCCTGTGTATGTGCAGTGGCATCAGAAACTTGTAAGTAGATCAATTAATGGTTGCTTTGGCTCTGTACATGAGATTTGTTGACAATAAGAATAATACAGGAAATTGCCTTATCCTTTAATAATAATCCCTCTTTCTAGAAGGAAGCCTACTCAAAGTTTGGATAAGATGATCACACTGGTTGTTGGTGTTCCAGGCCACACAGTCCTTCTACGAGTTTTTACCGTGACATCATTTGTCCCAACATCAGTTATGTCACTGTTTTTCCTATTGTCATTGGCAAGCAGGGCTGAGTCTGCAGTAGCATTACAAGCCTCAGTCTAACACTGATTGTTAAAATGAAACCAGTTACAAGGGATATTTCTGATGTAAACTGTTCCACTGGGACAAATAATTTCCATGGACCAAAGACTCAGGATTGAGAAGCGAATTTCTTCCCATAATATAGAAAGATGTTTCCACTTTTACACAAAATGAAAGATAAAAATTTTAATACAATATTGCATCTAATAAAACAACACAGACAAACTGCACAACTGTTGTACAGCTGATTTACTGATTTCACTCATTTGCTCTTCTCTTGCAGGGCTGCCTGTTTCTAATCCATAACTGTAACTGTTCTTCTTTTCTGTAAATGAAATAGTAGATAGTGGTTTGTTGTGGATATTGTAGAAGCTCCAGTGTTGTTGGTCAAAATGATGAAGAGCCAAACAGCTGCAGCTGTTACTGGACTAAACGTTAAGACTGAAAGATTCAAGAAACATAGCTTAGGTTCATAAAATAGGTCAATTGTTTACACTGCACTGTGTGGCACATGAGCTGGGCCAATACTGTAATTTTTTGGCTCTCAGATTCATGCGCTGCTGTATACTTGACACTGGCACAAAATACAGCCTAAGTGAGACTGATTATGTGGAATGTTTGTTTACATGATGAATATTGAAAATGAAAAAAAAATAAAGATGAAAAACAAAGTATAGATTCTTGGTGGGATGTGTACAGCCTGCCATACACCACCCATACCTTCTCTTGTATATGTGTTTTCTCACTGATATTGAACATCACTGACTACATGCTTGGACACTTCTTGAATGAGTCGAGGTCAACAGAGCATCCTTGAGGTGTTGCCTTTCAGTGAGTAGTATCCTCAAGGCCAGCACACAAAGAAACATCACCTGGTGTGAACTGAACAAAACCTGGAAACTCAAGGAAATAGAAAACATGAGGTCCCTGGGTGCAAATACTTTCACCCAAGTTGGAAAATGCCTCCAGACTTTTACACAAATTCAGCAGCAGGATGTTGTAAGAAATCTTCAGAATAGTGGACACATTTTTTTGTTTGTTTCTGTTTCTGCTTTTGTTTTTCTTTTCTTTTCTCTTTGCAGCTGAGGGGTGTAGGGTATAGGGGGTGGGACGGTACAAGCTGCTTTTATTTGGTGAGTTGTTTTGGTAATGTAAAGAACCTGGACAGAGATGACATCTTGACTGAATTTTTGATTCACATGGTGTGTATATTCTTTGCATGACAGTTCCTTTTGTGTTATGTGCCCTGTACCCTTACCAAACTACATGAGGGAAAAAAGCAATATAAAAAGTTGGCCACAAAAGAAAAGAATAGTGGACACATCCTCTGCTGAAGCTAGACTATAGATTTCCTCTCCATCCTCCTCAGACTAATGCAGGATGTCAGGGTGCAGCAACAGCAGGATGAGGAGCAGATGGAAAAGGTCGATCCTTCTCATTAGCAGTTAGCTGTTACATTGGTAGGTGTTTCCATTATTTTGTCCACGGTCAATCGGCCACATTGTATACTGTATAGAGGTGGTAGTGATCCCTCCATCAACACATGGCAGTCAGAATTTATCGAGCGGCAGCCAATCAGAGCCCTCCTCTTAGGGCGAGCCTCCGCGGCGCTCGGCCAATCAGAGGCGCGGAATAGGACCCGTGCCTCCGAGTTGTGCAGCGATGTGGTCACGTGACGCTGGGAAAAGGAATGCCAACATGGACCCGTGGCAAGGACGGGATGTGAGCGTGCGACGACAATAACACGACGGAGGAAGGAAAAACACGAAATTATAAATCCCATCGACGGCGCTGCTCCTCTGCACCGAGCCTCCTCCGAACAACTCGCGGTAGGTCGGGCCGATAAGTCTGGGATTCTCCTGCTCGGTTCATCCGGAGTGAAAACAGTATAGAACATTTTTTTTTGACCCAGCCGAACTTGAGACTCGTGGATTCCTATACAGGCACAGTTGTATTCAGGCGGATTGCCATGTCGTCGACCGCTCCTCCGTTATAAACACTTGTATTTGTAATATTTTCCGCTTTACGGGGCATTGTTTGCTCGGGGTGAGTCTTCCTCGCTGGGTGGTTATGGGCGCGTCAGTGCGGGCCGTGTTTACCAGCGCGCTGTTTCAAGTATGAGGCCCTCCTGCAACATGTGCCTGACGCTCTGACAGCAGCAACAAACATCCTTTACATAAGCAACTGAGGATTGTTTTACCAGACGTATCTTTGTGGACTCTAGTTTCAAATTTGGGGACAGGATGAGGGTCCTAGATAGACTCCCAGGGTCACCCAGCTAATTAAAGTTGACCTTTTCACACATAAGAAATTCCAAATAATAATACTATCCAAATAATTCTCCATCATGGATTTTAATAGCTTTTGCTGCTGCCCCAGTTTATATACACATCTATACAATTAAATATAAACTGTGACAGATGATTTTAATGATTATTGGGGTGAAGATGGCCTTTGTAAACATTTGCATTTGTTTTATTAATTATTTTTATTTTCTTGATGAATTGATTTGGCAAATAAAAAGTCAGAAAACAGTGAGAAAAATAACAATTTCCTAGATTCCAAAGTCTACAGTCTAAAACTCAAAGATATTCAGTTTACTATCATTTAAAACAAGGAAAAGCAGCAAATTTGCACATTTGAGAAGCTGGGCCCTCAAATGTTTGAAATAATAATTGCAGAATTGAGTTTTTATTTATTTATTTATTTATTTTGAAATTATGAATTTTTTTGTGGATTGATGAATTGATTCATGAACTAATTGTTGCAGCTCTACTCCAGGGGAGTATTCTTCCAAGGAGGCCCGATATGTAACAACAGGTTCATCACTTGATTACCACCAGAGCAAAAGGGGCAAATGCTCCAGGGGCCCCAGCATCTAGGGTCCCCAAAATCTCCCAGGTTTACTGTGTGTTAATTGGTTTTGGTAATCTGATTAATTGCAAATGTGTTAAAGCATATGTACCACTAAACAATACCAACAATATCAAGTAAGGCAGGTACTGCATTATCACCTCATGATCAGCAGTGTCTTGTAGAGGGGCCCTGTGTCAAAAAAAATAACAGTATTTGATCAAACATTCACAAACTAACTCAAATTATGTTATTATTATTTGCTGCACTGGATAAAATGTGTGCATAGGAACTTAGGCGTGACGAGGTACTTGAACACAGGGCGGGACTTATATTCAAATTTGCTTTTTATGTTCTTGTTTTACATGTGTGAAGAATAATCTAGTTGTAAGCAGATATATGGACATTTATAAGTGTTTATTTATGTACATTATTTGTCAGTAATTATAAACTTCTCATGTCAGGCATATTTTATATTATTACAGTTTTACTATATTTTTGTTCATTATTTGTTTATGTACCAGCATCCAGTTATGTTGCCCACAGGAGGAGTTATAGTTTTAAAACACTTATATCTGCTTATAACTACATTATACAGTGTTACAGTGTGGCCCATCTGGCAGTTTATTAAAGCACAGACACACAGCACATAACAACACTGACAGTGTGAATACTAAGTGATCAAATAAAAACACATTAAAACAGAGTCTCTAAGAAAGCTGTTGGCTGTGAGATAAATTACCTCTAATGTGATTTGTGGCTGAAGTTTTAAATCTGGGAATTAAGGTAAATAGTTTTATTTTCACTTTTACTTTCTGCTACTTTCTAATAAAAGCCAATCTCAATGCTGCCATTGCAGGTTTTTGGGATTCGTCTTTTGGATAGAGTTTCTCCAACGTCCTCTCTACTGGTTTGGCCTGGATCAATGGTGTCTCTCAGCAGCAGAACGCTGAGTTTGGAGAATGACCTGTTCAGGGACAACAGCAGCAGCAGCAGCATCCTGTTCTCCCTCGGCCTGGGAGATGGAGCCTGCAGCGAGGGGGGCAGTTCAGCCTCCTGCGACAGCCCCGAGGCTGGGGAGTTGGGGGCTATGCACAGCTCCAGCCCTGGAGAGGAGGAAGATGAGGAGGAAGAAGATGAAGATGAAGGGGTGCCTCTGCATATTTTTCTAGGAGCAGCAGAGGAAGAGGAACCTCCAAGTCAGGAGCCCAAGCTGCCAGAATTCTCCTTCAGTCCCTCTTCCCCGTTCTCCCCAACTCTGGAGGACATAGAGGAATTCTTGAGGGAAAAGATGGAACCGGTTAAAGAGGGGCTGCTGGCCCCGAAAGAGGAGGCCTTCCCTCTACCATGTAGCTCCAGTGACTCTACATCCTCCACTGCGCCCCTGGCCCCGTCCTCAGAGTCTTGCAGTGACTCAGGGACTAGTGCCTCCCATTGCACTTCAAACCCAAACACCCACCAGAATGAGCAAAACAGTCCCAGCCCAGCTAATGCTTCCCCTTCTGCCCAAGTAAACCCCTCACCATCCACCTTAACCCCACCGATGGTCCTGGGTGCTCCACTGGTCCTCCAGCTCCAGCCCCTACCTCTGGCCCAGCCACAGACCCCAGTGGGTTCTCCTCCTGGGGCCCCAAGTGGCATTTGGCTTACTCATCTGGTCATGGGGCTCCAGGGTGCAACAGGACAAAATCTCACCCTGCTGGCCCCCCAGGTGCCCTCCACCTCCACCACCTTGGTGTCTCTGAACAGTGGGGATAAGTCAGCTGACCAGAAGTACGTGAAGATCGCCCCTCTGCCCATCACAATGAGGACTCTAGAGATTACGGGCGTGACTGGGGTTGGGGGCCAGGGCATTGGTCTGTTGAAGGCCGTGGCCCCAAGGGTGACCAGAGTGCCACCCACAGAGAGGGTCCATAAGTGCTCCCACCCAGGCTGTGGGAAGATGTACACCAAAAGCAGCCACCTGAAAGCTCACTTCCGCCGGCATACGGGAGAGAAACCCTACACGTGTAGCTGGCCTGAATGTGGCTGGAGGTATGTGATGTGATAAACTACTGTGTCTTATCAGTAAAAACAAAATGAGTGTAGAGCTGAAAACAACGGTTATCTTTATTACTGATTAATCTTTTGATTTCTGTTGCTATTGCCTCATCTATAATACAGTAGAGTAACAGCTGGGGCTAGGCTAAATATTATCAGAGCAGTGCTGTGGAGCAGAGCTTTCCACAGCGATATGGAGTAGCCAGTCAGTGGGAAAAAGTAGCCAGCTAGGGCAGTCAGGGCATGCCCCATATACACTGATTTTAATTATTGCATATTTTAGTGAGTTTGCCTACCTGGTTGTAAACATGTAGTGAAATATTGTAAAGCAGAATTAGGCTTCTTGTGTGTTTTAGCCCACACAGAACTTAAATGTACTCTTATTCAATGAAAATGAACAAGGTTATTTTAAGGGCGAACATGTTTTTAATGTCTTATCTAGCCTATGTATTGATTTTAAATTAAATTATTTATAAAATAAACCTATGCCAAAAATAAGTAATAATAACTAACAATAATGTATTTTAAACGTGTAACTATTATATGTCTTGGCAGATGGAATAATGTCAAACTGGCTGTTTGTTTACACCTTTACACAACATTTCTGTCTTTACAGTTTAACCTGAAACAGCAGGTTAGCGGATAAACTAGCAGCAGACTAACAGCTCCAGCCCATAAAACAGACAGTAAAATGTGTGTTTATGTACCGAGCAGAAACCATCGGCAGCTGCTCCGTTAATTCAGTTGTTAAGTCACTTTCCTCTTCATTCTTCTTTCTGTTACACTCAACTCTAATGTGGTTTATCCAGGTGGTGTTTCTGTACATAGCTGTCCAAGATGGTGGACCCGCTTGCACATGCGCAGTGCAGATCGGGCAGTGACAGGCTCTAGTAACATTTTGGGGAAAATGCCAGTAAGGCTGTATTGTGAATAAAAGCAGTAACATTGCAGGGACAAACACATAAAGGGTTACACCCATCTGATGAAAGACGCTTTAAAGTGGAGCAAGCGAACCAAACACAAGACTCCACTGATGTATTTGAATCCTCGACTGGTTTACGGTTGCCTTGCCAATGCTTTTGCGGGTGATTTGTCTTGCAAACTTGTTGAATATTAAATACATTACCAGAACATTGGTAACAGACAAAAACAGCTCCTCACACACCATGTTTCTGAAAATAATAAGAGACGTCTTCCACCGTGTACATGTATATCCAGCCTTCATATGTGAATATATTCATATGTGAAAACGGCTGACCGAGCTGAGCTGGACAATGTCCAGAGAATCAGGTCCGGACATTTTCCAGAGTTGCCTTTTCACACATGTAGCACACAGCAGGAGATTGTTTGTGTCAGGTGCATTCTCACCTACTGGAAATACTGGTTTTGGTTTAGGCAAGGAGTGCAGAAGGCATGACTTGACGCAAAAAGTGTGCTGCGTTTTTAAGCTTCATTAGAAATAAAACGGCTTTTATTTAACGAGAAATCACAGGAAGTCCTCTCTCCCATTAGCGCTTCACAGCGGAGCGTTCAGGCCCAGTCAAAACAACGCAGCTTAGCTGGCCTGCTGCGTTTGCCCAGAAGAGAATTCACTGCTGTATTCACACATGGGCTCAATCGGACATTACACAGACTTTGTTCTAGAGAGCTGGTAGGGTAAAGTCTGTTTAATATTCAGTCCAACTGATTTGGACATTGTGTTCACACATACAGCTCCTGTCTACAGCTAATGTCCAGATAGCTTCAGGGTTGAGGTGCATGTGTGAAAGGGGCTTCTGTCTTGAGGTGGGAAATTGGTGGTACAGATTTCCCTGAATATCAATCCCTGCTCCCATTTACGCATGACCCCATGCGGGAAATGTTCCTGAACATTTCAGGGACAGATTGCATGTGTAAAAGGGGCTTAACAGTAGCCCAGAGCAGTATTCTCTCCTGGCGACACTCTTGAACACCAGACTTAGGGACATAGATGTTTCTGGTTTCTACATATTTATTATTTAATGGATAAATTAGGAAGTAGGTTAATCTGAATCACTTGGTGTATCCCTTTGTATCTGTGTTCCTAACCCCACACCTCTGCTCCTGTGTCACCAGGTTCTCCCGATCCGACGAACTGTCCCGTCACCGCCGCTCCCACTCCGGCATTAAGCCGTACGAGTGCTCACTGTGCGAGAAGAAGTTTGCCCGCAGTGACCACTTATCCAAACACACAAAGGTCCACCGCAGCGCCAGGCCCAGCAGGATAATCAGATCCACCGTGTGACACGTTCATTTGGCCTAGATCCCAGGCTCCCTCAGGACTTTTGGTGCTTCATGAGCAGAACTTTTCAGAAGAATCTTGAGAGCTGGCTACTGTTTCTCCCTCGTAATATCTTCTCCTTTCTCTCCTCCCCGCTGTTTACCTTTCACTGTTCCCCTCTGAGCAGCTCGTCTTAGTGCTACACTGAGCTAACAGCCACCTCAGGAAAAACTCAGCTTAAAGTAGATTTCCTGGCCTTCACACACACACACACACGCGTCAAATCACATAACAGGAGACAGTCTTACAGAGGCCCCTCTTGCAGCCACTGCTTGCACTGCTGTTCCTGTTACCAAGCTGCCAGGTACTGTGGAAATAGGGTGGTAACCAGTAATGGGAGCTTCTGTAATTATAATCTTCCTCAAAGCCAAACTTCAGGGTCCACATGCATAAAGCTTCCCAATGTTTTTGTACGTCGTCTGAGTATGAATTTACTGTGTTTGTTTAGCGTACATTTGGGTCACATTTATGCCATGTGTTCTAATCATAAGGCTTGCGATGGACATGTTCACGTGGCAGAGCGTGACAGCCTATTTCTGTAGGGTGAAATTCTGATTAAAGCAGCAGAAGTCTCCTCTAAATACTCAGATATTTAGAGCCCTATATGAATGAGTGGTATGACAGACAAAAATTTGTGGCTTTGCTTACAATTTGTCCAAGCTACGAAAAACTTTTAAACTTCCGTTTTATGCATCCAACCCTGGCCTTTATTGCATTCGTCCAATCATAATCCACCCTGTCTTGACCTGTTTGCCTTTTCTCTGCCCCAGTATGCCGTAATCTCGATCGATGCCTTTGTCCATGTCACAAAACTTCACTTGATCCTACTGTTGTACTGTTATCATATGACTGCTCTTATTTGACTGTGATTCTGACCTGGGGGTTGCCAAACCAGAAATCCCTGTTGTAGCCCTGTGAGAGCATGAAAACGACACTCTTGGTGCGTGACAGTTTATAAGCTCTTTGTTCTCTGAAATTCTCTTGAAATCATTGTGCAGCCGACTTATGTGGCCCAGAAATGACTTGGCCTATATGCTATACTTTGGCTCAGTGGTGCGAAAGTGAAACAATGCTCTTTCTTATTTACAGTAGCGGTTACCTTTCTCTGTTGGTTGTAGCAGCAAGAAAAGCTAATAGTTTAAACAGCTGGAAAGGCAGCTAACATCTATTCAATCATCTGTATAAGCATACTCAATATAATGTGTACTGAACATAAAGGACAAAGATAACGTGTACAGCCTGTAGCCTTTATATAGATGTGTTTTTTTTAACAAAGAGGGTTTTCAATCAGTGCATTAAGCTATTCAGTCATGTTTCTGGAGAGGTTTTTCAGTCCGATGTGCGAGTTTGATTGTAGCGTGATCAATCTGTGGAATGTCAGACTGATTATGGTCTGGGATTTGGAGTCCCATTCTGCCCCTTCACAAACCATTAAGCTGAGTCTGCTGGTCTCAAGTGCACTTGTGTTAGCAGAAAGTGGAAACGTTCATTGTGCTCTTATGGCAGTTCCATAAAAATGTATTGGAACCATAAAATGCCAAAAAAAAGAAAAAAAAAAAGGATGTTTTCTAAGAAAGTCTGAACTGCCCTGCACAGTTCAGTCACTATTGTCATGTGTTCTTTGATCTGAACCCTTTGGTGCTTGTTAACCTTCCAGTGCTTCACATGAAGAGACTCTATAACTGAAAGTATAAAGCTTCATATAACTGGATCGTCTCTGTTGAACCTGCAGACACTACTACGAACCGTAGGCTACTGGCAATCTTAGTTCGAGCAACATTGGTGCTATTGGATAAACTCAAAACTAGAGCACTTGAGCATGTAGCAGTGCACAGTCATTTTACAAAGCAATCATCCTCATATCTTTGTTATCTTATGGATACGATAGGTTTCATTTTTTAAAAACAACCATGCTTAGTAATGTAGAAACCCATTTAAAGCAGACAGACGGGCAGACGTGTTTATCTGTCTGAACCAGTGCTGTCTTTGTGTCTGAGCCTCCCCAGGCTGCTTCTACTGACCTACATCCAGATCTGTATTCCCTAATCATCATCCAATACTCTCTCTGTCTCTGTTTCTCTCTGAGTCCTGCTTGTGTATCTGTTTGAACACAGGCTGTATTTTTTTTGAATACCAGAAATGCTATTTTCCTATTTGCAAAAATAAAAAGCAAAAACTGACAGTGCTGAATCTTTTGCTTTGTTGTTATTTGGGGGATCCTTATTGAAAAGAGCAGTTACTGCATTTATGAAGACAGTGAGAGTTGGGTTCTTACAAGTGTTATTGTAGAATTCCTCATGATATAATGAATATCTTTTCAGATCTTGATAAATTTGGCAATTACACTGCGCTAAAAAGAGGGATTTTTAACATTCACCTCCATTTTACATATATTATAACTACCATATTGTGAAAAGAAATATGGTCCAGTTCAGACTTTTACCAGTCAAGTAGAAGCCCATACTGGTTTTCTCTTCACACCAGTGGTGAAAAGTAACAAAATACATTTACTCAAGTACTGTGCTTAGGGACATTTCAGGTACTTCAGTATTCCTATTTTCTGCTACTATAGAAAGAAATACCTTTTACTACATTTATTTAACAACCATAGTAGTTACTTTGTAGATTAAAGCTGCATTAATATGTTTTTTGGCCACTGGGACAGAACTCCACAACAAGCTAAACATTACACAAACAGCAAACACTTCCCTGTTTACACATCCAGCAGATACGGAGCAACATTAGCGTTCATTTGGAGTCATGTTTCTAGTGACCCACTGAACGCAAGTCTACAGAGCCCCCCTGGGGTCAGCTGGAAAGAAAAATATCCATGTGTAAATTGTGGTGAAGTTAGTTTTAAGTTGGATATTCGACAGACATTCACTCCGGATCAGTTCCACCCAGTGTTGGCAGTCAGAGGACGGTTAGCTCACCTCTGAGCACTCGCTCTAAACCACAGGGGTTTCACTTAGGGACCATCAATAAATTACAGTTTGAATGACACAAAACCATTGTTATTTTCAGTACCTTTGTTCTGACAAATTATTGAAAATTATGATTTAAAAAATTTACTAAATTGGTCTCATGTAGCACAATTATTTTGATTGCTAATGTGTAATTAATTTATTTGACATAAATATTTGAATGGAAAATAATTGTAGTTTTTGAAATTTAGTTTCCTTTGTTTCTTCCTCATAATTCTTCCAACAATAAACAAACATACCTATATTGTGCACCAATAAGAAGCACCAATAAAAAGCAATAAAAAGAGGCGTGTCTCATTTGTCCAGTGTAGTAATACAATTTGGTATTGACTTGGAGTCACTGGGTCACATGACATGGAAGCTACTGAAAAAAACTGCAATTATTCTCTATTCAAATATTTATGTAAGATGAATTATTTACACATTAGCAAACAAACAGCAAATAAATCAACATTCACTATTTTATCTGCCAACCCACTTTTATACAGTAAAAATGAACCTCCAAATACTGGTTAGCTTTGCTGTCATGGCAGACAAAGTTACCATTCTGCTCTTCTGTCATTGTTTCTCTAGTCACTGCCTCTCCTCTATTGTACCCAGCAACCGTCTCATAGAAATGACACCAATCTGAATTTCCTGCAGCACTGAGCAACAGCAGGATTACAGCACAGAGTGGGTGGTAGGATAACCACATCAAGACCACTCCAGCGTGTCTGTATAAAAAATGCTGCAGGCAGATTTCAATTCTGTAATCACTTTCCAATACTGATCTGACTGCTGCAGTGTGCTGCAGAGTCTCAGTGTTCAATACTCTAAGAAAGCACAGAGGAGGCTGCAGCTTCATATCTCCAAGCTTATCTATTTGGAATTTCTGGTTGTTGCTGCTTTCCAGTTGTGTTTGTCTGGGAGGGAGCAACCGCAGGAAACTGGGACTGGCTTCAAAGCAAATATCCGCATTGCCTCCTTTCCGGCTCTGCTCTTTCGCACTGTCGCTCATCTAGGATGATACGGTCAGAGAGAGCTGCTCATTTGATTCATGTTGAGTCGTGCTGTTTTGTTTTACAAACTGTAGCTGAGGCAGGCGTCTGAGGAGACAGTGGGCTGTAACAGGAGGACAGAGGGTAGGGGGTTTCATTTTAGAAATGAAATGTGGCCACAAGCTGTAATGTAATAAGAGTAGCTGACAGCAGTTGTGACCAGAGGTTATAGGACAGAGCACTGTACTGTCTTTAAACCAGAACAGTACTACCTTTACAAAGTTGTAGATTTACTCTAATCAGTAAGTGTGTCAAGAACATTTGCCTCCTGAAGCTAAAAACCACAAAGGAATGCCTTTATTCCATTTGAATAGGTAGTTTGAAGCTATTCCTTTGACAATGAATAAGAAACTTATTTAGAGGATTTATGAAATGTTTTCTTCCTTCATGCTTTATTCCATCTTTCACTCTAATGTACCTCTCTGTGGCCTTGTAGGACACTTAACTGAATTCACAGAGGAATCTCAAAAGCAGTCTGAGAGTCTAAAGCTGCACTAATCAATATTTTTATATTAATAATGAATCATATGACAATGTGTAATGTGAAAGGGGGTGCTTGTAGTGATGATCCCCAAGAAAATGAACTAACTCTGACATTCCCCTCAGCTCTATAGTGCATTGTAATATCTTTAAGCTCATTGTTTTGGTTTTACAGCCCACAACTTTACGGTTTTGGTTCAATCTCACTGCTCTCATCAATGTTGTTCAGCTTTTTTGCTTAAAGTCAGCAAAAAAACTCGGATACACTGACAGTACATTACATGTCCAACACCAAACATCAGACAGACAAGAAGAAGTTAGCTGAACATAGTGGAGCATTTAGCAGCTAAAGAGGCAGATACTCAGGAGTTGGTGGAGACCAAAACAGAGCTAAAATAAGAGTGAATATTGAATTTACATTCTTACATTCAGAAACACTTATCCAGATGTATGCTAATGTTGCTCCATGTCTGCTGGGTGTGTATATAGGCAACTCTTAGCTAAAAGGTCTGCCAACTTCAACCAACAACCCTTGTGTTTACAGTTTGTTCCAAAGGATTAAGTCTTTTTTTTTTTTGTATAGCCCAATTTCACAAATTGTAAATTTGCCTGAGGGTGCTTTACAATCTGTGGAGCAATACAACATCCTCTGTCTTTAGACCCTCGATTCAAATAAGGAAAAATTCCCTAAAAACGCTTTACCAGGGAAAAAAATGGACTCAGGAAGAGCAACAAGATCTGTGTGTCCTCTCCCAGGACACACAGATCTGCAATAGATGTTGTTTGTACAGAATAGAACAAGAAAGACAAATTACAGAACAGTAATTACAACAGTAGTACAGCATGGAAAACAGAATGACAAAATTATGCTGAATTATGATTAAGATGGACACAACAACTTAAATCTAGATACACGCTACTGGGTTACAATTCGTTTGGAAATTTTCTACACAAACATTGAATTCCCATTGATTGAAGAACATACTGTTGATTCTCAGGTCAGCTGCAAGTATAAATGCTGGTTTCCAACAAATACACAGTATATTTATGTGAAATATAGACACATTATGAACCTGTAGATGTTAACGATGGGAATCCATAGATTTTACCCTTGGCTGTGATGACTCACTCAACCAACAAGTCAATCCAGCACCACTACTCTATAAATAATCATCCTCTTTGACTGCACCAAGAGCTAAATAGTCTTAATGTTTACTGGCTGAATCTCAGAATCCCTTTTGGACTAATAGTAAGCTCTGATTGGCTGCCATAAAGTGTTTGCAGCTTCTCAGTTTTGCTTTGGCTTGTAGTGAGGTTATAGTGTTTCTTTATTCTGTGATAATGTAGGTTTATTTGGCAACTTTTCTAGCTGCTGCAGAAGCTACGTTTCCCTTCAACACTACTCAGTCAAAGCTGTGTTCATCACATAACAAATATACAAAATAAACATCTGAATGGCATAGATTCAGCATATGTTCTTATACCACACAAATTGGTAAATTGTTACTTATTTGTTACTTGTTACATGTGGTAATGCTTAGTGTAGCTCAAGGTTTACTCAGTGTCCTTGTCAGAAAACAGCAAATTAATGAATACACTTAACTTGCTGGGAGCTGGTTGATGGTTATGTGTCTCTCCTGTAATATGCTGCCACTTGGTGGTTAATCTGAAAACATGCAGTCATTTCTACATAGTGTGGGGTTCTGCAGAGAGGGAATCATATATCAGACTTCTAGTTCATGATGCTAATTCACAGTCTACATCCATGACATGTATCTTCTATGTGTGCTATAATTCCACAATGGACAAGGACTGCTTGTCCACACAAAAAGAGAATTGGTCTGAACCATTGTTTGTCTTGGCAATGCAATTATGAAGCACATTTCATTGCAATTGAAATCACTATGCTTTACATTAAAATGTGCATGCAAACACAATCAGCTAAAGACAGTAAGGACCCCACGTCCATCCCACAGATATACACCACACACATACATTAAGTAATCATAAGGCTGAGAAAATAGAATTTTTTAAAATTGGTTTGATCATGAACACAGTTGTGACTGTCACAGATCAGTTTGTTCCAGAGAACAGGACCAAAGCACCTCCAGATCTGGATCTTATAGGTGCAAACCCACCACCTGATAACCTGAGATGTCTGACTGGATTGTAATCAGTGAGCAGGTCAGACATGATCAGGGGAGCCCAAACTATTAGAGCCCCCAAAAAGTGGGTTTCAATGCTCAGAAGTATGTGACATCACCTTTTTCCATCCTGCCCACATCAAAGCAGTGAGAGAAGCACAGACAAAAACACAAATACAAATTGCTCAGGTGAAATAAAAAAAAAAAAACTTTACCAGGAAAATAGTGGGTTCATGTTGGACCCCACCGCTCATAGTAAAAAGCTGACTCAGTAACTTGATTGCTTTAAAGACTATAAGCAGAATACTAATACTGTATTGCACTGGGAGCCAATCAAGTGATTTAAGCACAGGAGTCATATATTTGGCATTGGGTGTATGGGTGAGGACTCTGTGTTCTGAATGGGCTGCACACTTCCTATTGATTGTTCGCCTGCAAAGAGAACATTACTGCAGTCTAACCTGGTTGACATGAATGCATGCACCAGTTTCACAGAATCAGCTTGTAGTAAGTTAACTCTAACTTTTGATATGTTTTTCAAATGAAAGAAACTGCTCTAGTTACACTACTTGACCGTAATGTAACCTTATGAGACAGATTTTCAAAGTTAAGATCAGTTCAAAATATTTTAGGTTATTATATTTTATTATATTTTTTACGATTACAACTGAGGTGCCTGACTTGCTCAATCTACTCTTACTCTTTTATTGCAGCTTGCAGGTTGCACACATTTTGAATGCAATACAAACAAAGCAGCAGCTGCAATATAAGAAAGAAAACAGAGCTGCATTGTGTAACACTTACTGCCTGCACATGGCTCAAGTGTTAAAATTGTAGCAACTATTATTTTGTTTGCTTGTAGGAGGTGATGTCAACATGTTTACACCTGCATGTCTAATTTTTCTTCCAGGTGGTGCAGGGTGGTCTGACAATGACAGGACAGCTCTCCCCTGTGGACTATCTTCAGCCTGCAAAATGTGAATAATAATGTTTGTGAGTTAGATGAGTTACAACCCAATTCCATAAAATGCTTCACGTCGTATGAAAAAAGATGTACCTTATGTGTCTGATAGCTCTGTAATAGACTTGTTCAGTGAATGCAGGGGTATGCTGAAAATCATAAAATGAGGAAAAAATCATCATTTATTTATCAACAGCAGCCAACAATATTTTCAATGACTCTGCTTCTAAAGCACAAAATGGACAGAGATGGTCTCTCCTTTATTGGCACGAAATCTAATTATTTTACAGTGGACCCATTCATCTTTTATCACCTGAAATGACTGCAATAGGATATAGCAATATTTATGAATTCACACATTTTTGGAGAAAAAGATATTCTCCAAAAAATTGTACAATTGTACAATCAGTACAATTTATTGTGCTGAATAAATTAGCAACACGTTGTAAACCACAAGCCTACATTAGATATATAAACAGTGAACTGTGTAAGTTAGAAACTTCGCACACTGATATTTTATGGAGGGAATGTGCAACTGTAGTAACAACAAAATAATAAACATAATAACCAGAGACAAGAGAGGAAGTGATCTCAGCGTGAGTTTAATGACACATTCTCGTCCTTTCAGAACCATCGGATTATTGAGTGTCAGATAGAAACATAACGAGCAAACAGGTGGGAAATGTCTCTACAGGTAGTTCTGTGGTGTAATGTTTAAACGATAGTGAAACACGCCAGCCGACGAGTGAAACGAGTGATGGTTACGTATAACGTAACCTGTGATATTCCGTGATAATCTCTATTTATATGCTATATTTCTCTGAGATGTCAATGTTTTTCAGATATTGTAGTAATAATCGTACTAATAATATTAAAATGCACAAGCAAAGCGCATTTTCTCACCTTCGGATCGCAACATAAAGAAGCCGCTGCTTTGCTGCATAATTTCTACAACAAAAACCAACGACTACCAACATACAAGCCTTTAATCGTCTACAAGCAAAAGCACTTGGAGGGGCAATAGTTCGCGACGTTGAGGTGTACGAGGAACCTTGAAGGCAGCATTATTTCCTGTTCAAAGGATATACCGTCAGTACTAGTCAAAGGCAGTTTAATGTATTTTCTGCTCAGGTATTTGCTTGACACACTGTTTGAAACTTGTTTCCTGAGCTATGACACACTAGAAAGCGTTACAGCAATGTTTTGGGAATATTTCGACGCGGCTGGACGACTTGGAAATTTAGCGGGCTCTACGAGCGAGGTAATGTTAGCAGACAAGCTAACGCGAAGCTAGCTCGCAGCTAACTTACAGTTAGCGATGTAACGTTAATGCCTTCATTTGTTGCTTTCTCTGGCTGCTTACACTCACACGACAAACACGACAGTAATGTTTGAGCTCCACCCTGCGACTTTGCACCGCTGGTAAATAACTGTTAGCCTGTGTTTACGGTAACGAAACTAACGTTAGTCATCAACAAGTGGTCTTTTATGTTGCACCGTGTGGGTGCCTGGCTCTTGACAGTAGAAACCAGTCTCTCCAGTCCGAGCGTTTATAGCCTGAATAACCCATGTTATGTGACTGATTTGACCTAGCTGACGTTATCTTGGTGCTCTGTAGATAACGTTTGCTGCTAATGTCAGATGTTACATAACGTTCATTGGTAATCTTTTTCCCTGGCAGGGGTTTTGACACTGTCCTATTTTTGCCCCGATATCACTGGTTTTAACGATGACAGTTTGGGACAGATTGTGTGTGTCTCATCTAGCAGGTCTGGATGAGTCAGGGCAGATTTACTCGTCCCCATAAGAAGCTTACACACACAAACACACATGTTGACAGACACTGCCAGGGAGAGAACAAGTCATATTCAGCTTGTAACTTGAAGTGGACAAAATTACAGAAACATCACATGAGAAGCCAGCGACACATACCAGTCATATTAGGATTAATGCCACATAGCAGCATGTGTCGGCTTAGTGACAGTAACTTTTTTGTGTGGTTCTTCAAGGCAGTATGAGAGAAGCCCAGTAGTTGGGTTGCTGGGATATTGTACACAAACCCTGCAAGGGGAGCTATCTTAAATATGAAGTCTAAGAAACAGAAAAATAGAAATGTTTTCCTTGCAAAAGAAGTGGGCCCTCCCCAACATTTGCATGTGTCACTTGATAATTGGTGTGTGCATCTCCTTTTCCACACTTGGGTTGCATGTGAACGGATTATCGAGAGTGGGCTCCAAGGACGATCTAATAGACTTTGGAAAAAAGAGTGATCATAGTAACAGAAGGGCAGATTTTTACAACACCGAGACAAGTGGAGTTGTCGGAGCTCAAACGTGCACAATAACTGGACAAGAACACAAGACACCTCATCAGAACATGTGCCATGTCAACATATCCTCATAAAAAAATGACAGTATAGGTCTAAAATTCAGGCTGGCAAAAACGACCTATAGTTATGTTTAAACCCTCTAGTGGCCATAGTAATGCACTCGGGCTTTCCAAAAACGTTACAAATCACTGTTTAAAAAAAAAAGATGTTTTATGGTGTGACAGTGCTGTGGTTAAGGTCTGGTTAGGTTTAGGCACAAAAATAATTGGTTAGGGAAACATCATGGGTTGGGTTAAAATGATCATTTGAAACATGGTTTATACTTCCTCAAAGTTATGCAACCTTTGTCGTCATGGCAACAGTAAACACCATGACGTTACTGTTTTAAAAGAATGTCCTGACGTGTCCGACCATCTATCTAGCCATCCACTCAACCTGCCTCCTCCTAATAAGGCAAAATCATCTTATCAAGTCACCTTATATTAACGTCGACTGAACTGCGTCACTTCGCCAGGTCATAATTACTGCGGCTGCTGGATGACATGAATGTAACTATAGGTTGTTTTTGCCAGCCTGAATTTTAGGCCTGTGCTGTTGTTTTTCTTGAGAGAACGGGTTTTCCAAGTAAGAGGCGTAGATGAATGTAAGTGAAATCGGATGGCCATAACAAGTAATCTTCAAGCTCCTGACAATGTGCAGCACTCTTGCCTGTAGGCGGTATGACAACTGAAAACCACAGAGGGTACTTCTCCTTAATGACCCAAAGACATTTGCAGTGGGCTGATAAACATCTTCAGTGGTTTGTTGGACAGGGATATAGAGCATGATGTGATGGACCTATCATTCATGGTTACAAATGCACAAGCCAGTGGGGGAGGTGTAATCTTTTGGGTGCACTCAGCTGCAATACACTGGGTGCAATAATGCCTGTAGATTGATGCCTTGATAACAGTGCCACCTCTGCTAACCAGTTTCCTGGGAGAAAACCTGCAACAAAATATGTCTGCACTGCGGCTGTCTTCTTCAGTGTTACTTACAGCCCATGCTTGAATAACTCCCATTATAGCAAGTCAAGCTTTTTGAGAGAAGTCCAACTGCTTTTTGCCTCCTTTGTAGAACAACATCCTGGTATAAGGAGCACAAAACAACAGCAGAGGTTTAGAGTTCTCTCTAGGACTGGGAATCAAACTTCAGTACTTTTTTAGTACTGACCAAAACGTGTCCTTAGCATTCAGTATTGAAAATTTTCAAGTTGGCATCAAATGTTTGGTCAGGTTCTCGTGCCAGGATCTGTAAGCACAGGCGTGCACCCGCAAACCTTCACTATTACATGATTGCGGCTCCTTGTTGATGATCCAGAAAGCCACTACATCTTTTAAGAGGAAAGAAGAAAACAACAACAACACACGTGCAGTAAAACGGTCAACTTTGAAGAGCGACTTTGCAAGGAGATGCACAAATACAGATGTTGTACGACACCTCGTCAGAGATTACAGCTAGCCAGATGGCTAACAACTCTGGTCTTTGTTTGTGCAACACGTTCGTGAAGCATTGAGAAACAGAGGGGACTACACTTTTGAAAAGGTGGGTTATGGTTACCCTACAACTGCTTAGCTTTAATTTTGAAAGATATAAAATAATTGCTAATGAATGTGGGCTGTTGAGTAGCTCAATATTGCAGCGACTTTCTTGTTTCCATGTCTGTACCACTTGTGCTCATTGTTCTCAGTAGCACCTCCCTCAAATGTTGTACTCTAGTGAAATTAAAATTCAGAATGCATTTTTAATTGTGCCTTCATTTTTGTGACATTATGCGAGTATGACAATATATTTTTCTTTCATACTACAGACTACAGACAGAGGACAACTATGCCAACCTCAGCGAGTCCACAATTTTGCCATGCCCTTCAGCTGATCAGCCAGCATCTGCCTCGGCTTTGTTTTCCAGGCTCCAGAAGTCCTCTACACCTATGCCCCACACATCAACGCCAACAGCAGCAACAGCACTGGACCTGATTCACCTCTGCTACCACAGGAATCAATGACTGCAAGGACAATGACAGATTGAGTGCTATTGATGAGAGAGGAGAGAGAGTAGAAGATTGATTTGCTGTTGAGCAGCAGTTTTGCGAGACTGTTACCAACATGCTCAGCACCCTCCCCAGTGAAAAGTGAAACGTTTAAGATCTATCAGATAGTGTATGAGACACAGCAGCAACACGTTTAATGTCCCAACAAACAGGTGATTTGATTTGTGACAGATTTTCAGCTGAAATGTTTGCACACTTTAGATATACACGCAAAATGAACAACATGCTTCCTTGGTATTGTTTACACACAAAAAAAAACTTTGTACTTTTGACACTTTAAAATATTGCAATATGTGCATTTTCAAATAAAGATTATTTTGTCTCTTTCTTAGTCTGTTCATTTAAGGCGAAGTTTCTGTCTACACTAACCTGGAGATCATTCAGCCAAAATATTATGGTTATAAGACAACTATTAATTAATTGCGGCCGGCGTGTGACTCTTAAAATTTGAAACATGGCAGTCTGCGGCCACAGAGACTACCTGCAGCTCCATGTCAGTGATTGGCTCTTTGGTCTGTGGTACCCCTGACCCAATCACTTCCTTTTCTGCCTCCTTACAAAGCACAGTGGTCATCAGATAACCAACATATTTATAAAGACCAGAAGAACAAAAAAGCAAGTAGAAAACAGCACATGTGCTACACAGTGGCAATGTACAGCCACTGTAAAAGTTTTGAGAAAAGAAAGATGAAAGGCAGACTGTCCGTGGCCTCCCAAACTACCACATCTAAACACTACTGATCCTTTGTGGGAAGTGGGTTTCCTCCTCTTTCATCTCTAAAACAACTGCAGCTGACCTCTGAAGCAGTTCTGAAGATAAAGGATGGTCTTACACTAGGAGATGCTTAATAGTCATGTAGTGTTTGATGTTTCTATATTGTCCACCTACACTATATACATTTATACTCATCCTGTCCTCACTTTTGGACTCTCTCATTGTCACTCACAGCAGGAACCCTTGCATCTATTGTAAGTTTTCATCTGCAGGAAGCCTTTTCCCTGGTGAAAAGAGGAACCTGTCACTTCTCTCTAGACAACATGTAATTATGTGACCCTTCAGACATACACCCAGCTGAGGTGATAGGCTGGAAGGATTGTAATTTATGCGGAAGTTTAGGTTGACTTGTTTGAAACACTCTAGTAGAATACACCAGTTACCCATGCTGGTGATTGGCCAATTTCGAGTGCAGATTAGATTGGAGTGTGAAAAATTTCCAAAGATGAAATCAGAAAAAATAGTTTTCTATCTTTGTGGAATGCTAGTGTTTAACTAATGGGGAAAGGAAAGGTTTTTTCATTGTTTTAAAGATACTAAACGAATAGTCTGAAGTCTACACTGGTCAGTAGAGGTAAAAGAGCTTTGTGTGTGTTTTCACTTATTCTGTTTGATTAGACCTGTTTTCAGATTGAAGCTGGGTGCACCAACGCTAAGAGACCGTTGCAGCCACAAAGTGTCACATACCTAAAAGAATCAAAGGTTGTCCCATTCTGACTGGTGCAACAAAAATGTGAGGGAGGTGTCAGTCAAGCACGTTCTCTACACACCCACACAGTCCTGAGAGGAGGTCTAATCAGCCAGAGTGAAAACACCTGTGTGGGTGCACCACTGGTGCGTATGCCCTTTAATCTCAGCAAAGGATATTATGCTGAAAAACATGTAAAGATTGCTGCAAAGCCCCTCAAAAATATCAAAGAAAGTGCCAGATGTGGATTTGCACCTTTCTTAGCCGAGCGTTGAGAATGAAAATAATAATATGTATAACGGATGAAGACAGGCAGGGTTGTGCCAAATAGAGGTCTCAGTATAGCTGCATATTGAAAATGTAGGTTGTTAACTCATGCCACCATTTTTAGTTTTTTAATACTGTAGAATATTGGCTTGTGTTCAGACTTCAGTATTTAACCATTTTATTTAATTCTGTAATTGAACATAGTCAAGATGTTAATTGATGCAAAATGTGCATTAAAACATTGGTTGTGAAATTAAAAGTTATAGTAATCATAATACAGTGTTTGAGAAAAACTGTGATTGCCATTTCCACTATACAGAGGATGCATTTTGCCCCTCTGTCAGGATTAGTATTGCAGGATGTTTCGTAAATGGCTTTCCTCACTACCTGGAGTTTGAATGAACTTCTTGATGAATGGCTTTCTTTACCTCACACTATGATAGGTTTTTTTATTTTCATGGCCAAGATGTTGTGCAGCCTTTTTAAAAGCCAGATGTGAAAAGATGTTTGGCCTCGAGTAGGACTAGTCAGTAGCCACATCACAGTGCCACATTTTATAGGTGTCCTTAAAAGAAAAATCTGGCATTTATGATTAGGTGTCATTTTTCCCCTCAATAATTAGCTTAATGTGAACAATGTGACATCACATCCAGATGTATGACAGTATTTCAATCAGGGACACAATAAGAACGGGGCTGCTCTTTATCCTCTGGTCAGCCTCAGTCCATGGAAAGGTGAAAGTCCTGAACTGTACGGAGACCACTATTCTTAAAAAAGTCTTTCATGTCCACTCCTGCTCACTAGGGGATGAAGAAGGTGGAAATTTACTTTACACTCTGAGCTTCAGAACCTCCCAGAAAGGGAATGGCATGAAAGGTGTTTGACTTTATACAGCTGTTAATGAAACCGCTCTTGAATGTATTCAGGAGGGTGCATGGTGGCATTATCGACCTGGAATGTAGCAACCACATGAAGGAAGAGTGTTTGTAGCAGAGGGTGCACCTGGTCCTGTAAAATAGCCTCTTATTGTTTGGCTGTTGAATCATCATTTACAGAAATCGCACCAGGATTCATCCTGCAGTTATAGATCTAGCTCCATGTTAACTTGTTAGCAACAGACTGACAATTCAGGATGACTCATCAGATCAATACTTTCTCCCACTGCTCTAATTGGATTTATTTTGTATCCATCAGTATTAAAAAAAATAGCACTGTTTTGTAATCTGCATTGTATAGTGTTGTTAAGACTGACAGGTTGATTGTGTTTGGGCTTCAGTCTGTGTGCTGCTGTTCATGCACACATGCTGGAGCTTACACCCATTATTTGGTTGACTGATTGAAGGAGAGGAATTCAATAAAATGCTCAAATATTGTTGTGCAGTTAGCAGCAGTTTTTCTCATCACTGACTTCCTTTTCTTTCCTCATTAGTGAGAGACATGGACAACTCTGTCACCCTGTGGCAGTTCCTTCTCCAGCTCCTTTTGGATTCCAGTAATGAACAGCTGATCTGCTGGACCAATGAGGAAGGGGAGTTCAAACTGCTGCAGGCAGAGGAAGTGGCCCGGCTGTGGGGAGCCCGCAAGAACAAGCCCAATATGAACTATGACAAACTCAGCAGGGCTCTCAGATACTACTATGACAAGGTAAACACATATCAACTTTTCTCTCATGCGGTGGGTTCTAGTTGGTTAAAAATAGCTGCCCTTTATGTGCTGCCCAAGCTCAGCCTTTTGGTTTCACTTGTTAAAGTTAACTAAAACAATTACTGAGCCAAACCATAACCACTTGTTGTGCCTCAAGTTTGTCAAAACATGTCCTTTTCAGTTCTTTTCAAACATCTGATCTTCGTTGGTCTTTATGGGTAATACAATGTCAGAAAATGGTTAAGAAAAACATGCCCCTGAATGGTGGACTGGCCACAATGTGGTTACTAACGGGTTTAGCAGTTAAAGAGGATAACACAGTACACAATTAGACTGAAGTATTGATTGGTTTCACTCATTTCACAGTAAATCAATACAAAGCATAAACTATTTAAGATGCTGTACCCCAATTTAAACCTTAATTTGTTCTTACTGGAGCAGTCATTTTTAAATAGCCAATTAGGAGTAGAGCCCAACTGATATTTTTTTTCATTTTTAAAGTTATATAGGCAGCATTTTATGTATATTTGATCCTTTTTCTTAATTCAAGTTTAATTTGTTCTATTTTTGTTTTTTATTTATAGTTATTTATAATTATTTATAATTAGTTATTTATAATTAAATTCTCAGTGAAGTTCACTGTTTCAGTGCTCTGATGTCATTTTGGACAATAAAGTTTATTGTTAAACTGTAAAATATCCTGCCTCCATTACATATCTTTGAGGGATGATAATATATTTGAGAGATCATTACAAAAAATGTTTATAGATATATAGAGATAGATATCAAAGAATATCGGCCAATATATTGATATCAGATTTTTTTTACTGCCTAATATCGGAATCAGCCCCAAAAATCCAGTATCGGTTGGGCTCTAATTAGAAGAAGTGAAATTAGCATTTGCCAAATTTATGACGGACATAACAAAATAGTGCATCACATTTACAGAATAGTCCTGCTCTCTTTTTGAACTATTTTTGAAGATCTAGTATCACCATACCATCACTGCTACTGAGTAAATGAACTGGGCACAGATGCCAGATTTATGATAAGAGCCTTGAGCACCTTAATATATTTGCCCCTCTCTTTCATTCAAAAAAAATCTCTATGACTTTGATCAGATGGTATGGTAAACTGATATCTGTGAGATCAGATATGTTTAATTGTCAATCTTAATTAAACCAATTAAAGAGTTGTATATGCACATTTTAAAGCAGCAGCTGGAGACTCACAGGGGACTGCACCGGCAAATAACAAAACACAAGTGAATTGCATCTCAAAATGGCTCAAGTCCACTGCTCAGTGACATGCAGAAGAGAGAGAGAGAATGCTCCCACACTGCTTGTGGTTTGGCAGAAGTACAGCCTGACCCTGTGGGCGTTCTGGGCTGGGCTCCTCTGGTATGTTTGGCTGCAGCATTAGTGGCTGCTAGTTTGGTACAGACAGGAAGGACAGAGTCGTCCCACGCACAAGGCTTTTCTGTGGTCTCACTGTTATATTTTTTACTTCTGGTGCCTCTTCGGTGGAGGCATACTACGTGAGGGGAAAGTCTTGTTTCTGCTGTTTCAGTGTGTGTTTTCTGCCTATCTGATAATTATGTGCTTAACTTATTTATTTAACTCACCAAGAGTATAAACTTGTTCTGCAATTCCTTCCCTGTATCTTACAGAACATCATAAAGAAGGTGAATGGTCAGAAGTTTGTCTATCGCTTTGTGTCCTACCCTGACATCCTTAAAGGAGATGTTGCCACCCGAACAGAGGGCGTGGATGTGGGTACTGGGGGCATCCCTGCCCTAACAAGAAGGGGGGACAGCACCCTACAGGAGGGTGAATCTGGGGACCGCAGCAAGGTAGGAGGTAATGCAGGTGCTCTGATCTCCAGCACCAAGCAGTCAAACCGTAACGACTACATCCACTCTGGCCTGTACACCTCCTTTACCCTCAACTCGCTGCAAAATGGACGCCAGCTCTTTAAGTCCATCAAAATAGAGAACCCAGCAGAGAAGATGGCTGATAAAAGGGGTCTCTCTGCTGCAACTCAGAGCCAGGAGCCTCAACCACCACAGTCAGCTGCGTTGCCATCCGTCATCAAGTTTGGAAACACCCCCCCAAAGCCAGCACTGCCTCCTCAGGTTGCCATAGAGACAACCCTCTTGTCCAATCACTTGGACTCTCTGCAAGCTCCACCCCCGAGGGCGGAAGACATCAGCACACACTCCACCTTGCCGTCCCAGCACATCTACTCATTTGAACACATCCGCCCGTCAGAATCGCAGTTCAGCCTACCGGACCTGACCTCGGCCAGCCCGTCCCCAAGCTTAGTGCCTGACTCCTCCCAGGAGCTGGTGATTGACAGCGACATGGAGTCTGGATCCTCTCAGCCCGCAGACACTCAGGCACTGGAGCCCACAGATGCTCAGGCAGAGAAGGCCAGTATACATACCAGCAGTCACATCTCACACAATGTTTTTTTTTCACAGCAGAGATCTCTGCATTTGTCTCTCTCAGTGCTCTTCTCACTGGTTTGAAGTGGGAGGCTCAGTTTGAAAAAGGTGATGTCACATCTGTGCACCAGTCAAATAAATAAAAAATAAATAAATAAATTAAACCTGAGTGGCTTTACACACAGTCCTGCTAAAACAGATTGGATCAGTCTGAATGTAAAACTTTTATTAATAAAGATAATTAGAGCTACAACAATTAGTCGATTAATTGATTAGTCGATCGACAGAAAATTAATGCCAAATATTTGCTGGTTGCAGCTTCTCAAATGTGAAGATTTTGAGCTTTTTTTAGTGTCACACATGATAGTAAACTAAATATCTTTGGATTTCGGACTGCTGATCAGACAAAACAAGACATTTGAAGACGTCACCTTTGACTCAGTGAAATTATAACCAGCATTTTTTACTATTTTATGACAATTTATAGCAAAAAAAGATGAATTTGCTGAATAATTAATGAAGATAATTGTTAGTTGAAGCCCTAGTGATAATACATAAGGATATCTATTTGATTATTATTTTCAAAACTTTATACCTGCAATAGCTCATTTTTTTGGCCACCTGGGGGCAGCGAAAACAAGTTGTAAATACAACATTGACACATTATCAAGTTGTTATGGCAAACATGTTAGCCAACAGTTGTGTCATTACACATCCAGTAGACACAGAGCAACATTATCATTCATTTGGAGTTGTGTTTCTGGCCACCTGATGAATATAAGTCCCAACATTCACTCTTCTTGTAGTTCTATGGTCTCCACCAACTTCTGAAAAAAAATATCTGGTTCTTTAGCCAATAAAACTACAAACTCCACTATGTTCAGCAGCCAGCTAGTAACTTAGTCTGTCTGTCTGTACGGTGGGGTTTTAGAGCTTTTTTGGAGTAAATGGCTGCTGAAAACAATGCAGTGATGGTGAATCAAATCAGTAAAGCTGTGGGCCAGAAAACAAAAACTTTGAGCTGTAATATGCTTAAACACTCTGTAGAGCTGATGGGAACTTCAAGTAGGTGATACTCATGATTTCATCACTACGAGCAAACCCTTTCACATACAAGTAGTCATGTTATCCATTGTTGTTATTAATATCCACTGTGACATTGATCATTGCTCAGATATGAAGTGTCATTCATTCAGCAGTCATGCAGCACCACACCCTAAAAGCTACCTGCACAGCCTGATAGTAAAGTTCATCACACCTTTAATTTCACTCAGCATGAACAACAAAGCCAGTCAGTGGCTTCACTTTAATTCTGCTCTAAAAGCTGTTATGTTTTTTAAATTTTAAGTATTATGTATGTAGAATGTTCCAAAATCTAAATAACAACGGATTTCAGTTTTTCCTCAGATACTGTGAACATTAAATGACACACGTACTGATGATGAAACACATGTAGAAATCGTTATCTGTCTCTTGTCCTCCAGGTGGAAAGTGGCAGCGGTTTTTCCGGAGATGAGACCATCGTAGTGGATGCTGAAACCAGTTCATCATCAGTGAGCAGCAGCACCACAGTCTGCACTCAGAGCTCAGCAAAGACACGCAAGCCGCCGAAAATCCTGCAGATCAGCCCGCCAACTCTGCTGGTCACTACCTCTGACTTCTCACCCATGAATCTGTGCAGCCCCTCTCTACCTACTGCCTCTCTCACACCAGCAATGCTACAGGTGAGAACGTTGCTTCATCCTCATCAGGTTGTCACACAAAAAACAGCAAAATGACTCTACCATAAGCCTATAAATGAAGGAAATAAAAAATGAGGAAAAACACCCTCGGGATTCAGAGGGTTGAGTAATGCCTATAAAATGCATAGATCTAGCAGAGAAACTATGATGAATACAGGCATTAATCTCCATTTGTTTGTACAGAATATTTTGTGTGTTTTGTTAAACCACATAATTTGTAGAAGTAATTTAGTGTTTTTGCATCACAGACTGACTGAGCAGCAATTACACCACTAGATAAGCATCGTTCTCTAACAGTTAAGTTCCATCAGCATTTACTGATCCTGACCAGCAGGTGGCAGCAGTGCAGCAGTAATCTGTGACACCTGGCTGCTCGGGCTTGTTTTTGTGCTGTTTAATTGTTCCCACTGATGCTGTTTACAGACCACATGACTGTGCTACTGTATAGAATTTAGGAGTCTATTAGATCTGCTGGTTGGGGCAGTGTTTTTCTTCTTTCTGGTTTCTGTCTTCTCTGTCAGTGATTGACTTAAGTATTGCCTCTTCATATTTGGGTTCTTTACATACAGATGAACTTGGATTAAAGCTGCTGGTAGCTAATTTCACCCAGGGTTTCCAGTGTTTTTTATGTTAATTGGATAGTAAAACTTCCACTGATGCCCAGAATAATAGACCTAGTGCAGTTAAAAGATAGAAAGAAGATAGAAAGGTATGATGTTCAACAGAAGTCCTTATACTGTATATATTCAATCAAACAACATTCAAGCACTTTAACACAACTGCTGAGCCCATTATGTTAAAGTAAAAACTAAAAAGTTCTCAAATGTAATGAAAGCATTTTCATTACAGCAGCATAGAGCAGCATCCTAAATAAAGTGTCTGCGCCAAATAGATGACATGATGCTGCCAATGTTATATTTTATCAGTTGTGTTTACAAGCCAAGTTAACTGTACCAGTTACTAAAACTCATTAGTCACCTAGAGAAGTAATTAAACGCTACTAAAGAAATTGTTTTACATTTTGGGAAATATGCTTATTTGCTTCATTTGCTGAGAGTTATTTGAGTCCAATATCACTCTCATGTCTGTATGCTAAATAAGAAGCTTTAAAAATTTTGCACATCAGTATCTAAAGCTCACTAATTAACCGTAGGACAGAGCCAGGCTAGCTTTTCCTCTGCTTTCAACCTTTATGCTGAGCTGATAGTCTGCTGACTCAAGCTTCACGTTTAACATATTTAATCTAACCTTTGGAAAGCAAATAAGCATTTGCCAAAATGTGAAACTATTCATTTTAAGTATAGCTCTTCCAAGCTGTGGACATGGTCAGAGTAAAAAGAGAACTTCTACATAAATTGCTAATCAGCTCCAGTTTGCATTTGTAATGTAAAGCATTGTAAAAGGATCATGTAAAGCAAAGGAAAGGATGAATAGTACTGTTTACATGGATGTTAGAGTTGACCCATGCTAGATTTTTGAGGCAGACACCAGTACTGACTTTTGATTAATATGATATATTGATAATAACTTTTTTTAATAAACACATAACATAAATATTTTGATAAAGATCCCTTAAGTATAGTTTTGTCATAGTTAGTTTTAGTAAAGAATTGTGACAGAGATATGTACCGAGCTGTCACATGTTACACTCAAATATAACTTTGGTATTCCTGTTCTGCAGTTGCTTAAATGCAAATGTATTCACCAATACTGATACATCAGCTGATAATATCAGTCATGCCAGTTTATAGGTTGGCACTAACACTGTCCTTGCATGACTTCCTCCTCAGACTCCCACTCTGTTGCTGACTCCCAGTCCCCTACTGCCCAACATCCACTTCTGGAGCACGCTCAGTCCGGTCGCTCCACTCAGCCCCGCCACACGACGCCAGGGAGCCCACCTGTTCCAAGTCAGTACATGAGAGTGTAAACCTTCTTCCTCCTCTCATTAGTAACATTTCACCTCTATTTGTTGATTTTTTTATTTCTAAACCGTCTTAACACGCTTCTGTCTGCTCTGTTCTAGTTCCCGTCAGTCCTCCCCCCACAGTTCCAGATCCCCATACACAGTATGGATGGGACCAACACACCTGGCCCCATTTCCCCAGACCCTCAGAAGACATAGGATTAACCCCCTCCCCTCCTTCTTCGCTGCATTAGGACCCAGACAGCCAGACATTGTCCCCCCTCCAGCCCCAGCTCCATCTCCTGCCCCCACATCCAGGACTATGATGTGAGAGCTGAGTTATTGCCATTCCTCATCACTCTGGTGCTTTAAAGTCCTCTGCCACACAAGTCACACTACAGTCAGATGTGTGGAGGGATGTGGAGAGAAGTTGGCAGTCCAGGTTTGGAGGTTTGTTTCATAACATTTACACCCTGAGGATGCTATTCTATACTCACACACACACTGATGCCATTGGTCCTTACACACTTATGGATTCATTTTGTCTGGCTTTTCTGGATCCTCAGTCACAGCAATAAAGAGGGAGGAGTTTCCATGGCAACCATTGGTGCATGTGGATTGGACTCTTAGCAGCCATAATCTGCTTCATATTTGGACACAGACCAGTGGGATTGCAGATAGCTGAATCTTTCCTTTTGTAGAATATCTTTCTGATCTTCTACAACAGTGTTATTGCCAAAAAGACACATTTTCTGTTATCAGTTCCTGTTTTTCTCCTTTGCTGACAATGATTGTTTCTTTTTGTGCTCTCTTCTTAACTTCACCTTTTACTCTTATTGAAGGGTAGTGCTTTAACCTGATAACCTGCATGTTACCTGCAAGTCTCTTATCTTGTACCCAGCTCTGAACCCCGCCTCACCTGCCTGAGTGTGCACTGTTTGCTGCTCTGAAAAGTTGGCTAACTGTAGCCATATCCAACGGGACTTCTACCTAAACTGTCTTATCGTGACACGTGGCCATAATCCGAGCTGAACCTTGAATCATGCCTCTGTGTAATAGTTTTAATGTAAATACAGTAGGATAGCCCTGAAGGCCAGTGTGCTCTGGTCTGTCTGCAGCCAGCCAGCTTTCAGGTGTGAGCGAAAAAAATTGAAGCCATAAACCCTTTCTGTGCATCGACTCTGCAAGCAAAATCACAAAGTGTGGATTTCAAGCTGCTCTGATGTTGCCTTTTATAACTCTACATTGTTGAAGGCAGCCAGACTCCAAAAATCATGTCTGACACATTTATTTTAGTGTTTCAATTCAAAGCTGTAGAGAAATGGTTCGTTTTCAGGGGCTGTATTCAAATTAAAGGAGTAGTTTGACATCATGGGAAATATGCTTATTTGCTGTCTTGCTAAGAATTAGATGAGAAAATCGCTGAATGGTACATATGCAGCTGGAGCCAGCAGATAATTAGCTTATCATAAAGACTGGCTGCCTGACTCTGTCCAGCACCTCTTAAGCTCACTAATTAACTGTTACATCTTGTTTGTTTAATCTGTACAAAAAAGAAAGTGTACAAATGACGTGGTTTTATGGGGGTTATGTCCCAGATTATTTCTTGGCTGGCAGCAGTGACTTCCTGTCTCCGCTGGTTGCCTGGCAACTGCTCCTGGCCAAGAGCACATAACCCTCTTGTAAAACAACAGCTTGTCCTTTTTACACTTAACAAGATGTAACATATTGAGTGAGCTTTAGATGTGCTGGTAGGTGGATGTTGTTACCTTTGGACAGAGCCGGGCTAGCCATTTCCCCTGTTTCCAGTCAGGCTATGCTGTGCTAAGCTAAACCGCTGCTGGCTGTAGCTTCATATTTACCATAATGATGTTTGGTTTTCACCTTCTCATCTAACTCTCTGCAAGAAAGCGAATAAGTGTATTTCCCTAAATGTTGAACTGCTCCTTTAAGTCCAGTTTGAACTACAGACATACATGAAAAAATCACAGCAGATCTGTAAACCTTGTTGAGCGTCCACAGTGCTGCTCAGTATCCCTTGTTGCTTAGCTTTGTCAGAAATTAATGAGCTTCAATGATTTGTTGCTTGCAGCGTCTCTGCAGTTATTTAAACTCAGACTCAACCTCTAAATCTTAATAGCTGGACTCTTCACAGTCTTGCTTGAACCTTTGCCTAGCCTTAGCCATCTGAAATACATCAACCTTTAATCCTGAGGAGCATTTAAGCACCTTCCTTGCCATAAATCCCTTGTAGATTATCAGCCATGAAAGGTTTATACCTGCTTTGTAAATGACTTTGAAGCCATAAGTCTGAGAAACAGACTCGAGTGGTAGATCCCAACTATCTGTGCTATTAAACGTGGAAATTGTACATCGCACTTGTTTACATGATACTTGGATGGAGCCCAACAGAGTGTTTGTTTACCCAAGTGTCAATTTCTAACCCAGGGATGGGTGACCAGCGAATCTTCTAGAGGGGAACTCATTTTTACTCCACTAACAGACATTTGCCCCCCCTGAGCCTACAGTCCATCACATATATGGTGCCTTACCACAGCCGAGCCCAAGTTTATCTCCCAAAAGTGGATGAGTTGTATCATTTATGAGGTGGTATAGATTTAACAGCATACGACAGCGTTCCTTTTTAATGTTTTTCTGCCATATCTTTGACCAAACCAGAGCCCCGGGAGTTTGGCGTAAAGCTTCAGAGGTAGTACACTGCAGCTGGTGCTTTGCAGTACCTGAAATGTGCTGCAGTTGCATCACTGTACATAGACAGCAACATGGGTTAATATGCACAGCATGTAAATTTAATCAGGCCATGTTTTACAGTTGGCGGCCATGTCTCTTTCCAACCTGCTTATAAATGTTTGTGTTAAGAAATCTACTCAGAAAGTATATAAATATATAGATATACTGTATAAAACTTGTTTATCTTTTTTGTGTAATCTCCTTTTATTTTCCTGTAACACCAATAGAATTTTAAGATTAATTTCTATTTTTGTAACGGCCAGATATTTAGATGTCTGCTATTTTGAGTTCTCTGATTTAACGTTTTATCTGTGCATGTTGATTTCCTCTTCTGTGTTTGGAAGGCGTCGGCTATTTTGGGGAATCAAAGCCTTATGGGGAGAAATCTAAATCTATGTTTTATATGTCAAGTGTTTTGATATAGTGTTGATATTGTAAATGCAGATGTTGTGATGGAACGTTTGCACTTAAAAACTTTGGGGTTCCTGTAGTATTGGATTCTGTCGCTTTTCTATGACTCAGATTTCCTCTTTGACATGTTGTTGATGTTTGCTTACCAAGAAATGTATATTTTCCCAAAGGGAGGATAAAATTATGCACTTCGTATTTTATACGGCAAAACAGAGTTCAGTCTAATCTTTTACAGTATATATATCAAATGATTTACAATGATTTGTAATTAGGCACTACCACACAATATTTATTTATTTGAATTTATAGTAGAGCCCAATAGAATTGGTAGCTTACATTGCATTTTTGCATTAACTTTGATAAAAACTATAAAATACCTGGATAGTGACCCCAAAGCCCTAAAGCCCATGTAAAAGTTTCCTCCTGTTAGTTTGCGTATTTCTTCATTTCTATCTTCTGATAATGTTTCTCCTTGAACTTACCTTGAAATGTAAAATCTCCTTTTAAAAGAAAAGATTCAGTTCTTGCTTTGTTCTGTCCAGTTCTCTATTTGTTTGAGGCTTTTTCAAATGTTTACAAGCTACTTGTCTTAAGTGGCGTATCTATGTATGAGAGAAAGTAGAGGAGGTGTTCCTAACGGAAGAGTTAGGAGAGACCAATAATAAAAGATCTCTAACTAACCACGTCTCTATGCTCTGTCATTACATCTTGTGCTGTTAATGTCTGACTGCTCCGTCCCACCACCAAGACACCAGGTGCTGTAGCACTTAACACAGGAGTCATATTTGAACAGTAGCAACCTAATAAGCTGCAGATGTTTTGTCCATACCAACACTCAGACCTTCACAGTCCATTCACATTGATACTGAAAAGGAAACATCATTAAAAAATCATTAAAGTGTCTTTTAAATCAAGCTACAGCAAGTAATGGTTGTGCCAAGAATTAAATTAAGCATTGTGCATCCATTAAGCTGCTTGTTGATCATCAGGCTCGAAGTTACACCTCTCATTAGGTCACAAATGTTCGTTTAGAGGAGGTCAGGATGAAGCTCTCATCCTCCATCTGGGGGAAGATGAAGGAATGCGTTTTCCCTGAGATTTTTCTTCCCATGCTCCCTTTCTATCATCCTCAGCAGAGACACACATCATTTGTGTCCTCAGGTCTTTCCAGAGATCCTCAGATCACGAGCCTTCTGGCTTTGCCTTCTCTTTCATGTCCATGTCTTTAGAGAAAGGTACATAGTGAGAAAGGTAAATAGTGTTGGTTAGTTTGTCTCACAGCAAATAGACACAAGAGAACTGACATTCAGTTATAACATTTGCACAAAGATAGATCATGCTGTTTTCGCAGCTGTATCTGTCATCTGTTGGTACAATGCAGTGTATTCTCTAATGAAAGGCTGCAATTGAAGGAGGTTGAAAGGTTGTCATGCTACCTGGATGCACACATATACCCGATGGAAAATGAAGCAGGTTTTATATTAGAAGCACTTGAGATGTGCCAGATTCCTTTTGAATAACAGAAACACTTGAATGAGTTTCAGTTTCTGATGAAAAGTGTCACCGATCTCAAGCATCTCAGACTGCCATTTATCATTTATCATAGTCTTGTGACTTATTTTCTAAACATTGTTTCCTTAAAAAAAATAATATTAATGTCACTGTCAAATGTATTGTCATACTTATGCATAATTACCATAACTCCATGGTTTACCACAGCAGTGGCCTCTATCACACACACAGTGGTTTTGTTAGAGGTCATGTGTCTCAACATTTAATGAATAGTTACACATTTTATACATGTTTCTGCCGAGTTAGATGAGAGTGTTTGTGGAGAATATGCAAACTCTACACAGCCTCATGACATCGACTGCTATGAAGCAACAGCACTGACCAAAATGTCCCAAGAGACCGGCCCTGCTGCTGAAACCCAGGATCAAACCATGGACCTTTAGATTGTCTGTCTAATGCTCTCCCAACTGAGCTATTTTGGCTTATGTATGTAAATGTATGGTGGCCATAAGGTGCAAAAAAAGCAACATTTTATACAAATCCAAACAAGAAAAACAACAATATAGGACGCAATCATCTGTGAATTGCTGATTTGTTCTCTGGAGTGGTGCTGTGTTTTGCATCTCAGGGCCACCATACAGATTAGAGCTTCAGCAGAGCTCTCAATCCATCTGTCCTAAACAAAAGAAAATCACTTAATGGATTTAAAAAAACAAACAAAAAAAAACTTGCAGAAGCCCTGCCTACATTCACTCTGTCATCCAGTAAAGACAAATGAAAGGAGCGATGGTAAGGTTAAGTACCCAGCATGCATGTGTCGCAGTGTGGCAGGAAAATTCAGACAGACTAATCCCAGTTAACTTTGCCATCAACGTCTGAGACAAGAGCACTAATCATCCCAGCAATGTGCATCCAAAAGCCAGCAAGGTTGCTGCTGAAACCCAAGATCTTCAGTCTAACGCTCCGATAGATTTGTTTTGATGCCTTAATTTAATGCCCTTTTATGCTGATATGACACAAAAATATCACAACAAACCTGTCATAGGACAAAATCCACAGACTACATTCCTATTTTAAGGTAAGTTCCTACGCATATTTCATGTATGTCAAATTAATCATTAATCATTCCCTCTGTGTAAACTGACATATTTTACTGTCGACATCGCCTCCAACTCAGTCTCCACCTACTTTGGTTTTCCGCTCTGTTTGTATGCACCCTGGAGCTCTTTATTTCCAAGTCAAATCAAGTCACAAGTCACATAAATTGCTGTCTTCTGTTGCTATGTGACATCAGTGTTCCTGACTGAAATACAGCCGTTTTCTTTAAGGTTTATATTTAAGCTGAATTTTTATTCCTAATGGGGCTTCATAGTGTTTTGGAATTTCATCCATTCTCTCTATATGTGTCCACCTGACGTGTGTTTACCTGTGTGGCAGTTTCTGTGGATGTGCTGGACATAGAGGAGCAGCAAGAACAGGCAAAGGCCGATGAAGGACGCTATTGTGCAACACAACAGGAAGGCATAGCTGCCCTGACTGTGGATCACCTGCAGGAAGAGATACACACACACACACTGTGGTTTTCTAACACTGCAAACAACCTTGAAAAGCAGTGTAGCTACAGAACAGGTTTATTTCTGCTTTATTCATTTAGGAACAGCAGGCCGCCACCGCCACACTAATCCCTGTTAACAATAATGTCCTCCTGCAGGCAAGTTCCCAACGCTGCTGACACACTTTTAACTGAGGTCGAAGTCAAGGTCCACAGCAGGGTTTCCAAACATTCTTGTTTTTTATTTTTATCAAATGTGTGTTACAGACATAAATGCCTGTTCCACAATAATGAGGCAGCCAGTTATACAGTACTTTGAAGCAAATAGAATATTCTAAATGTATCAAAAAAGCAATATGCAGGAATAACCTTGGAAAAATCAGGTGAAAACACTGAATGTGGAAGCATGTTGAATTTAATCAATATTGTAAATAAATTCTCTCTCTCTCTCTCTCTCTCACACACACACACACACATACACACACACACGAAAGATTTCTTACTGATCCAACAAGCAGCTGCAGTATCATCTCTCCTGCGCTGGCACTGGTCACCAGGACAGTTGTGGCACAACCTTTAACAGACAAGAGACAGACCTAAAATATCTACAGTTATGGAGGACTAAAAATGGACCTATTCATCAATAAATCTATTGGCAAATATATAAATAAATAATGAAATATGTTTAAAAAATATAAAATTATTAATGACAATAAACAGTAATAATTACAAAAGACAACGTCAGCAAGTGTTTACCTTTGTAGTCCAGTAAGTCCTCTGTAAAGGCCAGCATAGAGGGGAACACACTACTGATGCACAGTCCCAACACACAAGTACCGATGAAGAGGAACACACAGCTGGTGTAGAAGATCAACAATGCGCACTGCACCAGTATGACCCCGACCTGAAAGAGACAGACAGACAGGCAGAGTGTAAGAGAAGGACCATGACTGAACAAAAGTCTGCCTTCTGCTGGTAACCATCCAACACAACAATTTTACTTGCTGTGCAGAACTTGATCCATATTTAGTGACAATCAAAATGAGCCAAACATCTTTTCATCCACTCCTTAAAATTACAATTAAATTACACTGTTACACTGGTGACACATATTAGAATGTTAGAGTTTCATCACAGCTTTCAATCCATCTGACCCAAACAAAAGAAGAAGACATCACAAATCTCAAAGCACACTTGGAACCTACATTTGCAATCCCTGTCATTGTTCATTTTGTCCCCTATAAAAGCAGAGCAGAGGAGGGAGTATGTAGCTAACACACAAGTGCTGTCATGATAGAGGAAACCAGGATAAACATGCAAACTTCACACAGAAAGAACACAGTCAGCTCTGGCATTGTTTGGTACAAGACAACAGCACTAACCAAGGCAAAGTGCAACCAAGAAACTGTCCATCTGCTGCTGAAACCTGGGATCAAACCAGGGACCTTTAGAACACTCTCCCAGCTGAGCTATTTCAGCTCAACAACCTCCAAAGGGGGCCAAAGGCAGCAACTGTTGCTGTTGATTTTTTTTAAGCATTGTTGTACTTTGCATTCAGAGCCACAGTACATATTAGAGCTTCAGCATTGTCCTCTATACACCTGACTGAAGAAAAACACAAATCCCATAGCAAATTTTTCCAGATTTCCAAAAAAAGAAGAACAAAGAAGTAAGGTCCCCAACATGTATGAGTTGCAGATGTGAATAAAATTCACAAAGCTTCCACACTGACTGCAGAAAAGCACCAGCACTGACCTTGAAGGCAATGTGCCCTCAAGAGCCAACTGCTGCTGAAACCCATGACTGAACCAGGGACCTTTAGACATTCAGTTTAAGGTTCTCCTAATGAAGCCATTTGAGGATATAGCCAGATAAACATGCTGGCCAACAGATGCACAAAACAGCAACATTTCAGATAACAAAAAACACAACATTTAATAGAAACACAAAAACCTTTCACAAACCCTAAGAGGTAACTATTATTTTCCTTGTTCCTAATTTCTACTACTTTCTCCCTGAGAATGACATCATCAACATCCAATTACAATTAAGAATGAAAAAGATGCTCGGTGTCTCCTTCAAGTTTGTGAAATGTCATTAGATTTTCTCTTTATGTTACTTTGGTTAATGAATTGTTGTGTTTTACACTCGGGGACCACCACACAGATTAGAATATTAGTAATGCCCCACAAAGCAGAGAGTAGGAACTACAGAAGCTGTTGATTTAATTCCATTAAAATACTATATTTGTCCTTCAAGGAGCAACTTGAGGCCAGCGAGTTTGCAAACACACATGGGCAATTAAATTACACACATAAGAACAATCTGAAAATACAAATAACAGCTAAGCTAAATGAATTGACAATAAAATAAGAGAAATAAACAACTCACATGTATATCTTCATTTCATCATTTGAAGAAGAGCAAGGACGCAATAACAGGAGCATGTCACAATGGATTGAACAAAGGACCTTTAAATCTTCAGTCTAACACTCTCCCAACTGAGCTATTTCGGCATAAACTAAACAAACTGCGGTGGCCGCAAGGTGCAAGACATGGCAAGATCTCAAAAAAGCTAAATCGGAACACAGTGACTTTTCAGAAAATGACTTTCTAGGAAGCAGGAAGAAGCATGTATCTTTCTCATTGTTAAGTGATTGGATGTTACTGAAGTAGGAACTAATACTTGTTTTGGACAACTAAAGTAATTGAAATGAGAATAAAAAAAGAGCGCAAAAAGATTCAGAAGTAGGGAACTTTTTCTTTTCATCATGTGAAAGAGGGCAGGATTCATGTGTCACAGTGTGGCAGGAATATCCGCAGAGTGAAATTCCACATCAACTTTAACACCAATGTTTGAGACAAGAGCACTAATCATAGTAGCGATGCGTGTCCAAAAGCCCGCAAGGGCACTGCCGAAACCCGGGATCGAACCAGGGACCTTTAGATCTTCAGTCTAACGCTCTCCCAACTGAGCTATTTCGGCGCAACATGGTGAAATTATGGTGGCCCAAAGGTGCCAAACAAGGCAAGATCTCAAAAAGGTTCAATCAGAGCACAGTAACTTTTCAGAAAATGACTTTCGAGGAACCACTAAGAAACATGTATCTTTCATGTGATTGGATGTTACTGAAGTAGGAATTAATATTTGTTTTGGACAACTAAGCTAATTGAAATGAGAATAAAAAAAGAGAGTGAAATTATTCACAAGAACAGTATCTGTCTATTTCATCATCTGAAGAAGGGCAAGAATACAAAGGCAGGAAGATGTCCGCAGGATTCATGTGTTGCAGTGTGGCAGGAATATCCACAGAGACAAATCCACATCAACTTTAACACCAACGTTTGAGACAAGAGCACTGATCATAGTAGCGATGCGTGTCCAAAAGCCTGCAAGGGCACTGCCGAAACCCGGGATTGAACCAGGGACCTTTAGATCTTCAGTCTAACGCTCTCCCAACTGAGCTATTTCGGCGCAACATGGAGAAATTATGGTGGCCCAAAGGTGCCAAACAAGGCAAGATCTCAAAAAGGTTCAATCAGAGCACAGTCAACTTTTCAGAAAATGACTTTCTAGGAAGCAGGAAGAAGCATGTATCTTTCTCATTGTTAAGTGATTGGATGTTACTGAAGTAGGAACTACTATTTGTATTTACAAGCAGAGTATCTGTCTATTTCATCATCTGAAGAAGGGCAAGAATACAAAGGCAGGAAGATGTCCGCAGGATTCATGTGTTGCAGTGTGGCAGGAATATCCACAGAGACAAATCCACATCAACTTTAACACCAACGTTTGAGACAAGAGCACTGATCATAGTAGCGATGCGTGCCCAAAAGCCTGCAAGGGCACTGCCGAAACCCGGGATCGAACCAGGGACCTTTAGATCTTCAGTCTAACGCTGTCCCAACTGAGCTATTTCGGCGCAACATGGAGAAATTATGGTGGCCCAAAGGTGCCAAACAAGGCAAGATCTCAAAAAGGTTCAATCAGAGCACAGTAACTTTTCAGAAAATGACTTTCTAGGAAGCAGGAAGAAGCATGTATCTTTCTCATTGTTAAGTGATTGGATGTTACTGAAGTAGGAACTAATACTTGTTTTGGACAACTAAAGTAATTGAAATGAGAATAAAAAAAGAGCGCAAAAAGATTCAGAAGTAGGGAACTTTTTCTTTTCATTATGTGAAAGAGGGCAGGATTCATGTGTCACAGTGTGGCAGGAATATCCGCAGAGTGAAATTCCACATCAACTTTAACACCAATGTTTGAGACAAGAGCACTAATCATAGTAGCGATGCGTGCCCAAAAGCCTGCAAGGGCACTGCCGAAACCCGGGATCGAACCAGGGACCTTTAGATCTTCAGTCTAACGCTCTCCCAACTGAGCTATTTCGGCACAAAATTGTGAAATTATGGTGGCCCAAAGGTGCCAAACAAGGCAAGATCTCAAAAAGGTTCAATCAGAGCACAGTAACTTTTCAGAAAATGACTTTCTAGGAAGCAGGAAGAAGCATGTATCTTTCTCATTGTTAAGTGATTGGATGTTACTGAAGTAGGAACTACTATTTGTATTTACAAGCAGAGTATCTGTCTATTTCATCATCTGAAGAAGGGCAAGAATGCAAAGGCAGGAAAACGTGAGCAGGATTCATGTGTCGCAGGAATATCCACAGAGACAAATCCACATCAACTTTAACACCAACGTTTGAGACAAGAGCACTGATCATAGTAGCGATGCGTGTCCAAAAGCCTGCAAGGGCACTGCCGAAACCCGGGATTGAACCAGGGACCTTTAGATCTTCAGTCTAACGCTCTCCCAACTGAGCTATTTCGGCGCAAAATTGTGAAATTATGGTGGCCCGAAGGTGCCAAACAAGGCAAGATCTCAAAAAGGTTCAATCAGAGCACAGTCAACTTTTCAGAAAATGACTTTCTAGGAAGCAGGAAGAAGCATGTATCTTTCTCATTGTTAAGTGATTGGATGTTACTGAAGTAGGAACTACTATTTGTATTTACAAGCAGAGTATCTGTCTATTTCATCATCTGAAGAAGGGCAAGAATACAAAGGCAGGAAGATGTCCGCAGGATTCATGTGTTGCAGTGTGGCAGGAATATCCACAGAGACAAATCCACATCAACTTTAACACCAACGTTTGAGACAAGAGCACTGATCATAGTAGCGATGCGTGCCCAAAAGCCTGCAAGGTTTCTGCCGAAACCCGGGATCGAACCAGGGACCTTTAGATCTTCAGTCTAACGCTGTCCCAACTGAGCTATTTCGGCGCAACATGGAGAAATTATGGTGGCCCAAAGGTGCCAAACAAGGCAAGATCTCAAAAAGGTTCAATCAGAGCACAGTTACTTTTCAGAAAATGACTTTCTAGGAAGCAGGAAGAAGCATGTATCTTTCTCATTGTTAAGTGATTGGATGTTACTGAAGTAGGAACTAATACTTGTTTTGGACAACTAAAGTAATTGAAATGAGAATAAAAAAAGAGCGCAAAAAGATTCAGAAGTAGGGAACTTTTTCTTTTCATCATGTGAAAGAGGGCAGGATTCATGTGTCACAGTGTGGCAGGAATATCCGCAGAGTGAAATTCCACATCAACTTTAACACCAATGTTTGAGACAAGAGCACTAATCATAGTAGCGATGCGTGCCCAAAAGCCTGCAAGGGCACTGCCGAAACCCGGGATCGAACCAGGGACCTTTAGATCTTCAGTCTAACGCTCTCCCAACTGAGCTATTTCGGCACAAAATTGTGAAAGTGTGGTGGCCCGAAGGTGCCAAACAAGGCAAGATCTCAAAAAGGTTCAATCGGAACAAAGTAACTTTTCAGAAAATGACTTTCGAGGAACCACTAAGAAACATGTATCTTTCATGTGATTGGATGTTACTGAAGTAGGAATTAATATTTGTTTTGGACAACTAAGCTAATTGAAATGAGAATAAAAAAAGAGAGTGAAATTATTCACAAGAACAGTATCTGTCTATTTCATCATCTGAAGAAGGGCAAGAATGCAAAGGCAGGAAGATGTCCGCAGGATTCATGTGTTGCAGTGTGGCAGGAATATCCACAGAGACAAATCCACATCAACTTTAACACCAACGTTTGAGACAAGAGCACTGATCATAGTAGTGATGCGTGTCCAAAAGCCTGGAAAGGCACTGCCGAAACCCGGGATCGAACCAGGGACCTTTAGATCTTCAGTCTAACGCTCTCCCAACTGAGCTATTTCGGCACAAAAGTGTGAAATTATGGTGGCCCGAACTGCCAAACAAGGCAAGATCTCAAAAAGGTTCAATCAGAGCACAGTCAACTTTTCAGAAAATGACTTTCTAGGAAGCAGGAAGAAGCATGTATCTTTCTCATTGTTAAGTGATTGGATGTTACTGAAGTAGGAACTACTATTTGTATTTACAAGCAGAGTATCTGTCTATTTCATCATCTGAAGAAGGGCAAGAATACAAAGGCAGGAAGATGTCCGCAGGATTCATGTGTCGCAGTGTGGCAGGAATATCCACAGAGACAAATCCACATCAACTTTAACACCAACGTTTGAGACAAGAGCACTGATCATAGTAGCGATGCGTGCCCAAAAGCCTGCAAGGGCACTGCCGAAACCCGGGATCGAACCAGGGACCTTTAGATCTTCAGTCTAACGCTCTCCCAACTGAGCTATTTCGGCACACTTCTGAGGCATGGTGGCCCGAAGGTGCCAAACAAGGCAAGATCTCAAAAAGGTTCAATCGGAACAAAGTAACCACTAAGAAACATGTATCTTTCATGTGATTGGATGTTACTGAAGTAGGAATTAATATTTGTTTTGGACAACTAAAGTAATTGAAATGACAATAAAAAAAAGAGAGCGAAACGATTCACATGTACAGAACTTTTTCTTTTCATCATGTGAAAAAGCGGAGGAATATGTCAGCAGGATTCATGTGTCGCAGTGTGGTAGGAATATCCACACAGAGAAATCCACATTAATGCCTGAGACAAGAGCACTCATTGTAGTAGCGATGTGCATCCAAAAGCCTGCACAGGCACTGCCGAAACCTGGGATGAAACAGGTCTTGAGTCTAACGCTCTCCCAACTGAGCTATTTCGGCATAAAATATTCATACAGAGGGTTTAACTAGGGGCTCCGGTAACATTCCTATAACACTTAACACGACACAAGTCTGAATTGAATGCTGTCATATTAATGTAAAAGCTGCAGCAGCACAAGTTTAATAAACAGAAAGAGATTTTCTGTTTGCCTTATGAAGAGTGCTGTAATAATCACTTAATTATCATCTTTTATACACAAAAGCAAACATGTTCTTCTATTGTTGCAAAAAACAGATTAGTTAATTCACTGCTGAAACCCTGGATTAAACCAGGGACTTTTAGATCTTCACTCTAACACTCTCCCAACTGAGCCCTTTTGGAACAAAAATTCTACTCAGAGCTTTGTTCAGTGGTCAGGCCCAAACAAATAATAAATAAAAATAACATCACAAATGTGCCTGCCTGCATTCATTACATTATCCACAAACAATGGGAAAAGGCAGGAGCATGTCGCAAGCATGCATGTTTGGTGGTGATGGAGGAAACCCATGTGAACACACAAACTCCAGGTCCCAGTCAGCAACGACATCAGCTGCTGTAAGAACACAGTGCAAACCACTAAGAAAATGTGTCCTCAAAAGAAACCCAACATGCTACTCAAATCTGAGAGCCATGCCAGAGACAGGCACTGAGCTATTTTGGAGCTGAAGACATAATCAGTGCTTCAAGACAGCCAATTACGTCTGGCACAAACAACATATTAATGCTTGTCGATGACCATTAATAATTTGATTGGTCAAGGAGAAACATCAGTTCCCGGGGTGTTTTCAGCAGTTTTTTTAGCGTTCCATTCTTTAATATCCCCATATTCTTAAATAAAAAAGACATTAAGACTTCAATCTGTTTTCAGGAGATCAAGGAAGCCCGTTTTGTACTTTGGATTGATATTTGTTGCAATTAATTCCCTTTTTATAAATAAAAGGGAATTAACAAGGAGAAGAGGGAGCAATTTGAGTGACTTTTTTAAAAATAGTAGTGACTTATTATTATTATTATTATTATTATTCATGATTCAAATACCAAGTTTACTTGAGATGAACTGCAAAAATACAAAGAAAGCTTTTATCATGGAAAATGTGTATTTTGTATGACGTTTTCATTAAATAATCAATTGTTGATGTTGAATACAAACAACAATAAAAGAGGAACAACTAAACCTTTGCATTCATTGTTCATATCAAGTCAGTATCTCTAAATTAATTTAAGTCAACTGATTTTTGGGGTTTTTGAGTCATGTCCCTAATAAAGTGCTGTTCACCTTTTAGACCAGCAGAGGACAGAGTTCAGAAACAGTTGGTGCTGATATTGTGTGGACATGCAGGCACTTCAATGTATTATTTACTACATTTCCTTGTACATGTATCCATTACTTTATAGATTATGTAGTGTTTTATGAAATTAATTAATTATTTAGATATGTGTTAATTCTGATTCCATCATTCCATCTACCAACATTTCTGTGTGGTTTTCATAAGACCCAGGTCTCCCATTACAACATGCAGTCTGTTTGTGGGTTCAGATGTCTGTGCATGAATCAAACATGTTTTGGTTTAGATGTCATGTCTATTTACCCTCCAAAAATACAATTAAAAGCTTCACATTGTTAGAAAATAAGCAAGAGAAAGAAGTATGAGACATACTATAAAAGCAAAACTAAACAGGCACCGAAACAACTTTAATTAGTCTGTGTTTTGCGGTGGTTACTTACTTAAAAAAAATGTACATATAAAACTGTGAGAACAGTTAGGTAGTGGCCACACAGCTGATTTCATATACTGCTGAATGCTGAGATGTCATTGTCCACAGTGACAGGAACTCTGATGCAAAAATCAAACATGTTTGAGGGGATTCTATCTCATGATGCTGGGAACAGTGGCAGCAGGTAATAATAGCCTCTGAGACAAGGTCCTCCAAACAACAGCTAAAAGTAGAGTGAATTTTGGAATAACAGTTGTTGGGTGGTTAGAAACATGGCAGCCAATGAATGCTAATATTGCTGTGTTTCTGCTGGACATGGAAATAGGCAGGTGTTTGCTAACATGGTCCTGTGGCTCTTTTACATGATAAGATCTTTTATATGTTTTAGTATGTTGCTTTTCCAGCTTGTTCTGCTGCCCCCCAAAAAAAGCCCAAATCAAACAAACAATAAAACAGTTATTGCAGCTTTAAAAACCATGTTGAGCTTTATATACTGTGTGTACAACTAACCGGGTTTCATCAGCGCAAATCTAAAAAATGTTTCCCTGAAATTAGGTTACTGCAACAACTTCTACTACAGTGCATACACACTGGAAGTCAAGGCAAAAATTTCACGATATGATTAAATTAGACTGAAATGATGGGAAAAAGTGAATGGAAACAAGGCAGACAGAGAGACAGAGGAAGACAAAGAAATACAAAAAGTATAGCCGGTGAGAGTATTTGGTCATCAGCTCTTCCACTGCCTCAATCAGGTGTTCAGCATGAAGAAGCAGTTACTGTATTTAGAATGGATAAAAGATCCTGCTGTCTGTCTACCCACTTAGAGAATAAATCTCTTAACGATGCCACCTAATCCCTTTGTGTGAATTCCCACCCAGTTCAAATATTTGGTTAGAAATGTTATGTGACAGCTGTGCATGAGTTCTTTTGCTTGTGCTTGACATTGCTACTTGGTGTGACACAAATCAATGTGAGAAAATTACAAACCCTCACCCTAACGTTCATCTGTTGAGCTCTATTCTAGCTGCACTGTGAATTACACTGCACTACACTCTGTAGGGTGGATTTGTCCTTTAAGTGTGTGTTCATACCAGACTGAAGGTCAGCAGCCTGGGCGCTGTGTATCTGTAGGACATGTAAATGAAAGCCAGTCTTCCTACTGTGATGGAGGCCCAGAATATACAGTCCAGATAGCCAGCGGTCTTATGAGCCATCAGCAGAGGAGGGGAAACAGCGTAGGTATAGACGAAGCCGGCGTAGGAGCCCTGTAGGATAAGAAACACAGCAGGGCATTAGCATAGCACTATAATGTTCAATATAAGTGTGTATATGTGCGTGTGGGAGCAGGGCGTCTCACTATAATTCCATCAGTGATGAAGAGGATGGCTCCGCCCAGAGTGTGGAGGAGGAAGAAAGTTGGAGGGCGACCCCGGAGTTTGGCAGGATTACAGCAACCAAACACACTCCCATGACCTGGAGAGACAGGGATACTGAGAGGTTTGTCATTTCATGTGAATACAGTGATCAGAAACACACACACACACACACACACACACGCATACATATATACTTTACCTTGGCCACTGTCCCCAGCAGGGGTTGTGCTGGACAGAGAGTCTTTGTCGAGCAGACGTGGACTGTTGCTAAAGCAAGGCAGCAATCTTTCATAGTACATCAATGTGAGCACTGCTGCTGGCACAGGGAGCTGCCAGGACACACACACAAACACACAAAGAGGCTATTGTTAACCAAGTCAGCAGTCAATACTTCCTGTCAGCTGATTCAATTTGTGACCGTCCTCTCGTGAAAGTAGACTCCAGTCGTATCTCGTCCTCCGCTTGAACCTGATACAGTTCAAACAGAAAAACGCAGCGGTACTTCTGCTTACCTGGGAGCTTATCACTTTATCTGAGCAGCAATAGCTAGGCTTATAGCCATCTGAAGAAATGCAAATAACTCAAAACAAAACTAAAAACACAAGGACACAATTTTCTAGAGCAACACTGGAAATTTCATTATAACATTTACATCTATTTGGGTCATTCTGATGTGAAAAAGTGATTTTTTATAGATTCCTGAAAAAAGATTAATTACTGTTGGTTAGATTCAGTTTTTTTTGTTTGTCAAATGGTCCAAGAAGCCATCAGAATAATCAGCTGATTATATATTGTAATTAATAATTTTATAATTTGATCCCCATGCCATTCCCATCACCCTCAGCTATATTGTGTTAAATTAGCAAATGTTAGCATGCCAACAAGCTAAACAAAGATGAACCTGCCACACATGAGCATGTCAGCGTTGTCGTTGTGAGCATGTCAGCTTGCTGAAGTTAGAGTTCTTGTTTACAACTTGTAGAGCTGTCACTTCATATTCTAAATTTCACCATGAACTCACATTGATAAGAGCCATGATCCAGAAAGCGTAGGACACCCTGGTGATGACGGTGCCATCGGTATGCAGGGAATACTGAGATATGTTTTTCAGCGCTGCTCCATGCCCGGCCAGGCTGCTGCGGAGGTGCTGCAGGTCTGCAGAAGAGGAGGACGAAGAGTTGGTGGTCCAGTTGGCACCCAGGACACAGCTGTCCTCAGCCAGGAAAGGATCAGCCACCAGGGGACTGACCAGCGCTCCAAGGCCTATGAAGAAATGCAAGGCCTGGGGAGAGACATGAAGATAGAGTCCTCCTTAAAGACGATGGGTCACTGGTTTAGAAAGGAATATGAGAAGTGAACAAATGCACCAGGTCAAGCTTCTTATTATAATTAGCTACATTCATAAGAAACCATTATTCTAGAGTTTGTTTTTATGTGAGAACAACATCCATTTTGGTGCCAGTAATTTCAATACTTTATTTTTATGTATTTTCCTAAAATTTCCAGAGGGGAACTGATACGTACTGTTACTATAATTTTCATATGAAGGTTACCAGAAAGGACCCATAATGTGTTACTGTAATATTTTCTAGCAAGTTTCGAAACAATTTTTCAAAAGGAATTTATGTTATCTCACTTTAGCATGAACATATGTACAGTATATGTTATTATGTCTATAATCTTTTGTGGTACCCTATAATCCAACAAATTAAGTGTTGCAGTAGAAAATGGGTTTAAGACACTTTAACTTTCTATATTCTTCTTTCTAAACTTTCTATAGTTTATTTGCTTTATTAAGATTCCAGCAAACACTGTAATATGTTGTATATTATGTTCATCGCTGTCATTTCCCCTCCCATCCCTCTCCTCCTCTGACCTGCAGGAAGATGGCAGAGTCCTTCTGGTACAGCTTCACCAGCTGCAGGTTGGCAATGGTGTCAATCACACCCATGGCTTTGCCAGCAATCGCCATGGCAAAGGACAACAGTAACACGTGATGACATAGCGGTATGATGGCAAACACGAGGGAGATGATGAGAGTGCAGGAGAAGAGGGCTGACAGGGAGAACAGAAGTCTGAAGAAGACAGAACACCCACAACATTATGAAAATTTAAGGGAAAATTATACATTTTATGTTTGAATGATTGTATATTAAACATATTCTTTACTTACAAACTATTCTTTTAAAGCTTATTGTCAGTGGTAAGCTGTAAGTCAGTAAGCTGACCAATGCTGTACTGTAGCTCAGCTAGATAGCTCAGATAGAAAAGGGAATTTCCAGCATGTTGTTGCCACAGTAAAGTCACCTTGATGTTAGTGGGCTGCTGCTCCACTAACTTTTATTGACACAGTCAGTTTATCACAGCTTCAACCACCAGTATACGTCCACGCTATCTACACCTTGTTTCCTTTTTCCTGCCAACTTTCCACTCTCCTTTTAACCTTGTCCTGGATACCTTTCATTTTGTTGAAGAGATATTTCAACAGTAGCCTTTGATATGAGGGTACAAACACCTAGTAGTACTTACTAAGATATGTGCTGGCAACATATTTATTTATGTCAACCATTTTGTGAAATTGGCCCATTTTGAAGCAGATTTAGACATTAAAGATAATCTGCAGGAGTCAGTCCAGTAGAGCTGCAACGAGTTGTGTATTTATCAGTTAGTCAATTGACTGAAAATCAGTTCCGTGTAATTTTTTAAGAGAAAATGTAACATTCCCCGGTGCCGACTTTTTTATTTTGTTTTTTTTTTAGTCCTCTATGACGGTAAACTGTATATTTTTGGTTTGTGGAATGTTGGTCATCTTGCATCTTGAACTTTGGGAAAGAGCGATCGACATTTTTCACCACTTTTAATTGACATTTTTCACTGATCATTTTATAGATCAAATAACTAATCGGTTAAACGAGAAAATAATAGACAGATTAATTGATAATGGAAATAATCAATAGTTGCTGCCGTACAGTCCAGCATTATAAAGTGTCCCAAAGAACAACATGTTGCATCAACCTCTCATCACTCTGAGATCCACACTCCCATCAGCCAGCCTAAGTGTGTGTGTACGTGTGTGAGTGTGTGTGCCTTATGAGGTTCAGCCATCACAATCTCCAAGTCTAAGAAATGTGTGGGTGGTTGAGTGATATGTGATTATTTTCTTTTTAATTGAGGGCCAGGATAATGAGATAATAAGCCTTTATAGAGAAGGCAGTTGTCTCATAGCGCTGACCGTGGTGTCTGTCAGGTAGATCAGTATTCATTTAACAGGAAATAGACTGATATATGTATGAAGATGAAGTACAAAAAAATATGTATCATGTATCAAAAAACACCAGATACAAACACGCAAGTGCTCATGCAGCTTGAGATACTGTATGTCCCTATCCACTTCAGACACACTCACATTTGCACTTCTCAGTGTATGTAGCTGCTCAGTGTGTGAGGCAAACCACATACCTGAAACAGCTGTCTGGCATTTGAATGCTTCAGATTTGCCAGTCAAATTTAGGATTAAATCTAACTGTCAAAGGTGTAAGTCTTGTGAAATATATTGAATAAACAACATTCATTCTTCAACCTTAGGTTCAGGGCTGCAGCAACGATATCAGAAAATCCCCCAAACAGAACCCCAAGAATCTGAGGAACCTTTTAACCAGCCACCAACCAAACTCACAAAATTGTCTGTGTATTTTTTAATCACAAAATTTCTTCAGTTTGTTTATTCATTTAACTGTTATGTAATATTTTTTTGTAAAATGTATCTGCCTACATTACGCTCTAAATGTTATAAAGCCTTTCTACATTGCCAGGTATGTAATTCTGGTGGAGAATACTAACTGCCCCTTTTTCATGTTTTAAAATTCCAGGAATTTTAATGAGGACATGACCTTTGTGTCTTGAATGGTAGTTATGACCTTATTATTATTCTATGTGCTAGAGGTTAAACACAAGTGGGCACATGGCTCAACTCAGTCATGCTCATTTTCAATATGTCAGTCTGGTGTGTTCATGACTGTACAAGCTGATGGAGCTCAGTCTTCAGTTTTGCTAGGATACTGGTATACTTATTACAGTATTTTAACTGTTATTTGCCAAATTAAACTTTTTTTAAAATTATTAATTAATAATAAAGTCAAAAGTTAACTGTTGAGTACCACAAAAACACTGTCAGACCACTGTTTCGTATTCTTCTGCCAAATTTATGTTCAGGTATGTGTGACATCCCACTCAGTGATCACTACAACCAGACTCACGTTTTCTTGTAGAGCCCTCCCAGGCTGCTGCCCATCAGCAGGAAGAACTGCTGGAAGAAGAAGACCCAGGTGATCTGTTGCAGGGTGGACTGGGTCTGACACCTCAGGTCCAAGATGGTGGGTCCCAGGAAGGCGATGCACAGGCCGAAGCTGAAGAACACACTCCAGTAGGTCAGAGTTTGATGCCAATGGCGCTTAAACAGCGACCAGATCCGATCGTCCAGCAGCTTCATGTCTGTCCTTCACAGGAGCTTCCACCTGAGCGCTGCACAGCTGCCAGCTGCTCATTCACAGTGATGGTGTGGAGCTCTGTCACACACAACTAAGCAGACTGCAAATGCAGAGAGTACACACAGTTTCAGGAGTCACTCAGCCGGGGCAGTTTCCAGTGAAGTGCCAGTTATCCTATTGATGGACGTCACGCTGATTGGCCCAATGCACCGCCCTCTTTCTGACAGCTTTCAGATCAGTTTTTCTCTGAGATTTATGCCATTTTTGACTATATAGAGTTATGTGCCGAATATCTGCTGTCTTGTCTAAAATGTATAAAAATATATCATGGAATGTAAACAGGAAATTATTCCTACTCAGGTAATTGGGTTACCATTAGGCTATGTAATACTGAGTGTAACTGAAATGTTATGGGAAATGTGCAGGATAGTTTTTATTTATTTGTGTTTCTTTTGAAGATAGATTTTATGAAAAAACACTGTTTTAACTGTGCGGCTACATTTTGTATCGCTGCCTTTACTGTGCATCAGTCTACAGTAAAAAAATAATTAATGTGATGTCCTGGACTGACACGTAGTAACCAAATAGCACCATCTTCTGTTCATCTGTGTTACTGCATCCTTCAAGAAACACATGCTACCAACTCAAAATTAAATTGTAAAATTAAACATGTAATGAGCCAAAAACAAGACACTGAACAGGAGAATGGGTTTATTCTTATAGTTTATTTATTCATTAATTAATCAATTATTCAATCAATTTTATGCCTGTTGGCAGTCACAGTACATTCAATTTCTCATTTTATAACAGTGTAGACCAATCACACAAAATATCACATCTCATACAAAATCTAAACTTATCTTTTATAAAACATTTAGACATCATCTGCAGGTTTTTTCTTTATTTTATTTTAAATACAGTGCTCTATTGTTTTTATAACGCATAAAACTCACTGAGAAAGATGAAAACATCCGTTAAAATACATATATATTATTTCTTTTTCATTACAGTATTTAAAATAGCTTCATTTACCACAACTAAACACAGAGTAATACTTCTGCCACTGAGGGGAGGGAGGGGGAGGTTGGAAGTGTAACATCCACAGCTATACATCCCTCTGAAGTCCCTGCAGATTTGCCCTGAATTTCTCTCCTTGTTGCCTTCACCTTTGCTTGCTTTCACTGCCAGGTGAACAGAGGGTTGGATGGGCTCAATATCCATCAGCTTCATTCACTTCAGAGGTAGAAAAACTTGAAGCGGCCATTTAACTTTCACTGGAATTAGTCTCTTCACTCTCACACACACACAAAAAAATCCCCAACCTGCACACATACGACTCTTCAAATCAGTCTGCGAGCAGGTGCTGGAGTGCTTTAGGAGTTCAGTGCTTTTGAGGGTCAAACCAACAACTGTCTGATTACTGTTTTGTTTTGTTTATTAATTTAAATGAGGCCAGCCTGGCAATGCAGAGGGATCCGGCAAAACAACACAGGGTACTCCAGCAAAAAAGATGAACCTGGGTCAACTTTTGCCAGACCACAAAGCGACATCACCCGGGAAGGCCAATCACATTCCTGGTATTTTACTTTGTACTAATGTGAATACCATATTTCTGCTCTTTACCTTGCGATCATTGTGACAAAAGATAAAATAATTGTGTGTGAGAAGCCTTCAAAGTCAAAGATCTGTTACTCCAACCAGCCTTCTAGGTCATGTTTAATGTCTCACCAGTCCTTGAAGCAACACACCCCCACCAACGCATCACCTTGCATTGTTTTGACGCAGGACTGCATTCAGTCTGAGAACCTGCTTAGCTTCTCTACCTCTGTCTTCCCTGAACAGTCTCAAGGTGTCATTCCTATGCTCTTACATGAATCTCATGACCCCTTCAAATCTGTGGATCAAATCATCTAGAAGTGCTAAGTCAAAGGTAACTGGACTTGCTGTACATTTCTTAAAGACATTTCACCTCTCATGCAAAAGGCTTATTCAGTTCTGACTGACTGGTGGGTAGTCCAAGCCATTTAACTTCTGTAGGGTGGATCATTGACACCAGGGTAAGCTCGAAACAAGCTGACTCATACCAAGTGTTGTCTGACAACATCTAAAGGCAAAAGTATTTGTAGGTGTTATGAACGGCCACATAAAGAAAAGTGAAAAGCCTGCTGTCATATAGAGGGACAAGACGTGAGAATTGTTCAAATGGGTATAACAGTGCACACTTTCCTTTAAGTGTTTCCACAAAGGTATTCATGGTGCACTCATTTGTACATATCAAAAATGATGGAAGTAGTTGGTGAAGAATGGAAAAAAAGAGAGCTGGAAAGAGAATTACATATCTTGCATACTTTCACACCATGGCACACCCGGCCAATCACTGCATGAAGAGGTTGTTGGATTGTCAGTTTTAAATGTCTCTGTAGGCCCCCAATTCCAATGTCAGGAAGGTATGCTGGGAGAGTCTTTTGTACACTGTTCAGTAATCCAACAAGCACTTCATTTGAAGCATGCCAACACCTTTTACCTCTGTAAAGTCTTTCACACATTGCAAGTTGATAAGATCACATGTGGATCTTTAGGCCACATGGCAGTCATGTGAGAGTCATTAGAGTCACTGCCTGGGGAGGGATGTTAGGATGTAAGTGGCTAATTATTGGTGTCACAGGTCCCCTCCTCTGTTGAGTGATGGTTGTTCCAGTTTGGCACAGATGGCCTGCTTCGTCCCTCTTTCAAACCACCTGTCTTCTTGGTCCAATATGAATACAGTGCTGTCCTCAAAGTACTGTCACATGTCTACACTAAAACCAGCATTTTTTAAATGCCATTTTTGTGTGAGAACAACTTGTGTCCACACTAGCATTTGCAGGTCATTTTTGCAGAGCCTTCTGACCACATAGAAACACTCACAATACAGAAACAGCTAAATCACATCTCTCTCATCCTCTTTTCAGTTGGCAAACAACAAAACTGCATTACATCCAGCATCTAGTAAGGAGTGGGACAGACAGCCTGGCTGACCAAATCATTATTTTATAGTTGTGACATCATCTCACAAAATCAACATAAATTCAGATTAATGACAACAGCTGTGCAGTGTGATAATCTATATTGAAATTAAAAACAAATGAAAACAGAGAGTTAGGGAGAGCTGAATTCACAAGATAGTTGATCTAATTTAAATATTTTCCTCTTTCTGTTGTCAGACAACAGAACAAGTATAAAATTGTAACTTAATTGCTGCTCATAAATACTATATTAACCGGCAGTCATTGTCAAGCTGCTGTGCTATAGTGCTGACAAAATCATTAATTCAAGAGAGCGACATAATCTGATGAAAAAGATGTGCTCTAAAATTTTCTAAAATTAATTGTACATACTCTTATGTAGGTATATGTACTGTACCTACTGTATACTGGTCTTTTGATTATAACACACAATATTCCTCAGCAGATGGAGTTTGCCCAGTTGTCACTGTAGATGTTCAAATTTCTATTTTACTGAGCACTTCTTTAACTTTTAAGGCTACATGGACTTCTTGTTCAAAAGATAAAATGTTGACCCAACAGGGCGTCCTGGTGGCCTAATAGTTAAGGTGCATACCACATAACTACAATATCCATGGCTCGGCTCCCAGCTGGGGGACCCGTGTTGCATGTCATACCACTCTCTCTCTCCCTAGTTTCCTGTCTCTACACTGTCTGTCAAATAAAGGCAAAATTATCTAAAAAAAAAAAAAAGTTGACATAAAGGCCTAGGACTCGCCGCCAGTCAGTCTGAAATGAGGGAGTATTTCAGATGAGAAGTGAAACATCTTCAAAAAACCACAAAAACAAAAAACAAATGCACATCCAGTTGTCTTTGACTTCTTGATATCTATGACATGGATGATTCTAATAATCTAATAATCTAATAATCTGAAGGCATAATGTCGATCCAATCAACAATACACAAGGAAATATTTCATTTCCAGTCCACCATTTATCATATCGGTCCATATTTTAAACATGTTTGGTTCATGTATAACTCAACAAGAAACAATAAATGAAAATGACGGCAACATCTTGATACACAACTTCTTATGTCTTATGTCTGAAAGCACAGCACAGTTTCAGTGACCGGAAGAAAGATGGCAACAGGAAGCCATTAAACAACCTTGTGCATCTTTTTCATATTGCACTGTCAATTTAACAGTCAACTTTGATTACACCTCACAATTAAATTAATGTGGCCCCAACCCCATTGTAAATGGCTTACACCTCAGCATTTCCTTTTCTGCTGGATCCCAACAGCACTGGACAGGGAGGGAGAGGGAGTCAGGGCAGATTAAGGAGAGAGGAGAGTGTAGCTGAGCCATGAACCCCCATCACTTTTGTGTCTGCAGATCATTTCATTTTCTAGGGCATAAACTTAAACTCTGGGTTCCATCCCAAACAGCCATTAGGGAACTGTGAAGGACACAAGATAAGGAAGATCTGTACATTTCACTTCTGCATCTGTTGAGTGGCAGATAAGTGTACTGTCTAAGGATATACTGTATGTAGTTTTATACAGTGACCTTTGTGGCCTTTCAGCCAGTTGCTCTATGGCAATAGGCCATAGCTATGTAAAACATAAGGGGTGACTCCTACTGAGAGTAATTTGCTACTACTTGTAAGACTACAAGAATACTTTCTCAGTTTACTGGTCTAGGGTTAAGGGGTTTTGGTAAGATAAGTGGTCATATTTTGTATCATGTAAGGTAAGACACAAAGGGAAGGGAGCAGGCTTCAGAGGACACTTCTGGTTTGTGCAAATAGGAGACTATAAGAAATACATAAACTCATAGTGAGTTATTTACAGATACAAAGCAAATGCCTCCTAACACATTGGCTACACTAGATCAAATATAGATTCTTCACAAGCCAAAATATCATGCACAGTTTACTAAGGCAACTTATAAAACTGGAGTGAAAGTCAGCTGTTAACACTGTATGTATGGAACAAAAGCCCACACTGAGTTGAAACACGGGCGCGCTGTAGCAAGGCAACATGAATCCATTTATCATGGAAGGTTATATTCAAGATGAGTCAGATTTTATGTTGGTTCAATGTTTGTTACATATGAGTTGAGGTACTGTAAATGAACAGCGTGTTGCTACCATTTTAATGTCTGGACTGCTTTTGTATCCACCTTCAAGACTGCCAGGTGACATACATACACACCTCTAGCTGCCATATTGGTGACTCCTAACTGTGAACTAATCATTTTATCTGGGATAAATCTGACTTTGATTAAATTATGTCAGCTTATTATCTAGCTAACATATCCAGGTAGCTAACCATCATTTGCTAATGCATTAGCTCTTTAGATTATGCATTAGCTAGCATACAGTACAAGGTTTGAGTTCCTTGTTTTAGAGGCTGGCTTAGAGGCTTTAGTTTCTCTGCTTAATTAGCCTGTTAGCTTAGTTATAGCTAACACAGACAAAAACTGTTTAAATGCGCCAATTGTCTGTAAAGATACACACGCTGAGTTTGTTATTTAGCAAGTGCCTAATAGCATTATCTTTCTGTGAATTCGGGGTTTTAGCAATCTGGGGAAATTTTAAACAGATCCCTGTATTTTTAGACTCAATATGTATAAATTAGACTACTTGTAGGCCAACAAAATAAAAACCCAATCACAAACTAATAAAAAAAAAATCTAACTAATCAAAATTTTAGCATTTCTCCACCAGACTTTTACTCCTGGCAGTATGGAGAGGGCTTTAAACAGCATTTAGACCTTCATGCTGGGAAATAAAATTTACAGAATGTATAATATAATAATAAGAGTTACCAGAATAAATTAAATATGAATAAAAAAATTGAGACCTTCTCTTTGGTTTCTGGTCAAATTTTTCTGAAGGTGGTGGGAGGTGTGTCAGGGGACCTAATGACCTCAGTATTTGTTAAATCCTGACTATGGCCCTGAAAGCACCTGGGAGGGTATTTTAGGATTCAGAGGGGCCACTGGGCCCTGTAACAAAATCAAAGAGTGTATCTTTTAGCTACATCTTGGTGTTTTGGTGAAAAACAAACCCAAACTTAGTAGTAAGTCTAGTAAGACAAGACAGTAAGCAAAATTTGGAAACAAACTGACCTCATTAGACTTTACTTAAAACTGTACCAGTCTTCAGTCACACTGCACCACTCCCATTTCTGTTTGTCCCAGTTGTATTCAGGCAATACATCTGTACACCTGCAACTCTGTGATGGTTCCAGATGTTGTAGCTACCATAGATGGCCAGAGTCCTGGGTTTGCTCTGGATAGAAATTATACATGGTAGTATTACGTCAGGCAAGCTTGTGTATATGTGTACAGTATAACAGAGCAGAGCATTTTATTTACTTGTCTATTTTTTCTTGGGCTAAAATGTATATGTGTGTCGGTAGGATATTTATGAATCTCTGATGTGTGCAACTAAGTAATGGCAGCATGTTCAGTGTCACTGATTGTGCAAATGTGAGTAAACATATGTGTGTGTGTGTAGGGAGGGGAGTGTATCTCAGCTCAGTCATTTCACGTGCAGTGCAAGTTTATTTCCAGAAACCCTGTGTGTCTCCATGGTCAGCTGCCATGGAAATGAGTGAGGGTACATGAGTTTATGTTTTCATGCAGGTGTATGTTTGTGTGTGTGCGCATGTTTGTGAATGTGCTGAGCTGTGTTGGCCTTTGTGCTGTGGTCTGAAAAGGCAGCTCCTCTTCTCTGTGTGTCTCTGTTGCTTCTTTATGACTTCTAGAAGATGCTTTGCCTGCGGTTCTTTCCTCGACCTGGAGAAAGACAAAATGAAATTAACACTTATTCTAAAATATACTGACAGACGTATATGTATAGGCTACATTATTTTTGATGGTGATGGTCAACAGAAGATACAATACATTTTCAGAAAAGCACTGAACAATGCTTTTCCCTTAAAAGACTTTTGCCCATGTAACCTTCATGAGTGAGTCTTAAAAAGAATATTAAGAGCTTATTAAGTATATAAAGTAACAAAAGTATACTAATCTATATTGAATAAGTATAACTTCCTATTTATTTTCATCTTCTTTTCAGTTCCTTGGAGACTCTTCTGTGTGGTATTTTTATTTCTGTGAGAGTAAACAAACTCAGCATATTGGCTTCTTGGAGAGATTTGCTAATTCGTACATCCGCATTTCAGATGTTGCAGTCAAGAACTAAACAGCCAGGTTTAATTCAGATAGTTACAGTTGCACAGTGTTTGAGTGGGTACAAGAGATACAATCCTCTATGTCCTTCTATCCAGTAAACTTGAGAGTACAGCACCTAGAGGCTGAAACACTGAGCTGCGGTGGCCTGGGTCCTTCTGGAGCTGCACCTCTTTGAGGGAAAACACTGAGGCAGCTAAAACAAGAAAGGGAAAGCAGAGTACAATTTTAGAACATAAATACAAAAAGATTAGTGTGTGCTGCCCCTGTTTTATAAAGGCTTTAATAACAGAATACATGGCCACATTTAGTTGACAAATGCATAAATCTGTTAATCAGTTAGTTTGAAGAGAAAAATCTATTTGGTGCCATGTGCTGAAGCGGGGAACACAACGTGCAAACTAGATTTTATAGTTGTAGTCTATCTGTACTGTGCAGGACACATTTTGCTTTTTAATGCTCATATTTGTAAAATTTACATAGGGTAAAATGTTTGTATGGTCTTGGCCTAAAATATGTAAATTATACAAGAAAAGAAAGTGTGTCAGGCAGTGGTGACCAAAACTGTAATCAATTACTCATTGAAAAATTATTTATTATTAATTACATTACTTTAATAATTACTCAGCAGCAAAATTTAGCAGTTATATTTCTCATTACATTAATTTTGCTACTCAGCCCAGCTCTGTCAAAGGTGTCTTTAAATAACTCCAAAGCTGTTACACATACAGCTCGTATCTTTTCTATTACCACATGCAGAAATAGAAAACAGAGACATTGTGGTTTAACAAGAAGCCCTACAATTTGGAGGAATTTACTGACCATCAACAGCTAACCAGCTTGGTGAGTGCAGCTCCCCCCACCTCCATCCCATGCATCAAGTTACACGCACAAGGCCAGTCTGTCTAATGAACATCCAGAGATCAAGCTAAGGTCAGCCTTCTATCAAACTTCTGGTAAAACAGCAACCAAGCACAGAGGACTAAAGCAGAGACCAATGAACAACGCTGGGGAAAATGGACTGCTTACAAGCTGGTCTGAGAAGAATGTGTCAAAGGTAGTAAAGAGAGAATAGTACCCCCTTTTATTATTACTTTTGTTATTAATGTAGTCTTGTTGTGTTTTTTGGTCAATGTAAAGTAATTGAAAAATGAATAAATAAAAAGTAAAAAAACAAACAAACAAAAAACAGCAACCAAGGCGATTTCCAAATGCCAAAATAACGGCGCATTACTGTAATTACGCAAGTAATGTAAATGTAATGTAGTTACTGAATTTCAAATTGTGATCCCTTACAGTGAGTTTTTGTTGTTGTTGTTTTTGTTAGCTTTTAAGTAGTTATTAAGCTAACTTATTGAAATATCTACAGCCATGCAGTCTTGACTCAATAGATAAGCCACTGAAAAGACTTCTAAAGATAGTTTTTAAAGCAGACATCTTGACATTTCATAGCAGAAAAATCACAGGTGTAATTAATAATGCTAATAATGATGCCTCAGGGCTTGGGACACCTAAAGGAACATAATCATTGTTGATATAATTAGCTCCACCTGGACTTTTCCTGACACAGTCAAAATATCTGCTGTGAAAAAGGTCATGTGCTTCCTCCGACTTTCCCTTCAGGTCTCTGTTAATGTTTTCAGAGTGAGACTACAAGAATAGTTACTGTTCTGTTACTGTTTAGTTACTGTAAGCTAGCAAGCTAAAGCTAATGAAGAAGAAATTAGTCTATAAGGCAAATAATTAGCCACATGCAAAATATGGTTCAATATTAAAAAAGATCTCTGCTGACATAAAGATTGACCTTGATTTTTATTTTTACCTATCCCATGATGACTGTGTGCTGTCAGGCCTTTTTCCTGTGCTGGCACAGTGTGTATGGAATTTGACCAAAAAGCACAGGAACTTGAACTTTGTCTTTTAGAGAGGTTACTGCTGAGATGGCCAAGTGGCCACCTGCATTAACAGTACAAGTACAGTTCACTTTTCACTGCCAGTGTTGCCTTATACTGCGTGTACAGTATATGTGTGCACGTGTCTTACTGTCTGCCAAATTGTGTATGTTGTCTCCCAGACTCAGGAAGTAGGGGTGTCGTAGAGAGGCTTCAGAGGTGATTCTGCTCCTGGTGTCATACTTTAATTACAACATAAAAGCAGCTGATTAGACCATCTCTAAAATCACAGTTCTTTTCTGCTTTAAATTCAGATCAAGGTCATTGTGTCTGTGCTTTTGTCTCATACCAGCAGTAGAGCAGACAACAGGTCAATCCCCTCTGTGTCCAACCTGATGAAGACAAAGACAGATTTTTTTTTTATATAAAATGAGGGTTCAGGGAAAGATTACATGCTGATACTGATAATAAAAGTGAATTCTGAAGAAGCCCCAAAGTGACCCAAACTAATGGTTTGGATTTTTCATAAAAGTAATCATTTCATTCTGAAGTTTCAAGCTTTAATCATACCAGATATTCCTCTTCCCTTAACCAGGAGTTTGACATGATACCTCCATGTTAACATTCACACAGTCAAACTGGGGACTGATATTTCTTTCCTAATTTGTCACCACTCAGCTGGACAGACTGAGTGGCAGACACCTTTGTCCAACGCTACGTACAAATGAGGTACAATCCAAGCCACAGTAGATCAAGGATGAGCCTTCAAGAAGTGTCTTAACACTCGGTTCTATGTTCCACCTGACACAAGAGAAGTAGCATGTAAGTGCCCAGCAGGTTACTTTTTTTTCTTAGAAAGAGCTAGAGAAGGATCAAGAGAAAGAGGATATTAGGTGAGAAAGTACTCTCAGAAGAAATATGTCTTCAAGTGACAGAGAGGGATTCTGCTGATCGAGTTTAGCAACTCATTCCACCACCAAGGAACCATCCAGGAGAAGAGTTTGGATTGAGATTTCCGGCCTCGCAATGTCAGTAGGACTAGTTGTTGTTCATTTGCAGATCGTAGTGAACAAAGAAAGCTCATAAACATGAATTAAGGAGTTCAGGTAGGTGGGTGCAGTGCTAGTGGCCACTATGTAGGTGAGCATTAGTGTCTTGAACTAAATGCAAACAGAAACAGAGAGCCAGCGGAGTGACATGAGTGGTTTTTGGCTGGTTGAAGACCAGACGTGCCGCTGCATGGACCATTTGCAGAGGTTTTACTGTGCAAGCTAGTGGTAGTGACGCCCTTCTGGTGAACAGGAGTTCTGCAGGTAACTCTTGATTAATAGTTCAGTGTCAGATTTAACCCAGTGATAGCACCACCGCAACACTAGACAGATGTTTTGTATGTGATTGGGCCGTATTGTGTTTTAACTATATTCCCCACAGTGATGTTTTGCTTCACCTTGTTATATAAAGTGACTCCGGGCTACGTATGTACTCAAAATAACTGGAGTTACATCCAGGTAACTTCTATTTCGCCTTGACTCATGACTGAATTGAAGACGACTCCCATGCAATTGCTGTGTTTCAGTTCATTCCTTCACTGTGATAGAGAGCAAGGTCTCAGTGAACAGAGGGTTTGTGAAAACACAAGCAGCCAATTTACAGTTGCTGTAAACACGGTATCTTCTAGCCACCAAAGCTCTGATGTGTAGTTACATTTTTGAGGAGGCGTAGCTTCAGAGCCTGCGCACATAGGTGGCATAACCCCTTATAGAATAGGTACACATTTTTTAATTCTTAAAACAATACTGACATGCCCATATGTACATTGCAATGATTATTGGTTAATAATTGGTTAATTGATTTAAGCAGCAGTATTAATGAAGCCTAAAGGTTACCTGGGCACATGGTTGATGAGAGCTTGAGGTCTGTATTGAGGAAAGAGGTAAGACCTAAACTCCTCATTACTGCTGATACCTGGCCAAGTCTCTTCTGTTGGAGTCCCTGAAAGACAAAAAATAAATATTTGATCACCATGATGTCAGAGGACACCACTTTTAGACTGGCCTGTAGCATATTGTCATCTTGTGCTGCTGTCTTACCAATGAGCCTAAAAATGAGATGTAGCTCCTCCTTCACTGTGGCACCAGGAAACATGGGACGACCTGTTGCCATCTCATAAAGGATACAGCCTACACCCCTGGAAGAGGAAGGAGGAGATGAAAATACAGGGAGGAGGTGCAAACAACAATAGGAAAGTGTAGGTGAGACCCTGTTCAACAAGAACACACTTTCCAAAGAGCGCTGATCATAAGCACAAACATGTATGGTGTGAGTGGGCACAGTGCAGCCTTTTGTTCCATCCAGGATAGCACGTTGAAGAGGCGCCCTGTGGTCTGATGAGAGGATATGTAGCTAGGTGAGCTCATAAAAGGCTGTCGTGTTGCCAGAGAGCCACATTTAATGCTTAGTGGTTTACCAGAGCTGTGTGGGTTTTCTTACCATGGCAAGCTGCTAATAAGCAAAAACATATAATGAAAATGAATGCAGAGAATTTCACTCTGTTGTATGACTAGTGATTCATCTCTCTGCTAATAACCTGGGAGATTTTAATAGAAGTGTATGGTGATATGGAAGATTCATGGAAATCATGAGCGATCCTCAAGCTGTTGGATATTCATGTAATACACCAAGCACACAGCCTCGCTCAGTACCAGGGCTGGCACTTGCATTTTTTCCTTAAGAGAGTTTAGATTGTCAGCTGTGTTCAGATCCAGATTCAGAATGAAACTACGGTTAGTTTGGAGAAACATTAGATAATCCAAGTGAAAACTCTATGTACTCTATGTGTTGATTTCAGCCCATTTGTTCTTCTTTCTTGGGTCAGATATGAGGACTAAAACTACTAGTAGGAGTCACCAGAGTCAGAAATGTCAAATTTCTACATATATGGACCTAAAGATCTTAGTTCTTGATTTGCAAAATAATATGCTTATTCAAAAATATCAACATGATAGATATATTTGTGTTGGTGGTCAGAAGATAAATAAAGGAGACTACTAGCATTGCAGTAATATAGTTTGCTGCAATCAGTGACAGCACTCCAGTCGGTGAGCAACAAAACATCCTGCGCCATCTTTGATTTTTCATTGTTTATATTGACTTTGATGGGGGAAATCTTTCTCATGTATTTTTTTGTTACTTTACACTCGTCTGATGTCTTTTTTCCATCCCTATAGTTGCTAAGAGGACTGTCATCTGATGAGTTCATATTTTCAACATTCCTCTTGTAATACATTTTATGAGCTGCTGATTGATTGAAAGGCCCAAGTCATGGGAGATCGTGATCCAGAACTGTGCGTATGATAGTCCTGAGCCAGGGCTTGGCAACAATGTGTGTCTTCTATATTTTGTGTTATTAAAGTGATCTACACACATGAACAATTCTCTCTGAAATTCTCAGCCTTACATTCAGTTACATTCAGAGTCTGAATTAGTGCCAGAGAGCAAGTAGGGTTCATGATTTACACAGTAAGAAAACTAATTTCATGCAAATACACAATATGTACACAATATGTACAGTACATTGTTTGCATATAAAATGTGCATTAATTGCATTAAATGTGCATAAGCAAACTAGATGCATATTATTTACAATCTTCACTTAGATTTGAAATGTCTACAAACCCTCATATTCGCACTAGATAATACTGGTGGTTACTGTCACTCCACACAGAGTGATTGCTCCAGCAATCAATGTCTTACAGTTTGTATGTGAGCAGACGTTCATTGTGGCACTGTAGATCATGGATCACTGTTAAAGGACAAAAAGAGAAGAAACCTTTCCAGCATGCAAGTACATGTTGGAGTATCGATGGTCAAATATACATATTGCACTACTTACCACATGTCAATGGGTGTGGAGTATTCTGTGGAGCCCAGTAGCACGTCGGGGGGCCGATACCATAGAGTTACCACCTCATTTGAGTAGGTCTTAGTGGGGACGGACTTGGCCCTCGCCAGACCTGGACAATACAACACAGTCTGGGTTTAACTAGAGGTTAGCAGTATGGATTCTGCAAAGGTATTTGTTGCTATAAATCTGCGTTTTGTCCCAAAAATTCCATGAAATTATAATTACTTTGTGTCATAGTATAATTTCCTTAAGTCTTGTATAGTTTTGTAAAACTGTATAAGCACAAGACTCTTATGAGTTGTGGTAAAACCTATAGCATCTAACATAAAAGATTGTGTTATCATAAAGTGTCATCCAAGAAAAATGTTAAAATAGCCCTGCTATAAGATCCATTTGCTGTGTTTAGGTAAAACTATTTATAAATAGTCAGGGAATACTGGTGAGTTTATCTGCCCACTTCCACTACCATATTGAGAAAACTCAGAAAGAGGGGCACAGTTGCTAGGATACAGGAAGTAAGGGTGCTAAAGCAATCAGGACAGAAGATCTCCGAGTGGCAGTAAAATATAATTGGAAAGCGGTTGTGGCAGGAAATGTGCTATCTTATTCCCAAGTCTCTGTCTCTTTACGAGCACACTTGCATTTGTTGATGTTCATATATGCTGTTTGTGTGTGTTTTCATTCCTACCAAAGTCGGCCAGTTTGAGCTCGCCCTTGTCGTTGATGAGCAGGTTCTGAGGCTTAAGGTCTCTGTGGAGGATTTTTCTCTTGTGACAGTAGGATAGACCACGCAGGAGCTGGAACATGAAGATCTGTAGGTGAAAAATGAAAATGATGAAGATGTTAATGACTTTCCCATCAAAAAGACAAGATTATTGATTACTAAAGGCACCTTTATTGGGCATAAAGTAACCTATGATCAACTCTCATCAATAAATCAACTGAATGTACCTCCTCCTATTCAAGTCTCCCCTCTAACCCCTCCTGTCCCCTTTATTTTAATTTAAGTCACAAAATATGTAGAGGTGTTCACAATCAGAACTGAAATCCAACAAAAAGTTAATATATCACCATGTAAAACACTATAACAATGATTCTATTCTGTAATTGCTTATGTTGTACCATCCTTAACTCAGTCTAATAATTGGTAAACTATGCAGCCTATTTTTATTGTTAACAATTCTATTGGATGGAGTACTAAGTGACAAGCATAAACTATTAAACCGTTTTGTTACAGAATTGTCTTTATTATTTGTCTCCCTTATTCTGTATATATTTGTCATTGTTGTCATGTTATTTTTATTTTTTATTAGCCTAGCATGTGCATGCAGAGGGTAGAAAACAAACTGGAATGATTGAGAGCTTACGAGAACATCAACATGTGAAGTTGTTGTTGTGCCTTAAACTGCATGAATCGCAAAAGTAATGGATGGAAAATTATCCCAAGACAGAAACTTCCCAGAGTGCATAATTAGCTGTTAGCTTCAGAAAAATGGACAGAGCCCTGGACAGCAGAAATTTCATGCTAATGTTACTTTTGTATTTTTTATAATAATGTTATTTGTATGAGGGGGGCTTCTGTGCTTTTAACCTGTGCTGCTGGTTGATAATTTTAGACATTCTCATTTCTCACAACCTGTAGAGCTTTGTGTAGCTCTTTGTTACTGTGTGTTGAGCTTGTGACATCTAATGTGGCTGATAATACAGCTCACCTTGACGTTATGCATGCTCATGAGATTCCCACAGTTGTCCAAGTACTGTTTAAGGTCGCTGTCCTGTAAGACACAACAGCGACAGTGTTCACACTCAAATCTTTCCATATTCTGCTCATGTAATTGAGGTCAACACCTTTTGAACACCTGCATTCTGCATGTTGAATGTACTCACAAGATACTCAAACACCAGCGTGAGGCAGCGGTCCGTGTGGATGATGTCGTGCAGAGTGACGATGTTTGCATGTTTTAGGTTCTTCAGTAGAGACACTGGGTGGACAGAAGAAGGACAGATGAGTTGTGCTGTTTTCTCCAGTTGCAGACAAGGTGCCTTCAGAAAAACAACAGTAGAAACGCCTACAAAACAAACTACTTCACCGCAAGGCTGTTGTTCTGTCATTAGTTTAGGTGTAGTTTAAGATTAAAGATGGTTTTGAACCTGTGTTGTCTTGGACAAAATCTTCTCTTAAACCTCATTGCTGTGTCCTTAGAAGTTGCAGTTTAAAGTCCCCCTCCACTCAAAAAATGTTGTTCACTTGGATGTTTAAGCTTCACTGTGCCGAATGATGTATGTGCAGAGTTTGACACCAGAAGGCTGTTTTTACATTCATCTGCTGAAGACGGAAAGTCTCTCTGTACTTTCACCTTAAATCTGAGTTTAATCTGAGTATACAATTTACACAAGTGTGATGTGGAAACTTGAAGCCTCCAGTGCACATACAGTGAGAATGGACTTTTCAGTGAAGTAGGAGATATCTTGTGTCCAGCAGTTAAATTTCTGATATGAACAATATTGGCACATTCATAAAAAGGAGTAAATGTTGAGGTAATTAAACTTTTTTTGTGGAAAAACCATATGAGATACAAATTGTTAATCAAAGCAGAGTATTTTATATGTCTTAAAACATGTCTGGAGGGGATCTTTAAACTTTGTCTAAATCCAGTTGATGTGTCCTGTACAATTCCCCAGAGTTCACCATCTCTGAGGTTACAGACAAGCTCTGACAAAAGTTTAAGGCCAGAGTTAGAGAGGACAGGTTTCCATGGATCAGATTATTTTATTAATTTTAAACCATGTATGTTCTTATGAAGGAAACTATATTGTGAGTCCAATAGTTGTTGAGATATTTCAGTCTGGACCAAAGTAATGGACTGATTTCCAGACAGAGATTCAGACAGAGACGATCCATAGAGCCGTGCTGTAAGTGCTACTTAGCACGTAGCTGTGTTTTAGACTCCAGCAAGTTCCGGTTTAGCTGAACCTCAGCAAAGCTTGTCAAATGATAAGTCACACAGCAACAGCCCCCACACATCAAAATGTATATGAAGTCATATTTAAGTGACAGTGACAGATGTAAATGTGCTCCAGTCCGTTCCTTCTCCCTAAAAAAGAAATAATTATCCACTTGAGGGCAGCACCCCTGGACTGGAGAATCTGTGTGTGTGTGTACCCTCTCTGATAGCAGTGCAAGGTGCTCCCTCCTCATGCTCCAGCCGAATCTCCTTTAAGGCCACCAGGTTCTCTGTGAGTTTGCTTCGCCCTTTGAACACTGTGGCATACGTCCCCTACGAGCACAAACACACACATATACTGTAGGTATTCAACTCTAGCTGACATTCTGATAATAGTACATTCTCAAGAACTGTTACTCACGTGCTAGCAGGTTTATCCTTTTCTATTAATATGGACAGAATAATGAAGCTAATTTGATTGGAATCTGTTTTACTTTTCACTGTTTACTTTCTCACCATCATCTGTAGCTCATAAAAAACAGTAAAGCTCAACAGATAAATAATTGCTATATTATATAAGTAACAGCTGACTGAATGAGGTTTTTAACCACTATCATCCACAAGCATCATCAAATCCTTACTTCAATGTGATGCGAGCCTCTCAAACAGGCTTTGTTTTAATCTATTAATTAAATGCATAAGTGTTTTTTGAAAATAAACTGCTGTGCCACTGCAGGAAATTATTTCCTATTACCTATTTGTAAGTGTTCTAATTACTGTAGATCAACTACTGTGGGCTGAAAAGAGAGCACATATTTTCAGATATCGAGCAAATAAACAGCAGTAAAAGATGTAATTCTATAATGACCAAATCTGCAAATAACTGTAGCTCCACTGCATATAAAACAAACCACAGACAGGGAAGGCTGTATGAACCACACGGGTTATGATAACTGACGACAAAAGCAGCTCTTCACAATCCATCACCGCTGCTGTTATCTGCTGCTGAAGCTTGTGACTGCGACTAATGCAGACAGCTTCTGACACTAATCATTCCTTACTTCTTGAGGCAATAGATGTTCTCAGATAAATGGTGTGGGGTTAAGTGCATCAGCCGTGTCACGCAGTCTTACAGCCCTCCTCATCTGAAGCATGTCCATGCTTTGTGATCCTACAGAGAGCAACACAGCTGATTGCATGGAGTGAATGTAAATTTAAAACTGGTTTTATTCTTGTAAAGCTGAGCCAGTCATGTAGAACTAATGCAGGAAAATTGACACACAGGTATACTGTAGTTTGTCTCATTTAAGCATATAAATAAAGCCTAAAGCACCCTGTATGTGTTGTACCCATTTTGACAGGCTCTTGGATCCCTTGGATCTTGGATCAGCTCACAGCACGCCTGAGAAGTGTAATGAAAACTCGCAAACAACTTGAAGTCAGTGTGGTCGACATGAAACACCAGGGAGACAAAATTCACTTTGGCTTCAAGTTATTGCTCAGTGACAGCAGCAGTGGGTGTAGTTGCAGCACACTCAACCCTCACTGGACTGCATGATAGCCACTTCCATCGACTGTCTGAAAATGATTAAAAGGTGAATGTCTGAGTAATTGACCTACCTCACCCAGTTTGCCGAGCTTCACATATGTCTCCAGTTTCCCAAAGCCTATATCAGACTAGAGGCACAAAGAGAAAAATAACAGTCAGGAGTCATGGTTCTGTCTCCTGATTACATTTGAAACCGCCAAAAGAATACATTTGCATACATTAGTTAATATTTTCTTAACTTAATTAAGAACAAATCCTTGTTTACTCTGTTGGCCAGGCAGGAAAATGCCTCTTGATGGAAAAGGGTGGTTAATATAAAAGAAAATAATGTGCTCATTATAATAATAATACAGAAGAGGGCAAGATAAGAGGACTCCTTATTTGCAGAGAAAAGATGCTCTGTCATATGAGCCAAGATGTTTACTGGCTCAACAGTAATCTATCAAATGGATTGTAAAATAAACAAGAAGCCAATATAGTTGCTAAAATGAGATTTATATGAGGGTTAACTAAACAAAAAGCCTTGCGGTGGTGAATATGAGACTAAATATGCTGTATTTACTGAGCTAACACTATAAATCTGCAGTTATTTTAATATGAGCTCAGATGTATATATAAAGATAGAGTATATGTAAGTATGTAGTCGTGTAGAGTACTAACCAATGAAGCACGTCGAGACATGCGACTGAGAGGTTTGCAGAGTGGTGAATTTTCACTCTCCAGCTGCAGTTTCTTGAGAAACTCTGGAGGCAGGCGGATGTCCATGGGCAGGGACATGCGCTTACTGACGTCCTGCAGGCAGTCGACAGACACCAGGGTTACAAAATCCTGTCTGTCTGACCCTCTGTTGTAGATGGAGAGTTTAGCTACCTTGTTAGAGTTTTTAAACCACATGAAGCTAATGCCACAATTCCTCGTTGCCATTCAAGTTCGCCACTTAGCCAACTTGCACTAATTTTGCACTGTAATTGATAGCTATCCCTTTAGATCATGTCAATTTCCAGTACTGACCAGTGTAAAGTCACATTCATTTGTGGACATGGTACCACTTTCTAACAAGGTATACTGTTTAAAGGGTTTATAAGGTATAATTGTAGCCAGGTTATACCATACATTGTAATAAAGTTGGTGTTAAGAGAAAGTTAATTAAGGTTAAAAAATACATCATAAATATGGTTAAAAAAGCTGTTTCCTAAAAGATTAAAAGGTTCAGTGGAATAAATAAGTTTAAAAATATACAGATGTATAGTTATAAATATTCTGTTTTATTGTGAAGAGTTCATAGTAGTAAGAGGAAGTGGTATTCCAGAGTAAATGTAATACTGGTCATTCATTGGTTGAAGTAGGTTGGATCAGAGATGTGTGAGACAGAGAGGAAGTGAGTGAAGTCGGGTGGCTTGATGGACTGAGTGGCAACGTGTGCGTAGTGTTTACAAACAAATATGTAGTTGGTGTCTCAGATTATCTACTGGACAGTCTTTGCCGGGGTACTTATTCTACATATTTTCTGCGAGCAGCTGGAGGCACTTCTACTCCAAGTTTGTTATACAGTTGTTGCACGTGTTTGTTAGCATTCATTAGCAAGGTGAATGGACTCATAGCCACTGTGTAGCTAACCCCATTTATGCTATAGGCTTTAGTTCACCGTTTTCGATGTGGAAACCCTGAGGATTTACCAGATAGTGCTACGAGCTACTGCTGAACCCTGCCATCTTTGAACTTCTGCGCGTCATCTTGTTCCTAACTGGAGACCGGCTGGTATAAACTGCAGATTGGAGTCAGACTTCATGACCAAGGTACCACATTTTATTTTGTTGCTCTTTTGAGTGAAGTGGCCAAATAGTTTTGGGCCTCTCTGTTCCCAAGCGTTGAATCAGGCCTGCAACAGGGCTTGTGTGTGATGTGTGTGTTTGGTGAATGTGGGCCCACTAATTTTGGGGTACATGTAAACCAGAGGTAATCTAAATTTCATTTGGACTATGTTGTTTTACATTTGAAGAGAATTACTGCTGTAACTCAAGTTATTGAAAGGAAAGAGAAGGTGACATTTCAAAGAGACTAAATATTATTTCATTTTTTATTTGGGAAACTTTGCAAAAGTAAATAATAGAAGTTCATTATTTGTAAAACTGATTCCAGTGTGATGTTTGGTTATTCCTTTTACTACAAGTATTTAAACAGTAGATATTAGTGACAGTTTTGTTAAAGGAGTGATACACTTATTTCATTGCAGTAGTCTAATTCCTCAAAAGTAGATTACAGTGTATAGATTTGATACAAGGGTTAAGTAAACAGAGTCTAATAAGTGTGTTACAGTGAATAGAGGGACTCAAGACAATAAAAATATATAGACACAAGATAAACTGGATAACATCTAGGTATTATTTATTATACATTTAGTTGATTTAAAGAACTCAGGGCCCTTCCCTGATTAGACTAGGGATAGGTGGGCTACATAATTAATGGCTTTATTAATGGTTAATTAATCCTTTTAGGCTTTGTCAGTCATACATTAGTATGTTTGGGGTCGCCAACTTGTGAAAATCCCTTTGTATCTTCCAGCATAACTTGCTTTCTCTTTTTAATTAGCTCTCTGAGGAAGGATCCTCCAATTGACAATTTGACCACTTGCCTTCTTCAAAAGCTACAGCAAACCAAAATCCATTTACTAACTTGTTAGCATTTACAACTAGAGATTTCATGACATGAGAACATCATGTTTCTTTGTCATGCTTTGTTAATTTGTAAAAGTTTGTTGGTTAACATATGTGAAAGATGTGAAAATTGATAGTTTATCAATCTCATCTTTGTGCATACAGTTTCAGGACGTTTTTACCAAAACATTAGCTTAGCAACTGAACAAGGGAGACAGCTAGCTAATGACAACTAAGTTAAAATATTACTTAAATTTCCATCTTATTTACATGTTATGTCTTTTAGCCCACTAGTTAACTACAGGTACATCCAGGAGAGGAGAAGCTGGTCCAAGACGTGTTTAGCCAAATGTTAGTTTGCCCAAAAAGACTGAAAGAAGGGGAAACAGCTCACCTCTAAAAGAAGAAGAAAAAACTCCACTCTTGCTGTATCTTCCTTGCTAGCTAGCTAACTACCAGCAGACTGTTAATGTTAGCAACGTCAGCATGTGGACAAGACAGGAAACTACAATGTCTCATTTTGTATTTTTACATGTGTTAAACACAAAAAATTGATACACCCAGTGTAAAGTGTTTCATACATACTAAAAATCACTGGTTTACAATTTTACCCAGTTTGCACCTATTTTGACGGGCTCTTGGATCCCCTGAGAGGCTTGGCTCACATCACGCCTGAGAAGTGTAATGAAAACTCACAGACAACTTGAGGTCAGTGTGGTCGACACCAGGAAGATGTTTAATTCTCATTTGATAGAGTTCACTTTAGCTTCAAGTTTTTGTTGCAACAGCACTTTCTGACCCAAACAGCTGATCTGCGGTGTAATACAGCACACGGCATGTGTAGGAATATGGAAGTTCTATGGTTGAGAAAATGTTGCGTCAAAGGAAAGGGCTGTCTGATGACAAGGTAAAGCGGTGAAAATATCCTAAATATAGCGTACACTTCAACTGATATTGATTTTTTCTTTAGATGGGCCTTTTTTAAGGTGGCTAAAATACATTTTGCTGCTGGCCCTGTCCACAGCAGTACAGTGCTTAGCTTCCATGCTGGTACTCCTGCCTGCTTCTCCAACCTGGGGGGGTGCGGACTGCCATCTACTGCAGGTAATATACTGACTATGGATAAGTACCTCATACAACCCCACTTCAAGAAATGCAAACTATCCCTTTAATGTTACCCAGAAAGCCCCTCAAAACAAGCAGTTGTTTTGACCCAGTTAGGGACTGTTCGTTAAGAGAGGGAGGGGGTGGTGCAAAATGGGGGAGGCACGTCAAATAATTTTTTAAGCACTGGGGAGGGACTTATGTTTTTTATTTTGGCTTAGGGGAGGGACATACAACTTTAAATGGTTGCATTTTGTATTTTTTTAAAATTTTTTTAGAATACATGTTTTACTGCTGTATGGTGACGGGACTCACAAAACGTTTCTGAGGAAATAAACTCTTCAAACATGCCTGTTCAGTTGAAGGGTTAAATGAAAGAAGCCCTCTTTTGTCAGCCTATCAGGATTTTACGCCTCCACAGCTGCTGGGAAGAAAATGCTGCTTTCAGCTCTGTGATTGGTGGTCCAGCTATAATTTTACAGAGGGCTGAGTAATTCAAATGACAGTAAAATTGACCAACCATAACCATATCTTCCTTCTAAATGGGTGGGCTTTGTTGTCGCTACTTTATGAAGAAGTTCAGCCCACTGTGCGCTGTGAATGGGTCCGCACCATTACAACGCTGGTACACCAGTGGTGTGCTGAGTAGGCAGAGTCTGCTCACCATTTTATCATAGCCGGCAGATACGCTAGATCTGCCGCCAGATTTCCGTGGCGGGAGCAGCGTTTACGTCACCACGACCATATGGCCCATACAAACACAAACAAGTCAAAGGAGACTGATAAGACAGAGAACTGATGAATGTCATTCAGGCTCACATAAAATCATATTGTGAACATTACTGTCCATGCTGGCAGTTATTTGTCAGAGAGCTACCATTGCTTTTGCCCTGTAGGCCAACGTTGTTTGTTTTATCAGCTGACAGTTATGTGGTTGCTGCAGCTGGTTGACAGGTTACATAAATTACAGGCAGATTACACTCCGTTTAACACATAGTTTAAATAGTTTTCCCGGCCTTCACCGTTACGTGTTAAGCAGTGCACCAGCGCACAGAAATGGAGCAGACACAATCACAAGTTAACGGGAAAGAAACAGACAAACAGGCTGGGAGGCTTATCCATGCCTTTTTCAAAATTAACATTTAATGAAAAGTATGAGTTAATCGGCAAAGGAAGACCTACACCATTTGGTGTAGAAAACCAAGGCTTTTTCAACTCCAGGATTGGTTTTCAATTAACTTTCATTAATGTGATCGTCATGTGTGTGTGTGCGTGCACGTGTGTGTATAGGCTTATTAAATGTTGGTTTTGTGTGGTAGGACTAGGAGGGTTGGCTGTCATGCACTTTTATTCTGCTGAAGTGCACACAGCTTGTATGATGATGCAATTATTTGTAAGGAGGATTTGCATTTTGCTGAAGAAATTATGTTTGTTTTGGTGATAACTCTCACTCCCTCTGTGGTGTTTGCGTGCAGTTAGCGTCTTATTTTTGTTTCAGAGCTGGAACTGTCATAGGTAACTTTTGCAGTACTATAGGAGAGGACACAGTAAGTTGGGTTTGTAATTTGCTTTTTTTCCCTGACGAGGAAAGGAGGGTCAGAGGGCCAAGGTTTAAGAGTCAGGTTCAATATAAAACGTAATGGTTGGAAAAAGTCAGCCTTTGCTTTTTATTTTCTCCAATACTACCTACCTTTGGTGTGAATATAATAAAATATGGTTATTTATGGTGGAGGGAGGTTCATGCATTTTCCCTCAGTCACTCAGGGAGAAATATTTGTAGCTCCAGGGAGGGTCAAGATAAAAAAAAAACAAAGTCACACCCCAGCCACCCCCCTCCCTCTGATAAATAACAAACAGTTCCTTATAGTGTTTTTTATTTTACTGTTAGGTTATTTACCCAAACTAAAGCTCGTCATAATCTACTCTTTTTTTAACTTACATGTAAGAATTTGTTGATTGTTAATAACTCGTATATCTTTTGAATGTCATATGCACATCATTTTGTACAGGAAACAATATATTTTGTGTGTAACACTGGGTCAAAATAACAAATTGCTACTAGGTAAAGTTAACCCAATGTTGTGTTGCTGCTATGTTGACCCAAACTAGGTAAAATTTTAACCCAATAATTTTTATTTAATCTTTTTAAATTGATTACAATTTCCTGAGTATCTTGCTAACCTTTAGAAAATAGACAGCTTATTAGAAAGTGAGTAGATTTATAAAGGGTCATTAGTGTCTCATTTGATGAGCCTCCATGTGTGCAGTTTTAACTTCTGGCTGATAATTAAAGTGCAATTTGCAACAACCTAACCCCTAACCCTAATCAGTCAAAAGTTAAATTACCTGTGTGGGTGTACCATGGGTGTGCAGGCCCTTTAAATGTTAAGAGGTGATTAATTAACGAAGGGCTCTTCACTACAGTAATACATGAAGTCTGGATTTGTAAATGTTAAAAAGTTAGTAAATGCACTTTGGTCTGAAAGCTCTGCAGCAAGAAGGTAAGTGGTTGAACATTGGAAAGGTTGTTCTGGTGAATAAAAATTATACACCAGCCAAATGGATTTTTCACATCCTGGCAACCATAAAATTGTCCTTATGACATACTAATGTATAACCATATAGCCATTTGTTATAACTTATAAAACATTGTATTAGAAAGAGGTACATACATGTCTTATGCTTGTCGAATAAAGCTACAGTATCCAGAATGTCTAAGCTCCTAGCCCTCTCACCGTCGCACCATTATTTGTGTCTTCACAGCACCAAGTCTTTCCTGAGCACTTGCTCCCCTCTGGCATAGCTTCACTTGACTGTCTGGTATGAGTTGTGTGGAGTATGAGAAAGACTCTGAATCACACTCGCTCCACAGGGAGGTTTTCTGAAAAGGTGGAACTGTGAACTCTCACATTTCCAATAAAAAAGTCTGGTGCTGTGGGGAGGGTTAAAAGCTTCCGAGGTGACTCATCTCTTTGAGTGAGCTGGCAGAGGTGGGAATGAAGAAACAACTCCTGAGGAAGACTTTAAATAAGAGAACAAACTACTTGTGGCACTGATGATGTCTATGTCAGACTGACTTTTAATGTGCACTTGAAGACCTTTTCCCATCAGTGCTTACTTTGTAATGCAATTCATTATTAACTTCCATTCTACTTCCGAACTACCGTTCTGTAAATGTGGAAGAAAAGCTTGGTAGCATGTAAGTGCTGCTTGACCAGAAACCTAAGTGAACACTTTGCCTGTTAACCCCCCCATGTCATATTAACCTTTTCCCACAGCTGCTCTTCAAGACCTCTACTTCTTACCTCCATGGAGAAACGTCTGTGCTGGGCCTTGCTGTGGTAGTGGAGGTGGGATGGGGACTGAGCTCCTGGTGTGGTTGGTTCAGGGCTCACTGGACTGGCATCATGAGATGCAGGACCCAGCCTGTCTGGAGTCAGGCCTGACACATAAGGAAGAGACATCACATTTGGTCAGCATTTGCAGTTGGATGACCATATAAAGGAAAACTAACATGAAGTGTTAGAGCACTGGGAGAGAGTGCAGAGCACTGTCTAACACGTTGCTCCAAAATTTACCATATGTGTTCAGTTAGGTGGAGATTTTGCAACTGTAAAGGTCACAGTCTATGATTCGTGTCGTTTTCATACTAATCAAACCATTCAGTAAGCCCTCATGCCCTGTAGGGAATTTGCATTTGCATTCATTATATTTCTCCCCTCATTTATTTAGGTTTCCCTGCGGTGAGTTGCTACGTACTGTCCTTTAATCACACAGCTAGAGCTGACTTTTAAACATCAAGGGCAAACATATCCATCCTTGGTCTGTGCGAATCATTAAATCCCACCAGCTTCAGAGCAGTATATTTGACCCTGCTCTTCATGTGGAGATCATGTGAATAATGACATTATTAACATACATTTTTCAACAAAATCCCCTCTTTAATTTTAATTCTTTCTTTTTCTTTTTTTTCTTTACCAAATAAAATGAATAATTCAATGCCACTTAGGACCTGATTATTGCATTTTTAAGTTGTAAAAAGTGAATCTAAATCATATGCACTCAACATGTAACCCAATGGTGGAAGAAGAATTCAGATATTTTACTAAAGTGAAAGTAATAATACCACATTGTAGAAATACTCTGACTGTTATAAGTAAAAGTGCTGCATTTGAGATTTTACTTAAGAAAAACCAATAGTACAAGTATTAGCATCAAATGATATACTTGAAGTGTAAGGTTTCTACATATTCACGCATTAAAGTCCAGATGAAACAGCACTTTGAGAGTATCTGACTTCTGACGTATTTCCGAGTGAAACAGGACAGACAGGCAGGACGTAACTTTGGGAGGAATTTGAATTGAACGTTGAAAAGTGGGCGTGTCATAATGAATCGTAGCTCTGTGCCGCTAAAAGTTGAAGATTGACTGATGGGTGGATGTCATGATATTACTGGTTGAAACTGGTTGGTCCAAGCCTACATAAGCACACGTCGTTTTAAATTTTTTTTGGCATATATTGTTAAATAGGTACACAATATGACCGGGGATGTAATCTAAAAGGGTTAAAAAGGCATTTTCATTTAATCTTGACTTTATTGTGTGAGCATCACTACTGCTGCAGCTGGTTAAGTTTGACTATATACATATATATAAAGTACAATATTTTCCTCCTTCCAGAGTGTAGTGGAGTAAAAGTATAAAGCAGCATAAAATGGAAATACTCAAGTAAAGTACAAGTATCTCAAAATTGTACTTATGTACTTGAGTAAATGTACTTATTTCACAACTGAGGTAACCTTACAACACATACACACACACACACACACACACACACACACTAGAGCAATAGACCAATACTTTCCTTATTTGAGAATTTAAATAAACTGAATGATATATTTGATTGATCAATAATCATATTTTAACATTAACATATAAAACTAAAATGTGGCTATTAAAGCTGAATTAAGCAGTATTTTCATGTTATTACAATTGACCAAATTACCATGCTTAATGTGAAAGGGATCACTAGTAGTATCAAATGCACAGAGAATTATCATCCAGCTCTACAGTTCCTGTCAGCTCTTTGAAGCATTTTAGTGTCTTCTAGCTCATTGTTTTGGTACTATGGTCAGACTTTACTGTTTGGTTCAGTCTCATTGCTCTCATCAACCTAATTTCCAGCAACAGCAGGCAGCTGTTTTCAGTAAAAAAGAACATGTCCAAGATATGTAGTGAGTGGAACATTTTACAGCTGAAAAATGAACTTGTCAGTCCTCTTTGATGGGCAAAATTTGTAACAGCGACACTGTTTCTAAATGACCTCAAATTATCTCTCTCATATCCACCTCAACAAATCTAACTTTGGCATATCCACACTGAAATCTCTCGTTTCTTACCAGTTGACATATACTGCACAAAAGACAGAAAGGCAGAGTGGTCTGCACACAAAGAGACAAGGCTCATCAAGGATACTGAGGAGATCATAGTTAAAGAAGCTGAAGTGAATGTGTTATGCAATTAAGGCAGCATTTCAGTTCAACAACTACCAGCCACTATGGCAGGAAGAATGGACTTTGATCCTCATCATACAACACTGTATGTGATGTGTGTTTGAAGCCTGGTCGGCATCTTTTAAATGCAACCTGCTGTGAGGTTTTAGCTGCAGTTTGATCTCCCATTTCAATGACCAGCGTTGGCCGCCTCACTGGTATGGCAAATGCAGGGTGTGAAGCTGACATGTGTCTCCATTTTATCGGTAGCCTTCAGGCATGTGTGCATGTGTTACAACCGTTCCCTCCTGGGGTGAAGCATTAAGCGCTATAACTTGCTTGTTTCCATGGGGATGGGCTAACAAGGGAAGCAGGTCTTGATGTTAAAGGGGAACTCCACTGATTTTACACATCAAAGTGTATTTGCAGGTCTTGGGGAGGAACATTGTACATACATGTAAATCAGGTTGGCTGAGTCAGTCAATTGTTTTCAGTCTCTTCTTAAAACATACTTTTATTTGAAAGACTTGTCTGATTTTACCTGAGTTTTTATTTTTTTATTTCTTTCTCTTGTTTTATCTTACACTAAATTGGTTTTATCTGTTTTTTAAAATGTAATGATTTTATGATTTCTCAGTTTTATTTTGCTGCCTTTGTGAAGTGTTTTGTAATGTGGATTTGGAAAATTGCTCTATAAATTATTATTACTATTATATTTATATGTGGAAAAAAGGTGTATACAGCCTGTTTGGCTCTAGAGGGAGCTGTGTGAACTCTGATAAATTGCCTTAAGTGATGTCACCTGATGACTTGACACAAGTTTGGAAAAAAACAAACAAAAAAACCCCTCTGTAGCCTCCTACTCATCTCTGCTTGAGGCTAGCAGCTCCAGGCTACATTAGCCACTACATTAGCCACTACTAGCAAAACACACCTGAATCTCCAACCGAACTGTTGGTGGTTGAGGTGCATTGTGGGCAATGTAAGCGCCAGGTTTGGATAAGGAAAAAGAATACAAGAAAAATAAAAATGACAATATGTGTGGTGTGCTGCATCTATTTTGATCCTTCTTCATCGTGAGTCTGACAATGTTTTTAGAGTGCAAAGCTAAATCAGTGGAGGAAGTCTCATCTCTTTAACAACAAGACCTTCGACTCAACCAACAAAATATGTCTTTGGTCAGTGCACTCCTGAACGACACACACAGGCGTTTTCTGATCTGATGCCCCTATCACCAGGATGACATCAATTAATACATAAATATGTTTTATGATATGACAACTCTATGGTTAATGTTTGTTAAAGTTTAGGCACAAAAACCACTTGTTTAAGTTGAGGGAAAGATCATGGTTTGGGTTAAAATTACTTGAACATAAACATATTTCATTTTAGGAGCTTGCTCAAAAGACTGATCCTGTCATTTTTCTTGGCAGGACAGTCTCCTCTTTAAAACCTTTCCCTCAACACACACGTTTTTATGTATACACACAACATTAATATTTACTGCACAACCTATGATCTCTTTGACACCACAGGAAATTCAACAGTGTTGTATTAATTAAACACATGCACACACATACACCTCTTAAAACAAGCTGCAGGTGTATCAATGGCAGTAAAAAAGATAAAGGAGGCAGACAGATAAAGGCCAAGCTGGCTCATGCCTGGTTGAGTTTAACAAGGTGATTTTAACAGCGCTACAGAGCGGTTTCCAACAGGCCACTTTGTGTCAGATTGATTGACAGACTAAATGGGCTGGGGGGATGAAATGACAACCTGTTTGCTAGTCATTTGAATATCACAGCCACAGCACTGCTTTGATCTCCCAATGCTAATTAGGGTAAGCAAACGTGACACTGATGTGCACGCGCACAGGCACACGCACACATCTGATCTGTGAGATATGGATGGATGCCTGTTAGACATCTTGTGAGGAAAAGGACAATCCAATATGCCACGCCACATGATGTTTTTGAAGCATTTCCATCTAAAACTGTGGTTACAGGGAGACGGGGAAATAGGCAGAGAGGAGGCAGGAAAGAAATGACTGTGAAAGTCTGTTGGGGAATACGCTTCAGAAATAATGTCAGACCGGAAACAACTACGCTAGAACTCGAGAGCTAATGTTGGAAAACGTTTTCATATTCACTGAGTTACACAAACCTACTAGCTAGGTCAAGAGCAAGCTTGCCTGACAATAGACCTACATTTTCCAGAGTTTTTTCAGGGCCAGAAGCCTTGGCGAAAAATACTTTGAATACTAAAAAAATGATTTGTTGCTGTGTCTATGGAGCTTTTTTCCTATCTTTATTCAAGAGCGTGGTATATCAATTTGAGAGCATGATTTATGATTCAGATTTTGTAATATTGTCCCTCAAAACTCTGCCCTCGCACTCAAATAGCCTCTGCTTCTGCTTAGATTTACTCTGTTTCTGATCAAACTTGCACTCAGATATATTGTTGCTTGCACAGATTTCCTGCTCCAGCTTCAACTCTTCTCCTCACACTCAGGCTGCTTCTGTGCACTCATGAAACTTCTGCTCCCAGATTTCTGCTCTGATCTCGGATTGTTTGTGCAACAACCCTGTCAAAATCCCCCCAACCAATGAAATGATCCCTGCATCCATGCGGGCATGTTTGCTTTACTTCTTACACCTGGGCCACACATCCTACCTCTACCTGCGCTGATCGCTGAACTGCTGCGGTTCACACGCCTGCAGCGTTGCTGCTGTGGCGCTGCTACTACCAGCTCTATCTTTCTACATAGAGTTTGACTTTGATAATGACCACCAATAATAGAATGTTTCCTATCATGTAATTATGAATTTCATTTATATTTAGTTTAGACAAAAAAGGTTAAGAAGCGTGTGCTCAATTGTGAAAAATAAATAATATGTGAGGTGAAGGCAGCTTTCTCTGACGGGCATGGCGGGGTCTGGTTGGGGATGCTTCTGTGTCAGCCACATACACTCCTCACACAGGACGGGTTTTTTTTTTTTTATTGATTTTATTGATTATTCTGCCAGTTAAACCCCTGCTGTCACTGCTTCAAGTGAGGAAAATCCCCCCCAGACAACACCAAGTTCCCCAAACGTGTCAAACACACCCTGACAAACCAACAACACCAGATCTCCGTCTGGAAGCAGGTGAAACAACAGGCAGGAGCTCCAGTTTGAACTAATATTACAGAAAGCGAGCAGGAGTCGAGAAAAGAAGTTCCGTGTGTCACGGACTCTCCGTGCTGGAGTTCCCCGCCAGAGAGGCTCCCTGCCCCAGCGTGCACCGTGCAGGCTGACCCGCGGTGGTGACACTTCATGTCTGTGACACATTCTACAGATATAGACATTAACCATAGAAAGGTGTAATGTTGCTCAGTCAATATGACTGTCAACAGATCATTTTCCCGGTCTATTTTGCTCAGAACTGTGTGCGTCACACAGAAAAAATAGGCAAGACCCTGAATCTCCAGATGAAGCATGGCTGCTGCGGCACGTGAGACACATGGGCTGTGTGGTCTAACCTGTTAACATGGGCGCCGAAATGAAAAGCAAGAGGTTCCGCGACGCACATGCACTGCTCACACAGGATGTGTGGCCCAGGTGTTAGAGCGTCCTGTATGGGTAGGTACTCTTTATTCAGGTTCATCCACTCCCACCCTCCAGGGCTTTATTAAATGTACTTCCCTTGCTTTCTTTATGACTTTTGGAATGGAAGGACAGGAGGAGCTGGAGCTGGTCACACTCAGGTTGGGAAGCTGCCAAGTAAAGCCTGTGTGATAAGTGTTACACAGACTCACAGTTGTAGTTTTCTCAGGCTGGTAACACTCATCAGCTCATAAAGACTTAATAAAAATCACATTTTATAGTTTATTGATCCACCTGCATCAATGATACGTTAATATGACAGTAAAGCAGCTTGTTGTGTGTAGAAACTCTTTTCAAAAATGTTGAGATTTAATATTGCTGTCTTTTTCTGAAAGCGGGCTGCTCACATAAAACATGATAAAACCTGACAGTTTGACTGACTGACTCTTCATATTGGTGTAAATGTGACAGTTCAACAACCAAAACAGTGGTTAGTGATGACAGTTAGTGATAATGTGCTAAAAAACATAATGCAGGGCCTGCCAGCAGACATGAATGTAAATGCAAAATATTTTTTAAAATTTGATTTGTAAATGTTTCATGTGAAAAGAGAAATGCCTTCAGACATTTGTTATGCCTCAAGGGTAGGTTTTTGTGTGTATTGATGACTAAACTTAAAGCTGCACTAAGTCAAGTCAAGTCAATTTTATTTATATAGTGCCAAACCACAACAGAAGCTGTCTTAGGGTATTTTTCACATAGTGCAGGTCTAGACCGTACTCATTTATAGAGACCCAACATTTCCCCATGAGCAAGCACTTGGCAATAGTGGCAAGGAAAAACTCCCCTTTACCACTAAGAAACCTCGAGCAGAACTGGGCTCTAGGTGGGCGGCTATCTGCCCAGAATGGACAAACACTGGCTCCAGATAGGTCCTTTTGCATTATTCGCGAGTTGCATAGCCACCATAGGTTCTCCTGCATGCTTGGAAGGGGAGAGGGAGGGGTATTCAGTTTGTTGCAATCTGCAACCTCATCACTAGATGCCACTAAATCCTACACACTGCGCCTTTAAGAGCTAGTTATTTCCCTCAGGAACTGGTCGAGACCAAAAATTGTTCTAAAAGGAGAGTGAAAATGGATTTACATTCATCAGGTGGCTATGAAGCAATAGATAAAATGTTAGTAAGTAATACATAGTAGTAATACATGCTTGTATATGTAAATGTTAGTTTTCACTAATTTGTAGCTTTAACTATGGCAAAGCTACATTTATCAGGTGGTTGAGCAGGTTGATGGGAACAGTGGCTAATGGTGTTTTTCCAGTAAAAGCAAATGGCAGCGTACCTTGGACAACAGCCAGTCAACATAACCAAGATAAGGAAATCTCACCTGCTTGATGGTAAAAGGCTTTGTGACTTTGTGAAATGTGTGTGCCAAGGGGGATTGATAATTTAAAGACATCTGATGAGCTGAATAATCAAGTAAAGAGTGACCAACTGACTGTTGCATAGAACTGATTTTAAATTATCTGATTTGAACAATGTATTTGTTATTCCTTTAAACAAGATTCATTACTTGCAGCACAACTTTTGCAGACAGATGGATTTAAACCTGATCAAGAAGAAATACTCATCAGAGAGCTGATGTGTCACAGTGGCTTATGTGATTACTCTCAGCATTACATTAGCATGTTTCTATGGGAGCACAAGAAATAGCTTTAAATGGACTAATATATGGAGAGTGAACAAAGGGATTCTGCTTAATGTGAAATATTAGCAGGTAGTCAGGCAGTGAGTCCTGGCTTTCCCTTAGGATATTGACTCAGACCGTATACCTGTGTTTGCCTAAATAAATGTAGAATATCTCACTAGACTAACCATAAGAAAGATGTGTGTGTATAATAATAATAATAATAATAATGCATTTAATCTGTACTGCACTTTTCATTCACAGTAAATCTCAAAGTGCTAACATATAACATATCACATGAAGAAAATAACGAGTTAAAATGAAAAAGCCTTCCTGAATAATACCTCTATTGTATGTGTATTTTTGTGTGTATGCGCATCCTTAGGGGATGGGAATGAGTTCATTGTGCTCAGTGATCTGAGACTGATTGACTTTCTTTGTCAGTTTGATCCAGCTGCTCACGTGTTTAAATTACAAAAACAATATCAGAGAATCCAATAATCTGATAGGACTGAAGTAGTTAAACTCACTTGAGCATGAGCTGTATATTAAATAGGATTTGTTGAGTAACGTAGCAATAATAATATATTACAATACAAAACTACCTTTTAGTCTTGATAGACCTGTGATGGAGGCTGAATTTGTGGAATCCTCTCAAGTTCAACAGTCTGACATGATTGAGAAGTCATTTTGTGATAACATTACATACGAGTAACTGACACATTTACAAGATAGCTTTGCTTAAGTAATAAGAACCTCATTAAAGAAATAGTAAAACACTTTGGGAAATGTGCTTATTTTCTTTTGTTGCCATGAGCAAGTGGCAAATTCCGGGGCTGAAAAATGAAGCCAATGCAGAAGTGCCAAAAACTGCAGTTCCTCGAATGGCCACTTGAGGCTGGCTCCAAAAGTGAGTCAATCTCCATAGACCCCCATGTTGTAATGCCCAACTTTACAGCAGAAATAAACATGTTTACAGCCTGGTACAAAAACCGGTTTTGGTCTCTATAGTTAATTTACCCTTTCATGACAACTGTACGAGGGGTGATTTTTTTTTTTTATAACTCCCCTTTAAATTTTATTGAGCGTAAAGTTATGCATAATTAAGGACGTGGCTGCTTTGAGTGACAGGTCATTAGCTGGTAGCCTATTAAGCACTTTACTTCCCCTAAAACCACAAATTGTTGCTTTTATATTTCTGTTTGTGTTCAGATTAAATAAGCAAGATAAAACTTCTGCTGATGTGCACAGAACATGAGTGGTATCATCTTCATGTTGTCTGTCGGCAAGAAAGCCAATAAGAGTAAGGTTGAACTATTACTTTAACATACACCACACTGACCTTGATATCCATTGGATCCAAAAATAAAATGTACCATATGTGAAATGTTTTCTTGCTAACAGAATATTTTGGCCATGTGATGATTAAATCCCTGCAGATGATGTCCATCTAAACAGCAGTAAATGTTGCGGATAACACTGTGGGAACATGACATAATCCCTCATCCTCACATAGGAGGGAGGAGAGCAAGATAGAAAGGGAGATGAACAAGAAAAGCTATGAGAGGAGTGTAAACATCAGATGGTTATTGGGTTTGGGTGAAACACTGTCTCTCTTTGTGTCTCCTTGCTTCCTCACTGAGTTGTTTATCTCCATTTCTTTGTCCTTTCCGCTCTCTTTCTCTGTCTGTCTGTCTGGGTCCCTCTTTCCTGACCTTCAGGAGCAGACAGTGATGCAGACAGATGTACTCTGGGGGGTTAAGCTACATATCCAGCTGCTTCTCTCCATCAGGCAGCTGAACAACAGCCTCACTTAAGCGTACTCTATGTTCACACAGGAAGCAGAAGCTTTAGTTGCCTGATTTTCATTACTTGACTTGAGTGGTAACATACAAGCAGGTCTGATGAAACCACTGGATTACAGTACATCATGCTTACGTTGTAATGCTTGTGCACTTGACTTGGCAGCAAATTCAGTTTCCCTAGAGTGACCTTGCATCCCCCTTTTTCTCTTGTGCCTTTTTGCATTAAATCTGAACATAAATGCACAAATCAAAGCTTTATTTCCCACCTCATGTAGCCAGGAACCACAAAAAGTGATGTAGGTGTAAGTATTAACCCTCCTGGTAGCTCACAACTTTGTACTATCTTGACATTCAAACTCTACATAATAAAGCAGAGACATTCAAAAAACAAATTCTGAATGCATTCAGGTCCTTTGCTTTATCTACCCCTACTTGTCCCACCATAACCCTCATTTCCCTTTGAAGCCTCCTGATCCTCTGTGGCTCAGCACCAGTGGTACCAGTCGTAGCCGGAAAAACCACAGTTAATCTGTGAGGGTCCGCTGCAGACACGGAAGGAAAGAACTAAGGCTGGAAGGCTTTTGTATTTGGCATTAAAAGCCAGAACAAGATTTCAGCTTGTGCTCTATTATTAGACATGAGCCATTCATTCACGCAGAGACCAAAAGACACAAGGAGGTAGAAGAGCTCTGGGTCTTAATTAACAAATGGTTTGTTGGTTTTAAAACGGTTTTGCCTAGCGACCTGCAGAACCAACAGAACTCTAATAGTTGACAATGGAGAGATTTGGCTGGTTTAACAGTTACACATCAGTGGTTAAAGTTTGAGCTAATGATTACACTCACTGACTTTGCTGTAGTATGTTTGGACAGCCCAGTATTCCTTGGATGTAAGGGCGTTTTCAAAGTTTGTTTTGACAAAGAAAAATCCAAGCGAACCAAAATGTGTCTTGTAGTTGGGTCAGAGTGAGGTAGGATCACATTTCGTTTATGGTGAGAACAGCCTGATACCACATCCTCTAAAGTGTCTCAGTATGGTTGTTTTGGTCCGCACCCAAGTTCAATTGCTGTGTTCAGACCTGCCCAAACGTATTACACTAAGGGGAAAAATGAACCAGGGGCCAATTCACTTGGACCAAACAAGGCAAGTCTGAAAATGCCTTAAGTTTGGATGACATAGCAGTGCACAATTTGAATCCAATGTTAACATTCAGTGCCAATGTAAGAAGCAGTGTACTGTTCATTTAGCTAGGCGGAAATAAGGGTGGTGGAGACTGACGTTCCCATCCCATCTCTGACCTACAAGGAAGTTTGGCTGTTTTTATCCATTATCACAATTGTCCATAACTTTAACCAAGATGTGTAAAGCAACATTAATTGATTTTCTTTTTTCCATTTGGAGGCAGTGGCACAAGCAGAAAACGCAACATTGACATATTATCACCTTCTGAGGTTGTTAAGGTGAACGTGTTAGCAGTTGCTTTTTCACACATCCAGCAGACATGGAAAAACATAACTATTCATTTTAAGAAGTTAAATTTTAGCTTCTTTTAGCTCTGGTTTGGTCTTCAACAATGTTTGAGGCAGATTTGTAGCTCTTTAGCTGCTGAATGCTCCACTATGTTATGTTATGCTATACCAGCTAGTTGCTAGCTTTTGTCTGTCTGATGATAGGTGCTGTTAGGCAGGTAGTGTACAGTGGGTTTATCAGAGCTTTTTCATTGCAAACAGATGCTTGTTGCTGCTGAAAACAGAGATGAGAGAGGTGAGACCCCTTTCACATTACAAATAGTCATTGAATCCATTGCTAATATAAAATTATAAATTAATGCACCTTTAATTGTAACCAGACCTTAAAGATTGTACTTGCCATGCACACATTTTTCATATTTAAAGTTCAAAAACAAATGGTAAAAAATGTCATTCAACTTAATCTTGGATTTTTCAGAATTGTCCAATATCAATGTTCTGTCTGGTATTAGAACTGGGAGGAAATCATGAGATTCTGGACCCTGACAGGGACCCTCAGGGAGGGTTATCTTTAAGGTTTTGAACAGGTGAGGCTCTACTGAGAGACAGAGAATGGGTAACCTACCCTGAGTGTGTTGAATGTTGAGCTGGTTGATCTGCTCGGTGAACTCGTTCTCCTCAATGGTCTCAGTGCGAGGAACAGAAAGAGAGAAACGTCTCTTAAAGTTCTTCATCTTGTTCATGGTGCTGAGGAGCAGAGTCTGGGAGAAGAAAGAGACACACAGAGTCATTACAATGACAATAGAGACATTGACCAACACATATAAAATCAATCCATCCATGCATGCGTGCATCAACCTCTACTTACATAAATATATTAAAGAAAAATGTCATTTGAACAAAACCTGTTCTAAAATGTAAACACACATTGCCAGAGCGTGTAGTGAGCTTTGATGGATCTTTATGTGCAGCTTGACCAGAGACAGTCTTCTGTGTCATCTGATAATGAGGCAGAAAGCATCAGGAAAGCAGCTGATCAATATCCTTTCTCTCCTCTGCTCCCTCAGTAGGTTACACAGTCACAGTCAGCCCTACTAGTTAGTTGTGGCTCTGCTGCTCTTTTTTTCACTCATCTTTTTGTTCTCTTCCTTTTCCTCTGTTCTGTGTACTGCAGAGACTGCTGTCATGGGGTCTCCATGATTCCTTTACTGTCATGTATTTGTGCGTGTGTGTGTGTGTGTGTGTGTGTGTGTGTATTTCTGCTCATTATTACAAAAGGCTAAAAGATATAGTGGGTTCAATTACAGCAAAACGCCACATTCCCTCCTGTTATTTTTAACCCTCAATAACCCATTGGGATATTACAGTCTCTGAACATATTGTCGGATTACTCTGCTTGTTGCAATACCTGCACAGTGCAGGTCATATGGTTGCCTGAGCCCAATCAGGAACATGCCATGTACACATGTTCATCAACACATTTATAGAAATGCACACAAACATACTCAACACACACACAATGACTGGGTGCAGCCACATCTTACAATGATAATAATCCACCCCAGCTATCTTATTATAACTACCAGTAGTGACATTCTGATCCATATGTTACAGCAATACAACAGTTACTGAAGAGCTGAGTAATGAGGTTTTAATATACAGTTAATCTCTGGTTATTTTTATGAAAATTATGAGTTTATGGGGAGATCATGATGAGGAGTTGTTTTTGTGCCTTAAACTGCATAAATCGTAAGTAAGGTGTGTAAAATGTTCAGCGTCCGAAGAAGGAAACCTCCCTCTCAGCTCAGAGTGCATAATTAGCTATTAGCATGTAGCGATCAGGTCAGAGCCCTTGATTTTAGTAAGGTGGTAGAGAGTTTTGCACAGAAACTGGTGAGGAGGAAACACCTGTTTTAAGGTAAGATAGCTCACTCTGTTATTGTATGTTTATGGCTGTTTAATGAATATTTCAAGCATTTTTTTTAGAGAAAAAACAGCACAAGCTGCTGTGCCCAGTCTTTTATTCATGATACTGTGTTGAATCCTGTACTGACATATGACTTGTGTTTGCATGTAAACACTGCAGGTATCTAATCTGAGTGCCTGGAACATAAGACATCTGCATATATCTTGTGCCTGGCATATTTTGATGGCAAACAGTTGACGTTTATGCATGCAGACATTACTAATATAATATATAGAATGAATGAGCTTCTGTGCCTTTAACTTGCTAATGGTATTTTAATATCTAATGCTAATGTTACTTGTGTGAAGAGGCCTTTAACCATGTTGCCCGTTGATGTGTCTTGGACACACTCACAGTTTATTTCTCACTACTTGCAAAAGCTACCTTTGTGTAGTCTGGGATAGTGTTATCACTGCTACTAGCTGCCATTTCTCACCATGTGTCATGTTAGTTATAGCTGACAGATGTCTATCAAAGTCTGGCATGTGATAAGAAAAAGTTTTGGAACAGCAAGGATGATTGCCACATGCAAATCTACCTGTAAAATGCTTTTTACTAGTTTCAAGCATTTTTTTTATTTCGAAATACTGAAAATGAAAAAAAGACAATGCACATTTTTCCACCTCTCACTGTTTTTTTAATTTCTGAACATCATGTTATTGCATCTGGCTTCTCCCCCAGTTACACAAAAGAAGTGAATGAATAACATGGGCTGGAGTTATGGAGACAGTCAAACATAAGCTCTGACAAAGTCTGGATGAAAAACGGGAAGGGTTATAACAATTATTGTTTTCATGGCCTTGGTCAACTCTGAAACTAGAAACCAGGCAGCAGCACAGCCATCTGTGGTTTTAGTTGACAAAGATATTTTTTTGTACACCCAAAGAATTCCTTGATAACACTTTGAGTAATAATCAATAAAAGATACTATTTTATTTCAAAAATCCTCTAGGTTTAGACACAGTCTTTAAAGGGAAAAAGATTGTGAAATCAGATTAAGGCGCTAAACTAATTATACACTTTCATTTATAGAGGTGAAAGATATAAAGAAAGATTTGCACAAAGGCCCAGGCGTTAAGAGAAAATAACGAAGGGATTCTCAGAACCAAAGAAGTGTGGGTGGCAGTTATAAATTGAGTAGAGGAGAGGAAGCAGCTCAAAAAGCAACAATGGAAGCAAATAATCCCCAGATCAGTACAGAGAAAAGGAGGATTTCTAATTCCAAAAGGAAGAAGCCTTTAGAAATCAATCAAATTCAGCTAATGTGACTCTTTGATTGGAAAGGGAAACACACTCCTGGTAGCACAAAAGAGTAACTGCCATAACCCTGCTAAATAGCAGGAACACCAGCCTTTTTTAATAACACACAATTGTGTTCAATGAGCAGCTGATGCAGCAACAGAGACCTCATCTTTATATTTCTGGAGGTGGAAAATGCTTGTGGCTCAGCAGCACACAGAGTCACGAGAGTAAAGGTGCATTTAACATCTATTTCAAACACATACTGATATCTTAGCAGCAATAAATTACTGCAGTGCGGCAGGAGTTTTCTTGCTCACTAGGGCTTATATGGATATCCTGACTGTCATCACTACATGATGAAAGAGCTGCTTAGTTGAATAGCAACCTAAAACTGGCCAGAATGAATATTAAACCATGAAAATCAATAGGCATTTATTGCTAAATGTCAGACAAAATATACAATTCCAACAATATTATGGAAGCATATAAAGCTTGAATAATACAAAGCTATCAGATATAAAGCAGATTAAGGGTTTAAGAACGGAGTTGGAAAGAAGCTTAGTGTACAGAGAGAAATCAATACTACCAGGCTGGATAAAATGGTGGTGTTTGTGGTTCTGGCTGATGCTTTTCCCTCTGAGAATCTGTGAGGAGGTCTTTGTGAAGACAGACTTCCTCAGTGTCTCTGAAGGGTAGAGCTATATACTGTAGCTAGCACATACCTGAAGAACATTTCATACAAATGTACAAAGAATACAAATAAACAAAAGTACACTATAGTTGACACAGCGCTACACTAGGTAGTCATTGATGCCCGGATGCCAGGTAGCTGAGTTAAGGTAGGGAATAAAAGAAGGAGAAAGGAAATAAAAAATGAAGGAGGGAAACAAGGAAGTTATTCAGGATGGAAGAAAGGAAGGTTTGAGCAAAGAGAGTATACTAGGTAGGAAAGTAAGATGGCAAATGAGACCAAAAGAAGGAGAGAAAGAAAGGGATGAAATGAAGAGGTAAAGTGAAGTGAAGTAAGCAAGGAAACAAAAAGGGATGAAGGGGACTAATGAAGAAAACAATGAAGGAGGTACCAAGGCAGGGAGGAACTATAGCTGTAAGCTTTTATTTTTTTTATTATCTTTAAATCTTGCTCTAACTGTTACTGCAGAGCCACCATTACATTAGTTGATACAACTGAACTGGACACCTGATAATTGTGTGACGTTATGAAATGTATTAAATAAAAAACAAAGCAAAAAGCATCAACCCCTTAAGTTGGTGATTAATTGTGTCCCATTCATTTCAATATTTCCTGAGATTTTTGGGTTCTGTGTGTTGGATTTTAGGTTATTTGCTATTTGAAATGTTAGTAATGTATATAATATGTATTTTTAGCCAAAAAAGTATATATCAGGGGTCTGTGCCACAAAGCTATTATGATGCTATCCAGCTAACTCGATGGATTTGCTCACACATACTCCTCAAACCTACGCCACTTATGAATTCAAGACTATTGCTTTTCATGAAAGATGGCAGACGGTTGTTATAATGATGCCTTTTGTCATGAAATGTTGCCCTAAATATTTATGTGGAGTGCTTCTCTGTAGCAGTGTTATGTAGATAACAGACTAACAACATAATGTAGCTTTGAGACACAGGCCTCAGGTCCTGGTGATTCTTCAGAAATGATTGAAAGATGAATGTAGTTTATTGGAGAATGCACAGGGGCACTTTGACTAGTTGTCTTTCATTTAACAGAAATTGCAACTGCATGCGAGCATAAAGAGATCCTCAAGTTAAAATAAACATGGTTTTTTATTAAAGATGGCTCTGAATTAGTCATTGAATAAATTTCTGCTCCTTTAGCTAATATGTGGCTCTAATATCTTCAAATATGTGATCTGGGGCCGAACCACCACTTCCTCTGGATGAAATTACAAAATGTACCCATCATTTTTCTGCTAGTACAGCCAGATAAAAGTATCAAACCACCTGTTAAAAGGCACCAGAATACAGGAAATGACATCTACTCTGTTGGAAATTTCCTGGGGGAGGACCCCCAGACCTCTAGGTTATCCCACCCACATTTTCAATGCCTCCTACACCTGTGGCTGTACTGTATTTTTTTCATTCAGTGCTTTCAGTCAGCTAAGTGTTCTGGCTTTATGATTTCATAGACAGGAACATCTTGTATCTGTTGCAATTGCTGCGTCACACTATTAATATCTTTCTCATCCTGGAAAACATTTTACACCAAAAAATAGATACATCAGAGGATTCATCTTTTTTCATAAGGATAGTTTGGATTTGTTTACATGAGTTGATGAGTCACCTCTCAAGCATTAAAAATACTCTGAAGATATAAAAAGCCTTTTTAAGCGCTATGTCATTTTAGTTTCCCACTTGCTGATGTTTATTTCTGTCTCACATGTTCAAGTTCCACTGTTCACAGGACCTGTGGCTTAGACTCATGTCCATGCATCAATATGACTTCTAGTGAGTAATCATACCACCTTATGTTAAAAAATAAACTATCCTATATATGAGGTATTATGACCACAAATTGTGGTTGGCCGTGACCAAATGTAGGGAGTAAGACGCTTTTGTGGCCTATGGAGTTGGCCCCTTTGAATGAAAGGCCAATGACATTGTATAATTTCACACCACACTGATCTGCAATATTCGTTGCTTATCTCAAAGCTACTTATCTGTATTGCATTGTGTTTGTGGTCAGCTCCTGTTATGAGATGAATAGTTATCAGGGCCATTTTTAGGCATAGGTGATCTAGGTGTTTGGTCAGGGTGCCATTAGCTGGAGAGGCACCAAAGAGGATAATTTTTTTTGTAATCAATTTGAGACACTCAATCTACGAGTGACACAGAGGTTGAAAAGTGGCTGATGGTATACTCTGCGCTCTGATGGCACGTGTCAATTCTGAGTGGAATGTCACTGTTGGTTTTAGTATGCCGCTCCCATTCTACCAGCTTGTGGCACTTATAAACAGTATGTCGCCCTATGTTGTTTTTGACATATGCCACTGCTTATTATGATATGTGTGTGACTTCTAAACAGTGTATCATTCTATGGAGTGATATCTCTCAGTGGAAGATACCACTCCGGGGTTTAAAGGGAACATATTATGCACATTTACAGGTCTATATATATATATTCTGGGGCTCTATAAATCTTTGCATGATTTACAGTTAAAAAGCTCCTTATTTAACTCATACTGACCCCTTATGCAGCCCCTCAGTTCAGCCTTTGTCTGCCATTTTAGCTCCTGTCTCTTTATGGCTCCCCTCCCGAGGAGCTCACTCTGTTATGATTGGTTAGTTTAAGAAAGCTGCATCTCAGCTGACTTCCAGTGGCAACATAAACAAGCAGTATTAGTAGGATTTCACTACTACAATCTGAAATATGAGAGTTGACAATGCAAACAACACATGAAAGAACCTTAGCAACAACCATTAGCAACAAAGGCTACAGAAAGGGTGGCCGTTTATAGGTATGCACGATGAGCCGATGTCAGCTCATCGCAAGGTAGAAAAAAATGTCACAAATGTTCAGGGCAGGTAGAATCCCTGGCTTTTGACTTGCAGGGAGCATTTCTACATACATTAACCTCAAGTATTGGAACTTTGACCATGTTTAGCATGGATATCTGACGTCATAACAGTATACAGATAACAGAAAATCACAAAACGCATAATGTGTCCACTTTAAAGCATATCTGGCAGATATGCCACTGTCCCTTGGCAGGAACTGTGTAAAACTTTGGTTTAATGGTATAACATCATAATGACTTACTGTAGACAACAGGCACTGATGAACTAACAGCAAACATCAAGCATAGTCTTTGAAAATTTGACCATTAATGCTAGCAGTATGGCAGATGGGCATGATATCAACATGTAATTTTTATTTATTTGTTTCTTATTAATTTAATGTGAGAAGTGGTATATATCAGTTGAACATAAAGCTGGTGGACAGTGGCATAAATGTTTCATGTGGCACACAGCAGCGACATACCATAATCAGTTGCTGCTTAAAGAATCGCCACAAGCCGGTAAGGAGTGGTATATGGTAGTGGAAGTGGAGGGACATACCATCACCAGCAACATAACATTAGTCAAAGTATAATAAAAATTGGCCTATGTCACTAAAACAACAGTGGTTAAACCACTGGGTCGCAGCACTTACTCTTTAAATAAACACACAGGAAGCACACAGGAATTATCACCTACATGTTTGAGTGTTAACTGTACTTTTGCCAGTGTAACCAAAAGTTGCATCTGTATTATCTGTTCTGTATATACATAAAGAGCATTTGCTAACAACTATAGTGGATAAGGCACAATTACATTTTTACCACGTGTCTTTGTTTGGAATAAACAGAAGAACCTGGTAGTTATGAGCATAGAAAGCCTGTCATAACTGAACTCACACAGAAGAGAGTGCCACCTACAGAAACTTTAATTTCATCAAGACACACTGTGATTGACAAGTGGTATTTAGAGAAGTTCTGTTGGAGACTATATAATAAAACACAACAAGGTTCCTACTGATTTCCTCTGTAGGCCTATTTTTGTATGGCACTTCACCTACACACTTAAGGCTTCCCTGAATGAGAGCTTTAGTGAAATGTTTCAAATGTAAATATTATTACGGAAGGAAAACCAATAAAAGCGTTCCTTGCGGCCTCGGACGAGGGCAGTAAGAACCCAAGACCCACATTCATATCTAAAATAGCTTCATTCCCAAATATTTGTTGCTGAGAAATTGCTCAAAGTGTAGCAACTTTCAGTGTGTAGACAGCCTTTCCTGATTACAGTTCAGGCCGCAAGTCATAACCAGGAATTAGTCCACACAGAATCTTTGAAAATGATCTCTTCTGGGTAAAAACAGTCTTTCTAATTTTGTTTTCCTACTGTTCTGCCTATCTGTACTCACAGGTCTGGTGCAACATGTTTGAAGTGTGTCACCCAGAGGAAACTGCTGAGTTCAGCTTTTTTCCAAAATGATATTCTCTTCTTGTCCTCCCTTGTTTTCTCTTCTCTCCTTCGCCTCTCGTCCGTCGCTCTGGCCTGGTGTTCTGATGAATCTAAAGTCTCTTTTCTAAACAGGACACAGAAAAATACTCCCCACTCTGTTTGGGAGCCTCTCTTTATTCACTCTGCTCTCTCATTTGCCCTCTTCAACAATTTAATTGCATGGGTCGTGAGTGAGAAAATTCCTGATTGTGACCAGTGTGTATGTGTGTGTGTGTGTGTGACTGGCGGTGTGCTCTATTTATCTTGTAGACAACAGACTCCTTTGTTTGGAGAAGGGTACAATTTTAGGGTCTGGGTGCTTGCAGCCAATCAGGAGTATCTGGCATCACTCTCAGAGCTACTCCATCAAAGGGAGGAAGTTGGTCTTTAGGATGTGTGACACTGTCTGACTACACGCACACACACAAAAACACATATACACACACTCAGTTTCACAAGTGCATCTGCTCCGAGCAAGGTGCCAACAAATCTCAGTTTGTCTGTAGCTGTGATCCTCCCTGGACACAAGCACACTTCATGTTGCTACAGGGCCCACTCACCTCTTTTTTTTTTTTTATCCCTGCTCCTCTTTGATCTCTCTTTGTCTTTCTCAGCTGCCCCCCCCCCCCAATGCATCTTTATGAGGGTTTATATCTTTCCCGTTTGCGGTTTCACAAATGCCATTCAGTTGTAATGTTCATCTCCGTTCTCATATATTCTGGATGACAACCTCCAAAATGAAGGCAGTCGACAGCAGGCCATTCATATGCCAGTTTCTGTATTAATGCAAATGGGCGCACAAAGTCATTTGATGTTTACTGAAATCAATTTATTTATATATTCGTTTTTATTAACATGCACACAAGAAACCAGGTTACTCTGAGAAATCAGGGCACGCAGTAAATCTGACATGTTTACATGCACCCTAATGACCTGGTTCCTGTGAAACAGTAACAGCTCACATGCAGAAGGTCAGTCGCCAGATTTCTCCTCTGCCCCCAAATATATTTTGGAACCATGGCATATTTATGGTGTATTACTAATACATTGCTTCATGTTTTTTTTCTCATCAGAAGTCAGACTGATGTTCCAGCGAGAGGAAAGACCTTTTTATAGTTCAATAGTGTCTGATTTTTTTTTTTTTTTTTTACAAAATGTCAAATGTTCAGCAGTGGAAACAGACTTTAGACTTCTAGAGGCTACTTAGTGTCTGTCTGATGTTGTCCGACCTTGAGTAACATAATTTAGAAAACAAAGATGTATCACCACGTGTAATGATCTTTCCTTTCATCCTGCCACTCTGTTGTCAAAGCAATACTGAAGTCTTTGTCATGCAAACATGTGAAATCCTGTTAGAAAACCCAGTTATGTGTATACAAATCAGATTACTTTAATTAGTCTAAATTGCCATTTTTCAGTCAAATGTCATGTTCGTGTTTGCCATTTTCTGTTTTGGAAGGGTTGTTCTAACCAATCAGTGATGAGTGAGTATCCAACACCCCTTTCCAGTCAGCACTCAATTAAACCTGCACTAATCAATATTTCAGTATTAGCAATAGGTCAAATGTATATGTGTAATGTCAAAGGGGTTTCAGTTTCTCTCTCTTTGAGCATCTTTCATCTCATTGTTTTGGTTTTTACAGCCCACAGCTTTAATGTTTGGTTCATCACTCTCATCACTTTTCAGTCATACTAGGCAGCTGTTTTCAGCAAAAAAAAGCTCAGATAAACCCACTGTACACTACCTGTTCAGCACCACAAGGCACTCAAAGTTAGCGACTAGCTGGTGAACACAGTGGAGCATATAGCAGCTAAAGAGCCAGATATTTCCCTCAGGAGTTGGTAGAGACCAAAAACAGAGCTAAAAGGAGCGTGAAAATTGGACTCCGAATAAATGCTAATGTTTCTCTATGTGTGCTGGATGCATGAGCCATTGTTTGCTAAAATGTTAGCTGCGTCAACTTAAAAGGTGATAGTAGGTCTGCCCCCAAGTGGCCAAAATATCAAGTACTGTACAAGTACAAGTAACACAGTGACCACATCCACTAAAGCAGTTCAGTGGTAGTTGGCTCCGAGGTTTGAGGAGGAGTGTGTTTGATTCAGCAAAAAGCCATATGTCAGAGGTCCAGTGACCCATGTCAGCTCCTTCCAGCTCCCCTCATGTGTACTCATTTAGAATGGGGCCAGCTGATGGAAAAGATGTGCAGTGTTTTTAGATGGGCTTCATGTTTTTTTACAGGTCAGTAGGCACAGTCATCAGAAAAAGATGACACACATTTAACAATCCATCCACACATGAGGCATACAGCACGGGCATGGAGATGCACAACTGTGAGTCATGCTGGGTGATGTGTTCACACGTGCGCACACTCAGATTTAACCCCTCTGGCACTGATTTTTGGACTCTCTCTCTCTTTCACTTTCTGCTCATTCTTTCTTCTGTCCAGTGTGTTGAGACTGAATGAATGAATGAATGACCCTGAGAGGCCAATGAAAAGCAGCTCTGGCACAGTGTCAGCACAGACCATTAGCGTGCTAACAGTGAGACCACAGCTCCATCGACCGCTGCCTTTGTGCAGTGAAACCTGGCATGGCAGCTTCCTGCTCATGACAGCCGGACAGGCTGCCAACACAAGCTGTGATCTTTGGGAGGGTCAGGAGGGAGGAGGCAACGACAGAGATGCAGAAAACACACAAGACACAGAGAATAAGAGAGGTGGAAAGAAAGGTGACTTTCAGAGTACATATGGTCTGCTATTTGGAGATGCAACAATGAAAAGAAGAGGAAACAGGGCACACAAAAAAGAAAACACACTCAGGCGTTATTTGTGTAATTCTGAAATAAAATTCTTATATATTAGTATGTTGCTAATACCAGAGCAATTAAAATAATATCCTTTATCCACTTCTGTTGATGATGAGAAGGAATTTCAACAATGATAAAACATTTTTCTGAAACAAAAGTCTTGCTCTGCAGCCACACTGTTCCCAACTCTTTACACTTATAATAAAAAAGCTTTTCAGCCTTCATATAAGAAAGAATGAGGAGCTTCTTCAAACTCCTGAGATGAAACACAAGACTGAGAACAGAAAACACGCTTTGGTCCCAACATCATATTAGAAATGATTTCAACACAACTAATTTGAGGAAATCATCCTCACGTGCTTTTCTCTGCTCCATTCTTTCTTTTTCCTCATACTCTGCTTCTATTCCTGTGCTGTTAAACAGACTGTGTGTGTTTGTGTGTGTGAGAAAGACACAGAAGCAAATGCACAGATCTGTCTGTGTTATCTGTGTATCTGTGTGATGGGTCATATGCTCAAAAACTGACCTTGGGCCTGGGGTTACATTACTGTGTGCTCCAGTAGTTCATATGGAATGAAAAAAACAACTTTGCTTGTACAACTATGTGTGCACACATGCAAATACACACACACGCACCCGCACATTTTCCCTAAAGGAGATGAATGGTAATGCCAGTGCTGCTTCACAGAGACCAGAGTGGAGAGAATCACTGTTAAACAGCTGGTGTGTTTAGTCTGTAATGAAGCTAATCCAATTTTAGCAGCCATTATCCAGCCACGTACCAACAACAATACACATATAATGGAGATAATACAAATGTTTGTAGCAGTGAAGTGTTTGGTGAAATCCACTGTGAAATGGGAACTTATATAAACATGGCATACTTTGGTGTTCATACACTTATAGGCTAACTTCATCCTGAGGGGGACATGAATATCTCAACTAAATTTTACAGCAATTCATCAAATATTATTCAAGACATTCATGCAATACCAAAAATTCCACCTTCATGTTGCCGCTATAGGAAAAGTCAGGGGTTCACCACAATGGCAATACATAAATATTTGTTGAGATATTTCAGTCTGGACCAAAGTAGTGGACTGACTGGCAGACCAACATTTGCCATCCATAGAGCCACGCTGCTAGCGTGGCTCAAAAGTGGCATTATTAAAGACTGTTTTAAACTTTTAAAGCTGTGAACCTATTTGTAACACCAGAAAAACTGCTATTTATGGTTTTCTTCTCTGCCGAGTTCTCGATCTTGATTGTGTGGTTTTATGTGGTTTTCCTGTACTATATGTTGTCTGGACAGAGAACGTAAAGGGGAAATCGCCTCTTGCCAACTTTGAGATAGAGTTTAAAACAGCTGTAGAAGTATCTAACAATTTTTGTGTCGTATCAACAGAGAATCAGAAGAGAAATATTTTCCTTTTTGCTTAATTAGTAAATTGAAGATATAAATTGCAGGTGAATTTCAGCCTTATTGAAAAAGTCTGGTTGGGACCAGGCAGGACAAACTGAAGTAGTACATAAGCTGTACTAAGGTTTGTATAATGTTAGACTATAATAATGTTAATTAGTTAAAAGAAGCTAAAATGCTTTGTTGGGTTTCGGAGAAATGCAGAATTGGAGGATGTGGGTTTCATCACTACAAACAACATCTTTTACCTTACACATACTCATTTGGTCTATTCTTTATATAAAAACATGTATTAAGCTTTAAGTTTAGTGCAGCAAAGGCCAAACAAACTAAAGAACCATGAAGCCTGAGCATTAACTGAGTTTGTGGATGGTCATATCTGTGTTTATCCCATAATACACAGAGCTTTACAGTATGTGGCTAGGTCAGATACCAGCCAGATTATATTCTCCTGAACTCCAAACAAAGCTCCAAGAGACTCTCTCAACAATCTGATTGTTGCCTTAAACAACATGGTCTGAATTAATAGGAAGTTGGAATATACTAACATTCCTCCCCTTTACTTCCTTCATGCTACAGTGAAAACTGATCTCACCCTGCACACTGTTCTTAAAAGGGCACGGAGACTTGGCTTAAGCACCGTCTGTGACAGGAGTGATTGGTTAAAGAGATAGAAGCAACCCAGAGTGTTTTTCTCCTCCTTTTCCCACAGCTATAATCAATTCTGCCAGACAGTTCCCCTGTCCTCCGATTCAATTATGAAAAATCCAGCATACTTTTGCTCAACATCTCTGACACATTACACAAGCCGTGTAGTTAGAAATATGATGTCATGTTCTCCACTTCTCTTTGTCTCCAGGCTGACACCATAATAAAGATGACCTTTTGTTTCCTCCCATCCCATCTTTTCTTGGAGACGTGCCTCAACAGACAACAATCACTGCCTTTTATGCCGTTTTATGGCTATACATCATACTCTCTTTGTTTCTCTCACATAACTGTCTTTCTCTTCATATTTTTTATCTGTCATTGTCCTTCCCTCCCCAACTCACCTCTCTTCAGATTTTTCTACAGAGTTTCTTTGGAGAAGTGTTAATGATGAAGGTATCACTTGCAGCATTCTTGACAACAATGTTGACAGTAACAATAAATCCCTCTGTGTTTCTCTCTGTCTGTCTTCATGTCACCCCCTGCCCCCATGTGAACATTAGCCCTTCTGTATCCAAGGAATAACAACACTGCCGGGGTCAACATCAGACTGGCCTATTGTATCACAGGCCACCACGATTTGTGCAACTGGCCACTCATAATTGGAGATTTTTTTCAATGCAAGAATAATATGTTTCATAGGCAACCCTATCTCAAAATGACATAACAACAGTTTTTCTGTTAATGAGAACTTTTGTATTTGCTTTACTAAGCTAGTGGAGGTCAAAAGAGGGTTGTGGTACCCTCAAGGGCCTTCATGAACACTAGTGGCCTCTATTAAAAATACAAATCTTTTCATTTGACTATAAACCAATTAAATAAACACTTAAATAGAGATTATTTTTGCAAGAAATCTTTAGTAAACAATTATTTTATACATTTTGCAAGAAATTGTCCCATGTAGATAATGTAATGTAAAAGAATTAATTCTAATCATTCATCCATCGGATGGGTCCATCTTGCATTGGCAGCAGACTAAGTAAGGTATCCCAGACAGCCTTCTGTCTAGTTCTTCTTGGGTCATCCTGATTCCTCCAGCATGTTCTGGGTCAGACCCAGTGTTTCCTCCCTGTTCAATGTTCCTGGAAAACTTCCACGGGGTGGAATCCTAACCACTGCAACTGGCTTCTTTTGGCACAAAGGAGCAGCAGTTCTACCCCAAGTTCCTCACCCTATCTCTAAGTGTGAAGCCATGTTAGGAAAACTCCTTCCAGCTGTTCCACATGCTAGTTCTTTTTGTCCCTACCCAAGGGCTCATGACCATATGTGAGGTTTGGAACATAGATTACCTCTCAATTGTGAACAAGACCCCAAGATACTTGAACTCCTTCACCTGCGCCATTGATGCACTCTTAACACAACTCGGTTTAACTCGGCTACAAACCCTCCAGTGCAGGCTGGAGGTCATGGTCTGATGAAGCATCTGCGAAAAGTAAAGATGCAGCCAGTGGCACAGTGGCAGTTTGTGATAACAGCAACATAAGCAATTTCCTACGGTGTCAGTGCGTTTGGGGTGCATGGAGAAGGGAAAAATAATTGCTTGGTGCACCCCTTGCACCCTTTCTTCTAAGGGTCATACAGTAACTCAATCAAATCTGAGCACACAGACATGATACATACACTCCTGGGAATCAGTGTGACTTACACTTTACAGGGATACCTCCCATACCCATCATGGAGGAGCGTACATAAATTTGCTTAGAAATGATAGAAAACATTTCTTATGACTTCACTTCTTATAACTTAACATCTTGTTGCATAATCATCATGTTTAGACCTTTTCTTCAGTATCAAAAGTTATCCAGAGTTTGGAACACTTGGCAGCAGATTCTGTCTGTGAAAATCACAACTGGTCATAAGGCACAACCCTGGCTGAGCTCAACACCAACTGAAAATATGGACATTTCTCTCACTCTGCCCAAAATACTCCCAAAATAACCCCCACAAGTTACATGGTCATGCACTGTACCTTTTACATAGGCACAAAGCACATGCAGGCTAGAATTCTAATAAAAGAGCGAAAGATCAACACAAATCTCATTAACAGAGTTAGAGGAGAACTAGTGTTATAAACAGTCAGTATCTGAGTATTTGTCTTTCCTGCTATTTTTTTATTTGAAAGAAACAAAAGTGGGTAGTTAGCATGAGCAGTGATAGCCATCATGTGCTTAGTGAAAGAATACCACACCCATAAAAACGTAGCACCAAAGGTGGAAAATATATAGAAACTTGGTTCACAAGAAACAGGTTTCTGAGGATTAACACTTTGTTCGTATTGGGAGGCACATATATTTACCTATGTGTTTGTTGCATCCACACACTCTAGTATCTATGTCCATATAGCAGGAGTTCTATAAGAGAGGGTGTGTATACTTCCCTTTTTGCACCTTATATGTGTTTAAAGGCAAAAACAGCAGAACAAATGTGACCAGAGCTTCCTTCTATCTCAGATGTAGCCTCAGGTTTTCTGTGTTACAGCTGATTGACACAGGAGCACCTGGATAGGTTCAAGCTCCAGGATGAAGCCTGAAACTGGGCTGACTATTACATGTTTAGGAATTCACACATTAACTGCATAAGAATATGCAGTATGTGTGCCTGTTTGATGAGGCTTTGGTTTACAGATACTGACAATGTCTCTTTCTCCCTCTCCGTAAACACCTGAACCCAACCTACTAAAACACACATAAAAGACACGCTGATTACTGATGCCTGAGTGACATCAGTCAGGATGCAGACCTTAAGATATGGTACCACGTGATGCCAGGCACGAGTCAATTTAAAAGGATCTTGGCTGATGATTTAGCCACCAAAAAACCCCCAAACAATTAAAAAAGGCAAATTGTGCTCTGGGGATGAGGAAAGCAGGGGTAGTTGAGGGAAAAGGTTCAGGGGTGATAAAGAGAGAGAGAGAGAGAGAACGCATATGGGACTTTTTTTGGAGGAGAAAGCAGCAACACAGATGATTATCATCCTCAGACAGGCTCAGTCTAATGGACGTCTGTTTGTTGTGCCTGAAAGCATGAAATTACTCAAGCAAGGCCAAAAGGGCACGCTGTAAAATCAGATTAGGGAGCTTCCTGCTGACAGGAAAAATTATTAAGTTCAGTCAAAGCTTTCAGAACTGCAAATTAAAAGAATCCACACCTGTAAGTAAGCTGAGTTTTCACTTTCCTCCTTGCAAACACTGAATGGTAGAAGTGTCTGTGTTTGTGGACCTACCTAGGGCTTAGCAGTCAGACTGTGTGTGTACTACTCTTGATGATATCACTCTCAAAACACACTGTTCCCGTATTGCAGGAGCCAGATAAAAGCTTCAGTGGAATGCACATGTACAGGTGTGTATCTATCCCCCTTTGACGATTCAATGAATGAATGACACGTGATCCACAACGCCATACAAAAACTGTAACATGATGATGCAAAGCTGATACAATTTAGATGCAATTTAAAACTAATTCAGCTCAACTGTGATACAACTTTATAGTTCTACTTGTTCATGAATGACAGTATATCTGTCGTATTTCAGTGTCAGTAATTAAATTAAAACAAAGTAAAAAAATCAGATTTAAACAAATATTTCCTCCATTTTTGGTTGGTTGGAGTTTAGTGCAGAATACTTTGATATTGCTGTTATCAGCTAATGTTAGCATTAGCTGATAAGCTGTCAGGAACTTACCATTAGCGCCTGCCTCGACTTCTTGAATTAATAGCAATATTTGTGGTCATTTCACATATTAAATGTATATATAGTAGGGTGTGAGATTTCTTTCAGTGCAGGGATTTCTTTAGGAAGTGGCTTGAATTAGGTTTGTGATTGGATAACATAGCTAGCTAGCTAGCTAGCAGGAAAGGCATTTTGACAAATTGGGTTTGGATCTGTGGCTGTGTATTGATGTAAATGCATTGATTAATCTTTACAACCATAATGTGTATGCATACATGTTGGTTGCTAGGTTTCTTTGCGTCTCGGAGATGACTATGGACTTATACCAGTGAAGTACTGCGCACTATCATTGGCCTGTCTAGCTGCTGACTGGCCAACAGGAATGCTAAAGCTCATTATGTCTTAATTTGCTAATTCCATTACTGATCTTATTAGTTCTTTCTTACACGGTTATTTACATGAAAAGATAAATGTTCAGAATTAATCATTAGTTATTTGACTAAGAATTTGTCAGTTTAATGTCACTAACATGCATCAGTGTTTTAGACCTTTACATCTGTCACATTGGCTTTGTGTCACATTATCTGTGTGTTTATTCGGATGTGTTGGTTGTTGGGACTTTTCCCTCGGGTTTTGGCTTATGGTCGCGTTTCTGACAGGAGCAGCCCTGTGACTCACAGCTTATCTTACACCACTCACACACAACACATTATACATTTCCCAAGGTGTCCTATGTTTGTGTCAGTGTGCAAGCCAGCCTCTTGTAAGCCATTGCAGCTGCAGCACTAGACTAGCAACTTGGGAGAAAGAGGCCTGCAATTACGTAAAGCGCCTAAACACACCACTGAGCACGACAGTTAAAAGTGAACACGCTGGCTACTCTCCTGCCCAGAGAAGCAAAATCCTGGACTTCAGGGTGCTCAACTAATCATCATGCAGCTTCTCTCCGCCAGACAGTGCCTGCCACAACATTTGTGTTTGACCAGTGTTCCCTGAAAACAACATAATTCTTTATAAAGCATCGGCTGCCTCAGATAGGGTGGATAATTTTAAATTAGCTGGGTAGCTCGGCTGTGAATGCACCGCCCACCCACCTGTGAAGAGCTTTTGAAGCGTATTGGGTGTGAGTGAGGGAAGCATGCGTAGCAACACTTAACGTTCTTTTTTAGTATTTTAATGTGACCCTGGCAGCATCACGACAGCAGAATCTGACAGAATCTGACTATTTCTTGGTGCTGCAGCTGAAACCTGGTCATGCCATTTATTCAGTGAACCAATGGTGACTGTTTTCTCTAATCCATATATATATATTAGATATTTAGCTCTTGACATTCATAGCACTCCTTAACTCATAGTACTACTCATAGTACTACTCAAAGGTACCCTGGGAGTTTTTGACCACCAGGTGCCTTATGGAGCAATTTTACAAGTGGGTGCCCAAGCAAGTGTGAGGACACACATGCACACATGCAATGAGATACACATTATTTCTGCCAGCTTCCTGTTATGCCGCTGATCGCTAGTTAGTAGTGGTTATGCCAACAAAGGCAGTGAAGAAACTAGCAAACTAGCAAACATTGCATGTAAACTATGCACAGTACTGTGCTTTTATTACAGTTTATTCAACAGTGCACTCAGCTACTATGAAAGCTACTGAGTATGCAATAATGTAGTCATATTGTACATTCTTTGCCATTAAACAGTAGAGAGTGGAAAGTAACAAGAAGACCCTGAGGAGGGTTGATCATTCTAACACAACTCTCATAGGTACAACTGGTAGTTTTGCATGTTGGCAAGAGAAACACTGCATTACCTAGAAATCCTGTAATGTCAGTATGCAAACAGCACATTCACATTTCCCAACACAGCCAGTCAATTATCTCTTTACACCCAAAACACTAAAGCAATAACTGAGCCAACATATCTAATAGTAGTAGTCTTACAGTGGTCTTCTGTGTTGTTTAGGAAACAGTCTCCACTGCTAGAATACAGCCTCTGTAATATAATGTAGACAAATAAGAAGGATCCATGGAGTCTCAGATTACAGAGATGATGGGTTTATTTTCCCAAAATATGCTTGCTGAAGCATTAAACCTTTCAATGTGTCATCACAGAAGCAAGTTGATTTGCTTGGTACTGTGTGAAACGCAAACTGCCTTCCATTTGGTGTGTTTGACCAAATGTTTGCATGTGTTTGTTCATCTGTGAGTGGTGTTTAGTGCTGGTGCCAGGGCTATTGTTGAATATGGTAGGGTCTATCTTCACATTATCATGGCTGAGTGGGCCTGGGGCTGTGTGATGAATCAGGGACCCAGTAATAAGCTGCTTATATAAACACTACTATTGTGCCTCAGCTGCAGCATGCTAAGGCAAAAGATTGCTGCTATGGACTCCAAATTATAGTAACAACCATTCTCAGAGACAAAGAGGTAATGGTTAAAAAATGTAACAGTACAGCATGCAAGGACTCTGCTGGTGTCATGATGTTGCCTGGAATTAAGTTTATGACCAACTCCAAAACCAAAATAAAGACAAAGCTGGCAAAGACTGAACAAACGAGGGTTGCTTAGAATGAAATGTTTAGTAAATGATGTCAGTGGTAGGCATATTTCATTTGTCTTGGTTTATATTAATCTAAAAGTCAACATACACTAGATGTGGCCCACACTAGTTATGCTGTATTTTATTTTCAAGTACAACATTTGATATAACCCTGTGTAACACTGCTGCCAGTCCCAGTCACACCTTCATTTTTGAAACTACAAGATTCATATTTATCTAATTTTATTTGATTTAACTTCTAATTTATAATCTATAACTACAGTTTCATCAATTTACCTTTCACTTTGCATTTTAGTGCAGCACATATGCAGTTTACAATGATAATGTGGAAGATTAACCACCCAAAATTTATGAAACAGTGGTTTTCAGACAGAAATTGACAAAAGCAGTTTCTCATTTTGAGTGGGTGACCAACAGATTTGATGAAAGGACAACTATTGCTGGCAGATATGGCTGCAACTAGCAGTTGGTTGAAAACTCTGTTTCCAGCTGACTCGTCTCAAAACAAGAACCCTACAAGAACCCTGTCTTTGGCGGTTGTTGATGGCTACATACATGATATAATGCTACTATACTATACTACTACTACTATAATGCAACTATCACAACTATCACTATTACTAAAAACCCATGCAAACCTCTTTAGCATGTTCAGAAAGCCAAAGCTTGACAGACCTGGACAATCCCTGTTCAAAGGAGAGGTTTAGTGATGTGACAATCACATCAATAGCTGCATTAGAATGAGACTTAATTCAAAATGATCCTGTATAACATAATAAAGCAAAATATTATCTCTAAGAAGGCATTTGTTCATGTTTTTTGAAGACCCTAAAGTGTAATTACAATAATGATAACAAATTTAGTCAGACTTCTTGGTGTGCTCAACATGCAACACTTTCAACAGAAGTGTAACTTCTCACTAACATGCAGCAAGGCAGCAGACTAAACTCTGCATGATTCAACGATGCATGACAATCTTATGGAAAAGGGAACCAGTTTTGTGTGTGTACACTGCAAACACTCTCACTCATATGCGTGCACACAGACACACACACACACACACACACACACACACACACACACACACACAGACACACACACACACACACACACACACACACACACACCAGACACCAAATTATACCCGCAGACCCTTACAGGTAAACAGGTGCTGTGTGTACAGTGGTTATGGATGGACTTCTGTGTATTTGAGTAGCCACTCCTGCACTACTATACCAGTGTCAGTTTACATGTGAGTACTAATGCATGAGGCTCATCAGAGAGCAGAGAGGTGGATGAGTGAGTGAGTGGGTAGGTGCGGGGGGGGGGTTCAGATGTTCTCAGATGTTCTTATTTTTGAGGTGGGCATCAAACAGAAGCAACAGACAGAAAAACTATATACTACATACTATAACTATATACTGAACTTTACGAATTAAGAAAAAGAATGACAACAAACACAGCCTCATCTATCTTGAGGTCACACCGTTGCACTCGCCACACATTATGTAATGACTGATATTAGTATAAATACAAACAACTATGATATAACCTTATATTTGTGACTCCCATTAGGCCCAGAATTATAAATATACCCACACATAATGTTCTTTCTCCCCTTAAAAGATACTTTTGCAATATCATTCACACCAGTTTGACATTTTGCATGATGTAACTTCTAAATTTTATTAGATAAAATGACTTCAGGATAAAACTTCAACCCAAAAACTGGGTAAATAACAACTAATGTGGCCAAGTAGTAGACTCCAGTGGAGTACAGGAAGACTTCCTGAGATGTCCAGTGAGCAAAATTCCTCCTCAAAGCATAAGTTCAGCCATAAATGAGCAACATGTACCTGTGTCTCTGCCTCCTCTGACCCCTGACCCTTCCTGTGAGTGGATATGTCTTCTGCTTAATGAAAAATGTGAGTGGATGGGGCTGCAGCAGGGCTACTTACAGAAGAGCAGAGGTCATCCACATACAGGGGGGGAGACAGGGGGAGCAGGGGGCTGGGAGGGCCAGACTCCTGCCTCTCTCCGCTCAGGTTTCCCTCGCCTTCCCAGGTGTCACTGACGTGCCGTTAAATCCACAAGATGCAGGCAGCTCTGTCAGAGTGATGGATAGACGGCTCGGTTTGGCAGGAAGACAGGCGGCCAGGGGAAAATGGACCGACCTGTCCACGACTCCCTCTGACAGCTCACCCTTCCACCCTCACTCTGTGCTCCACTGACCACTGCCAGCTACCTCACTGGCCAGAAAACAGGAAAGACTAAATAAAGAGACAGAGATGCAGTGGAAACAGCTCGGGAGAAGAGAAACTGCTGCTCAGAGGGGTTTTATAATCAGCCTGTAACTCCTCCCCCACCAATCTCTGACTTTGGCCCTCCCTTGTTGATATGGCAACGGCCAATCACAACTGGGCATAACACAAGCCTCCTCCTCTCTGTCCTCCTCCTCCTCCTCCTCCTCCACTGGCCTCTGCTGTTGACAGGATTGTCACACACCAGCAAGAGCTATGAAAGCATGTGGGTATGCGTGTGCATGTTTGCATGTGTGCATATGCCATGTGTGTGTGCATGAAAGTGTGATTGTGTTATGTGTGATGAAGGTGTAGTGTATGTACATGTTTAACTAATCAGCTGTATATTTATACCATCATGTTAGTGTGGCTCTTAAAACACAAATAGTGCAGTTGCTGATAGAATAAAATATGTAGAGATAAGTTGGAGTAGCAGTGTTAGACATGCAGCTAATTCACGTCCTGTTAAATTTTATGTTGTTCAAAAGGTCCTGGAATCAAGTGTTTTACGGCTTTAGCATGTTATGCCTGTCTTTGTAACCCTCAGCTTCAGTACAGAACACTTGCGGGGTCGACCTGACATCTCCCAAACACCAGACCTGACACTGTGTGATCTCCACCTATGCAGCAGCACAGCACCTGAAGCCAGGAATTTTAGCACTGAATCAGGAACACAATCCACACTTTGTTTGTAAGTGTGACCATCCCAGCAATTTGCACTCCACTTCATTACTGTGAGATAACAGCTAAGCTACTAATAAAGTGTGACTCTCATTTCTACAGGTGATGTATGAATAATTAAACATCGGGAATAGGAGAGGTGTGTTTCTAAAAGAAGGCTATCTTCATTTACTGTATGTAGTTAACCAGGTGTACAAACCAAAAACAGTATTGCATCAAAAAATCTCTAGGGGCTGCTGTGGTGAGGACGTGTTGATTCAGGTCCTGTTAAGGTGAAAATGGCTAAAACACAAAGGCTAGTTTGAGTAAGGCTGTGTTCAGATCAACATTAGCCCAGAGTGAAAAAAGGCAGCCCTCACTTTTGTTTGAATGAGGACAGCCGGAAAGCAGCTTGATGTCACATCCAGCAAGGTGCTGCATTGGTTAATCACATATGTGCAAGATTACTGTCTTAATGTGATGTGAATTACAAAGTAACAGGGGTTGCTAGTAGTGAGAGTTTTTATTTTACAGCCTGCATCTTTCCTGTGTGATTCACTGCTCTCATCAGTGTCATTTTCAGTTGTAGCAGGCAGCTGTTTTCAGCAAAAAAAGCTTGGATAAACCTGCTGTACACTACCTGCACAGCACCAAATGGCACACAGAAAAAGATAGCAGCCAGCTGGTGAGCACATGTAGCATTTAGCAGCTAATGAGTCTGATATTTTCCTCAGGAGTTGGTGAAGACATAAAACAGAGCTAAAAGGAGTGAATATTGGACTTACATTTGTTGGGTATCCAGAAACATGACTCAGGGTTGTCCGGCAAAACAGTTGAACCAGGCTAACTTTTTTGGCCAATCGCATATAGTGCACATTCCTGGTGGATTACTTTGTAACATGAACAGAGTATTTATACCACTGACCTTGCAATGGTTGCAACAAAAGATAAAATTGCAGTGATAACTTTCAAAAGTATTATAAACCACTGTCCAGCGTTTTGGTGTCTGATAAGCCTTCAAATTCCAGATCTGTTACTCAAACTGGGCTTTGTAGATTGTATTTCATGTCTCACTTGTACCTGAAGCAACATACTCCCACCAGTGCAGCCCCTTGAGTTGATTTAATGCAGGGTTGTGTGTTCATATTGTTTTTATAATGAAAGACTGGACACAGCCTGTCATTAGGTCGTCATTAGGTGTACATTTAGTAAACATTATATTTACTGTACCTTCAACTTTTTGTACTTGTCACTTTAATCTGATTGCAGGATTTCTGTTTTGAACCTGTAGGAGTGGTGACTCCATTTTTCCTCACAGTTTAGACTGAGGAGGTGGTTCTTTCATATTTTCTGATCCATAAGACTGAATAAAAACTGCTGGTTTGGTCTGTGGTATTATAAATGTTACTCAGAGTCATAGCCTGTCATGTTTTTTCTATTGTACAAATAATTAATAAGAGGTCCCATTGCCCAGCCCTAATGGACTAAAAAAGGTTTAACTCTGAAAAGTGACTTATATTCTCTTGAATGTAATTTAAATAAAATCTGACAATATCAGAATGATTCACATGCAGACCCTTCCTCACCTCCCATACTGAGCTCAGTAGGAATGTAACCTCTAACACGTTCTCTGCTCTCTTTTTCAGACCTCTCTTTTTTCATCACACAGACATACATGTAGAACCTAACCCCCTCCCCCCACCAGATAACAGTGAAAAACATTCTAGCAGTGATGAGTCAACAACTACCACAGTCCATCTACAGACATTTCAAATAGATTGGGTTATATAAAAAGCAGTTGTGGCAGGTCACTGAGTGTGTATTCGGTAAAGTGATGATTAATGGCAGAAGTAACATGAGAATATGATCTATTGTGCAGGAGCAGTGATTCAGGCCCCACTGTGGTTTTACACAGTACACACAGACACACACACACACACACACACACACACACACACACACACACACACAAACGTGAAAATGTTTGTCTGAATGAGGTTGACTGGCCACTGTAAACATAAGGGTTGTGAGTTTGGTTCATTCATGCTTTGTGAAATGTGAGGAAAGGGACTTTTTGTACTTATGTAATTTTATTTAACCACAGGACTGAGCATTCCCTCGCATTTTAATAACAACCCTGCACTTTTCCACAGTTTCTGAGGAAATAATTCTGATCTCCCAAAAGTGCCTTTCAGTTTTCTCTTTGAGTAAAGTGGTTTAAATAATATGGCTGTTGGTTTGTTTATAACCTGTCTAATCGAATGACTGTTAGTGTTTCTTGTCAAGTTGACAAAAAACAAACTTACTATCAGGGGCACTGGAGCATTCAAAGTCCCCAGAGGATGAATCCTACTGACTTTGGCAAACCCCTGACTTTTCCTTTGGCGCCACCATGAGGTTAACATTTTTGGTTCAGAGTGAAATATCTTAATAATTATTGGATGGATTAGCATGAAATTTACAAAAGATATTCAAGGTTCCTAGATGATACTTTCTAAGAACTTTGGTGATCGTCTGACTTTTCCTTTAGCACCACCAGCAGGCCAAATTTTTCACTAATGCTGTGATATATCTCAACAGCTACTTGATGGAATGGCACAAAATTAGTTTCAGACATTCGTGGTTGAGATGATGTATTCTAATGACTTTGGTGATCCTCTGATCTGTTATTCGATATGGGGGAAATCATGCATCTCACCACTTTGTCTTGGCATTTGCAAAACAGCTCTGATTGGCCAAGGGGGGCTGCTACTGTTAGAAGTCAAACCTGAGCAGGAAGTCTGTATGGTCAAACCTTATAACTGTGCATTTTTATCGTGACCCAAAACTAAATGTGCAGGCTATCTGTTAGGCTGGTCTTTCAAAACATCTATCTTCCAGCTGATTTGTATGTTTTCTAGATTTTCATGCATCTATACTGCAATGCTACAAGGTCTGTGTGGCTGCCAGTGTCTTCAAAATAGGAGTAATAATTTGATCTGCTTAGATTCATCTCTGTGCTGTTCTACAGTGAACCAATATATAGTCTTTTAAAAGAGCAGTGTAGCCCATAGTGAAAGATGCCAAAGGTTAAAGGTCAGATGTTTTTTCCTGGAATGAGAACAGGATGGAGGGAATAAAGCAACAATGAACCACTGAATTCTTTTCAGCAGATTAATTGCCTTGCTACAGAATTAATAGAAATCCCTTTGGGGGTTTTTGCTGCTGCCTACACTCAAAGTTTCTCTCCCTCTCTTCACTTGTCTCTATCACAGTTTACCCTTCTGTAGAATAAAAATAACAATGTTGAAGCAGTTTACAATTACTCTTGCATGTTTTATCTCATTTGGTTCTGACAGTTTGCTGTAGACTGGTTTGTGAGTGAAGCTTGTTTTGATGTGTGATGATGTCAGGTGTTGGAAAAACCTTCATCTTCCACACAGCAGATGAAGTGAGGTCTTTTTTTAAATTTTGGAGTATGTTTTAGCTTTTATTGGATTTGTGGAATGGCGTGCAGCATACGTTCCCGGTTGTTGTTCATGGTTGATGTCTTAACCACTAAAGCATAGAGGCACCCCATGTCTTTTTAATGAAGGGAGCAATCAAAAGCCAAAATCATTCTCAGTGATGATCATGTTTGCTTACTGTTTATTCTCTGGGTGTGATTTTCTGACAGCATAGTTTTTACATTTTCATCTCCAAGTCTGATTACATTCATGAGTAATGGGACTTGGTCTCTGGACACAGACCTGGGTCAGAATATAATCTGTGCACTTTGTGAGCTTGACAACACAAAGAATACGGCGACAGGCATAGTATTTTTTCTTCTTAGTCTACTAGATGTTTATGGAGGTGCGTGTGTTCAAAATCTGTTTATGGAATATAAATGGGTTTGTGATAAATGGGATTGAAGGAAAGGATAAAAACTTTAATAGCTATATATAAGACTGAATTATTCACTAATGAACAGATGATTGGTGCTGTCACAACAGCAAAGCTACTGTTAACAGAAATCATTTCACCTTAGCTATTAGTCGTCAGTCAGAAATGACTGTATTTCTAAGATGGAAACAAGTCAAAACAGTTTTACCCTTTACACCCTATATGTTGTTCTATATGTTAATATTATGCTTGATATTTAGTTGTTTTTACCTCTCCCCTCCTCTCCTTCATGATCAGTGGCTGACTGTGTATAGAAATCTGAAACTGTAAAAAATTGTAAAAAAAAAAAAAAAAAAAGGAACATTATTTGAAGTGCTTTTAAATTAATAATAAAGAACTAACTTAGCTTGGTGGTAGTAGTAGTTTGGCCTCACTGACTGACAACTGGCTATAATTTGATAAATTGCAAATTTGTTTAGGAATTACCACCACCAAAGCACAACATCAACTCAGACGAGTCCTGCATTATCTTCTGGCTCTGTGTCCATGTGTCAAAGTAAGAGTTCATACTGCTTAATAAAGTTGTGTTTAATCATATTCAAACTTATTGGCACACAGAAAACCTGGAGCCAACCTGAAGTCTTAGAGGAGACAGGGCACATACACAAATGTAACGACTCAGTAACAGGGTGTGGACTCAAAAGCACAACTCACAGGCAGAACAGGTAGGTAAGGTTGACTTGGTCAAATAACAAGTCAGAGGTTGGCAACAGACAGGCAGTCAGAACAGACAGCAAAGTTCAAAAGGGCATAGGCAAGCAGGCATAGTTCAAAAGAGACAGAGTAACAGGACATGGAAGGCTACAGTGGGGATAGTAGGCTACTGTAGATAGACTGGCAAAGAGCAAATGATCAGGTAGTGTATATACTGGGGAGTTGATGGGGGTTTTGGGAGCAGGAGTGCAAGTGGGTGTAGAGAGAGTGTAGAGCCATGTGTATTGGTTGTGTATAATGACATCTGGTGACACATTCTCTGAAATTGCACTTCTTCGCTGTTTGTTTCATTGACAGGTATCAAGACTGGTGGAGAAGGCAGCATATTGATACAATAACAGCTGATTAAGGGTGTATCTAAATTCATTTATGGCTCACTGTGGGAGTGGAAATGATGCTTGTGCTTGTGCACCTACACCCAGAATGACTTGCACACTTTCAACAGAGCAAAAAGCTGCAATAAATGAGATGTAGACATCACATACAGCACAGAGGGTGAGAGGTAAGGGGGTAGGGAGGTAAATAAGGGCCCATCAACATTTTTTTGACTTAAAAGGTTAATCTGACTATTGTTTGATTTATTACAAACCATCCATTAGTTGGAAACAGGAAGTCACATAGACTTACATGAAAGCCATTTATTGGACAGTGCTGGTGACATGTCAACCTGCATTATCCTACAAACACCCATAAGGGAAAAATCAAAACCCAGTTATAATCTGATGACTAACAGAGTCATGCTGCGCTTCACTGCACATAAAGGCTTATTTATCTTTTTCTGGATGCCATCACATAATGTACAAAAGATTAGTTAGATATGAGATGAAGATGCCAAGAGACTCCATTTCTCAGATAATGAAGATTTAATGAAGTCTGATCTCGTCATCACACAATCTAAATCCGTGCTGCATTAACACCACAAGCAAGCTGCTCTAGAGTTCAACTGGAAGTGGGCAGGGACCCACCTTTTCAGGTGGTTTTAGTAGCGTCATATCCCTACCTGATAGGTGGAAGTTTTGCATTGGGCATCACAATAAAATCATTATCATTAGAGTATAATATTTCACTGCACAGAGTACAGCAGCTGTAAGAATTAAAAATACATTCTAACTTTGGTTTAATCTCATCTGAACTCTCATGAGGACACATAAACGTGCGCACACACGTGCACTATGAGGGTGAGAGGAGTAATCAAAATACCACACACAAGTACTTACATTTGTGTGTTAGCACACGTGCATGCACACATGTGTGTAGTAGTGCTGCTTGAAACAGCCTTACCACACTCACACACAGATGTTTGTTTGCCTCTTTATCTTTTTTTCATCAGCACATGAACATGTGTAAATCTCTTTTAGCAGCTAAATCAGTCAATAAAAATACACAATATGGAAAAGAAGGGCTGCTCTTTTCTAGTCTAGTCTAGTCTATTTGGAATTACTGCAGGTCTTTCTTGGTGGGCTAAGCTGTCCTTGTTATGATGTCATCAGATATTAGGGGAATCCTTGATGCGCTGGTCCACACCAGACTGGCTGTATGTATTCTATAGGTCGGTGTGAGAGACTCTGGACAAGATGCACAGACTGACAGTCACTACGTAGACCAATAGGCTAATATTATACTGAGAAAAATATCATAAACTCACTGTTGAGTAACTACAATAAAACACATTAATATTACAACACATAAAATATCATCAGTAAGAAATATTAAGAAATATTTTATAAATATGATATTGATGTTAAGTGAGTGAACCTTTTATGTTCCAAGTGGCTGTATGGATATGATGGAATATGGAATATTATACAAGGTTTAAAATGATAAACTACTACTATACTCTATTCATCACAGTGCAGACATGGTGTTGACAGTCTTTATGACAGAGATTTGAATAAATTAATAAATACCTCGAAAAGGAAACAGAGCAGCAACCATTCACATGTACTGAGAATACATGAATGTATGTACGTGCGTGTGGTATTTTAATGACTCCTCTCACTTCTCCATACACGCACAGGCATACACACGCACACCTCTTAATACACAACAATGGACAGGGTACAGCCAAAAGCCTGGCCGGGAACATTCTTCAGTGTGATTAGATTGCCCTTGTCCTTCTGTACAGGGCAAGTCTCTCTCTCTCTCTCTCTCTCTCTCTCTCTCTCTCTCTCACACACACACACGTTTGTGCAGCTATCATTGTTAGGATATTGCATTGACTTCTATTCATTGTGGACAGCCTAACCCAAACCCTAACCCTAACCAGGACCTCAGAAATGACATCTTGCCTCATTAGGACTGGGCTTTGGTCCCCATGAGGACTACTGGTCCCGACAAGGTTGGTGTTTATATCGGAAAAGGTCTCAGTGAGGTAACACACACACACACACACACACAGGGACATAGTGTACGAGCACACAGCATTACAGAAAATTAAAATCTATCCTGGGGAGCTGCTGGCACCAAACAGTCTGTTTCATATTTGATGAGCAAACATGGAGCCCTCTCTCTCTGCTTCTCTAATTCCCTTTCCTTCCAGCCACCAAGGCTGGTTGAATCCTCACAGTTTCAATCATGGAGGTTATAAACATCACATCTATGCTGTTTTTCTAAACATGTCTGAACAAATACATGTGACAAGGCAGACCGGAAATGTGAAAAATATGGAGAAAAATAAGACTCAATACTAGTGACAAATGTGTGTTTTATGTTTTGAAAGCGTAAACAATGGTTTTATAACTTTAAACATTTAAAAATATGGATTAAACGTCACAGTGTAATGTTTTCAGTATTACAATTTGTATGTCTTCAAATTTCCAACCTTGCTTTGTAGATACTCAATACACTCTTTTCAAAGATTCAACACACTTTTTTTTTCAGAGATTCATATCTGCTCAGTCAGCTTTGCCTGGTGGGATTTCTGACAGGCTAAAAAAAAGGAACTCCAGACCATCCTGGGTGGGAATTCATAGAGGCTCAGCCAATCATGTGGCTTTAAAAGGAATGTATAGCAGTCAGCTAACAGGGTGTCATTTAAATATGTTTCTATTGATCACACTGGAAGTCAATCAATACAACACGAGAAGAAAGTGAATCTCCAGGTTTAAAATATTGGAGATAAAGTGTGCTTTCCATTCTGCTAATTTCCTCCTGTCCTCGCTCCTCCATCCTCTAGCCATGAGCCAGAAACCGATCTGCCTTCACCATTATCAAGGATGTTCCAATCCCTTAAAGCCTCCCTCCAGTGTATTTTGGCATTTTAAAGATATTTCTGATATTTCTGAGTCATTTCCTGACAATGTTGATAAGCCACCAAATATTTTTTGACAAATAACTAATTTTGTGCTCAAAGTTCAAAAATTTAGGCTGTTGCTAAAACGGAATGATGATGTATGACTATAGTAGAATGCTGCAGTCATATGTCGTCCTCATAAAATCACTTTGTTTTTGAAAGCGTCACATAAGCTACTGATACAGTATCAGGTGCCTGTGTTTCAAACTAAATACTTGCTGCAGATGTGTTGCAACAACAGATTAATGCTTAAAATATAAATAATTTATTTCAATTAAACACTCTCCAACCACAAGTGGCACAGAAATAACGTTTAAAGCAGGGGTCAAACAGGAAAGTCAGTAAATCAGTCTGCATTGATCTATAAATGAATGTGGGTGATTCTTACAGTATCTGTTGTCCACAGGTGCTTTATACTGTATGAAAAGCTTCTCCTTCAGTTCATTAATTCCCTGCAGCATCTGAAGGCAGCAGGACTGATATGTTAATAAATCTGCAGCCTCTGAGAAGTGCTGCGCCAGAGCGCAGTGCCATTACACACGGCCATTCACTGTTTACCTTCATTAAATTACCTGATGACACCAGGCTGCTACAGTATAACTACACACCCCTCTACACACATCAGACTTGTCAGTTATAACTTTTTATGAAGGAGACATCGGGTTAGCGGGGCTCATCAGCCTCTTTTCCAACTTTCTTTTTAGCAAAATTAGCGTCTCATGTTTTATCCTTGAAACACATCGCGACGCAAATGCTGTTGTGTAACATTAATTATGAAACTGTGTGACCATGTACCAGGTGAGATGCTGAAACAGCGTCGCTCTGATATGTAACAGCTTTACAAAATCAGTGTATTTATTTTTATTTCTATCATTATTATAGTAACTAACTGATGAAAACTACTCCATCTGTCTTTGGGTGCAGATTTGTGGTGATGTATGTTCATGTCATGAACATACATCACCACATGTCAGAAAAGCTTTCTGTTTATTAACCTGTCGTTATCATGTTTAACTGTGATTGGCAGAACTGTTTCACAGCTATGAGAGCAGTGATGTGACTGGCTGAGAGAGTATTTAATAATCACCACACCTGCTGATCCATATTCACCTTCACTCAGCTCTTTTGCATGTTGCGTTGTTGCACATACATGAACCAAATTAGCAGGTGGAGACGCCCACACAGTCTGTGCAAATTATTATTTATTATTATATTCAAATTTCAACTGAGGGTGCAATGCATGCTTTTGCACCCTCATAGAACCGGGCCTGGCCACTGAGGAGGAACATTTACAGACATACAAAATAAAGCAAGATGTCATGACTTCCATCAATAAAGAAGCCATCGTCTGATTTCACCTGTGGATTTCACATATCTCTGTTACTGACATGTAACCTAGTCTATATAGCTAATGCTGTAGTAAGTGGACAGGCTATAATATCACTACCATTCCGACACATTGCCAGTGCTAGAATGGCAATCTGGTTGCCATGGTAATGGACTACATCTGACTATTAACCATACCCTCATTTTCTTTGTTTGAGAAAGAACGTTAACTGTTAAACAGGAAGTAACACTGGCTGCAGTGGGGCTTTACATGTGCCTCAGAGGAGACGAGGAGCAAGGAGAGAGGAGGCTCCTGGAGGAGCTTAGAGCGAGGAACCAGAGGTGTATCCTTTGCAAAAGATTTTTTACCGGACGGCAACACCCCTGTGATCAGGATGTGTTTATTGATTGATCAGCTGATCTGACGGGACAGTAAAGAACACTCGGACTGATGTGGAAACAGCTTTAATGTAATAATAATATACATGATTGTAAAACAGCAGATTAGAAAAATTGCCTGTGGAAACAGTAATGATGGCACCAACAGCAGCTATTCATATTTATTCATAAAATAAAAATTGCAAGTTTATACAATCTGAATCATGAATTAAACATAAAAATACTATTTCTTTATTTTTCTTCATAAGCTAAGAGGCTTTTCTCTGTTTCAAGTACATCTTAGCTCATTCAGGAAAAATATGATGCTGCACAGTCGCTGTGTCTCCTATAATATCATCCTGAGCCTGAAAAGGACTTCAGGCTTTCACAAATTAAATTGGTAATATTTTATACCGTATACCATAACATATACCGTAGGCTACAGCTGTTTTTATTGCTCCTTTACGTCGGTTCTGTTCTTTCAGTAATTAACAGATTTAAATTGTCTATGTGTGTCTTATTCTGTGACAGCCGGACGCTGCTATAGATCTATAATCAAATAATACAGAAATTGGGTCAGGTGTTTTTCTTTTAAATTGTTACTTAATAATTTCTACACATTGATGACTTCTTCATATTTGACAGTTGAGATGATGTGAGTCATGAATAGTTGTCGACTCCTCAAAATGGAGACCTCAAAGTTCCTCTGTGCTTATGTCTCTTCCTCGCGTCCTCGCTGGGAGAAGCTTAGACATGAGGAAGAGACGTGAGTGAGGGAAGTGAGGAGCCACATTAGCCAAATGGAAAGCACCCATATGCTTACCGAGCACTTTATTAGAAACACCTGTGCAATCTAATGCAATCTAATACAACAGCTCTGCCATAAATTCTACTTTTATAAAGCTTATATATTTTCAGTTTTTCCTTCTACTTCCAACAGGACCCGCAGGATCACGATTCCAATGCAGTCCTCTAGTGGACATGACACACTAGATGTAGTTAGCATAATTTACAAGATGGATTCCGACTCTAAAAATCATTATAGGTTTAACACTGTCAGTAAAACTGGATTAAAATAATAAGTAATCTAAATTATATTCATGAGGTTGGTTGGCTTGAAGTCCTACATTAATTCACATTAGCTAACTAGTAACAGCACTGACAATCACATGGAAAATAAGAAACCCCAAACTAAAAAGGGATGCAACAGGGGTCACTTTTGTATTGACCCTGGATGCAGCAATGAATTTTATAAAGTTAAAAACGGCAAGTGGTACTTTGTCGTTGGCTAGCTGCGCTGAAATGAGAGAATCCTCCAGTTAGCCATGATACTAGGGTTTGTAGCAAGCACTTTGTAAACGAGGACTATGCGGAGGAGAGGGTTTTTGAGTCAGGCGTACTGGTGGTTTGCCAGACTGACGAGCTGATGTCAGAGGCTGCTCCTTCTGTGTTTGACTGCTCCTTTTATAAGGTTGGGTGTGGAGGACTGCACTGTTGTCACTGTGGCTTAAGTCCATGAGGAAGGAATGCATTAGGACATGTTGTGGGAACCTTCCTGTGAAAGGAAAACATGGCATTAATATACATTCAAACATACTGTCAAAGGTCTTATTAGGTTATCAGAAAAGTAAATCGGTGAGGTTGCCCCCCTCCCCTCCCCTAATGCATGCTGGTTGCTTTTTGTTTGTTTTTTGTTTCACAAACAAAACACATTTAAAAAAATGTTAGTGTGGTTTAGCATTAAGAAAGACAGCACAAAGACAGCACTTAGTGGGGAAAACATACTATAATGTTTTGGTTACATTGTGGACTAACTTCATTGAGCCAAAGACATTTTCAACAGGAATGGAGAGAAAAAAGAAGGGAAGATAAGAAAAGATTTCGCCAACCCTCATGAAAAGTGGATTTGGACTACAAATTAAGACAGAATGCATTGATGGCCATGACTACACCTGGAACTCACAGCCTCTGGTCAGAGGAATGATGGAGTGCCATGTCTCTATCCCTGCAGGTAGTTTTGCCACTGGCAACGAGTGCAGTCCATTTCTGGAGATCTGTGACACCATTTGGTCATAAGAGTAATGGTATGAGGATCACTGCAAGTTTCATTTTATTAAAGACAACAGAATGGCAGAAATATCTTGTTTTAATGTTACTTTAGTGCAGCTTGGAGGCTGAATAGTATTGAAAATCTACCAAGATGAATGATGACCACAGGTGGGATCAAACTTACGATCTCATGTTTGTAAGACAGCTGTGCTAAAAGATCCTACACCAAACAGTAAGCAAGATAAGATTTTCATATTTGGACTTCCAATTGCATAGAAAATAAGTGTGGTAGTTCTACCAGTCTCAGTCAGCAGATTGGCAGCACCTGTGTAAGTCTGCATTTTTTTCACCTTCAACTCTACTGAGGAGTGCTGCCCTTAGAAGGCTTCAAAGTCATAACCTTTGGATCTAAAGGGTGTGCATTGCCATGAGCAGGTGTCAAACCCAGAACCTTGTAATCTAACATGGAAAGGTGGTCATTACCAGGGCTTAACCACTGAGCCATGACGACCCCTGAAACACAGAGAACATATTGCCTGTACCCACCTTCACTCTACTCACATCTACTCACCTGCTGGCCAGTATACTAATCTCCTCAACCACTACTAGGACTGCTGACAAAGTCCCTGTAAATTAGAATCCTGTATAGCTTTATCTGCATAGTGTGACAGAATATAAGCATCTCTCACTTTTTAGTCAAGATAAACAACTGTACATGCTCAAGTTAAACGTCATTGTAGAAATTTCAAAGCCATGGTATTCTGGGGATGGGAAAGCAGTCCTGATGGAGGTCACCACACAAGCTGGAATAGGGATCCTGTTCCTCCTGCCTAGGTGTCCTCTGGCCCACAGGGTAAACTGTCTGTACACAACCCACTGACAAAAAGTAGCCATGCTGTCTATCATTTGTTGTCATGTAACATGAGTCACAATATACACACCATAAACAACGAGGCTTAACTTGCAGCTGTAGCTTGGGTATGACCAACACATTTTTGTAATAAATATGACTATACACCACTCCAAATATGCTGACAATGGTAGAATGAAAATAAAGCTGATGTGTGTTGTATGTACTGCAGCTGGTGGCATACTGGCACTGCCTCTTATATTGTGCAAACAATTAATATAGGATAATTAGTACACTCTGCAGTTTTAGTCCTATGCATATTTGGTAGTTCTCCTATAGGCTTCACATTCAAATAAACAACAGGACAGGAGGTAACAACCTTACATGTTTAAACCTGTTCACAGGACCCCTGGTTGTCAGAGGGTGTTTTACACACTGATTTATATGGATACATGTCCATGCGCAGAACATAATACTGAAAATATTTTAAGACGTGACTATTGCAATTACAAGTGGCTCACTCACTGTAATAATCCATCCCAGTATCATGGCAGTTCGTGAAATAGTCACAAAATTTAATCTACAGATTCCCCAAGCACGATTGGACATGACATGACGATTGGTCATTTGTTTCATTACACTCAGCACGACTTTCAAACTAATTTATTTCAGTTGGAAGTATGTTTCATGCCTGCAGCACGTTTTTTTTATTGATTTTATTATTTCAGATATTTTAGCCAAAACAGTCAAACACGCCAAGTCCGCCCACAACACAATGCCCTTCTGTGAGCCACATCATCCAATCTTGGTTGTGTGTGTGTGTTTGTGTGTGTGTGTGTGTGTGTGTGTGAATGGGGGGGTGGGGGGGGGGACTCACTGAACCAGTTGCACACAAAAATCTTAATCAGTTTGGAATAAATTCAGTAATTAAAAGTAAATAGCAGATATAATAGTAAATAAAAGTTTTGTAACATAATGCAAAGTGAACTGTCTTCGTCTCCATAGTAATGGTCAATGGGCTCATGGGTAATGTAACCACTTCTGCTATCAAAAACTGACAAAAAAACCTTTATTTCTCAGAATTGAAGATTAAATAATTAAAACTGATGGCCATAACATTAACCTATTATTGTTGAGTTATCAAGGACACAAAATCGACAGTGAGGAAGATATTTCCTGAAAGTAGGTCCTCTGGTCCCCCCACTGGACTGACACGGACCACTGACTGTACTGATAAAATTTGAATAAAGAAATAAAAACAAGGATAAAATCTTGTGATTAAATGTTGAGTAATGTAGTGGTTATAGTTTAAAAAATTAATAACAAATGAGAAAAAACAATACAGCTTCTGTGCATATTACAGGAATATGAATTTTACATAATAATATATAATATCACAAGGAACTTTTTAAAATCATATAGAACCCCTAACATATTTCATTTATATTCGTCAGAATATACGTTTGCTGTCTAATAAGTTTGCTGTCTAATATCCTTTGCAGTAATATCTACATTATGTTTTTCTGTAGGTTTTAGCATTTACAAAATATTGCAAGCAAGATACAACCTTAAGTAATAAAAAAAATCTGACTGACTCTGACAGACTCACTATTAACTCTTTATATGCCATCATTTCACTTTACTTCCCTGTCTGTGACACTGATGATATACATTTTTTAAAATGGGACATAAATGGGGCATAAAGTAAGTGACATTTGATAAAAATAATTTTAAAGAGTGGTGGGTAAATCACAACATCAGCTCACAAGAAATTAACATGAAATTAACATGTCTGGCAAAGACGGCAAGGAAGAGCCATCAGAGGCCAGCGGGGCTAGTCAAAAGCTACCAGCTGAAAAAATCCTTTCACAGAATGACATGCAGGGCTGATCGGCTTTCAATATTGTGGCAGCTATCAGAGCAATTCAAAGTGGTAAAAAAAGTGGGCCCCATCATGCTTTTCAAAAATCTGCACTGCTCAAAATCATTTCAGAAGACAAAACTGGTTTAATAAAGAACTCCTCAAATATTTGCTGGCTGCTTAACAACTTAATAATAGGGTATAAATAAAATCTATGCATTGATGCCACTCCTACCTGTATTGAATTACTTTGCTTAATTTAATATACTGCTGTATCTAGTGCATGACAAAAGACATAGTGCATTTGTTGGAGACTATTTTCACCTGTAAAATAACATTTTGGTTTGCTAGTGAGTATTTCCAGCAGCAGGATGTGTGGGATTGACTCAAAATAAACTGCAGTGTCTGTGTTCATTGTAATGAAGGAAGATGAACATGAAGGAACACTCAGTTCAGTAATGTGGCTCACTGATTTGTTTTTAGTAGTTTTAGGACAGCAGTGGAGCTCTACGGCACAGAAGTTTGGCCTTATACAGCCAGGATCAATTTATTGCTGGTTTTGGTCTTTTCATGTGGTGACAGTAAGAACAATATAGAACATCTTGAGCCTTATCTGGCACACCAACAGAAACACAAACACAGTAATGCACATGTAAGAGCTGATGTCAGAAGGTCTCTTAATAATTAACAGCACAGAACAGGGTATTCCCATGTCCTTGCTACTGTATAGGCACAGTATGTACTTTTTATGTCCATTTTGTCATTTTGAGTGCAACCTATTACACAACCGTCTCTATGAGACTGCAGAGAGAGCACACAGACGGCCAAATGAGATTATCCCTGCAGGGAAAGAGATGGGGGAGTTTCCCCATTGGATTGAATGGCGCAGTGAGAGATGAGGTGCTGCAGAATAGCTCCGCTCTCAGCAGGAGGATAAATACAGCTCCTCCTGCCTCTCAGCCCTGCTGAGACCTCTATTCTCTCTCAACAGCTGCACCACCTCCCATTCAGACAGCAAGGATATTTTAAGTAACAGTGACTCTCCTCTGCATCTCTGGTATTTGCTTTGGCTCAGGGTAAAATTAAAGTGGCAAAGGTGTAGCCTACTCTTGGAATAGTTGTATATTAATCTTCTCTATTTACCATTCAAGATGCCACAAGTCAGAGGTCACAATAAAATTATCTGTGGATTTTTGAGCTCCTGTTGGCCATCTCGTGATCAGAGCACAGACTTTGAATCATGCATATGTTAATCATCATTGGCTCTGGTGCTTCACGCTAACACTTAACATACATATTCTGAGAGACTGTAGGCTCCGTGCCAACACTTTAAAGTCTGTATAATGGAAAAATCAGAGATTTCTTTTGAAACACATTATATGTGTCAAAAAATAATTGCTGAAAACGTGAAAAGGCTGAGAACTATGTACTGAATTGTGGAGTTTGACCGTTAAACTGCCTTTCACCATTTCTGTATTCAGGATTTTTTGGGCGGGCCTTAAATGGTGGTGGATCCATGACATAGAGGGGTAACTAGCATGACAACCCCCCCCCCCCACCCCCCCCAATACTATAAAAGGACTAGAGCGCCTTGGCATCATCAGCTGGGTGTGCAGGCTGTTGTTTGCTAATGGCAGCATGCAGTTCTTTCATTGCAAGCTTAGCATTAGCATCCTGATGTATGCTGCAGTCACAACAGTAGATGTTAACTCTCTGAGCAGATAGAAAGGTCTACACTTAACTATAAGATATTCTAGGTAGAGTCAGTGTTAAAGCTTTGGTCCACCCAGAAGATATATCTATGTCCCACTGCAGTGCTGCACCAGCAGCGGGAGCCGCACTCTGTCCAGTCTCACCCTCGCTGCCTCGGGTTGTGTTGCAGACGCTGCTCTGGTGCCTTTGCCGTCACTACAGACGTGCTCCTGTGGCTGTTACATCCAGCCCCTCACCGGTGCTTTTCAGCAAAAAAGTAAGTAACGTTAACAGTGAACTTCATTGAAAAAAATGTCAATTTAACATAATGATGATTGGCGATGGATCACTTGTTAACTAGTCATTTAAGTTACATTTTTACTGAAACAAGTCCACATTTACCTACCAAATAAGTGCCGAATTAAACAGTAGGTCCTAGTGTTACTTTATTTTTGAAATATCATCCATGTTGCTTCTCACCTACAAACAAGGCCTATTTTAAACTATATTTTTTTAAGGGAGTTCAGGATGAGTGTTGTTAAGTTCAGAGGCTCAGAGGCTGTTCAGTTGGGGGCATGGTTTCAGTGCCTTCAGCAGACACACCCCCAACATTTCAGAGCTCAGAATACTGCTTGTTTTTCCTTGATTTTGAAACGTAATTTTATATACTTGGCAGTTTTTTTTAATCATTCAAATTTGGCTGGGTGGTTAATTTCAAACACATATTTATTATTGTTTTACACATACTTTAAGGACCAGTGGGATACACTGCCTCGGCTGAAATAAAAAGCACCTTCACTAACATCACAAGTAATTAGTAGAGGCACTTCATCACTGTAAAAAGTGTCATCGAGCAATTCCGTAGATCAACAAGACAAAATGTGTCAAGATCTGTCTTAAAAGGGCCTTTTGCGAGTTTCACAGCCACCTAAGTTCTCCTACATGCTTGGAAAAGTAGGGGGTATTCAGTTTGTTGCAATCTGCAACTTCACCGCTAGATGCCACTAAATCCTACACACTGGACCTTTAAAAACTTGCCAAAACAAAGAATCATCTTAAAATATATTTTCAGAACCTAATGGGAGTATTAGGGCAACATTTTCGGAACAAAAATTGTTAGCTGGGTGCAACCAGCAGCAGCTAGTACAGTAGTATTACTACACTGAACTGAGCAAGTACTGGCTAATGTGTGGGCATGTACTTTAAGAGAGTGTTTAAGAGAGTATTATTATTATTATTACTACAGTCCCATGCTTGCCACTTCAAAATGTGGAGGAAACCAAAGCTTGACAGGCTTGCTGTGCCTTGTTACAGTTGCAGTAATTGGACAATCAATTTTCAAGGAGGGGTTAGGTGATTGTTGGTTATTTAGGTTTTTAATTTACCGTGTGTATTCATTATTTTCTGTATTTCTTATTGTTAAAGTCTAATCAGTGTCACCTTCCTCATTGTTTCTAATTTTTCAGCTTTTTTTTCAACTAAAAAGAAATTGTAAACCACTTTGTAATTGGTTGTGTATGTGTGTGTGTGTGTGTGTGTTTGTTTGAAAGCCCACATCATTGATACTAAGTCAATTTTCATAATGAATAATGCAATCCTGGCTTTAGAGACGCAGAGATGAAAGGAGAATGAGCGTCGGGGTTCAGACAGATGGCTGCAAAGAGAGAAAGAACAAAGAGCTGAAGGAAGGCCACTGTGATTTGGATTCACTGTCTTACACTGTTTTGATATGTTAACAGTTCTATTACATTGAGTTTGTGAGCACATGATACTGAACAAGCTGTTTGATTGCAGTGCTGTCTGCCCCTGTGAATACCAGACAGACTGATGCATAAGCAAAAGACAGATGGATGGATAGAGGTAGGAATGCCACAGAACCAGCCAGCCACGCAACACAAAAATGAGGTTTTTTTATCACTGAAAACAATGTACTCATGTACTTTACTCACTAGGTTCTGTAGTAGTTTAATGAGTTTTGAACTGTGGTCACCACACAAGACACAACAAGAAGCTAAAATGCTGTTGTATAGAAAGATAAAATGAATGAATTTTTTGTTTTTAATCCGACAGCAGTGATATAGTCATTCAGCTCTTTCTGCTGGAAAACCCAAACAGACATCTTGGTGGGAAGCCAGCCGGAAAGTCTGACAGACAGACAGAAAGACAAGCAGGTGGGTCCTGATACAGTAGTCAACCGGAGATACAGTTAGATGAGACAGGGTGAGGCCAGTCAGGCAGCACAGGAGTTTTCTCTCACTGTACAACTTCCGTAATTACAGTTGCAAGTGAATCGAGTTTATTATAGAACTTTTCCCTTCCTGCTGTCAGACAGCATATGGAGTACAGATAATTATCTCTGCTGCACACGCACACATGACTCCTCTGCAATGTCAGAAATGCTACTGCATATTGCTGTGGGGCCTGCTGGATCCTGTTAGCAGCACTTAAAGGCTGCAATGCTCATTACACCAAACACCATTTTGGTATTCTTATAATGATACTGATAGTAAAAATGTGTCCTGAGTGGTCCAGCTAGAGGAAAGGGTTCATCATCTAAGAAGTGTCAATGCACTCTGAAATAAATTTTTTTTGTGTGTACAAGTACAGTATGAGACTCACCAAAAATACTGGGAAGTGTAATCTATTCTATTCCAAATTTCTTGGCCATTAGGTGAAGAAACAAACCATTGAGTGGACCCACATCACAAGTGAACAAAAATGCATCACTAAAAGCCATGTGGGTCAGATGTACCTGGGAAAGCGAGAACCTAAACACAGGAAGGAAGAAGCTCCAGTCTGCCAAAATATCAGGAAGGCAACATACTTCATTGCTAGTCCAGGTCAGATCTCGATTCATTCTCCGGCTCATTTCATTTTGGCTCATTTGCATCACAGCATGCAAAGTGCACCTGGCTACTAGAGCAATTTAGCTCAAACTTCTGCTACACTTGAATTTTAACAAAGTTACACAACAATTCATTTGTTAGCTTCCAAATGTTTTAAGAAGCTTTACCAGCCTGGTAGTGCACAAAATACATCAAACAGTTTCTCCCTTATTCATGATATACGTACACCCATACTCACTTCTTAGCTGTAGTCTCATCTGTCTAAAGAATGTTGTTGCTGTTCAGCCTTCAATACAATTCAGTCATCCTATTCTCCATCCTTGTTAACATGGTAATCTTGCTGTGATACAAATTACCAGCTACCTTGGAGTGACAGTGGTAGCACTAAGCATGTCTAATCACTAATGCCAGATTTCCTTAATCCATAGAAGAAGGTCCTAAATGAAGGTTTTAGGCTTGTGGAAAATGGAGAATAATAAACCTCCTCTGTTGATGTGTGTGCTTACTATGTTTAATTAGTACTTTGTAGTACTAGTACACTTTTCCAACACATAAGTACTTTGGAGCAAAGACGTGACATGGGAGTTGTGTACTTGTGTTGTAGAATGACTAGTGTTTTTGCAACATAATGAACACACAAACCCACAGGGTGAGTATGTTAGACTCAAAAGACTTTCTTTTACCACTTTCAGTGACCACTCTCTGCAAACATAAACTGGCTATGTGGTGCTGTTATACAACTACAAGTTATTCACAATTATTTGCACACTTTTGTCACTGGAGTCTATTAACTATAACTTCCCACAGAAAGCTTAAAGTGTTTGTGTGCTGGCAGATCTGACAGGCTGTGTGGTTTCCTCTGGGCTGTACACTCGTCCAGGAGATTTGACATTAATTACGCTAGCTGACACTAATTACCAACATCCACGGTTGAGGAAGGAGAGTTCTGTGGATGTCTGGCGGGTTAATTTGAACTCAGACCTTCCAAGGACAGGTTCCTGCTGCAGTTGAAGGGGTGGGATGGAGCACTGATTGAAAGACACACTGGGGAGATGGCAGGTTTGCCTGGGGCTGAAGGAGTTATACAGAGAGATGAAGGAGAAATGTTGGAGAGAGGCAGAAAGAGATGGAGCTGGGTGGATGGAAATGAAGACAGGTAGCTTTTGTTGCAAATGGCCATTACACATACAGACCCTTTCCAAAAAATTAGAATATCATGGAAAAGTTTATTTCCATTAACCAAAAAAAAAAGTAAACTTTCATAGATTATAGATTCAGGGCCCACAATTTAAGTTTAATTAAGTATTTGTTTATTTTTACATATTTTGGGCTTCCAGCTCAAAAATCATGAAAACAGGAATTCAAAAAATTAGAATACTGTGAAGAAATCACCATTTACTGTGGCTCAGGAGGTAGAGCGGGTCGTCTAATAATCGGAAGATTGGCGGTTCGATTCCAGACTCCTCTAGTCCGCATGTCGAAGTATCCTTGGGCAAGATACTGAACCCCAAATTGCTCCTGATGGCTGTGCCATCAGTGTATGAATGTGTGCGAATGGTTAGATTTCCTCTGACGGGCAGGTTGGGACCTTGTAGGGTAGCCCCTGTACCCATTCAGCGTATGAATGTGTGTGAATGGGTGAATTGACTCATAGTGTTAAAAAGCGCTTTGAGTAGTCGGATGACTAGAAAGGCGCTATACAAGTACAGTCCATTTACTTCAGTTTTTGCAGAAAAAAAAAAAAAGAAAAAAGAAAAGAAATTAGGATCACGTCAAATCAATGCCGTGGCATTGAGGCAATCAGCCTGTGGCATTGCGTGGCAGTTATGGAAGCCCAGATTTCCTTGATGCTTGCTGTTAGCTCTTTGTTTTTGGGTCTGGTGCCCCTCATTTTCCTCTTAATACCCCATAGATTCTCAATGGGGTTTAGGTCTGGCGAGTTGGCTGGCCAGTCAAGCACTGATGGCATGGGCATTAAACCAGGTTTTGGTGCTTCTGGCGGTATGGGCAGGGGCCAGGTCCTGCTGGAAGATGAAATCTGCATCTCCATACAGATCCTCAGCAGAAGGAATCATGAAGTCCTCTAAAACATTCTGGTAGGCTGTTGCTGTGAAATTGGATTTAAGAAAGCAGAGTTTACCAACACCTGCACCGGACATTGCACCCCAAATCACAACCGACTGTGGATATTTCACACTTGACCTCAAGCAGCTTGGGTTCTGTTCCTCACCAGTCTTCCTCCAAACCCTTGGACCTTGATTCCCGAATGAAAGGCACACTTTACTTTCATCAGAAAAGAGGACCTTGGACCACTGGCCAACAGTCCAGTCCTTCTTCTCATTGGCCCACTTGAGACGCTTCCTACATTGGCTTGACCCGAGGAACCCGACAGTTGTAGCCCATCTCCCGGATGCTTTTGAATGTGGTGGTTTTTGAAGCAGTGACTCCCGCCTCATTCCACTCTTTCTGGATCTCTGCCAGATTCTTGAATCTTCTTTGTTTGATAGTCCGCTGAAGCCCACGGTCATCTCTTATGCTGGTGCATCTTCTCCTGCCACATTTTGCCCATCCACTAGACTTTCCATTGATATGCTTGGACACAGCAGTCTGTGAACAGCCAGCCTCCTTAGCTATGAACTTTTGTGGCTTACCCATCCTATGGAGGGTATCAATGATGGTCTTCTGGCCAGTTGTCAAGTCTGCAGTCTTCCCCATATTGAACCGAACTGAGACAATTGAACCAAACTGAAGCAATTTAATGACACCTGGGGGAACCTGTGCAGGTGCTTTGAGTTTAGTAGATGATTAGTGTGTGACTCAGTTTAAAACATTCATGCCCTGCAAAATTTGGGCTGATTTCTTCACAGTATTCTAATTTTTTGAATTCCTGTTGTCATGGGTTTTATGAGCTGGAAGCCCAAATTATGTAAAAATGAACAAATAAATACTTGAAATCATTTGAATTGTGGGCCCTGAATCTATAATCTATGAAAGTTGAACCTTTTTAATGGAATTATAGAAATAAATTAACTTTTCCATGATATTCTAATTTTTTGGAAAGGGTCTGTATAATAAGGAATGAAAAAAAAATTAGTTACTCTTTAAAGACCAAGCATATTAAACTGTATTATGCAGGGCTGACTAAAGAGCAGGAAAATAGCTTTTTCAGCTCGACCCTTTGGAGCCTTTTGGTTTTAAGAATAACTAGCATAACTAGCTAGTGTTGCATGTGCTAACAAAGACTACAGTATTGAAATCTGCTTTCGAAGAACCTTTAACCGCAACAATGCTTTGTTATGAGGGTCACCATCTCCCCCCAATATATGACCACCTGTTATCATGTGACTGAAGTTCCATACTTAGGTCACCTAATGACAACGGGCTGATCTCTATTCACCAGTGAAGATAGTGACATGTGGTTAAGGTTCCAGAAAAAGTTAGTAAGTTGATGTGAGTTAAGATTTTTTTTTGTTATGCTCATGCTCAACAATGCTTTCTTTTTTTTACAAGGACCTACGCTTTAATGTATCACAATGTCTCATATGTCATATTCAGTTTGTTAACATCATAGTACAGGACTTTTAGATACTGAAGCTTAAATTTAAGTTACCAATTGCTGCCATTTGCATCTGCAAATATGCTGCACAAACACACTGTGTGTTCCAGCTATGAGGACCAATATATTTTCCGCTGCTAGAAAGTGAGAATTGCATAAATTGTAGCCAAGGAAAGTATTCATTGACATCCAAAGGGCCTTGATCAGTGATTTGTCCATAGACCAATAATTACATTAAACTTGACAAAAGTTTAACTTTTGCTTTACAGCTGATTATGTGGTATTGTAATGTTGCTGTACTGACATTCATGTATTAAAACTGTACTAATCAACATTTCTGGGTTAACAATGGACCAAATGGCTATTCGTAATGTAAAAAGTAACCTAAAACCAAGAGAATTATCACACAAGTCTGCTGTTTCCCTCAGTTCTGTGCAGCCTTTTAGCCTGTTTTAGCTCATTGTTTTGGTTCTACAGCCTGAAAATATATGTACAGCAGTTTATTGACTCTTGGACAAGAAGATGACAACATCCCCATTCTTAATATTGCCTTCAAAGCTTTGATTTGTTGTTTGTTTCTCCAAGCGGCAGAAACAGCTGTCAATAAACACAACACCAGACCTATAAAAAGCAGGTTTGAAAGCAGGCTACAAAAACCCAGGGGGCTTGTGGAGGCACCAAAGGATTTGAGTCATTTCCATCTTACTTTTAACGACACTGTACTTTATTAGAGCATGTGAATTAAATCACATTATTCTATTCACTGAGTATTGATTAAAAAAAAACTTTTAAAGTTTATCTTTTTTTAATCTTTTTATTTCATTGGATACAGTTCAAGTGACAAGAGAGTTCTGTTTATTGTGTTAACCTAATTAATGTAATGTAAGGTAGTATCTCAGTCTTTCCTCTGTCAGATTGTACAGTCCTCAGTGAGAATAAATTTCAGCTCTATGAGGAGACCTGAATGAGAGCAGCCAGGACTACTTTTTTAAATTGGTTTCTACTCACCTGACCTGTATTCTCATTTCCTGCACCTACAGTTTATTGATCCTTCAATTCCCATCTCTGCTACATTAATCAAAACACTGATTTGACAGCAATATAATGTTATATTTGCAATCCGTAGGTGTGACACATGCTTTAGGAAATATTGTGGAAAATGGCAATTAGAGCACAAGAGGTGTAATAAAGAGGAAATGGAGACAATTGTCTACAGCTTTCTACAAATTAAAGCTTTGCTTCTCTAAACACCTTCTGATGAGCAGTTAATTTAATTTCCCATTACATGTTTCATCCTGTGTTTGTACTCACTGGAGTGTGTGTGTGTGGTTTTTTTTTTGCTCAGTCTGTTTATGCATGGGTTTAAAGCTCCCGTATCCCTCCATCTACAGTGTGGTTAACCTCCACCCACAGTAGCTCTTTCAGGTTATGTTTTTACTTCTCTTTCCACTTTGAGTTCCTGCCAGCTCTCCACTCATCTCCACTCGTCTGCACTCGTCCTCTGGCAGGTGAGTGCAATAGAAAGTGGAGAAGTGGTGGGGGACCATCACAAACATATGGCACTGAAAAAACAAGAGTGATGTGAACGAGTGCACCAATAAAGAGTCTCAAGTTTGTATTGTGCTGTGAGACTTGAGAATGTTCTTTTGTAGATTCTCTAAAGAAATTCTGGGCCTTGTGCAAGAATAGTTTTGTATTTTTGCCCATATGAGTGTTCCAAAAAAAAACTCTTAACTGCACAAATTCGTCATACAGGTGTTCATGAGTAGATGTGAATTCATGAGATTTGATCATTAGCATAATCAACACCCCTAAAATTTCCATATAAGGCTACATGTTCCGCTCCGTTTGTGGGCAAGTTTCATTCGACAAAAATGTTCCCAAAGAGCAAAAACAAGAATTTCACAATACATAACAAGTTTAACAGTCAGTAGTCGTATTAGTGTACCCCAAACAATTAAAGATATGAATCCAGCTGCCAACAACGTGTCATCAGAGCAGCACTGTACTGTGACAGAAATAAAGAATGAAAGCTTTTGACATGAAGTTAGATGCTAAAAAAGTTTTTTCTAAAGCAAATCCCTCAATGAATAATATGAGAGGTAGTCAAATGATGTGACAGATGTCACAGAAATATTAGAGGTGAGAAGATGTTACACTGATAATGATACTGGACAGAGATCTGTAGAAAGACCCTGGGTCAGCTGTTTACAAAAACTACTGAAATATAGAAGCTGCTGTTCTGAAATATGACCAAAACAAACAAACAAACAAAAAAAAAAATCTAAAAATCCTCAGTAAACTGGCAAACCATAATAATGGTAATATGGTGCACAGAATATCAATTTTGCATCGTTTGTTTTAGTTAAATGTTTTATTTTAAATTATACTCAGAGTCCAACACTTAAGAAGAGTCAGATAAACTCTTAATGAACTGTCAAATAGTCAACTGCTAAAAATTGTCTGGGGTGTGAGGGGTGTGGGCATCCCCATAATCTTCCTGCTGTCTTTTACAGACTGAGAATTAGAGACTTGAATTTTATGGTTTCCAATCCAGCTACAATAGTATTATCATAACATAGGATAGACTCACTTGTAGCTCTATAAAAAATAAGCATAGTATTCCTGCACCAAAAACTCTAAGACTGTGATTGTGTACAGCAACAGGGCTATGATCACATATTGACCCAGGAACCAACGCAATCTCCTCAGTTTTACAGACACTAAAGTGAAAAATGATGGAAATCACACTGGTCCACAAACCTATCAACCTCAGCTTTTTAATGTTGGAGTAAATAAACTGAAAATAGCAGTGCCAAGTGAGCATTTCACTACAGATTGATTAGATTGAAAGTTAGAAAGTAAATGAAAAGGCTTCGCTAGCCCATGTATTGATTACTGCTGTATCAGAGAGTTGACTTTCACCTGTTGTGGCCTATTAACAAAATCAATAAAAAGCAATTTAGCATACACAACAGAACTTTATAAGTGCTTCAAAACAAGGTAACAGCACCATCCGTGCTGTGCTTTTTCAGTCATGGCTTCAACTCCCTGACAATGGAAGTTAGTGTCACTGACCTATAATCGCTGTTTTTTCTTAGGACAGGACTTACAGCAACTATAACCAACTGAGACATAAGTTGGACATAAATTTGACCCTAAAGTATATTTGTGCAAAGATATTATTATTGTCATTATTCCTTAGTAGCAGCAGTAAATGTTTTATTACTATTATTAACTCACATACAGCATTAAATTATCAGAAGCATTCAATCATTGTTTTGCAGAAAGTTTTAATTTCCAAAAATCTGCATGAAATAAGAACAGCGGCTTCCTTTTGAATTTGACCACCCGGAACTTTATTCAGGAGGTCTGAAAGCGTTTTAAAGCCCCAAGGCTTGTAAAATCTTAACCACATATGTAGATCAACATGCCCCTTTATGTGAAGCAGTTACATTTTTTTAAAACAGTAGTGTACACACACCCATGTCCAGTAGAGGACAGTGTTTACTGTGTTCATAACTCAACACCAGAGGAACAAGAGCTGGTCTGTTTTACATTAGATCCAGTGTCATTGTGAGATAGGCTGTACAAATTTGCATGTAGGTAGAATTCCACTTGTTCACATGGTACATTTGTTAAAATACTCTTATTATTCTAAATTTTGCTAAAGGCTTTATGTAGTACTTACTGTATATTAAAAAAGATATACAGTACCTTCTTTTTTTTTCAGAAGAAAAAAATCAGCAGGATACTTTGCTCAAATGGAAATTTGTTTGTGAACTTTTTTTGTTCCAGCTCAGTTCTGAAATTGCATTGTGGAAACTCACTACAAAGAACTTTGGTATATTATAAGCTCTGATTACAGCCTCCATTGCTACTGACTAACTTCACCAGCCTATAAAGAAACTCTTAGTCTTTGTTGGTTTACATTAGTTCGGCGGCGCTGTAATGCTGCTTTACTGATTCTCGTGTATTAAAGCTGCACTAAACAATATTTGTATACGTTAACAATGGATCAAGTGGCTATGTAATGTAAATATATTCACCAGTTGTGACAAACCCACAGAGACTTATCACTCAACTCTGCTCTTCCCCTCAGCTCTCAAAACCCTTTTTGCCTGTTTGAGCTCAGTGTTTTGGTTCTACAGCCTGCAAATGTACTATTTGGTTCAGCCTCACTGCTTTCATTACAGACTGTAGACTACCTGCCCAGCACTAAACGGCAAACAAAGACCATAGTGGAGCATTTAGCAGCTGAGACAGATACTTCTCAGTAGTTTGTGGAGACCAAAACAAAGGCAAGTGAGGAGCGAATATTGGACTTACATTTGTGGCGTGGCCAGAAACACAACTCAAAATTAATGCTAGTGCTGCTCTGTGTATGCTGGATGTGTGAGCAAACAACTGCTTGCTCACACATTAGCTCATAACTTTACAAGTTGTTAATATGTCAATTGTAATTTAAGGAGGGATTTGATTTGATTACTCAAAAGTGGGCATGGCATAACAACCACGAGGAGTATCACATCAAGGCGAAATTGGGTAACAACCCTCTTTTCAACTTTTCACCTCCATCTACACCTCCCTCACCTCGACTATTGGGTCAGGAGGTGGAGGAGAGGGAGAAAAGAGCCCTTCAGAGAGCAGGAAGCAGGGGAGGAGGGAGATGAATATGTAGTCTGGAGTGGAGAGGCAGTACATGTTTGGAGCCTTTGCCACATGTGGTGGATAGAGATGGCAACTTGAATACTGACGCACAAACTTACCTCAGTGATCTGCTGGATGTCTCCCACTGGTAATGTCTATTTCTTGAATCTATTACTGTTAGCTTGCTACAATCGGTCTAAGTTTTGATTAGTTTATATAACTTCCGGGAGGGATTTGATCTGATTACTCAAAATCTATTTGAAAATCTATTAGCTAGCTTGAAGTTACAATGGCAACAAAGTATGTTGGCTGCCTGCATGAAATGTACAAAGATGTGATTGACAGTTTTATATGAACATAAATAGAAAGAAAAAACATATTCACAACACCTTTGCACAGCTTTGATGCAATCATCAGTATATAAGTCAAGGACAAAGTTAGGGATAGAAACTAGCTCCCATTTCAGTACAGTAGCTTATGTTTGAATACCAATGTTCATTTAAATGCACAACCTACAGGAGAAAATATTTTCTGTTGGCTGACAAATGAGAGGACAGACTTTTTGCCCTTATAGTCTTGGCTTCATAGTATCTCTGTCAAGGCTTAAAATTCATACTAAAGAATGAAAGCACTAATATCCTGTCTACGCTTCTCATCCAGGGTCACTGTGGTTATGTGTCAGAATATGGCTACATGGATTGAAAATGTGTGCTGTAGGGAGGCTAGAAAGGTTGGCGGTACTGTATTCACTGTTTAAACCTTGGCTTATCTGTCCACAAAAATGAAGTAACCGTCCATGAGGACCCACAGCCTCACTGGCCCATTATCTGTTATTTGGCCTTTAGAAATGTACCAATAGAAAAGTACAGCTTTAGAATATCGAATATTGTTACACAAGTCATGGATAACTGTTGAATGGCAGACCTGTAGTCTGGGTGCATGATTCAGCATCCAGACTTTGAAGCAGCAGACCTCAATCCATTGGTCCTCCAAGTTGAGTATGCATCCATGGTCCAGCACTTTGATCCCTTTGACCCCAACTCTCTTCATCAATGCCGCCACACAGCCTACAGAATTGTTGTGAGATGGTGTTGGGGCTACCTGGGAAGACACATGTAGTGTGGTGTTTCCTTCACGTGTTGTCGTCATGATCAGAGTTACCGTCCAGTCTGACCAGTACACAGACAGCTTTCATTACATGCACTATAACCAAATATGGCTGAACAAATATTGTATTGTCTTGTGTTCTATATATTTAAATAACAATAATTTTGGCACAGATATTAAGGACATGTATTTGTGTTTGGGGAACTGGGTGTTTGATTTTGTGCCATTGTCTGCTTTCTTGGCCTTAGAGATCTTGTTTAACCATATTTGATGAGACATTTTTCATCCTCAGACTAACAGGACTCAAGTGCTTACTTAACCCCTTTTAAAAATTGTACTTTCCCCAAATTATTAGGAGGCTAGGAGCATTCTGCTGGAGTGGGTTTTGAAAACCTTAAAATCAAAATCTAATGAGTAATACCCAAATTAATATCCTACAATTAAATGTACTCATTGTATCTTGGAAAATGTTCAGTTCAAAAGACATCCTGTAAGAATCCGTTTACTATTAATGAAAGCAGGCACTAGCACAGTGTTTATTGCAAATTATTTAGAGTTGGAGAGTGACACTAATAACACACTGGTTTGTAGCTCATTCATCAGAAACACAATTAAAATGTAAAGAAGCAGCTGACACATTCACAATGCTTTTAATTGAGGGAAAATTATTAAGTTACCAAAACACAGCTATTTAGATTATAGTCAAAACATGTATGGGAATTGCAATTCTTCATTGACTGTAACAGAAACTTCACACATCAGAAAAAAAAAGAAAAAAAAGATAGCTGTCATTTCCCTGCAAGTGTGTGTGCACAGCTTAGGAAATAAATGTTACAATAAATGTTATAATTGAGTTGGCCTTTTAATGCCAGATGTAAATGAATGTTTAACTGGTTAGTGATGTGTCTGTAATGCCTGTCTGGTGTTTTTTGTAAACACCAAGTTAGCAGCATATCTGTGCCATCATGCCATTGTTGTTGAGGCCCTTCAGCCATGGGATTAGATTCAATTTTGTCTTGTTACTCTTTTAAAAATCTGTTATTATCTATTGTTTGAAACTACATCTTCCATACTTGTCCAGATGGACAATGCTGCAGTGTTCCCCAGTCAGTGGCATGCCGCAGGCCAACTTTACACTGAGATTGATTCAGCTCCAGCTGCTAAGGCTGGCCAGAGACTGTGAGGACACGTTGCAGGCTGGTTATCTCCAGCTATTTCTTGATGGTGCAGAACAAACTGAAGAAGCTGCTTTATAAAGGTGGGTGTTCCTCATCTTTCAGGCATTTTTTTCACCAGACAATGCTAAGAAACACTCACAAACCTTTGTTTTTTCTTGACGAGTTGACGATGTTGGTCATCTATGTGTTTGTCCCTTAAGCTTATCAAAACCTTTCAAATGTCATTGGATGAAGGCAGGATTTGGGTATTGCAAGGTGTTCAACTGACTCACATTTTTATAGTTATTTTGTTCAATCATTTATTACAACATTTTTCTGTCTATTGTGTGTTTGATTGAAGGAAAACGAAATACCCTGATCAAGGCCCTGTGCTGAAATGTGTTGGTTGAATAAAGAGAAGACATTTGTAGCAAGTCAGTGTTGCAGAGTTATTTTTCCACATTTCATTCAGAGTCGTACAGACAGCAACCCTCCTCCTAGGAGATGCATGTAGAGCAACTTTGAGACCATCGAAGCTTGTTAGCAATGGTGCCTTTGGGTGAGTTAGAGACTTCTTTGTGTTCAATTGACTCAGTCTCTTTGGACACTGAAGAGTCCAATCACAGCAGAGAAGAAACAAATGAGGACATGGATAAAATGAGTTGTGTTCACAATTAGAGTTTGTCTGGGTGATTTCATTTCTCCCCACTTGTTCTATGTTTTCCCTCCTGTGCAGAGCTGTAAATCTGGTGCGCCACAGGGAGACCTGTTAGGGTTTTGCAATGAAGATGATCAAAGGTTGGTTAAAAATAATGGGATCCAGCAGGTGTTTGTGGAGTGAAACATCCTCACCTTCACTGAAAACCCCCTCACTGTGCCTGTGTTTTGCTATTTTGAGACATGGAGGCACCTCTGCCTGCTCATAGAGTATGTAGGAGGTTGGGTTGGCATAGATTATGGATATGAAAATGTTTATTTCAATTTTTTTTACAGAGATATCGCAGGTTACTATGTGATGTACAGCTTTAAGCAAATTTTCCCCTATATTCTTAGAACTACCCACCCACTGGACACTGACTTCTGTCTTTTTAGGTGGCAGATCCACAGCTAATTATTTTTAATTGGCCACAAGTTTTCAGTGTGTGGGCGAACTGTGTTAAAAGAACATGAAAAAGTGTGTGTGTGTGTTTAAATGTGAAGCTCAAGCCTTTATTGTTACCTGTATGCAGAAAGTATTCTGATTAAAGCAGGCGGTGTATTCTGCCATTTACTTGCTGTACTATATTTGCATTTTGAAAAAAAATGTGTTTGTGTATGAATGCTTACCTGGTCCTGTACATGACTAGAAGGATTCTTTAGAAATTATTTGTTTGCAGTTTCATCTTTTCTCAGATTCCAACATCTTCCAACTACAACACATTAGAGGAGTTCTGTGCATGTACATGAATCTGTAAACTGAACTGACTATACTGAATCACCATTGTTACTGTCTTAATCAGTAGCTTTTAGTAGTAGAGCCTCCTCGGTGGCCACTGAGAGCACAATTGTCATCTTGGGATGGATTAGATTGATGGTAGGGGCCCTGCTGTGCTGTAAAATTACTCAATTCTATGTCTTCAGTCTTGAAATTTTGAAATTTGTGCCTCAAGAGCGAGCAGTGTTGAGGTGGGACCCGTTGCTATGTCACACCAGAAAGTCAAATCAAATATGCTAGGAAGCTTTAGCATGAGCCCACCCCTGCCCTGCGATATGCTGAGTGTGTACCTAACTTCTGTAGTTGGAGTTTGCAACACAGCAGGATGACAAGCAAAGCAGGACACTGGAAGTGTGCTGTTGCTGGTTGTTCAGTAGCTAAAAAGTCTTTACATAGCCTTCCAGAGGATGGAAATTTACGCCAGGAATGGCTGAAATTCATTTTTGGAGATAATCTTCCCTCCATTATCGGCAAGGTGTGTGTCTCGACTGTCTGCTTAACGAGACTCACTTACATGACCCATCCCTCGTGGAAACAAGCCAAACAAAAAGAAATCTAAACAACTTTTAACAGATCTTTAATGTGTTCTTCCTGAGTGTAAATAAAGGTATATATACTGTATATATACAGTATACAGATGTATACCTACTGTTCAAAGTGTGGACACACTGTCACTGCAGGAAGCATGGTAGAACTGATAACAACTACAGTTGTGGCCAACCAGGCAACAAGCCATGCTCTTGAAACATGGTCATATTAGCTCTCCATTCAACAAAATTGTCCTGCATTCAGCCCCCCAAAAGGATGTTGTGTCACTGTTCCAACATAGGTAATAAATAATAATTGAGCAAAGTGAAAAGTCACAAAGGTCAGTGAGAGCAATGCAGTTTGTAGTGTGATAGTGTAATATTGTACTTAACAGGGTATGGCACACACTAGATTGATGACCTCTGTTTTTTAAACATAGTTCAGTGTTTCTATTAGATCAACGTTGAACAAGGTGAACTTTGAACTGTGAGGAGATCAAAACAGGAAATGCATGCTTGAATTTATCTCAAATGCTGGCTTCAATTGAAGTGAAAGGACACGGAGCAAATATTCGCAGGCAGAAGTATAGTGTGACCGTACCTTTAGTGTCTGAGTGGTTGGTCACACCTGCACTCAATGTTAACCCAGGCATTTACCAGGCATAGGGGACCCGGAAAAGAATGCACACCAGAGTTTGTGATTTTTTTTCCTTTGAAAAATGTGTAATAACATGATCAGCTAAACATCGTAAATTGTGACAAATGTTTGCACTATTCAAAAGTTAAAACTGGGTGAGCTAACCCTAAAGCATTTCTTCTCCACCAGTTTCTCTGCAAGACAACTACCACGTCATCCAGGCTTCTGACAAAAGATGCAAATAGCTAACAACACAAATAGCTAATTTGGCCCAGGTCTGTTTGTCCAGCTAAGCCAACATTCTGTGTTATATAGAAACTGTTTTGAGATCCTTAACACTGGGAAAGGCTAGCCTAGTTCAACAGGGTGGTGCTAGCACACACCGACCGTAGGCAATTTTATTCAGTCTGTTACAATCTTCGGCTTCCTCCCACAGACCAAAAACATGCAGGTTAGGTTAATTGGTGACTCTAAATTGCCCGTAGGTGTGAATGTGAGTGTGAATTGTTGTCTGTCTCTATACTATATTTTAGTCCTGTGATTGACTGGCGACCTGTCCAGGGTGTTACGGCTGTATGTGTTGCCTGTGTTTTTCTTGTCCTTTTCCTCCCCTGTCTATTGCTCCGTCCAGGTCATCTCCACAATCAGTCCACAATGAGGTGCACCTGGCCCAGGGAGGAAGGGGTATTAAATGTTCCAAGTTCTTGGGTGTACCCCGCCTCCCACCCAATATCAGCTGAAACTGGCTCCAGCTCCCCTGCGACCCTCTAGAGGATAAAAGGTAAAGAAAAGATGGATTGATGGAAGTTATAATATAGTTATAAGTTATACTTTAAGTATAATCTGAATTAATGCTGTCACTGTCCTTTCTCCTGTCACGGCTTGCTCTTATAAAACATTTCCCAGCTCACACAGGTGGTTTTATGCTAATGCTTATTCTTAGGAAACTGGTTTCAAAAAATGTGCAGTTTTCCTCACACTGGCTCACCTTGTGGTTCAGTGATTACAAATGCTCAAATAATGAGTAGTAACCAAAAGACCCAGTTGAAGACTGGGCCTAAATATACTGCTACCATTGCCCTTTAACAACTCTTCTTATGTTTGGAATTGGCTGCTTTGCCACCTTTCAACATTCTTAATTATTAAGCTAAACACGCATACAATGTTTGCCTTGTCTAGTTGTCATATGAATTATTAAAGATCCCCTCTAGACATGTTTTAAGATGTATATGAAATACTCTAAATGATCATTTGTGTCTGATATGGTTTTTCCACCAAAAAAGTTCAATTATCTTGTTAAAATTACTTCTTAAAATTACATCTACTCCTTCTCCCTCATTAAAAATTTCAGAATCTATAAATATGCAATTATATTTCATTTCAGAAGTTTAACTGCTGGACACAAGATGTCTCCTGCTTCACTGAAAAGGCCATTCTCAGTGTTTGTGCACTGGAGGCTTCAAGTTTGCACATCACATTTGTTAAAATTGAATACTGGACCAGGATTGGCTTCCAAACTAGTTGTGATGTCACAAATCATGCTTGTGGGCCCCTTAAAATAGGATTTTCAGTGAGCACAGAGAAACTTTCCACTTTCAGCAGATGAATGTGAAAATAGTCTTCTAGTGTCAAACTCTGCAAATACATCATTCTGCACAGTGAAACTCGAACATCCAACTGTAAGAACAAGAAGAAAAACATTTGAGTGGAATAAGAACTGTAGATAAAAATATGATCATTGCCTCACAAGCAAACCTTTAAAAGTCTGTACATTTAAGAGTAATTTACTCATTAATTTGTACATACCAGCCATGTCCACAAACGACTTTAGAAATCTTGTTTAATCTGATTAAAATTTAAATCTAAATAGAGCCAGTAATGGTTGGCAGAGTTTTGACAGGTGGTGCCACAGGGACATTTTAATGGAATAGGACTGTTTATCTGCGGGTGCAGGGTCAGCTCTGATTGCTCCATTGCTTCAGTGTTTGGCAGGTTGTTGATGGAGGTCAACTGGTTGCCAGTGAGTTTCTTAGCAACACCAATTACATACCCTATGTTTTCCTTGGAACAGGAGTTGACAGAGCTGAGGATAATTTAGGTGGTAGACCTGTGGATTTACTGTGGACTGCTGAACATGTTGGACGGTCTTGTTTGTTGCATCATATTTATTCTGTAGGGTTCAGGTTCAGCACATTGAGTGGGAGTAAGGTTAATAGGCAACAACAGTTTGATGGTCACAAAATAGTGTGCTATATAGAGACAAACAAATCTTGTATCAAATGCAGTTACTGTATACCAGGTCAGTTTAAACGGCTTTGTCTCGTGATTTAAAATTGAACCATACTGCATGTATGTCATTCTAAGTTAATAAAACTGTTAATTACCTCTGAAATGAACAAGAATGTAACATAAATCAGCTTAACTGGGAATTTTATGCTATTTTCTGTATGAAAAAAGCAAACACCAGGTGACCAAATGGTTGTAACTTCATAGCATAACATAGCTTTTCTTTTCATGCCAGAACACTGGGAACTGCAATAATTTGAGCATGAGCATGGATGAAGTTTAAGTTATTTAAGTTTAAGTTTAACGTTATTTGATTGAAGAGAATTTAATTGCAGTTCCATCAATGGACCCAAACACTTTAAGCACAATATATATTACTTTAAAGTACATTCATTTTCATACAAGACAAAGGTTTGATTTTGAAGTAATGAAAAATTTCATTTTTGCCACTAAATCCTACTTTTTCTAAAGTTGTCGGGTGAGACTGAATGTGTTGACTGAGAGTACCGTCAAATGTTTTAGTCTCTAAGCATCAAGGTGTGTACAAGTATCCTATGTAAAAACAAGGACATCACATACTCCATAACAGTGGGTGGCGTGAGTCAGAAGGAAAGGGACCAGTCATCATCACTGGAACGTTGAGCGTTACAAGTAAGAGTAAAAGAGTTCAATCAGTGGGAGGTCAGCAGGGCAACACAGTGACAAACAAGTCAGACAAAAATAACCCTTCATGGTCCAGTCCACTAGTCCAGTAATAATGCTATTTTATATTGTACTATATTATATTTATATTGTACTATATTGTGTATTGTATCATACCCCTAAAGGTATTCTCTCTGACATACAAAAAGTCTTAATGAATAATCCGAAGGGAACATCCTGAAATCCAGGAAATTCAAAATGGCCGCTATACGCCCTCATGAAAATAATTATTTAATATTTGAAATGGTTACGATAATGTATAGAGAAATATATAGAGAAATCCAATTTTGTAATCATGTGTATTTTTTCCATTTTCAGGAAATGGGGGCATAAGAACAGTGTGTCATTTGCAAGCAGTCTGTAGATGGAGGATTATCGTCAGTATCAATTCTTGAAGAGAAGGGAAGTTCATCTATCAACCAGGCCAGTAATACGAGGGGAGACAACATTCATGCTGTACCTGGTGAGAAGGTACACAAAGACTGTCACTGCACATACTGTAACCCACAACAGATAACCAAAGATACCAGGCAACAAGAGTCAAAATTAAGTACAAGCAGTAAAAGTTATACACCAAGATTGACTAAAGTTAAAGGTTTTCTTTGAGTACTGATTGCCTCTTTTGTGGCACACCAGCTCAGTTTGGAAGAAAGAGAAAGAAGCCAGATGTTCTCTAAGTCAAGACAATTGAATTCAAGGACACGCTTTTGGCAACATGTCACAGATAAGGTGATGATTGGTCAGAGACTGTGAAGGCACGGATTGTGCATGTGCCTGACCTATACACAGCAGGTGCAGTCTACCACCAGACAGAGAAAAACAAACAAGAGGGTGAAGGTTGGCCAGCCTCAAGCTGATGAGAGGACAGCAGGAAGTTGCAAAGTATATTGAAGAAAAGGATGATGAGCAGATCACCATAAATGATCTAATTGACCTCATGTAGCAGAAGCTTGCACACAGTCAATATGAAGCATATGGTTACACCCACATGAAGACGAGGCTGCAAGAACACTTTTGTGAGAGGATAATATACACCAAGATCAATGGGAAACTAAACGTGGTTACCTTCAGCCAGGGTGGTGCTGCAAGACTACTATAAGACATAGCAGCAACAAACAAACAAAATTGAAGAGAATATCAAGCTCGTGCAGGCAGCTGCAAAGCTGCAAAAAACAAGATATCAGAAAAATTGGGTTATCCTATTAATCTTAGCCAGTTATTGATGCCATAGAATCAACTGCAAGAGGCTGTCACCAGATTTGTTCCAGACATTCTTCACATGCTCCTGGAAGAACTCTTTGTCTGGACCAAAACTCAAGCCAAAGTGGTGGAAATTGGACAAACAATGATGCAGGCAACTAGACCAAGAGTGAGGTTAGCACCACTTCAGTTTGGGTTGGGTGTGCAACTATAACACTGCATCACAGCTCCTCATTGACACTCATCTTGGGTTTTGTTGCTCATACCAGGAGCTGCTCATACCAGTTTGAATGAAATGCGGCCAAGTTCCATGGAACAAACATCCCTGACCTAACAACAGAGTTTGTCTAATATATGGCTGACAATGTCGACCATAACATCCGCATGCTTGATGGGCATGGTACATTCCATGTATGGGGATGACTGCGGCCATAACTCCTGGAATTAGATCAAGGCAGGGTCAAGGTTACTTTCTTGCATGTGGCAATGGTTGCAAGGGTACAAGTACGGTACCACAAAGATGTAAGGTGTGATTTGATGGCACTGACCTACCAGAAGCTTGTCAACCTTCAGGTCCAGAACAGCTGTGAAAATCTTGATGTCCTGTGGAAGGCAAATGTCCTTTTTGGGTCTCCCAGACCTGCATGATAAGGAATGATGCAGTTCATGTATAATGGTGACCACCCTAGCAACGCGACTGTTGTGTTTCTGCTGATGATCGATCCCAGTGATAGCACATGCATATTCTTGACCCTGACATTTGTTAGTGAGCATGCACTGTGCCAAAATGTTACTCCAATAATCACTTTTGAGCAGTCTCTCTGGTAGAAAGCTCTCATGATTATCAACTCATGCGTCAACTGCGTCAGACCCCTAATGGCCTCATCTGGGTTACAAGAACTACTGGAGTTGATCTATGTCCCAAATGCTGTAATCCACATGATGTGTGGCAAAGCTGTTGCATGAACAGTTCATGCACACTTAATTGCTGATGCACTCAGTGCACTGATGCTGGCAAACATGTTAAATGTTCATCTAACACAGGAATCTGGAAGTCCAGACAACAGTAAGGATGGAGAGTGTGACTTTGCTGAAGCAAGGCCACCGGATCATCAGATAACAGATGTAAGTAGAGATGCGGGCCTGGACAGAGCTTTAAAGATCTATGAGAAGCTGATGAATGGGCCTATATCTGCTGAAGAAGTCTGGTCTGATGTTCTAGCGTGAATCAAAGACTACCTTCAGAAGCACATCGAGTCCACCAAGAAGTCCTATAGAACTTCAGCTCTCTGGGTTCAGTACATGAACATGCTAGACATCCTCCGAAAATACATCAGTGCAGAATGCACTGGAAACTGGGCCTTACATCTGCAGGCCATCCAGGACATGCTACCCTGCATTGGGACACAATCTTTACAACAAATCTGCCAGGGTGTATCTTCAGCAGATGCACAACCTCAAGACTGAACACCCAGAAGTCCAACAACGTTTCGAGGAAGGGTTCCACCTGATCCAGTGAAGTGATCGCCTATGGGCAGGTCTCTCACCTGACCTGATCAGTGAGCAGGTTCTGATGAGAATTTTGAAAACCAGTGGTGGGCTTACATGGGGGTGAGGGATGATGGAGCAACAATGTATGTTGTGGCTGCTATTGATTGCCCACCTGTGCAGAAGTAAACCAGGCAATGGAGGGACTCACAGGGTCAACTACAACACTGGAGAGCAGAACAAGGACATGACCAAAGCAAGGCAAGCCCATGACTGGAAGGACACACTAACAGTTCTGAGTTATCTACAGGGGCGAAATCCAATCAGTAATGACCCTAGTGTGTGGAACATTGGCACTGGAGAGCATGCCCTTTCCATTGTCAACATTGATACAGCGCAGTCAGTTGACGCTGCGATACTGAAGTCTATGGATGGACTAACAAGACTACCTTCAAGAGGAAGGATCAAGCTGTCACTCTCAGTATGAAGTCTATTGTAAGGATCGATGGAGGTCAAATTCAAGTTGATCCACAGCTTCTCTTCCAGACACTGGTCATAGTGGCATAGTGGCAGCCCTCAAATACAAACTATGTAGCTATCCACCAGCCCTATTTGATTCCTCTCTCCTGCTTCGAGAAGCAAACAAGTCAGCCCTTGCTGATGCCATCTGGGATCTTCAAAAAAAGTGACATATTCTGAGAGCAGGTGTTCTATGCACATTCAGTTTCTACAGATGATGTGGCAGAAGGAGGAGAGAAAACGATGGTGATTCTCTACAATGGAAAATCAACTGACACCCTGGACTCCCTCCAGTATCATTGGTTCTGTGAGAAGGTGGCATCTAGCTCAACTTACATTCAGCCACAGGTCTTACCAGCGACATCAGAAGCAGCAAAGTTTTACAACCTGCATGTGTATTTGCAAGTACAAGAATGGAAGGGATCTACAGATGGACCTCGTCCTACAGAGTGGGGATGGCAAAAGTGTGACGAGGGTTTGATCAGCAGTTGATCAGTTATTTTTCTATTACTCTCCATTGCTTACGATGAGAATTGATGTGATGAAGTGATCATGATTATTAAAATTTTTTCTCTCATTCAGAACATATTGAGGACACAAAATCCGTTGTGTGAGGTTGACCCACATTTTGGGGTAAATTGCCTGGACTAAACATAACTTCTAACATTCGCTTCTACTCTGCATTGGTGACTACAGTATGTTGAAGTGGCAGTTTGTTGTGGAGATTACATTTTTCTGTAATCACTAATTGTTGCTGTGATTCAATATCCAAAAACTACCATTAGCAGGATCACTGCTACAAAGTATGGTACCCTAGGTAACATAGGTAACCTACTGTGTTATATCTGCCTCAACTAAATATAACTAAGTCAAACAAACCAACTCTCATTACCGGGTTTATTATTGTCATAATTATCACTAATAGTATCTGCATTTCTTGCCAGATGCATCCTGTTTTATTTATCAGCCCTTTGGTGAAATACGATCAGTTTGCTCGTTAGCTTGCCAACATATCAACAGAGCTAAGATACATACTAGCAGCCATCAGGCTTTAACGCTATTTTCCACAGTGTGTGAAGATGATATGGATTGTAAAGTTAGTGGGACATATTACATGTTGGGTAACCCACTGTTGCCACAGCTTGCGTTGTCACTCCTGCTGAGGCAGCTACATGTACATTGGTTCAGATGTTGATGGTCACAGTAATGAGATCAGCCATAAGCAGAGCAAGGCATGTCACAACAGTAGTACCAAAAGTAAGTAATTTCACCATTTCATGCTTCCTTCCCTCTCTGTTCTGGTCTTGTGTCATAGTCTGTTCCCCTTCAAATAGTGTTTCTGTCCCGTTAGAAGTGTCAGTAGATGGATATCAACAGAATAAAATGTGCCAGCATCTTGTAACTACCACTCGTGTCAGCAGGTGTCGCTGCTGCTACTGTAAAAGTTACATAGTCTCACTTTAATGAGTCCTAATGCAAATAAAACCGTATGTGAATGATTGTGAATGCAATGATTGTGCTTCACTATGGTCTTTCCTTTATATTACCATAGAGTTTGAGGATTTTAAAAAATTTAGTGACATATTTGGATATTGTTCCTCTAAAATGTCGACAAAATGTGTATCTGACTCCCCATTCATAGTATTAGTTATTGCTCCAGTTTGACTTTACAAAAAGTAGTGGTAATGTCTTCACAGCTTTCATGTGCAAAGATGGTTGAAATAAATGTGATGCTGTAGTTGTGCCACTGGGTGGCAGCCACGATACACCTGACTGAACATGTGCTCAGGCAGAGACCAGCTGCAGAATTTACTTTACTCATTTTATATTGGGGTACAGCATGTCTGCAGGCATTTCTGGAGTTTCTGTGAAACAGTTTACTTTGAACACAGAAGTGTGAGAAGAAAACAGATCACGAAAACTTCATGTTGGCACCTCACTGTCTGTTTGTTGGGAAGGGGAGGTTTGAGCATGTCTCAGCATTCTGTGTCTCTCCAAAGCCAGTCTCCCTTTTTCAAGCAGAGGTATCAGCCAAAATAAGAAACTCCAGAAAAGCTACTCAATGGCAGCAGCAGAGGACTGTGAGTAGACTGGGCAGCTTCTACATATACGTGTAGAAATACAAGGAAAGGTATTGCTGTAATGGAGAAGTAGGTGCAATAGAATTCAGTACATTTAGATGAGGTTGTGCTCAAACTGACATTAATATTGCAAGGAAAAAAATGCACCCTCTTTATTAATTTCAATTAGATCATTGCCGCCAGAGGGCTCCGCCTAAAAATCACATTGTGGCATCATCCAACAATGCACTGTGCAAGTCAATAAAAAACCACACATTCTTGGTAGCAAACTTTGAAACGTGAACTTTGTATTTATACTGTTTACCTTGCAACAGTCAAGATGGAGGATAAAATAATTGTTGCAGAGTAACTTTCCAGAGTTGTAAAATTTTTCCTTATAGTATTATAAATGGTTTTCAAGGATTGTATTTTATCATCTCACTGGTACCTGAAGCAACAAAAAGCCTCAGTGGTTTTTATTGCAAGGCTGTTATTTACTTTTTTATTTGTTGGTTTATTTAACAGGGACAGTCCACAATAATAAACATTGCTTTAAATGTGCTAGCCAAGAGGCTATTTTTCATCAGTAGTCCCTGGACAGATGTTACAGTCACCCTAAAACAGAATATAGGATTGAATTTATTAAGTTATTGAGATAATTTATAAGCATGCAGAACAATAATAAAAAGAAAAGAGAATATTAATGTTAATGAAAACATCATTCAGGACACCCTTATTACACATAAAAAGCATGCACAGTATATAAAATACATAAATCAGTCTGACACAATAAAGGCAAGACCACAATAAGACATGCATCCAGGTACATGAAGGCAGACTGATGATAGCAAAATAGCGACAGGTGACAGCAGACAGCAAGGGAAGTTCAGCGCAGACAGACTGAGGACAGTAAGGTGCAACTGAGTTTTAGTGCTGACAGAACTGAGTACTAAATAACAATTTCTTTAAATAAGCTCTAAATAAACTGTATGTGTCCGGCTCTCTAAGAGTTGCTGGGATGGATTCCATTCTAGTGCTGCTTTAACAGAGAATGCAGACTGACTGAAAACACTTTTTCTGTGTGGGATAATACAATCCCCTCTTGCTGCACATCTTGTGAACCAATATGCAGTTATTCTTATGTTGATAAACTGAGTGGAAGAGATGTCAGGCCATATATAATCTTGTACATAAGACAAACATCTACATATTTAATCATGTTTTCCCAACTCAGCATGTTATATATTTTTTCATATTGGGCAATGATGAAAATGTACCAATTTCTTGTCAAGGATTTTAAGTGTTTGTTTATACAAAGTCTGTAATGGTTTTAGAGTAGTGGTGCTAGCCTGAGACCAGGTTGTTAAACAGTAAGTGATATAGGAAATAACCATAGAATGCATGTACATCTTCGCTGCCTCTGTTGACATGTAATCTTGAATGAACCTGAAATTTGAAAGATTGAATTTGACCTGGTTACAGAACTTTTTCACCTGAGCCTTGAAAGAAAGTTTGGCATCAATCAGAGGTACTTGCATTCAGATATGACCTGTAGCCTCTCCCCTGATACAAAGACATCTGGCTCTACATTACAACTGTTTGTCTTGGTGAAAAACATGCATACTGTTTTAGACACATTTAGTTGCAAACAACATTACTTTAACCATGCTGTTACATGAACCATGGAGTTTGTGAGTTCATTTGCAACTTGTGTCATACTGCTACCATGTACATAAATTACAGTGTCATCCTCATACATTTAGATGTTAGTGTCAGGACATACAGATGGAAAATCATTGATATATAATGTAAATAGCAATGGGCCCAGGATAGATTTAATGGGACACCTGTGGCCAGACGGAGGGCAGTTGATTGATGATTCTGTACTCAGACATACTGAGGTCGATTTAATAGATATGATTCTATCCATTTAAGTGCATCTGAAGAAAAATTGAAGCTAGATAACTTAGACATGAGAATTCTATGATTAACAGTGTCAAATGCCTTCTTGAGGTCAAGAAACACAGCTCTGACAACACCACCTTTGTCCAATAGAGATTTGATTTTTTTCTATGGCAAAACAGTTTGCTGTTGAATAATCAGCTCTGAAGCCAAATTGCATTGGGTGCAGGGCAAAGGAATTCAGATGGCAGATGATTTGCTCAGCTACCAATTTCTCTGCAACCTTTGACACTGTAGGTAGGATGTTGATAGGCCTGTAATTACAGGTAGAAAGGGGATCCCCAGTTTTGAATATTGGAACACTGGAACAACAACAGCAACAACAACAGTTTTCAGTCTGAACACCCAGTTAGACACAACAAGGCCAACCCAAGTCGTTTTGGGGTCATACGTAGAATGTGATTACTATCCTCAACCCCCCACAACACAATGAAGTGACTGCCTAGTGTCGGCTTGAACGTGTCTAATTAAATGTACTTTGTATGGTCACACAGCTGTCTAAAACTGAAAAGTAAAACAAAACCATGAGATCTTTAAGATACGCAAATGGCACTTTATAATGTGTCTAAATTTGTACAACAACAATTATCTACAAGTAACTACTATTCAAATCACTAATTGAAAGACAGTAATTAGCCTATCATTATTTAGACTGGCATTAGTGTGGAAAGAACAGCAGAGCACAATAGACAAACCAATCCTCAATCAAGAATGTAGATAATCAGTGATTCTGCAAAACCCTGGATTACATTCAATGGCATTCTTTTTTTTACATCCACTGGCAATGTTTTAAAAAATTCTCACTTTCAACAATATCTGCACATTGTCATTTGATACATTGTTATTATAAAAATATTGTTTATAGCCACTTTAAGGACAGGGAAAGATAAGATTAATAAAAAGATGAATGCTCATACCGTATGCACTTACCACACCAACCTCACAGCCTTACTTTCCGCCATGCTACACGCCTTTGCTTGATTTATAAGTGAGCAGGTTTGAGAGAGCTCACGTTGCCATCTCAGTTATGTGGAGATCTGTGAGGTTTAACTACATTTGGACCCAAAAGCAGGACTCAGACACATGGCTTGCAATAGTTCAAATGCAATTTTATTGAGAAGTTGTTGAGATGGAGGTTTGGAGAGCTGATCCAGAATAACGGTGGAGTGGGGCAAGCAGAGAGAGTTGAGCTGTCGGCTGAAGGCAGGCTGGTGATATGCTGGGCAAGGCAGGCAGAAAAAACTTCAGATGGATAATGAACCTGAGTCACAGGAAAACACAGAGTCAGACTGAGTTCAGGATAACATTAAAGATATACTGACTAAAGACTTGAACTTGGCTGTAAAGTTAGTACCACATTAGCGAACTGAATGATCTGGCAAAGACTGGAGTGTAGAACCGGGGTATATATACTGCAGGAGCTTGATGAGTGGATGGGTCGCAGGTGTGCAGGTTGATCGGCAGCAGGAGGGAAACAGAGCGCCACACCCACACAGACACTCACAAACATAGAGAGAGAACAAAACAAGGGACCAACAAGAAACACAGGGGAGGGGTAAACAGCAGAAACACTAGGAATGAGGCAGAGGCACAGCCGGACCATGACAAGATCAGGCATTCTTTTCAGGCCTGCTTCCTCATTTAGGCTGACACTTCAAGTCCAAGCGCTCTGTGGTTTTCGGAAGAGTAAAGCAACTAAAGAGCAGGTGAATGCCTTATAAAATATTCCATGAAGAATATCGAATATTGTCACTTTTCTACAGTGTACATGAGGGAATCCATTTCCCCAGAATTCTTCTGGTCCTTCTCTAACCCCTGAATTTCCCTTCACATCTTCATTTCAACTCTACCTAAGACAAACAACAAAGAAATATACTGTACCTTCTCACCTCTGTCCGCTGCTTCCATTGTAGCATCTTTATCATGCATAATCATTCCAGGAACTAAGGAATATCATGTATCTTCAGGTCTACAATTGAAATAGACAGTGTCTGAACCTTGAAGACTTTAATATAGGAACCCAGTCATAAATCATTCAGGGTTATGTCAACTAAATGCTGAAAATGCAAGTGAAGGGTAAGAATGGATTGACCTGCACATCATTTCAAGTCTTGGAATATTATGGCAGTGTCACCGTCAGGTTTTGATGATACATACCTAGCTAACAAATTATTTGGTAACAACAAAATGGCTACTAACTTAAAAACATGAACACACGTCGTGTCATGCACCTTACCTTGTTAAACGAGCCACCAAACAAACATTCATCGGGGAAATCGGGCTAATGTCAGTTAGAGACAAAAAGAAGCATTTTTGATATTTTTCCAAAGACCTTTTTTATTCATTCTAATAATACAAAACTATTAAGAATACATTTAAAACCATGTGGACATTATATTTGACTGCAAAGAGGGATGATAAAATGTGATTTCAGTTGGACTTTAAAGGATCAAAGCACTTCCATATTGTTTAACACCCAGTTGGATATTTAAGGGCTTTCATAAAATTCTGCTTTCATAAAAAGGTTTTGACTTGGAAGGATGACTAAACTGTGTTTACAAAATGCAAACTAATTATGAAAACTCAGATTTGTCATGAGTAGAAGTCTAATCAAGCAAAATACCGTGAAAACAGTGAGTGTCATTGATATGTATAGGACCTTTTAAATCTACATTATTTTTATCCAAAAATGAATCAAATGACTAAATGTGAGTGAAAGGGGTTGTACTTTGTAGAAGTGGATCTAAAATGTTAGACCTGATACGAAACGGACCCATGGAAAACTTACCCGAGCTTGACATGCATAAATTAATTTTTAGAAAAGAGAGACCCGAAAGGGGATTCAAGCAGCCCCAGACTTGACCCAAATAAACCTGATGATAATTAGACCTGATCCAAAATGAAGGTGACCCAAACAGAGAGAGAACACTAACACAATAATATAGCCTAATAATACTTTCTTATGAGCAAATACAGTCATATAAACTAATTCCAAAATAATTAGTGTATACAGTATACTTCAAAGACTAAAGACATCATTTGAAGTGCATCAAGAACAAAACATTCTGTAGTGAGCTGGACAATAGATAGAAGATTATTTTTTAACTAATTTAATATCTGTGGACCAAATTCAAAAAACAATTGTCATTTATTAGGATACATTTTTAATATACTGTAGGTCACATATTTTGTACAAATATTTTCTGCCACTTTAATGTACCATGTGTTAACCATTCCTGCTTTAGCTTCCAGACCGTGGGTCGGGAAGCCTGGGGCTGAAGAACTTCAAGGTTAAGCCCCTTCACTTTACTCAGTATTTAGCAAGCAAAGCACAGGAACTTGGTCTTGAGGAGCTGTAGCATTTATTAACTGACAAACTGAAGCTTAAACTGTACATTCACAGTTTTACTGTTACCTTAAATTTGCTCCAATTGATAGTGTCTGCCTGCTCTGCTGCACAATGTCACTGGTCTGACTTGTGTCTTGTTTTCTCAGAACTGAGTGGACCTGTGAAGACCTCTACTTTGTGGTTCTCCCTAGTGCTTCACAGAGTATTTCAGTATCTTCAGCTCACTGTTACCTAGTTGCCAGCTCTGAGGAACTCAGTGTATGTAATGGGGGGTAAAGGGGGGACTGATTTTTTAAGGGTTTAGGGGTTCCTTTGACTGGGTAGAGAGTGACACTGGGCAACCAAGGAGACCATTGCACACATTGACAATGCACGTTCCTGTCATATACTTGGTTATGACCTAGTCTTGTTCTCAGGAGTTACTTGAGACTAAAACAGAGCTAAAAGGAGAGTGAATACTGGACATAAAATTCAGTTAAGGTGGCCAGAAAGAAACTCCAAATGAATGTTAATGTTGCTCTGTGTCTGCTTAATGTGTAAACAGGCAATTGATTGCTTGTTCCATTGCACTCAGGCGGCTAAAAAACCCACTTAATGCTGTTTTTCATCAACTGATCTTTCCCAAATAATGTTACTGTATCTGTTGCTGCAAGTAACAGGAACCCCTGTGTAATATCTATCATTGCTCCTTGTGGTATTATGTCACTTTCTCATCAGGTATATGTTGTTCTTGTATTCACTGTACCTCCCAGTGGTTGCAGAACAATTAGCAATACTTCTCATTTTCAAAATTTTAGACATTGCTGTAGAAGTTGTTTTTTATTTTATTTTACTTTTTAGTTTTATTGTTTAAAACAGTGAATGTAACCACATTGTGTTTACAGATTCAGTCACTATTGTGTTAAATAAATCAACAATAGAGAAAAAGAACAAGTGTACTTTGTATTGTCATGAAAATGGAGCAGATTGTTACTTTCAGTTCTTTGCAGTTCTGAGGTCTTGGGAACTTAAAACTTTGATTTTATAACCCGCCCCCTCACCTCACAGTGTCTCACAAACAGACAGACACACACACACAAACACACATGCACACACGCACACACACACACACACAAACGTGCACAGAGCCCAGAGGGAAACAACAGGATGCTGCAGAACACTGCATTTGCAACTGGAGCAGACACAGTTCACCCGACAGGATTTTCTCCAAATCCTTCAATTGAATTTCTCCCTCCCGCGAGGGGAAGATGCTGCCGCCTTTCCAGCCCAATATCCCAGAGCAAACACTTGCGTCAGCTGTTTGTGTTTGCCAATACATTATGACTATGAATATTTAAAGGCAAAATGGAGTTTGCTCTTCTGTAACATTCGTCACTTTGAGGAGGAGCCGATGTTTGGAATTAATTTTAAATGTGCTTCATTTAGCGTTCAATAATTATACTGCTTGTTGTTATAAGCATATTTTATTCCAATAATTCAATTTTACATGAGCAGGCTAGTTATTGAGACAGAAAACTATCATTGTTTTTATTTTCATTGAAATCAAATAATAATGAATAACACCCTCATCCATCCACATAACAGTGACCTATTAAATACTTAGAATAACTAATGTGAGGACATTTAAGGATCTCCCAGAAGCCTCATTAAAACTTGCCTTGGAGCTTTCCTTTGTTTGATAAGTATTTTCAGTCAAGGTTCTTATTCTCTGGGTAAAAATAAATTCATGGTAATTGTGAATTCTTTATTGTGAGAAGCTTTTTTTCATCCTTACAGTGTATTATATGGAATTCCTCCTGGCCAGTGCATTGAAATGATGTTGTCACTGCAGGCAGGTTCACTTACAGGACTGTAGCTGCCACTAGTAGAAAAGATAGTACATATAACAGTCTGATTTGAATTGCCTCTGTGTTGTTCAGGAAAATGAAGCATACTGTTATCGGTGATTCAACAGTAATGTTTATTTTCTGCACCCTTGATGATACCTGATGTCTATCAGTCATGTTATTGATGAGTAAAACATTGCAGCTAGTTTAGACTGGGGTGAGCCGTGCACGTCCCTCCATTTCATTCAGCCGTGCTGACTTGAGCTGATATAAATTGAGTGAGTGCAATTGATTTTGGGCATCTGCCTTTCAGCGAAGGGGAAGTTGGTGAAAAGAAGAAGAGACAGCAGCACCTCGGTGCAGCGAAGAAGAGGAGAAAGAAATGTGTGTGAGAGCGATAGAGACAGACAGATGGTGTTGCTACACAGGAGCCTGCCCTAATGTAGTTTAGTTCAGCCCTTATCACCGCTGGCAGCATTTGGCACAATTTAAACAGATACAGGGAATAGTAAACACAGCTAAGCTTTAAAAGATTTATGACACATTTCACAACACATTACCCGCATTAACTTTGCCCAAAAAAAGAGCCAATTGCAATTCTTTTCATCAGATTTGATCTGTTTCTTAGCAATAGTAAATTATTACTGATATGACAGCAGTGGAATTTTAACTTTACATTATTTCCTTTTTAGCCATGCCACAGTAGGGGCATGGCTCTAGGCATGGCAATGTCAGTCTGTCAGTCCAACACATTGGTCCAGGCTAAAATATCTCAGCAAGTATTGGATGCATTATCATGACATTTGGTAGAGACATTCACATTCCTCACAGGACGAATTCTGAGAACTTTGGTGATCTCCAATCACGCCATCATCAGGTCAATATGTCAATTTGTCCAGTACATCAATTGTTGCTTGTGGCACACACTAAAATGTGCCATACAGAAAGAAGTAGGAAAAACACAGTGGCAAAGATGTGTTGATCCAGTGAGTAACTATATGTATGTATGATAGAACTGCTGCTTTTCTGGAAAGTTACATTGCTGGAAAGACAGTGAAGATGCTGTTGGTTTACAGGCTTACACAGAATGCAGACCTGCAAAAGTCTGAAATGGCAACCCATTTCAGACTTTTTTCACAGACATGCCTGCACTTGATGCTAGACCTTGCTTGCCCCTTTGTTTTCAGTTGTTGTTAAGTGACCTACAGTAATGTTAACAAAGTGAAAGAACTTAAACTTTGTTCGGCTCAGCGGCAGCACCGACTCACTACAGTATATGTGAGGAAGTGATTCCCTTCTCAAAGCACTGTAGCTGACAGCATCTCAACTCATGATAACTTTTCAGGAAAGCAACAATTATATCACTTTTGCTGCCCCAATGTACCCTGACTTCTGCTTCTTTCTGTATGGTGCGTCCAATATGTGTTACTGTTATTTTTAAATTACATGATGTCATGCAATGCTGTAAGTAAGAGTTTCACTCTAAGCCATCCACAACTTTAGCAGAAAGAAATGATTAAAAGAGGGAAAGTGGCAAAAAAGGGGCACAGGGTGTTTTGATTAGCATCATACACCACCTGTACAGTATGCATTGCACTTTAGTCTTATTCCAAACAAAATAAGTTTAGCTTAACAGCTTTAATGTATTTGACACATTATAAACTGCTAAGAACATGAAGCAGTCATTTATGGGAGTCAGGAGGACGGTCCAATAAGCAATAGCACAAAAAAAAGACATTTCTAAAAAATACTGCTAATACTTTACTACTAATGCTGTCATCTGATCTCTAAAGAGCTGACCATGACAGGTGAAAAATATATTGTGCAGGTGTTAACATGACAAAATGTCATTACCTTGTACCTGTTTCACAGTTAACCTTTGCTGGCTGTTTTTATTCTCCTTAGTCTGATTTAGACACATGCAACATGTCAGTTCAGTCTGTGATCCAAAATGTCAAAACATATTGAACAAAACTCTGATGAAGCGAGATCATCTTTTATCACCCGCATTAAAAGAGATCATTTCCTGCGGAGGAAAAACGAGCTCTGCTGTAACGCCAGTACAGATTGCTCCTGTATATTTCTTGAGGCACAGTTTGCTATCAACAGCAGATATTTATAGATGTCCACCAACTCAATTTCCTTGCCTTCGATTGCAGTAGGCGGTAATCCTCTAAAACTTATAGCTGTGTCCTTAGTTTTTAAAAAGTTCAAGTCTAAGTTAAATTCATCACAGCATGACACAAAGTCATCAGTAACATGGCCACATGCATTTCCCCTCTGCTGCAAACAGCCATGAGGAGGATCCCTGCAGTCCACAAAATGACTTCTACACATTCACAGTTTATCATTTCTTAGGTCTAAATAGGTTTCAAGTCATTATAATTTTACTGGCCTTATTACTGGTGAATTGCTCTATGTACCAATGTTACCTTACAGGGCTTTAGGAGTAATATCATCTGATTCAATTTCTAACAGCATATGAAAACAATATAACCCCAGCACCAATTATCAGATCACAGCTTCATGATTTAGTCAGTTATCACTTAGTTTTTAACTTTCCACCCTGTTACACAAGCTTTATGAGACTGTGCAGAAACGTTAAAAGATATTTATATGAAGTTGCATAAGCTTACATTACAGGAAAAAGAATCAAACACAAAAACACCCACTTAAAAGAAACCACAGGGTATCTATATTACAAAACACTTAAAAAGAAGTACAGGACTTGATTAAAGGACAGACTGTATGGCAATATATAACAATATGTTAATACTGAAAGAAACAGGAGTTTTAGCTATTGAATCTGAGGTAATCTGAGGTTAGCATTCAGTGTGGTTCTGACATAATATACCAGTCAACACAGCTGAGGCACTGACTACAATAAGCAGAGCAAAGGAACCAAATAATTTTCACAGTTTTTTTTGCATAAAAGGCTAATGTTATCCATTTAAGACAGGTTCATAATTTTCTTATTTTACAAACAACAGATAGGTGCCCAAATGGAAAGAAGATCTCCTCCAAATACTCTGACACTGTACTTGATGGGGAACAAAATCCACAATCCTTGTTTTGAGAAAAAAAAAATATGTAAAAGTTAGATAATATGAGGCTTCATCTGTCTGACAAATCAGTCAAATCAAGTGGATATCTTCCACAGTTAGTCTTTTTAGTAAAAAAAAATCTCCTCTTTGTGAATTGACAGGGTTTTCCTGTTCAGCTGGACATATGACATATGATCACCTTACAAAGGTGTTGTGTCTTGTTAGCAAACAGTTAGCAACAGCAACATTAGCATTCATGTGGAGTCGTGTCACTTGGCAAATCTAAGTCCAACATTCACTCTCCTTTTCACTCTGTTTTGGTCTCCACCAGCTACTGAGAAAATACCTAGCTGCTAAATGCTCCACCGTGTTCACGTGCTAGTGGTCAACTTTAATTATGGGCAGGTAGCACAGTGGGTTTATTACAGCTTTTGCTGAAAACAGCGAGAGTAAGAGTGAACCAATACTGTAAAGTTGTCGACGATAAAACCAAAGCAATGAGTGGAAAGAGTTGTCAAGTTGACAATTCTGGCTGACTTTGTCACTAAGAGTGACATGTGGTCACCTGAGTCATTGTTAAAATAATAATACAAGTATGGCTTTAACAAAGTGACTGGTGCTGGTTGCTGTGTGACTTAACAAGACGGCAAATGGAGACATTTATGTTACAACTATATTTGTGAAATATATTGGTAACATGCTTATTCCTTCTGCCACTGACAAGGGCACAAATGTATGGAAAGTTAGGAATTTCAGCTTTAATTGCAAGGTAGAAAATAGAAATATGTCAGTTTAGGTGTATGGTTTGATTCCATCAACAGCTGACAACAACAGTATGTTTGTTTCTTTGTAGCCCATCTGACAGCCTGGCTGGCTCCCCATCTCCTGCTGTCTGTCTGAGGGACAAAAATTATTATTTTCTCATGGCACTGAGTAATTGGTTATATTCTGTCTGCGAAATATGAAGCATTTATGTGTAGACTTTGTATGTGATTATAGCTTCTTTCTAATTATTCTGATAGCAGAAGTTTTTGTTTGTGCCCATTCATTCAGTCTCCCCTGGTTGGATTTGTGGGGGGAGCAATGCGTTTAATCAATGAGTATGACCTGATCAGACCTGAAACTACTTGATTTTCATCACTTTTAAGTGTTATGTGTAACAGGAGTTGTTTTTTTTGACAATATGTCATTGCAACTGGAAAGCAAAGTTTGACTAATTGATCACTCCTAATGACCGATCTATAACAGCACTGATCACATCAATAACTAATTATGTAATAACGATCACTTTTTACTTGTGAGACACATTTCAAATGTATACAGGTTTGGAGCAGTGCTTTTTGCCAAAAGAAAGGAAAAAGGACAAAATGAGTATGTGAGGATTATTACTTCAGCGCTATGTGAAAATGGTTGCACCCACCATTAGCTATTATTCTCTCACCATTTGCATCCATGCTGATCCCCTCTAACCACAATCTCATCCACTGGGTACAATAGTTTGAGTTGCCTGGTACGGCTGATGAGTTGGCTGGATGCACTGGTCTCCAGCAGAATCCATCAGGGTAACTGTGCCAGTCAACAACTCTAAAAGCACCCAAAACAACACCATGATGCTCACACGATACATTTTGTAAGACTAGGCGGCTAGACAAATGCTAAATGGCTGGCAATTATTGTAAATGAACTACAAAACCAAATTTACATGTGTATTAGACTAGCTCGAGGCAATTAAGATGTGGGTGATTCAGACAAATGGGTGCCATTCAGGCCTGATCATTTTAGATGAGAAAACAAGTTTGTAATTTCATTTCTGATCACTGAGCCTGATAGAGGATGTGTTTGCTGTGGGAAGTTAACACACTTCAAACACACAACACATCTCCCACCTGAGGCATAAAACCGCAATCATTATTAGACTCTGCTCTCTGACAAGGACACTGTTTGAGTTCAACCCTGTCATGGACAACATGGAGCCTGTCTGATTATGATTAGGAAAGTAATCAGAGGTAATTGCAGTTCTGTCAGACTATTCGTGCTGCAGATCTCTCTTGGTCATGACTTTCAGATAGAAAATTAATCTGAAAACCTAAACCATTTGTCATCGTAAGCATGTCAAGACTCGTGTAACATAAAAAACAATGACAGAATTATGACAGGAATTCATATTTTAAGTCATTATTCCTTTTAAATTAGGAATATCAATAACAGGTTTCTCATAACTTACAAGCTATTGACATTTTTGTTACATGTGTCAATGGGATCTTTGATTGACAGTGTGGGCAAGCCAAGAGAGACTAAGGGCTCTATTTTCCTTACACAGGTGCAAATGCAAGCAAAATCTCCAGGCTCAAGCACACATGGGGATGAGGGAAGCTGAAGTTTCTGACAAGGAGAGAGAAAAAAAATCACCTGAGAGAAGCACCCAAAGTTCCAAAACACAAATACAAAACACTCCAAATCTTAATATATATCAACCTGAATATGCTGTCAGTGGTAGAATGAACAGGCAGCTGATGTATAGGCTTATTTGTTCCACAGTGAATGGTTTATTTGCTCTTTTTGGCTGGACCGCAGGGACCAGCACTATAAATGCGAATGTCTGTCCCTGACTGAGTGAGTCACTGAGTGAGTCACTGACTGAGTGATGAACCAATGGTGGTACCCACCCTCGGCCAGGTGTCGCCACATGTCGCCACTTCCTATATCCGTTGTTTCAAATTAAAAGCCCTCTAGCATTTCATACACAGTGCAGCCTTATACTAGGTTTTGACCTCGTCTTGTGTGGTTGTGAAGAAAAAAAACACAAAAAGGAAAAAGCAAAAAATAAATTTATAAAATCTTTTCAAAAGATCAGGCAACTCAGCAATCAACAAGAGGGAAAGACCTTGGCTATTCCCATGGCTATTGTACATTAGCACATGCTGTTTCCAGTAAATCTGCAGCTGAACTGATCTGCACTCCAGCATTGAACTAACCCCCTTAAAGCTTCTTCTTCTTCTTCTTTTGGTTTTATTGGCGGTTGGCAAGCAGCTTTTGGGTACATTACCGCCACCCACTGATCTGGAGTGTGGACTAAAGATTTACCCTCTCTCCAATATTTCTACCAAACAAAGAATTAAAACTAAAACAACAAAATAGTCATAATTATTTTTTTTAAAAAGGAACCAAAAGAAAATAAAAATAAATTAATGACTAATACTAATATTTCTCAAATTCTGTTCATTAATCTTGTCGATCTTAAATACTCTAATAGGATTTTCCAACATTTGTCACCTGAAGATTTTTTTAGAACATTACTGATATTTTGCTCTCCAGTCTTGCTTAGTGCATTCTTTAAAACTTCTCTTTCTGAAACATACTTCTGGCAATACAATAAACATGGTCCACTGTTTCTTCCTCTCCACAGTATTCACACTTTCCATAATTATGCTTTCCAATCACATAGAGAGAACTGTTTAGGCGTATGTATGACCATTCCTTAATCTTGTTATAACTCTCTCTTCTCTCCTATTTCGTCCTCCAGACCCTGCACCTGGAGTTGCAAAATTTTTTACTCATTAATGCTGCACACAAATCTGATGCAATTACCACTCTCTCTGGCCTGATGCCCTCTTCACATTACAAGGCAATAACCATGGTCATCATTTTACATGCAAAAACAGATATATCATCGGTAAATCTCTTCCCACACTCAACATTAAATTCAAGGATTACTACTGCTGCTGTCGTTCTACCTGTCTTTGGGTCTTTAGAATCATCTGTATAAATCTGAAAGTAACCGTAGTAATTCCTTCTGATGAATGAATTAACAATCTTACAATATCCCCATGTTCATCTCTTACCCATTCAATGAGGCTAAGATCTAGTATACCCATTTCACTAGCCTTCTTTTTAACGACCCAACCGAAGCTCTTTGTTGGCCTTTTTTCATGTTCCCAGCATGGCTCAGTAGCACTTATTGCAGGATGGTTATTATGTCCTTGTAAATTGACCCAATATGTCATCATAAGTTGCTGTCTTCTTAACTCAAAAGGCATTTCCACCATTTCTACCTGCAACATTGGCACAGAGCTTGTTTTAAAAGCCCCACTACATATCCTTAATGCTTGTGCTTGTATTACCTCCAATTTTCCCAACAAGGTTTTAGACGCCGACTCATAATCCAGAAATGATATTAAACCTATATAGCTTTTAAAGCAGACCGGTCAGCTCCCCACTCTGTTCCCACTAAATCTCATCACATTTAAAACCTTTTTACACTTATTTACAATTTTATCGATATGTACTTTCCAGATGAGCCTAGCATCAAACCACACTCCTAAAAGTTTGAATGAATCTATTAACAGTTAAACCTCTGCTCCAATTTTCTTCCTTGTAAAGAAAAGTGTATTTGTTTTCTCAACAGAAAATTTAAATCCCAATTGCAAAGACCACTGCCCAACTCTTAATTGTTTCATTTTATATTTTATACAGTATGAAATGCTAGAAATTGTGAGATTTTTTTTAATATCTTAAAAGTCTTTTTATGTTTCTTTATTAACTTTACTACATTCATCATTCCACCACGGAACCAACTTCCACCTTATCATACCAGCTTTCCTTATAATTGTCTAATGAACAGCCCCATTTATAGCATCTCTGACATTTCCGTTAAATTTCTATACCCTATTCTCTATCTATATTTTTAAAACTTGTTTCACTTATCTCTCTAATTTTTTCCCACTTAGCCTTTCTAAATACCTACCTTTCTGATGTATCTTCTAAGCCCACCCTGCTTTCACTACCTACTTTACATAAATGGGGTAATGATCACTTCCAACCGTTGTATGATTCATTACCTCTCACAAACAAATAACTGCCAAGGACAGTGATGCCAATGTCAAGTCTAAACTTGACTCATTGCCTCTACTACAATCAATCCTTATGAAATTCCCATCATTTAAAACACACAAGTCCCAAGGAGTCCATCAAATCCTCCACTATCAAACCATTCCTATCAGTCCTATCCCCTCCCCAAAGAGTACAATGGCTATTAAAATCACCAAACCAAATGACCCTTTTCCTATCTAGTATCTTTATTGCCTCTAATACTTTCAATTCCAACCTTTGACATGGATTATAGAAATTCACAATAACCAAACTTCCATCCCCTAACCAAACTTCAACAACTACATACTCCAGATCTTTCCCTTTTTCTATTTCTCTACATGAAACAACCTGCCTAATAAAGGTAGCACATCCTCCCCCATTACCCCCTCCTCTATCCCTTCTTATGCACACATATCCTTGAATCACAAAATCTAAATTAGGTTTAAGCCATGTCTCTTCTACACATATTATATCAGGTTTACATTCTAACCCCTTAAGAAATCCTTTCAATTCTTGGCCATTCGACAGCAGACTCCTTGCATTCCACTGAAGAACTAACATGAGTAAAACTAATCCTGTGAACATGATTCTTTGTTTAACTGTTTTTTAAGCTCTTCCTGAACATCCATCCCAGATATTCCTTGAATATTTAAATATCTTGCTGCACTCTTTACAATTATTTCAATCTTCTCAGATCTCCCCCTTGCTTGGAACGTGCATATAATTACTTCAGCCGTGAAATACACAAAATTTTCCTTATTTACCAGCAATATATTGACATCTCCCATCTTACTTTGTCACAAGTTGTTCAGTTGACTGTTCCTTCACTGATATTTCTTTTTCTCTTCTCTCCACTCTACGCTCCCTCTGAACCACCTTTAATGCTTCTGCATAATATATATCCATGTTCACTCTTAGCTTCTGCACTTCCACTGCCTTCTTTCTGACTTCACAGCCACCACAGGCCACACTATGTGCACCTCCACAAGTAACACATTTCATCTTTGCCCCATCCTCACATTTACCATATTCATGACCACCTTCACACCTTCCACACTTTTGTTTCCCTTTACACCGTGCTGCAATATGTCCATATTTTTGGCATTTGAAACATCACAAAGGTGGCGGGACATACGCGTTTACATTGTAACTTATATATCCCACTGTCACTTTATCAGGCAAAACCCTCTCTCATCCCCTTCTTGCTTGCAGATCTTTAATGCCAATAACTTTACCAGCTTTTATGCTTGACCTCAAAAACCTACAACTTTTCCTCCACTGGGAACCATACAAAATGTAACACCTCTCATCAAGGGCCCATCACCTATTTTCTTGGCTTTCCCCACCATTTTGTCAACTTTTAGTCAACTTCATCTCTCTCTCCTTGTTGTCTTTACACTTAATTAACAAGCCACCATCACCCAACAATTTCCTCCTTCAACCCACAAGTCAGTGCCATCGGACTAATTTTCCTTATATCATTTCTTTCCTTGAAAATCAAAATTAGTTTAAACCCCTCATTCTCAATAACCCTCCTCTGCACCCCCTACCTACCACTCCCCCATCAGAACTACTACCACGTACACTATTATGCTTCCTAACTCATTTCTTTTTCTGAACTTCAGTCCAGTCATTTACATCCATATACTCACTCCCACCCTCACCATCACTATTCCCTGCCATCCTTAGTCCAGTCACAGATCAGTTAATGCACAAACCACCGATATCTACTTCTCCAAAACCATGTTCCAAACTTTCCAACCACAGAACCCTTAAAGCTTCTACCCCTGGCTTTTATATAAAAAGCTCCTCCTACAAGACAAACCAAAATTAGTTCATAATCAATTAAACCATATAAACAATATTTTTATTCAAAAACAATATAGACAATGCCGAAACATTATTGTCATTGTCCTAACATAGAAATATTGACAATAAATATTATTTATGGAATTTTAAAAAAGACTATCCCCTGATCACAATGAAAATCCTCTGTACTCAGAGTTCTCCTCACTATAAAGTCTATTGGAATCTCCCACTTCCTATTTGGCAGTCTGGACCTTTACCTGGGCTAACATGGATTGGAGCTCATGCTACAAACATTTGGGTAACTGAAGTTGAAATATAACCAATGTGTGTTAAATGTGTAGAAATGTTTCTTTTGTTAGCTAGTTAGCATGCAATGCTCATCATCTGCTGTTTGTTCAGGCTCTGCTAACGTAAGCTACAGTGCCCTTAGAGGCCTGGCTACACAATACAATGGAAGAGTGGTGCAATGATAACTTAGATTAACAAGACAACTAGAACTACAACTCTATATAGCTGGCTGGATGAAATGAAATATAGACTTGCAGAAACTAGTGTGTTTTTGGCCAGTGTGGAACCAGTTCCCCTCAGTTTTGGTTTTACAGCCTCTAGCTTTACTGCTAAAAGGAGAATGAAGATTTGTCTAATGTGTAAGGTGTTAATATGTCTGTTGTGTTTTTAGCTTTTTGCACTGCCCCCAATTTTCCAAAAATTCAACCAGTGCTACTTTAATGAAGCAACCCCAATAGAAAAGTTAAACCATTATTAGCATAACAATGTACTCGAGTATTTAAAGTGCTCAATTATTGATATATTAACATGTGAGTAGTATTTTAATGTAAAAGGTGCACAACCCTGTGATAGATTGGCGACCTTACCAGGGTGTACCCCGCCTCTCGCCCAGTGTGAGCTGGGATAGGCTCCAACCCCCCACCACCCTGCAAAGGTTAAGCATCTATAGATGGATGGATGGAAAAGGTCCAGGTGAGTCCAGCAACTTTATTCCACTTGGCAAGTTTAAACTACAGCAATGCATACTGTTGCTGTCATGTGAAAACCTGCAATTTTTGGGATTTTCATGCTTATTTGAAGGATTACATGTTCCTCTACAGACTGAGGAATTTATCTAACTTCTGTCTCTTTTTACAATCTTATGTTTAAAAATGCATTTTCATCAAGATGAAACAAAACTGCTGACATTCTAGACTTAAGAGATTTTGCACATCAACATTGATATTTATGCATATACTTTATCTACTAGGATCTACAATGAGCGACAGATTTCAGATAAATATGGAGTAAAAAAAGATAGTGGAGTAAAAGTACAAAGTCTCATAAAGTGGGATACTGATGCAACTACCAGGGTTTATGAAGAGGTCTTGAGTAAATGTACTGATAGTGGGATGTCTCAGCACACTGATATTCACTGTGTCCATATATTTTCATCTCATTTCATTTCCATTTAAAACTATGTTGTCTGACAGGGCTGAAGGTACATCCATCTCAGAAATTCCATATGTCGTGGCAGATGGAAAGTTTGAGTCATTCACTCTGAATCCTGAATAGATGGATTTATCACCATCTGTTTAGAGATGTTTCTATTGGTGACACAGTGGCAACGTCAAGTGTTTACTGTAGAAGGCTGTAGGCTGTTGCTGTACAGGAAAATATAAATATATTTCATCTATTCTTTAGTTTGTGAACTTCACATTATAAAGACCTGACGTCTGACTGCTGTAACTTTGACAGAGCATGAGCTACTTACCAAAAACCAAACCAAAGTAGTTTGTTTACAATTTGTTCCACTAATTTAATGGACAAGTAATTAATCTATAATCCACAATAAATTATAATGGTAATATTCTTATTTGCAATTAAGTGATCCCTGTGGATAATCATTGTCACACCCACTAAATGCTCAGATAGGAGCCCTTAGTCAAACAAGACTAAGGGCCAGATTTATTAAGAACTGATTTATTAAGATAGCAGCAGATTAATCGGTCAGCTCAGAAATAATAACAATTATCTTGATTACAAATATTATACTATTTGTATGCATTAAAGTATCACATATTGTGTACATTAATAGCCTCATTTTGGTTTTGTATAAGCTTAAATTAAGTCATGTTTCTTTTCTCCACTACAATTTTTCTTGTGGCGCTTGTAAACTCCATCTGCGCAATGTTTATGCTTTGTCTTCAGAGGCAGAAAACTTTCCCTGCAAAACTGACAGCTGCAAAATGCATGACCTTGACACTGTAGTGTGGCTACAAGCATAAAATGTGAATCTCTTCATTTTGGGTTCAGTAGTTTTAAAGCGTAAAGCAAAGCCTCAGAACTTTTGTAGTTTTGTAGCTTTATCTCTTAAAGTCAATGTTTGTCTTCTCCTCAGTCAACATCCTTTTTGACTTCTGTTCTCCCTGTGCTGTTTAAAGGTGTAGTGGTGCCCAAAAATTCCACAATAAAGGGTATGATAAAGAGTATGATTTCTTGTCATTTATATTGCTTTTATAGCACATTGCAATGGCACTATAGCATATTCCTAATCCAAAGAATAATTAAGGACTTGGAGGACATATCCATGCCTATATCCATGACATTTAGATCTTAAAGCCAAATCTCCACTGTCCATCCATACACTCAGTACAAACACACATGTTGATAAGTTAAACACAAGTCAATTACTCTTGTTCATTGGCCAGGAATCCTGCTCACTCAGTGGCAAACTCAACCCTGCTGACACTCATTGGATACCTTAAATGCTTTTCATCATCAAAAACATATCAAATTAAACCATGACAGATACATTTCCAAAAAACTAGTGTACAGTGTAGCTAGCTACGGTGTAGCTGGAAATTAAAGTCACTAGTGAAGATTGAGACAGGTCTGAAAATATCTGTCCATCATAACCCATCGTGTATTTGTGTCTTTGGTGTTCAGGCAGCATGAAATACAACCAGAAGCAGCCAAAACTAAAGACATCTTGTCTTTAATAGCTTTCAAGAATTGACTATTTTCAGTTGCTTCACAAACCTGCTAGAAATGATTTGCAACAAAGTTCACTCAGCTGGAAGGGAACACAGTAAAAACACAGCAGATGAAAAGGCCCAACAGAGCATTAATTGACTCAACAAATCAGCAACTTTCTCCTCAGCAGATTCCTTCTAATGTTACATCCATCCATTTAGAGAAATATTTTTCTGGCCTGTCAGAAAACCACTTCTCCACTTACTTTTTTTACTAGCAGCTGGATGTTTTTTGTGAGCACACTGCAAAACAGCAATACCTTTGATTAAACATTGTAATACAGCAAACAAAATAAAATGTCTTGTGGAGAACAATGGAGAGAGACACAAAAATATTTTGAATTGCTGATTTGCATACAATTACGTTTGAAGTCTAGAATCACTTGGAAATGTAGCAGTGCAGAATCAGTAAGTAGGCCTGCAGTACATGCTGGAGAAAGAGACATATGAAGATGGAATGAAAGGGAGGAGGTGCGTTTGTTTGTGCGTAGGCGCACTTGTTTAAAGGCTCCCGGTCGGGCGGTGACGTACCAGCTGGTAGAGTCAGCCTGCTGGCAGCAGCCTGTCAGCCTGCCTCAGAGGTGTAAAACAACCGCGATGGAAACAAAAAAGCTCCACAGTGGATGATAAACAGTCTGGCATGTAAGCACTCTGCAATTCAGCAGTCAGATCAGAAGAACAAAAGTAAACATATGTTTCTTTGTTGTGAATGTTGTCAAGACATTTTCTGGCCAGTTCATGTAGACATCCCTGATTGATGATACTGTTCCTTTAGGAGTTTTTTATTATGATTATTGCAGCTGAAATAACTGAATTCGCAGTGGCTTGTCTTTGAAGTTCTTTTGTGATAAAGTTGTAAAAATGTGTGATCATTTAAACAACTCATACCAGCTAGCCCGTTGAACACTCTTCTGTAACATTTTTTTTTCTGTGAATCAAGTCACAGATCAGTTTGCACTGTCAGCAAGTTTCATAAATTATATGTTTAGTTTTAAGTATGAGATTAGAGATAGTTCACTTTTGACATCTTTAAAAATCCTGAATCTAAGGAGACCCTGTATCCTAATGTACTGTAGCCGACTTTCATGTTTACCACAGAATGAATTGACATAACTTCGGTGATTCCATAACTTTTTATACAGTGCCATCATCAGATCTAAATTACATTTGTGTTTAGTAATAATTAGAAGAAAGTTACCATGCTAACATGTTAAATGGTACCAGTGGTAAACATTACCTGCTAAACATGTGCATGTTAGCATTGATTTTACTTGAAATCCTCTGTTAGTACTCAGAATTGCTCCAGAATAGTCATACTGTACACTTGTTTAGCTGACAAAAACAACCCAGTGGCAACTGCTATGTCATTTTCTATGTGGGTTGCACATTTTGCTCTTTCAGGATGAGAATATTTCTGCTCTTAGTCACTTGATTTTAGAAAAAAGAATTTAACCTGAAGTTGTCTTTAGCTCCATTATTTGCTTTTACCTGAAGGAGTGCTCCTCATACCGACATCACAGCACAACCCTTAACAAGGATGTTAGAGACCACATGTGTGTTAAAGAGCTGAAGCATTTTCATGTCAGCATGCATGTGTCTGTGGGATGATGATTGATGATTAGCGTGATGATAAAAGTAGTAATCACCCTGCCAGGGAACCGAAGGCACAGTGGCTGCTGTTTTTAAAAAATGGCACGTTCTTGTGTGTGTGGGTTCGTAAACAGATGACATTTGTGTGTATCTCTCATCAACACCCCCTCGCCCAACTGTCTATCCATCAAGATGTTATGTGGCACAAGTGTGTGAATGTGTGTGTGTGTGTGTGTGTGCGGGGCCTTTGGACTGTCGCGTGTCGCCTGTTACTACGGCAGAGTAAGTGTGTGAAAGGCTTACGCACATGAGCTACCAAGCATGTGTGACATCTTAAATTAGACAACGTTCCTGGCCGCAAAACCACTCAACCCTGCCAAACTCAATGCAGACAGCACCATTCATGTGTGGCAGACTATGATGACAAGACACACACACACACACACACAGACATGGTGACTCATACATCTTAATTAGAAGCTAAGCAGCAGCGTGTTAGCATTAGCGAGGAGAGGCGAGCCTGTCACTGCAGGCAAATGAGAAGGGTCACAGATAGCACACAGACACACACACACACACATACTGTATATGCATATGAAGCAAATACATAACCTAAAGTCCAATTAGTTCAGTACCCGAGGAAAGCTCAAACGTGTGTGTGTGTATGTGTGGTCTGTCATAGGCTACGTTTGGGGACAAATTTCAGACTTAGGACCAGTTAATTGGGGACGGCTTGTCCAATTGGGGACAAAAGCCATGTCCCCAATTGGGAAAAAGCTGATTTTTGGGTCAGTGGTTGTTAAGGTTAGGGTAAGGGATAGGGTAAGTCTCCAGGAAATTAATGTAATTCTATGTAATGTCCCCAGAAGTGACCATAGTCTGATATGTGTGTGTGTGTGTGTGTGTGTGTGTGTGTGTGTGAACTCAGTGCTGTAAAGCCAGCACTCCTAACACGACCTGAAAACCCTACCCAAGACCCCGTTGTTTGGTTTGATGGTGTCACTGGTCAGTGGCATTTGTCGAAGTTCAGGACACACACACACACACACACACACACACACACACACAGATGGTGGCATTTGGTTGGAGTGGTGCGGGGGTTTTGTGGAGGGGTGGGCAGGGTGTTCACTGACGTTCCTGTTGCTACGGGGACAAAGTGACCTTAAACAGCCCGTAGTGAGGGAGGTACGGGGGAGTTTCCGGTGACTGATCAGCTCACCTTAACGTCAAGCACTCCACAAACACACACACACACACACACACACACACACACACACACACACACACACACACACACAAACACACACTGTTGTTGAGCGAGGTATTTTAACCATGAGATACCTCACTTTATCTGTTGCACTTCCTCCCATTCTGTTTTGCCCTCCATCCATCACTCCATCTTCAGAGTTCTTCTCCAGCCATCCTCCATCGTCAGATCTCCTTGGTCTTTGCTCGCTCCATCCCTCCTTTAATCCTACATCCATTCTTGCCTCCTCCAACTTGGAGATGCTGCAAATGTTTTCCAACTCCTCTGCTGCTTTCTGATTAAAAGAGCTAGATGGCACAACATTTTCTGCAATTAAACCAATCCAAATTGGAAATTACTTAGCCTCTCTTGCTCGACAGTTCCTCTGCAATCCAAACCTGGTTGACTATCATCCAATGTAAAGGACTCTACTCACAATTTGGGGATTATATTTGACTCCAGCCAGTTGTTTGACAGCCAAGTATCCAGGGTAGTCCAAGCACAGTCAGATAAGGACAATTTTTTGTAACTGTTTCAGAGAAAATAGTCTTTTCTTATACTTCCTCTCACTTGGACTACTGTAATTTGCCTAGTCCCCTTAGTTACTGTTGCTACACCAGAGTTTTCCATTCTCACATGGCAAATATGCAGTTTACGATGATATGGCAGAGGAATTTTGTTAAACTAACGTTAAAATACGTCTTTCAGATATTTCAGATAGTGGTAGACAAAAGCTGCTTCTCATTTCTAGCCAGAGACCGTCAATTCTGTTCATTTTGTGGATAAGACAACTGTCATTGGTAGATCACCTCTAGCTAGCTAGCTAATCAAGCTAACATGAATTGGTTTAAAAATCTGTCTCTGGCTGTTTTTTTTTTATGTTTTCAGCTGACTCAATTTAAAACCACAAAAGCGGTCTAAAATATGTTCTTGAAGGCTACATGATATCATGCTAAAGTATCAGTTACATTGACTATGTGTACATGCACAAAATATTCCAGTTTCTGCCCTTATTCCAAAAAAGACAATAATCCTACTAAGCTGTTTACATGGCTAATGAAAATGAATATTCCGCTAATATTTCCATTTACATGCAGAGGGTTTTCAGGGTTTCCCTCTGCTCCGGTGGGAACGGGAATCACAAGATCTCTGCAGGCAGTGAAGTAAACCAGTGAGGTGAAAAACATTAGTGAGCTGCTGCCTGATATTTCTAAGTGACATTGATATGACTGATATTATAAATTTATAGTTACAGGCACATCCCGTACCTAGGTTGTCCCATGATGTTTACTACACTGCTGAGTGTTTTTGGTGAATCACACCAAGTCATCACCGTCAGTCCATGGCTGCACGTCAGAATACTAACCAATCCCCTCCGTCACCATCATGGAGATGGTGCGCTCTGTTTTTCCAGCCCGCCCTGAACATCTCTCCACTCTCCTCTCATTCCTCTCCTCTGCCTGCCTTCCTGCTCCAGCATGTCATTTTGCCTGCACAGGGGTGCGTTACACAACCAGCCCATCATGAATCTCTATCCCAGCCTTGCAAACTGTTGGCTACTTGGTTTGTTTACAACACACAGAGCTGAGCATACACAGGCAAGAGGCCATGTGTCACAAACTGCGGTAAAACCCCCAGTTGAGACGTATATTCCAAATGCGCTGTATACATGTCCAAAGAATGCTCCTAAAACCCAAATAATATCCCACGTCTTAATCAGAAAGTGCTACAGATGGAAAAAGGCCTAATTTGGAATATCCTAATGGAATATGCTGTTTACATGACCCAAATTCAAATTCTGAATATTGTCATATTCTGAATAATTGTGGAATATTAGTGTGCATGTAAACATAGTCACTGTTGAGACAGCCTGGGTCTTCTGGGTTTCCGACCACTGGTGTTCTTACTCTGGGTCACCTGGGGCCCCTTAAGTATGACACTTAAGTCTTAATTTCTCTTTAGCTGATTGACTTACTTAATGGTGTTGCACAGAATCCCTTAAAATGTTTCCTTAGTTAAGGAAAAATATTAGGGGATTTACTGCATTGAACAAGATTTTACAGCAGTAAAATTCTACAGTTTCCACAGAGACGGTTTGTTTGCTTACACTAGCGCTTGTGATACCTGTTTCCGTCTCACCTGTTATCGCCTCACAAAGTTGGCTTAGAGTAAAAAAAATTGAAGAAAAGAAGACAAAACCCTAACCCAAACTGGTCAGAAGATGAAAAGATTATACATCTGGAGGAATACAATAAAAGAAAGCACATACTAAAAAGTAAATATGATCTGCTAATAACAGCAAACAGAAAACAACAAATGAAGAGAAATCTGTACAGAAGTCATTCATAATAAAAATTACATCTTCTAACAAGTTATTTATTTATTGTTGATTTCATTACACAAAGTATTTAAGCTATATATATTAACTAGACCATAACGGTAAGTTATAGCCTACCGTTAACTAGCTAGCTAGCATGAAGCAGGCTTAAAGCCCATATAACGTTCTATGACATAACTAGCCTTCTTGTTTAGACTGTAACCTAATGTGCTATAAAGTAAATAATTTATTAACTGAATTTATTCCATACAAAATGTAATTTTCCAGGTGGAGGTCCACCTCCACAACCTCTTTCAAATGAGGCAGTGATGGTAGCAGACATCATTGGTCGCAACTCACCTACTGTGGTTGGAATTACTGGCAGAGGGGAGAGCTGTGGTCATTTGGAAAGGTAACAGTAAATGTATCAGTAACCTAATCCAAGTATCAAAATATTAAAGTAATGTAACTTGATTACTTTCCGTTACTTTTGGATTACCTCAATACTAAATATGCAATTATAAAAACATAATATGAAATAGTAAAGACAAGAGAAAAGAAATATTAATAAGTTGACTTCTACTTAAGTGTATTCTGTAAGACAACAGAACAATGTAACCTTAGAAAAGAAAATGGGGGAGCCAAGGTTTTTGGCATCTAAAATGGGTGCTCAGTGTATTTTTAAAGAAAAACTTGCTTTTCATTAAGCAAATTCAGGCAGTAGCCTATGGACCTACAATGAAAGTGCACAACACATGATGTACGTTACAGAGAACATTCTCAGGGAAAGCCTCTGATGAAACAGTGCTTGGCCCAGTGGCTGTGTGATGCTATCACACAGGCATACTGTCTGTTGCAGCGGGGGAAGACCCCCCGCTGGGTATTCGTGCCCACTCTAAGAGAGCTTTGTCCTCCTCCACAGCTCTTCTCAGAGGAATGGCAGTGGCAGACATGTGCAGCAGCATCATGGGCTTCAGTGTGTCCTTTTATTCAGTTCTATCTATGTGATATGTCTGAGTTTTCTCTAGCTCATTCAGCATTGAACATGCCCAGCGACCAGTGACGCACTCTCAGCTCTGGGCACGTTATGCAAACACAGTAGTTATGTGCGCTACAGGCTGTCATATACTTAAGCTCTCTTTTAACTTATTTGATTTATTACAAGTCTTTGGGACTGCCACAGTGCATAACGACCATCTCTGCCTACTCTCCCAACAGAAGTTCACTGTATGTGAAGTGCGTGTATATGTGCCCACTGTGCGCACCTGCACACGCCATGTGGTATCATCCTGTACTCACACCATCATGGATCAGTGAGTTATTCCGCCCTCTTGTTCCTGCTCTGCTTATGTTTAGGACTTTTACAGTGCATGGTAATTGTAATCCTGCTAATAATTGCCATTTTTAATAAAATGTACCGGTAATCTGATTACGTCTTTTTTTTCTTTAACGGAATATAGTTACCTTTTTTTGTACCCTAATTATGTAACGCCATTCCATGTATCCCGTTACTCCCCAAGCCTGATAGTTGACCACTAAAACCTTCTCCAGTGAGCCAGATGAGGAAATGTGGGGCAAAAGTGATGTTGCAAGCACATCGACTGTCAAAACTCTCAGCCCAGCGAACCCTCCAAAGACACCAAGAGTGTCAAAGTAAGTTATTGTTATGCTATGCTACTTTCTTTTTTCCTATCAATTTAATTTTCACAAAATCTTAAACAAAACATACTGTAAAATAAAAATAATTTTTTACTCCAATGGAGTATTCAATTATATTTCTTATTGCAGTGCAGTTAGAGTTCACATACATTTTAAAACTTTACAAGTTACCATCTTATCACCACTAAAGTTGCATTATCGCGTGTCCCCTGTTTTGTTCATTACAGAAACAACAGAGACGGTCCATCTCTTCTGGCACTCCAAAGGGAAGTTTTGCTTCTCCAAAAAAAGAAAGTATTAAGTATTAATCATAAATTTTTATAATAATTTTTGTCCGGGCATATATGTTTCAATAACAAATAAAATTACTTAATTACAATCATTTGTGGAATCATTCTTTATTTATAGCCTATTATTATTTCTTTTAGCTGAAGAAATCGTTAACTATGGTCTCTCAGTACAGTGTAGCCATTGTTTTCAACTCCTTCCTCCCCATCCTCCTTGACCTCTTCAGTGCTCTCATGCTGCTCATCCTCCTCATCTACTGCGAAGTCCTTCGATAAGTTGAACAGCACTATGCAAGAATGATCTTGCATGCTCTGCCCGGATCCACATGAAACTCAGCATGCAGGCAGTGGAAGCGACGTTTCAACTGCCCATTGACCCGCTCGATAATCGCCCGTGTCTTGCATAAACTTAAGTTGTAGTTCTCCTGTTGTGTGGGGAGACAGAAAAAGGGAGGGGACCGCATGGTACTATCAATTATTATCAATTACATTAAATCAATTATAAATTAAGGTCAAGCATGCAGCTGGACAAGGTAGGTATATGTTACAATTTGGATACTTCGACCACTTGCCTGAGATCTGTTGGCAGGATGTCCGAGTTCCTCACCCTATTTCTAAGCCTGAGCCCAGACACCCTCTGGAGGAAACTCATTTTGGACGGTATGCGTGATCTCATTCCTTCAGTCACTACCCAAAGCTTGTGACCATAGGTGAGGGCTGGGACTTTTAAATCATTCTAAAAACTCACTTGGATTTGGTTGTCTATTACTTATCAACTTTTGTTATTTTTTACTTTTTTATGTTCTTCACTGTTTTACTATAAAGCACTTTGCAACTTTGTTTTAAAAAATGATATATAATATATGCTTCATCAATCTTCCTTCTCCGTGCATCTCCTCTCACTGCCACTTTCATCCCTCCGGTTTTATCTCCCTATCAGCCTTCTATCATTCCTCCACCACTACTCCATCTTTGCCCTTTGCTCTCTGCTCTCCACCCTCCATCTCTTCATCCTTCTTCCATCTCCACTCTGTTATTTCTTCATATGGTGTTGATTCCTCTTGCCATCCCTCACTGTTCCCTTATTCACTATTCTACATACCATTCTTACCTCCATCCCTCTCTTTCTGCCCTTTCATCCCTACTCTGTCCTCCATCCACCCCTTCCTCCACCTTTTCTTCATCCATCTTATATCTCTCCTCTATCTTTTTCCCAATAATCGCTTCTTTGCCCCTCTACATTGGCTATTCTTCCCACCACCCCTGTTACTCCAATCCCCACCCCTCCTCCATCCCACCATCTCTCCATCCTCCTTATTTTTCCTCTGATGAGCTGAGATGCAGCTCCACTCATCAGATTGCCTGTCTCTCCTCCCTGCTTTCTTTAACACTTGTAGAAATGACCTGACACATCCAATCCCAGGTTATTACACAGATGTGCCAGCTCTGTCTCTCACACACACACCAACATTTAGACCAAGAAAAAAAGCACATTCCCAGCGGCTGTTCCCCCTCACACACACACACACTCACACACAAACAACCAAACACACCCAATTACAGGAGCCCAAATGAAAATGAATTATGCATTCTGTCCTGCCACTCGTAACAAGTATATGATACATCCCCTGTTTCCACACGATTGGGTGCAGAAAAACACATGCAAAATGGGAAAAGTGGTTGCGCCCGGAGACACACACACACACACTCATGTACAAACACACACACAAAAGTTGTGAAAACAAAGGCATGAATGTTATTGATGCTAATCTCAAACAAGCACAAGCTCATCATTTGCAAACATGTTGCATCACTTTGGGCTGATGACACTCCTCACAACCGAATATTTGATGACGGCGCTAACACTGGGATTTCTTTAGAACTGAACACACACTCATGGACAACCACACAAGGCCATCATTGTTTTCAGCGCTCATGTTTACCACAATTTTTGAATGATGTGCCACCCACAACTAACTACTCCTCCACCTCCTCCTCCTCCTCCCTGAGTCCATACCAAGGTCGTTGGCCTCCCTCCTAGCTTTAGCATTCCCCTCGTATCCCCCATAATCCTCACTGTTTAAGCCTGAGGTACAAATACATTCTATTCAACCCGCACCAAGGGGTCCGCTAATACCCAGCAGAGTGTGTGTTTGTGTATACGTGTGCGTGCTTATGTGCCGCTGAGTAATGTGTGCTTATATACACATACCTCTGTGTGTGTGCGTGCACACCGTCGCCTGTGCAGGGCTTTGTGTTTAACACCCATTGGTGCTTAGTATTCTCTCCACCATGTGCCCTTGCATCCCCATGCTTATTCTTTCCCTCTCTGTTCTCGTCTTTCAGATGAGAATACCAACGCCTGATGGAGAAAGGAGGAGAGAAAGAGGGTTAGAAGAAAAAAAGGCAGACAGGCGGAGACAGGGGAGTGAGCAACAAAATGCAGGTGGATAAAGTTTATACAGCATGACTGATGTAACCTTGGAGCTATAGTGTGCATTCTTTAATAGACAATCAAAGCGGATGCAGCTGTTGGAGTGCTGAATAGGATATTGTTATGTTGTCCAATGGGCGTCGATACACAGTAAATGCTATGTCGATCCTGCATATCTTTACACAGATATAAGACAAAGGGGTTTACGAGAAGATAAACCCACCTACGCTCTGTTTATCCTCCCTTTATATGACAGAACTGAGCTTAACACCTTCTAATGTTCATATAAATCAGTTTAAAGTTGTGTCATATTCCAGTGTTATACAATACATAGTTCTGTCACATACTCGTGCTTTTAGCCTACAGTATGGTTAGTAATCACAGGTGATTAGCATTATCCCAACAGTAAGAAAACGGAAGCTTGTAGCAGCACGAACAGCAGTTTGCTCCAAACGAAATCTAATTTGGCGTGTTCTCAGGCTGCTGCCGAAATGTGCTCCCGCCAGATGGTGAGGCTTGCAAGTCACGGTGGGAGCAGACATGCCTTACAACGTCCTCAAAGCAAAAAAGTACAGACGAGAGTTTTTCTGAAACTAGTAAAAGTGAATCAAAACTGTGCAGCCCACAATCAATCATATGGCATTGTTGACAGTCGCAGGTGAAGTTGTACTGGTTGGCGGTGGACAAGGCTGTGTGACAAATTTGCCTGCACTCAGTTCAATAAATGGTTGGAAGTGTATAACAGCATTTATTGAGGTTAGCAACAGAAAGGGACTTAGGATGATTAGAATCCATCAATGTGAAGCATCTTCATTAAGCGTAGGCCCATGTAAAGATTGGAGATAGGACAGGATTCTTCAGTCGAGACACAGGCAGTGGTGGAGTAAACCCAGCAGGTGGTTGTTGGATGCTTGGTTGGGTCTCCCAGAACATCTTGGTGCCCAGGACCCTGAAGCCCTCGGTACATTATTTTTAAGTGGGTAGAAATATGAGTAATAGGACTCTGAATACATGGGGGTAGAACTACATGTAAACAAAAATGTCACATCAATATGCTTGTAAGGCTGTTTGTTGCTTGTGTAAAGCACATTTAAACCACTTGCTGAGCAGAGATGAAGTAACTAGAGATGTTCCTTATCAGGGCATATTTTAAAGGATTGGCATCAGCTAAAATAAAGCTGATCAAATACTGATTCTTTACTGTACTCTGTGTTATGTCCACCTCAGCCTGCTAGTGTTGCAGTACTGCTCTCCTTAACCACAGCCTACAGTTTGAGCTCATATATGTGAGTCTTGAGTGTGCGACTCTGACGTCCTGGTTGGCAAAATACACAGATTCACTAAACTACGACTAACTCTCTCTTTCTCATTGCCAAAGAGTAGCAGTGTACAAATTGGCAGATCATATCAGCTGTTGCTAATTAACATTAATTCTGTAAATAACTTTAAGTCAGGCCAAAATGAAAACTGTCTGTTATTGGGTTTGTGTGTCTGTACTCAGCCAAAGATCATTTGTGAGGGAGGAACCTCCACTCTGTAACACTGCTGTTCAATTACAAGTGGATTGAGTGTTTTTGTAGTTCCAACAACTCCAACAGAGTGACACGTCTTCTCTCTAGCAGTATTTGGATTAAGTAGCTTGTGAAAAATGTGTGCCTATGTTAATCAATATAGCTGTCTACACAACCTGTGTAAGGGCTCGCATATCGTGACCCAAAGCATATTCTAAAGCTTCAAGTCTATTGTCCTCTGTTTTATGCGCATAACTAGTCAATGTGTATTGGGCTCTGAGTGTTCCAAAACATGGGTGACCTATGCTGTACCTGAATGCCTCCTGTGTAGACACAAAGCATTCAGCATTCGGAGCACGTTCAGCACTCGCCACTGCTGCTGCTCTGCTGAATGTGCTGCTCACGCTATGCTTTCTGTGTAGATACAGAAGTATGTAAGTATGTAAGTATTGGATCTGACTCGGTTTTAGCCAATATCCAATATTAAAGGACTCAGATTGTGATCTGTGCCAGAAAAACTCAAGAAGTAACACTTATGTTGTGTATATAAGTATCAGCTGCAATTTCAATATGGAAAAACACACCCTTAGTGGGTTGGCAAAACTTAAAGGGGACATATGCTTTTTCTGATTATCTTTTTTTATACTGTTATGATGTCGCATATCTATGTTAAACATGGTCAATGTTCCAAAATGTGAGGTTAACGTGTGTAGAAATGATCCCTGCAAATCAAAAGCCAGAGCTTCAACCTGCTCTGAATGTTTTTTTCTATCTTGCTGCATGCCCATTAATGGCCACCCATTCCATAACCTTTGTTGCTAAGGTTGTTGCTAAGGTTTCTCCATATGTTGTTTCTGCTGTCCACTCTCATCCATTTCGGATCAGATTCCGGTTCGATCATGTAGGCTACAGATGTATTTAAAAAGTTGACATTTCAAGATACGAAGAATGAGGAAAAAGTAGTGGAATCCTACTATAGTTTGTTGCATGGTTTGTTGATGTAGCCTCCAGAGCTGGCAGATGTCTGCAGAGGGGCACCAGGGGATAAATAAGGAGTTTTTTTTAACTGTAAATCATACAAAGATATTCCACTACAGCACCAGATTAAAAGTAAAGACCTGGGAATGTGCATGATATGTCCCCTTTAAAATAGAAAAGAAAAAGAACAGAGAGATGTTTGCTAGAGACAGTACTGTAACTGACAAATGTCTGTGATTACCTGATGCATTTCAGATCTTTCATCAGACTGGAGAGACAGAATGCTGGACTAATGTGTACATTAAGTCTGTATCTAAAACACTTTTTGCTATTTCGTTTTGTGCTAGGCTGTGTGGTTGTAGATGTGCTTTGCATTACATTTGATCCTTAATAGGATGATCATTTTAATTACATTATTCACATATCATTTCTGTTTTGCCCCTCAAAGAAAAATAATGTATCATGTCCATGGCTTGCACATAGCAAAACAGAACTGAAACGCCATTAATATATACCAGAATAATCAACATAAATGCAACATAATATCATACATGGTATGCAGGTTATTAGTTCTATGTCTCCTTAAAGACAGTGCACACTGTGCATGACAGAACGTTACAAAATGAATCAAGTTTCAATAGTGGGAACATCCAATTAGACTTTCAGTGTATACTGGTATTAGTCACACAGCTAAAGTTACTGAGAAAGAAAGGGGTTTTCTTTATAGAATAAATTAAAATCTAAAAGTGACAGAAAATCCCAAACCAATTCTTCCAACCGCTTCAAAATAAACAGTATCTTTAAAGCCAGTGTTTTGACTGAATTATTCCGAAGAGATATATTTGTATGGTCACTGCAACACGGTTAAGGACTGAATAGGGTTAGGCATTTTCACCTTGGTGAAATATTTTAAAAAGTCAACATTTATTGTCAGTCTGTGGTCTGCAGCATCAAAAGTGTCAAACTATCGCCCTTTTCCACACTACACAAACAGTATATTTACACTTCCTGCATTGGCACCGAACATTGATGTTGGAGGTAAATTATGTCTGGCAGAAACATCCAATATGAACAGAATTCCTGAGGAGACTGGGCTGTATAAATAAAGTATCATCTGTCCCCTCCCGCCAGAACCCCCTGAGTCTCTCTGGCTCAGTCTCAACTGCTCCTTCTTGAGCTTGTGTGTGTTTGCTCATATTTTTACACACTAAATCACTCAAAGAGGGCAATAAGTGCATGAAAATGTGCAACATGAAAAAATAGATGTTTCTCTCTTGTGAAAATGGATGCAGAGAAATTTCTTAAAGCTCTGAGGCTTATTAATGGTGTGTGGGGTCATCTAGAATTTGTGTTCACATCTCTGTCACTCACATATATTGCTCTGTATGAAGGGATAATACAAAGTTGATCTAATGCAGTGGTCCCCAACCTTTTGTTACTTGTGACCACTTAATACAAAGTCATGTCTACTTGTGACCTTCCATGAGTTGTGAGCTGTTAAATCATTTTTTTAGTTTGAATAAATGCCAGGACTAGAGAAACCTCCAAGTAATAATCACAATTTAAAGTACAATTAAGTAAAGTAAAAAGTAATCATAATTTTGTGTAGCAGAATTCAGGTTTTATTATACCCTACTCTGGTATCATCTGGTGACCCCTGTGACCCTGTTGGGAGGGTGGAGGTTGGGAACCATTGATCTAGTGAGTTCACAGTGGATTAAGATGTTTGACATCCCACACCATCCAAAAAAAACCCACACATACAGCTCTTCTTCTCAGACTTGAACATGGATGTAACCTCAGAAACAACCAGGATTGTTTTAGGATTTATAAAAAAAATGAGAATGACTGGTCAATAGCCACTTGCCTAATTCACCTGTGTCATGAGCCAGACACATATTGTATCACATATTGGAGTACAGAAAGTCCATTAAATGGGTTTGAAAACTCTGACTGGTTCACGGTGCCAAGAGCAGAACAGAGGCCCCAGATATTTACTGTTTCAGGGCTCTGAGTGAGCTGTTTTTCAGGCGGTCCAGAATTTCTAGCAACATCCCCGAGGTAAGGTGACCAGTATACTAAACTTTCAAAAAAGCCTGTGAAAGCATTTAATTTGTTTATACACATAGCTGTAATGCCTGACAATGATCCCCAACTACTGTGCAGTGTTCACTACTATATCAGTGTTTAGATCTGAATGTTAGTGTAGTGTGTGTGTGTCGAGGTGGTTATAGTCTTTATGAAGCATGTTATGAGCCATGTAAGTGTTAGGATGGATGGCTCGGAGCTGATTGATGCTGGCTGGACCGGCTCTAATGCCGTCTGGCTTGTAGCATACAGAATGTGACATTGGTTTGGTCTGGAGAATATTGATCTAGAATGGTTCTTGCCGAGCGAAGATATGGAAGGCTGTATTGATGTTCACCATGGCTCTCATTTCAAGCTCATCTCACCCCTCCTCTGTGTTCGTGTGTGTGTGTGTGTGTGTGTGTGTGGGGCGGCAGCAGCGCCGGAGGCTACTCAAGTGTGAAATCGTGTGACGGTTTCTCCATTGCGCTTCATTTAGCCACACATCGCCCATCTCTCATTCCTGACAAGTTTCTTAACTGCTCCAAAATGCGAGTGCCTCGGGGTGGGGTGGCAATGTAGCCCTGTCAGTGTACAATGAGGTGTGTGTATGTGCAAGTGTATTTGTGTATGTTTGTGGGGGCTAAAGTGAGAGTCTAATAAAGCCAGCAGCTACCATGGAAACCAGGGCAGAGGCTAACTCATCCTCTGTGTCTAGGGAGCCATCAGGGCCCCGGCCATGGTACAAACACATGCATGCACACACACTTAAACACACAATCATGTTCCAAAGGCATGGCAAATGACTCTTAGAGGGAGGCCTCTCATACACACTTGCATACAAACAGCAGACGAAGGTCCGTGAAATAAGCTGTGGCACCACAAGAAATAGGGAAGCAAGCTGCCTGTTCAATAGCCACTGAGACGCTGTTTCCTCACACACACACACACACACACACTGTGCTGGTACTCCAACACCATGACATGGGAGTCAGGATGGTTTAAGATGCACAATATCCAGCTGTAATCCTCTCCCTTTCCTTATCAAATGTGTGTGTGTATGTGTGTATCCATTTGCGAGTGTGTGTAAAATAGGTAGATAAGAGTGACAGTGCGCTCAGGTTGACGCCATGATAGCTGCATTCTCCATGTGACAGGTTTATTGCATTTCTAATCTCTGTTTACATAAACTCTCAACATCCCGTGAATGCACGCAGACACACACACACACACACAAGGCTCATCATCCCTCCTCTCCTTGTCGCTCAGACAATGAAAAGGGCAGAGGAAGCCAATCAAAATGATCTCTAATAAGAATATTACCCATCACGCTGTTGGGGGGTAAGGAGTGGGGAGTGGGGGCAGCGAGGCTTGCCAAGCTTCATCTGACATTTATAAAATGAATTGCAGAGCGTGCGCGTCTACGCATTATGGGATGCAGGTTCTCCCCCGGTCTTGCACTTGACAAATCTCATATCCCCGCTCTGGACTGACAAGCCAGCAGAGAATTAGAGTATTGCAATTGAAAGTGTGATTGAAAGGGAGATGTTGGTGAAGGCGATGGTGAGTGCCACCCTGGGTGTCACTGAGGTGTCACGAGATGAGGAAAGATGACAACAGTTTAAGGCGGAGGGGAATGACTGTTTCCTTGGCTGGACTGCAGATTCAGTTAGGTCAGATGAGATGAGACTTAAATGACCCCTGTGGGGATATCGGCTCGACACGGCAGCAAAGAATACAGAGAAGATGAGGGTAAGACAAATGGTGCGTAGAGAAAATGATTTTTAGAGACTGTAGTTCAAACATTGCTTTTCATTTTGTCATCTCATTTTCTTTGCTTCCTTTTGTTAAAAGGTTAATTATTTGCTGTTCTAAACATGATAAACACATTAAAAGCATTTTTAGGGGCCTTTAACATCTTCCACCATCGTCTGCAGCCAGAAACTGAAGGCTTTAGTCATGTTTGCACTGGAGCGTATTCGTATAGCTCTTACTAACTGGTATAACCTCAGGGGGCTTTGTAACGCCTACATGATGAAACAGTAAATGAAAATGGCACCCCACAGCCTTAAACCCACGATGAGAACAAGGAAAACCACCCACCAAAACCTTATTAAGAAAAGACGAAGGAGAAACTTTGGGGAAGGATTTCACACAGAGGGAAATAGCAATCAGTACAGAATAAAGTGTAAAAGTTCAGGGAGTGGGCAAACAAAGATTAAAAACTAAACGGAGCAATCACAGAATAAACATTAGCGCCATCTTGGTCATCACCATGTATAACAATGGTTCAGTATTGTAGGATGTACTGATTATTTTCTACCCTTGGTGTGGTGCACATGATGAAATTGTGGGCATTGTATGGAGGGAGACACAATGCATATATACTGTAACTGCACTTAATCAAAAAGCACCTTAAAATACAACAAGCTAAGTCAACATTATCTGTATTGCTAAATGTCATATACCGTGTCTGACTGGATTTTAAAGGCCCTCAACTGAAGCCAAACAGTACAGATTAAGGCTGACTTTAACCTTGTTGGTCACTCCTGACTAATTTTAGAATCAGGCTGAATTTCTGCCAGTTGCGTTGTTGTTTGCTGTTCAGTTTGGTTGGCTGTCTTGCAGTTTGAACAGTTCCATGATCTGATTTCTCACATGGCTGCTGCTGAAAGATTTGTTTTAAACTGTAGTGAATAGAGCTGAAATGACTAGTTGATTACTAAATTAGTCGATCCACAGAAAATGAATCTGCAACTATTTAGATTATCAATCATTTTACGGCCCTTTTCAAGCTAAAATGCCAAAAATCACTGGTTTCAGCTTCTCAAATGTGAAAATCTCCAGAATATCTGAATATCTTTGTGTTTTGTACTGTTTGTCAGATAAAATAAGACATTTAGATATGTCAATTGGGCTTTGGAAATTAGTGAAATAATAGAGATTGATTGATGATGAAAATAACTGTTAGTTGCAGCCATAGACGTGAGCTTGTTTTAATTTAATTGGAGTAGTATCTTAAATGGTGTGGCTGTGACTGAGACTGCGAAATAAAACTGAACTTTACTGCAGAACAGACCGTATTATCTGCATCATCCCAGCCAATCCTTTTTTTCTTCTTGCTTTCTGTTCATACTAGAATTGCACAAAGTAAAGCCTTTTTGTCAATGTTGTTGAGGACATGGTCATCTTGTTTGAATAAACTTTATTGGGATTGTCAATGGACAAAACTGTGCGGGGGTTCCGTGTTTATGTTCAGTGTGAGGAAAGATATATATGTTGACCATGCAGAAAGGCAGATTAAAGGTGTAGCGTGAGTTGATAATAATAATATGATAATAATAAAGTACAGTGTCTCCCCAGCTTTAGAAGACAAGTAGTAACTCCCCCCAAAACTTTAGTACATGTGGAGAAAAATGGTGGAAACCTTGGTGGAGCAAACCATGGAAATCCCACTTCTAAGGTGGCTAAGGGTACTGAAAATTAAAAACATTAATTAAGTAAGTTGAACATAAGAAGTCCAACAATGTAAATACAAGGAATGGGTCCAGTGAAATGAGTCCAATAAGATAATTCCAATATCAGTTCTTCACATCACTCCAAGTCCTATGCCAGGTACTGTAGGTGGAGTAGCCGTTACTGGAAGATCAGTTGTTCAGAGTGGGATAACTTGAAAGATGAAGGGGGCCCAGCTCCTCCACACAGCCCCAAAGAGAAGAGCAACACAGAAGACCCAACCCGTGGAGCCAGCAGGGCACGTTAGAGGATCAGCCATCCAGACTTCATGACAGCTGACCTTCAAGAACCTGATACACATGACAGGAGAGGTGAGCTTTTTGCAGTCATTGCTGTAATGGTTTTAACCTGCCCTTTCTTGAGATCGCTTGCCAAACATAGTGTTAAAAGAACTTGTGATGTTTTTCTTGGATTGTTTGTTGATGACCTTCAAGCTCCTGCAGATATTGGGTACTGTAGCCTAGTACACAATACTTCTATTTATTCTGAACACAGACTCCAACAAACAAATTGCATCACTTCGTAGATGCTAGGGTGCTTTTCCTTGTGGGAAAGGGATTTGACACTAGGGCCACTTATTCTGTGCCGGTACAAAGCCATTCCTGCTGTAACCGCACTCATAATGACATTTTTGTCGGCTGCATGTCAGTTCTTTGCTTTTGCACCTGTTTGGTAATTTACAGGCTTGAAACAAGCCTGCTTGCACTGAGTTGCTTGAAGTGGCGCAGCTGTGGTTGTATTTTTGCTCATCAGTGTGGTCCAATTTTAGTACTCGTTTTGGCTTGAAATAGCATCTCTAATCACAAGCACGAAGAGCATTTTTTGTGGTTTTAAATGGTTAAGGTGCACACCAGGTCTCTGCAACATCACATAAACCCTTATCATGTATGTTCAATTATACTATTTTAATTTTGATATAAACATTTAATGGCACATTTTATTGCAATTATAATAAGTTCATAACAATACAGGTTGTTCTGAGTTCTGATGATTTGTGGCTCATATTTATATGACATGAAACTAAATCACCTTAGATATGGGTTACGCATTTTTTTTTACATATTTTTTAGCATTACTGTAAAGTTGTAGCACATCACTGGTTAGTCAACATTATAGGAATACATCTTCACTATGAAAACCACTAATAGAATCATGTAACATATCGCACCTGAGTGAGAATGTTGCTGCTTGAGTGATACATGAACTGTAGATGGCTCTACAATGAGTTGTTGGCTTTAGCTGAAAAATGAAGTATGAAATATAAACTGTTGATAGACAATCGACTGTTCAAGCTTTAACGTCGACTTGAATTTGACCTTGGTGGCTCATTAGACTGAGGACTTGGAGACTCAAAAGGCTTTGCTCATTTTCATTTCTTTGATTACATGTATTTAGATTAGATGAGGCTTTAATGATCCTTGTGTAAGCAAACATAATTGTTGCAGCAGCTTTCACAGACTTTTTGAAAGTTTAGTATACTGGTCACCTTACCTCGGAGATGTTGGTATGAAAAACACAAAACTAAACAATGTACTATTAAAGGTCAAGTGTGTAAGATTTAGTGGCATCTAGCAGTGAGGTTGCAGATTCATTCATTGGCTCAACGCTATACCACTTGCGTGGCTGCGAAACTTGCGAAAAAGGTGAACGACCCTCTCTAGATTATGTGTTTGGTTTGTCCATTCTGGGCTACTGTAGAAACATGGTGGTGCAACATGGCAGGCTCCGTGAAAGAGGACCGGCTCCCTATGTAGATATAAAGGGCTCATTCTAAGATAACGAAAACACAACAATTCCTATTTTCAATGATTATACATTAATTAAAAAATACTTATATACTATATTCTATTTCTTTCCGTTCTGCTAGCTGCCACTAAATTTTACACACTGGTCCTTTAAAACAAATAATATATCTACAGAGATAAGAGCCTTAGTTTGCATTAAACCAATAATTTATCTACAGCCAATAATTAATATACAGTACAACAATAATGTAATAAATATATGATTTGATACAATTGCCATTACTTTTATGGCAGTAATGCCTTATGTTACTGTAGAGCTGTCAAAGCATCACAAAGCATTTCATCATTATATGAAAAGATAGATTTGTTTTATTTGTATCTTGAAGTCTTACTATTTTGTCATAGTCATAGTAACAGTGGAGGCATGTGCAAATCCGATGGACTCAGCAAGCCACTGTGAGTCCATTATTCAAAAATGGAACTGACCAAAGAAGGAAGCTTAGCTGACAGTAAGCTTGTTGGTCAAGAAAAGGTGAACACCTGGACTTTTAATAGTAATTGTAGCTACACTGGTCCAATGAAATAATGGCCATGCATCATACAGATGTCTTCTGAAGATTTATTTTCTCTCTCTCTGTCTCTTTTGTCAGCAGACACTGAAAACTATATAAGTGAATCAAGACATAAAAAGTATATATATATATATATATATATATATATATTTATAGTATAGTATAATAGTATAATATACATCTCAGTCATTTTAAAATCTCTCAAGCTAGTGCTTGTTGATAAACTTAAAAATTACTGAAAACATGTCACATTGTCCATGTAAAGGCACATCAACAAACATTATACACAAATATAAAACAAATTAAAGATAATTACTGTGTGTGCCTCTTGGACCACATGCAGAATAAGGTTATTTTGGGGCTGCGTGTCTTTCTTCTGCATCCATGTTGGCTCTGACCCACAATGCCACAGTTATGCCCTTAACTAAACTCTGGTCATGTGACCTATTACACTCTAAATTAAAATAAAACCTTATATAAAGAACACTAAATTTTTTAACCAAACATTATTTTTAGGTGGTACATTTTTGTATGTTTTTAAAAATGTTTTTAAATCAATGTTAAGCTTTTAACATCTTATTTATATTACATTTTTAATCATGTTTTAATGATTGTAGGATCCCAAATAATCATGAATTTATGACAGAAACATGAAATAAACATCTCAAAGAAACATGTCTCTGAGACAGTTATAGTAATCACCGTCATCATCTTATCATACTGTATGTGAGGTTTCCCCTCTCCCTCCCTGCAGATGTGATTTTGTTTTATGAAAAATAATGTTGCTCCAATAAGGTAATTATAACCATTCAAAGCTTACCCATTCCTAAAGCCTTTAATAGGTGCTTAACAGATGCTTGGAGAACACATTTTGCCACCTAAATTGATTAATTCCACCTAATTGGTGCCTGCCTGCCAGCTTTGTAATCTCATTAAAGTGGTCTCGTGCAGTAAAATTACATGATTTGATTGTTCTCCACATTGTAACAGTAGCTGCAGCCATAGACAGAGTCAAAGCTTGCAGTACCAACCACAGTTTTGTAATGTGAAAACATAGCACATACACATTTTCTGTGTCCCTCTGAGTGTTACAGCAACCCAATGACAACCTCATGACATCCCTGACTTATTCATTTTTTTTAACGCTGCAGGACACATTCTTTATGAAACCTGTTGGTCTGTCCAGGCATGTTCTTCCCTGACTGTCCCGCATGTTGTTGTCTATTCTTCTCATCACATTAGGCTGTATAAAATGTGTCGCATTTGACACAACGCACCACATTTTGAGAAATATGCTTTCCAGCCGAGAGTTAGATGAGAAGATTGATACCACTCTCATGTTTGTCCGCTAAACATGAAGCGACAGTCAGCAGCTGATTAGCTTAGCATAATATAAGGACTGGAAGCAGGGGGAAACAGGTAACCTGCTGAAAAAAAAAAGAAAAATCCATCTACTGCCGGGCCAGTGTCTTTTTGGGAGTCTCAGGCTGTTTTCTTGGCAACCTCACATTGACAACAAGATCAAGGAAGTCACTGTGCCTTAATTAATGTGTTTTAGAGGTGTTGGTAGGTAGATAGAAGAAAAAAAATGTTGCGCTCAACCAAAGACAAGATAGGGTGCTAAATTTTTGATAGAGCTACACTAGCTGTTTAACCCTGCTAAGATACGGTAGCTGTATTGCTTCTTATTAAGCATCCAGACATGAAAGTGGTATCGATGTTCACATCTAAATCTTGGCAAAAGGGCAAATAGTTGTAAGGACTTCTTGTCCATGTTTGCTTAAAAATTGAGATTGAAAGTAGATTGCTCCAGAACAGCTACTAAATGGATCTTGTGGTGAGATTATTTTGCCAACTACTGTTTCTAAGTTCAAGAGCTAACTTTCACTTTTGTTTAGTGGCTACAAGCTTTTTATACCAACAACTGTCTTGTAGTTCGTACGTTTTCTGTCAAATAAGCTGATAAAATGGAAGTTTGACTGTGACTTATTCTCAGCTTTTATAATGTCATTCTGTGGTATGGAGCAGAACACATTCATTATGAAACCCGTTGGTGTGTCGAGGCATGTTTTCCTCCTGCCTCTCCTCCACACTGCTGTCTGTTGTTCTTGTCACAATACGGATCCAAAGTATGAAATCAGAGTGGTCAGGATGAGTTGTATTTTCGAAAAGTGTGACTCTAATAACATCTAACCCCCCACATCTCTGACGAGATTTGTAATCCATGTTCACTTATGTTGTGTCTGACTTCTGAAAATTACATGACTCATAATAAGCAAATCTGAGTTGTCTGTCACATGTCTCACACAACAGTCGAAATTCTGCTCCAGATGTTTTCTCAACTTCCTAAGAAGAAAATTCTCGAGGAAACACTGAATTTTGTCGTACTTTTTTCTTTTCAAGTTGAAAAGTTTTGGCTAACGGCAGTTTGAATCCCAAAATAGAAGTGGAGCTTGAAGCTGAAACAGAAGCACGTGCGTGGTGTTTGCTCCTCGACATTACCACAAGAAGAAGCTCACGTGCTCACATTCATGCGTACATACGCGCACTGGAAGGACCCAAACACGCACACACACACACACATACACACGCACATGCACATAGACACATATAGAGGGAGAACAAAAGATGTAGAGGGGACACCTGCTTGCCTGAAACACCCTCCTCCTCCTCCTCTTCATCCTCCCTCCCTCTCCTCCATTAGGATTCAGTTCAGGGCTCAGCTCCGTCTCCGTGAGTGGGTTAGCCATGCGTGTTATGGCGAAATCCAGTGAATGATAATGAACTAAGCAAGTGTGTGTGTGTGTGTGTGTGGAAGGGAGGAGGAGAGGAGGTGGCATGCTTGCTGAATCACTCCCTCTATCCATCCCTCTATCCACCTACTGTATCTATCGGTCCATCCATCTATTCCTCCTCCTCCACCTCTTCCTCGTTGGTGGTGTGTTGGTTAGAAGGACGGCCCCCGTGCTCTGACACACTCACACACACACACGCAGACGCACACCTCCATGATGTGTCACTACCCATTCCACCTGCCTCTTCCTGTCATTCCCCGCTCACCGTTCCATCTACCTACACTTGTTCTTTTCCTCCCTCCCTCAGTTTCTCCTTTTTTTTGTTCTCTTTCAATCTTTCTCTCCACTCACCCTCGCTCCCCCCCCTCCTTCCACTCCACATCCCCCCCACGCTGTGTGTCACCGCTGCCGGGAAGAAAGTAAAATGCTCCGGCTGACGAGAGTGAGAAGAGAAAGGAGACGGAGAAAACGAAGAAAGAGTCAGAGAGGAGAAGATAGTGAAAGCTCGAGTGTGTTTGGAGCGCAGCGATGCCTCCATCCACCATGAGCCGGACTCTTCTTTGATGGAATATCCCAGACGGCGGAGGGCAGAGGGAGGGAGAAGTAGAAGGAGAAGAAGTAGTAGAGGAGGAGGACTGATAGAAGAATAAAAGGAATCAGAAGGCAGGACGGCCAGCGCTCGCCTCAGGAGGGTACGGACACACAAAAACGAATGAAAGAACAGAAAAACATATATAACATGCTCTTGCCAATCATTTCTCTAACAACTTAAACTCTTCTGTCCCTTTCAGCATTTTTCATTTGGGTTTTGAGCTCCCTCTCTCTCGAGTGCACTCTCTAGCTCGCTCGCTTTCTGTGCTGAGTTGTGTCCATAGGCTCTGTTTGGGACTTTGACTAATTGTGAAAGTATTCTCTGGACTCGAGCGGAGAAGAGACTTTTCTCTTCCCTCCATTTCTTTTTCATTCTAATTAATTCCCCCCTGTGCAGACCCTCAAAGAGCCCCTCTCTCTCTCTCTCTCTCTAACTCTCTCTACCTCGCTCTCTGTTTTTTCCCCTCTCTCCATCTGTCTGCCTTTGAGAAGCAAATAATTGGATGTGGAGATTGGCTTCTCTGTGGCTGAGCCGGAGGATTGAGGCTGCACGGCACTTCACACACGCACACACACACACACACACACACACACAATTACGCACACACATACACCTGGAACTCCGGGTGTGTGTGTGTGTGTGTGTGTGTGTGTGTGTTTGTGTGTGAATGTGAGTACAAGAAAATGCTGGTTTGAGTTGGACACACTGCAAAAATCTCGTTTTTCAAGGCATTTTTGTGTAGTCTGTGAGGGATAAGGCAGACGTTATTAATTTATATATTGTTCTTATTGTCAACAAATCCCATGAAAATACCAAAACCGACAATGTGTTAGTCTGTCGCTTAATACTTACCAACTTTCCTACCCTGTCTGTGGCACTCAGCCCCAAGTGGCACTACTGAAGGCGTAAATCTTTGAAAACTGGTCACAAATATATAGTTTGATTGTTTAAAATGGCTGAACAGTTTCCTAAAACAGCTGGGCACTGTAGTTTTTATCAAATGTTACTCAAACAGGAGTAAATAGTGCATTTGTTGAGAACTATTTTCAGCCGCAGACTAATACACGTTTGGTGCGCTAGTGAGTATTTCCAGCAGCAGAATGGTGTGTGTGGGATTGAGTCAAAATAAACTACGAAGGAACATATAACTGATGTGTTTTTCATAGTTGTTGGACAACGAAGGAGTTCTGTGGCACAGAGGAATAAATTACATATCAGATTTGACTACTACTTGTCAGTAGGATCAAGGTATTGTTGGTTTTGTTTTTTTTCTAAAATCATGTTATTTTCTTGATTCTAGCGCAGCGACATGCCCATTTTTTTCGTGCTTTAAGTTACGGAAATTCTCAAAACAAGAAAATTTCTATTGGAAACCGGGTTAGTTTTAACACAAAAGGTTTCAGGACTCGATTATAGACAGAAACGGTCTGATAATAGGGGGATTTTTTGTGAGAAGAAAAAGAAAGAATTTGGTTGCTTGAGAAAGAGAGGGAGCGGTCGAGAGACCTTTGAAGAGATTAGTGGCAGAGGTATTTCCCTGGACAGAGAGAGAGAGAGACAGAGATGAAGAGGAGGCTTGAGGAGCTTCAGAGACAAGAAGACATGAGATGTGTTGTAATGCTGGCAAGCTACAGACTACAGACACTGATTGAGTGGAGGACACACACACATACACACACATCGACACTTACAAGAGACGTAAAGCCGCTCTCGCTACACTTTCTGCTCTGAGGCAGGGCGCCAAGTCTCAAGTGACGAACTGGAGAGCCTTCACACACTACACACACGCATACACACACACACAGTCACAGTCACCTTAACACATTTTACACACTCAAGACACACACATACACACAAAACCACAAATGGAACAAGAGGGACTCCGCTTCAGTGGGACCCTTTTCTCCTTTCACGTCTTTTTCTTTTTTTCAGCCACTTCTTCTTTTTTTCTTCTGCTGTATTTCATTATTCACTCAGAATCTGTCTCTCTCTCTCTCCCTCTCTCTTCTTCACCTTCCCACCCAACCACACATCTCCCTCCTCCCTCTCTCCTCCTCCCTCTCCTGCTGCTTAGCTCCATCCAGTCCAGTCTCATTGTCCTCTCACACACCTCGCTGCCGAGTGTGTGTGCACGCGCGTGTGCGCATGTGTCTGTGTGAGGACGGGGCAGCAGCCGGTCATTTCGACACCACAGTGCAGCGGAGCTCCGGGTTCCACTCTGAGGTGAGTGTGTGTGTCGCCTCCTTATTTCATAAACACACTTTTTAACTGTTTTTTTCTGTCATTTAGTTTTTAAGGCTCTTTAAAGTGTGTGCGCTGTCTTTAAAGTGTGTGTGTGCTGCCTTATTTTATGTAGACACAGTGAGGATGGTGTAGAGTGTGTGTGCATTCCTGTGTGTGTGTGTGTGTTGTTTGCGTTAACAAGGGTCAAAGGTGCTGGCGGTGACATTTGGATTGCTGTAGGATTGGATATGGAGCTGAGATTGTGGCTCAGGCTTGTCCAGACCGCTGGTGTGATTATGAGTGTGTGTGTTTGTGTGTCTGTGTGTGTGTGTAGCCAGAGGGTAAGCTTGGCTCAGTCTGTACGTGCTCTGCTTATGAATTACTGACTACGGCTCGAGTCTTACTCCCTGCTAGTTCACATTGAGCCTGCTAATACTCCTTCCTTTGGTTTTTTCCTCTTTTCCATCTATCTATCACCCTCTTTTCTTATTCTGTCTGATTTGAGTTCTGTGACTTAACTGGCATGTCTGCTTATGGGGAACCACTCTGCCAAAGCAGTGTACTAAATACAAATTCTTAAAAAAAAACAGCTAACGGTTTATATGTTCAAATGATCCCTTCCTCTTTCACGCTCTTTCTTTCTTTCTTTCTCTCTCGGTCGCTCTCTCTCTGTCTCACACACACAGATACACACATTCCACGGCAGATTTAAATATTTCCCGGCGGGGTTTGAGGGTGAACAGAAATAGATCTAATTCTAAATCAGGACGGAGAGCTCGGCTCAGGCAGCCCCGCCACCCTCCCTCTATCCCTTTACGGCCAGCAGCTACAACACTTCCATTCCAACAAAAAAAAAAAGTTCAAAGATTAGTTGCAAATTTACCAGTTGAATTATAAGGAGTGAATATGCTGCGATGGTGTGAAATAGCACTAACACTGAAATGTTGCCAAAACCCCACACACTTGGGCCTTGATGCTGGACATAGGAGTCGTGAGGACAAAGGGGCGTCTCAGTTTCTGAGGTTTTGAAACAATGCGGCTTTTGGGAATGAGGCGTTTTTTGACGATGTGCACTTGCGCTGCCCACAAAATAATAATAAAATAAACACATGAGATGTTAAAGTGCCTGATTTGTTCATAGAAAGTTGACTTTCGGAAGATTTTGGAGAGTTTAAGCCACATGGATTTGTCTGTTCCGGCTCTTGGCTGCGGTGGAGAGAGCAGCCGGATTAAGCCTCCAAGACTGGAGTTAAGATAAAGATCTGAGTTCCTAGCTGCCTGTCTATCTGCCTACCTGTCTGCCTGCCTGCCATGTCTGTGTGTCAGTGCTGACTCCAGAGCAGCGATAGGATAGGTCACAGCCCGCCAGCTGCCTCCAGCCATCCCGGACAGGGAGAGAAAGACGGAGATGTGGAAGGGGGAAAGAGGAGGAGGAGGAGGAAGACAGGGGAGCAGGTTGAAGGAGTGTGTGTGTGTGTGTGTGTGTGTTCATATGTCAAAGTGTGAGTTTGTGACGGCTGTGTAAGAGATAAAGCAGGTTGGGGAGGAGGGGTGATGGTGGAAGGGCTGGCTTGAGAGAGAAAATAAAAGATAAGGACGCACAAAGAGAGACATGGGGATGTGAGGGAGGGGGTTGAAGAAGTGGGTGAAGCCTCCGATATCTACCTACAGTCAGGACGGACGTCAAATCAAGACCCACTCATCCTCTCCCTCTCTCTCCCTCCATCACTAACCGCCCTCTTCCTTCCTCTTTTTTTTGACAATGAGCCGACAGCAAAGAACAAAAGAAGACATAATACATGCAAACCCTCCTCTCTCTGCAGTCAGGGAGAAGAGGAGGAGGAGGAGGAGATGGGAAAAGGAGAGAGGGATGAGTAAGGCCTAACATGTAAGGCAATTGCGGTAATCAAATTATATAAAAAGGAATAAAAATAAAATAAGTTCCAGTGTAGTTGCTCCAGAAAAGTCAAACTGACGTACTTTTGAAACGACAGCAGATGAGGGGGGGGACTTTAGGGTTGCAAATGTCACTTAACACAAATTGAAGTAAGAAATGATTCTATTCGACATTTTAGATGTTCAGATGAAGCTCTTAAAGAGCTGATAATAAAAAATAAAGACCCTGTTTTTAGTTTCCTAAACTTAACCAATCCTCAATGAAAAACTATCCTTTATTACAACTTAGGTGTTATTTTCATATATCCAGCAACGGGTTCTATCGGTTTTGATTGGACTACATCCACGATGTTGTAATTGATTGAAAAAAAGTAGGACGAATATCCCCAGTTATCCCCAGGTTAGCCAAATGTATTAGGAAGTGAAAACCAAGGTGAACAGTTACATATTTACCCATTCTGACCAACTTTGGTTAAATTTACCGACCTACTATACTTTCTGTAGTTGTGTGTACTTACAGTTTTACTATTAGCCTCATTACTGGTGTGCTCACTTCAGCTTTTATTGCAGCTCCAAAGAAAGTGGTAGCTAATCTGGGAAGAGTGTTGTTAGTGCACAACCTGTCTGATATTCCGACCGTTTGTGATTGTAATTTTAGCAATGACGCCATGTTCAGAGATGTTAGCAATGACTTTGGTGAGTACAATATTATCATAAACAATAGGACTGATTGTTAAAAATGCCGATATAAAACCCAAGTTGTAAAAAACTTTAATTCTTTAAAGTTTGGTTAATGGCCATATGAATCTTTTTGATTCAACTGTATTGTGAGGCAATGACAAATGACCTATTTAGTCGTCTAGTTTGAAGGACTTGTTGAAAGTTAAACTTACTATTCAGTTTAATGAAAGTAATATAGTGATTAGTTGCTATGTCATAACAGCAACATTGTTATTTAAATGTAAATTTAAAATCTAAAACAGCAGAGTTCATACTATAGATGTAATGTGGAATGACCCCAAAAAGGGAAAGTAATTACCAGTGTGTATAACAGTTCACGTACAATTTTATATGGGTAGTTCATGGATGCTGGTATTATATATCATCCACTGGGTTGTTTGGCTTGCCTCACTTCTTCAACCTAGTTGATAATTAATGATTGCTCTGTATTACACATATTACAGAGCCCCATACACACACATGCAGTGATCACACTCAGCCAGTGATTTCAGCTGTGGTAATTAAAGAAGAGTTAGCGGTGAGTGAATAAAACATGCATCAATCCCTCTTCCCTCCAACTGAACTCCCCTCCTCCACTCTCTCCTCTGCATTTTTTTCTCCCTATTCCCTTCTCTTCCTTTTTCCTTCCTCTTTTTTATTCTTTTACTCATCCTCCTCTTCTCTTTTCCCCATTTTTCTGTTTTCCACCCTCCTATTATTCTACTTCTTTCCTCCTCTCTTTCCTGTCTCTGCTCTTCTTCACCTCTTTTATCATTGTCTCCCTCCTCTTACTCTTTACCTGTTCTCCCCTGATGCCCCCTCTCCTCCGTCCTCTCCTCCTCTGCTTCTCTCTCTTTTCCATCATTCCCCAGAGGTGAACCAGTGTGTGCAAGCTGTTGCAGGCAAGGGCAGCGCTGGCGTAGACCGAGCTAGTTTAGCAGGGATGAGATATACAGTGTGTGTGCGCACATACAGACACACTCACACACACGCGCACGTGCCTTGTAGACACTGCAGGTGCTGCATCAAGATAAATGAGCCGTCATTAGCCAATCAGGTCAGCCGGTGGGAGGGCGATGGAATACCAAGGAGCGAGATCAGCTAGTGGAGGTCAAGCCTCCGACAGGGGAGATGTGTATGTGTGCGCACATGTGTGTTTCTCTGTGAGTGTGTATTGCATAAAAAGATTGAGAAGGAGGATTCCCTGATTAGATGCGAGCTCTCGCAAAGTTTTCTCCTCCTCCTCACTGCACAAGCTTCCCCTTCCTTGCCTTCCTCCATCACTGTTCCTTCTTTTTTTCCCATCAGCACTCCTCTGGGAAGCGGAGGAGTGTTGAAGATTGTTGTGCTGCCGTTTGACGGCCTAATTGGTATCTCCGGCCTGTTGTTTATCTCTTCATCGGCAACTCATCAGAGTGAAGGAGACAGAGGTTGAGGAGGAATTAAAAGCATTTCAGAAGTCTAGTTTCCAGCCCGGAATTTCTGCTGGTGAAAAAGGTAGATGTTATATTATGTTTTTTTCTTTCTCTCTTTTTTTTTAAGTTCCCGAACGTACTTCTCCAGGGAAAAGGCAATGAAACCAATTAGAGAGAAAGTTAGACTGGCATATATTCTCATTACAGCGCTATAATCAATCAATGTGTGTATGTGTGTGTGTGTGTGTCTTTGCCCTCTTAACATTTACACTAGGGCTAATGCAAATGGATTTATGCATAAAGTGCTCATTCCCACAGCCAAGGTGCTGCTGGGAAGGGAGAAGGTAAATGATTAACCCCCCCCCCCAAAAAAAACCCCTCTCTATGAATGTGTGTGTGTGTGTGTGTGTGTGTGTGTGTAGGGGGCTTTCAGGATGGCCGCTGGCTTTCTTTGATCACTAATCCTTTCTCTGGCCTGACTTTCTGTCCCTCGTTCTTTTTTTCCTCTGCCCATCTCTCCGCTCTCCTCTCATCTCCTCTCCTCGCTTGCCTTGCACGGCCCGTTGCCATGTTTGCATTGTGAGCAGCTTACAGGCGAATATCTAGGGCAGGGTGCCCTCTCTCTCTCTTTCTGACTCTCTGTCGTTCTCCCTCTGCCTCTCACGCCTGCTTTACTATTCTGTTTTCTTAAGAGCTTAAAAAATATTCAAGTCTATTTGAATACAGAACTCACATGCCCATATGTATGTGGAGTTATTGTGAATGGTAAATGGTAAATGGACTGTACTTGTATAGCGCCTTTCTAGTCATCCGACTACTCAAAGCGCTTTTAACACTACGAGTCAATTCACCCATTCACACACATTCATACGCTGAATGGGTACAGGGGCTACCATACAAGGTCCCAACCTGCCCATCAGAGGAAAGCTAACCATTCACACACATTCATACACTGATGGCACAGCCATCAGGAGCAATTTGGGGTTCAGTATCTTGCCCAAGGATACTTCGACACGCGGACTGGAGGAGCCGGGAATCGAACTGCCAATCTTCCGATTAGTAGACGACCCGCTCTACCTCCTGAGCCACAGCCGCCCCCTTTCCTAACACAACGGCACTGTAAAGGTGAAGCAAATTAAAGACAAACTGACAGAATTTGCTCTGGGCTGCTGAATTATATATGAAGACACATCAGCATGAGTTAAAATTGTTTTCAATTTTATGTTTTTATCAATATGTATCTTGTTTCAATTCAAGTTTCAATTTGCGTTCAATATGTATGACTTCAATTGACAAATGTACAGAGACAAGAGAAAAACTGCCACACTCCACACACACATATATCGTTGGTATGTACATTGCTAGCCAGCTACAGCTAACAACTGAACTGTTCGTCAGACACAGCAACAGACAAGCAATTTGAAGACTTTACCCAGACCTCTAGGAACTTGGGCAAGTTTTACTATACAGTCTATACAGTGTGTACATTGGCTGTTTGGGGTGAATAAACACAAACTACAAAAACACTAGGAGTCAAATTCGCACAAATAATGCAAGGCGAAAATTTGCTTTGTGTTCAGTCAGAACACACCTTAAGAAATAGGGGACAAAATCCATGTCCTCATCTTGTGCACAAATGCATTTAGTTTAGCTGAAGCTAATATGCTAAATCTGCAGTTGGAGCTAGCCAAATGAAGTGGACATTCTCCAAAATTACAGTTGTTTTGGCACGAAACTTTGTTGTTTTGTTTCCGCAGACACATCCTGGTAGTTGCATGTATGTTTGTTGGCAATAAACCTACACATGCTTGATTTGCCTTGACTACACATTAGAATGCATTTCAATAGAGAGCCGAAGTCATGACGTGAGCTAGCCTCTGTTCCACTAGCTTCTGTAACTCAATGCAATCTCTCTGTCCGCATTTCTTTCATCTGTCTTTCTGGAAAGATGAAGCGTGTTCCTGGTGTTTACTTCCCATATTCTAAGACAACTCAGCTCCACTACTTGCTATCAGAAATTGAACTTTTGTGAATAAAGTTCATCAACAATTACTTTGTGAGCACAGGAAAAAACTACAGCTCCCAGGGGAAAATTACATGCGCAGCAGCGCAGTTACTTACATCGTCATAACTTTGTTTCACCAATATCCATAAAACTCACCAACGCTTTCTTCTAAAGTCATTTTTTCAACTTTCTAGTTGTAAACTTTGCTGTCTACAAACTTGTACAGCATTCACTCCTCTCTGTCCTGCTGTTATTACAGACATGTCTGAACTCTCTGTGACCCCTCCACTCGCTCATGGACTTGCCTCCTCTGTGGAGCCGTGACGCTTAGCCTGTGAATGTCTGGGGCTTATGGGAAATGGTCGTTGTTAAAGCCAGCTTAAAACATAAATATTGAATAAACAACAATATTAATTTATTTTCTTTTTTTTTACTATCATCCTTATTTTAACATATGAAGTGAGTCACACACCATACTGTTGAGGAAGGTTCTGTTCCAAGGTTGGATTTTTACTTATTAGCATAGTTACATTTCAATTTCGAATGAGGTTTTCTTACTTCTGGAACAGAACCTGGAAGTTCCAGTTTGACTGTGGCTCTCTATTCAGAACAAGGACTGTGGATTTTGTACCCCATCTTTTTCAGTATTGTTGCAATTGTCTTACACCAGTATGGACAGTAAGACAGACCTGAAAAAATCAGCGCCTGCCCTTTAAACATATTTTTGCTGTGAACATCTTCCCTCAACAGCGTCTCTCGCTTTCTATCTGCTGATACTATTTCCTTTCCTCCTCCTACCCCCCTTCAATCTCAATCTCTCTCCCTCTCTCGCCACTGTTCTGAGATCATGGTGACCTTTCTGTTCTTTTTTTTTTCTTGCTTTCTCTTTCACTCTTTTTTTTTTTCCTCCCAGTTTCAGGTAATCTGTCCAACCAGCTGAGGTGCAAAATCTCTCGGCTACAGTACGCACTCTCTCTGTCTGTCTGTCGCTCTCTCACAGTTCACAGCCCCTCCAAGGCTCCGGCCACTGGCTTACCACATTATTATTCAGTACGTTCATAACTTCATAGAGGAGCTCAATGGTTGGCCAGACGGTTGTAGTGCTAGTGAGACCTGGTAATCCCCTTGCTCTCTGCCCGGGCCTCGTTAAGCCTTATTCCCCACTGGGAACCTGGAGGTTATAATTAACGTACCTCAGGAGCGCCTCGCTGACTCTCTGTAGTCCTAATCTCGTTCCACAAGGGGGCAAGAAAGATAACTATAGAAGCCAACAGAGTACACAAAGTTTATTTATCAGCAGCTTCAGGGAAGTTAAGAGCCAACTTTTCTCGTGTAACATAGATGCTGAGACTGCATCCAAACATCAGCATTGCTGTTTCTGTTTTTCTCCATAAATTATTTTACACTGCAGTGGATGTCCATGGACAGAGGCTAAACAGACCTAAGGCCAGCTTATGCCTGAAACAAACTAATTCATAGTAAATGTTGTTCAACCTCTTCAAAGGCAAAAGTGTAGGATGTAGTGTGAACAATGAAAAAGTAGATCTTGAGGGAGAAGTTCAAATCCCTTGCAACTTTCTCAACTTCACACATCTGTCCAATTGCTGTGAAGTGGATGTGCTTGTCCTATGATTTGGAAAGTTTCGACAGTTGTTGAATGCGGCCGCCCCAATTCCGATGTCAGAACGATCTGTGTGGGAGGGGGTTTGACAAGCAATGTTTGAACTATTGTGACCCTATTATACCATCAACCCTTAAAATTCCTGAAAACTTGGCTTCAAATCTTAAGTATTTCTCTATAACATTAAACATTCAATGTTCAATCAAAGTTGAACAAGTCAAAAGCATCTTTTGGTATTTTTTACTATGAGTTAAACTGCGAAAAGCTTCATCAGGACTGTGCAGGCATGGTTTGATCAGATTTGATTGACAGTAACCAAACAACCCACCAACTGTCATCAGATTCTGATTCAAATGTTGCTAAATCTTGATTGGTGAACACAATGCTGAAAAAATTAATTTGATAATTGCAGTCATTTATCACGCAAAAATGGCAAACATATGCTGCTTCCAGCTTCTCAAATGTGAGTATTTGCTGCTTTATATCATTTTTTTATCTTCAATATCTCTGGGTTTTTGGACTGTTTGAATTTAAAACAAGCAATCTTAAGATGTCACCTTGGGCTCTAATAAAAATATAGGCATTTTTAAAATCTTTTTTTGACCCTGAAATGACGTAATGACTTGTACAGTGTATCACAGAGCCTTAACATCGCTCCCAGTGCACTAGGTCGTTTTACTAGTTTCTAAAAATTGTAGAATCTTGATTTAAGTGGTATCATTTTTTGTATAAGGTGGGTTACTTCACAACATATCAGCCATTTTATTCCTGGAAATGAGTTGAAACAGCCCTGTTTGCAGTAAAAAGTAGTGGAATTATCTCACCCTATTTTTCACTTTAATATAAAAGTAAGTGACTTGTAAAAACAGGTATTTTTCACATCTTGTGTGACAAAATGGTCATATGGATGTTGAGTATCGAGCTGCAAGAGGGCGGATTTATCTAGGCGCAGGTGTATGTGTGTGTGTGTGTTGGGGGGATTTGGATATGCGAGTGTGTGTGTGTGGGGGGGGGGGACAACAAGCACAAAGCACTGGCCTGTGGAGAAGAGAGAAAGCTTCTGTGTGTTACAGAGTCAATAGGCTCTTTGTTCGCTGTGCCTGGGAGACAGTTAGCCATGAGGACAGACGGAGACTCCAATGCACCATAGTATACCTGAACCTGCATACACACACAGACACCAGCTCACACACACTCAATCCGAATACCTATGCCTGACAGGACGTCATTCATTCTCTGTCCACTGTTCCTGCTTTACATCCTTTACCACCTTATCACTTTTTTCCAAAAACCTCCTCCTCTTTGCACCACTCTTCCAAGCTTGCTCTTTATCTTTCTACATACTGTATAGTATATCCATTTGTCTCTCTCCCTATCTTAGCCTCCGCTTGGCGTCTTTGTGTTCAAGCAACAGAAACTGTTTCCCTGTTTTTTCAGCCCTCCCGGTTATCTAGACTGGGGGGGGGGGGTGGTTGGTGGATGGGATTTTTTTTTTACCTGAGAGCTGGACAGAGGGCGTTTTGTGTTGAACAAGAGAGCGAGGGACAGCGAGAAGGAGAAGAGAAAGAGAGAGCTGAGGGGAGGGTAAAATGGGGGGAGACAAGAATGCAACAGATACAGGTAATAGCTTTGTGCAGGTACCAGAAACAGAATCTAGGATACACATGGGCTTTAATGTCCACATGATAGTAGAGCTTGGCTTAAAATCCAGAAAAGAAAGGATATGAAGAAAGAGGAAAGAGAACAAGAGAAGATGGAAATGGCTCATACCTGGCAGCACAATGATGAGAGAGAATATCCGCCTCTTGGAAAAGTGCAGGATTCCTGCTGAAACGGCAAACGTGAGTATAGCGAAATCTGCAGATGTCTCTCATTTTTATGAGCTATTTTTTGCTTTAAAAAAGAAATCAGTGGAGTCTGTGAGCAATAATGTGTCCCCTGCATTTAATGACCTAAAAAACTCTACATGAAAGTGAGTGCTTTGGGATTCAGAATATTCGAGGCAAGTACAGAGTAAAACTTCTCGCAGTTGATCTGGTTTATACACCGGTTTGACCGTGTTGTTGCCTGCTTGATGAGAAATGTTCTGGACGGGAGGTTTCTCAGTGGCTACTTATATTCTATGAGAAGAAGTCAGGCACATGTCAGAATGAATCAATCTCACATACAGTGTTCCGGCTTTGTGTGTGTGTCCGAAGGCAAGCACAGTATAAATAATGGATAAAGGTCTAATAAGCTTTCTGTGGAACGTCTCTGGGCTGTTGACCATTGGGATCAGCTTTGGGATTCTGTCACTCAAACTCAAAGGCACAACACTCAGCTTATCTATTGCTCTGCACGCGCATACACGCACACACACACAAACACACAAGAGTTTGAGTACACAGACATATATGCGCATGTCCGTATGTTCGCGCATACTCTCGCAAACACTGATCGCCTTATCTCCTCGTCCAAACAAGAAGATAACAAATAAACCACATTGTCTGTTTCCACAGAGGATCTCGATAAGACACAAATCAGCTTACACACACATAGACGGACAAACACACACACGCATAAACATATACAAGCGCATACAGGGAAAGAGAGCGGGTTATCACAGGGATGAGGTTGAAAAAGATGGATTAAAACAAGGATGGATGACTTTGACATTAATCTTACCTGCTTCAAGCTCTCTCTGAGTGTCTCTCTTTTTTTCTCCAACCCTGCTCCTATATCTCTCATTTCTTCTTATCTCTGCATGTCTTTCCAGCCCTCTGACTTTTCCATTCCCATGCTTGTTGCTAGAGCAGTCTCTCTCAAAAAAAAAGGGATTCCCTTCCAAACTGCAAAATAGCTCCTGGTACTCCAGATACAGTACAGTGAAAACATACTGTGCATCTCTCTGGTTATTAGTGACCTTGCAGGTGTGTTAAAGGGGACCTGTTATGCTTATTTCCAGCTCTATATTCAAAGTTTTGGACTCCACTAGAGTAACTTTGCATGATTCAGTTAAAAAAAACTCCTTATTTATCTTATACTGGCACTTTTTGCAGCCCCTCAGTTCAGCCTCTCTCTTGAACAGGCCGTTTTGGATTCCCCTTCCCTCTGTCCCCTTTCCTAAAAGCCCGCTCTGTTCTGATTGGCCAGCTTCAGGAAGTTTCCCTTGGCCCTGGGAGAAGGCTCCAAAGGCAGTGTAAACAAACTATTGGAATTTGCTTTTTGTTCCCGTCCTTTACTCAAAATATAAACTTCTCAAATACATGCGTACTTGTTGGACCCGAAATCTGATCCGAAATATGTGAGTGGACAGCACGAACATCCGCAGCAACAAAGATTACAGCAGGACATCTCTGTTTGGTAAGGCTCATTAACTGCTTATTGTTTGATATCTTTATCCTATCTGTGTTCAGCTCTCAATACTTTTGTAGCTTCTAATAGAATCTTTGTGGTTTAACGTTTAGTTTCTGTCTGCGTTCCTGTTTGTACTTTTAGATATCTGCCTTATTTTTCTGTTTGCTGATCGTTTTCAGCACACTCATGTTAAGTTACTGCTGATGAAAACCCAACATTTCCTGCTTTTGCTGCTTCAAATTAAAAGCCTTCAAATTACTAAATAACGGAAGACTTTTTTGTGAAGAATTTACAGGAAATGAAACACGTTCATCACTGAATTAGCGGAGCTTCATTAGCGGTGCTAAAAATATTTGGAGTGGTTTGTTGAGCAGATCAGTTAAAAATAATGCAGGGAGGAATAGTACAAGCAGAAACAGCCATAGTGATGATGATGTTTGATGAAGAGCTGCAGATGACCAGCACACCTCCAACAGGTAAACTACTTACTTTACTTTGCCCTGCTGTGTAATGAAAAAACACTCACAGCGTGCCAGCTCAACTCGAATCATGGCTCGGCATGACTGCCCTCAAAACAATGGAAAAACACCGTAATGTTAGCGGAGTGGAGCAGATGACCATATAAAGAAATCCATCCCGAGCCACCGTCTGCTCAGGCTGAAAGTAGAAAAAAACGTTGGAAACCAAGTGTTCAGAGCAGTCTGAAGCTGGTGCTGTTTGCTCACAGGGATTACTTCTACATACGTTTACCTCATTATTTGACACTTTGGCCTCATTTAATATGAACATCCGACATTGTAACATTATATATATAATTGAAAAAAAGGTAAAGCATAATAGGTCCCCTTTAATGTGTGTTTATGCCTTAGATCATAAGTGATACGTATTTATACGGCAGTTTTCCATATCAGGACAGATGGCACAATATAATTTCGAGTCTGCCTGACAGACTGTCTGTCTTCATAATACAGGCTTACCCACATTCATTAATTTTTTTAAATGTATTTTGTTGTATTAGTTGTTGTTTATTGACACAAATTTGAGAAGTTTCCTGTTTAAACTTTTCCTTTTAAAAATTTTACAAATGTAACTTTCCTTATCAAAAATGGTTAATTTGTTTATGCTTAAAACTATTGGCCAGTATATTGGTTTATCGCTATCTGTAATCCAGTCTCAGTCGGGCTGTACATGGGACTCTAAAAATCTACATTTAAGCCCATGATAATGCTTTTTTTTGCAGGATTTACAGCTTTTAATGTCACAATGATGCACCCAACCACTGAATGGTGAGGAAACTTTGAAACAAATAACTTACTAGTGAAACGTGTCAACGTGTTAAATATCCCAAATGCACTGCCATTTTCCTTTTACCTTAGCCAGTATCAGCCAAAAATATGTCTAACCCTTATTTGGATCCCATCGTGGTTGGTTCATGCATGGTGCCACGCTGCACTCAGGCCTGTGACTGTTCATTTACGTGTGTATTTGTGGATGCACGTGGGCTGCTTTGCCTCCTTCTCTTTCTCTCTCTTGTTCCCTCCCTCTGTTAACGTTGACTCATCCATTTTCAGCCAGTTAATAATTCAGAGGGTCTGCAGGCTGTGTTTTCATCTGTCTCATCTCTGCGCTTGCCTGTGAAAGAACCCCTAGTAATTACACACCACCAAAACAAGACACTGACTCCTATGGCTGGCAGCGTGGTTGGGGATGGAGAGCGAGCGAGTCGGTGGGGGGCTGGAAAGAAGGAAAGCAGGTGATAGAAGGAGAGATCGAAGGACGGGAGGGGAGGGATTGGAGGATACACGGAGACAAGAAGGATACACAGCGGAGAGAGGTGTCTCAGCACGGTTGTAAATCCTCTGCAGGGCCTTGTAAACTGTCAGACATGCTGAGGGTGTTAAAGGCATGAAGTGAGAGAGCTGCACACACTCGCGGCCACACGCGCAGGAATCGTGTGGAGAGAAAAGTTTACTCCTGCTACTGGCGTGACTGGCTCACTGCTGTGTTTTATGGCTTTCTATTCCTATGTGATTTTCTCTGGCATGTCACATAGGGTCTAAAGCCATTGGGTACAGAGTGGGAGATCTGCAGACGAGGATTAGATGGATATATGGAATGACACAGGAGGGATAAAAGAAGAGTAGAAGGAAGTTTAATAGCATACACACACACACACACACACACACACACTTACTTATACCTGTATATAGTACACTGCATAGCCTGAGGCGTTTTTGTTTCTGCTTGCAGGCAACCCAGAGTCTAGCTCAGCTAATTGCCCCCATATGAGACAGGTTGAAGTGAGCATCAATCCCTAAAGCCACACACACACACACACACACACACACACACACACACACACACGTATACATGCATGGAGACACTTTATGCTTGGTCGGTGCCTGTTTTTGTCACCCACTCTCTCCCACTTGCATTACACACACATACACACAGTATAGCACTCCCCAGCCAGGCCTGCTGGTGCTGCTGACTCAGGTTGGTATTTAATGAAGCTCTCAGTTTCACCTCGCGTCTCCTAATCTCAGCGCTCGTTTGTGATTGGCTGCTAGCCCGTTAGCAAAAAATGTTAACGTTGGGAGTTTAGTGAGCCTTAAGACGACTTCTGGCTGTGCGAGTGTGTGAGCGAGAGAGGGAGACATGGTGAGATTGAGAAAGAGAGAGAGAGTAATTGAAGCGCAAATACGAATGTGAAGAAAATGTGAGAGGTGTAATGGTAAAGTAGTTTTTCCCCTCATTGAGTGACAGCACTTAATAGACTGCCAAGCCAATCTTTACCGCAGTGTACGTGTGTGTGTGTGCAGTGTGTGTGCACTGACCTATTGACTGGACCTACGTAACTTTCTCTGCATTGAGTTTCTTGCTGAGAGCGCCGCAAAAACGTGAAAGACATACACACACACCCTTGGGGATTATATTGACAGCTGTCTGCTCAACCCAGGATCACAGCACTTCGTGAAAAAGTCACGAAATTTAATCTATAAATTCATGTACATGGACATGAATTTCAAATTTCCATTTGTTTCGTGGCACTCAGCACTTTCAAACTAATGTATTTCAATTGGAAGTATGTTTCATGTCTGCACCATGTTTCTGTCAGTTGGAACTCGGGAGCACAGAAACTGTATTTTTTTTTCTCATTTGTTATTAGTTGTTTTTTTTTTAAACTATATATCATTTTTATCAGTCCACATTAGTCTAGTGGGTGGACCCACCACCCAGAAGTATTTTCCTCACTGTATTAAGGTTTTCTTTTAATTATATCTTTTCACAACACCAAAACATGAAAGTGGCTGTACTAGATATTTGATATATTCAGTAGATACAGTATATCTTTTTACGACCCTATTTACGACCCTAAACCGGAAGAACTACCATTGTGGTACTGATTTGTATCAAGCTGCATGGCGTGGCTCTAGGGAATTGTAGTTTTAAAAAATATTTTTCCTAGATTTGGAAGTTATAAATACTGAATTGAGAGTACACTGAGGAGTTTAAGGGGATGGTAAACACATTTGTGTAATCACATTTTAAATATTGTCAAATGGGTGAAAATTAATTTTAACCATATTTTACCCATATTTGATAGCTGAGGTCAAGAGCTCTATAACAGTTGGTCTGCAGCCCCTTTTGTTGCTGAATTAGAATCCTTCAAAACATGCACCGAGGACAAGGTTCAAAGGTCAGTATTTCAAAGCAGGAGCCATGTAGAATCTTCATACTGAAATATGTTACTCTCCAGGTTGAGACCTTTCCAACAATGTATTGGTTTAGCTCTATGATAAAGTTTTAATTTCCCTATTTCATGGACACAAGCCATCCCAGGCCTAGTTTCAGAGAGCGCTTTGAAGGACCAATATATAAAATGAAGCTTTTTGTTTGTCTGTTTGTTTGTTTTTTTCTTTTTTAGTGGAAATAGTGACCAAAATGAGTCACCTTCAGAGATTATAGTACTGCTGACAATCTAGGGCATTACTACAGGCTTGGAGGTAGGCCTGAAGGGCTTGGGTTAGGGTTAGGTTTAGTGCTGAAAAGACCAACCTGTTCTCATTCCCAGCTCATCAAATAATGACGTATGCATAGGCTTTTATTTACACTACCCTGGAGATTTTTTGTATCTTTGTGATTCTTGGCAGCATGACATAGCCCAAGAATCATGCTCTTGGGCAAGAATCACAATCTATTTTATCAGCCAATGCAAGCATACAAAGAATGCGTCGACATTTGCTCCCAAAAAACACAACACAGAAGAATAAAAATAGACAAAATAATAATTATTATTATTATTAATATTAACAATAATAATAATCATGATTAAATAAAGTAATATTAAAATTAAATTCAAATTTTAAAATCTACTTACAGAATGGAATAGTAATAGTTTTGAAATGGGATATAAAACCTAAAATGAAATATTGACTGTACAAAGGAAATATGGACAAAGAAATGAAGTGTATGAAATATATGAAGAAGATAAATGTGACATGTGCATAAATATTTAAAATTATCTAACAGTGGAGGTTGAATGCAATGCACAATGTAGTCCAATTTGATGAAATATATGAAAGTGACAAGTGCAGGGATTAAATGAGGGATGTGAAATGTAAAGTCCAGTTTGATAACCCTGTCTTCATTCCGCTTACATGGCCATAGTACAAGATTTGATGACCACACACACACACACACACACACACACACACACACACAAAGTTGGAGTGCTTTATTGGATGACGTGGCTCGATATTAATTGAGGAAGACTATGTTTTAAGGAAGATGATTTCATATTAAATACCCTCAGCCTCATATTCTAATATAAATCTAAAATTAAATGAGCAACTTCACATTTTACAATCAGGCTATAAAATGCCTTTTCTTAACAGAGATAGTGGTGTTTGAATTCGGGTTGCGGCAGACCGGCAGGAATCTGAAATATCATGAAGTCCACTGACGACAGACAACCCAAAACAGTAGTTGAATGCGCCACAACCAATGCCCCTCAGTAGCCTTCCACTATCAAAAACTGACTTATCAAGGACACTTCGTGTTTTGTGTTGAGAAATATTAAAGATCATTAAAAGAAAATCTTAACATGGTGACAGTGAGGACAATACTTTCGGGCAGCAGGTCCTCCAGTCCACCCACAGGACTGATGCGGACTAATCAAATTAAAATAAGGAAGTAAAAATAAGGATAAAATCTTGTGTATAAATGTTGAATAATGTAGTGGTTATAGTTAAAAATGAATAAAAATGAGAAAAAACAATACAGCTTCTGTGTGTCTCGACTGACAGAAAAAAAATGTGCAGGCATGAAACACATAGGGTCTAAACTTCTATTTGAAATACATTAGTTTGAAAATCGTGCTGAGTGTCATGAAAAAAATAGAAAATTTGTGTCCATGTACATGAATTTATAGATTTCGTCACTATTTCACAAACTGCCATGACTTGGGTTGGTCTGCTGCATTTTTACTGGATTATTCGTTTTCCAGCCATCGGCCTGTAATTAACATTTGTGTTGATGATTAGTTTAAAAGCCATGATGTCTCTCTGGCACCTCCAGACTTTGGTCCCATGCTGGCCCCTTTAAATTTACATCAAAATCTGGTTTGGAAATTAAGTTCACACCTCACCTATAGAGCTACATAGTTATTTTGAGTGTCCAGGGTTCCAAAGTCAAGTTCATTTTCTGCATGGACAACATTATGTGACTGGCAGTTAGAGCACTTCCAAGGCACGGATGCTCATAAATTAAAAGTACAAAAGATGGGAAGCTGCATTGAACATTGTTTTTGTGATTAAAATGTACAAAACAAAAAATGTGAAGAGAAAGTTAACTGTTACACCCAAGGAACATTTTGGTAAGAAACAACCAATCACTGAACGTACTGTTACATTTGTGGCAAGTGGGAACTAAAGGTCAAGCGTCATTGAAATCTGATTGTACACAATACACTGTATTGTACAATTGGAGCATTGGTGCTGTGGTGTTGTGGTTTGTTCCCAATTGCAACAAACAAACAAATGAATTACAGCTGTGACTGGCTTCTTCTTCATATCAACTGGCTGAAGCTCATGGATATCGTAGTGTAGAACCATCCCCTGTTCCCAATAGATGGGAAAAATGTTACTTTGCATCAAGTTTAACTAATTATTCTTACTTTCTACATTAAGGACGACTTTAAAGAAAACTTTCAAATGAGAATTTACAGTGCGGGTAAAAATACTTCTGGAACCAGTGATTTCACATTGCCACTCTGTGACTTTAATATGAGAAATGAAATACACAAAGACACATCAGAAACACCACTGTGACTCACACTTTTATACATTTGGCCCATCATTGCTATCACCATTCAAGCCATTGACTACTTTAATTTAGGATTCATGTTTTATTAAAATATCACTGCTAACCTGAGGCAGCTTCCTCAGCAGTTGTTCCCAAGTTAATTTGATAACCTCAGTATAAATTTGTTCTTGCATATGTGTTGACACTATGTAAATGCTAGTTTTCTGGGTAAGAATATTTTGAATGTTCAAAATAGCCGCTATAGTAATAAGATCAGTGCTAAAGATAGATATCTGCATTGTACTGGGAGGGTTTTTTTTTTGCTAAAACAATTCACTGCACAGCATGAAATGGCAACTACTTGCTCACTTGATCGTATTTTGTATTTCAAGTCCTCTAGATGAACTGTAAAAGTGAGTAAAACTGTGCCAAATAAGGAAAAATATCTTCATCATGACCTTGAAGTTAAAAGTTCTAATCAGAAAACTCACTTTGCCTCAATATACATAAAATAATGAAAACCCCTTTCTTCTTCTTTGATTTCAGATATCCGTGTGTTCAAAAGACTTCTTAGGAGAAAACTCCTTATGAGCAGTGTGATGTCTCGGCAGGCTGCCACATGAATGAGGAATGTTTTAACGTCTCTCCTCTTCTCCTCTTCTCCTCCCCTCTCGCCCCTCCCTCTCCCACCACAGGTTTACGTGGATGTGGTGCGTCAGGTAGGCCATGCCCTTCACCTGTGCCTGCTTCTGTGGCCTGAACGGCTTCTGCCGCAGACGGAAGAAGAAGAAAAAGGAGCAAGTGGAGGGAGAGGAGGAAGAAGAGGGTGAGGAGGTAGAACGATGGAGGGATCAGGAGACAGAGGTGTGACAATCACTCTTGTCACCTTCAGGCTTTATCCTTTAATGGACTTGAGTGTACAGCCCAGGTTACTACTGTCTGATTATATGTATAGAGAGACTATAACAGGGATGGTAAACAGGCTTCAGCATGCACAGGCTTTTATTGAAAAATCATAATTACTTGGGCATTTTCAATTTACTCTGTTCTCTAACTCAGTTGTTGAAATCTTTGAAACAGATTCTGTATCTTTTCCAGCAGTATCTGTGACTAAGACGTCAGGTTCTACTTTTTAAACTGCCAGAACTTAGCAACCACAAAACTATCTTGAGTCATATTAATCAAGATGAATCAGATTTGATGAAAATAAAAGCCTTTGAGCGAACTCTTAGCTCATCCCCATTACCAATCCCTGCAGCACTCTAATTCTCCCTTGGCAGCTGACTGAGAACTTTGCTTCTGCTGATGTGATTCCAAAAAAAAAAACATGTCTTATCTGTTTGATTCATTTCTTGCCATAGCTAGTGTACTGTATAAGGTGTGAGGAGGCGGTGGGCTCCAGAAATCCATTATTTCTCTCATGTCACACCTTTCTGCGACGCCCCATCTTTCCCTTCTCTTCCTTAATCGCAGCTCCACGGAGGTTGAATTGGAACCAAAGCTCCTTGGAGCTCTGCACCTCCTCACCTACCTGCTTATGTCAGATCAACTTAGCGAAAACTTCAGGCAAGTGAGAAAATGTACAGCCATTTCCAAAGTCACCCATGGAGGGCTGGAGCCCATCTTGGTTTTCACGCTGAGCTGGGCCTGATCTAAAGCCAATCAGCAGCTTAGCTGGAGTGTGAAGATAGGAGTCAAGGGTCAGAATGAGCAACAGGGTTTTGTGAGAAGTCCCTCCTCTGATGCCGGAGCATCTCTGTCTCATTAATAGGCAGACAAGTAATTACAAACACACACACACCAATGCAGACCCATCAATTAATGTCCCCCGGAGGGAGTGGAGTGTCTGTCCGTAAATGCCACTGCGGTGCGCTTCCATCTGTCACCTGTTTGAGTGTATGACTCTGCAAGTGTGTGTGTGTGCCTGTGTTTCTCCTTGGCTGCAACAATAGACTTTCAAACCTGAAACAAGTGGTTAAGATATCCATTCAGCCACTGTAGAACTGCCTTTTCACACGGAGACACAAAGACAAAGACACACACGCGTGTAGGTCTCATTAGTGTGTGTGATTATGCATGGCACGTCCAGTCAGGCAGTGGAGATGTAATTAACCTTTTCCAGCAGGAAACAGATGCCTGGATGTCACACACACAAACACACACAATGACATACACGCACAGACACACACACACGTCTGCTGTCAGGGAAACAAAGCCAACGTCACGGTGTCACGGAAACAAAGCCCCAAAAAGCGCCGCCTGGCACTCTGTGATAATCCCCTCACGCATATTTACATTCGGGGCTTAGAATACGGCTCCGCGCCGCCGTCTACAACCCCCCCCTCCCACCCTCCCGCCGTACTCCGCTCCGCCGCCCTTCCATCCTCTTTCCTCTCCATGTACCTTTTTGGCGTTCCACCTCATTCACCCTTTTCCTCTCAATATCTCTCCCTCTCCCTTATCTTTTACATCTCTCCCAAAAACTCAATCCCCTTCTTCTGAGTTCATCTGTTTATCATCAGTGGATAGTACATGGCCTTGCATGGCAGCTCCCATAGATTAGCCCCCACTCTCTTTTTTTTCAACTCTGAATATCACGGATTTCTTCAGGCGGGCATAAAGCTGCTTTACGACAGATTAATGGACGGCCCTGATTGTGTCTGTTGGTGTGTGTCCGTGCCTGCGTGGAATAGATTGTCTGTTTACTCATTCTCCCGCTACAAGCGGCGAAATGAGACAAAGCTAAAGCCATTTCACAGTGTAGAGCACCTATTATGATTCACTGTGTTACGACGCAGCCCTAATGAGAAAGAGAGAGAATGAGAGGAGGGGTTGGAGGATAGGAGAGGAAGAGAGAAAAGACGGTAATGAGAGCGAGTGTTGGATATGGAAGAGGGGGGCTAATGCTAGACAGAGTAGTCATGCTAATTGGCTACAGTGGATAACTTTCTGAGGCGGGGGATGTGTGTGTGTGTGTGTGTGGTGGTGGTGTGGGGGGGGGCAGAGAAAAGAACAGCCTGATCTGTCGGCGTTACACTCGTTTAACGCTCCCTCCATTTCACCTCTTTAATGAGAGGAATATTCGCTCCAGTAATGGCGAAAGACTTGAAATTGGTGACGATTTGTTGCTCACACACACACACACACGCACTTAGAGGTGGTAAGGTGGGGGGGGATTACTGAGAGAGGATGGTGTTGGTGGGTGTGTGTTTTCCCTCAGGCACCACAACCCAGTCCTTTATGGATCATGGCAATTTTCAGGGATTGTAACTCTTGGACAAACAGCTAAAAATAGAGGGGTGGTGCACGACTCCTGCAATAGCGGGAGGGGAGGGAGGTGGGAGGAGGTGTGTGGGTGTGGGTGGGGACAGCGAAAACGAGTCCTGTCGCATTAGATTTGGGTCAGAATCGGGGGAAGAGCCAACGAAGCGGAGAGTGTTACAGACGGCGGGGAGATTCATCACTCGCTGCTCCCTGTACCTCTCACTCGTCTCCTTCAACACCTCGCCGCCCTCCCCCTCTCCCCTCCACCTCAAACACACACACACACACGCACCTGCAGGAGAGGGGAGGGTGATGGGAACAAGGACGGCGGGAAAGGGGGGGGATTGGTGAGAAAAGATGGTAAACCGCTGGAAAGACAAAGGAGAAGCAGCAGGGCAGGAAAAGACTGAATGTATAATGGGAGAGAAAGAGAGACTGAACCACTGCTAGGTTAGATAACATTATAATATTAAAATATGCCATTTTATCCAAGGCTCTTTGCTGTATAATGAGTGCATACATAAATTCATACTATGAATGATCCCAGTCGGGAACAAGCTCTAACGGTAGAGCCTTGCTCTAACTTCTGATTCAATTCAGAGGGTTTGTTCCCAGTTTAAAGCAATAAATAAATATTTTGGGAAACATTCTTATCCCTTTTCTTGCTGAGAGTTAGATGAGAAGATCAATACCACTCTCAGGTCTTAAGTATGGAGCTAGAGGTGGGAGCAATTAGCTTAGCTTAAATACTAGAAGCACCGTGAAACAGCTAGCCTGGCTCTGTCACACATACACACACATACACTCACCAACACTGTTAAGCTCACTAATAAACATGTTATATCTTGTTTGTTTAATCCTTTGAAGTGTGGAGAGAGAGAAGCTAGCTGGTTCCCCCTGCTACCACTCTTTATGCTAAGCTAAGCTAATTATCTCCCAGCTGTTGCTCCGTATGCCATAAAAGTGGTAACAATCTTCTCATCTAACTCTCTGCAAGAAAGCAAATGAGCTTATTAGCCAAACTGTTCCTTTATTTCAGTGGGTAGTGTGTTCTAGCCTTTTCATCACAGATGAAATATGAGAGTGGACAACTCAAACAACACCTTAGCAACAACCTTAGCAACAAAGTATAAGGATACGGAACAGACGGCTGTTTATGGGCATGCACGACGAGCTGATGTCAGCTCATCGGCAAGGTGGAAAAAAAAACCCACAAATGAAGTGTTCGGGGCAGGTTGAAGCCCTGGCATTCAATGAGCATTTCTTCATATTTTCATCTCAAGTTTTGGACCTTTGACCATGTTTAGCATAGATATCCGACATCATAACAGTATATAAATAACAGAAAATCACAAAAAGCCTTATATGGCCCCTTTAAGTTCCATTGAGGAGATGAATTGTTAACTCTCAACCCATGCAGAAGTCTGCCTATAAAGGTGCTTTCAGACAGCCAGTTGCTACCACTGCTTCTGTAGCCCAGCCACGGTGGCAAAATACTAAATGGGCAACTCTACCGCCTTCGACTACCAACTATACGTAACCCTTTCAACTACCAGGGGTCTGTTTCACAGAAGTGATTTGCAAGAACTGCTTACACGCAGATGGCAAATGGTAGCAGCATCATGTTTTAAAAAATGATTGTACTCGGAAATTGATTACTGGGCTCTTGCATGCTCAGCATTGGGCTGTTTTGATTAGTGAGACTTGTCGACATGAGCGAAAATTTTGTCATGTTGCAAATCACACCTTACATGTTGCAATTTGGTTTAAAGTACCATATGCTTTGGGTTGCTGCTGTCCACCTACTCTAATCTCATTACATAGTTAATAGTGCAGTTTTAAACTTTAAATAGAGGAAAATGAGGAGCTATATGCACAGCATGGCATGGTTAATAAAGCAAGTTTAGCTAATCATGGCTAAGTGAAGCTAAGTTTAGCTAATCATAAACATTTCATAGTGACATTTCCCAACCTTGGGTCTACTTTTTTCTGAGCTTAAACTACTTCATCCAACTGAAGACCATGAGATGTGGTTGTAAGCTCCAGACAAAGCAAGTTAGTTGTCTTTTTTTGTAGAGTAAAATAATATTAATGAATTAGATAAGTATATGATATATATATCATAATAAAATAATCATTGTTTATTGGCCCACACTGCAAAGTCAGATTTTGAACCTGATATCGTGTATATTTCAGGATAATCAGCTACCAGTAACACTGGCACAGTGGCAAGCTAAAAAAGTTCTATCATGCGGTTGTCCTGGTGGCCTAGTTGTCTCGCCATGTGAAAGCACCTGTAGGGCTTAACAGGCAGTTAGATCCATGACAATGTTAGTGCTTTTCTTCAGGGAGCAGAACCCTCAACCCTGGCAGTATTAATGCTATGTGATACAGATCCTCTTCCCTCTCAATGTCCTCTTGTGCATCAGCCTGTTGTCCCTGCATTACTGTCTCCTTCCCTCACCCACATCTGTTCTGTTTTTCTAATGAAGAGGAAAGTGATGGTCCCACCAAGGCTAATTAGGAGGACTGCGATGCAGAGTGCTGCTAGACTGGTGATAGAGTCAGGAGGGATGCGCCAATGCCGGCCGCTTATAGCTCCCATCAGTTCCAGAGCATCAGAGGAGGAAAGGGGAAAAGGGATGCCGAGAGAGGAGATAAAAACGAGCGGAGGAGGAGGAGGAGAGAGATATACAGCGTAATTGAGACTGTAATGGGTTTTGTCAGAAGCACCTGTCAGGGTCAAGTAAAAACTGCTTCGGTGCGAGAGGAAGAGAGGGATGAGAGGATGGGTGAGGAGAGAAGGGGCCAATTGGAGTCAGGATCCCGGTGGGGAGAGGCCCGTGTCCATGCCAGCCTCACCTGATTGCCAATTTGTGCCAGTCTACAGACATCAAACACCAATGCGAGCCACACACAGCCTCACAAACGGCGCTGATTGGAGAGTGCTAACCAGCTAAAAGCACCCATACACATTCAATCACACATATGCGTGAACTCACGCTGACAACCCACCTATGCTCGCTGATTGGACACATCTAGCCGCTTAACAAGGTGTCCACGGTGCAGACCCTAAGCCGTGTGATTGGTAGATAAAACTGCTGCCGTTAAATATCTAATTCTCCCCCACGTCTAGATGAAAATAAGGTGCAGTGCTGATTAGATTGCAGCCTGCTGTGCCAGCCTCGGGTCTGCGCCATGTTCATTACCAGCCTTCACTCCCCAACCCCAACCAATCCTATCTCGGCCCGTGTTCGCCTGCCAACCCCAAATACTCTATTTGTGATGGAAACGCAATTCTGACACCGTCGAGAGTTAGGGTTGATGCCTGAGGAGTGATGAAATTAAGTAGAGTAAAATGTATTTATAAATTGCTGTTAAAGCGGCACCTGGCAGTTTAACATGTTGACAGCCCCGAATGGCAGCGAGACATAACTGATTAAAATTTAGGACCTCAGTACTGAGAAATTCTGTAAGGCGGTGTCAGTAAATGTTCCACTCTTGGAGGTGATGAAGAGGTTCAGCCATTATCCTGGGCACAAAGTTCCCACACGCTGCTGTTAGAATTTTTTAGCACAAAAGATTTCCTGTCATCAAATATTTTGACACCAGAATTTTATTGGGTAAAAAGCTCAAGATTTTCACTGTGGCTGATGAGAAAGGTGTATTTTTAATAAAGAAATCACATACAATATGATTTATTATCTAAATGTACCAAACGACAATCAACTGGCTTTTCTAGCTGTGTTAAACCATAAAGCTTAGTGCTCCACAGGGCCATAGCTACCTTTAAGGAGGCTGAAGTCATGTCTTCTGTTTTTTCTGGGAAGTTGGGTTTTTATCCGCATCCTGGGGGAGGTTACAGTCTACTTTAGTGGATATTTTATGCGCTTTAGTGTGCTTTTTAGACTTAATTTATTTATTAGGCCAATAAATAAAGGACTAATTGTTTTCACACCAGAATTTTATTTCCTCTTTTTCTAGAATTTTATTTTGTGTTTTTCTAGGGGAGGGGGGGACTTGGATTTATGACCTGAGTGTTTCTAAAATCCTGGCTACGGCTCTTCCTGGCCACTGCTGACACACCATGATCTTTTTTGCTGTGTGACTAACCTATAAGCACTATAATAGCTGCTCTTCTGCACAACGTTATTACATTTGCTATTATTACTTAGGAACTAAGATTTTTCTCTCTGTAAATAATCACCAGGAACATTATTAGTGGGACACTTTGTGGAAAGTAACCTGGTTCACTGCCACAATTTGGGTCTTGCAGCAGTTTTGCTTAATAGTCTTAAGTGTCAGAATTTAACAGGGGAAATGAGAACAGTTTTTTTTTTAAACTGACAGCAGCAGCAGCTCTGCCAGCAAAACATCAAATTTATGTCCAGTTTGAATGCTGGAAAAGTCCTGCAGTCTCTGCAGTCCCCACTCTGTTTCAGTGGGCTGAGGTTAAAAGAGATGCGCAGTGAGATGGAGACGACATTTTTTCTCATCCCCTTAAACAGAATCTTCCATAACCCTAAACCACTTCTTCGACTGCTCCAGGCTATCTGAGCTCTCACACACACCACTTTCAGACAGCTACTCTGCTGCTATTTTATATTTACTGTGTGGTCTGGAAATGGAAAGAAATGAGTGTATATTGAGCTGTGTTTTCAACTGAACACAGAGAAAAACTTTTCTAATTGGCTGGGGGCTGTAAACAGGTCAGTGTCCCACATATCTGAAGCCAAATCACCATCATCAATGGGAGATAAATCAATTTCTTCCCTCTCTTTCCTCAGTCCTTTCTCTTCATCCTGCCCCACCTCCTGTTCTCTCTCACACTCTTTCTCATCTACACACACACACACACACTTTTCCTGTAGCCGGTCGATACCAGAGTGGGTATTGAGCAGTGGCTGTGGTCTAAATGAGAGTTTGATTTCTCAGGGGGTGTTAGCCCCTGTAACCATGGTGTAGAGTCGCCATCAGAGACTTCTTCGCCAAACGCTCATTGATGAAGTGCGTGTGTGTTTGCCGGGAGCGCGCACTTTAAACACCTTTTGATTTAGTTGCGCTCAAGAACAATACTTTTCATTAGAGGCTGATAGCATTCATTAAGAGCAATTCAGCAGGGCCACTAATGAGCTGATCGGCTCTTGAACACTTCATTCTCCTCGAAAAACAATGAAGCGTGGCATCACACGAACACTAACGCAGAGACATCACTTGTCCCGAATGCATCTTGAGTCAATTCTCAAAACTGTTAGTTCATCAGACCTCCAAATAAGTGATGACTAGCTGGCTGAGTCTTTGTTAGGAAGCTCTGCACTTTGCTTTCTCTGGCAGTGAGCCTTTTCTGCTCCAACTGCAAATACACTTTGTGCCGTTTGAGCCTATTCATAACATTTACTAAGCCCCTGATATTGTCTAAACCAACAAAAAACCCATGCCTTCGATCCAATACACGGAAAAAGCTGTTGAGCACATTACAAACCACTGGGCGCTCTCCAGAATCCGGCCATTAATGCTGCTCTGCTCTGAGCATCCAGACTTTAGTTTGTTTGACAGGTTTGTGTTTGTTGTTTGTAGCATCTTGCAGATTCTTTCACCCCTTTTAGCTTTCTGTGCTCGCTGCCACCCGACAACGCACGCGACAGCCTGTTTGTCTGAGTGAGTGTAATACTATCTCCTATTTCTAAGGGGTTTTTATATAATTCATATCTTCTGGCCTTTGCAGCAGGGGAACAAGCAAGGCAGAGATGGAGAGAGAAAAACGGAGAGCAGGAGGAGGGACCTTTGACAGAGTAGCATTGACGAACAGCTCGACACAGTGAGATACATAAACATGAGGTCAGAGAGTATTGCAGTGGAAGATGGAGAGGGAAGATGGAGAGAGGGCAAGAGAAAGAAAGTGTGTGTGTGTGTGTGTGTGTGTATGTGTGTGTGTGTGTGTGTGTGTGTGTGTGTGTGTGTGAAAGAGAGAGCGGGGGAAAGACAGATATACTGCATTAGAAAGGTTGTCTCTCATTGACAAGCTCTCACTCTGTTCAGGAAATCCACCAATCAATGCTTTGGCACTGCACAGACACACACACACACACACACACACACATCAACCTGCAAGGTACTGTGTGTGTGTTTGTGATGGAGGAGAGGATGTGTTAGTGGTCTGCGTGGTGCAGGAGAGTGTGTGTTTGAAATGCAGAGCACGTCAAGAGTCCTAGGGAGCTCCTTTTGCAGCAAAGCCTCATTAAAGAGACAGCAAGGATATACTGCCAGACCACACACACACACACACACACACACACACACACGCTCAACACCAACACTAGAGATTCACTCAGGGTAACAGAAACTGACGCACACGCAGAAGCAGCTTTGGACAAATCGAATAGGAATCTCAGTGAAGAAATGAACACGGAGCAAGTGGGGGAATAAATGTGCTGTGGAAAATGCCCTCCATTCCAATCTTTTATTTTTTCCCCATTTCCTCTCCTTGTTCTCCATATGAATAAAGTTTAATTTATCCACCGGCTGCCCCTCCCCCCATCTCACACTAATATTATATTCATGTATATTTGATTGTGTCAACTCTGTGGAGATTGGGTATGCTGTATCTTGTGTGCCTTTTAAAAATGCATCTATGAATAAATAATGTCTGTAACCGCTGATTGAAAAAGCCATATTGCCAGAAAGCCATGATGAAATGATAATGTAATATCTGTCCCTGTGTTGAATAAAGCAATGTACCCTCCATCCTTCCCCCTTTTTTTAAAAAGAAATCTCTCAGTAAATGAGACTTAAAGCTCTGCTACTGCACCTTACACTGCCTGATGACATTCCCTTGTATGGTTTGCACTGCTGCTCTGAGTGTGTTTTAATAAAGAGAAAGCCTCTTTCTATACATCTGAGTGCCGTGTGGTTGTTTGGAGATATTAATAAAGAGAAGCAAACCGTTTCCCCCGAGTGGCTCCCCTGTTAATTGACAGTGATAGCAGAGACTCGTCTCCTGGGCTGATGTTGGGAGCCTAATAAAGATGCATTACTACCAGCCTGTGAGAATGATGCGGATCATGTGTCCCCTCCCTTCACCCATCTTCCTCTCTTTCCTCCTCCTCCTCTCCGAACGCAGGCTGATTAAACTGATAAACTGCGCCAAAAAGAGGGAGAGAAGGGGATGTAAATAATGAAATATGAGCGAGTAAAAGGGAGAGTCAGTAGGGGAGGTGAGAGGAGAGGTGGGGAAAGAGGCACAGCATAGAGATAGAGAAAGAAATCCCATTAGCAACAGCTCCATGCCTAATGAATAAAATGCTAAGTTTGATATCGCCTGTTTAATTTCACAAATTCTTAATTGGTGTGACATTTCAAGTTAAAAGCTCTGGCCTCGCTCTGACCCTGTGGTGTCAGGCTGTAAATAAAACACACACACACACACACACACGTACATAATTGACAGGCAGCCGCTGCCGCTCGTAGCTTTGATATACTGTCATTAGCATAGCAACAGCGAGCTGACCATCCACAAGGGATACAGTAACCCAGGCAACCAGAGCTGGCCAGTCCAACTATGGGGACCAGAGGCACAAATGGAGCTCCCCTCCCAGTCTCCATCCTAATGTATCAACACTCACGGGTCTGAGCAAACATTTACACCCAAGGGTGGAAGGAATTATTTGCAATTGTTTTTGTAAGTGAGCAGCATTTTTAGGTACAGGTCTAGTGTTTTTACTTTCTGAAACACATGCTCTAGCTGGCTGAATTTCCTGAATACCCCTTTTCTCCCAGCTCTCCACAAGAAATAAAATGAACCTCAATACTTTTGAGTACTGACTGAAATTAGTCTGTAGAATCAAGAATCAAAAAGTGTCAAATTGGCATTGAATCCTTGCTCAGATTCTAAGTCTTGTCAGCTTATTCCTTAGTCAGATACTTCCTTTTCCTACATCCAAGCCACCATTTCTACAGTATCTGCACATGGAAACTACAGTATGAGTATAGAGTATATATGAGTATACAGTATAAATCTTGCATGAAAGTCAGACACAATACATGTTCATCCAACATTCCACCCTCCACACTTTCACTTTCCGCCTCGCTACAAAAAGGGCACAAGACTACGTCTTGCTTTGGCACCGGACATAAATCATGTGATGCGTAATTGTCCAACATGAACATAATTCTTAGAGTTGAATCAGGAAACCTTTCTAACTTTAGAATATATTTTATTTAGCCAAATTTAGGATTCAACCAATTTCATACTGATGCACTGAGCAGAACTGTTCTCACAAGAAAAATAACATTTATTGTTTTTTGAACTATGACTCCATCAGACACAAAGGAAGATATTTTTACAACACCAAAAAACATGTAAGAAGAGCGTTAGGGTGGATGGCTTGGTCAACAAAGAGTGCGACTTTAAGACCTATGCGATCTTTCTGTCTATTAGTTAGTCTTACAAATGGTGAGCAAAATGTTCAGGCTTTCAGGCTCTCCCTGAAAGCATTAATGGAGTCATACACCAGGCCGAGTGCTTTGTAAATTGTCGGTTTCAGAAAGTTACAAAAATATTCAGATGCAAACTCTTGACAGTTCTTACTTCAGAAAGGAGTGGATTTCAGATGCTATTGGATGATCCAACACACTCCTTGTATGAAGCATTCCATCCCCTTAAACCTAAAACCTAACTAAACTTTTACCATAGTGGTGGCAAATCAAAAAAATATATTTTTTAATGGTCACTTTTAACAGTTTTAACAGGTTCTTAGAAACAACGGTGGTGTCAGATCAGAAAATGCTCTAATGGTTCCTTTGAAAGGCAATGACAATTTTGTCTTTGAAGGACTTGTTGCATTAAAGGGTAACTGCACACTAAACCATTTTTTGCACTGTACACATAATCACATAGGCTTATGTTGGCATATGATGTTAATACAGGTGATTTTCCAAAAAATACACGTGTTAAAACTGCGTTTTCTAACTAAAGTAAACCATGATACACAGCAGGGCTATGGCTACACACTGACACTCCCCCACACACACCAGAGAGCCTCTCGCAGTAGAGCTGCTAGCTCAGCTGCAACACAGGTACAACACAGAAACTTTTACATAGGGCCATGAATGTGCTTCTAGTGACTGTCAAAGCTCCAGCAGACTCTCTGTGTTTCCAGCATGGACACGGAGAGTCTGACAGCAGCTGCTCATGGCTGGTTAGTTCTGACTACCAGCTCTACATCGCTGTTCATGCTACACTGAGCAGTGGTCAGTTGGTGTCCCCTGTCCCTCCACGTCACACACTACATAGCCATGAGGCCATGTCCCTTATAGTAGTTGCCCTCCACTCCTCTGCTGCAGTTTTTAAATATGCTGGCAGGGAGGGAGCTAGCAAATTTAGTTACCCTTTAAGAATATTGTTAAATGAAAATAAGGGTATCGTTTTGGTATTGGTATCAAAACTCAGGTATCAGGTACTCTGCCAGTTTTGTAGCAGTTTGACAAAAAAAACTCTTAACTCAAGGTCCATTTTTTCTGAGCTTTCAACCCTATCTCATGGTCTCCCCCTATTGATAGTTTGCAGAGTTTTCATGGAGATAGTTCAGTTGTTTTCATGCTCATAGAAGTAGTAGTTTATCTGCCAATTCAAAAAATCTAATCTATTCTCTTTATTTATTACTTATAACAAAAACTTACTTCCAGTATGCTCCATTTTTTTCTGAGCAACTTTTTGGTTCCATTATGAATAAACCACTTACCACTCACCACTTTTCTTAAACAGATTTTTACATCATTTTTCTCAAGAAACATTTCAGCCAAACAGCTCCCCAAATCAAGTGGGACATTGTAAGAGTCTCTCCACCCCTGGTTATACACCTTAAATATAGACCCTACAGTGGCAGATGGAACAGTGTCAATCTCTCACCATCATTTGGCATGGAAACCTTGCAGTTTTTGAAATGCATATGGTGGATCATGCACAGATGGACACATCACACTGGCAATTTTTTTCCACCTGTCACTGTCTATCCCACCTGCCTGACACACACACACAGTCAAACACACTTGGTAGAGGAGTGGAGGCGGCAGTGCTGTAGTTAATTAGAATTTAACATATCAAACTGTGTTTTCTCAGTACTCTGGTGTGTAATTGTGTGGGCAGAGTGACTAGCTGCATAGCTGTTTGTGTTAACTCAATAAAGAAACACAAGATGTGTATGGGAGCTTCTAATAATAGAGACACGGACAGATTGGAAAATCCTCTGCACAAGCAGAATAAAAAGTGCTTTAACTACATCTCTGGATAAGCAAAGAGGCAGCAGGAGAGAGGAGAGGGAGGAGGAGGAAAAGTTGAGAAAAAGAGAGGGTTTGTTTTTACTTTCCTTTAGCTCTTTGTGGTGGTGAAGTGTTGCTGTTCAGTTTTGGACAGTACTGTGGTGATATGGCAGGCGTTTTCAGTGCAGAGTTTGCCTCTGTGCTCTTTGTGTGCGACCCTCTGCAGGCCTCCCAAAGACACAACTCTTTAATGAGCATATCGATCAGTGTTTCTCACACCTTCATTTCCCCCACAGAGAGAGAGAGAGAGAGAGGGAGACAGGGAGGGAGGAGAAGAAAAGGATAGGGGGAAAAAAAGATGAAGAGACGAAAGCTTTAGAAAAGCTTTAGACTCACAAAGTGGTGCTTTTTTTCTAAAGACCGCAGGGGAGTCGGCTTTGTGCCTGTAAAATTCAATTTACCTTTTCACAGATGGGCTATACAGCGGCTGGTATTGAGGTGCACAACTCATAAGCTGTTCTGAATGTGTGTGTGTGAGTATGTGAGCATGTGTGTGTTTCTACTTGTGCAGTATGTGTGTGCACCAGTGAATAAGCATGCTTGTGTGTGTGTGTGTGTCTGTGTGTGTGTGTGTATATGCACATGCTTGTATGCTCATTTGTGTGCATGTGAACAGAGAGTGAAGTAGCGGTGTAAGCCAACCCGGTGTGAACCTGGGTTTTCTCTCAGAGCTCCGTCTCGCTTCAGTCGTTTCTCTGCATCACATTACCTCTCCACCTCCACCCAGCCAGCACCACAGATAGAGGGAGCAAAAGAAAAACATCCAAGACAGCCAATGAGACCGTTGTAGCAACTTAAATTGCTGGGATATGATGTCTTTGTTGACTTGATGGAACCGCACAGTCAATACTGTACAGTTTTTGGGAGATGGGGGCCTTTGTTGACTTTTAAAAATCCATCCGTGTCTCCTGGGCGCGGTGCTGCACTTTAGCAAACACCATGTTGAGTGATAATAATATGCAGTGTCAGCGGAACATCCAGTTCCACTTCGTATGCCACTGTAGTTCTTTCAAGTGATGCTCTACAGCAACATCTTACAAAATCAATTCCTCTCAACACCTGATAGTGCTACTTAGTTTGGGGGAAGCAACAGAAGACATCTGTGAATTACATGCCTACTTGTACTGGTTACTTACTCATGTTTTTGCTTGAACAAACTCTGATGAAACACAGAAACCGAGTAATGTAGGCCTTCTTTTATTTTTTGGAGTTTGCTGCTTGTATTGTTGAGCACAACATGAATCTACTCAGTGTATAAATAATACTGACAAACATCAAATTACAATTACTATTTGTGGTGTGTCTGTTTCACATACATTATAAAATAAAAGCATGCATCCGATAGCCTTCTTTATATATCTAATATTCGGACATCCCTACCGTAGGCCTTAAAACTCTGATTTATTTAGAGGCATGGCAGGCTACAAAATCAACTGGACTAAATCTGCCCTTCTCCCACTTAATACGGCTGCAAAAAATACCAACTGTTGACATCCCTATTTGTACATCCTTTATGTACCTCTGCATAAGGATTTACCCCAGTCTTAATAAAATAGTTCATTTTTTGGGCATGAAAAAGAAGATTGTGGATGACCTGAAAAGATCAGGTTCTCTTTACAAAGCAGACTTACGACACCTGCCACCTAAATTTATCACAGGAATGCTTTCCCTCATATCGCAGTTCATCTGCAGAGGAAAGTGTGCATGAATCACACTTTACAAAGAAGCAAACTCACTGGAGGCTTACCTGCCTTACCTTAATCTTTACTATTATGCTTTTCAAATTAGACCATTGCATGTTTGGAGAAACCAGGAATCTGAGGTCCCTTGGCGGGCTATAGCTGGCAGCCACACCAACTAGAAGACTTACTGTATACAGGCAGGGGGCGCAGAAACGTTACTCTACAATACGGGAGCATCATAACCAATGATGATGATGGGCAAAACGGGTTTATTTCATCAAACGTCTCCGTTATGTAATAACTATCACCTTCAATCAGGTGGGCAGGCTTTTCCATTTCCCCCATGGTTAAATAAAGGTGTTTCCATTTTCAGCGATATTTTTAACAATGCTAGACTCATTCCACAATATTACGGAAGAATATGATTTATTCTTATTTTACTCTTTCTTTACTTGAGACTGAGATCTACAATGAAGACATATGGGATGCCATGGAATAGGCCCTTGCCAGAGCACCCTATGGAGGAGTGGATTGGAGCTGGCATATATATATAACTCTCTGCTTGATCATTCTGTTAGGAAACTGGCAGTTGAAAGGGTATGGGACAGGGAACTCCACAGTGACAGTCTGAAACCACTTTGCGAAACGGTGTGGTCCAACTTAGGCAGTACCTCTAAAAACCTTGCGCATCAACTCATACACTTCAAGATGATCCAAAGAGCGTATGCTACACCTATCAAGCGTTTTAGGATGAAACTAGTTGCTAGTCCTAACTGTACTCACTGCCAGACTCAGATGCTGGGCACAACAATGATCATCTGGTCAGAGATCTTTGGACTCACGTTCTGCCAACAATATATTCGGATCTACAATATTACCTAATCCCTGCCTTTGTCTGTTCAGCGATGACTCGTCTTTGTCTCTCAATTTAAATCAGCGTAGGCTAATGTTGGCAGGCCTTACAGCAGCGAAAAGACCAAACTGACACTGTCGTTTAATCCCAATCTCCCTTTGATTCAATGCTGGATGGCGTCCTACCAGAGTATAGCATCTCTTGAGTGTACAACGGCACGACTCAATAGAGCCAAGCCTGCCACTTGGTCAGACATAGCTGTATCCATAAGGGACTACCTCAAAAGAAGGGCTTTCCCCCCTCCCACACTCGTCCATACCCAGTAATATCAGACTGGGAGCGGGCCAGCTTTAGAAGTTAGTAGAAATGGATGGTTATACACAATACATGGTTTCGTTTTACTGTTTGTTTTCCTTTTCTTCTCAGTCTGCTGTTATTTGCTTTTTGCTTGGGAATGTTTGTCTCTTACTCTTAGTTCATTCTTATTCTTTTTTTTTATTCCGGTCGTTAAATTCAAATTATTGTTAGCATGCTGCCCTGTTGTTGTTTGTGTTCTTGTTGTGTTCTGTACTTTCAAAAATAAAAATAAAAATTGTTGATCACAAAAAAAGCATGTACCCAAGTACAAACTATTACAAACTGCTGCAGCATGTTCTATTTTATTGCGTAACATTCAGTGTCTAACACACATAGGTACATTTTACTAGTCTTAAAAAATATGAACCCTTCAGAGCAATGTCAAAACACCCACACCTATTGTTTTCTGTGTGAGCCCACAGCCCTGCAATGACACAAGTCTACACGTCAGGATATGCAGGTCAGTGCTCCAAACAAGCAACAATTTTATCACATTCACGCTCCAGATCAGCACTTTCAGACTACTGCACCGTGACTACTTCTTCTGTCTGTATGATGTGTGCTACGGGCATCAAATTACATAACAGTACACTAATGGTTCCCAAAGTGGGTGCCACGGAACCCTTGGGTACTGTGAGGACGGGCCAAGGGTGACGCAAGATTAATCATATCATTGCTCATCTACGGTGCGTTTTAAAAAATGTTTCACCACATTTAAAAAAATCAGCAACATTTACATTAACTACATTTAATGTTATGTTTTCAAGCATATCATAACTAAATAAATAAGCAAGAAATATCAAAATCACGATATTAAAAATATACAGGTAGTCGCAATTGACATGGACATGGTCAGAGTAGTGATAGAAAGATTTGAGACGGTAAACAGAGCTCAGAGAAATGCTGAAACATCTCAGCTCTCAACACAGAGACAACTGTATCTGAGCCGACTGACAAAACTACTCGGCTAACGGCTTAACAGACAGGTTTTGGCTGCTTGTGGAAGACGGATATCCATCATTGAACAGCCAAATTCATATTTGTGTGTTGTGGCTCTCTGATCGCTTGTATACATGAAAACAAGACAAGAGATGTCCTGTCAAAGGAGTCAGACCTGCAGGTTGTTCAACCTCTCCATCAGCACTCTCACATGTCCCATTAAAATTCCTGATTTTATTTTTTGGGTTTTGTTTGTTTTTCCTTGTACATCTTAAATACAATTTCATTTTAATTGAAGAAAATGAAAGCATCCGTGCTACATCACCTACCTTATTGGGCGACCTGCGGCTGGCTAACAGGTACCAAGTGTTTGAGGAACTGGAGTATGATCCTCATATAATCTCAGATGAGGTGCTGTCACAGCCAAAGGGAGTTGTGTGTCTGGCCCTAGTCTGCCCTGACATCCGGTGTGCTCCCCATGCTGTGATCAATCACAGGCCCATCTGCCCACTTCTCTTCCACCTCGGCCGGCATCACCCTCTGCTCCGGTGGCTATAGTAGCTACTAAACTGGGCATGAGACGGCCTACACCTGCACCACATCAGTCTGGCACACAGCGCCTCTCCCAAGCGTTTGCCCGGTTCCCCAAGCACCCCCCTGCCCCGGTCTCTCTGCTTGTCAGAGATTCTACCATCCAGAACATTAAGGCACGATCAGCAATAACCCACTGTTTACCAGGTGTCAGGGTTAATGATTTTGGAACAGCGACCAACATTGCTCCGTGACTTCATTCACCTTTTTAACTTTCTCAAGAACTGTGGAAAACGCTCTTACATTTCTGGTCCAGGTCCCACATATGGTCTCAGGATAGGTCGTTTCGGTAGGATTCTCAGTCTGCATACTTGGTTACAGTCTGTTTGTTTAATTCATGATATGATCTTTATTAACAAATTTAATTTATTTTGGAATGGCACATCCTTTTACAACAGAGGTGCCATTCACCCCAATAAATCTGGTGCGTATGCTCTAGCAGCCAATATATTCCATATAGTTCAAATCACGCCATGTCAACTCCCTCACTAAGTCACACTTTTTTGATCATAGGCAACACTGTAATTCTCATTCTTACTGTCCCATAAATTTTGATAATGTGCACACTACCAGGCGTCAAGCAGGAGCAAGAAGCTTCCATCTACCCTATCACAATTAGGCAAATATAGAGGCTTAAAGATATGCTGTCTTAATGTAAACTAGATGAAATTAAACTGCTTCTGAGAGATTCAAAAGCACATATATTAGCTATTTCTGAATCGTGGTTGACCTCTAGTATCCCAGATAGTTTTCTTTATATTGATAATTATCACCTCTATCGAAAAGATCGCACAGATAAGCCTGGTGATGGAGTTGCCATCTATGTGTCCCAAAAATACAATCACAGACTCTGTGAAACTGAATTTTGTCTGAGTTCCTCCTACTAGTTGTAAACTTTACAAATCAATATGCACAGTTATTGTTGCCTACAAACCTCCACATGTGAACTCAGCCCTATATTTGTCACAGCTCAGTGATGTTATTAAGTCTGTACAAACCAAGGAATATATTATACTGGGTGACTTGAATTGTGACTGGAACGATAAATCCTCCAAACCTTTAAAAGTCTGTGCCACAAAACTGGGTATTTATCAATTAATCACAGACCCAACTAGAATAGGAAATACAAGATGCTCAGTTTTGGAACTTATATTCATGAATCAGCCTACATAATATGGATTGTCTGGTGTCATCCATACAGCATTATCTGACCATTCTCTTGTATTTGCTATCAGGAAAACAATGAAGACCCCTAAATGACACAACTTACAAGTAATTTGTAAAATTCCAAAATCTAAACTGCATGAATTTTATATGCAAATAACACAAATTGACTGGAGCTATGAATTATTACTAGATAACCCAGAGTAATGGGTAATGTCAATCATAAAATTGAGTCAATATGCAACAGCTATATTAAGGAGCACAGATTTCAATTTCGTCAGTCTATGCTGCCATGGATAAACACTGACATCATTAAATTGCTAAAACTGAAAGCACTCTTATTTTAAAAATATCTGTCCTTAAAATCCATAGAAAATAGAGAAAACTAAGCGCATCAGAAATAAATGTGTGGCAGCACTGCAAATGGCCAAAGTATCATATTATTGTAACCAAATAATCCAATCTACTTCAAACCCAAGAGCTTTATAGCAAGTTTTATGAACAATTACCGGAGAAAAAGCAGATAAGAGAAACTCCAAAATCCAAATCTGTGAAGCTGAGAAAATAGCATTTATTTTTAATGATTCTTTTATTTCTTCAGTTAGATTTGGCTAATGCCTTTAATACGAGTCCTAATTTTTTTGTTCCCATATCTCAACTCATCCGTTCTCTTTCACTGAGCTTACGCAAAACGAAGTAATAACTATTTTGAATTTACTTAGTAACTCCCATTCTACAGTTTTTCCATCCTATCCTGGAAATTTTCTCAAATTGTTCCAGTTTTCAAATCTGATAATCCAACAATAGTTTCAAATTACAGACCAGACCAGAATTACAGATACTCGAAAAAGCCCTCACAAATCAAGTAACAGAATATCTTGAAACAAGTGATTTTGTCAGTGAGTTCCAGTATGGTTTCCGTTCTAACCGATCAACTTCATCAGCTTTATTATTTTTTACTGAGCAGATCCGCACTTAACCCAGGTAATGTCACTGGAGCAATATTTATTGACCTGCGCAAAGCATTTGACACTGTAAACCATCAAATATCAGTAAACTGAACCCTTTTCTATTTTTTCCTTCTGTTTTGAAATTGTTCTCTCCCTATTTTTATCAGACAGAGCTCAGGTAGTTAAAATTGGTCAAGTAATTTCTTCCCCCTCTATCTGTGATATTGGGGTACCTCAGGATAGTATTCTTGGTCTATTACTCTTTGTCCTGTACATAAACAACTTGCCTACTGTCTGTGAACATTCCACCTGCCTTTTATATGCAGATGATACTGTAATTTTCTTATCTGACCCAAAGTGTTGATATGATAAACATTAAACTCTTTTCTGATTTTAATTCCTTGTATAACTGGCTTCAGGAACACTGCCTGACCATTAATGTAAAAAAACTGAATGTATGTATTTCCATTTCCCTAGGAAATCTTTGTCTATGTCTCATCCCATAGTTCTGGCCAACCAGAGCATTACTATAGTGCAGAACTTTAAATATCTTGGTGTTTATCTTGACACCCACCTCACATTTGAAGAGCATATCCAGAGACTAATAAAAGAACTGAAAAAGAAAATATATGTTTACAGTCAGATCAGGCCATATCTTACACTTTCTGTTTCAAATACATATCGTCATACCATTATACTTTCAAAAATGTCTTATTGTCTTCCAATTTGGTCTCTTACTACTTCAGAACTTATTGAATCAATAGCCAGACTCTACAATAGAGCTTATAAAATTAATCTTACATTTTCTCCTTGGACACATCACTGTGTAGTATTTTCGCAATCTAAATTGTTAAATTTTTATAATTATATAGTACTTAGTGGTATTAATTTATACTATCAACTATACGATCACATTCTCCCTTCTTTACGTTCTATTTTGCAAAGACATAACTCCATAACACTTGGAAGAATAACCAGAGCTTTTACAAGTGAACTGAACCCTATACCCACTTTTGATAACAATTATGGTATAAGATCATTTTTCTGTACATACGCTGAATTTTGGAACAAAATCCCACACCACATATGACATTCTGCCCCCTTCTTACAATTTAAACATTTACACAAATATTTCCTTCTTCTGAATCAAAATTGTAAACACTAATGTCCCAATAGTTAACCCTATTGTTCTCTCTGAATTCTGTATAACTTGCTTTTATACATGTAAAAATTGTTTACTTTTGTTGTTCTATGCTTAATAATCTTTTATCGATAATCCACTCTTAAACAGGTATGTCTCTCTATATATATGAAGCATATTCCTTGTTTAATTGATTCACTTTTATCATCTGCTTGTATTGTTTAATATTATTGCTTTTGTCCTTTGTGGGACACCAAGAAACCTGCTGGAAAACAGTTTCTAAACTGATTCAAGCCCACAGCTGGTAATGGTTTTTTCATTGCTCTGCTGTTTTTTCCTGCTAAAATAAATTTAAAAAAAAATTGTATTCATTGTTTATTTTAAGTAAAATTATCTGTAAATCTGCACAGCACCTGCTGTATATATAATATAGCCTAATATAATATATTGTAATAAAATATAATATTGTTAAAACTGATAAGCTTCTGTGTACATATAGACTATGCAAATTATATAGGGGTTGGGTGGCTCGGGGTGCCATGACAAAAAAATTCCTTTGAAGGGGTCTAAAGAAGTCTTAAAAAGTTTGGGAACCACTGCGCTACACAGCGTTACAAATAGGTGTGTGTTGCCCTTTCCATGACATGACTGTTTGCTCAAAATCATTTAGTAGATGGCAAAAGCCAATTCTCCAAATAAATCATGAGAAGGATCTATGTAATGCTACTGAGTAAAGTCAACATTTGACCCTCAGTCTTTAGTGAATAAAATAAATTCAGAATGAAAAAAAACTGTTGTTATCTTTAGACAGCATTAATGCTAACTGTGCTTTGATAGCACACAACTTTTAGCATTAGCCATAATGTTATTGCATTGGCCTACAAGTATGCTAATACAGATTATTGCTACCCTCCAATCAAGCCTGAACTTTAGATCCCAATTTTCTGAACTCTGACAGGATATACAAGGATGCCCTCAAGATGTTGAATAGTAATATAATATTCACATTACAATGGGAAGCTCTTGCACTGCACGTTCTGCTTTATTTCACGCAGGATTCTTGAGGGGAGCGGTGGAGTCTGTGCAGCTAACTTAATGGCAAATAACTATTTGCTATTCAATTTGTTTTGATTACCAGGCGAATTATGTTATATGGTAGCCCAGCAGGGTACGATGTGAATGTTGTTCACAGTAGCTTGATCACTACTGCAACAGCATTTTTGTTGGCAGCTGGCAGCTGAAATATATAATTTTGGTGTGGTCTATATGAGGATGATCTTTCTGTACAGTTTAATTCAGAAACACTGTCCGTCTTTAATCTTTGGAACTCAGAAAGATCTGCACATCCCGGGGTCAAAGTTCAACAAATTGAACTTTTTTTTTCTCGCTCTGCACACTACATACATCACATACATCAACAACTGTCACAAAATTGCAATTGTTCACCATTCAGACTATTGTGTGATATCACATAGAAGTCAGGGATGCCAATCTTTGTTTTCATTTGGCTAATGAATATGTGATTACTAAACTCAATCTTTATACTTATTATATGACAAACCATATGGAGTATGACCATATGGTTTGTTTTATTCTCCATGTTCCCAGCACATAAAAGGAAACAACAGTCCAGATGTTGTTTTAATAGTTGTAGTTTGTGTCCATTTTGCTCAGAGAAAAGAGCCTGAATCAGTAATTAAGTAAAACAAAATAATATTTCCATTTTAAGAAAAAAGAGGGAAATAACAGGAACGCAACCGTGGAAACGAAGGGTGGAAGAGGGTAAAGAAAATGTGAGGACCAAGGTAGGCGGGAGATGAAACAGAGATGAGATAGAAACAGAGCGAAGCGTGTATGTCACTGTGATTGCTCTGTCAGGTTCCGTTAGCTTGACTGAACCTTCAGTGTAGCTGCGTGTTTATGTTTGTGTATTCATGTGTGCGTATGAGTCCATATATCTGTGTGTGTGCACCTGACAGACTCTGCTCTTCTTACAGGGTTTTTAATGAGGAGGAAAATTCTCTCTTTGGCATCCCGAAGTCTCGGCTAACTCAAATTTGAAAAGAGAGAAAGAGAAGAAATAGTAGTCTTCATACTACAATTACAGTGACACTCCTCCGATTTCTCTGGTTTGTAAAGACACAGTGCAGCTCTGCAGCAGCCATAGCAACTTCTTTGACATTTCAGAAGCAGAAAAACGGAGAGAAAAAGTAGCTCACTCATGTTGATAGAGCAAACGTCAGAGTTTAAAGGGAGGTACAAGAGCAGTGGGGAATCTATTCCCTCTGTCTCTGTCAGTCGTCGTCTCTCTGTGGGTCTAGCTGTCTGTCTTTTCCCACACATTGTCTGTACACGTTTGTGCTGCAATACCTGCAGTGACTGCCCATATACCATTCAAAAAATACTTTACCCTAATAAAAGACAATAAATAAAAGACATTTGGATATTTACCATAAAGAAACAACATCATCACTAAGAAAACAAAGGAACCCAAGACAAAAGAGGCCAGTTGAGTCCAGACATGGCTTACAATGACAATAGCAGGACAGGAGTGCAAAACGAAAAGATGTTTTTTGGACAGTATAGATAACAGCTGAAAAAAAGGGGTGAAAGGGAGAAAAAGCTTATTTCATGTATTGCTATGCTGGGAAAACTTCATGGGAGCTTTTATGCTAACAAATGAAATGTTGCTTCACTTAAAAATCACAAAGGGTTCAAATTTGTCGATAAGTCGATATGGCAAACTTGTTAGCAACCTGTTGTCTATTTACACGTTCGCAGTTATAGACCAACATTATCACAAATTTGGAGTCATGTGTCCTGCCACCTAGTGAATGTAAGTCCAATATTCACTCTCTTTAGCTCTGTTTTTTGCTCTCTGGAAAAAAAGGAAATATCTGGCCCTTTAGCTGCTAAATGCTCCACTATGTTCACCAGCTAGTCACCAACTGTGTCTGTCTGCCATTTGGTGCTGAAGTGAAAACAGGTGCCTGCTGCAAACAATACTATTAGAACGGTGAACCATAACAGTAAAGTTGCAGCCGGACAGCTAGACAATGAGCTGAAACTCGCTATAAAGCTCCATAAAGCCAATGCGAGCTGCAGAGTTGGGTGACAGTTCTCTGTAGGTTCATCACTACATCACTATGGGCGACGCCTCTCACATTACATGGTGTCATTTCATACTTTTCTTATAAAATATCAATTATAGCCCTTATACCTTAGCAACAAAAGAGGTTTTTCAGGCAGGGCCCTACAAAATGATCCATATCACTGCTTCAAAAATCAATTCAAGCCTTTTCTGAGCTACCACCTCTATAGTTTGGAGTTTAAGTTTTGGCAACTAAAAATACTTGGTTAAGTTTTAGGTGAAATCTTTATCTACCAATAAATCGAATTTTATAATACACAGTATACAAATGTATTGTTGTATGGATTTAACCACCACAGTGTTTTTCCAGTTTTCCCAGAGACAGCTGTTAATTTAAAGTCCCATGTAGATATTTCTGACTGGAATGTGCCACAATATGCCACAAGAAACCAGGTGTTGGGGCATGCAAGGGGCACATTAAGGCAGCAAGCTTCTTCCAGCAAATCATTTTAGGGCAACCTGAGGTTTGTAAATGAGGTACACCTAGAGGATAATGAAGTAAATATTGTAATTATGGACTCACATTGCAATCTTTTAACTTCAATGTGTTTGGAGTATTTTTATTCACTCTTTGCCTTGAATGGAAATCCAAAAGGATTTGACTACTTCTGCTGTTTTGGGAGAAGCCAGACTCACTGTTATTTTGACATGGGATAAATATATATTCTTTTTGTTTTGAGTCTTCACCAGACCTCATTTTTTTCCTGACAAGCAACCTCTTGCAGTCTTGAAAATACTTACTGTCCTCTGATAGTAGCAAAGGCAAGGGTCACGCAAAGGAGGATGGCTGGGCACATAAAGATTGTAACTTCAACACTGGAGGCTCTGGTCTGTCCACTTGGTGTATGTAAGTCTGCTATTCACTTCTCTTTTTGTTCTGTTTCAGGTTTCACCACATCCGGAAGGAAATATTTGGCTCTTCAGCTGCTTGTTCACCAGCTAGCTGTTTGGTGGTGGGCAGATGGTTTACAGTAGGTTTGTTGGAGCTTTTCTGCAGAAAACTGCCTCCTGTGTATAAAAAATACTGCTGAGAGCAGTGAGACTGAACCAAAACAGTGAGCTAAAAGACAGTAAAACACTCTGTAGAGCTGAGGAGAACTATAGAGTTACGTGATAATTCTCAGTGAGTTTGTCACTAAGAGCGACCTCGTTCACATTAAACACAGTCATTTCATCCATTGTGAATATAAAAATATAGATTGTAGCAGCTTTAACCAAGTTGTTTTTTATGTCTTTGTCCTACTGTCAGGGGCGCCAGCTGAGCAAAACACTCAGGGCTCTTTTGTTGTTTAGATATGACAGCTTGTTACCCTATTGGAATATATGGTCCCCCTGATGATAGAGGAACAAAAACACACTCACCTACACATACAGAGGATAGGAAAATAAATCGAAAAGAAAGCTGCTGGATTTCATTTAGATTTCTAGTCCATTCACCTGTTCCCCAGGCATACTGAGCAGAGAGAAGAAAAACCTCATCAACAGAGTCCAGACATCCTGTTGATGTTACTGGTGGAGCAGGGACACCAAATGGAAACTTGCAGTACTGCAACTGCCACAAGATCCTCACCTTGACACTGATGCAGATGGGCTGTGACTCAGGTTGGATAAACAGATCCAAAAAGTAAACCTATCTTCTGTCTTGACATAATCAACCTGATTTTATCAGACTTTTGACCAGCTGTGTGTGTGTGTGTGTGTGTGTTTGAAAGGCTGCTATGAAAGCCCAAGCTTCTTTGACTGTTATCAGAAGTCTGATTTCAGCTCAGGCTGTCTGTTCTCTACAGGCTGTGTCAGCCGCTTGGGATTTTGGGCAGACAGTGTTGTTACATAGATATCCAGACATCAGGACTGAGGGTGTTTCCCTCGGGAGATAAGGGAGCTCGATGGGTGACTGCCTCGCAGCATGGCGGGGGACAGTTTACAGCCAAGGATGAGGCATCGGTCTGCAAATCATTCTTCATCTGTAAAGTTGAAGGTCAAAAACTAAAGTAGTCTGGACTCACAGAGGGAGATTTCATCAAAACACGACTGACATGCAAAAATTTGAAGCTCTTTGTGCTCACTTATTTTTCCCTTCTTATTTGCAAGACATAGACTAAACATACCATATTGAAATCATTATATCTTATTATACATACAGTATAATATATATTTATTAGAATCACCATATTCCATTGACTTGATTACCACATTTACCACAAACACCAGTGGGGTTGACAAAAGCATATATATTTTTTTGTGATCCATTTTTTATTGGTATTTAAGCATAATTATATAAGGCTGGGGTTACAAGTTCGATAGACCACAAAGAAAGTAAATGAATATAATCACCTACGTCAACTACATCTGTCAGTCCACCACTTTGGTCCAAACTGAAATATTATTGGATACTATTGGATGGATTGCCATCACATTTGGTACAGACATTCATGGTCCCCAGAGGATGAATCTTACTGACTTTGTGATCCCCCGGCTTTTCCTTTAGTGCCACAAACAGGTTGACATTTGTATTTTCAATGAAATGTCTCAACTAATCTTAGATGGATTGCCATGAAATTTAGTTCACATGTTCATCTTTCCCTTAGAATGAATTGTAATAACTTTGGTGATCTCCTGACTTTTCATCTAGCCCGACCATCAGGTAAACATTTCACTTTTTCTGAAACAAAAACTGGAATTATTCCAAATGTTGAATATGAGGTGGACATTATACTCATTCTAATTATAAACATGTAGATAAACACTGTATTGTTTACTGGTCTGTTTTGTAACTATTGGCAGCACTGTTTTCATGGAGTTACATGAATCTTTATAGTCATACTCATCAAAACATGGTAGATGATCAGACTATCTCGGTGTATACATGTACATGTGTAGGAATTTGTACCTGATCACTTCATCTAAACAACAAATCCTCAGTAAGTCCTCTGCCTCAGGACCAGACTGATATTTGGGTTTTATAGCGCTGATTCTCTCAGCACTGTGTCTGGTAGATTTATTGGAATGTTTCACCACTCGTTACAATGTGGACTCACACTTCCAAGGACATGAAAAGACAGAGTCGGTAATGATACATCCCTCGTCTCACAGCAAGCAGACAGGAAGGAGATTTCACTGTCTTTCCAATTCTGATGCAATGCCTTATTCATTACAAGCCTATTGCAGTCTCTCTCGTTTCTTTTTTTAGAGCCTCCAGGGAAATGTACATCTGATATGGACTGGGATTGGAATTAATTTTTTTCAGGAGCCGACTATCCCGCGTATTTGTGTGTTGTGGCATGGCACGCCTTTAATGCGTTAAAATGGTAAAGCTCCCTATGGAAGTAGGTGAGTGCTGATAGAAGCCATTCCCTGGTGTTACCCTCATGCCAGATGTTTGATTTTTACTTGTTTTTTACTCTTTCATCCTCCCCTCTCTGGTACATGGTGTGTACCCCATTCTTCCACCCTCATCTCTGTTTGTTCTGATAACGAGCATAGAGGCGCACTCAGCCTGCCCACAGAGAGAGCGACAGAGAGACACAGAGGCAGAGAGCAGAAGAGAGAGTCGGGGAGTAGAGAGAGAACACTCTGTTTTCATAGGAGACTCCTTGTGCTCCACTTTTGCCATAATGGCCTATTTGTGTACGACAATCTCTCTCCAACACCTCGCCTCTGATGCCTGGTCTATTTTAAACAATGCAGCGTATGCTTCCCCTGACATAATTATGTGCGTGTGTGTGTGTGCTTGTGTACGTGCATTTGTTTTAATGTGTGTACACATGCCTGCGTGCATGTGTTTTTCCAACTACGTGGGAGGCCGACTCCCGCGCCTCTCATCTGTCAGCTCGGCAGGGTTGCTATGGGAACGACAGAGGGCCGACAGAAGTAATGAAGATGCCCTGAATTGTTGCGAGGTGACCTTGAAAAAGCCAGAGCAGCCTTATCTGCAGGTAAGATGCACAAGATGCAACGTTGTCGATCATGCACGCGGTCAAAGACTTATTTGGAAAGGGGGAGGATGCTCCCACAATGCACTGCGACAAGTGTCTCTCCTGCTTGTCTCTCAGCCATTTCAAGTCACCCAGTTTATAAACTTCTTTAAAAGGCTTCTGAAAGGACTTGCTTCATTGCAGAGGTGGAAAGTAACTAAGTACATTTACTCAAGTACTGTACTTAAGTACAATTTTGAAGTACTTGTACTTTACTTGAATATTTCCATTTGAATCTACTTTATACTTCCACTCCACTACATTTCAGAGGGAAATATTGTACTTTCTACTCCACTACATTTATTTGACAGCTTTAGTTACTTTTCAGATGAAGATTTGACACAATGGATAATATAACAAGCTTTTAAAATACAACACATTGTTAAAGATGAAACCAGTGGTTTCCAACCTTTTTGGCTTTTGACGTCTTACATAAAGCAGTGTGTAGTCGGGGTCACATTTCAGATGTCTATGAGTTGTTAACAGCTCCACCAAATAGTGATTTTTCCCTCTAAACTTCTCACATGGTTTCATTTCACTAAATGTTCAAATGATCCAATATTTCACAAAAAATAAAAAACTTCGTTTTTTCTTCTTTCCTCTCCCATTAATCATCTCATGACCCCTCAGATTTATCTGGTGACCCTTTGGAGGGGCCCGACCCCTAGGTTGGGAACCACTGGTCTAAACTAGCTAATTATATATAAAGTAGTTCAAACTAGCTCCACCTCCAGCAGCTACAACAGTAACATGCTGCTTACACACTGATGCTTCAGTATTAATAATCTAATGATGTCATATATAATAATATATCAGTCAGAGGGACCAAACCACTACTTTTACTGCAATACTTTAACTACATCAAGCTGATAATACTTATGTACTTTTACTTAAGTAGGATTTTTCATGCAGGACTTTTACTTAATAATGTAATAGTATTTTTAGAGTATTTTTACATTGCTGTATTGGTACTTTTACTGAAGTAAAGGATCTGAATACTTCTTCCACCACCGCTTCATTTGGAGCTGTTCAATCACTGCCTGCAGATGCTTCCTTCAAATATTTAAACTACTCCTTCCAAACCAAGCTGAGGCCCCGTTTTACACACAGGAGTACCGCAGATCACCAGAGTGCTGGTATTAACACTCAGCTTTTAATCAGAGGCTGATGGAGTGGCATGGAAGCCAGGTGGAGGCTCTTTCTGGGAAATTAGTGCCATTAACTGATCAAGTAAAGCAGCCGAAATGCACGACAACAGCAGCTGTACTCCCTAATGGAGTGGAACTGCTAATAACTCCATGTCTGTGTGTGCATGCAGGTGTGTGTGTATGAGTGTGAATGTGTGGAAAAGAGATACAGTAATAAATGTGCTTGTGTCTATGTGTGTGCGCATTCAGGTCTGTGTGTGTGTGTTGGCAGTGGAAATGAGGAATTGAGGTCAGAGGAGGTGCAGACCTACTTTGAGAGATTCCTGTTCGTTTGTTAATGTCAAGCAACCACCATTTAACACTGATCCCACCTCCTCATTGTCTTGTTCAGATTGACCTCTGTGACCCTGTGTGTGTGTTTATAAGTGTGTGTGTGTGTGTGTGTTTGTGTGCATGTACCCTCTACCTCCACACCAATCAACGACGGCACCTTTATTGATTGCGCTGCACTCTGCTCACCTTTCCACTTGTTTACTTGTATTAGTGATTAGCCTGGCCCCCGACAAGCTGAAGCTCATTGCGACAGCTTGTGAATGAAAACGGGGAAAGTGCTCCAGGTAGGAAGGTCAGCAGAGGTGTGATGAAAAGAGAGGAGACGAGAGGATGAGGGAGCAAGGAGGCGAGGGAACGAGGAGATGAGGGAAGAAGGCGTGAAATCCCCTGATGGGTGCAGCTCAGCATCCTGAGGATTACAGCAACATCCACATCCACCAGTGCAGTGAAAGGGAGCGTTCCTGATGTACACACCAGCGCTTTTCAAATGAAAGATCCTGCACTGGAAAGAAAACAGATGTATACTTTTATAAGATGAGTGCGGTATACTCATAAACAAAAGCTTTATTTGGTGGGTTTTATTTATTTGCACAAAGGATAAAAGACAGAATACAGAGGGGGAAATGATAAAAAAAATAGAATATTGTCAAGGCATGGCAAGCTTTGGATATTTGCACATATCAAAGCAGTGTGTATGGGGCTCTATGGTGATATGCAGTATTTAAAGTGTTTGGAGCTAGGTGTTTTTTTTTTTTTTTTTGCTGTTAAGTGTGTTTATCTGTACATAAGCTTCAAATGTTAGCATGTCCAGCTAACTAGCTTACCACCTAAACTGGTAACCTAACACATATTAAAGCAATAAATATCTTCTAAAGATTTTTTGTCTTTAAAATGTTTAAATTATCGTGAATTATTCATAGGTAATTTGTCTTAAGTAGCCCAAAGTAAAATAAAAAGTTTATTACAATTATTAACAGCTGTAGCCTAATGTTAGTAGCACAGATGCTTGTCAGCCACAGTACATATTGCAAGGGCAGGACAGTGGCAGCGAGCCTGTGTGTGCTCATCCACTTTGCAGAATCAAGGTAGCTAATAATTGCATAAAAATTCATAGCCTCCTGTAACCTACATAGGTTGTAGTGGAGCCCAGGTTCTTTGTGGGTTCAGGCTAGACTGACCAGGCTAACGTATAGGCTATATAGCTAGGTCAGTTGTCAGAGCGCAGTGCTGTTGCTAACTAGCATTATTACTAGCACTATTTGTAGAGCAGGACTGAAAAGTAAAATATTTCCCTGGTAATTTTCTTACCTGGAGACTCAATAAGGTAAAAATAGATGTCTGGATAGGACACCTCTGGCCATTGAGTGGGGTTATTGCACCAGCTTGATGCTGGGAGACTGAAGGGACATGACTGAAGATGGATCAAATTAATCATTTTGATGTATCTTGCACATTCTATGGCAGGCAGAGTGGACATATATTTACTTGACATAGTGTCTTTGGGTCATTTATAAATTAATTTAATTCTGGTGTATTTCTATTGGTTTTGTTTTGTACTGCTATTTTACAATAAAGTCTATGGCAAGTGTCATTTGTTTTCCCCCAAAAAGGGGCGGGGACGTGTTGCAAGCCAAAGTTACTGGATGTGCTGCTCTGATGTATATACTGTCTTACGTCTCCAGCAGCAGCCATTACTCCAGGTAAAGATGCGGCGTAAGGGAATTTGCATTACTCATTAGGCTGTATTCTGATTGGTTGGGAGTGAAGCTGGGGCCACACCTCCAGCCAATTAATGAGTAGGCACTCATTAATAATGGTGAATTTATGTAAATAGCTTCCAAAATAGCCTGCTGGAGGAAAGAAGGGAATTAAGGCTGTAAGGAAAGATGGATTTAGGGAAATCTAAACAATTTTTGGCGAATAAAATATCACATATATGTTTAAAATAGTCTCAGTATGTATAAAAAACGAGTCAAAAAAGGCCATAACAGCAGATCTTTAAAGAAAGTTTGACAAAATCATACCTTGAGATTCACTTACTAGCCTTTCCTGGTGTTTTCACCTGCATCTCAAATTCTGTATCAGCTTCAGGAAAAATGCTATAAAGCAATTGTCAAACTGCTATCTTTAAGGCTGAGAATGACCTTTCATGAAACTAAAATATAGTTTCAGATACTTGGAATCTGATTAAAATGTTAGGTTAAGGTCATTCCATACATAACCAGTTTAGTAATGATCAAACTGTGAATCAGATCTGATTGTTAATAAAGACCAACTTCCAGAAATTCATTAACCTTAACAAATAAGAGCTAATGAGATACAGATACAGAATAAAGATGCAATCGAACAAGGAATAAGAGTGAGAGTGTCTGATATGTTGACAGTCTGTGTGTGTATGTGATAACATGAAGTTGTTATGGTGAATAGACAGCAGGTGATCTTGAAGCTGATGCGAGTTGTTAGCAGCTCGTGTAAACATGCACCTTTAAATTCAGCTGAGAGTCCATTATGCAAGACAAATTGAGTTCTGCTTCATGCATGTATTTTTAAACACACTGCCCTGTGTTCAACCGACAGTTTTCAGTTTGCTTGGTTATAATAATTATCATGGCCTGATTATGTGCATATAAACTCATAGTGTTTTGTAAGAATAGCTGAAATTTCTGCGTGTAATATCTCTGAGAGGTGTAGACACCCAGACGGCTGCTGTGTAATGGAGGACATCAGATCTCAGCCTGCCGTGTCTGTCGTTTCTCTCAGGGAAAGGCAGAGCAGTCTCAACTGTCAAATTACTTTCTCAAGTCAGATTGGAACAAAAGCTGTTCAAACTTGAAGGTCATAACTGAAGAATTTATTCATTGTTTCATCTCTTCCTGGGACAGAACAATTACTCCTCTATATTCTAATCTTGCTATGCATCCATGTACATTTCTGGCAAACTTCAAAGGGTTCCTTTGAAAAACAGCCCTCCTTCACCCCCCACCTCCATAACAAATTACCATACAAAAGTCTCCCAGCACAAGACGCTCCACTACACTGAATCTCTTCACAGACGGGGCTCCGCTGGATGATTGAAGTCGAGCTCTCCTGAATTTCCTCAGCTCGCCTCCATGATCAAAGTGGATGAAGGCAGGCAGTTAGCAAGACGGGCCCAGAAGTGAGGCTGTGCCTGGGGCTCACTATGTTCTGTACATGGGGAAAGACTTCCCTGCCTTGTACCCTTCACTTTGCAGAATATGCATTGTCTATAGCTCACACATGGCATGCCTCAGCTTCCCCAGCTTTACTTTTACTGTTTGCTGTGCTTAGTAGTTGAACTTTTATGAGTTTTTTAAACGTTGCCCTCACAGACAGATTATATAGTGTGGGCTTTTGAAATAAATGTCTGAGGTGAATGCATTATCAGAAGTATGATGCCCCCTCCTGTCTCATCTTAGTTCAGCAGTGGTCCCATCTGAGAAATGAAATGTGGCTGTGATGCCTTTTAACATTTTATAGCCTGATATTAGCATTCTGCAACTTTGCAAAACATGGTTTTAGCTTCATATTTATTGTCATGTATGACATTTACTAAGTAAATTAAGTGAAGTGTCTTTTTTTCCCTTGCTGCTGGATCTTCACTCTGTTCTGCAAGTTACACTACATGGCCAAACATGGACATTGCACATGACCATGTGATTAGGGAATGTGTCATTCCAAATCTATGTTATTAATAAGCCTTTATAATAGCCTCCACCTTTTCTAGTTTTAGGCTTTCCACCAGAGTTTGAAACCTGACTGCAGGGATTTACTCATGGTCAGCCACAAGAGTGTGCCAACCTTACCCCCTAAACCTACCCTGGTTTAGGGGGTAAGGTCACGCAGCTGGTGTTCCAGTTGAGGCCAGGGCTCTGTGCAGCTGTTCCACAACATACTGGGAAAACAATTTCTTTATGTACTTGGCTTTGTGCAAGGGGGTATTGTCATGTTGAAACAGGAAAGTAACAAACTGTCACAGTCGGAAGCATTCTGTTATCTAAAATATCAGGGCATGCTGTAGCATTGAAATTCCCTTACAGGAATCATTTTACATTTTTAGAAACATGCCTATTTGCTTTCATGTTGAGAATTACATGAGACAATCAATACAACTCTCACAACTATGGAGCTAGAGCCAGGAATGATAATCCTAGCTTGGCACAGAGAATGAAAGTGAGAAAAACAGCTAGCCTGGCTCTCTGAAGCTCACTAATTAACACCTGTATCAGTTTTGTTTAATCTGTGCACAAAATGAAATGAAATGTCAAGTTGTGGTTTTACTGGTAGTTACATGATAAAACTATTTGGCAACCACAAGTCAGGTGCAGTGACTTCCTGGATTCTATCTGGAGTCACCATGAGGTTGCCAGGCAAGACTCCAGGAAGTCACAGCCTTTTTTCATTTTTGTATACACAAACAAACTAGATACAACATGTAAAAGTAGGGCTTTAGAAGAATTGGTAGGTATATTTTTTTAACCTTTGGACAGAGCCAGATGAGCTGTTTCCCCCTGCTACCAGTTTGTTATGTTACGCTAAGCTAATGGCCTCCTGGCTCTAGTGCCATACTTTCCACATAGGCATGAGAATTGTATCAGTCTTCTCATATAACTCTCATCTAATGTTGAACTACTCCTTTGATTGGAAGTAAGGAGCTTATCCAAAACCGTGAACAGTATCAAGACCAAAAAACACAAAAATAGGTTTATTTACATACCTCTATCCATGATTGAAGTAAAAACTCTCATGTTAGCCTTGATCTGGGAAATCTCTTTATTCTTCTCATTAAGCCTTTAATTGAATCAGGTAAAGTAGAGCTGAAGCAGTAACACACAGGATAGGTGTTACTGTATGGATCAACTCAGCCCAGGATTTCTGTCCATATTAGATTATTCCACAACTCCAATGCCACCATTCATTGAAAATGTGAGAAACAGAGTTCCCAGAATGGTGCTGGGTGTTGAGGTTGGGGTTTTGGATGGTGGTATAACATGTCTGACTTTCATACAGGTTGACCAAATTTGCATCCCATCCTAGACCTGGATTAAGTGTATGCCTTCTTTTATTTTTAACTGTAACTGCAATCTTTCCCTAGCTTTAGCTGAGGGTTTTAGTTGCATAACCCTAACCACAGCAGTGTTTATTTGCCATAATGACAATATTTCCATACTTTAGTTATCATGTGCCAATATTCTAGACAGCAAGAATTAAGCTGACACTGGACATAAGAAGACATTGACATTAAAAGGTTTTGCAGAATTGTCCAATGTTGCTCCTCTTGCCTGGCTATAGGGTTGATCAATCCAATGTTAAATGGTGACAATGCCCTGTGTGTGGACAGACTAATGGAATTTATCTGTTTTATGGGAAAGTGCTATGAAGTCTATATATATATATATATATGTTGGAAGTGCAGTGTATGGTTAGTGCAGCCACAAGTTGATCTGATTGTATTATTTATAAAAGACAGTTGGCTATATTTCCTGGTTATATAATGTCTGCATAAAAATAGGTGACTGCAAAGCCTCTTCCCTGCTTGGTAAAATGTGTTTCTTTTGATGTATGTGTGTTTTTTTGTGTGTTTTTTGCAACATTCAAAATGCAACTGAATCAGAAAGTTACAAAAAAAAAAAAAAAAAATAAGGCATTCAAGGAAAAAGCTAAATTGTATCTTCCTGTTTTCAACATCTGGTATTACTACAAGCAACCACTGAAGCATTCAGCCAAACATACCAATCAATATGGGAAACACTGTGTAGACAGTTCTTCAGGAGCTGAATGTTTCTTAGGAAAGTGTTTGTGAAAGTGACAGCATGAAGCACCAGAACCAGTGATGTACAGATGGACAGATGGATCATTTTGGTGCTTGAGTTATCAAAAACTAACATTTAAGTTGACCAATAGAGCATTTTCTCTAAAACTGGCAAGCCTCATACTTGTGCCAAATACTATAAGCTGTAAGTTTTGCCAAGTAAAAACTGCTGGCTGTAGACGGTTTGAGTCTCAGTTGAATTATAGATGTAGCAGTAGATTTCTTTCCCACAGACCAGTGTTCTGCTCCAATGGAAACATCAGTGATAAAGAGTGGCATGTCGACAAGCCAATTACTTGACTGGCCAGCTGTCAACAGCAACAATATCTCCACAGTCATCTCTGTCTCAGGCTTGGAGATTTCAGAGAGCCAGAAAATGCAGTGACAGGAGACCACACGCATTCAAGGCTCTTAGAAAATAATGCACTAGTTTGCCTTGAAAAGGCATATTCAATGAGCTGCAAAGAGCAGATGTGCATCAAGAGAGCAGTGGCACAATTGTGTGTGTTACAGTGTGTGTGTGTCCAGAAGTAAAAGAGAGAGCATGGTGGTGCTGTAATCAGGCTAGGTCCCTGGAGGGCAGACAGCAGTGCTGACAGCGAGTTGGTACCCATCTTCAGAGCAGGATTTCTGGGCCACAGTCCTTCTGTGTGACTTTAAAAAAAGCATGGTTGGGGGTGGAAGCAAAGACAGGAGGCAAAGAAATGAATGCAGTGAAAATGGGGGAGGCTTGATTTTCTGGAGGGTATAAGAACTGACAGTAACACACAAGCTGAACAGTCTATCAGCCTAAATCACACAGCCTAATTGACACAGCGTAGATTTGGACTTGATGTACAGGGATGATAGCAGCCAGTGATGTGGTCCTTGGTGGTTTCTAACTGAACACAGCACAGTCTGTAAATCTTGTAATGAAACATGTTTCCTTTGTACGTTTATTAATCATTGCATTTGTAATTGGAATTCATTCTTAATAAAGACCTATTGTATCAGTTTCCCCTAATTAATCTGTATTTCAGTGAAAAATTCCTAAAAGATATAAAGATGCTTTTTTAGTCTTTTGAAGAATATTTCAGAGAGTAATTTCATAAAGTACTGACTTTTATTTGCCGCTAGCCTCCAGCAGAGATGAGGAGTGGGCTACAGAGGTCTGGTAACCTCACTTCTTTCTAACTCCACACCTGCAGTTTTTCTTTTTTTTTTCCAAACTTGTAGCTCCAGCCGACACAAAAAATTTTTTTTTTTTTTACAAATATGCAGTAGTGCTCCCCAACACCTGTAAAGACTTTGATGTGTAAAATAAAGTTCCCCTTTAAGAAGTTAGAAATTAAGAGTAAAATCCAAACTGACTCAGTACTGAACTAGCCTATAGACCAGACTCATCAGTGACTGAAGAAGACATTGACTGACAGGTGTTTCTGGTTATAGACCCCCCCCCCCCCCCCCCTCCCAAAAAAGTGGTGCCTCCAACGTGTGGTGCTGTTTTTGCAGTTTTAAAATAGTGTTCCTCTTTGAATAAATGAAAAGATACCTACATAGTCACAACCATACAAAAATGGAACACGACAACCACCTTAAAACATGTGTATGAAGTCTGTTTCTGTTATTGCAGTCACTCAAGTGCAGATAAACATTTTTTATATCAAAAAGACCTCCCTCTTATGTGGCTTCCACTGTGTCATGGTGCCATCTTACTGAGCCAGTAAAACTGAACTGAAGAATTTAAAAATGCTGTTCATGATGTATGTGGGTGCTAAAGCAGATGGCTGTGCACCATGACATGAAGGGATATTTTAAAGGCTGCTTTCAATATTTTTAGAGCAAATGTATTTAAATCTGACCACTTACATTACAACATTAAATAAATAAAAAAAGATTCTGTATTTCTTCACCATTACTATATGTGCAGTAGAATGGAGAAAGCTTTGAAACAGCACTTAGACCTTCATGTTGGGAATCAAACAGTAAATGACAGTATATGAAAACTGCAGGATGTCTTTTTGGTGTCTGGGAGGATGCATTGGGGGGGATTTGGTCCTGGCGACATCATTGCTCACTGGCTGGAATAATTTCAGATGAACTGACAATTTAACAAAATATTTTGTCTTACTACAACAAATGATGGTGTTAAATGGGAGAGTAGTGGTGGCAGATGACCTGTCTGTGGAGCTGCTCAGTGGTCAGCAGCAACACAGTGACTGTTCTGTATGTGATGTGTGTTTTTTGTTGAGAATATGCTGTATGTGTCAAGTTAACCAGGGTAGCCTATATACAGGTTTATAAAAATTCCTAATTCCTTATAATTTATGCCTTTAGACACATCTCATCTATAAAATATTCACACTATGACCTCAAATCAACTGAAAGACCAGCACTACTATTCATTTTTCAATTCAAATAATCGAAATAGTGGCAGTGGGCTCCCCTTTAGCAAATATAGGTTATTATCACAACACAGAACAACACAGGCTCTCTCCCTCTCTCTGGATTGTACCATTGAAGGGATGAATTTTGACTTGTGCGATGAAAGGCGGAGATGAATACTTCATCTCTGACCCACATAATGGCGATATATCAGGCTCTTTAAGCGCAGCTCTGTCGTGTTACAGCCCGCTCCTCTCCTCTCCTCTCCCCCGCGGCCGGAGCTTCCAGCGGCTCGCCTCGCCTCCCATCTTCCTCCGCCCGGACCCGACTGCTCTCCTCTCTCCATCTCCATCCAGAGAGAGGAGAGGAGGGAGAAGGAGGAGAAGCGGCACACACACCGAGCGAGAGGCGACGGAAAACGGGAAAAGTAAGTAGATTCAGAGAGGAAATAAATGGAAATGCAGTCACTTGGGCAGGTTTACACGACTCCTGGCTCAGTTGAAAAGTGATGTTGGTACTTGAGCTAGCAGTATTTCGTTACACTGCTCCTCCGTTAGGCTATCCAGTAGTCAGGAAACATCCAGAAAGTTACTGTTTTCTACCGTAAACTTCGGCTACAAGAGGAGACTAACGCACATTAAGCTAGTGGCGCGATATGGTTCATGTAAGCTAACATTAAAAGTATTTTTAGAGATGGGTGACATCTTGTTTTGCTTTAGTGCTAGCTGCAGTTTTAATGAAAGTGCAGCAAATCAATACACCAAACCTGCAAGGCCACTTCAGTGGGACATTATAGTATAAATGTTGCTCCTGTTATTGACTTTGATATGTAACACTGTGATAAGTTAGCAGCCTAAGCCTCTATTACACATATTAGGATAAACTGTTAAACTAAGGGTCTATGGTAATGTTCATTTTAGACTAATGGAAAAAAATACTTGACAAATATTAGTGATATGATGGGATATTTAAAAAAATCATACCTCTAAGTACCATTTCAAACACCATTAATTAGCCTACCACAGACACACTATAGTGATATTTAAGCTATAATGTAGTGATAACATAGGTAATATTGAAAATATCAAGTACTATAAGGTTACTGTACTGCCGATTCATTATTAAGTATTAAATTACAAATACAATATACTGTACACTCACTTGACAGTATGTTAGATACACTAACTAATTCAATCTAATACAACAGTGAAAAATCTTACCCTTGTAGGCTATAATGTTAGGAAGGTGTTTCTAATATTCAGTCTACCTTTGTTGATATAGGCTGACAGAGTAACCATAAAGATGACTAAAAACCTCTCTAAAATAGTTTCAACAAGAACTGAACACCATAATCGTCGTGACAGTATAGGATTTATTACATTGCATTCGTTTCAGTGAGGTCTGTCTCATAAACAAGCAACTGAGTGGAACTCCCAGTTTGAATATTATTGGATTGTTTGTCACACAGGTTCCAAAAGGTTTTAAAACTCACTCCCCAAACCCATGAAATGATGATTGATGATGATGGATCTATTGTTACAGTCCTCATGACAACGATGACAGTGAATATAAAGACCATTCAGGCCTTATCTGAAAGGTCACTTACTCAGTATTCCCCACGCCTGTCTGTCTGTCTGCAGACCGTCTTGGTTCAGGCTCAGCACAGATGTACAGGAGGAAGAATGACATTTCCTTCTCCTTCCTTCTCCCAGAGGGAGGTTGTCACTCTTGTCTACTTTGACACTTTGTTCCAAAGTTGGAAATTTTCAACTAAACTTACAATTACATAACAAAGTAGAAATGTATGCTTCAGTGGTCTCCATTAGAAACATAAGGGGAGAAACATGCTACAGCATTGTTCAATGTAAACTGCTGTTTCATGTAACAACAAATATGTAACTGGTAGAGACTTTTGGTATTTGACAGAGTTCAATACTGTCGACACATTTCTTTGGTACCACAAAAAGTACTGATGTTGAGTTGTGGCTAAAAAGCTCTGTAGAGCTGCAGAGTTGGGTAATACTTCAGTGTAATTCAGTGTCATTTGAGTCAGTGTTATAATGACGCTAATGCAGCATTATGTACATAATTTATCAGGATTAAAAAGGAACTTTCCTAGGGGACCAAGAACCTTTTGAGGAACTAAGTGAGTTTTGAGGATTAGAAACATGTATAATATGATGTGGTGTAGAGTTTATAGTGCCAACTTCTTGACTTCACAGGTAATTAAATCACAGCGCTGGGAAATTGTCCCGGGTTTCCTGTCTGGGATTCCAACCTGAAGGTACAGTAGTTCCATTAATTTTCTTTCAGGAAAAGAGCCTCACCTCCTGTCTGTTCTCTTCACCGCCTCCCCACCCTTTCTTTTCCACTCCTCCCTCCTCACTTTTTACTTCCTGCCGTCATCCTTTCTTGTTTAAGCGAGCATTGATTACTTTTTTTCTTGCACACTCATAAATACCATTTCAGTCATTTGCTATGCACAGTGAGCAGCGGTTATGTTAAATCGATGCAGTTCGATGCCAGCCTCAGTGTAACGTTACCCTGCTCATTTGCTCTTAAGGCAAACATAGGATGGGGCTCCTTCCTGTCAAAGTTAGGCGGAAGTTTAAAACTGATATACCATATGTCTGTCAATGCCGTTGGGATGCTGGGCCATCTCTCTCTGACAAGGCAAGTGACATTTTCAATTTTTATATTGCCGGCAATGCTCCAAAGTCACAGTTTGATTGACGTCTGGTGGCACATGCTTTGCATGTCACGATCCTGTCACTGTCCTGTCTTTTTTGTGTTATTTTCTTGTAGTCCCGAGCCTCCTGTACTCCTCTTCAGCCTGGCTTTCCCTCCACACCTGCCCTGCTTCAGCCTCGTCAGCCCTGCCCTGCTCCCACTGTTTCCCCCAGCCAATCAGCTCCTTGCATGTTCTCCTGCCCAGTCACCTGTTCCCTGTTTCCTTGTTAGCTCAGTTTGTATTTAAGTCCTGTTGTTTAGTTCAGTCTTTGTTGGGTCCTCTATTATGTTTAGTTTTGCTTTGCCTGCACTCCCGAGTCTTACTGTAAATTAAGATAAATTCTTCAGTTCCTGTGCCTGCTGTCTCCTACATTTGGCTCCACCTGCTCCGCTCATTGTTACATTGCATGGTTTCCTTTGAGTACAAAACATTACATAGGTTTCTAACTAAGCAAAGTGCATTGTTTACATTGTGTATACCTTATAACAGTCCCAGCCTGTTGGTCAAAAAAATCTTAAGCACCCTGATGAAAGCTGATGTTTTACATTTCATAATTTAGATTAAGACTTTCACGTGATTTATCATGAATTTACTTTGTTCACAATATAAATCCCAATAAATGTGACCTCATAACATTTACGTAATACTGCCCCAACATGAAGAGAGGCATGCCAACAGTGGCTACTGTGCCTCGTTCTGCTTCTGGCTATTTGAATAGCGCACCATGTGCTGGAGTGAAGCCTGATAATCTTGCCAGATGAATAACACAGATAAATAATATAATATGAAAAAAGTAGCCTGTAGATTCAAACACAGTTTAATTCCACTATTTTGGCCTGTTTCACCATAACATATTTGTTTCTCACAAACACAATAAGTGGTAGTCTAACAGACTACAAAAAAACCAAACAACAACAAAAAACAGTAATTTCATTCAACCATTAATGAAGCAGGCCATGGTACTGTATAGGGCTGGGCGATATGACCAAAATCTCATATTCATTTCATATCCCGATAACGATACCTATCCTGATATAGCACATTTTAATTCAATGAATAGTTGGTCCGTGTGCCCCCGTGTGCCTCCGCCCCCGCTCCCCACATAAATTTGGTATATAACATAAATAAAGACAGTCTCTACTGTGTTATGCTGTCATTTATAGTTGCTGTCTCGCTGCTTCTCTCTTCTCTGCTCTTTCTCAGCACGGGCAGGGCTGAGCCCTCCGTGTGTGTGCAGTGCAGCAGAGGAGAGACAGACAGCTGTGGAGAGTTGACAACAACTACACTTGTTTCGTTACTGTAAGTGCAATAAAAGCTTTGCGAGTAAAAAGAGTAATTTATCAATGTAATCCATGCAAAAGATGGACAGACTTCAAATGACGAAATATATTGCCGTAAAGAGTGTGATTTGTGTCACAATGAAATAAATAAATAGTCTTTCTTTCGTCACACGATATATATCGTCATATCGCACAAGCCTAGTACTATATAATGTATTGTGTGGATGTGTTATGTGTGGATAACCTGTACTGTATATTACATCTACAGTAAGGGTGGGAATCACAGGTGAACTCACGATATAAATATCACAACACTGACAACTGTAGCTTCAGTTTGTGCCTCTCACAGAGCTGCTGGTAGCATTAATCAGTCTGATAAGTGACAACAGAGAGGTGATGTTGTGCTAATAACCCAGGATTCCTTTTTGTCTGGCAGTAAACACAACACACGACCTGCCGATTACTAACAGTGCTATATATCAGAGCTTTACAAGATATTCAGGCTGACAACAGTAACGTTAACATGGTAAACAGCAGGGCTACAGCTACATACTGACACTCCCCCACTGACACACACCCACACCGGAGTGTGAGCCGCTAGCTCAGCTACAACACAGGTACAACACAGAAACTTTTACAAAGGTCCATGAATGTGTTTCTAGTGACTGTCAAAGCTCCAGCGGACTCTCTGTTCTCTGTGTCCAGCATTGACACGGAGAATCTGACAGCAGCGGCTCATGGCTGGTTATTTTGCTTGCATTTCTTCTTCGTTGTTACCTACAATTGTCGTCCAATCAGAAGGTAGTGGTGCTCTGGTAGTGGTAAGCCAAAGTAGCTGAATCTATTCTGAGCGGTCCTAAAAAAAAAGCATCGATACTTAGCGCCAGTGTATTGATAACGTATCGATACATATCGGTACATAAGTGGCAATAATTGTCCAACCCCTAATGTAAAGTAGTGAAATTGTATGTATCATTAGTATTAACTATTAGTATTAACATAAGCTGCTGTAACTCTGCCCTCGGATCAGTTTTATGAAATCAGTTTTATTCTTCAATAAATTAAAATAAACAAAGCATAGCAAAAACAACAAGACCTACGTTCTGCTGCACCTGTAAAACATACAGTATCACAGCTTGTGCTACACTAAAACATAATGTATGCAAAGTTATAATAGGCTTTAATAGGCTTTGTTCAGATTGTAGCATGCATGACTGGTATTGATACATTTGATATATTGGTAATTGATAGCCACTAGTATTATGGTAAACATGTAGCAGCAGAGTGGATATTCTATATGTGGTGATATTCAGTCAGGTGGTTCCTATGCAGGTGACAATAAACTTGAACTTGTAACGTGAGGTAATTTTGTATGACAGATTTGTACAAATGGGTGGAAAATATTTCACAGACATAATGTACTCCTTTTCTAGCGAGGACTACTTTCCCTGTATGTACAAAGGGTTCAATTGAAAGCAGTTGGAGACTGTGTGCAGCTGAAAATCATTGCACAGATTAGGAATTCTTGGTTGCTCAGCAGGTCCAACAATAAGCTAGATCTGCTGTAGTTAATAACACAAGCAGTAACAAACTTTAATTACCTGTGGTCAGTTGATTTATTTAGGTGAGCCAGTTTTTTCTCAGTGCATGCTGAAGTGGCTGATGTTAGTGATCTACATGGAGGGTGTGAGGAATCTCTGGAGGTGTGGAGTTGAAGGAGGTTAACAGACCTCTTGAACTGCTCCTCATCTCTGCTGGAGGCTAGAAGCTCCGGGCTACTTTAGCCGCTACTAGCATAACACAACTGAATCTGTACAGTTGAGTAAAATGAGTTGAGTTGCTTTGTGGGTAATGTAGGCTCCAGGCAGGGCCAGAACTTAACAGGGGCTCGGGGCAAAATGCCACTAAAAAAATGAAATTGCCCTTGGAATTGGGATGATGGGGACTCTTAAATGCCATTGTAAAAAGACAGTTAAACATAGACTTAATTCGTTTTGCAAAGTGTGTCCAGATTTTGCTCTGTATTCAAAGTGCGACTCAGAAATGGCTGGGACAGCTAGACCTCCGTACCTGCACAACCCCCTCCTCCTGCTCGGGCATTGTGAGGTTGGGAGGCAGCTGCGATAACTACTAACGGTAACATTATCAACATGGAGCGTTTTTTTAATTCTTCCACTTAACACTTCCAGCTGAGTCACAGTCAGTTCGAAATGAAAGTACGTTAGAAATCTCGACAGTCACTGACACTGACGCCCTGTGCCTACAAAAGCTGTCATAGCGCATGTTATTTTGAACAATAGAGCGCCATACATAACATGCCAGGCAATCAGCAGTGTTGTTGAGGTGTAATGTTGTTACTTAACATTTTTGTTTATACTTTTAAAAATAAAATATGCACAAAATGGGTAAAATACTCACACAGTTATAATCTGTGGCTGGGATTATAACTGTGAGTATTATTTGGCTGCTCCCTTCGCTTTTTTAAATGAGTCATTGAATATTGGTCTGTCATGCAACATAGAACTAAGGTATTTCCCATCATCTGAAAAAAATTGCCGTGGAAATTATCCAAAATGCCCCTAAAACATATTTCATGAGGGCACTTTAAGCAATGTGAGTGTTTTCATACCAGACTGAGGATGAGCAGCCTGGTTTGCTGTGTATTTGTGGGACAGGTAGATGAAAGCCGGCCTGCCTGCTGTGTTAAAGGCCCAGAACACACTGTTGAGACCTCCTGCTGCTTTATGATCCACACACAGAAGAGGGAAACACCCAGTTTATGTGTTCTATAGACTCCTTTACCCATAGACACACCTCCTGAATAACTCTCTGGTGGATGTGAAGCCTGACAGAAAATGCCCTCACTATGCACAAATGATCTTACTCTAAAAGTCAAGCACTTAAATCTTAAAAGAGTGCAAGTACAGGATACACACTCACACACATAAAAGCACGGCGCAGAGAAGGGACCGTTAGGGAGTTAATTCCAATTCTGCTGACAGTAGATAGGTCCTACCATTCTCTCTCTCTATCACATAGTAATTACTTATAAGGCCACAGGGATTATGATGTCCCCAACTCCCATCTGTAATAGAGCTTGTGCTCCATATAACCCTGTAGCTTTGCTACCCCATCTCTATCACCCCCTTCATTAAGCTGTCCCTCCCTCTCATTATCCCCTCTATGTAATATCCTCTATCCATTAACTTATCCCACTTCTCCCACTCCTCACCATTACTCCCCCTCTTCTTTCTACCTCTTCTCCATTTTTTTCCTGCCCCTTCTCCCCCTCTTTTCTTACGCTTCCTCCTCCTCTGCTCTTTTCTCCACTCAAGCCTTCACAGCACTGCCACACTGGATCAACTCACTCTAATTTGACTCCTACACAGCAGTCAGTGAGAGGGAGCAGAACCACTATGCCCTGAATATACGAGTGTAACAGGCGGGGAGGGGCTGTGCTTCAGGGACACAATACAGTATGGTGGAAACTGAATATACATTATACATTGCCCTTATGTAACCAAGCATGTTCTTTGGTGCGGGCACATCATGCCCGTGCATACATCAAGCTTTGTTTTCTCAGCTCTGCTAATGTTTGACTTTTCCTAAGCGCCTGTATCTATTTCCGTCTCGTCTCCATGGCTCCTGGCGCAGCAACATGCAAAATACAGCCACGTCTTCTGATGAGCTCCTCTTTGGCTTCAGCTGCCTCCAACACTCAGATGAAAACTCATCCAGATGTTTGTGCATCTGTGCATCAAAGTGCATGTTGTGTAAATGTGTATGTTTGTGTAAGTATACTGTATAATTGTTTTTCGAAAGGTGGTTCAACTCTGACCTCCAGTCGGTGATCATCAGAGACCCTCACCCTTAATACAAAGATAAGCCAGTGTTATTGTATTTATATTATTTTTGAAAAAGCAGTCATTTTTGTTCTTAACCCTTAGCTCACATAGAGAGAGCAGCAGAGATTTTGAGCTGTGGAATGGTTTGTGGTAGGTGCTGACTGCTTGTGACTTGAAGACTGTAGCTAGATGTTCTGACAGCTCAGCCACACAGGGGAGTCCCATGACAATGCTTTTGGTGATTTGGTCTTTATTCGGGGCAGGATTCTCATCATCCACTCCTTGTAACCATTGGACATGCTACATCTACCGCTCTCCATCCTCCTCCTCACTGATAAGATCTTCTGCTGTATGTTAGGGCTGTCACTTTTTATTTGAAATTCAAACTTTTGTTCAAATATTTGAACTGTAATGACCTGTTAGAATTCAAAATTTACAGTCTGTAAGTGCAACAGCAGAGGGTGTTCTTAAAATTCACTATCACCTTGACCTATTGCATTCTCGTTGACCTATCAGTAAACTAAGCTAATAAATGAAAATGGATAAGGACACTAGTGAGCAAAGCCATGCTGACCGGATAATCATGACACTGGAGCATCTGAGAGGCAGTGTGCTGAGGTATTTCCAGTGTAGCTACGTTAGCTAACGTTAACTGGCTAACTAATCTAACTTAAGAATATCGTTCTTTACATAATGCCATGAGTTATGTTTGTTTGTGTGGAGTTGGTGTATGTCTTGCTGTGGAGAATTTAACCGTCTTTCTGGTTCTAGCATACATGCTACAGTAAGTGGTGCGCTGTCATAACGTTCCTGATGGAACTCCTGCTCTAGAATTATTGTTCCGCATATCAGAGTAAGTAGTTTTTTAAACTATTTTGACAGTAATTGTTTGGGTCATAGCGTATTCTTCGTACAACTGCATGCACCAAACCGTAAGGTCTGTGCAGTGATGTTCGGGGGCCAATACATGGTTCCAGGAGAGACTCTTAATTAGGGTAGTGTATTAAGAGACAGTTGGTAGGAGATTTGAATGCTGGAGACACAACTGATCTTTCCTCCGTCAAGACAGGGCAAAATACTGGTTTGTCACAGTTTTGCTGCATTTTTGATTTACTGAAATCCATTTGTGGGTTGTACACGGAATTTGTTGTTGTACTTTTTCTAATAAATAATGGAACAGCCCATGTCCCAGACTGCAGCAGTACATTTATGCCTAGAACAGAATTAAATAAGTAATAATAATAATAAAAAATTGTGTGTACAGATGAGTCACATTAAATATATTAAACATATTACAAATCTACATTAAAAATATCTATCTATCTATCTGTCTATACAAACAATCACACAATCAAACCTGATTATTTTTGCCTGTGGTTTGGTTTATAACAATGTCCCGAGGCTGGTGGGCACTAAGGTGTTTAATCTCACGCTTTTCTTCAAAAAGCAAAGTTTCAAATTTGTGTTCTAGAAGATAATCCACTTCGTTCATGATGGCAGTTAATTTCTAGGAGAAATACAGCTAACTACAAGTGAATAAGACAGTTTACTAAGCAAAAATAGCCAAACAAATGGCAGCAGGAAAACAGGCAATCAGCCCCACTTGGGGTATGATCATCAAGTTTATGCCACCTGCTTTTATTGCCAAAGGCTTTGGGCATGCGTATTGTCGTTTTCCCGTACTCAAAGCATTTGATGTTGTGAGAGTGGGGCTATCCCCACATAGTAGTTTCTGGAGTCAAACATAGTTAAAAAAAACTATTGTATCAAGCCACTGACCTCAAATTTTAGAATAGTAATAAATAACAGCAGCAACCAAGTATTTTATGCCATTTATTAATACTGAATAATAAGTAATTAATGTCTAGATACTCAGTGCCACTGAAACCACTTTTTTCTGCACCCAGCAGGTGGGGCTCTGCTCTGCCACAGACAAAAACAAATGTGAGGACTGACCAGCTAGCTTACCACACAAGTGACGCAGCAGAGGCATCAAACGAGCGGAGCAATGTCAACTCTACAACCATGTCGGACACTACTACTACTGAAGACACAGTGCAATTTCAAAACACATAGTGCAGTTGTATGACACCACACGGGAACATATAAAGACTGACTACTGACAGACGGACATCGCTGGCCATATATGCTTATGAAAGTCACAGCAAATTGTATCTGGGAAACATTACAGTAGGCTATGGGTTGAGTTTGAATTAATATGAACAAATTACTTGATAGTTTGAATTTGTTTTAACTTGACTTTTTAAATAAGTGACAGTCCTACTTTATGTAGGAGGGTCCTCAACTGCTTCCATCAGCTTTCACATGAGCATGATCATCTTCCAGTTCAAATAAATACATATGGGCTAAGAAAAATGGTTCAGATCAGGGCAGGGCGATATGGCCAAAAAATAAAATCTAAATTTTTTTCAAGCTTTGGTCGATTTTTTTCCCTGTGAAATACAGGAGTGAAACATCATATTTTTTAAGACATCATGTGCAAGACAATTTGAGCAAGAATAATAAGACTTGCACAATCTGCAAGGCTGTCATCATTATCCATGAAATACAGCTTATCCCACACAGCTCTGAACTGTCAGTACCAGATGCTTCAGCTAAGTAAAGCACAAACATCCAGTTTAATGATCAGCTTCAGCACAGACAGAGCAGAAAGGTTCGCTCGCTTATTCACCTGCCGCGGTTTGTGTTTCTTGACAAAACATCAGCCTGATATCTGCAGACTGCTGGCTAGCTAGCGTTAGGTACCCCACAGGCAGGGACAGACTGGGCAACATCTCAATTTACACATGTAGAATGTGCAAATTGTTAAGTCGACCCCCAGATGCCTTCTCGACAAACATACCGAGAAACACAGATCAGTGTGCAGTCATTTTCAGTGTGTCCTTCTTGTAGATGCAACCGCTAAATTCATAAGATATCCACCAGGACTCATCACAGTCCAATAAACTGCAGCAGGTGTGTATGAAGTGTCACTATTCACGTCGTTGTTCACGGGATTGTCGTAACTCAAGATAGCTACATTACTTCTTTTGTTTTGTGAATGTTGTGGTAACTTCATTTGCGCAATTTAGACATTTTATTTTATTAATTAATTTTAGTAATTTAGACAAATTATTTTTGCTATATCGCACAGGCCTAGTTCAGGTGTAGCCCCCACCTAACTGATAGACTCCATGGCAACTTTAGTGCCAAAACTGAAGATATCTTCATCCCAAATGGAAGAAAACCCCAAAATGAGTTAAAGTACAATAGGCAGTGCCAAGACATAACATTGCCCATCAATATGGTTCTTAAATCCCTGGAACACTGAGACTCTGCTCTGTACATTTATATAAAATATTATGTCTTAAAAACTTGTTGACAATCAGGCAAAAAAAAAGTTAAAACTGCTGAAAAATGTGTCAAACTGCATAAAAATGTGAAGCAAAAATTCAAAAGGTTAAGTGGGATGTGACACTTTAGCAGAGCAGGTGGTATTTAAAAGACTACTACTAATCCCTGTTCTCACACACAGTAATTTACTATGTTACTGTCTCCACCTGATAAAGAATAATGTCAGCATTTCATTGGCAGGTAATCTCAGGTTATGTGTATTTACCCCCCTCAATATATTGTTGTCTTTTTTATGTGTTTCCCAATGGGACTTCACAGGCTGATAGATGGTCAGTGAGTTCATCTAATGGACGCACAAAGTGACATGAAAACCAGAGCAGGAGAAAGAATTAGGTGCTCTGTTCTCTCCTTCTCAACATGACAGCACACTTGAGTTGCTACGGTGACAGTAAAACACACTCATATTGACAGCCACACCAAGCCAGGAGGGGGAAAAGAGAGAGTTGTTTGTCTTTTAAAGGCAGATAAGAGAAACGCCAACTGCTCGGCGACAGCCTCGGCCAACAATCAGCCACAACTGATTTAGTCTCAGCTCTCTCATTATAGGACCTGGACCCTGTGCTGCCAGATTCAGCCTGCTAATTCTCTTCATCAGTACCAACACAGACACAGTAACAGCTGGGCTGGAGCATTTTGTCATTTCAATCTCCTGTAAAATATGTAAATGACAACATGCACAGTGAGGTGGCCAGCAGCAGCAGCAGCTAAAAGAAGATCCGGGGACAGCAGCAGGTAATTTTCCTGCTGCAGAGTTGTGGCAACATTATTATGCAGCATTGTTACTTCTCACCATAGAGTCTCTTTGTCTGTTGAGAGTGATTTATTACAGATAGCACATGGTGCGTTTCTGTGTGCACAGTAGAGATAAGATTAGAGGGGAGAGCAGCCATTGGCTCTCTTTGCTCTCTGGAGGCTGAGGGATGCTGTCTCTCCCTCTGGCCTATTGATCCTGAGGTCAGCTCTCAGACTCGAAACAAGAGTCTTGGTTGAGCGATTCTGCAGCTCAGAAACCCTGAGACTTTAGCAGTCTGCCCTGCTCTCTTAAGGAAGTACATTCACCTAATCCGGTCTGGACCATTAGATCATTTGGAGCTGGGCAGCCAGGTAACCCAGAGTTTCATCTAATCTTGGAGCTGACCAGCCAGCACGATATCTGCAGCTGCTGCTGGGAGCAAGCTGGTGATTCAATTGGCTGAGAGGGGCTGAGCTGTGGATCTTTCAGCCAGAGAGGCTCAATGCATTCACAGTGGAATGTGCTGTATGTTCACATGGTGAAGAAGAGCTCTCGTGTCTCAAGCTGCTATAAGAGACTGTGTAAATGTCATGTATAGTGTATTGTGCAGAGGAAAGCAGAGGAAATGAGGTCTGCTGCACGGCAAATCATACCCAAAAGCAATCCACAAGTTCCTCTTTTACTTCCTGACTCCATTGTCAGTATTTAACTCTGCTGTGGTGTGTCTGCTCTGCACTTAGCAGAGATTACCTATCAATGAAACCATGTGGGTAGCACTTTCCCTGCATTTACTTTAGATGAAGCTTGGGCTTTTTTACATTTCTGTGCATCACAGCTATACTGCCAGTTCTTCTATTCATTCCAAAGAAACATCAATCACATCTTTTTTGTGATTCAAGAGTTTCAAGATGGCCCTATCTGACACCAAAAATTGGGAACAGTTGTATAAAAGCTTTTAGGGACTGGCTATAGAGGTTCTGCAGTTGAAGTCACAGCCTCTCACAGCCGCCATATTGGCAGGCAGAAACCTTGCTAGCATGTAAAGCACTTTTCAGACATGGAACATGGCTGGCTTCATATATCTGTTAATGTGATGGCATTTTGTCAGTCATTTTGGGTGTCTTTTATGTAAATGTTCCTTCATTCATGACAGGACGTTTATGAAAAGCACTGGTGCTTGCACAATATTTGACACCTGGAACATGAGAGGAAGCAGAAAGAGAGAGAGAGAACAGTACTGAGTTGGAAAATAAGGATATGAAGGGACAAGAGCGTTGTCTGTTCTCTCACAGGCTGCATCAGTGATCAGAAAAACAAATATTTTGCTGTTGAGGGCATAATTAATAACTTTTTTTAGGCGTGTAAACACAGCAGCAGCAGGCGTGAGATATAGTATTGCTGTGTGTAGCTTATAGAACTCAGGTGAAACAAGTTGTCAGAGGATGGAAGCCAGCCCCAGAACTGTTTCAGGAAAAAACAATGAATTAGAAATTGTTGTTTATGGACCTGGTGCATCGGTGCTCGGCCCTCGGCTGCACCTCAGTAGTGTTATTGTCATTGAATAGAAAAAAAGTAACAAAAAACATTTATTTATATGAAAATGTCCCAGATTATTTACTGAGAGACCTTTAGTAATAAAGAAAAACTGCTGTGTCTTCACTCTGCAAAGTTTTTCTTGCTCCTAAAGTTAAATGGATCTGTATCAATAGTAGGTTGTTGCCATGAAGTAGCTGGCCTCTGCTGAACTTTACCAGATAAGACTTGTTTGAGCCAAAATAGTGCTGATTGTATCAGACTCAGGGAGGTGGAACTGCTATTGGAGCTCTGGGGGACGATTTCAGCATTGTTAAAACCAGGCCAGTGTGAAAAGCTGTTAGTCTGATAAAGCTCTGGCAACCTTCTTCGGCATTTTTACACACATCCACACACACACGCACACACACGCACGCACACACATATCCAAATAAGTGCTAACAAATTTTGGCAACTTTAGTGGTGTACTGAGGTCAGCTACAGACTGCAGCACAGATGCTCTATTTGAATACTGCAGACTAATTAAGTACGAGTCAATAAATGATCCCTTGCTGAACTGCCTGCACATACAGTGAGAGTGAGAGAAGAGTACAGGGAGGGTTGTTTTTAGACCACAATAAAGCTCACCAGGCATTTTATCTGACCTCTAAATAATAAAAAATAGGTTATTGCACTACAAACAACCTGGTGTAGGAGGTTACCGAAGCCCTCTCAAATCACAGCCCAACATGTAAGGCGCACTTGAAAGGAGGATTAAAGGAGACTCACGGAAGGAGTTTGTTCTTAAAATATTCAAACCATACAGAAGGTTAAATATTGCTGCTATATTTGAAGCTGTAATGTGGTGGTCAAAGCAGTAGCCAAGATTATGGTTCTTTTCATCCTTAATTTCAAAGCTGTTTATTTGCAGGATTTAATCTTGTAAAAAACAAGATGAAAGAAACACATTAATGCATACGTTAATCCACATTTAAAGGGGCACTCCAGTGATTTATTCCATAAAGTCGGAGGACTCACAGGAGACAGAATAAAAAAAGAACGGGCAAAATTGAGTCAGCAGGGGATGAGATATTTTAGTTTCCAAATCACTGGATACATTTCCCATAATGCACCCCAGTAGTGTCTTTCATTATGTCTTGATTTCGCCGGGCATGGCTACGTCGTGTTCTGGCTGCAATGTAGTTTTGTTCCGTCCTCTGCATGGCATCATACCCCACTGGTAGTGTTTCAGAAGCGGAGCGTTTTGACTGTGGTCAAGTGAGCCGCTGTTTGCAAAACCATGGTCAAGCCAGCCGCCTTTTAAATTCAGTTACCACAGTGCTACTACAGTAATTATGGCAGCCTAAAGTCAAAGCCGAACAAGCACCTTTAGGCTACCGTAATTACTGCAGTAGCAGCGAAACTGAACTGCCCGATTTTGTTGATTTGCTCCAATTTTGTTGATTTGGTCATTTTTCCTTTTGTTTTTTGATTTTTGTGCTTCTACCATGAGTAAGAAGGCTACGTAGTTAAATGGTTTCTTTATTTGTCTGTTTTAATTGTGTTAATTGTTGATATACAATCGGGAGTCTTCAAAATTGAAAATTGACCAGATGCTTTATGCTGTATCTGTGTTTGACTTCCTGCCCGGCTCGATCTGCTCTGTGCAGCTTAACGTGGCTTCCATCAAAAATAGACTAAGCGTGTATGTTAAGCGGAACGGAGCCGCTTCTGGGACGCTTCTGAAATGCACTGGTGGGAATGCACTGGTGGGATCACATGTATTGAATAGAGTGACCATCATCAGCTCTGGCAGCCACATTGCAACTCGAACGCAACGCAGCCTGCCGGGTGGAATCAAGGCGTTAGACCCTTTGTGCCTCTGCACCCAAACTCTGCACCCCCAGTTTCTACTGCAGGCTTTCTGTTATAAATTCATAGTCTCCAAGCCCATGCCAACATCCTCAAGGGTTTTTTTCCTTTTTTGTTGTATTGCAAAAATTTGTTGATCACACCCTCGTGTATTGTGAGTGTTCACCAGTAATGTGCTTCTGCAGTTTCAGGAAATTATAGACCTCAGACTGCGTTGAGACTGTGGGCAAATCTTGTTTTCTGATTTCCAATGTATAGGAATGACTTTCCAGATTGTTGTGTGTGATCATGTCAGATATGTTTTCTCAGGCATGCTGTAACTATCTGCATTGGTTGCTGTGGTAACAACCTAGATGTGTGTATGTATTCTGACTGGTGGTGTGATTTTTCAACACAGAGCGAAAACAACAAGCTGCCATCTAGATGGAAATGTGTCCTCTCGGTCTATGCCACAGGAATATCTTGTTACAGTGCAAGAGTCCTTCACTCAAACAGACATCAAGGACAGAGGAGACTCATGCTGTAAACAGTCACGTGTTGAGCTGTAATCACAGCCTGCTACCTGCAATCTGGATGTCAACGTTTTGCTGCAATGACAGTTTCAAATGTGACTGAGTGGCCAGACTGAGACACATGTGAAGAACTCGTAACATTTGAAGTCCCTGCCTGGCATGTTTTCCTTAAAATTCTTTCAATTGAAGTAATTTAATTGAATTTTAACCTAAAAACAATTTATTTGAAAAATGTTCTTCATGATACATTTGAAAACAAACTTGTGAAAAATGAGTAACATTGGACTATAAATGTGAGCATTAATTCAATCTGATTCTCTGTTAGTCTTTCCTGAGGAAGAGTAATGCTTCCAGGTCTGATTAATAAGGGATTAACTGACATGGTGGTGCAGTTGGATCCAGTTTAGTCATCTCAAATATTCCAATTTGTTGTATTAAATGTTATTACTGGCTGGATTTGTTCCTTGGCTTCAGGTTAGTTTTTGCAATCTCAGTATTTGCATATTCATGTGTTTAAGATCCATAAGCAGAACAACCAACAGACCGAGTTCAGATGTTCCTCCTCCACTACAACCTGTTTATCATAAATTATTTTTATTGTCATTCAAACTTGGATGGAAGGTTGATAAGATACTAATCAATGATAAGACATGATATGAAATTAACATTCACTTCATTATGCTTCATTTAACGAATGAAACTTTACATTTAGAGACGCTCCTTGCACAGAGGCAGCAGAGGGAGAGTTACTACGCAACCTAATTAAAAGTTTCAAGTTGGAGGCATGCTGATTGTAAATGACTTCAGATGATGCTGGTGGGCTTACTGTTGATCTCAAGCTGTTCAAGCAGTTAATTAAAAAAAACGATGTGGCGAACCAAATCGGTTACAGATTGCAATTAATGCACTCTGTGAGCCGGCCGAGAGAGAGCTATCCTGCCTCGTTAGCAAGTGCACGCCTGCCGGGGTCAGCCTATAGGAGAGCAAGCGCTTTTATTGGTTTCTCATCCTTTTTCATAAGCCATTATTAACTGCAAACCAAGCGATAAGCAATCATGTGCAAAAGAAAAAGCTGAACCTCTAGGGAAAAGCCTAACTGTTGCTATGGCAACCTACCCGCGCACTAAAATGGGGGAGATTTTATTTTGAAGGACAGTACTCTCTTTATCTTCACCCTCCGTTCTTTATTCTTCCGTCTGTGAGATGATCAAAGGTATGACAGGTAGATAAAACGTGGCAGTAAAACGGAGGCAGGCAGGCAGAGAGGGAGAGAAAAAAGGGGAAGGGGTGGGGGTATGTGTTAAAAAGAGATGTGAAGCTTTAAAGGATAAACTGCTGAGAGGCTGTGTTAAATCACAGCTGGGTATTTTAACAGTAGTCACATTTCCACTTAAATCTCCTCCCTGTGACCTCCCCACAACACACCTGACTGACAATAATGACCAGAGTTATGTCTCTGTGTGTGACACATAAGGCTGTGCATTTAAGGTGGTGTAGTCAGAATTAGGTTTGCACTGTACCGTGGGTTTATTCTGGATGCTTCCTCCCACGTCAGTGACAGACTTCCTCCCCTGTTCCTCGCTGGAAACCATACGTAGGCAGGAGATGTGGGTTACACACAGGAAACAGAAAGATCCAGAGGGATGACACAGGAAAAAACAACAGCAGTGCCTGACATTAGAACAACAAGGAAGGAAACTTATACATGGGAGACGCTGTGTCAGTTCAGTTCCACTAGACTACAGCTGCTACTGATCTGAGGGGAGTATGGAAGATTCACAGTTACATGCAGGCAAAGTGATGTAGTGTGAGAAAGGAACAGTGGGTAAACTGTAACTTGTAGTCAGTGATCATCATACAGTAAACATCTTTTGTGCAGTTTGTCCTGCCATGTGAATAGACAATCCAGTAAGTCTGGTAAGCATTATTCTTTAAATGAGAAGATGAGAACTTGGAGCTGCTCTAAGGTTGGATGATTTTAATGAGACACAGGTAAACCTGCCAGACTTTTTGAAGACAGCAGATTTTTATGTCATAATAAGTGAATTCTTGCACCATAATTGGGTGTGTGTTGTTGGATGTTGTTTTGAATTTGACAGTGTAAGCTTATGTTTCTTTGTGCTACTAATTAATGTTGGACTTGAAAACCATTACCTTGGATGAGTCCCAAAATAGTCCAGGCAGTAGGTGTATTAAATACTCATTCATGCATCAGTTTTACTTATTTGTTGATTTTTGGGGCACTTTGGGGCAGTACAACAAGCTGTAAAATGACACTGACATACTATTACCTTATAAAGTTGATTTGGCAGATGTGTTAGCAAACTGTTGCCAATTTACACATTCAGCAGAGCAACATAAGCATTCATTTTTTTGTCCACCTTGTGAATGTAAGTCCAATATTCACTCTCCTTTTAGCCCTGTTTGGTCTCCACCGACTCCTGAGACTAATATCTGTCTCTTTAGCTGTTAAATGCTCCACTATGTTCACCAGTTAATCGCTAACTTTATCAGTTTGCTGAGCAGGTAGTGTATAACCAAAACATTGAGCTGAAAGACACTAAAATGCTTGGTAGAACTGAGGGGAACCATAGAGTTGGATGATAATTATCTGTGGGTTCATCACAAGTGACATTTTTCACATACACACAGTCATTTGGTCAATTTTTAACAGAAGAATATTGATTCAAGCAGTAAAATTTAAGTAAAAGTGGCAATATAACAATATAAAAATACTCCATTACAAGTAAAAGTCCTGCAGTCAATTGTGTTCCCTAAATAAAGTAAAAGTACAGAAGTATCATTAACAAAGTATACTAATACATCATCATTTCAAATGCATTAATGTGTAAGTATCTTGAGCTAATTTTAATTTATAATTATGCTGTTGGGTAGTTTAATCTGTAACAATGAATCTTTTATAAGACAATCTTATGTTTTGTATGAAAATCTTAATCTGCAAAGTAACTAGTAATAGCTGTTAGATAATTGTTAAATATAACATATTCTGCACATTTACAGGTCTGTATTTTTAATCTGGGGCTCTACTGGAATAGATTTACAGTTAAAAACTCCTTATTTATCTTATACTGGCCCTTTAGACAGTCCCTCAGTTCAGCCTCTGTCTGAAACAGGCTGTTTTAGGTCCTGTCTCTTTAAGGTCCCTTTCTCGATGAGCTCACTTTGTTCTGATTGGTCAGCTCAGGCTACGTAAATAAACAGTAGTAGTTGGATTTCACTTCTTCTTCTCATTCTTTACTAGAAAATAACCTTCTCAAATACATCCTTACATGTTTGAGTCCGAATCCGATCTGAAATATGAGAGTGGACGACGCAAACAACACATGGAAAAACATTAGCAACAACCTTAGCAACAAAGGCTACTACAGAGTTCAGAGCAGACTGAAACCTGAGCTTTTGACTTGAAGGCAGCATTTTACATACATTCACCTCAAGTTTTGGAACTTTTATCATGTTTAACATCTGACATCATAACGGCATATAAATGACAGAAAATCACAAAAAGCATGTTATGTCCTCTTTAAGTACAAGTACCTAAAAACTGCATTTAAACACAGTACTTGAGTAAATGTACTGAGTGAGTTTGCACCACTGATGATGAGATGTTTCTAATGACACACTCTGCAACATCTTAATCTCTGCTTTACTGTGTTCACATCTTACAGGATACTGTAAATGTCCACTCAACAGAAAATGTACACACTGCTCTTCACTGAAGTTCTTCCAATTTGATTCACTTTTTCCTGCTCTGCTCTCAGTATATTGCAGCTCTAAATTCATTTTCACCTCATATCTTCTCCAGGGCCCAGCGTAAGGCGGCACACCATCCCCAGGGGAGGAGAGTTCAACCTGGCCTTTAACTAATCCGACACTCCCACCTCTTACCTCCGCTTCACCTTTCCAATAAAGAACCTCCTCCTCACCCTGGGGCCCTGTCCTCACTCTCCCAGCTCTCCCACACCTCTTCAGTCTTCAGCTTCCCCTAATCAATCCACCCCCAAAACCTCCCTGACTGTGGATCTCCTTTCTGTTCCTGCTCAGTCTCCCCTGAGGTGCTGAGGCCATGGCGGTGCCTTCAGCCCAGGAGTTTCACTGGCAGAGCCTGGCAAGACTGCCCAGTGGCCGTGTCTACCACACTCTGACTGAGGTGGGGGGGCAGATGTACATGCTGGGGGGCTGCGATGCTGCAGGGAGGCCCTGCCCCGCCCTGGAGCTCTATTCCCCTGAGGTATGAAATAAATGCCACCCGGACACTGTATCTGATGTTTCATTTTTACACCAAGTAAGGATAGAACTGTTAGTGGTGATTTCAGTGCAACGATATTTTGGTAAAACATTAAGGGCCCTATTTTCTTGAAATAGGGGGCAGGCGCAGATCCAAGTCTTAATTCCTGGAGCCTGGTGCGTGTAGGTGTGACCAACAATTTTTTGCAGTTTTTTCATGACACAACGTGGGGGAGAGACTGAATACATTATAAGTGAGAGGAATGCATTATGCGCAGGTGGAGACGAGACGGGCTTCGGTAATGACTGATCACATGAGCTCCTCTTGTCCTCTTTAAACACAGCAACTGGTGAAACAGGAGAGAGAGGCTGGGAGAGAGAGAAATGAGTTCACCTCTTTGAAGCACCAGAAGTTCCAAAATATACATTCAGGACACCCCAAATATTAATATACATCAATCCAAATATGCTGACAATGGTAAAATGAGGTGTGCTGCCACTTATTTTGTGCAAACAATGAATATAGGATAATTAATACATGTAAACTCTGCTCTGCTTCTCCTCTGCATATTTGAAAGTCCTCATTTATGCTCTTAAGTACATACAATCTATCTACTAAAGGAAGGAATCTCCATATGTCTATGTGTCTGTGTGTATGTCCTTCGCATATCTCTTGAACCGTTCATTCGATCGACATCGCACTTGGCAGCCGTATGGCTGGGGACCAAAGGGAATGCAGTCTCAAATTTGGTGCACAATATTACACAATATTACACAATATTAATAAACTTAAACTCTGAATAAACAAGCCATCAGCCGCTCCACTCTGCAGTGGCGGGGCGGGGCTTCTGCGCTCTGCTACTGCATGTCAGGATCAGAGCTTTACAACCCTGCCATGAGAGAGAGGAGGGAACAACATCTCTTTTCATTTGATAACGTTAAAAGTTAGGCTTTGGCTTTTGTGAGTTTCCTGACTCATTTTAAAAAAGTCAAGAAAAAGAGAGAGGAGGTTGAGTGAGCTGAGAGCACGAGCAAGCGACAGAAAGACAGGCTGGAAAGCTTTCTCTGAGTGAGAGAAAGCCTGTGAATGGCAGAAATTGATTGATTGTTTTAGGGCGGTTACATTCTAAAGCACAAATAAACAACCATCAAGCAGTCATCAGGTGATTTACTGTGGAGACAGGTGCTCTTTTGGTACAATTTAGACACACGGCATGTTTAATATTAATAAACTTTGAATAAACAAGCAAACAGAGAGCCACTTAGCTCCATGTCTGAGTGCAGCGGGGGCTGTTTGATATAAACGTCATCACATCACAGCAGGGCGGGGCTTCTGGGCTCTGACTTGCACATGTCCCACTCAGTTAAACTACCCGAGAAAGAACAAGCGCACACAGGAGAAAAAAACAGAGGCGCAGGCAGTAAAACTAGCCAGGAGGAGCAGAGACACATTTGATTGGCAGCAAAATCAACCAATGTAAGGCCATAAACTGCTTCTATGGTTCAACTTCAGTTTAGTCTCACTGGTGAAGTTTCTGCCTGGATTAAAACCATTTAATTTATTGGATCCTTATCGTTTTAATTGATACATTTGTCAATTGATACGGGCACTGCACTAGTATCCTTAAATAAACAGATACAAAATCGGGTTTGGAAATTTGCTGGTTAGTGTTGGAAAAGCATGCAAGTTCTGTCACTGTTTCTTCAAGATATTTAAATGATGAATGAAGTTAGCCACACTGTGCCGGCTGTGTGTAAAGTAAACAGGACTGTGTTTACACTGTTTTTAAATGTTTTCACCAACATGTTTTAGTTGTTCACGGCATAGAGGATGTTGATGTATGCCTACTCTGTTTAGGAAGGAGCACATGCAAGCACAGGACCTGCGGTTGTCAGAGGGTTTATATTATATGGATACACGTCAATGCACAGAACTGACTGCTGCAAATATTTTGAGACTTGACTGTAAGTGGCAAAACTGAAAACTCACTGTCAAGATCCTGTGACATGACAGAAAAAATAATTTGATTCTCTAACCTGAGTGTGAACTTTTATTTAATAAAAATGTACAGACAGATTTTATGGAGCTCAGGACGCATCCTGAAGACAACTGCTTTACTTCACATGATTTTATTGTTAAACTTGGAATCTGTTAACAGCTTTCCAGTCTGATGTTTAGAAAATGCTGAACATTAATTAACATAGATCCTGACCAATCCTCAAGATTTAAATAATTAATGAAGTTTCCTCTGCTGTGCCATTCGTGCATAAACTGATGCACAGCCCCTCTCATATCAGAGACTGTAGATAAGACACGTATCATTACTGCTGCTGTGTGATGACTACAGCTGTTAAATAAATATGGAAAAGATCCGACATTCTATAAGTTGTTGTGGGAAACTCACTCATCCAAAAGAACATATTTCTGAACTCCGAGTCACTGGATTACGCTCATGTGGATGATATTATTGGTAAGAATCTTCCTTAAAAACTTGTGTTTTGATGCCCACGTCAATCTGTAGTAGATGAAAAAACGTGCAGCAAACTGAAAAGGGCAAAACTTAACATAAATCAAAGGTGTTCTGTGATTTTGGAGACGACTGTGTGCGTGCGCCTCTGCCAACTGAAGCCATGAAAATTGCCCTGCGTCTGCGTGTGTGATAAGAGGTGCTCTGAGCAGGTTTTATCGCAAACGCAATTTCATGCCAAAATGACCATCAAAATTGCATTGCATCATCTGCATAAACACAGCCTCAGCTGCGCCTCTCCTCCTCATGTCGACGCAGGGGTGCTTGTTTGGTGCCAGGAAATTACCAAACAGGCACAGACACACACACAAAAAAAAAAAAATAGACTTGCGCCTGAGGAAAACTGCATAAAAACTGTGCTGGCTTTGCGAAAATAGGGCCCTAAAAGTCTGAACTAACACACATTTACACATACGCTCAAATTAAATGATACATTTTCACAATGCACTGAATACACTGAAAGGGGGAAATTTAAACTAGAATATTAGGCTTAGAATTTTCTTGGCAAATCATCAGCAAAGTACTACATGTAGTTGTATTTCACTTTCCACTGTGCAAATGTTTCAGGGTTTATTTAAACATTAATGAGATCTAAGCCCCCTGAAGACACTGTCACAAATCAATGGATTTAATTTGGAAATAAACTTGCTCTCTATATAAACCAAATCCTGGCACATTGGAGGTGCACCAAGTAAGAAAAGAAAAACTTAGAAAAACTTCTACCTTTTAAAGCACAGAAAACTTTGGTGGCTGTGCTACTGCTGCCTGACATATTGACATTTGAGAAATCCTAAAAGATACTTTTGAACATCTTAATAAGTTCGTAACTGACTGCAGCTGCTTGTCCCTTTTCGCAGGGGGACCGATGGATGAGCTTGACCCCCATGCCCACCCCCCGTGCTGGAGCAGCTGTAGCAGTGCTTGGAAAGCAGATCCTGGTAGTGGGAGGAGTGGGAGAAGACCAGAGTCCCCTGAAGGTGGTGGAGATGTACAACACAGACGAAGGGAGGTGGAGGAAGAGGAGCGCTCTGCGGGAGGCCCTGATGGGTGTATTCATCACTGTGAAAGGTATGGACTAAGTCAGGATGATTTAGGGGATGCATACAGTAGTTCATATATATAGTATTTATGATATACTGTTTTGGTAGCCAATGCAGAATAAGCAGAGATGGAAGAAGTATTCAGATCCTTTACTTAAGTAAAAGTACCAATACAGCAATGTAAAAATACTCCATTACAAGTAAAAGTCCTGCATGAAAAATCCTACTTAAGTAAAAGTACATAAGTATTATCAGCTTGATGTAGTTAAAGTATTGCAGTAAAAGTAGTGGTTTGGTCCCTCTGACTGATATATTATTATATATGACATCATTAGATTATTAATACTGAAGCATCAGTGTGTAAGCAGCATGTTACTGTTGTAGCTGCTGGAGGTGGAGCTAGTTTGAACTACTTTATATACAGTTAGCTAGTTTAGTCCAGTGGTTCCCAATCTATTGGTCGGGCCCCTCCAAAGGGTCACCAGATAAATCTGAGGGGTCGTGAGATGATTAATGGGAGAGGAAAGAAGAAAAAAACAAAGTTCTGATACACAAATCTGTTTTCAGTTTTTGGACTTTTTCTCTAATCTTTGATCTTTAGTGAAATATTGGATCATTTGAACATTTAGTGAAATGAAACCATGTGAGAAGTTTAGAGGGAAAAATCACTATTTGGTGGAGCTGTTAACAACTCATAGACATCTGAAATGTGACCCCGACTACACACTGCTTTTTGTAAGATGTCAAAAGCCAAAAAGGTTGGAAACCACTGGTTTCATCTTTATCAATGTGTTGTATTTTAAAAGCTTGTTATATTATCAAATGTGTCAAATCTTTATCTGAAAAGTAACTAAAGCTGTCAAATAAATTTAGTGGAGTGGAAAGTACAATATTTTTTTATTAAATGTAGTGGAGTGGAAGTATAAAGTAGCATCAAATGGAAATATTCAAGTAAAGTACAAGTACTTCATAATTGTACTTAAGTACAGTATTTGAGTAAATGTACTTAGTTATTTTCCACCTCTGAGAATAAATAAATATTCTAAATGTACTGAAGCAGCATGTACTCAAAGGAAAATCAAGCTGTGCATACAAACTGCTACTTTGGAAGAATACTGAAATTTACATTTGAAAACCTCACACAGACAAATGTTTTATGAAAATGGTTTTCCAGTTAGATTTGATGTAAAAAGGCTCTTCTCTTTTTGGAAGCTCTTAAAGAATCTGAGCAGCAACGAGGAGTCTTCTGGGAGAGCTAATCCCCCCTGAAAAACACACAAGTTAAATCTTAGTTAAAAAAAAACAATAGCAAAAACAAGGAGGAGGAGGCTGGGGTGGTGGAGAGAGCACCAGCAAATGGTGTTGAACAGCAGAGTAATATCTTATATTCAAACAAAGAGACACACTGATTGCTTTTGCTGTCAGTATCAATGTGCATTTTATGGTGCATTTAAGTCCTATGGGGAAAAATTATTTAAGTTTTGTAATAGAACACATTCTCTACCTCAGGCTTCAATATGTTAACTTTTTTCTCCAGACTTTTGTCAGAAGTTAATGATTCAAATGATGAATGATGTCCTGATGTCATATAACATTAACCAAATTACGTATACCATAACACGAGAGCAGCAGAAGTAAACTACAACAACAATACAGAACAACACTACATTACGCTCCATTAATTTGAACCAAGAAATCTTCCACATAGTTTCTCCCATATGATGTTATAGCAATAATATTTTCACACTCACTTCTTGGGATCAGTCCAGCAGTCGATACAAATAAACAGCCTTTTCAGAGAGCATCTCTCCAGCCTTGGTGAGTTTGTGTTCAATCCAGCAGGGCATCTGTCAGTGTCTGCTAGAATACAGATAGATGCTGTATACACACAGATTTATTTGGTGTGTATAGGTTCATCGTGCTGCTCTCTCCATCTCCCTGATCAATCTTCGATCCTTGGCCCTTTGCTCGCAGTTTCACCCCCAAACTCATCCCCACCAGCTGAAAAAGAGACAAATAGTCTGACAAAATGATCAATAGAGCCAAATTAAAACAAATATGGTATTTTTAAAATGATAGTCAGTCACCCAATTGACTAAATGCTGCCATTTTATTGACATTTTAAGAATCATTATTTTCCAGATATGAGATAATGAACTTCAGGTAATGAGTTTTACTTCTACCCCAAAATGAATTCAAAGTGTTTTGGAAGCTTTTTTAGTAGTGTGGATGCACTGAGGTTGGATTTGAAGTAAATGGCAGGTAAATTGAGAACCTAGAAATGTAAATAAGATAAGAAAAAATAAAAATAAAAATGTAGATTGTTTCCTTGCAGCCTTCTCTTCATTCTGATGATTAATGCTGTATTTTCTCTTGCTTCAGCACCCTCACCCACCTCCATTCTTATGCTAGAGGTGTCATGCCAAAGTGCCAGACATGGACATGTGCATTTTTATTCTGCTGCTGTACTCCCCAAGCTTCCCATGTCGTCACGAGCTAACTTCTTAAAGATCTTTCATAAAGTAATCTTTATTGAGCAGGTTGATCTTTGGTGTTAGTTTATTTAGCACCATTTTCATAGACAAATGTATCTACCTTATATCAAAAAATGTGTTTGTGGCCTCAACCTTGCTTATCTGATACATAATAATATGCATACAAGCATTCAGATGGAAACTTTGGCGTGTGTGTGTGTGTGTAGATGGCCGGGCTCTGGCTGTGGGGGGGATGGGTGCTGACCTGCTCCCTCGTAGCATCCTGCAGCAGTATGACCTTCGGAAGGACGTGTGGGCGCTACTTCCTCCCATGCCGACCCCCCGCTATGATGCCAACATACATCTGCTGGCCAACAAGCTCTATGTGGCAGGTACAAACCGACCGGTGTGGGTGTGTTGTACCTTTTTTTTATTAAGATTTTACACACATACAGGAAAAGAAATGAAAATAAGAGAAGGAAAAGAGAGGAAAATAAAAGCCATGTAAAATGCTCATACATGTAAAGAAAACAGAATACACAAAGGTTTCACATACAAATGGGTAGTTAAAGGTATACTATGCAGGATTTGTTGGTTGAATCATTATTAAAACATTATTTTTTGATTGATTTTTCACCTCCACACAACCCTGCAGGAAGGTGCCGCATTGCCAGATTTTGTGTGAATGCAGAGCTTCATCCTGTCCGCTGTGGCCTCTCTGCTCTGCGTGTGTGTAGCTCAGCCCCGGCCTCAGTCAAGCAGACACACAGACCTGCAGCTCTTCATACATCCATGACACAGAGACAGAGAGCAGAGCGGAGCAGCGATGTAATCTGGTCGCTACGCTACGAGTCCCAACCTCACACCCTGCGTGCTGTTATTGGCTGGGGGCTACACACCCACTGCCCAAAGGTTGACGCCCAGAAATGTCCCAAACACAGCAAAATAATAAGAAAATACAGGCAGAGAGCGGGGTCTCTGTAGATACAGACACCGCCACACACTTCTAGTGGGTCATAAGTGATGATTGATACCTTTGTATGAGTCTATACATTGTTCTTTAGAAAAAATCCTGCATAGTATGCCTTTAAATTAACTATTAGATCAATATGAAATAAAGGTATAAAAGAAAAAAACTAAAAGCAGCAGTAGTGATGACATTCATGGCAGAGAAGAAGGTTTCCATATTTTGATAAATTGTTTTCTTTTTCCTCTAACAATATATGTCAGTCTCTCTAAAGCAAGGCAGGTTGCTATCTCCTTAAACCATAAGCTCACAGAGGAGAACTGACAACTAAGTTCTCTGGGTGTATACCTAAAATGAATAGCTTCGCTTGGAGGGGGACATTGTTGTGTTCACTGTACTTAAGTGAAATTATTTCTCACTATTTCTAAATGCCCTGAGTAAAGATTATAGCAAGTAGGGATATTTTTACACAATCTTTTAGGTGGCCGTCAGTGTAAGCGACCAGTGAAAGCCTTCGAAGTTTATGACTCAGAGACACGCTCTTGGACTACGCTACCCATGATGCCATGTAAACGTTCATATGGGGGAGTGATATGGGACACAGCTGGGAGACTGTGTCTGCTGGGAGGACTGCGGCAGGGAGGAGGACACCAGAGCTCCAAGTTTACCAAGAATGTCAACATTTTTGACACCAACCAAGGTACAGAAACATACTGCACACATTTCCTTATAGAGGTTTTCAATTTTTTGTCATATGGTAAAAGTTCTATATTTTTATCATAGACTCTAATGATCTTCCAGTGACACGTCTTACCTTTTCAGTACTGCTTATTGAGCCATAATTCACTAATAAGAACACATACACATGCACACACACAACACAACTGAACTTTAAACTGTACTTAAACTTTGGAAAGATGTCAGATATGTCAGGATTAATCACACTGTAATGTGTCAATCATGAGTTTGAATATTTCACTCAGTGTAGAAGAGTTGGAATGATTAGAAAATATGAAGAAGGGTTGAGGGCTTTGAAGGCACTGTATGCATAATGTTGCTCTGTGTCCAAAACTATAAATATTCAGTGGAATGGATTTTAAAGTAATAGTTCAACATTTTGGGAAATATGTGTAATGCTTTCTTTCTGAGAGAGTGGTGAGGAGATTGATATTGATCATGTCTTTGTATTACATACACAGCTGGAGTCAGGACATGATTAGCCTGGAAGACTAGCTAAAGGCTGGAAGAAGGGGAATATAGAAAGCCTGGCTCTCAGAAAAAAGAGAAGTGAAAAGTGAAAATTAAAGTGAAAAAATACACCAACCAACACATCTATAGTGGCCTACTTTACATCATGTATCTTGCTGATTTAACTCCCATAAGCAGACAGACAAAGACATGCTGTTTATCCATCCGCTCAATACTTCTCTGCAGTGTCTGTGGCTCAAGTGTGTGCTGAGACATAGTTAGTCAGCACAGGTTTGGTTCTGGTCTCTGTACAGATGTGATGGTACCAAACCTGGCAATGTTACTATGAAAACTTAACTCCCATAAAATCACAAATTGTCATTTTTACATATATAAACAAGCAAGATAGCTGTTTCCCCTCTAGTTCCCCTCCAGCTGTTGCCTCCAGTCTTTATGCTAAGCTTGGCTAAATATCTAGCTCCATACATAATGCACAGAGAGAGTTATATTAGAAGATTGATGCCAGTCTTATAAAGAAAGTATGCACATTTCCTAAACGTTTGAAGTATTCTTTTAGCATTTTTTCCAACCAATAAGGGACCTGTCTGTCAAGTCTGCAGTCCAAAAAATGAAAATTATTATGTTAGAGCAAGAGATTTTCATTTGACAGTGTACCACACAGGCACTTTGTTTTTGATATCAGCAACTGTCTCATCATCTTCTTGTCACTGACAGCATGCATCTTCATTTTGACTTCACTGTCATACAAAGCAGGCATTAACATCAACCTCACGTTGGAAAAACTCCAATAGGCTCGTTCCTCTCTTCATTTTGTGCACACTTTGTATCCCACAACACAGCAAAATGACTTATCCCTCTATACGGCAAAGACACCCCAGAGTAACAGGTGAACAAATTGAGGAGGGACCAGAAGGAGAGACAGGAGAGCAAAAATCAATAAGTCATTTTAGACAGCTGGATATGCAGTCACACATCAGGATCGGTCGAATGAAAGCCAAATAAAGCAGAACATGGGAGTGATAATGTTAATGTATGATAATGGGGAGAAAGTTTGCCTTGTGTGTAAGAGAGACAAAGAAGGGAAGAAAGGCCTTCCAACACACAACAATCACAGCCACTTATATACTGATACACATCCACACATGCAGGGGGGGGGGGCAGCTGTACCCCGTTTCTCCAATCTAATTTTGGTGGAGATGAGACGTGAGATGAGTTGCGGAGGCAGGGCTGTGGATGAGGAGCGCTTTAAATTACAAGATCCAGAAACAGATTGCTTTATTATCCATCTTCAGCAATATCTCTCCACACACACACACACACACACACACGTGGTCATGCAATCTGCTGTCACACAGTGATATTCTATTACTGTTCCATTTCATATCGCCAGTATTAAGATGCACGCCTGTTAGGTAATGTCTCTGCAAGAGTTTCAGCATTGTATGTACGCCAGCAGGCAAGCCACAGCAAGTACAACCGAAAACACAAAGACTAGAGTTGTGAAAGATAATAAACACAGAGAATGAAAAACTGGCTTTTGAAAATGATTTGAAAGGGTCAGCTCACCCAAATTACAAAAGAAAATATTTTTGTCTGTTTGCTCTTGTGGTATCTAGTCATGCAGATAGTTTTAGTTTTATTTGCTCATATTTTGAGGTATTCGTCTCCGAAATTTCTGCCTCCATCACAATACAGTGGAGGTTTGAATGCTGTGAGCACCACAAACAAAATTACATTCACCTCCATTATGTTGAGGTGGAAGCAGAAATCTCAGATATCTCAAAAACTGGGAAAACGCCGCTAGCAGATTTAGCCTGTTTCCACCACAGCAACTTTTCCAGGGGTCCTGGAACTATTTTAAGAACTCACAACCCTTACCTGAGTTTCAATCAAAGGAACCAGGGTCTAAATTCAGTTCCTGGACCCAATAAAGGCCCTGCTCTAGAGGTAGTACTTTCGAATGGTCCAGGAACTATTGTTGCAGAGTTTGTAGCACTGAATGTCACTTACTGATCAAACACAAACCTTTACAATTTACATAGAATGCATAGGAGCAGATTTTTTTTTCTTTTCTCTTCCTTCAGTCCATCAAGTGTGGAGGTGTTTGTGAAAGAGCTGGGTCTTTAGTCTTTTCTTAAATATTGAGAGAGACTCTGTGGATCAAACAGAGTTTGGTAACTCGTCCCACCACCGAACTACAGAAGAGAAGAGTCTGGCTCGTGTCTCAGGGCCCTGTTGTGGTGGTTGTACCAGGCACCTTTCATTGGCAGAGTGTAGTGAGCAGGAGGGAGTGTAGACCTGAATGAGGGAGTTCAGGTAGGTGGGAGCTGGTTAGTTGGTGTTTTGTAAGTGAGTGTCACGGTTTTGAATTTGATGCGGGTAGCAACTGGGAGCCTGTGAAGGATATGAACAGCGGGGTGACGTGTGCTGTTTTGGGCTGGTTGAAGACCAGCTGTCTCCTATGTTCTAGATCAGAGCTTGTATCAAACCTTGGGGTTGATACAACTTGTGCAGAGCTTAACTCATGCAGCAAGGAAGCACTGGGTTCCAGTAAAATCTAAATATTTATAAAATCATTTCTTGTGATGTTTATTGAATGTAGTTTGACTTCCTGACATGTCTAAAAGGCAAGATAAAGAAAGAGAGCGTGTGAAACGAGGGAGAGTTCTTGAACCCCCCTCATGTCTCGTAAATAACATGATGACATTGTATAATAATGGTAGTACAACAAAAAAAGCTGAAATGGTATGTAAATAAGCACATTATTCATGCACTAACCCTGTAATCAGGTTTAGTTTTTGATAGAGATCTGATACTGTATTTGCTATCTTAACTACAACAGCACTGTGCTTGACTTCCTTATCAATGATTGATAATCACTTCAAGCATCTTTTTAGGACAATATTAACTGTAAATAAAACATAAATTAAACTAAGTTTCTTTCTAACTGAAAAACATACACTTGAGTAATACCTGCAGTCTTCCTGTCAGGCTGCATACGGCCTCAACAACCTCTACCAAAAAGAAAGGGCACCCTCTATGTTGCCTTAGAGGCAAAAATCAGGGCCAACAAATCACTTTTGCATACTGTACATTTTCCTCCTCGTCTCTTTTTAGCATAGATTTTAGCAGCTGGACAGTCAGAAAACTGTTTATACTGAGATCCTGTTTTAGTTCCTGAGGCTTCTTAGTACCTGGAACTATCTCCAGATTGAAAAGGGGCACATATTTTTTGTGATTTGGGTGAAATGGCCTTTTAAAATTTCTATTTCAGTTGCTCTTCTCAACTAGAGCAGTGAATTCTGATGCATACAACAAAGAAACACTTTTATCAGTCCCTCTTGACTGAGCAAAAAGAACTCAGGCAACAGTAACAATAACCACAAATGATGCAGTCCCCCTGAGGCCAAAATGCATTCCCATGTTGTCTATATTTCATTTATATCCTGCTTTAGATGGTAAAACTACCCAAAACACGAAAGCAGAAATGTGAATAGAGCAAATGTGCCTCCTTGGGCCAATATGTAATGATTAAAAATGCTGGAAAATAATGGATCTCGTTCAAAGGGCTCATCTAAACGTGGTCATCAGTGTCTGAGATTTCACACATGACAGACAGAAAGAATCCATCAAAGGCCGAGAGCCAATCACCATCCTTTTCTAGTTTTAATCATGAGGGACAATTACAGAGGAGAGCTGTGGACGAAATTACCATCACACAGACTACAAAGCCCAGTCGTCAGAGAATCGCCTCATCTCCCTCATTCTATTGTCACTCCCTCTCTGTCTATATTCTCTATCTCTGTCTTTTCTCTGCCTCTCTGTCTTGTTATTCTCCTCAGCTGTCTCCCTCCAGAGTGGAATAATGTATGCCGGTGTTTTCCCTGCATCCTACAAAGAAAATCTTGGAGCGAATATTTGTGTAATCCCTCCAAAGCAAATAGGAATCAGGACTGCAGTAGCAACTTAGTCTCTGAGGACTGGACCATAAGTCTGTAGTGTGATGTGTTGACACAACTGTAATTTAAAGAAGAAAATCCAGCTGTAACATATAAGCACTGTTTAAAAAAGAGCTGTTATTGTTGTATCTTGCATTCTGCATCCAGCTTGTTGACTGGTGGTAGGTATAATAGAAGTAGAACAGAATGTTTTAGTGTATTTCCCTCAGAATCAAAGAGAAGAAGTTTGTTTCTAGATCCAACATTTTGTATAGATGTCAGCAATTATTTACTGGTAAATCCATTATAGAACAGAAGGATTTTCAAATTTCTGCATCACTAGTAGCCTCAGTAGACCAGAATGTATCCACAAATTTACATGCTGTTCTTTGCCTGCATGTTAAGAAAAACACCTGCATGTAATAAGTTCAGCTGCCGATTGCATTAGTTATTCATAAGTTCAAATTTTGTCTAGTTGTAATGCAGGTGTTTTCAAAGTGGGCATTTATGCATCACTAAATAAAAACAGGCTGCATCACACAAACCAGTTCCATAAATATTGTTTAAATAAAATACATATTGACACCCAGCAACTGCCAGGTGTAACTGTTGCATAGCTGACCTAACCAAATGACAAAATTAGCTTGTTCATATGTAACCCACTTAAAATGGAATATGGTCAACACTTGATTGAAGTTATGTCTAAAATCCTAAAATGTCCTGCCAGACTAAATTACCAAATAATGTTGATTAGGTGGCATAATCGTTTGTCATATTACAGCTTGTTATTCTCATGGATGTATTAAGATAAACTAGTGTTCCAAGATGACACCCCATTCATTAGTGTGAAAGTTGCTAATTGGGTGCATGGAGGGAAGGACTAGAGTAGGATGCACGTTGGAGGCTTTCTCTGGCTGAGCAGCGTGACTTCCTGTTGGCTCCCTGCACACATGAAAGGCATAAAATAATGTAATGATACAGCTATTTCCAAAAACTTTCCAAACGTAATTGGACCAAATGGATCAAACTATTATACAAGATTATACAACGAGGCATTTTGGGTTGTTTGTGACGTATCACTAGGCTCTGCAGAGGCTGTGCTCTCGTAAACCTACTGAGCTCTCTGACAGGTGACACCAGTCTCTTACTGTGAATTGTAATAACTTTGGTGACTTTTCATGTAGCGCCACCATCAGGTCAAAATTTCAATTTGTCCAATGTTTTGTTTTAATACCTGCCAAACTCATGACATTCCCATCAGCCTCAGCTGTACTTGGTGTTTACTGCTAATTAGCAAATGTTAGCATGCTAACATGCTAAACTGAGATGGTAAATATTATACCTGCAAAACAATAAGGAGAGAACAGAGCAGAGTGGAAGGCCGGCTGAGATCTGTACTCTTTTCTCTTCAGTGTAACTTAACCAGGCTGGAAAAGAAGACACATTTCCTTATTACACACTGCTGCAACATGTAGGTAGGCCCACCATCTGGCTACTTATCTCTTTTTATCTCTATTTGTTTCGCTTGACCTTGTTGTATCTGCCTTTTATTTAAAAGAGAGATAGAGGATAAATGAGAAAGAGAAAAAGCAAGGCAAAAGGGGTAAGAATAAAAAGAAAAGAACAAGAGAATGAGAGAGAAGGTAAAAAAGAGAAAAACAAGTTGAAGGAAAAAATAAAGAAAGAAGGTAGACAAAGATAATTTTCTTGTACTTTCTCTCTCTGGTTCTTTCCAATTCTCTGGCTCCCTCACTCCCTAATGAAGTTATCTTTCTTCCTCTGTCACAATTCTCTTCAGTCTGGGTTTCCTTCTGACAAACAAAGCTTGGCAGCAACAAAACTTAGATGTAGAAATAAAAACTTGTACAGAATGTGCTGGGGAAAGAGAAACATGATTTTGATGGCTATGTTTTGATTTCCCCCACTCTCAAGTACACCCTTTATCATCTGGAGTGCTTCAGCTTTGAGTGTTGTGGAACCTCTACACAGACCTTAACAGTAGAAAACTGTTTATTGTCAGTCTTAAAGGTGCAGTGTGTAGAATTTAGTGGCAGCTAGCAGAATAGACTTGGCAGAAATGGAATATAATATTCATGTATGTTTTAATTAGTGTATAATCACCTGAAAATAAGAATTGTTGGGTTTTTGTTACCTTAGAATGAGCCCTTTATATCTACATAGGGAGCGGGTCCTCTTCCATGGAGGCTGCCATGTTGCACCACCATGTTTCTACTGTAGCTCAGAACAGACAAACGAAACCCAAGTTTTAGAGAGGGCCTTTTCACGAGAGGGCGAGTTTAGCAGCCACCATAGGTTTTCCTACATGCTTGGAAGGGCAGGAGGAGGGGGAGGGGAGGGGTATTCAGTTTGATGAAACCTCACCGCTAGATGCCAGTAAATTCTACACACTGGTCCTTTAAATGTCGGGTAATGAGCTCCTTGCTGTCTGGTGAAAAGATTTGACTTCCAACTCCGTGTACATCAGAGCAAGCACAAAGATGTCCCTGGGCAGCATGTACACCCATTCCAAACTGAAATGGATTTGTTAAAATACACACAATAACGCCTCATTTTTAAAATGGATCCATTTCCACGCCAAATAACCCCAAGAATGCAGAGTTTACTTTGTTGCAGATGTGACAAAAACACCATTTCAAAACTGCGACTGTCGGATACTGGAGGAGGATTGAGCAAGGATACACAATGCCAGCCTTCACAGACGTCTTTTACTGGGCCGACACACGCCTTCATTGGAAATCTGTTTGTGATTGGATGCCACGCCACAGCTGATTGGAGTGCTGTGATAATATGTCACTGCAGTTTTATACCGGAACAAATAACAAAACCAACTCAAGTGTGTTACTCCAAAGTTTAGACGTTTTCTTAACTTTCTTCATTCATCTTCAGCCTGCTGCTGGCTTTGCCACCTCAAACCCACAACCCACTCTATCTCACACTAAATGGAAAACAGTCCCAGAAATAGAGCTGTCCATGTTAGTCTGACGATATTCACCAGTCAAAAGTTCAGTCTTGAAAATGGTGTCGCTAACAGGCAACATTATCCCCGCTTTCTCTCCCTAATAGTAGTCTGACACTAACCTTCCTTTCCCCTCGCTCCTTATCTCTGTTAGTCTGTGCTTGTTTTAACCTCTCTGTGTCCTTGCTACGTGTGTGTGTGTGCGCGCGCGTGTGCGTGTGTGTGTGTGCTGTACATGTCCCAGCTGCAGCTGAATTCTTTGTGACCTGTTTGTGTGGGTCACACTCCAAAAAAAAAAAAAAAACAGTTCAGCAGCATCCTGTCTAGCTGAAGGTGGACCACAATGCCACAGACTTCACCTCTTATAAGCTTTTATACACACAAGCACACACATTTGCTCACTCCAGCTGTCGTTTCTTGTTCTTGTGCAGACGCCTGGCTGAAGTCAGAGGAGACGGTGGCGATGAAAACAAAGAGAGCTGACTTTGTCGCTGCTTTCCTGCGTGGCCGCATGGTAGTAGCGGGGGGGCTTGGTAAGAGAGATGAGCGGTAAACTAAAGCTTATTTTTGCTGCATTCATGTATGATTCATGTCAGAACTAACTGATAGATTAAAGCACATACTTAGAAGCCCTCACATGGCTTGTTTGAAGCAGCCAAGACTTCACTTTCACACAATTATTAATAAAACATTGGAATGTCACCAACTGAAGAAGAATTCCAGTGAGAAAGTGATTATAAAATGAATGAAAATGGTTTGTTTCATTTATATGATCAAATGCACTTACAGGTTTGATGATGATGACTGTGTGGATGATGTCAAAATGTAGGAAGTCTGAAATATGATATGCACCTGAGAAACATCCTGTATGATATGTCTGATATCTGTGTGTGCGTGTGTGTGTGTGTCTCCAGGTCACGAGCCCTCAGCTCTGGACACAGTGGAGGCCTTTCATCCTCAGAGGAAGAAGTGGGAGAGGTTGGCTCCCATGACCTTCCCCCGATGCTCCGCCTCCTCCATTGTCATCAGGGACCGCCTCCTGGTGGTGGGAGGAGTCAACCAGGTAAACTAGTGCTTATTTTAAAGGGTGATTTTCTATATTTATCTAATGTCAACAAATCTCTAGTGAAGCACTGTAAACAGAACAGTTGTACATGCTCAGAGGCATCTGCCTTACACACAACTACTCTCCAGAGACTGAAAACATTATCATTGAAGTGTTTGTAGTAGTTTCAGGCTTTGGATACATGCACAATACTTGTAAAGTAGGATGAGTTCATTGTTGATTTGGCTTCAAACATGAGATTTGTTGACAATTAGAAAAATCTAGAAAAAAATCCAGCCTTGTCCTTTAAACAGCACATCATTTCAGCACCTCATCAGCTGAACGAGTAAGACGTCTGAGTAGTGTCATTAGTATTGTAAAGAGTGTGGAGTGTGTCGCTTATATATGGTCTTGCTCTTAATGTGAAGTGCACTCAGCTGGGAGTGTGACTCTCCATTAGGAAGAAGGGCCAGTGAGACGGGATCTGTCCCAGCTGTCTACTGACTACCTGCTCTCTGCATGTCTGTCCATCAGGCTCACCCATATGCTCATCTGTCACTACATTTCACACGTAGTGACAGATGTCGGATAGTAATGTGCTGATTTTTTATAGTAATTAATAGATTCATGTATTATTTTCCAAGTTTATGTATAAAAATGACCAATAATACCACTCTACTATCATTTGGGTGCGGCTTCTTAAAATCTGAGAAGCTTACAAGCATTTTACAAAGAAATGTGAAAAAAGGGGAAAAAATCTGTAATCAGTGTGGTGCAACCGCATGAAAATCTACTGACAGCAGTAGCAATAACTGGGATCAGATTCCCTGTCTGCTGAACATAAAAGCAAGACATTGCTTTTGTTATCATCACTATTAAATATCAGATTCCATTTGAATTATCTAAAAGCTTTATCCTAACCCCACAATTAGTGTTCATCATACTGTAATTCATCATAATTAGCTGCTAGTCATGATCATTTATAAGAGAAAAAAAATAAAAAGATTTCAGTCTTCAGATGTGATGCTGTAACCCAAATAAATCAAAATATAATATAATTACTTATGATAGAGTAATTAGTGGAATATGCACTAAACCATAGACTTTGTGTTTTTGGTGTCTTTTATGTGTAATATCAGGGTCTCTGAGATTATAGGTGTCTCTATATCGACTCTTAAAACTCTAAATCAGTCACGGTCAAGTCTCTCCTCCTACCTCTATCTTATATATAGGGCTGATTATCAGAAAAACAAGCAAATGTATGTTGCACTGTACTGTATATCACTGTGGATTGCAAGGAATCCATCGTAATGGGAAAGAATCCAAAATAAATGGATTATTATGCAGTTTCTACCAGTTTATTGCCATCTTGTATGAAGGTAATTGGATTTGATGTATAATCATTTGTACACTTAATACCTAATGCAGTTGATACACAAAAAGTGCACATTAAAGTGATACTGTATGACAAGGTGTCCCAGCTTAAGAAAACAAGGACACACACACACACACACACACACACAAACACAGTGTCGTTAATGCAGAGCGCCTGAAACCAGGCCCAGCCTCTATCATCCAGTTACAAAGCCACAGTGTCAGCACTTTCAGACCTGCAGTGCTGGACCTGCAGTTCTAGTCTAACCTGCACCACCTGTCGGCAAAGAAAGCAACAGCAGCAGCAGTTTAGAAGAACAGATATGTACCATCAACAAGCAAGCATGCAGCTTGACTAAGCTCTGTCTGTTGAACATTTGAACTACAAACTGAGATCAATTCTATATCTGTTGAAACTCATCAAACTGAGTTCGCTCAGTTGCCAAGAAACTGTAGATGTTCAAACTTTCTATGAGGACTGTGAAACTGTTGAAAGCTCCAGTGCGTAAGTGAACCATGTCGACTGTTATTTTCAAGGTCAGGAATGAACTGCCAAGCTCTACATATCTTTTGCTTAATGATAGAACACTTTGCTCTAGACAGCGTGTCTGAGCATGATGTTAAAGCTCTGTTTGAAGATGTTTGTATTACATAACCCTTGAAAAATTGGTTTAAAATCTTTAGTATATCTCTGTAATAAGTGTCATGTAAATTCAAAGAAAAACAAACATTCTTACGTATTATTTATTAAGCGTCAAAAACTGCTTTAATCTGCTTCATCAAGACTGTGCTGTGGGTGTGGTTGGATCAGATTTGACTGACAGTGGCTCGCTAAATGCTTATTAGTGCACGGAAGGACATGACATCAGTGATTTCTAACTGAGCCCCGCCCACGTCAACCCAGTGAGAAAAGCGCTGCCAAAAAAAAACACAAATAGAGAGACGTCTCTCGTGAAATAATCCAAACTGTTTGGCAGAAAAGTGTGTTCATTCAGGACCCCATCCCTCACAGACAGAAGCTTAATGAGAGCATATGTTTTCAGGGCCTTTAATATTCACTGAGGCATAATGTGGCACAAGAATGTTAACCCTTGAAACACACACAAAGATAAAGACAGTAAACCTGCAGCTGGCATGAGTTCGTAGCTGAATTAAATGAATAAAACTGATCTGTGAATGACTGAACAGCTCCCCCTTGTGGACAATCTGCAGTCTGCTAAAAGTGATTAAGTGAGTTTCAAGCTATTTCTTTAAGGTGCTTCATATCCAGTAATAAACAGTATTGGACATTTTCTAAATCAGGGCCCCTCAGAGTGCATTATCATTCTCATACCATGGTCACTATGAAAGGAAAGAAAAGGTGACAGTGTGTTGTTGCTATGGTGATTACTTGCTCTTGTTAAAATTGAATAACTGATATTAGGTTTAACAAACACTTGCCAGCCAATCAGAAACAACTATTTTTGATTTATTTATGGGGTTAGTATATCAGTATGGAAATATGTATAGCCTTTCACCATCTGTCTTTTCTTTATTTCTCTCTCTCAGGTTCCCAGCTCTGCACATGAGATCCTGTATGTGAAAGAAGAGGAGTATCTGTAGTCTGTAGTGACTGACAGCACATGGATGCAGCAGATCAGTGACTCCACTTCTTCTTTTTCTGTACAACCCCTCCTGAATCAGACTGTAGTGCGATACGTAAGAAGCATCAAAAACACTGAGAGAAATGGAGTACAAGTCTGACTCTCTGATGTAATGCAACAGATAACACTGCCCCCTGCTGGGCTGTAATGACTCTGAGACCCCACATGTAAGCACACACATGCACAATGGAGGAGCTGGCTCTTTCTTTATACCGAGTGATGTTTCTTGAGAATTTTTAGTATGTAAGACTTCTGCGTTGTACGTTGTAGTGCATACTTGGAGAGAAGAAACTATTTTGTAGCTTATATGTCTAGTATTGTAGACAGAAAATATATGGAGGATTTACAGTATTTTATAGCATATTGCATAACATGTATTTCATGTTTGTTTGGTTTGGTGTTTATTTGTGTATTGCTTGCTAACAACTGATCATCTTTACTGTAGATAGTGTGATTTACACATAGGATTTTAATTCAGTTCAATGATGTGACTGCAATATTTGTATATTATTTAATATCATCTAGAAAAAAATACTAGAAACTTAACTTAAACTTAGGTAATGTTTGGTCAATAAACAGTACTATAACAAAATTTGCACTAAAGCAATTAAAGCAATTAACACTGATTGGCAGTTTATTTTACCATCAATAATTTCTAGTAGCTCTAATAAGTACACTGAGAATGCTGTACTATCACTCATCTGTGCTGTAACAGTGCACATGTGTGGCTATGATCATGATTTTATTATTGCATATATGAAAAGAAATGACTATATCAGACTGATGTATTCAAAGAAAATGATCCTGTTTGTACGTTTTATTCCTGCAGCAATACAGTTTCTGTCTTCTCAGTGTTTCATTTAGTGCAACATGTGCTGTGCAGTAATAATGAGCATTTACTAACACTTCACTCAGGTTTGTGATGTTACAGATTTGTTTTTGTGACTTTCTACTGACTGCTATTAGGTTTGCTGTCATTATAGCCAAAGCCAAACTCTTGTCTGTTTGGCTCAGGCTGTTGTGTAACGGATGAATATGAAATATCTTATTGTGCTGATAATTAATTTTCTGAAGATTTGATTTCATCCTACAACATGATCAATCTCTGTTCTGTCCTACACCCCAATCCTGTCATGTAATATTGAGGATATTAGTAGACATTCAGTGGAATAAATGGGATCTGTAGTTTGTATTGCACCTGTTTTCCACTAGATGGCAGTATTTACATTGCATGCAGCTGGTGAGGCTTTTACTGAGTCATTGCACACATAACTTCTCAGTATGTGAATTAGTACAAATTGACAGTATATTATGACACAAGCAGATATGTTGTCTAGGCGGGTTGATTTTTTTGAAAATTAATGACACACTTTCTTAAGCTAAACAGATTAAGAAAGTCTTAAGCTTAAAAAACTCATACATTTTGACTGTACATTATGATAAGCAATACTGTAATAGGGTGAGAGAGGAAAAAGCATAAATGAGTATTTTCTGAAAATTGAATATTTGGCCATTTGAGTGGCCAATAAGATTATTGCTTGTTGACTCTTCCTATTTTAACACCATCACATACTGTAGATGGGTTTCCCAGCAACGTCATCGTGAGATGCTCATGGGGGGTAGAAAACAAACAGTGACTGTGAGCCAATGAGGAGATCAACATGAGGTGATATTTTTGTTCCTCCTCCACTCAAAAATGTGTTTTTCTTGTTACTTTTCTTTCTTGTTCCTTCTGTTGGATGTTGTTCTCTTCACTGTGCAGGATGATGTATGTTCAGAGTTTGTTTTCACATTCATCTGCTGAAGGAGGAAAGTTTCTCTCTTCTCACCTTAAATCTGACTTCAAGACTAAAACCTATGAGCATGGTTTGTGACATCACAACTAGTTCAGAAGCCAATCATGGTCCAGTATGTAACATGAAGCCTCCAGTGCACTTACACTGAGAATGAACTTTACAGTGAAGTAGGAGACGTCTTCTGTCCAGCAGTTCAACTTTTGAAAGGAACAATATTTGCATAGTCATAGATTCTGGATTTTTCAATGAGGGACAAGGAGTAGATCTTAACGAGGCAATTTAACTTTTTTGTGGAACAACCACATTATTTTTCAAAGCAAAGAGTATTTTATCATGTCTGGAAGAAAACTGCACAAATCTCAAAAGTATTGCATGGAAAATGTTCAATATCCCAAGAAGGAAACCTCCCTCTCAGTTTAGAGTGCATAATTAGCTATTAGCTATCAGGTCAGGGCCCTTGATTCAAATAAGGTGGATAGTTTTGCACAGAAACTGATGAGAAAGAAATGCCAGTTTTAAGGTCAGACAGATGAGGATCCATTGAAACAGGTATGCAGAGTCCTCATCAGCTGATATATTATTAAACATAGTTTGTCATGAGTGAAGAACTGTCTGTATGCTGAGGGTACATCTGAGATTTTGAACAAACATAATTCATATATCTAGTGTCTGGTATATTTTGATGATAAACAGCAAGACGTTCATACATACTAACATTAACAATATCCAGACTGACAGGGCTTTTCTGCTCTTGTGCAGCAGGATTTTCTTTTTCAGTGATAACATTATTTGTGTGAGGGGGGGGCTTCTGTGTCTGGGACCCTCTCACAGGTTATTTCTCACTACCTTAGCTAAAACTTAGCATAGTAGCTAACTAACTAGCTTAGTTGGCATTATTACTGCTACTAGCTGCCATTTCTAGCTGCCAATTCACTGGAATTAAATGTGCCATGTTGGCAATCTAGAGGTGACAGGTGTGTACTGTATCAACGTGTGGTTTGCAGTAAAGAAAGCTGCGTAAACTGGAGGATGAGTTCCGCACACACATTTACCTCTAACACTTCATTTGACTGGTTTCCAGCAAGTTGTTCCATTTCTAAGAACTGCAAATAATAAACTATCATGACATGCTATCACTTTACTGTGCACACAACCTCAGCTGCTTCAAAATGGAAATATCTATATAAGACAAGCACTTTATTTCGAAATTTGAGATTTACAAATTGCCATGTCATGTCTATTTCAGTGATAGATATCTGGGACTGCTTAAAAGCTGAACGTTAATAGGCACTAAAGGGTCCTTTGCCATCAGTGGTGATTCATAAACAATTAATGTGATGCAGCTTTAACCGCTGCACTCAGAATATGACAGCCAGGTTCAGTCATGGTTGGTAAGGCTCTTTAGGTAATGCTTATTCATTGCTTACTCTACATCTAACACGATTTCCTCTCTGTGGCTTTTTCTGCTGCCCACGAAAGATTGAAGTTTGCACAGCTGTCATTGTTAGGACATTGCTTTGACTTCCATTCACTGTGGACAGCTTAACCCAAACCCTAACCAAACCTCAGAAATGACGTTTTGCCTCATTTGGACCGGGCTTTGGTCCCCATGAGGACTAAAGGTCACAACAAGGTCGGTGTTTATACCGGAAAAGGTCCCAAAGAGGTAACACTCACACACACACACACACACACACACACACATTTTAGGCATCATCCAGTCTAAAAAGGGTTGATTGCATTCAAGTGAGGCTGGCTGCATGTTTGTGAGCTCTCTCTGTGGCCGCTGTATTCCTCTCTGTGTTTTTTCCACATTAACTCGGTCAAACTAATTGCCCCGGCAACGCAGCAGAGAGAGACTCAGAGGGGGACTGTTATTGGCCTGAACTGGTGACTCGCGCTTAATTTTTCCAGGTAACAAGAAGATAAACTTAGATTAAATGACTGTGACCATGACACAAAGAAAATAAGTACATCTTTTATGTGTCTTTGTCTCCAGTGGAAATAATGAACATGTCACCCCAAAATGAGATGCCAATTGAGGGAATCAGGTAATGCTGTTCATTTTTAAATACGTTAAATAAGTGCAGTCTCAGCTTTATATCACCTGAGCGTCTTTTACATAGGATGGAATTTAAAAGAATGAATAACACTGGTGCATGAATAATAATATCTTTTCTGGTTGTCTACCAATGGGTCATATTTGATCTGAACACAACGTTTCCAAACCACCTGTTGCATAAGTTGTTGGAACATGAGTATTTGCACAAAGACTGCTTTAGCAGGAAAAGTCCAAAAGTGCCTGTGTGTGTGTATCAGAAAATGTGTGCATGGGAGTGGGTGAGGACAATAGTCTGGTCAAAGTACAGTACATGCTGAATGCTGGAATCTAACTTGTCATTTTGTGCATTAATTTATAATAATAATTGAAGCAAAATGATATTTTAAAATACAAAAGTAAAGCTAGAAAAATACCATATTAGTGTGTGTTAAATATTAAATATTTTACATATTCAATAATGTTTCATAATGAATTTCCATGATGGTGCTAAATGTAAATGTTAACATACAGTAACTAAGTACATTTACATACATTTAAGTACTGTACTTAAGTACAATTTTGAGGTACTTGTACTTAACTTGATGCTACTTTATGCTTCCACTCCACTACATTTCAGAGGGAAATATTGTACTTTCTACTCCACTACATTTATTTGACAGTTTTAGTTACTTTTCAGATGCAGATTTGACACAATGAATAATATAACAAGTTTTTCTGGTGACTCTTTGGAACCCTGAAGCAGTAGGTGAAAGGTTGGCAGTATTGTACATTATCTGAAGCAAAAACTTGCAAAAAAAACAGGATGGTCCTTTAAGGCAAGGCAGGTCCTGCTTCCCTCTGACCTGAAACAAACTATTTTTGTGATGTGATGATGATGTCTGTTTTGTTTAATGGGTGAGCTATGTGCTGCCTGCAGGAGGTTACTCTTCACCCACCCACACACACACACACAGACACAAACACACAACAGCACACGTATGAGCACAAGACAGTTAATCTGTGAGGCTCTTTGTTACTCTCTAACGCCTTTCTTCCATTGACAGCGAGATCTCGTTGCTGCAGAGTTTCTGTCTGAATAAGTAACGTTTTTGCTCCTGCCATGTTTGACGTGCACATCTTCCCGCCTGGAACATTGGCAGTATGTCATGTTTCACTGTTGGTACAACCATTTGGAAGGTCATAGCTCATTCATTACAGGAGCTCAGGGTCACAACTCTGCAATCCCAAATAAAGTTCAGCTAGGTTTTTAGAATATGTAGTTACAATCTGCAACTGTATTTTCCACCAATTCCCATCAGGAGGTCATGTTTTTTTTCGCTTCCATCATCCCACCTAACTCTCCAGATGCATACAAAAGTATTCAACCAGGATGTCAGTCTGTAAATGGTGGGGAGACTCTTGAAGGTCCGCCACAACCTGCAAGGCGAGGGTCATGTGACTGAAGGGGGTAGCTAAACTAACACTACCGCTATTGGTTGCTCAAGCAGCATTACAGTGTTATCCAATGTTTTGTGAGTTTTTATTAACAAAAATGTTACAGTAGACACATTTTGGTAGGAACTGTCATCACCTGTTATTTCTCCAGACTTTCTGAACAGAGGCAATGGAAGTCTTTTAATGGGCGACAAACCAACACATTTGTCTGCCATTAAAAATTAGCTTTCTGATGCCTTTAGCTGTCTGCGTTAGTTACGTGACTTTTGTAGCAGTAGACTGAAAGTCTCCCATGACCTGCAAAGTGAGGGTCACATGACAGAGATACCCCATTTACACCTGGCATTATAATGCTATCAGTATCTGCATATGTTATCTGGGTAAGGAAAATGCATGTTAATGCAGGTGTAAATGCATTCAGAGGACATTGTGATCAGAATGGGATCGGATCAGCCGGACCACATTTGGAGGTGGTCAGGTTTGCATTGTGATTGGATCTCAGTTAATGAACAAATCACATAAATTTCCCTTACATTAACAGGCACGTTCCCCACCGCAATGCTACTGTAATAAAACAACAACACAGTACTATTAGCACAACCATCAGTGATTGTCTTACAGTATATATGCTAGCAGACTGGCTTGCTAATGCTAGTGCCAGCTTGTCTACCCCCTTCGGGCACGTACCTCTCAGCTTACAGGTCATAGTGGCCTCTAGAGAGTCTCCTGTTAACTGTGATGGACAGTTTGGGTGATAATTTACAGTTTGCCTTGAATTTTTCTCCGCAAATAATTTAGCTAACTTTGGGGTTTGTTTGATACCTGTGTGATTGCCTGAATGCTTGTTTTTTTGCTCCATCTAACTTATTTTTAGCAATTTTTTTTCCAGATCTCAGTAATTAATTTGAGTGCAATGTGATTATTACTGATAGGAATGACAGTCAAAACTACAAACCGGAAATGTCCTTAAGGAATCTGATGGAATGATGTGATGGTGATTAGTGGCAGCATTTTCTCCAGGGGATATAATGACTCTCAGGAGAGTGAGGAATGAGGAGAAGAAGTGAACACTTAAACTTAGGCCTGTCGCAGTTTTCTGCCTGTCCTCTGTGTGTGAAGGAGGAAGGTTAGAGGGGATGGGAGAGAGAGAGCAAGGGGGAAGTGTGTTCGGTGGACAGCCATTCATCCTGAGCTGAGGGAAGGTTTCCAAATCTTCCCCCCCGACATTCTTCTGAGCTCAAAGAAGCCCCAGGACAGAAGTGGCCCAAAACTGGCACAGACCGCCTCGGCGTTGCCAGGGACAGCCACTCTGCTGAGGCGTTGCTGGGGCCCAGCGCTGTTTTGTCGTCCGTTTTCACCTCACTTCCTGGTTTGGAAAAAGAGGCTGGAGGATCATTAACCACCAGAAGCGCAGCATACTACACTGTATGTCCACATGTAACCAGAATGGACACGTCTCCATTCAGTTTTTTTTTTTCTGTCTTCACTGGCAGTCAGTAGCATGGCTTCTCTTTTTTTCACTCTAAAGCAAACATCCATTCACTTGTCGTCAGGTAGATTAGATTTCTTAACTTGAAGGAAAGATTATTCGTATCCCAAGTAGTTGCCAAAGACCAGTTGCCAAATGAGTAACACACTGTTCCATGCACTGTCTCTGACTACAGCTTACAGTGTAACTTTTGAATAAAAATGTTACAATACATTATATATATATATATATATATATATATATATATATATATATATATATATATATATATATATATATATATATACATACATACTGTATATATATGTAATACTGATAAAATACTGATGGATACTGTCTTTTAACTGATGACAGGAAAATTTGGTTTGATGATTTGATTCTGGTATCCTGAAGAAGCTCTAAAATGAATAGAAAATGTCCCATATTTAAGCTCCCATCCAGGAAATTTCCCCTTGTTTCAGGATTTCTCCAATTTCTAAATAAAGACCAAACACTCATAAATTATAATTATAATTATAAGCTTTGCACTGATCTCAAATGATCATTGTCAGAGGGGAGTATTAGAGGTTTTGGAGACTATTTAACTTTAATGTATCAAGCTAGAACCACAACTAACTGTGCAAGGCCTGAATCTATACGTACATGCAAGCACAAGAGTTATGTCTCGGTACAAGACTGAAAATGTGTAGTATATTTACAGTGACACATCTTTTACTCTCACCAGCAATTGATTGTGTTTGTTTGTCCTATAAGAAATGCTAGTGATGAATATAATAAGACTCTCATCTTGTCTACTAAATACTGTATCATGTGTACTGAATCTGAGAATGAATCCTCTTAGCTCCTGAATCCTCTTAAGGTCACCCTGTGAGTTTCCATTCTCCCAGCTTGCATTTCTGCATGGCTGCAGTCAATGTGCTTCCCCAAGCCCTTGTAGCACCTGGAAACACATGCCCTGAAGTCTTAGAGTAGCCTTTTTAAAGCCCCCCTCCCCTCAAAAATGTGTTTTGCTTCTTGTTGGATGTTTGAGCTTCACTGTACAGAATGATGTATGTGATGTATGTGTATGTGTACATTCATCTGCTGAAGGAGGAAAAATGTCTCCATGCTCATCTTAAATCTGAGTTTGAGATGTGGACCAACAAGCATAATTTGTGACATCACAACTAGTTGAGCCAATCATGGTCCAGTATGCAACTTACTCAAGTGAAATGTGGAATACTGAAGCTTCCGGTGTACATACCTGGACTTTACAGTGAAGTAGGAGATATCATGAGTCCAGCAGTTAAACTTTTGTAATGAACAATATTTGCATATTCATAGATTCTGTATTTTTTTTAATGGAGAAGGAGTAGGTGTCATTTTAAGGATTTCAACGTGATAAATGAACTTTTTTTGTTGTTGTTGTCTTTTTTAGGAAAACCCATACCCAAATTATCATTCCACTCAGATTATTTTTCTTATAATATTCAGAGTACTGTCTTATAATATGTCTGGAGGGGATCTTTAAGACCCTTGTGAAAATGATGTTTATAGTAGCATCTTTAAAATCATTCTGATACCATATGTTTTTGTTTGTGCAAGAATAAGATAAGAATATGACAACACTGTCACATACTATCAAATCATACACATAGAGGCTTTAAAGCAGCTCTGGGCAATTTCAGGTAAAAAAAAAAAAAATTAATTACCTAGAAACAATCAGCATCATCTGCAAAGTAAATCTCATTACTGAACTTCGTGTGTTGATACTGCAAAGATGGCATACTGATTGCTGCAGTAAAGTGTTTGTTAAAAAAAGTCTTGTTCAGGACTTGCTAGCAGGTCTCCATTTAAATCATGTATCAAGACACCTCAAATAGCCCCAGTCAACACTAAATAAGGTATAGTATATTTACACAGTGATTATGCTTTAATTTGATGGTGAAAGTAACCTAACCATGGATTAAGAGCACAGACATCCTGTTGTAAGTGCAATAAAACATTCTGAGGTGTCTGGATGTACTGAAATAATGGACTGTGGAACTTCTCACACCACTACAGCATGATCCACTTCTCTTGTGCTTAATATGTAAAACACACTCATATTTGCATCAAAATATGGCGATCATCAGCAGATGTGGTTGCATGCGACGTATGTAAAAAACTAACCATGCAAGTGACAAAGGAACGCTGTGTATTACACCATATTTTGGCTTTAATATTATGTAATAGTGTTGGAACATGCTGACCAGACAAACAGACACAAGAGAAGCACATTTTTTTCCAACTTTCTTGTGTATATTATGTAAGAAAGTATAGTAAGATGGCAGCTTGATGTAATGACTACCATGTAGTTTGACATCAGATCCTGTTCATCCATGTTCCCTTATTTGGTTATATATTCATCCAGCTCTGTGCTGCTGCTGTTTGACAGGAAATTAAAGACATAAAACTGCAGGTTAAACTTTGAATCACTGCCAGTGAATGTATGTTGTAACATTTTTCAGTAAAACAAGTTTTTGCAGTCAAAAAGAAATTCTGCCCCATCAATGAATGACAGAGTCTCAGTTCAAATGTGGCTTTACATTTATATTTGATAAATGATTGTGTGTGTGAGAGTTAATATTTTTACAGCAAAAAGCAGATTCAGTGCCTGGAAGATAAGCCTAGCTTTATTGACCAACATCAACAAAGTTGTCAGATAGATGGAACATTGAGAGATGGCTTTGCTATTCTTAGTAGTTTGACTTTAGATTTAGAGTTACATTCATAAACTCAAGTGTTGCACACGTATAAATCAGAGCTGTTGCTGGCACTAGATTAGATTAATTTCAAAGCAATCCATCCTGGACTGCAACAGAGTGATTACTGAACACTGGCATCCCTGAACTAAAAACAATAAAAAGTGGTATTATAATTTGACTGATCTGATGTCATTAATTTTTCATCAGATTTGTACCTGGATGTTTTATTGCTGTATTTTTAATCCAGTAAAAACATAAAGGAGATCACAGGCATGTAGCCATACACAGTCTTTGTCAGTAATAGTTTTAAATCATATGAAGCAATCAGAGAAGAAGAAAAAAAGGGGCTGAAGTGAAATGGCCTCTGGTCTTGTCTCATCTGCTGTGGTGTTCTCCACAGAGTGCAGGAAGATGAAAAAGTGCCTGACACTTACAGTATCTTCTGTTATTGATGGTATGGTTTGGTGAAGACAATTCAAACCAAGTCAAGTAAAGTTGATTCATTTAACCCAAAATCATAAATTTACCTCAAAGGGCTTTACAGTCTGTACAGCACACACACAAAAAAACCTCTGCATAAAACTCTTTTAGGAAGAATAAAACGATCAACACAGGAGAGTTACCTCTTTCCGGACCGATGTACATTCAACAGATTTTAAATGTTCAGAAATACACTCAAAACAGTTTTTTTTTTTTTTTTTTTTTTTTTTTTTTGCTTTTCAAAGGAAAATGGTCAAATTCTCCCTCACAGTGCTCAATTGCTTTCACTTTAATTTGAATTGAATGGAATAAATGAGCCTGAGATACTGTATATGAACATCCCACAACTGCCATTAAAATGGATAGAAAATATTTAAAAATTTACAGGTATTGTCCTCAATATACTGTTATTGGCCCGAAACTGCTTGACTGAAAATGATTTTTATCTGTGGCATTAACTCTGTGAACTCAGATCTGTTCCAGGAAGTAGTTTTACTGAGTTATCTGGAAATCTTTGATGACTAAAACCCACAACCCCCTAAAATCCGCCCCCCCCAAAAAAACCCTAAATCTACTAGGTCTTATATAAAATGCTGGTTTCACTTATCAAAGTTATCTAGGGACCTGTTTCACTGAATATGCAACATGCAAGCTGCCACTTGCAGCATCATCATTTAAAACACATATTCCTCTCCTGTTAATTTTGACACTTTACAGTAATCAAAAGTCGTACCTGCAGCCTGTACACAAGCATTTGAGAGGCCTGTAGGATTCACAAAGTTATCTGCAATTTGTGAGTGACAATCATCTGTGAAACTGCCCCCTGATTGTTGGAACATGCTGCACAATATGTAGACAAAATAAGCTAACAGTAAATATTCAATGTTTCAAGTGGGGCATAAAAAATAAATGAATAACAAGCTACGTGTTTGTAAAAGGTGATGATTTATCACAGCGCATTCAATCCAAATGTTCAGTTGCAGAGTTTGATTGTGCCCTTCAGACTGTGTGCAATACAGCTTGACATTAAGTTTTATTTCAAATAAACCATTTGGCAATTAGCATCAGGATACATCCATCAATGTATAAGTGATCTTGAGAAAGACACTCCAACCTCTAGTAACACATCTTCTGCCAGACCTTTTTCTCTCACTGCTCTTGTGCAGTTCATATTTGTATGTGTGTCGGAGGAATATACAAAATATCAGCCAAATTTAAGTGTGAGTAATCTGGCCACAAACTCCAAGCAAGTCACAACTTCCCTTTCCCCTACAAGTCTGGGTAAAACACCAAACACATCCACCCGCAGACCACAGTGTGACTGATTCTCATTCCCCTGTCATTACTGGATGTTTACGTTGTGTGCAAACTGGCTCGGCTCACCACTGTGCCAGCATGGGGGGATGTGGATGGATTGTAGCCTCTGCTCTCTGGGCGATGCTGGGGCTGCTGATGCTGAGCTGAGCGGCTGTATAGCAACAGGCGAACAGCACAACAAAGCTGCAGGTCCTCTGGGGACGTTGTTAGAGCTGCTGCTCTCTTAGGAACAGCATGAGGAGGCTGAGGCAGTGTGCAATTTGTCTGTTAGATAACTCGCACATCACACACACACAAAACACACACATACTTTGCAATCCTTCAATGAAAAAACCTTCTGTATTCCTATAGTAAATAATACAAAAAATAATACAGCATAAAATTTACAATGCAAATTAAAAGGACACAAATCCTTTTGAAAGGAATATGAAACATGAAACAAATTCAATATAGGTCAGCATGTAAGTGCAAAAAACAATGAGTTCTTAAGGTTCAGTTAAATAGAGAACCTCTGATGTCCCCAAAAATGATTTTAAAACAAACTTCATCCATAACTTGTCCATAACACATAATAAAAAATATCCTATTTCATGGTATCAAAAAGTTTTAAACCACATTTAAATGTATAGTTTGACATTTTGGTAAAAAAGCTCATTTGGCGAAATGTCCTGTCTTCACTGTGAGGTTGCCAAGCAACCAATGGCGACTCCAAGGAGGTCACTGCGCCTGGCAACTGTTCACCAAGAAATAGCAACAACACGTAACTCTCTGTAAAGTCCCTCTAAAACCAAAACATGCTGATTTTACATTTGTGTTTGTGTATGGATTGCACAACTGTGATACAAAGTGTTAATTAGTGAGCTTAAGAGGTGCTTATAGGCATATTTTTGAACTTTGAAGAGTGCTAGGCTAGCTGTTTCCCCCAGCTTCCAGTCTTTATGCTAAGCTAAGCTAACTGCATCCCAAGAAAGACAAGAAGAAAGACAAGACGAGAGGAAATGAGCAAATTCCAAAAAAATGTCTAATTATTCATTTAATAATTTAATTTAATCAAAGTCAGAGCAAGTCTCATTTGTTTAGAAAACATTTATTTAGAAAATAGCCATCTTTGTGGCGAACAAGTGCTACTTCTCAATATTTAGTTTCATTTAGCACATAACCACATGACTGAGGCAGAGAGAGTTCAGTTTTGTTCAGTTTTCCTTGTTAGGGTTTTAAAGACAGAGTCCAGATGAGCGCTGAGCCTCAGCCTTTCTTCTAAAAGGGCGATTCTTTTAAGTTTTGTCTATATTTAGCTGAAGGAAGTAACTACATCCAATCACTATTTTTTCAATGCACTTGCAAAAAGAATGTATGGAACCATTAGTCCCTAGATGACAGCAAGGTAAATGACAGTGTTTATAACAATATCTACAAGATTATGATTCATTTTTTTGCATAATTTGGCCTAATGGAAACATATCAATGTTAAATAAAAGAGACCTAAGGACTGAGCCTTGGGGAACTCCACAGGTAGGTGTATAAACCCACTTAACCAGATGTAACAAAAAAGTACCTATAGTGACAATTACAGGAATACCATGAGAGATCAAAAATACAGTGCACAGTGTAATGAGACAGGTAAGGTCACTGGATCTCTTTGATAAACTCACTGCTGAATAGTGACTCATTATAGGTCCCTAAAGAAATATTGTAGTAAAATTATTATCAATATGTGTTTCTTCCTTTATTGTCAATGCAATTATGCAATATGCATAAAGTTTCGACCCTATTCACCTCTTGTGTTTTCAGGTCACACATGGTGTAATCTCAACACTGTCACTTATGTAAGACTTGCATTTATTTATTCTGTGTGTTTGTGGATCAGTGACTAAAATCCATCCTAGCTCAGTTAGACTGTACAGATATGCGTGTGTGCCCATTCATTCAGGAATCTAGGCCTATTGTTAAATTCAAACTTTTAATTATCTATCTCAGCCCGCTGGTAGTAAATTAGTAGGCCTGTGGAGGAGACTGGCACCGCACGGGCACAAATTTCCACACGCATGGGGTAGAGGGAGGAGAGGTGCTTGGAGACGAGGGGGTGGGAGGGTGGTGATGGAGGGGAGATGGGGGGTGGGGGTGGGGAGGGGGGTATGTATCGTAAACTGAGAGTGTGGAGGGAGGGCCCGCCTTGTGGCTTCCTGGCCCCCTGCACCGGACGGGTGTATTATAGATGCGCATCCAAGCAGCCGGGCGGCGGGGGCCAGAGGACGGGTGCAATGTGACGGGTCGGGAGAGACTAGGACACAGCCTTAACCGCGCGGAAGGGAGGGAGGGTTTAACCATTAACCACCATTAACCATTAAGGCAACTGTGCAGAGCCGGTACCGTACATAAGGCGTGCGCACCGGCGTCCACGCCTCAGCCTGAGCGCGTTACCAAGAGGAGAATACATCCAGCCAGGCAGCCACACGGAGTCCTTCCTCTGTTACTGATCCTCACTCCGGTTTGTCCGCTTCTCCTCTCTGGACCGCTGACACTAAAAGGTAACTACCGCCGAGGAGCTTTTTATCTGACTACCTGCTGAACATTTGTGCTGTAATTTCATTTAACACAATGAGTGACCCGCTGTGATACTAACATAATGCCTTTATCTGACGGAATGTATCACTTAGCGACTGAAGACTGTAAACGCACAGCTTGTGTCTTTGGGTATCTGTATGGTGATGATAAAGAATAGAAAATTATAGTGCGTTGGCTTTCATTTTCATAAGTTAAATACTCGTGGTGATAGTGGCAGTGACATGGGCTCCAGCCCGGTGTTGGAACAGAGAGCCCTCTGCCCTTGATGAAATGAGCAGTAGAATAGAAAAGGAGGGCTCGTCTATTCAACCCTGACCAGGGGAGCACTAATTTACGCCTTTGCCATGTTGGGTTCGGGTGGTATTGGTCCTGACTACTAAACAGAGGATTGTTTCAGCGGGGAAAGCCAAAGTCTGTGTGTGGATGTCGCAACATGCAGGCGGAGGAAAGCTGAGTCAAGCCTGCAACAATAAGACTGGAGGCAAATAGATTGGCCTTCAAAATAAAAGTGTATCTTTGTTAATTCTGAGGAAAATAAAAGTGTTGTACACACTGATGTAGTCAGGTGCATGGGACACCTAGCATACATTTGCTAAAGTCAGTCCACATTTTATCTTTAAAGATAAAATGAGCATCCAGGAACATTCTTTCCTGACTTGTAATTAAAATGTTTACTGGTCAGTACGCTTTGCTCACCTCATCACCCATTCCAGGATAAACAAATCTCGTTTTCGTTTTTGTGGTGAATCGCTGTTTTCTCTGCAGCTAAGGGAATGGGAAATGTGCTGGACTCACCACCACTTTCTATAGGCCTATTATAATGAAATCTCTAGAGTTGTGTTTGCATGAAGATGCCACAAATTTTCCTGCATTGTGCAGCTTTGCCTTATCTTCAGTCAAATAGCATTCATTTGGACCGTTTCCATGCCTTTGACTGCAGTCTAAAACCATTTCTAGAAGGTGGGGATGTCGGCCTATGTATTTTTGATTATTTAAAAGGAAGCGACAGTCTGCAGCTAAGATGTGTGAATTATTATTATTATTATTTTTATTAGTATTATTATCATACTAAAAGTGTATGTGTAGTTATTTTTGTAGGCTACTAAGTAGGCCTAATGAACTGGCAAAGTCCGACAACTGATCTCTTGTTAGTGTTATGTTTGTCTGTGCAGTGTATGTTTGTCTTCTGATGTGGATAGGATATCTTTGTGTCGCTGCTTCCTTAAACTGTCCTTTTATGTTCACTGCAGTTGCTCTTAAAATGAGAGTTATAAGTTTCTTTTCCTGGAACTGGCATGAAGGCGATGTTCATATAAAAGCAGGGGGTGTTTATTTTGAAAGGTGTGGCAGGAATTGCTGTCTTTGCATTGCGGTTGTCTTGACAATAGTGTGGCACTCCGTTTCCAGAGGATGTACGCAGCAGCACGTCTGCTAATGGTAGAATATTTTTAGCTGCCGGGAGGAAATTTGGCGCTGAATGAAACTGTCGGTCACTGTTCACCTTTGCCGTAATATCAGCACAGAGTGAAGTGCTGTTTAATGGTTTTTAAATACTCTAACAGTCTATTACAAAGTGAAGTTTTTGTGCTTAAGGAGTTTTTCATCATCCACTGTAATGATACCGGATATTTGTTCTCAAGATTCTAGCATTTGTATAATATTATTGTGGTGCTTTTTTTTTTTAAAGCCTTTTTAAAAAAAAAAGAAATCTGTGATTGTGATGTTTCTGTTACAGTCAGAGACTTTTTGCTTGTTGTAAAATGTGCATTTAAGCCTACATTCATCAAGGATTATGGTTTTCTGAAAATGGTTTTCTGGTTTCAGTAAAATGAATGTCTCTTTTTTTGTTTATTAAGAAGAAGAAACTACTAATACTACTATTACTACTACTATAAATTCATCAGAATTGCATTGTCAGGAAACAGCCTTGGTCTGCCAGCTAATGATTTGGAAATAAACCTGGAATGGGGCTGGAGAATGTTTACAACTAATAATCAATGGATTTGCTCTTTTCCCAGGTGACTGGTTGAGGTACTTTTCGGCAGCCGGTAATTCAATCTTCATACTGCAGATCTTTAAATATCTCCCTTGAAAAAACCTCCCAGCAGCCACGTGGTGTAAGGTGAGACACCAACCAGTCTGACATGATCAGTGGACTGAGAGCATGACCAGTCTGTGCTGCAATCTGGCCACTTCAGACCTCTGACTTTTTTTCCTTTAGTTAAAAGTCAAGCTGTTTAGGAGAAGAAGAAAAGGGACTGTTTACAAGTGACTGGAGGGGATTTCTGTGGTGAGTCCCTGAGCCAATCATTCTCTTTTTTCCCTCTGTTTTGAACTAGTATGCTTTCCTCTTTTTTTTGCCGGCCTACCCTGAGCACCTTGCAGTGAATGGAGAACATACTGGTCCTGCTCCCGAAGCACCGACAGGAACACGGGCTCTGCAGACGCACGGCTGCATGTGCCTTGCTGCAGCTTTTTTCCCACAGAGCAGTTTTCTCCTGGTCTTTGATAGTGACCATCACACCCTGTAAGCCACTTTAATGGGATAAATCAGTTGGACTGATCAGGTTCAAAACCAGATCAGGTGGTCAATTCCATTCTGACTTCCCCAAAACTGTTAGGCCAAGGCAACCTGACCTTTTCTTGTCAAGCCCACTGTCTTCCAAAGGCTTCCGCATGGTACTTTGGTCGAAAGAACAAGACAAACTCCCCGACATCGACATGTCCTCCGGGGCTATTGAGATGAAGGAGGGAGGCCCCCTGACACCGGCCTTCCTCAACTCCAACTGCTCTGTCCACCCGGTGATCCTCACCAAGGGTCCTGAGGAGGTGAGCCCCGGGACTGGGGGCGAGCTCGAGCTCACAGAGGTCGCATCTTTCACAGAGAGGCCCAGTGAGACCGGGGAAGATGAGGAGAGGTCGGAGATTGTGGTGGCGATGGACTGCCGGGCCAACGCCAAAGGACAGCGGGAGGAGGATGCTCTCCTGGAGAATGCAAGCCAGAGCAACGAGAGCGACGACACCAGCACCGACCAGAGCCCAGAACCACCAGCGCCCCTCAAGGAGACCTCCTTCTCCATTGGCCTGCAGGTGGTCTTCCCCTTCCTGCTGGCCGGGTTTGGGACAGTGGCAGCAGGAATGGTGTTAGACATTGTCCAGGTGAGCAATCCTAACATATTCTTTACATAGTGGGAACACACATTTCCCATTTTCTTACAATTCAGGTACCTTTGGAAAACAACAGGAGCTCAGTTTCATTTAAAAGTGCCTCACCCTTTGATATCCACCAGCACTTAAAATAGTTTTGTTGATGTAAGTTATTCCCAAAAAGCCTCCAGTAAAGTTCATTTTACTAACGTCTAACAGTCATGTTTCTGAGCAGAGCCAGTGCTCCAGGCAGATCATGTGTACTGAGTCACAATGAGGGATGAGCTTGCCCCTGGAGCATTTGAATTAACTAGTTTAGCAAGCCCTGTTTGCCTTGGCATGTGTCTTTCATTGTGCTGTTGGCCTATCTGATGGCATGCCTTTGAGGATGGGTGGATGGAGCAGTTGTCAGACACCATGGAGGTATTCACATAACCTTTTTCTCCTCTACCTGCAAGCCTGTCCCCATGGCTGAACACATACTGGTCACACATCCTTGTGTTTGAAATCTGTCATATATTTTGATATAATAGAAACAAGAATAGATGGTGTTCATTCTAGCACAGTGTGTAACCAGAGAGCTGATTGATCCACTCTGCCTACAAGAAAAGCATATAGCCTATCTTAAATTATAATCAGTCTTTGTCCCGTTGACTCACTGTAGTTGCTGTCTTGCTCTGATTATAACTTAGTGTGTATGCCACTGTGTGCTCTATATTGTGTAGAAATGCACAGTGTAGAAATGCAGGCCAAAGCCATGCTGACAGGTCATATATTTCTTTAAAGTCAGCTTGTGATGCAGATAAAGCTGTGGAGGTGTCAGGCTGCCAGGAGACCAGTCCGGGCACATTGTGTACACGCATACTGATGCCAACATGGTGGACCCCAGGAACTCAGCACAAGAGAGGAGGGAAAGAGGCTGGGGAATAAAGAGAAAGTACTTTCTTTGAGCACCTGGAATGGCAGCACGCTACAGTTGAGCTAGAGTCAAAGTGAAAACAAAATAAAATGCAGTGTCAAAGCCTCCATTACAGTGTGGTTAGGTATTTCCACTAAACCAGGAATGCAGAGGTTTGAGGTCAAAAATTTTTCACGCTGCCTCAAATTAGGCACCATGCTGCTGTGGTTCTCTAATTTCCAAAACACTCGGCACACCATTGCTTTAGAGGTGAGGCTGGAAAGAGGAGACAGAGAAGGTACAGGGCCTTATCCCTCCCCTCTAGCTGTCCATGGGCAAACCTTGAAGAAATGCTTGTGATGAGATGCAAGGGGAGGCTTGACGGTCAGTCTGAAGCAACTTTTCTAGCAAGTTCGGGTGAGCGTCTAGCAGGTTGTCTTGCTGCCTAATTCCCCCTCCATGACACTGTGAAACGCTAACTCAGCTAATCCCCCCTGTCCTTGCAGGAAGGTAATTGTCTAACTCTCTCTCAATCTCTCTCCCTCTCTCTCTTTGGTTTAATCAGACTGCGCCAGTTCCTTTGCTTAAAGTAATCTTGAAAATTCTAATGTGCTGGAGCCTTTAGTTAAGTGTCTCCCTGGCCTGAGATTAGAAGTTGTGGCTTGGACTGGTGCATGACTTGGCTTTTTGTTTTACTCTCCATAAGGCTTCTTTGAAATGTGAACTCTTTAACATTGGTCACTTTGACTATCTACAGCACACACACACACACACACACACACACACACACAGCTTCTGGTCTCATTCCCACTCGGGGTTGGCCTAGAAAGGACTGTCCAGGCTGGTATGGAGGAGTGAGACATCTGCATAGTTCTGCTTAGTGACTTGGCAGCAGAAAGACCTAAAACTGTCTGTCTCTCACCGCCAGGGCCAGAAACTTTGTACTCTGAGGGTGACCTGCTCACTTGGACTAAAGGTTACACTTGGTTGTAAAGGTCATGTAGTGCTAGTTTTCTTGGGAATGCCAGTGTCACAAGACACAGTGTCATATTCTATCACACACGGTTCCTTCCTCTGCGCAATCAAACCACAAACTGAGAATGCAAAAAAGTTCAGTACAGTATATTTGTCCTCACCATCTGTGTGAGTATCTGTCTGCCCCAGTGTCTAGCCGCCTGTCCCATGCTGTGGAGTTCGTAGACTTAAACACCAAAATAAAGCAAAGAAGTGGGACACAGCTTCAGCCTCAAAAACAAACATTCTAAAAATACTGGCACCAGTAAACAGGAAATCATAGTCGACACAAAGATTTAACACCAGCCAAGCCCTCTCTGCCCACCAGACACCATTTTGGTCCAACCACATCCACTTGCCTGGTTTTCACACAAGAGTCACTGAGAAACCAGAGCGTGGGCTTATTCCCTCAAACTGAATCATCATTTCAACTACTGGCCTCCAATCCTGGCTCCATTTACTGGACAATGACAATCTCTGAGTGCATTTTTAAAACCTGTTCCTACTTTCAATCTTGTGCTATTCAACCATTTGTATTTCCTTTTGTGCTGATTGAGTACTTGTTTCAGACATGCTATTCACATTGGGCTGTCATTTCCGTCAACCGAAGATGTTGTGCCCCAAGTGTCATTAACAACATATCAGACCGCCGCTATTAACACCTGACAATATTCCAGACAGCTACTTGGTTAGGATCTGATTGATAGAGTTTGAAAGGATTAGTGGTTTAGAATGCTTTTGTGTTGCCCCATGCCCTGGCTAATCTTTTACTCTGTCCACGATCCTCAGGAATCTTTGGAGGGTCCCAGGTTGCTTATTTGCACTCCTTCTGGTCAGATAGTTCTGGCTCTACCCTGCCTCCACCATCATCCAGTCCTGGAACACCAACAGGCTTCTTTAGGACTCTCAGGCTGGATTGAGCTTTTTGTGTGCATGTGTTGGAGCTGCAGTGACAACTTTGTGTCTGAAAACTTTTTAGAATTTCAATGGCACCAGGAAATTTGACCTCTTCTTATCCCCCAACATAACTGAAAGAACCCAGTTGAAATCAGAGAATCCTGTTCCCCTTCGTTTATTCATTTCAGGCCAATAAGGTCTTGTTGTATAGCTGATGTTCATCTTTCAGGTTCGACTTTAGTACGTCCAATAATTTTGGCCATAGCTACATTAATTTGACCCTCCATGGCATATGTTTTTGAACGAGGCTGGACCCAAACTGTACAATCCATGCTGCAACCCCAAGAATATGAAATAGACACCACCTGATGTAGTTTCTGTGATGCTGTCAGAATTACGTTGACTTGCATGCCATGAGGTTCAGCTTCCCACTCAGTACAGCAAGTACAGTGATCACAAATAAAATGGGGCCATGTTACTCAACTGGGCAACCTGACCCTTGTGGGGCTTGCATACCAGAGCTCCTATAGGTCTGTACACAGAGGTACTGGGGTTGTCCAGTTGAGTTCCTAGAACCGAGGAGGTGGCCGTGAGGAGGGAGGGCTTATTTGGCTTAGAGCCAGTGTTCCATGGAGACAACAACATATATCACCACAGGGGAGGCAAAGAGGGAGATAGGGGAGTGAGACAGAAGTAGAGTGAGAGAGAGAGAGTAAGCTTGAAAACATGCGGCTGTGAAAAAAGAGAGGAGTGCTCACAGAGGTGCTCACAAGGCTGCTGGGTTGGCAGACGGCAGAGAGCCAAGCTGAGGGGCTGGCTGTTTGAAAGGAGTTCTGCTTGGCCTGATGACAGCAAGGGGATAGACAGAAGTAGAGTTTTGGAGTTTGATGCCACACCTACTGATACTACAGAAAACTGAACTGTACCTTATCAGTCCTGTACATCTGGGTGCACAGTGTGAGCAACAGAGTTTAACAGCTTGCTAGTGTGGGAAATGCGGGCCAACAGTGTTTATATGTAGCTTCAATGTCAGCTACTTTTCTATTTTCCTCCCCTCGTCTATTTTCTCCTCTCCTTTTCTTTTCTGTGCCAGCCTCAGTGAATATTGATTCAGCTCTGGGCAGACTGGACTGTAAGTGCTGGGGGCCTGTGGGACTGGCTCCAAAGATAAGCACTTTTACTGGAGAGAGATCGATGGCCTCAGCCTCAGCAATAGCTTTGTTTCTGGCCACAGTGGACCACAAACTTGCTATCACTGCACGAACTCTAATTGAGGCACAGTAGAGAGAGGCACTTCACCACAGTGACAAGCCCAGGGACTAACAGGGAACCCACCTCTCAAGGGCTGGCCAGCAGCCAAGGAGGAGGTTATCAAGGGTCAGGTCTGATATCACCAACTCTACATTTCATTAAAGGCCATCTACTAGAAACTGGACACACAGCTCAGCAGACACGTTCTCCTACATGTGCTAAACATGAATTGTGGTTCATTATATTTCTCTGAGGCAATGATCACCACCTGGCCAGGTTGCCCTTTAGATTTAGCTGGCCTAGCTCTTGGTTGAATTTGTCTCACACTATGTCTTTGACTCTGTAGGTAACGCATACAGAAAAACTTATGTAAGAGGTGGGTGCCGGGGAGTATGGCCACATGGGTGATGATTTTCCTGATGCTGAAGCACCCTGAGCCACAGGATACTGATAAAGTATATGTCATATTGTACTGGATTTATTAATTTTTATTGCCACCATTGAGAGACTCTAATGCTAAATAATAAAACTGAATTGTCATTTCATTACACTTCATTCCTTCAACCTGACCAATTTCTGTCTGGAAAGTGGGAGTCCTGACGATGTAATTTTGAGTCCAGACGAAAGCTGCAGTAACTGTTGCTATGAGCAGTTTTTCATGACCATCAAAGAGATATGGGTGTAGCTAGGTAGCAAGCTAGTAAGCTAGCTGTTTGAATAGCTGAACAAATTGAATATGCAGGTGGCAATGCAGAGGTCTGGAACTCTAAAACCATATGAAATTAAATGAACTTAATACTATACTTACATGGCAAGTCCCTCCTACAGAGAAGACAATCTCATTTCATTTCTATTTGGTACAGTAAGTTTGATATTCATAGTTAAGATGCAGAGTTCACATTAGCACTATCCATGTGTATTGCCAGAAATATTAGTCTTTGCTTAAGTAATAACAGTTTTATCATAACTGGTGATGTGTAATATATATACTCTGGAGATTATAGTGACATATGAGGCAGCTCGGGGTCCTTGTATTTAAGCTGCTGTAGATGATGATTGGTAGGTAAAGGTGAAAGGGGGATTCCACAAGGGAAAGGGAAGAATGGGAGCAGAAGTGGAGGATGATAAATCATTTCAGCATGAAGTCCCAGTGACCTTGTTCTTGTTAAAGGAGAGGTGGTATGATACATAGTGTGAAAGGTCTGTAGAGACAGACTATCTCCTCCATCATAAAGGTCTGGTTTCACCAGTGAAACAATATGAAAGCACAAAGTCACAGAGACCTGCTCCCAACTAAGGACAAATTATATCTGTGTAGGTGACAGTGTACTGTGTCTCTGTGAATCTGATATGCCCCATTTCAATATGACAGTGTGTTCACTACAATGATGTTGTTTTGCTGATATTACATTGTCGTCATTGCAGCACTGGACAGTGTTTACGGAGGTGTCAGAGGTGTTCATCCTGGTTCCAGCACTACTGGGACTCAAAGGCAACCTGGAGATGACGCTGGCCTCCAGACTTTCCACAGCGGTAAGTGATGTGTGTGTATTTGTGTGTTGATGTGGTCTTACCTTTATCACGGATACATTATAGCCATTATGAAGTCCCAAGTTTACTGTATGTCCAGCTAGAACTTCCATAGATTGTATTCTATTTAATTTTCTATATAAAATAATCCTGTCAGTAAAGTAGTCTTGTCTATAGATTTTTTGATTCAATTTGCCTTTGAAGGTATGCAAATTGTGATGGGTATTTCTGAATAACACTACTAAATTCATTGTCTAATTCCAGCTTGGAGAATTCCCAGAGTTTTTGTTGATTGTGTGTGACTGTGTTAGGTGTTTCCCACTCAAAAGTTGCCCAATCTATGTCGTCTCATTTCCTGGCAACCCAAACACTGTCAGGCCCATTAAAGGTGATTGTTCTTGGAGTCAGAGGTCATATTGCCAAACGTGACCTGGGTTTCAAAAAACTGATAGCAACATTCCTCTCCTCTTCTTTGTCTTTCAACATTTTGCCTACCCAGCCTGTTCATCTGACCACACAGGCTGGCTAGTTGTTCATAGCTGACCTAAAGTTTTTCCTCTCTAAAACCTCTCTCTGAAGATGTTACTCATTTCAAACATTCACAGAGTAGCAATAAATAATTAGAACAATGTGTTGCTTTTTGCTAAGTATTCTGGTTTAGCCAAACTAAAGACCTTACTGTTGTTGTAGCTGACGAACAGTAGAGAATAAAATAACATTGGGTGCTTTTTTGGCTTTGATTCTCACATTCATGATGTCTGTTCCTGTAACAGGCTAACTGTGTTTGATTGAAGCAGATATTGAAGGTCTTAGTAGGCTTATAAGATATTGTTAGCAAGAAGAACAGGTCATGTCTTTCACTGGCTTTTTTAAATCACAAGTTCTCTTGAATCTACTGTGGTGAGGTTCATGGATAATTATAGCTAGATATCCTGCTGGCTATCCATTTTTACATTTCCACTGAACTCTTGGCTATAATGCTGCTGTCTGAGCTAACAGTACCATTGTCCATTGTATTGCCTGCAAGGTCAATGACCTAGCAGCATAGCTAACCAGAGGATAGCAGTACACACTATATTTATGAAGCCATAAGAGAATTAGCCCAGTATTGCTCTTAAGCACACCAATCCTTACATTCTTTCCACTGGCCTGTGGGAAACAGGTGACGAAGCTGATTAGCATTTCTAGCAGTGGCCCACCCAACACAGAGAGATCAACTCATTCACACTTCAAAAGTAATCTATTCTAACAAGACATTTAGAATTACTTTTCAAGTCTTGAAACAAGAAAACACAGGGATCAAATACTACACATTCATGTGCTCCCAATTGCAATTTGTCTTAGAAAATTTTTATTGTACACTAATCATTCGCCTCTAAACTAAGACCACATTTTCCATCGATTTTCCAATTCCTTATTGTGTCAATTTAATTGTGTATTAGTAAAGTAATTATGACCACCATTATAGTATTTGATGAATATCATATTGCTGCATGATTATTAGCAAGTTTACATATTATCCACATTTATACTTCAAAACTGAAATATAACTGTCTGACATTACAGCTACACTAAAATATGTTTCTGAAAACATTAGAGACGAGAAATAGGCAATGCAGCAACAAATTTTGATCCATATTTGATCAGCGCTGCCTAGTTTGAAAGTTTGATCTGAGTTTTGTGAGCAGTGTGTTCAGATGCTGCTTTCTTTTTTCCCCCAACTTTACTGAGTAAACGATTTGTTTTGGTCTGAGATGTTGGTGCTCTAGTGCGACATCTAGTGGGGCTGAATGTTGTATATTGCACCTTTAACTTTCCATGTTGTTTCAATAATAATTCAGGGTGCAGAAGTGATGGTGAATTAATGTCAGATTGAAGTTGATTCAACAATGTTTGACCAGTGCTTCAGCACTGATTTAACCATGTGTCAGCTGTTGTGTCTAAAATAGCGAATTCAGAAATTTAGAAACTGTTTAAAGTAATGATGATAAGTAACAACAGTTAAATTGTATCAAGTTATACAAATCAATAAATAAGTTGGTTTGACATGGAACTGTTAAACCTCATTGATACAACTTGTGTTTGGGGGAAATGTGATTTTAAAACTTATTTGCAGAACAAATTTCTAATATAAATATTTTTTGCATTGGCCCCAGAAGCTTTTGTCAATGTGCATAGTTTTCAGATCAGCATAAAATGATTCTCACATCCATCATCACAAAGTAGGCCAGAGTCTGGAGCTTGTCCTGAGACATTACTGTTAGCTCTCTGTTGGCTGGCCCCAGCAGGACCACGTTTCTTTCCACGCCGCCACTAATTATGAGAAGATTAAGACCACTGTAAGTTTCCTAATGCGCTTATTACTGAAAAAAATAATGTAATCCCTAGTACTGGCTGGCTGTAGGAGTTTTCAGTTCACATGACCGTGTTTCCTTTTTGATTTTTTTTCTTCTGTCTTTTTAACCTTCTTTGTCTTTGAATATTTCATTGAAATGAAGTCTTCAATGTTTATCTGACAATGACAATGAAATAAGTAGTTATTTTCTCAATTCTGTCTTATCCCTTCTCATGAGTGTGAACTAATTGAGCCTAATTGATTGTGCGTATTTGGATAATGATATTTTGTGGATTACTGGAACTTGGCAGCACCTGCATTGCAACTGTTTCTGAGTTGCAAAATAAGCAAAACAATATAGATCACACTGTAATCAGAGATTACAACCACGACAAAAGCCTACTTTATCCTCATTTTCTGTGTATTATTTTCAACATACACCATTCAGGTATGTCCGGGTTCCAACCTTGTAAACAACAGATTTGCTCTGTGTTGTACAAGTTGAAAATGAATGCTTTTTATTCTCCTGGAAAATGAAGTGATGCTTTTTATTCTCTTGCTTTTTCAGCCTCTTATGTCAACTATGATTCACTTTCACAGAATTCGCTGTCCTCCATCTTTGTGATGATCCAAACACCACTAATCCAGTCACCCAAACACCCACACACACAAACACACACACACCCAAGCAGTGGACTTGGCATCATCATCACACATCATCACATAATAGTGTGTGATATTTCTATGAATCTGTGATCTTCTTTCTGTGAACTCAATTGGTTTGCATGTTGTGCTAAAAGAAAAAAAATGCTACAAGTTGCAAAAGCTGTTCAACCGTTATTGTATAAAACTAGACTCCTTTTGGCGATAAAAGTTCTGTCTGAAAGAACCATATGCTTGTCTTTTTCGTAAGGAGTTTATTGTGAGTCTATGATGCCCCCAGTGCTCTGCACAGATGTTTGGCTTTCTCTTATTTGTCTGCCTTAAACCTTCTTATCGGTATTTGTGGCAGTCTGCCCTCTCTGAACGACAGCACAACCGTCATAGCAGGAGGCATCCACACACATGTTTACATGACCCTGATGGCTTTGCGTAGTTGTAATGCTGTTTATCTGGCAGATACACAAATTATATTGACGTATAGTCCTACACACGATTGTAATGTTAGTCAGGCTTGTGAGTTTTCCATGTTATGCTGCCAGTTATATCTGTCAAGTGGTAATGGTGCTAGATTGTGAGAACACACACACTAACTAAAAAACTAATATTAACACCCAGTCATTGAGACCATCTCCCTATTGCTCTTCATTATTATTCAGCTCTGAAGGTACTTCTGTAGCAATGGGGTTGTTTCTAAAAAAGTTCTGCTCCAGTCTTGATAGTTCTTATTTCACTGATGATAACAGCACAGTTTACCTTTGATGTTTGCCCTATCTTGGTGTCTCTAATCCTTAGAATATAAATAAATACTGAAAAAAAATTAATACATTTAGGTTAAGAAGGATTACCCAAGGTTTTAGTGAGTAAAAATCAACATTTTAAGCAAGATTCATTAAATGAAAGCTGCATTAATCAAATCAAGCTAACAGACAGCCACGGGTGGCTAACATGTTAGCAAATTGTTGCTTACTTTCACACCAAGCTAACACAGAGCAACTTTAGCATTCATTTGGACTTGTTTCAGGCCGTAGACGAATTGAAGTCCAATATTCACTTAACCTTTAGCTCAGACATATCTCTAACAGCAATAATAACTTTGTACTCACCAGGTTAAGCTGACAAATAGGAACATGATGACATTGCTAAAAAAAGAAAATTGCGCAAGAAACATGATAGGTTGTAAACCAACAGCTTAGCCATACTTATTTGGAAGAGATTAGTGGGCTCTTACACACTTTTCCTGTAAAACGAGTGATTGTAACCAACATTTCAGGTGTGCTCACTTCCAATTTTATCCCCATTGGAGTTTGGAGATGTTGCTCTGTTTTCCACATCTCAGTTACTGCGTTACTTTAGTGAGTATGATGATATTATAATGATAGAAATGATGGACAAAACTACAAAAACAGACCCAAATTACCCTTTAAACATTCAAACCACAGAAATAACTGTATTATATGTATTTATTCATACAGACTCTACCTCCATCTTATTCGGCTCACTTCTTACACTCAGTTTATTAAACCCATGCATGAAACGGATATGCTCACATGCAGACTTATGTGTTTTGATGTGTCCAGATGTTTCCCTTCCCTCTGCATATGTAAATGTTCAGGGGCAGGGAGGAAGAGGGGATCCTCTGTTTGTGTCTTCTCAGTGTGGATGAGCATTAGGATCATTGCTCTGGACACACAGTAGCCCACTGTAGCCACAGCCACTTGACACTTGAGACCATCAGTGTGTGTTTGTGAAAGAGGGGAGATGAGATAAGTGGAGTCGGCCGCAGGGTGGGGGATCAGAGATCAGAGTATCTTTGTCTAGAGAACTGACATCGTATTGTTCTGATGGGACCAAGAGGCAACAGCATGTACACACGTTGCACACCCACCCATACACACACACTCACTCACACACACACACACACTGTGTTGACCTTATGTGTTCTGGTCTGCCTTTCAGGCTAATATTGGTCAGATGGACACAGCCAAGGACATGTGGAAGATGATCATGGGGAACCTGGCCCTCATCCAGGTAAATGAATCACACCTGCACAGGATGATACTCTCAACTCCAGTGTCAGTGAGCACCTCTGACCACACTTACATGCACTTAACAAACCAGGTTACGGGGAGAAACAAGCTTACATGCACTTCAATTCAATAGTCTGATTACTCAAAAACTCAAAAAGGTTGGTTAGTAATCAAATTTCACCCTTACTCTCCTTTTCAAGGGCATAATTTCCACTGATGAGGGAGACATGCCCCCTTTTTCAAAATCCTATTTTAGTCCCCCTCACTTTTATAATGTCAGTTTGTTTCATTTACTAAAATACCTCTAAAGAGTGTCCTGTCATTGTCCAACCACCATAATCCAGAAGGGAGACGTCCTGAGTTGATTGAAAATATTTTTGCCCTGAGTTTCACCTCTAAGGCAACATACATACAGCCCTTTTGTCCCGGTGGAAGTTGTTTGGACTGTATGCTGCCTGTGAGGAAGACTGCAGACACTGCACAGGGCTGTAAAAAGTCCCTTTACATCCTGTGCATTTTCAAATAAAAAATTAATTTAATCTTATAGACACTAGAGCTGATCATCAAACATAATGTGGTAAAGGACAGCGCTCTTGTAGTAAAGATCGAAATAAAACATTATTTATTGAGTTTTAAGGTTCATTGCTGACATTTGAAATAGTTATTTGATTTTTTGGTCTACATCATAACATTTTTATCATAAAGCTCTATCAAGGAAGTTATACGCTGATTTTATATGTGTATTATAATACAGCAATTTACTTGACTTTTAGTACCATTATTATGATAAAATATAATAAACACTTTTGCCCCATTTATCCCTGTTGTTGAATTTTAGAATTTTGACTGATGGCACAGTCAGAGGTTAGTCTTCTTTGGCTTCAGTTTCATATGAAATGTGACTTTGAATTTAATTATTTTGGATATGAGGATGCATAGCTACTAGTAATGATGTTTCCCATCGCTTTTCTGTCCAAGCAATATGATCCTTATCCAGGACCTTATTGCACATGCATCAAAAACCCTTTGAAAACCTAATTATGGGTTTGCATTGCCAAATAATCATGTTTCTCCTGCAGAAATTGACCTGTTTTACTCAGGTTTCTCTTCATCTCTTAACTCAATAAAGGAAAGTTTTTTCATTTACAAGACATTTCAGGAGGTCACGTTACTGCCAAAAGCTGGGAACTATCGGGTTTCATAAGTGTGCTGTGTGTACAGTAAACACAGTCACTGGGCACACCAGTAACTCTCACATACTATATGGCAGCTCCTGAACACAAACTCTCATTACAAATTATTGGAGGAATACAGCATTCACACCAGCATTCAAAAAGTCATTTTGTTCCAAAAAGCGAACTTGTCTGCTTGAATAAAGTGACACACAATTCAAAGGGAAGAACATCATTAAAGCCGCTACACAACCACAATATACCTGCACATGTGTTTCTGCTTACTGTCTGATCTGACCGGACCTTCAGAATGATATAGAAAAACAGTTGCAACAAAACTATTGGAAGAGGAGATGTCAGTCCAGCAAAGGCTGAAAATAACTAGTAGATAAAGCAGGTGGGAAGTTGTAAATTACCAATATATAACTTTTTCATCACACACCTTATATTGTATGTTTTCTGTTCATATTTATATATGTATATATGTATACGTATCCTCTGTATTTGATCAACATTTCATTTCCCCAAATTAACCCTCCATTTGGTCTCAGTGGATCAGTCACCTCTTCTCAGGGTTTACCATTTGTAGTGGGCTGGTGGTTATGTAATATTTGGCGAGTCTATAGTTCCTGGAACACTTTAAACCAGTGCTGGCAGGGTGCTGACACAACCTCCTATTTGGGGTCAGCGTGCATTCACACTGGGTCACATTGCTGCATCATTAGGACTGTTATATTGGAGCTTCTGAAGCTTTGTATCTGTTACTTTGGGTAGTTTGATAATTGATGATTAGAGATAGCGTTCCCCTAGAATTAAAAGCCAATAACTGTGAGTAAGTGAATGGATGAGGTGTTTTCTGGGGTCCATGATGTCAAATAGGTAACTGTAAATAAAACTGAATGCATAAAGGCCATGTAAGCTTCAACAGTAAGTTTAATTTTAAAAGTGAGCAGATATAACACGATATCTCTCATCCATCTGGAGTTTACATGTTGACTATAATCTATAGCTGCATAAACCGTGTGTGTGTATGTGTGTGTTCAGGTCCAGGCCACAGTGGTGGGTTTCCTGGCCTCCATTGCTGCTGTGATCTTCGGCTGGATCCCAGAGGGACACTTCAGGCTGGGCCACGCGGTGCTGCTGTGTGCCTCCAGTGTGGCCACTGCCTTCATCGCCTCTCTGCTGCTAGGTACAGTCCACCACCACACAGGATGTGAGGGATATTCACAGTGTAAACAGCTACTCATCAGGCATGCCGGGGTTTCATTTGACTCTCTGTGCCAGTGCTAAAGTTAGCAAACCTGAGCTCCAAATCTTGCAAGATAAATGCCACTTAACCAAACTTGCTTGCTAACCTACTGTAGCCATCCAGGTAAGTTAGATTAAGTTTGTGTCTGTAGCCACAAACACAGTTATTATTATTATTGTTATTATTTCATATTCTGCCAGGCTCGCCCAATTCCAACATTAATAAGTGTTGGTGTTTTCAGTGTTTATTCTGAATACTGTATGAAAAAAATCAATTCTTCCAAATTCTACTTGAAATTGTAATGATGAAAATACTATTTGCTATGCAGACATTCTGTAGTATCACCATTTGTTTAATGAATTGACTCAAAGGCCAGTCTTTTGCATGTTCTCCCTAGTTTTTTGCTTCACTTTTTATTAGTAGATGTACTGTAAATTCTGAGCTGACCTCATCATGAGAGGACCTACTGATTTACTCATTACCTCATTACCTCATTTCTGCGCTGTTTGGCTATCTCACCTTCTACTCTGCAGTAAATAGTTGCCTGTTGCAAAACAAATATCTTCCTTTTAAAAAATACATTTTTTCAGCTCCAGGCTACATTAGCCGCTATTAGCATAACACATCAGAATCTCCGACCCCACTGTCGTTGTTCGAGTTACATTGTGGGAAATATAGGCGCCTAGTTTTGACAAGGAAAAAGAATGTGTGGAATAAAAATGACGATATCTCTGGTTCTGCTGCATCAATTTTGGTATTTTTTTCTTCAAACTGTTCAACAGCAGAGTTGGACTGGCCATTGGGAGCACTGGGAGAAAGTTTCATCATTGTTGTTATTGTTTTTCTCACTTTTTTTTGTATGTTTCCAGCCCTCAACTTTTTGTTTTTGCCTGTTCCAACTTTCCTAATGGAAAACAAAAATATTCCAATCCATTTTTCTAGAAAAACTCCCCTAAACAAAGTTAACCTGGAACACTGATGGTGGACAGTTACATTGTAGAACATCAAATATCACATCACATATTAACATGGAATAAAGATTATGAAAGTGAAAGGGTCCTCAGCTGTCTTCATGTTGTGACGTCTCTGACCCGACACCCCACAGGTCTCGTCATGATTGGTGTGATCATCGCATCCAGGAAAGTCGGCATCAACCCTGACAACGTGGCAACGCCTATCGCTGCTAGCCTGGGAGACCTGATCACCCTGTCCCTGCTGGCAGGCATCTCAACAGGACTGTACAAGGAGCTAGGTAATAATACACTCACAAGTCACATGTGATACATTCAGTATGTAATGTAATGCTCAGTTAATGGTGCTTACGGCTCACTAGAGTTTTGTACGTCAACAGTTTTCAATTTATGTGATGTCCTTGAATAGTGAATTTCACTTGTTTATTTCCTATTAATAGTTTTGCTCCTACAACTTTATTCACATATCAGGCACCAAATAAGGTAGCAAAATGTGGTGTCACAAACACAGCAGTCACAACTGAGCTCATAATGACTAACTATTTGTAACTCCCAAATTACAATCAGAGACAGAATAATCTTCACAAAAGTCACACACCAATAACTCAATTGTGTCATCACAGTCACTAGATTTTAGCTTCAAGAACCTGTTACTTGGGAAGATCTTATCATAAATGGGAGCAGCATGTGTAGAAATGTGTGCAATGTGACTCTGCGTCTGGCTGTGAGTGGTAAATAAAAGGATGAAAGCCGCCCACACCTAAGCTTACTGTGTTTTCGGGGCGAGAAACTCCACAGCTATTTGGCTCTATTGTTAGATACCATATGTGATAATATCTTCACCACCACCACCACACCCAGCCTCCCTAAACTCCCCACTGTTCCATCATCCATACCACAGACAGACAGATGGACAAACACCAGCGTTGCCAGAGGGAGAGTACCATACCAGAGGCTTAAAATGATTGTATTTTAGGAAAATTATCGTACGTGAGTCATAACCAAGAGAACAAATAGGCGTAAATGTGTAATTTCAGAAAACACTGTCTGCTGCTGCTGCCTGTGCTGGTTGCAATACTTGCTGCGTTCACGGACATGCCATTAAGTCCCACTTTGAAGATGTGCGGCCACAAATATGATTCAGAAAACATTTTTAAATTAAATTAAAGGAGGCATATCAGAGAAAAAAACATGCACATTAGAATCTATTTAGACAGTGTGATGTTTAGATGTTGCTCTAAACATCTAGACTACTGTCCAATTTGTTTGGTCTGTCCTCTGCACTGTAGATGTGAGTTTTTAATTTTCCACAGCACTGGAAGGCAGCAATTGATGCAACTTGTGGGATGCACATACAGGTTGCCCTGTACTAATACTAAGTGTCACAAAATTATCAAATTATCATACGTTATGGGACTTTTGGCATTACTGATCGTACAATGTACAGAGTGCAAAATTATTGTACAAATACAATAATTATCATGCATCTGACATGACATGACAAACACTGACACACAAGACAGCAATGAAAGCATCCTGACCAGAGTGTGGAGTAATCCCATAACTCCTCTTTTTGTCTGGAAACTTTGCAGTCTTACTCAATTTAAATGCCACAGTGAGCTTATTTGGGTTATTTTGGCTCAAATACACAAAAACACAGCGGTTGTCTGGGTGTATGTAGATGGTCTGTCTACTGATATGTTTTGCTTGTGTTGGTTCTGTTCTCCTGTAGTGTCCATGTAGTAGTAACACTACCTCCATGAGGCTAGACCAGGGACTTACTGTCAGTTCAACTACAGTCCTGTTCAGTTAGACTCATAGCACAAAACAGAACCATCACATAATCACAGATGAAGTATACAGTAAGAGTACATCTAAAGAAATTATCCACAAATTTTTTTTTCAGTGTGTAAATCCACCTTCTCTTTCTTTCCATACAGAGTACAATGACTATGCTAACCCGCTAGTGTGCGCGGTGTTTGTGGCATTGTGCCCCCTGTGGGTACTGATAGCCAGGAAGATCCCATCCACCAGAGAAGTCCTCTACTCTGGCTGGGAGCCTGTCATCATCGCCATGGCCATCAGCAGGTAGATCACACAGGGATCCATTCATGTTATTTACCTTTATGAAATCAGAAGTCACAGAAGTCAGACGTTTAGGTTTTAACAAACTATTCCACTGCTTATCGACATATTGTATGTCTGTTATGCAAACTAAGGTGTTTTCAAAAGTACCACAATTAAAAAAACTATCTTTTTTGCATTTATGTAAAATATAATATATATGTTATACGTCAAAATCATATAAGTAAACAATATCTACAAATCATTTCCTCCTGCATGTCCCAGGCTCTTTATTGTGTGATGGATTTAATGTATTTCCTGTGTATCGCTGACATGCAATGGAAAACAGTGATTTCAGTTATTCACTCTTGTCTGTCTTTTAGTGTCGGTGGTCTGATCCTTGACAAGACTGTCACCAACCCGAACTTTGCTGGCATGGCTGTCTTCACCCCGGTCATCAACGGTGAGTAGATTTTAGATTTAGATGAAACTTTCCTGATGCCTTTGGGGAAAGTGGCCACAGCAGCAGGGTAGTAAGCTATAGAAAGAAAATCTGTTATAGTATTAAAATGTGTATTTATAGCTGTTCATGTTGTTTATTTCACATTCAAAAATAAAACACAGCCAGAATTGGAACTTGTGTTAATATTATTTTTCATGTTTTCACCCTGTGTGTGTGTGTGTGTGTGCCAGGTGTGGGAGGTAACCTGGTCGCTGTTCAGGCCAGTCGTATCTCCACCTATCTGCACATGAATGGTCTACCCATGGGGGATCCGAACCCCACCCCCAGGAAGTGCCCCACACCCTGCACCTCATTCTTCGGCTCCAGTAAGTTACTGGGTGGCTGCGGAATGTTCCGCCGTTTCTCTCCCTGTTTTATCTCATAAAAAAAGATTTTTCCATGAGTGTCATGAGTGGCTGGGTACAGCAAAAACCACAGTGGATATTAACAGTGAACCATTTGATTAAATGTAAATCTTGTTACTGAATGGAGTTTTAAGGTAAAAGAGCACAACCTTAGTTTATCTCAAGAATTAACTCAGTTACATCTTATCAAATTCCTTATTGAAGTAAAGGTATTTGACACAAGTTAAAAAGTAGCCCCTCTCTCTCTTCAAGGTGTGAACTCTCGTTCGGCCCGTGTACTCTTCCTGCTGGTTGCCCCAGGTCACCTTGTCTTCCTCTACACCATCAACTCCCTGAGGGGGGGACACACCACCCTGACACCCATCTTCATTACCTTCTACCTGGCTGCTGCACTACTGCAGGTACACACACACACACACACACACACACACACTTACCTTTGGTTCCTTACTTGCAGGTCAGGAGAAAAAAATCTACAAACCCAAAATGTGGTGATAAATTGCCTCTATACATCAGAATCTGTACAGTCGAGTGAATCATTGCATTGTGGGTAATATTGGTTCCAGATTTTGTCAAGAAAAAGGAATGCATGGAATTAAAAAGATGATTTCTCTGGTTCTGCTGCTCAATTTTGTTCTTTTAAAAAAACAACTGCCCATTGTGAGCCTGACAATGCTACAGGAATGCAATGCTAAATTGATAGAGTACTCTTTTAAAGGACTAGTGTGTAAAATTTAGTGGCATCTAGTGGAACGGAATTGGCAGAAATGGAATATAATATTCTTAAGTACGTTTTAATTAGTGTATTAATTAGTGTAAAATTTTCGTTATCTTAGAATGAGCCCCTTATATCTACATAGGGAGCAGATCCTCTTCCACGGAGGCCGCAATGTTTCTACAGTAGCCCAGAACAGACAAACCAAACACTGGCTCTAGAGAGGACCTTTTGCGTTTTTTGCAGGTTTTGCAGCCATCATAGATTCTCCCACACGCTTGAAAGGGGAGGTTGAGGGGAGCGGTATTCAGCTGGTTGCAATCTGCAACCTCACCACTAGATGCCACTAAATCCTACACATTGGACCTTTAAACCGAAACCCAATGTAGTGTGTAGTCACACATTATAACTTACAGATACAATAACCCAACTTACAGATTTAATGTGGCATGCGTTGGAATCAGAAAACAGAATATTCAACCATGTATCTGTATTACTATTAGAGTAGCAGCAATGGCAGATCAAGTAGTAATAGTAGTTATTCTAGTTGGATTAAAAGCATCATAAACTTGTCTAGCTCATGGAGCTTCTACTAAATGACTAGTTTAGTCAAATCAGCCACCCATAGGAGATGTTTAACAGTGTATTTCCCTACTTTGACCAGAGTCAATAGACATTATCCAGTAATTTAGTTAAAATCAGTTTCCTAGGAGCTCACAGAAGTCTTTTATAATCATTCCATTCCATTTTACATTTATTTGTGGTAATTAGTCATCTGGAAAAATGTGTGACTGTTTAAAGAACCTACTTATACTCATAATATCTAAGTTAGGTTCCAGTGAGGTTAAAATTGGTTTAGTAGCATCTCAGGATGGAGTTCTGTGGGCTTTTCCGTCAGTAGCCTCTATTGCATTTAGCTAGCCATTAAGTTGAACATACTTCAGTAACTTTTCCCCCCTGAATGGAGTCTATGAGGTAACGTTAGTGCTTCTTACAGTGCCATGTTGGGCAGCCAATAAGCTCCTTAAACCAATTGATTGCAGTGCTTTAAAGAAAGACTGTAATTTTTGCTGAACTGTGGTCACTGTGGCCACAAGTGACAATTATGGGATAATGGTAAGTGCTAAAACATTGTGTAACAGTAGCACAACAGATAATAGTCATCAAGTTGCTGAACAGGCTCAGTAATGTCAGTTACACTGCAGTTGCGGACTATAGTTTGCTAAGATTAGGTAACATTAGCCACCATAAGCTACTGGTTGTACCAAAACAAATAAGGTTGTAGCAGCAAAATCCCTGAGTGTATTGAATTGAATGAGCCTTAATTCTTCTGATTGCAAGATCGTGAACTCTGGAAGGAACTGTAACATTGGTTATAAGCTCACAATCATTCAGAGACGTTCCCCCAAAACTGACCTGTTTGCACAGTCAGTAATATGAAACTTTCATTCAGTTGCTTTCTGAGAAGATCAAAGCCTCTGTGGATCCTATAAATAACGTCTGCTGCTGTCCTCTAGGTGATCATCCTCCTCTACCTGGCAGACTGGATGGTGCACTGGATGTGGGGCCGTGGGATGGACCCCGACAACTTCTCCATCCCCTACCTGACCGCTCTGGGTGACCTGCTAGGAACCGGCTTCCTCGCCCTCTGCTTCCACATGCGCTGGTTCATCGGGGACAGGGACAGTAACGCGGGCAACTGAATGCATACACAGAAACACGCACGCACACACATAAAAAAATCACATTCGCTTGCAAGCACGGACAGTGAATACCACCTGTATGCCTGAACATGATCTGAAACTGGACAACATCTACAATGAAAGGGCTAATCTCCTGTAGGACTCTGATTGACAGTATAGTGCTCTTGTAGGGCAAAAGTGTTTCATCTTCAGGATATCAGGACACTGATGCACCACAGCAGCAACCCAGAACCCCAGCAGTATCTATGTTTCACCTTAGAAAGGATGGAAACACACATATCTCCACCTCTACCACTGAACAAAGCTCTATCTATGATGGATCCAGCCCCACAGACTCCACTTCTCCTCCTTTATTTTACTTAATAACAGAGTCCTACTACTTTTGTTATATTGACAATGATTATTATTGTTGGTAAATAATGCATTTGATATGAATCGATATCTGTTCTATGTGAGGGGCCAGTCCTCATTATTTTCAATGGGGACACTAGCCCTCCTGTTTTTAAAGATCAACTTTTAACACTTGAAACCAAGATGACAAAACACAGAAAAAAATACACCCAAACAAGCCTAGAATGCTTAATCACCAAGTGCTATGTCATATATACAGAATGAATATTCTATGAATTGCAAATCTAATGTGTCTCATTTCTGATTTAGTAGAGTGCATAGGGCTGCAGTAGCTGTTCTCTCTCTGTTTTACTTTGGCCTTGTGACAGCAGGAAACAAGGTTGAAGGGTGTTACTACAGGGGACTGGACCACGAACGTAACAACCTAAATCCCTTTTGGCGCAGTTCACATCAGTGGGTGGCTTAATTTGAGTTGGAACAGGGACAGGAAATCAAGGTTGTAATTCCCGCGCTTTGAGAATTTAGAAGATCAGACTTGAGGTCAGATCGCAGTCCAACAAACGTTTATGTCAACCACTACAGGAACGGATTTACCTCTGATTCTGTTAGCAGTTGAGAATCGCCTATTAAAGCCTATTTAAAATGTTCTGTTAATGAGGAATGTGTGTTCATTCACACAATAGCCTGTCTTTTATCCCTTAAACTCCCTCTAGAGTCCACAAAGGTCACACTACTTCCTTTTTTTTTTTTTTTGGCCAAATCTACTAAATACTGCCGTTATGAAATGTCCTGAGTCAGAAACAGAAACGGTGGAAAATAGTATGTCGAAAATGTCCAGACAACTGTTGGTTAGGAATGTGTCGCTGTACCTGACACACAAAAACCCACACCTCACTGTTGCAGCTCACTGTGGGGTTTTTTTTGTGGACACCAGGAGGTTAGAGAGGTCTTATTTTGCCGTGGGCTGTTCCAGGTGAGAATAGCACCAGTCCCCCTGTCTGAAACCATCTGCCAACTCTCTACTGGAGCAGGCTAGTTGTTGTTGTTTTGTTGCCCAAGCAAGGCTTACAGTAAGTGACAAGAGGCTCAACATGCTGCCACACACTGGAACAACCCTGCAGAGCTCAGCCAACTGAACGGCATTGTGTTCACACATGGTGTGAAAGTGTGTTAAGTGGCCTTAGCCAGGATGTGTTCACCAGAGTTCAACTGGTACAGATGAAAGGATGAAAGGTAATGATTGCTGATATTTTGTGTGGATATTTGATATCTTTATATCTATGATTTGACCATTTTGATTCTCACAAAGCATTTAGGACAAAGTTGAACTCTGAATCTGAATTTTTCCACTAAAAGATAAATTTGAGGTTGGTTAACAGTCACATTATCTGACCAGGGGAAGTTGTGGCAAACCTTTAAAGTATCCAGTGTTGCTTTTTATTCAAAGATCAGTGTAGTTCTTGACGCTGTTTGAGGGCTCAGTCAACCAGCATTGATAAAGGCCCGGTCACACCAGCATTTAAAACAGTGGATTCCAATGGAATCAACAAAATCAGTGGATTCGCTTGCGGGGGCGCAATTTTTTTGAAAGTGCTGACCTTTGAGGGAATGGTGAATCCAAAATGGAGGAAGCTACCATTAGCTGTGTTGCACCACTTTTATTTAACCTCAGTTAGAGTATAAACTGCTCCACAAAAGAGGAATGTTTTGCAGACCATTAACAGATAGGAGTTGATGGAAGAAATACGTCTTTTGAATAAACTTTGTGAACTTATTGTCCTGTTAGTGACCAAGCTAATGAGCTTGTTAACTGACAGTTGGAGAGCTTTTATCTCCCTTCAGTAACTCTTAATTTAATAAAATTATCTATGATGCTGATAACAAAATGCCAAGGTGAATTAAATGGACCAGTACAGAGGAAATTGAAAGAAACTATATTTATATAAGAGCTATCATGACCTTTTGCGTTGAGTTCAAATTTGATGAACTTTAGCGTGCATGCATTTTGACAGTACTGTAGGGACAGAGAGGTGCCTGTCATATTAGCTGTATTACACTATCTAATTTTATACATCTCTTCAGGACTATGAACTAGAAGCGCAGTAGACATTAAGCTTCCCTCACCTATTTCTTGAGGATGCACAATTAATTTTGCTGTACTAGTTTGTGGTGTGGCCGGGCACTGAGGCATGTTTCATTACAGGGTTTTTTTTTTCAGTTGCTTAGCTTAAAATTCTCTAAAAATGTGTTTTTTTTCTCTGGTAACACATAGAAATGATAAAATAACTAATGACAACATAATCATTATGTCTGGTCGGGGAGGATTCTGACCTTTACTGGACAATGTTTAATCAAAGGGCAAAATCTTAGTGATGCACTGATCTAATGTGTCCTCCTTCCCTTCACACACATATTAAGTATCTGCCACCAGTCTTATTGAGACAGAGCTGACCCGAGCTGAGGTCTTACAGGTGAGGAGGAGAATGAAAAGGAAGTCGTGAGAGAAAAAGAACCTGCTAACAGCCATTTTGACAGACTGTACCGAGTACAGACGTTGGCCCAGAGGCAAAGCCTAGTGTGTTAGGAGTAACATGCATGTGATGCTTGACTTATCCGCCGCTTGTCAGACTTCTGTGTTGTTTCGAAGGGGCCAGCAGAATGCATGTGCAGGGCACATAGTGTGAATGTGCAAAATGTGATTATTTTATCTGTTAAAAATCTTTTGTTTTGGGTGTGACTGATTTTTAAAAATGTGTCAGTTATGTTGAAATTGTGATTTTTTTTTCTATTCCTTTCCTCCTTTCCCTAATCGTTTTAACTCTTTGTGATTATTGTTTTGTGTCATGAATATCATCAAGAAAACAACCACTGTAAAGATGAAGCAACTACTCTGCGCTGGTCAAATGCACAAAGTACTGTAATCTGCAAAACGGACACCGGAGGGCACCGCAGGGATTCTTTTAACTGTACTACTTCTCTGTGCATCTCTGTGTCCTCTGGATTTAAAACAACATATATATGTCCACTCAGTGTGACATTTATTTTGTCTTCTTTTCTACAGCGTTTGACTTGTTGTAAAAGTTGCATCCTTCCATCTGTTCACTCTCAGTCTGTATCCTCCACTCTTACTGACCAGGTGCCAGCATTCTGCCTCTATGTCAATGGAAAGTTGTGAATACTTCTATAAGGAGGCAGGTAATGCTTTGTCTATTTATTTTTAGGAGCACACAAAGCAAATTGTACATACTATATTTATTCTATATATAAGGTTGTTTATTTTGTCATTTCATTTTGACTCCGTTACTTTGTCACCATGTTGTTGTCCTTTTTCTCTTCTCCTTTATGTTTTTCTTTTCTTTGCAAAAGGCCAGTAGAGCTTTTTTGGCGCTTGCCGCAATAGAATGGCGGTGAGGCAAATGAATAGCACGGTGCCTAATACACACTTCACACATATGCACACACACCCTGTTTCACACAGGGAAAGCATACTTATAAAACATAGAATGGCCTTAACCTATCAGAGCCAAGCTCAACTCAGAGTAACCAATCAGGAGCTTGGTTTGCCACAGAGTAGCGTCTCTTTAATTAGCTTTGATTAATAAAAGATGTACAGTGAGTTGATTATGATGTGTAATGTAATAATGACTTTATATGATGCAGCAGTGGAGAGGAGGGCTGGGAGCATCAGTTACAAGCTTTTGTTCACACGTTTTTGCAAAAATGAGGACTTGGAGGCTGAAAAAAACCTCAGCAGGTTGGGTTTACAGGGCATCTGAAAAGTCTGGAGTCAAGTTAAGCACCAACAGAAGTAAGATTTCAACCCACAAACGCAGCCCAGAAACACAAAAAAAAAACAAGTGCAGCATGACAAAAATGTAACGTCACTTCTTCTGATTCCAGAGGTGTCCCCCTGTATTTAACATGCCCAGCCTTTAAAACCCTTTACCCACCTACTGCCTTGTTAACCTCAGTGCTTCAGACCCCCAAGCCCCTCAACTCACAGGGAACCAGACTGATCCTCAGGCTGCCAACATGCACATCGAGATTGAGCCTTTGATTCAGACACTAAGCTTTGACTTCCACCTGTCACCGTCAGATCTGCTGCATGTAATGATGAATGATGTAAAAACATGTACAGTGTCACCGGGGCTGAGGTCTTTGCGTTCTCTGTGTGTTCTTCTTGTAAAAGCCCTCCCTCTGTGAGGCTGGAGGAAGGCTTTCTCCCTGCAGGACTTTGTAAATTGCTGGAAATAAAGGACTATATTATTTCATACCATTCCTCTGTGGTACTGTCTGTTTCTTCTAAGAAACCTAACCTGAGTTTTCTCGGGCTTCACTCATCTTCTATTTAATTTGTAGACCAGAGATCTTTAAATGTACAGTAATAAATCATAACAAACTCATGACATTATGTTTTTTACATGCCAACACAGCAATTTGTTTACATTTTATATCACATTAAAGTTTTTTTATTTAGCAAAATGTAGAGCCCCATATTAGGCATATCCACACGCCAAGTTCAAATAGAAAGCTGGGAAATGAAGGAAATATGGCAGAAATATGGGGGAAAACCATCATTTTGGGACAGTGGGACAGAAAAACAACAGCTATACTGTATGCTCTCTACATCCTGTAGGTTTAATGTGGACTTTGATATGAGCAGTGTGCTACTTTTTCTTCACATACTTCACATGTGTATTTCTATTATTTTTATCCCTCAATCCCTTATTTATCCTCAGTTCTGTGAGATGTTGCACCTGTGGAGCTTACCATGTATTTTGGGATCTTGCAACTTGGAATTGTGAGCTGTTTTTCACATGTAAACTGTATATGAAAAAACACAGATGAGCTCCATTTGATTTACTTATTTGTCACACATTTAACCTGATGAAGGTCAGTGGACTTATCTTGACAATTACTTACATCAGACTGAAGACTGCAGACCCTTCCTCTCTCAAGATTTGATGTCTTTGTCCTTCTTGCACCAAAAGTATTCAAACAACTTTACTCATTTTATTCTCTGACAAAGACAAACCAGGCAAGAAGACAGATGTTTGGATGAAACTAAAAGAGCTAGTAGAAAACTTCATCTCTTTCCAAAGAGCTTATTTGCATCATATAAAATGTGACAGTCCACTCACCATGTTATAATGATTAACATCAGACTCATAGCCAAACTTTTGGTTTCAGTCTTCAGCTAATTTCATTTACCATTTAAAAGTTTTGGGCTATGTTTAAGAGATTAAAATGTGAAATTGTAAAAAAAAAAAAAAAAAAGAAAAGAAATGAATAAATTAAAAAAATTGCATTGTGTGTTTTGTCGCATTCACTCGAAACACAATTTTACACATTATTAAGTCTTAACATATATTAAGTCACTGCCTCGGTGTAGATTTTCCAAACCCCCAAATTTTTCAACGGTACAGTCTATGGTTAAACCTTAAAGTCCACTTACAATGTTTATATTTATTGCAATATGTGTGTTTTCAGATCCAACTGTGTGTGGCCTTGCAAACATGAAATACTGTTTGGTCTGACCAGAAAAACACCATGTAGCAGAAAACCCAGTCTGCAGACAGTAAAATAGGACTTTGACTAGCAACAATGATGCTGAACACAAGATTGTTTCATCATGTCTATGTCAACTGTTAAGCACAAAACAAAGGGATTGGACAAAAAATGTTTAATCAATAAAATTAAATAGATACAAAAGAGAACACTAGTAGATTAAAGTATATAAAATTTATGTTTAAATACATTTAACCAGTTTCAAAATCTGGGATACACAACTGTGAAACTTCTATGGGTGCAAAAATAGCTAAAGAGATAAATGGAGAGCAGATCAGCACTTGTACCATTATAGGATACTGTAGGTACCACAGTAGTAGCTTAGTTAACAGGAGATGAGCAGAGGGTTGACACTGCTGGTTTGACACCCTGAAGGTGGAACCAGGAGGTTCCCTCCCCTCTCTCCCCCTCCGTCATCCTCTTCGTCTCTCAGGAGATCACTGGAGGATAAGCGTGTGCGCAGGGCATCAGCTACCTGCAGGACCTGGGACGGAGCTGAGCAGGGAAATAAAAAAGTACAGAGAGAAAGCTAAGCAGTGAGCAACACTAAAACATTGAATACTTGGAGAGCTGAAAGATTTAAAACACACCTACCATCTCCACTCCTACTGCACACATCCAGAGTGTCCATCAATATCTTCCCCAGTGCCCTGCGGGACACGTTCTAGAGAGAGAAAGAGGGAATTTGGACGTGTTTGGTGTTCTATAATGTTACATTCTGCTGCAAAAAAGAAGAATAATGCACTAAAATCATATTGTAAATGTTTTTTTTCTGACTAACTGTCCTGGGTGTAGCCTGCTGCCCAAACCATTTAAAAATACATTACAGTGACCTGGATAACCAGCAGAAAATCAATGGATGGAATAAACACTAGATGGCACTATAGAGGTGCATATATGAGTGAGGTGAATGGTATAAAATGTCACCTTGTTGCGTAGCTGCAGCAGCAGCATCAGAGTGTCTCTGAGTTTTTCCTCCAGCAAAGACAGATAGGAGTTTTCTTTCTCCTCCAGCCCTATCTTATCCTCCTCTTCCTCTGTCCTCTGGTAACAGGAGGACAACACAAACAAAACAAATAAATTACAGCCCAAGCTATGTCTATCGGAGTCAAGTTGCTTTTTAAATCTTTCTTCTGTAGTGTACTCCACAAACATCAAATTAACATGTTTTGACCTTGTCCACACAATAAACCAATGATAGATTATTGAGCGCAGTACACATTTCAGAGGACAAACTAATCATTTTGTCACATTTCCTGAAAAGTTTCTGTAAATTCTGTGGAACACTTTTACACACAGGGCCTAACATGGCTGTATTAGCCACAATGATTGACATGTTAATCAGATAGAAGAAAGTGATACAATTAAAATGTGTACAGAATTTGGTTTGGGTTTGTCCAGAAAGAAAATAATTTGAAAGGAGCATGGAGTTCGACAAACATTTCTTAGTGACAGCTGCTCTGGAGGCAGAAACATGATGGTGGTTGATTTAAAATGGTTGAGATCTAAGAAATGAACTCAAGTTATTAGCAGGGGCATGTGGCCACACATCCTCCTCGTCTATGACCACTCCTGACTTGAGGCAACTGATCAGATTTCACACAGCTCAAAAGGCTTTATACAACTTTATTCACATATGCAATAGTACTCCCACACATGCAAACAGTCTTTTATGTGTGAAATCAGCAAGGTTATCTGTTAATGACTAATCTGATAAACCAGATTAGTTATTTAAGTGTTCTGGGAACTATAAACTTTACTGTTTGTTACAGGTTTCTTTGATCAGGCTCCCACTCAGACAAGAAGAGTTTATTCTCTGTTATTAAATTATTATTATTATTTACTTAATCTGTCATCATGCCTCCAGAGCAGTTCTGCCTTCAACAATATTTGTAACCTCAGTCCTCACAGAAACCCATTTAATATTGCTATAAACCAGGAATTTTAATCAAATTTCTCATTAGTCTCTTTCGCCTACCTTCTCCTCTTCACAGCTTCTGCAGCCTTCTGGATGCTGTTGGTTTGGTCCCTTCCAGCCGCAGCGCCACCTGCTGCTCTTAGAAGTGCTGATGAGGTTTTTGTCAAGCAGGCGGCTCTGAGAGAGCAGCTGGTGGACCACATGCTTCTGACATCTGGAAGAAGAGAGGGGAGAGTTACAGGAGTCTGTGAGTGGAAATTTGGAAAATCTTGGATTTTTGTAGGTTTGCATTTTCTCACTTTTATAGTAGTAATAGTGGTTATTTACTGTAGCAGCTAGGGTACTGTAGTCTATGTTAACGTGTGTCGTGGGAATTGTTTCTGCAATAAAGATGAATTCACAAAGAACAAGTCAGAATTCACATTTACAAATGGATTTCCAGCTTGCTAGGCTGAGAAATGGCTGTAATGAAGTTCAGCTATCATATTCCATATCATACTGTACGTCACAGAGCATTTTGTCACCCTCAGAGACTAACAGTTGTCTTTTAATTAATACACAGTTGCCCTTTTGTTCATTTATAGCTCTATCTGCTGTATGTTTCTTTCCTGGGGGGTTTCTTCCTCTGACTCTATCTGCTTCACTTTTGATATTTCCACACCTGCTGGGAAGAGCCTCTCATGCAAGGATTAAACAAAGAAAAAGTGTCATACAGTGCACATAGTCATAATATAAGAGAGCTACAGGTATCTACTGGATATCCGGGGATGATTTGGTACTAATACCACATATTCTGATGAGGTTATCAGTTATCAACCAAAAAGTAAGAATAGTCCTTTAAGGTTGTTGATGTGTGTTAGAAATCAGCTAACCCTTTGCCACAGCTGTGCAGTCGGCTGATGTGCTTCTTCACCTCCAACAGGCAGCACTGTCCTTCCTCCCTCCTCCCCCTGTCCTCCTCCTCTTCATCAGAAGCAGCTCTCCCCTCCACTGCTCTCTGCAGACACTCTGCATCTGCAAGCAAACCAACTTTTTGCCTTTGCTGTCCAACGACAATTTAGTGCGCAAGTCTCCTCACATGTGCACCAGTGTCGATTGGTATTTGGTTGAAAAATAACAGTGGTGGCTTTAATGTTCTTTTGCAAAGCAGTAGTGAATGAAAAATGTTCTGTGTACCCTATTGCAATGCTTGAAATTTATCAGTCACCCCTGACAAACAGGCCAAATATTGAGTGATTCATCAGTAATTCATCAGTTCTCCAGTCACTCACCTGTCTTGCTGCAGGCCTCTTCTCCAACTGAGTCAATATGCTGATGGGCAGGGTCAGGGATGCAGGTGCAGCAGGATCTGAGGGTGGTAAAGGTAGAAAATACACCTCAAATATCTTGCCAATTATCTAATACTGTGGACTAATTCTCCTTCATTGGTGCATGTGTGTGTGCTCCATTTAGCTCCATTTGCAGGCTTGGGCCTGCCTGATGAAAGCGTTCCCTTTTTCATGTTTCTAGGCTTTTTATGTGACACCCCAGCTTTGTTCTTTATTTTGGCTACTGTCTCATAATGACACACACATACAGTCTGTCCTACAGGAGACCACTGGTGATGTTTCAGATCAGATTTCAAATCCTTTCAAATCCCTTATCAAATTTTATCAGGTTTCGCTTTCAACATTTGCAAGTAGCTAAAGGTTAAAATAACTACAACTCAGATATGTCTAGTCACCGTTTGTTGGCAGAAACATTTTTTCGTGGCAGCCTAATTAATCATCAACCTGTAGCTACAACCTGAAAATGGGATGAGCTGCAAAATGCATGAAGTGTTAATAAAATGTAACTGACACATTTAATTAACAGCTCTACCCTGCTGTGCTTCAGAATTACGAAACTGATTAGATTCAAATGTTGACATCATAAATGATAAATTTAATTTTAACTAGGAGATTTTTAAAGTGACTGAGGTGATCAGCTGATCACGAGTCTCCACTCTGTGGCAGTTGTACAGTGCTGTAACAGAGTGATGTGTCTCTTCACTCACAAACAATCTTTGTCTGAATACAGGCACTAGCCGCAGAGAGCACATTAATCGGAGAACATGCTAACTTCATTTTAGTCGTTACAGAATTAACTAATTAGCAACAGCTGATCTAATCTCCTGCCAGTGATGTCTGTCATTTTAACCAGAGACAGCGACATTTGGCTAAAAATAAGAAGCCTGCTACCTATGGGCTTTCCATTGCTCTTTGCTAATAAAAGCGTGAAGAAAGATAAAAGGTTTGATAGGAGCTTCGTTAGCATCGGAGCTCAACAAATATGGGTATTTTGCTGTCTGTGAAGAGGATCCAAAATGGAACCAGCTATCAGAACCCATCCCTAACAGAGAGACATGTCAGACTACAAACCAGTCGTGGCTTGCAGTTTTTCCTGTATGATGCACAAAGGTGATGTGGCAGGAGAGGCCAGAGACAAACTTCTGAAATCAGGTACAGTACCAGTCAAAAGTATTGAAGTATTCCCTTTTCAAGGGAATGGGAAGGTGTGTCCAAACTTGGACTGGTACTATATGTCAACAACCATGGTGTCTGAAGCATCACAGAGTATGTTGTAGATGTTGACCAACTAGGCAGGAGAAGGCAAAAGATTCAAACATGCTAAACTTTCCATCTGAGTCTTCCTGGGCATCCTGTCCTGTCCTGTCCTGTCCTGTCCTGTCCTGTCCTTATGGGTAGAATCAGTTGTCTTCCACATGACACACCACATGTGATTAAATTCTACAAATTTTCATTGGATCAGGCCATTTTCAGGCTGATATAATGTAGTCTGATCCCAGCCTGAGACCACCCTGCAATGGAAAGATAATTTAGTGCTGTTATATGTTCACCCTCTGTAATCAGTTGTTAACAAGAGTATAGCCTGAGAGGTAGCCTGTTGCTTGTTGTATGGTGTTTTGCACATTAGAACATACCCACTCAAGCTCTTGATCTGAAGTACATACATTTAAGTCAAGCACACACTTAAGTCAGATTAATTCCTTCCAGATTCCAAATATCTGGCTCTTTAGCTGCTTAATGCTCCCCTGTGTTCACCAGCTAGCTGCTAACGTCATCTGTCAGCTGTTTGTTGCTAGGTGCTCAAACATCTGCCTGCAGCTTCACATAAGGTTGATGAGAGCAGTGAGAGTGAACCAAAACAGTGAGCTGAAAGATGCTAAAAACAAGCCGTAGAGCTGAGGGGAGTTTTTGATTATTCTCTGGGGGTTCATCAGCACAAGTGACCCCTTTCACATTACATGTAGTCATGTGAAGCATTGCTAATACAAAAATATTGATTAGCGCAGCTTTAATATTTGTGTTTTTTATGTCAAATGTTTCTCTGACATTCCTCAGAGCAGGTTGGAACTATCTCTGAAGCATTGTGGGTGCAAATGAGTTGAATCTGAGTACAATCTGGTCACTGTGCAGGGTTAGACAGAGAGTCTTTGTTAAACATTAATGCAGTGGTGTTTGTTGGAAACCACACTAACTCCATCTGCTTTTATCCCAACACTCCGATTTTGATCGAGTGTAACTTAACCTGTCGGTTTTAGTGTATTGAATTTTAAATGATGTGTAAATAGATGCAGAAATACACCCCTACATGAGACCACACACAGTGTTTGTACCTGTACTGGTGCAGCTCAGTCTCCAGCTGGGTGATCCTGGTCTGGAGCTGCGGCACAGACTGGGCCTGTTCCTGGATCATCCGAACCCTCTGAAGCCCCAAGCTCAGAGCCTCCCTGGCCTCCTCCGCTCGCTTCCTGATGGAGATCATCCAAGATCATCAAGCCATTTCTCTAAAATGTATACATTCTGCCATTCAAACATCATCCAATTAACTTTATGAAACTCGCTGTAATAAATGCTAACACCAACCTGATCTGAGCGTTCTCCTTCCTCAGTGCAGTCTCTACCCCCTGCAGCTTGCGCACCTCCTGGTACGCCCATCGCACCTCCTCCTCTAGACGCTCATTAAATTTGATGGCCTCCTCCAGCTGCCCATCACGTGAGGAGCGGATCAGCTTCAGCTCCCTTAAGAGGGGGTCCCTCATGTCCCGTCTCCTCACCAACCTCCTCACCCCATCTCCTCCAGCAGCACTCAGCTGTCCTTTAATTCTGAGGGTTGGCACCAGTTTTCCCTGTATGAGGGTGATTGAAGTTGTAGGAGTTGAAACAGTGGACTTAGAGCTGGAGGGAGAAGGGAGGGTGCAGCTCCTCTCCCGTCGGAGGGCCACCTCCAGGGCCAGGCAGCGAGCATCACTCCCCTGCAGGGCCGAGCGGAGGTCCTCCACCAACTCCCTCAGAGCTGGTACCTCCTCTGGAGAAGAAAGAGACTGTTAAACTTGTGGTGAAAGTGAAACCATATCACTGCTCATCTCAAGTATGTATGTATTTTCTCAGATACATATTGATCTAAATAGAAAAAGAACACAGAACAGGATCACACTTTAAATGAGAACAACGTTTATGTTCCTGCTGCAATACTTCAATTAACCATCAGTGGTTAACTGAAGTATTTTATACTGTTTTTTTCAGTGACACTAAGTACATTTACTCAAGTACTTCACATGTACTGTACAAGTTTGAGGCATTTGTACTTCACTTGTTTATGCTGCATCATATACTTCCACTCAGTTTAGAGGGAAATATTGCATTTTAAACTCCATGTCAGTTATCTGGCAGCTGTAGTAACTGGTTATTAATTTACATAAAAAAACACATATATGTTGTATATATATGATGTTGTATATATATGATAGTATATATTGACAAAAACATTACAATGTAGATTACAGAGTAACTTTTCTACGTTGAATACTTTACATAAGTAACCTTTGGACTGTAAGGATTTTACTTGCACTGGAGACTTTTAAATGTGTTATGCTGCTACTTTTACTTGAGTAAATGATCTGAATACATCCTCCAGCACTGTGCTTTTCAGAGCATGTGAGACTGTACTGCAGTAGAACAGGTGGAGCAGGAGATGGAGGAGGAGAATAAATCAGGAGTGAAAGCGAAGTGTTGCTTAAGATAAAAAAGACAAAAGAAATAGGTTTGGTATTTGGTTCAAGTATCAATATTTTCCTCCTCCTCGCTACACACTGTCTCAAGACAATTGTTACTGCTCTGTGTCTTTCTAACCAGTGAATAATGATTACAGGTGAGTTTATGAATAAGAAGAACACAACTATTCCTTTTACAAGCAAAGGTTTAAACTAGAGCCTCATATGCCTCATATGGAGACCCCCCAAAGCTTTTCCTAAACATTTAGAAAGTAGCAACAGACTTATCACTGGGTTTTTTTTAACCCTCAATGTTCATATGAGGCATTTAAATGCAATAAGACATCCAATATAAAGCAGACATCAGTACCTGACTCGCGGTCTTCTGCGGTTCGACCTTTAATAGATCTGTGAACTGGTCCACTCTGATCTCTCGTCAGATCAAAACTGACACATTTTCTCCGCCTGACTCGCGGCCACCGGAGCCGGATCTGTCGCTCCACCAGCTCCGTGTCCTCGGTAACAGGCAAGCGCCAGGCACACTCCCCGGTGCCTCTGCGTGCACTGCGCACACGGAAATACCCACACAGGCGCGAGTGGAAGTCTTTAAAGGACAGTTGGCAGGGCAGCTCAGAACATACATCCCTAAACTCTTCGTCCTCTTCATCTTTCTCTACATCTTCAGTTACTCCTTTCACAGTCCTCTTTCCTTTCTCGGCTCCGGTGAGCCCCAGCACGGCGCAGAGCGCAGTGAAATCCTCCGCCGACACCATATCATCCCGGTTGGTGTAAGCAAGGTGGTGGAAGACCTCCTGCAGGTATTGGTCTATTCCAGTGGCCAAGACGACAATTTCGTTCTCCACACCGGGATCGGGGCAGTGGTGATGGGCCAGTGCGCTCCGTAGCCACTCGCTTTTACGCGCTGCTCGCGGCGAAGGCTGGACGCACTGCAGGGTCAATGCGGCGCGCTCCATGACTGCACATATACTGACTTTTTCCTCTAGATGTTACCAAATAAAAATCTGATCACGGGAATTAGCACCGGATGTGGTTTCAATCTTGGGTTAAACTGAAAGTCTTTCTGTTAGGCTTTGGTGCAGAGAAATTCTCTGGAAACCTCACCTTGGATTCCTTTCCGGCACATCAAGTCAAGATCTGATCCCCTCGGGTGAAAAAAAAGTCTTGATCCACCGACTCCACCCTTTTTGTGCACACACTCTAACCGCATGTGTGTGTGTGTGTGTGTGTGTGTGTGTGTGTGACTGTACAATATCATGCTTTTCACCGCTTACAGTCAAGTGAGGCCATTGTGGTGCTGTGATTACAAAAAGTGGATCACACACACACACACACACACACACACACATTGCTAAAGCATATACAACTAATATTAATCGTGCCCTTAATGAGATCTCTGAAGTACTGAGTATTGAGTTTTAGGATGTGTTGTATCCTATGCTGCTTATTCCATGAGAATAAGCAGCATATCTGAAAACTGACTCAGTATTTACTGATACTGACACATCAAGTGTTGCCACAAAATACTGTGGTCTACAAACCATATCTCTCTCAATGTTCCTCCACAGATAGTACTGAGCAATCCATCTTGTCTGATAAATGATCATCAGATGAAATGTAATGAGCTCCTGTAAGATTTTGTTCATATAAGTGAGTTTGCAGGTTTTGGAGGTAAATGATATCATCTGCAGGGATTTAGGTCTTTGCTGAAATGTGATGAAAACAAACCATAACAGTGCAGAATGAGTCATGGTGGGTTTCAATTTGCACTTTAACCAGAATGAAGCTTAAGTGGAGCTGACTCACTACCTGTGTGGCAGCAACAATAACAACAACAAAAAAAAGTAAAATGACTCCTGATATTTAATCCGACTCCAGTCACCCACCACACACATACCCTCACTTAGAAGTCAAACGTGATTTTTTTTTTCCAGAAAACTGAGCAACTCCCAGCGGAAATACCTTTCTTCACCCTGACCTCACCACTTGTCACACACCTGACAGCCTAAACAAAGACAGCATCTTGGTTACACTCACCTAGGCATGACTAGTCCATAATTACACCACATGAATTACACTCCACTGGTGCCCTTACCTATCGCATTACACACTGAAAATAAATTAGTGCAGCAGAACTAGTGTCAAAATAATTTATCAATAAAAATTTTTAAAAATAGTCAGTTAGTTATTAGGGTTTTGGATTGTTGTTTGAAACAATAATTTGAAGACATGACCTTTAGCTCTGGGAACTTGAAATGGACATTTTTTATTGTTTAAGGACATTTGTAGATACAAATTGCATTACCAAAGACAAAAAGACAGCTACGATGTATGTAACTATATACTATACTCAAAGTCTGACATTTTCTGTGCTGAACATTGAAGCAAACAAACAAAACCTTACAGAACATTGTGATAGATTTGGGTGTGCAGACTCTTTTAGTATTTGCTGACATTTGTAGATCAAACGATAATTGGAAAAAATAATTAACATATTTATTTGATTATGAAAATAATTGTTTTCATCCCCACACTGTAACATTACACTTATTGAAATCACAGTTTACTGCATTCAGAGCTGTACAGTCACCGCTGAGGTCATGTCCTCACTGCATTCTACAATTACACATAAATTGCACATGATGAGTCTATTCAACATTCTTACTGTAGATTTGACTGTTAAAGGACAAAAAAAGGACAGCTGTAGGCTATATTATGACATTTTTGGAAATATATGCTCATTTTCTGTCTTGCAGAGAGTTAGATGAGAAGATTGATACGACTCTTATATGTGTCTGTTAAATGAATAATGAAGCTACAGCCGGTTAGCTTAGCTTAGCATAAAGACTGGAAACAGAAACAGCTTACCTGGCTCAGTCGGATGGCAACAAAATACACCTAACAACACCTTGCATTAACACACTACAGTACATCTAGTTTTTTAAATCACCATTATGGACATAGCCACCGTGATGTCACCCATTGGTTTGTGGACCCCCGTTTTGAAGGGTTGGTGCTAGATTGGATGGGCTGGGTAGGATGATTTGCAAAACTCTCGTGAGATTTGTAAGCTAATCTTAACCTTAACTCGACCCTGTTTTCCCAGAATGAAGACCGCATTTCCCATGAGCACTATCGCCTCATGTCGTAAAGATCTTAGCTAGCATGTACATTTGATTTGGAGCCGAGTGAGAGAGAAAGACGCTACTTATTTTTAATACTATTTTTCTTTATTAAACACAGCTGTTTGCAGGATGCATAGCAATGAGGTAATGTATCTATTTGTGGCTATGTAAGATTAATAATTATAATATGAGGATGGTAAAGCAAAGTAAACTTTGTTTTAGTACCATTCATACACCTAGGTTACATGTAAAGCTGCATTATTTGTGCTTTAGAATGTAACCGCCGTGAAACAATCAGAAAATAACATTTTATTTCTCAAATTCACTCCTTTGTTCTTGCTACTCCGCTGCTTGCTCTCTTCATTCACTCTAAATATAGAAATAGTCAATCTTCTCACTGATGGTCTCGTTTACTTATGTAGGTCACATAGAGGCATCAGAGGCATCATGAGACTGTTTCATAACCAGTTAAAATTTCCTTGTAGTAACTTTAACCTTAACATTAATTCTAACCCTAAGCCTAACCCTTCCCCGGGCCCTAACCCGGATGTATTCGCAAGATGTCCTTGTAATGATGGCTTCGACAAAATTCCCATTCAAAGTCAATGGGAGCGGTACGTAATATCAAGGACTGCGAAGCACCCACAGTGACACTTTAATGACGGATTCACAGTCTTGTGATTACAGCTTCGCACCCCCAGCTATCTAACCCTAACCGCACTCTGGAGAGTTCGTCCCTCCAGCCCATCCAATCTAGCATTTACCGTTTTGAAGCCTCAAGTTCAAAATTTCGATTGTCCCCATCTTTTCAGCACTTTTCAGACCTGGAGCTACCTGCTTGGGTTTTATAGGTGCTTATGTGTCAGTCTTTGGCCAAGCTTCCTGTAGTAGTTTATACAGACATGAGAGTAATATCAATATTCTCATCTACGTATTTATAAAATCCTGGCTTTGGCCCTGGCTGCATTCCACTACACATAACCAAATATACAAATAGAAGAGTAAAAGCTGTTTACTGTCCACAAATTGAAATGTGCTTCGTGCAAACCAGCAAAGAAGACAAAAGCACACATGTAACTGCTTCACCTCTCTTAAAAAATGTAGAGAAATATATCGAAAAATTCAAAATGTATCACATATACTACTGAAAAAAATGTCTATAGCTGAAGACCATTCATTTTCACCTTTACATAACACACACTAATGTACTGGCTAATAGCTGAATCATCTGAACACATGAGGTCACAGAGGGAGACCTCAGATATTGTTTAGTCTTTGTTTTGGTTCCCAATGCCTATTCTGAATGTTTGAACTGCAGCGCTCGCTGTGACTCATCTGGGGCTTTTACCTTTGGAAAGGTGTGAGTGCACTGTTTCAGTGGTACATAAGGCTAAAAATGTCCCAAGATACACACACATAGAAATACACACTCTCCCAAACACACACAAATTGTCCTGAAGATACAGAAAGACACTTATCACCTGTGGCATATTTCACAGACATGTGGAGGCAGGCAGAGCTTAGTGGCGGTAATCGCTTCATTTTCTCTGGCTGTATCTCGGAAACTATGTTTTTCCTTTAGGACTGTGGGGGAAGAATCTGTGATAAGACAGTCAAGGTCAAGGTGTGCACTTCAGCCACAGAAACACACATATTATTTGTATTTAATGCACCAATGCAAAACAATGACTATTATTAGTAGAAATCATCATACATTTATAAACATTTAAGAATGTCCTTATTTGTGCTTACAACTACATTATAGTGTGTTATAAACCATTTATTGAAGGTTTATACAGTCCCAGTCACTTATTAAAAGTAAAGTGTTACCCAAACATGCATACACACATACAGGAATAAGTGAATGCCCTTTGGTGCTGTTATTACAACCATTAGCTGTCTGAGATTCAGTCAAACCTGCAGCCACACATCCATTCCCAGCGGCATCAAAAAACAAAAAATACTGGAGTTGGGTTGTGCAGATCTGTCATCACAAAGGTTTTCATAAAGAACATTCAAGCTGCAGTATGTCAGAGCCTCACTTTGGAATTAAAACTCTTGTTTCTCTATCAAGATGCGTCCAAAAAGAGTGCAGGCTTACATAAATCACATAATAGGTGTTTTGGTGAGGCAAAATGCTCTCTTTATCTGTTCTTGCTGAATGTGTGTGTGTGTGTGTGTGTGTGTTCATGTGGGGTAATTATTAGTTCATGTTCTGCTCAGCTCTGGTCCCCTCAGCCCCTGCTGTCGTCCTGTCTCCCTCCTCCAGCTGCTGCCTGCTCTGGGTGAAAGGACCTGATCTGAAAATGAAAGGATGGTTGGCAAGAGGAAGGGGTTGTAAATAAAAGGGGGGGTTGGGGTCTGGAGTCTTGTGTGTGTGTGTGCTCATGCAGGCATGTCTGAGTGTCCTGCTGTTCACCTTTCGGAGGAGGAGTGAGGCAGTATCAGTATTGATAGGAGTTGGGTTAAGGCTTTGTGTTGGCTGCCATATGCTCCTCTGAGGGTCAACAAAAAGACAAATAGAGCTATACACTCCCAACACACACACACAGACACACACACACACACACACACACACACACACACAGATACACACACACACAGACCACAGCTTTGAAGTGGTGACACTGACCGATATGCTGTGTTCAGTTCACTGAGGGCTCATCCCCGTTTAACCCTGCAGGGATGTGAAGGTCTCTAACTGTGAGGTCACATGTTAACTTATCTGCCTGATTTTAGATGTCCACTCTCACCTTTATTGATCTGTGACCATTACCTGTTGCAGCCACATATCAAGGATAGAATGAAGGTTGCATGTAGACTCCTAGTTACTGTGTTGTGATATGTGGCTGTAGAAAGATACAGTGCTACAGTGGCTATCAGGTACAGATGTTACCTTATACAAAGTATCCATCTTTCTCAATGTCTCATTGGACATTGTGTTCTGCTGCCAAAGTCATACTGAGTTAAAATGTGTGTTTTTTTAAATCTACACTTACAGCAACTGAAATTGCAGCTTTTCCTGTCTCATTTGGCTGTATTTACTCTGTGTTTACTACCATATCATTTCATTAAATATAGTATAATGTTGGGGTCATATTAAAACAAAAAGTAGCAAATGTAGCAGTGGTAAAAGAAAGAGTCAAATCCTATACAGTAAGGACTACAGCCAAACCTCCACTAATACTAAAAGTCCTCCATTATTTGTGGTGCTGGGCAGGTAGTGTACAGGAAGTTTTTAGAGCTTTTTCGCAAAAAAAAAGCTGCCTGTTGTGGCAGAAAACAGTGAGAGCAGTGAGAGTGAACTAAAACTGTGAAATTGCAGGCTGGAATACTAAAACAATTTGCTGAAAGATGCTAACAGCTCAGAGTCGGTTAAAAATTCTCTGTGATTTCATCACTATGAACGACCCCCTCCACAAACAAGCTTATAACCACATTATGTAGCAGTACCCCTAAATGAAAAATGGTACTGAAAAGTACAGCACTTGAGTACATTTCCATAGTTATTTCAAATCTCTGAGAGGTAGCCTTGTATTTGTCTAAGTTTGAAAGTTTAAGTCTTGAGTATATATGACCAATGATGATCTCGTCTACATTTTCATTGTTCTTAAGGACTTACTGTCTACCTTTGCAGAAAAGTCATCAGCCATTTTTCAGAGCCACTGTATGCAACTGAATGTGCAATCTGGCTTTATTTTGTGATAGAACAAACAAACTATTGTCAGCAGTGCATTAACTTTGAGTGCTTTTGTGATCTCACTACTTTGTGTGCTCAGGTGTGGCTATCTAAAGTATCTGGAGTTGGACAATCACTGACCTAAATCTCTAACTCTGAAATGTCAAGCAGAATCTAACTAAGGTAACTGACATGGGGATAACTGCTGTTAGGGAGGAGAAAAAGGAAAAAGGAAAAGTGAAAGGCTGTGTTGACAACACAAATACTGGCAACAAAGACAATGTACAAAACAGAACGATTAATTTTAGTATGACAATATTGAAGGAAATGACATTTTACATGATACGTTTTAAGCAGTTAAGGTGGATCTCTGAACTGCTGTGAATTATAAACAGTTCAACAGAAGAAAAAAAAATCAAAATGAGTGAAAGCTCCAATAAAGCTCCATTAATCAATATTTTTAACATTGAACACATTGAATCAAATGATTGGTAATGTGAAAAGAGTCGCTCACAGTGACAAACCTACTTCTGCATAGCTTTTTTTGCTGCTTTTAACTAGTTAGCCTGTTTTGCTTTAATGGCATATGTGCTGCTTGGTTCAGTCTCACTACTCTCATCAATTGCATTTCCAGCAGCTGCTGGCAGCAGTTTTTAGAAAAAAGAGGCTCTAACAAACCAACAATATGCTGCCTGCCTAGAATCAACCAGCAGAAAGACAAAATTAGTGACTAGTTAGTGAAGAAAGTCGACACAGTTGATCACTCCATCCTCTTGGGTCACCTTGAGCTTGTTGATGGCATTCAGGGGCAGCCCCTTCAATGGTTTGCTTCCTACCTCCAAGACAGATCAGAATCTGGTAAAATTGATAATGTGTCCTCTTCCTCTGCATCAATCCCCTGTGGAGTACCGCAAGATATTAGGCCCTATTTTATTTTCCATTTATATGCGTCCTCTGGGGTCTATTTTTAGAAATTATAATATCTCTTATTGCTATGGAGATGACACCGAGCTGTATGTCCCCCTGAATCCTGGTGATCCAAGCCGTTTTAAGTCCCTGCTGAGATTGAGGATGTAAAATCCTGGATTGCAAAAAGCTTCCTGCAGCTAAACCAGGATAAAACTGAAGTCCTAGTTTTCAGCCCTTCAGGCTTTTACAAAACTACAGTAAATACTCATGAGCCTCTAAAATTTAATGTTAACTCCCATGCAAGAAATCTTGGCGTTATCGTTGATTCTGGTTTAAAATTTGATAAACAAATCAACTCTGTTGTCAGCACCAGCTTCTTCCATCTTAGATCACTTACAAAACTGACATCATTTCTTTTCTGTTAAGGATTTGGAGACCATAGTATGTGCTATTATTTCTTCCTGCATTGATTATTGCAGTTGTCTGTATATCAGTCAGCCAGCTTTATATCGCCTGCAGCTGGTTCAAAAGGCAGCAACATGACTTCTCATAGGTACCAAGAAGAGAGACCACATCACTCCTGTAATGGCCTCTCTTCACTAGTTACCAGTGAAAACAGAATTGATTTTAAGATTCTTTCTTTTGTTTTTAACACACTGCATAGAATGGCACCAACTTATCTTTCTGAACTCCTCACCCCCTATTCTACTGCCAGAACCTTCTGCTGACCAATCATTGCTTGTCATTCCACGCTCCCAGTTAAAATCCAGAGGTGATCAGGCATTTTCCATTGTTGGCCCTAAACTGTGGAACAGTTTGCCTCTCATTATTAGATCGTCTCCCTCAACTGATTTTTTGAAAACCTGTCTCAAGATCCATCTCTTTTCTTCAGTCTTTTAATAGTCATAATGAAGACATGACTGTTTTTTATTTATTGATCTTTTTTCCTCTCTCTATTATTTATTTTGTTTTCTGTGCAATGCTGTTGTGTTTTTAGGATTTAATCCCATTTTATTTGATTGTATTTCTCAGTCTCTGTAAAGCACTTTGGTCAACTTTTGTTGCGTTTAAATGTGCTCTATAAATAAATTGACTTGAATTGACTTTTCCAGTGGCCGGAAACATAACTCCATAACTCTGTGTCTGTTAAATATGTAAATAGGCAAATGTTTGCTATAGCAATTTTTTAAGGTTACATTGCCCACATTGCCCTTTAGTAATGTGTTTTGTAAAGAGGGATGTCATGTGTTAAATGTAATAAATAGTTTCCTAGTTTCCTAAATAGTTTTCAAAATGCCTTTTGAAATGAGTGATTTAGTTGATCTGAAAGTCAGTCAACAGACATCTGTCAACTCTGAGACCAAACCACATCCTTTCTGTGGGCGTGTATAAATGTTATGAAGTTGTGTGTGAAAGTAAATACTTCTTATGTGTTATGTTCCCTGTTCCCAAACACCCCAGTTCATTCTAATCATGCAATCTGTGATAGATGGGGAGTCTGTCAACATGAGCCTTGACATGAGAAATTAGGTTAGACTGGGAGCAGGCTCAGAGTTCACTCTTTCAAGGGGGATGTGATTTATGATCTAAGTGTGTGTGTCACATTGTAAACACACCCCACTGTGTGACAATGTAAACATTTCCTCATTCCCGAGATATCAAAGGAGCACTAGTCTACTTTTGAGCTGCCCCACCTATGTACAAGGTCATGGCTGAGACGCAAACACGTACATGCACATTCAGTCACCTATCCACTCACGCACCTGCACACACACATACACACACGCTCACAAGATTTGGCAACTGCATTCCTGAGAGCCAGTTAAGAGCTGGTATGAAGTTTAGGGAGAGCAGATGAGGCATGTGGCTACAAGTAGAGCTACAGCTCTGAGCTGCTATATTTGCATTGAAACGACAGTGTCTGGGTGTGACTGAACACACCAACACATCTCACAGTGTCCTTCCACATGCACAAGTCCTTACTGAACGTTATCACCCTGCTGCTGCTGTTACAGCAACAACAATGACAATAATAACAAAATAATTACTATAAAGATATAAGTAGCCATTAGTCATTATGTTTGGTTTCTCAAAAATGTGGCTGTTACTAAATTATGCATTACTCACTGTTTGCACATTTTCACTGTAATTCCTGACATCTGCAATACACTGCTCCCCCCAAAAAGCATTAATAACCACCATCTCACACATGTACACTCTGACACAGCACACAACCATCAACAGCCCACCTTTAATGCAATTATTTCAAGCCTGACTGTCAGCTATACATGTTTTAGTTAGCAGTAGGAAAGCGTGCAAAGTAATATAGCAGAAAAGAATGAACTAATATGTATTTTTAAAAAAACATACAAAAGTGCTAAAACAAACAGAAAGCAGTCAGGTATGTTTAGCTCAGCAGGCTAACAGCACTTTAACTTTAAGTAATCTACTGTAGTTTAAAGCCATCATAAGATTTGTGTGAGAATTTGTGTTGTGAAATTTGTGTTGGGTCAGCTTATTACTGCAACAGCCACCTCCCTCCTGTTAATACTTAACTTTAAATAAATTACTGTCATCATGAAAAAAAAAATCTATGATAATAATGTAATTAACATTTCAGACTAATGATATAAATCAATGCAATATATACACAGTAATAATATTAATATATTATTAGAGATATCATAACATGATCTCCCTCTCTCATTGTCATCATAATAATCCCCTTATTGAAACATGACATCAGAGATAGAAATAAAACTATACAAAGGTCATAAATAAGATAAAGAGAAACAGCATAAAGTCATATAATGACATTTTAAACTCATTAAATACCACTGACACAAGGTTATTTTATTTTATTCATACACCACATTTTTATTACAACTTGCAAGCAACATACAGAAGAATACAAATATGAAAATATAAAATTAAAACATGCAACAAGAAGAATAAAAAAGCACAAACACTGTAATTAATCTAATAAGTAGAAAGGTAAAAATACTTTTGAATATGGAGTCAGTTGCATCAGATCTCAGGTTATGTAATTCTAGGTCCAGCTAAAAACTCACCATCAACTGATGACCTGAGAGGCCTGACTGGACTGTGTTCAGTGAGCAGATCAGAAATGTACAGAGAAGCCAAACCATTAGGTGCTTTATAGACTATTAGTACAAAATGAAGCTGATTCTGGGAGCCATTGGAGTGATTTGAGCACTGGGGTCCATATTCTGCATTGCGTGTTATGTATGAGGACTCTGACTCCTGCGAGAAGAATGTTATGGGAAGATTAAACAGATTTTTCATTAAGTCTCAATCTTGGCTCTTTGCTCCCAAACAGTAAACAGAGCGACAAAATCTGCCAAACTTCCTGTGGACCTGTTTATGCATTCAGTCTTAGCACACACACCAGTTAAACTGCTGTTTACCTCTAGCAATATATGCAACAAGTTTGAGCAGATTTAATGTGGCTGGATATTCCTGCCTGTTTTCCTCTCCTGTCTACCGCTGTGTGACTTGATTCACACTTTGAGATCCCATTGACAGACAGTAGAGTCATGTTGAGCATGGAGGCCAGGATGAGTTAGAGGAGTCACAGCACTGTCAGAGAGTCCTGAGCCTGGAAGTAGAAGTTCATTTGTAGGATTTTGAAATATTGAGTGTTTAAGACTGGAGATACTATATGTATATGATATATAAATAGTTCTGCCCTTCCTATCTTTTTTTGAATGGTCAACCCAAAATGTTATTCATAAGATCAAAAACATCTGCCCTACATGCCTACCTGAGTGCCAATATACAATATAACAATATATTACTAATTGGAGTCTTTGGTCTAGCTGTCAAATAACTGAATGTTTTGAATGTATTGATATCAATACTTCAGTGTATCTTGGAGGAATCCCTCTAGAATTCATACATTTGGGTAACCTTTCTCCCTGTATGCACCACATCACACACATTTTCATTGCTATACTGCCACCATTTGGCTGAGAGTTGGTATTGCCATAGTGGAGGCTTTGAGTACTCTGCTGCACCTGTATCTAGTGTAAAGTGATAGATCATGTAAACTTATAATGGGGGATGTAATCCTCATGCTACTTTCTGGAAAATGTGTTAGAAGTGAAAAATAACAAATTACATTAACTCAAGCACTGTACTCGAGTGCAATTTTGAGATGGTGTAGATGGCAATACTGTAGATTTTACTCCACTGCATTTACCTGGTAACTAGTTACTTTGCTGATTAGGTTTGCATGCAAAAACAGTTCTTACAAATGACCTAACTGTAGTCAGACTAAGCATTTCCTGCAGCTACAACATTAAAACATTAATTTAACGCCATGGCACATTTTTCACAATGACAAATTTTACATGTGATACTTACATTTTGCTGCTATTATTTACAATACTTAAAGTAAAAAAAAAAAAAAGAAGTATTTTTTAAATTGCAAAGTCCCACATTCATAGGACTTTAATGACTATTTTTGTCATTTTGTAAAAGCTCTTAACAAGAGCAGCATTGACTAGTCAATAAATTCATCTTTAAAATGTGAATATTGCTGGTTTTCTTGGTCTTCTACGGTTGTAAATTGAATATCTTGTGGGTTATTGGTTGGACAAAACAGGACTCTGGGAAACTGTGATGGACATTTTTCAACTATTTTCAGACATTTTATAGACAAAACAATTAATTGATTAATCAAGAAAACAATCATCACATTAATCAATGATGAAAATAGTCGTTATTTCCAGCCTTAATTTTAACAATTTATAATAATTATAGTGCTTTGTAAGTTATTGACAGTTGTCTCATGAGAATAAGCTGTTCAAGAAATTAGCAAGTCATGCATTCCTTTCTGTTCACACATCTTTACTAGAGTTGCCGTCATCCTTGCAATCCTTACATAACCTCCCATACACAAACACGTACACATTTACAGCCCCTCTTACAAACCAAACTATCACACCACCAGAGGTGGAAAGTAATTAAGTACATTTACACAAGTACTGTGATTTAGTACAATTATGAGGTACTTGTACTTTACTTGAATATTTTAATTTTTTGCTCCTTTATACTTCCACTCCACTACATTTCAGAGTGAAATATTGTACTTTCTACTCCACTACATTTATTTGACAGCTTTAGTTACTTTTCAGATGAAGATTTGACACAATGGATAATATAACAAGCTTTTAAAATACAACACATTGTTAAAGATGAAACCAGTGGTTTCCAACTTTTTTGGCTTTTGACGTCTTACAAAAAGCAGTGTGTAGTCGGGGTCACATTTCAGATGTCTATGAGTTGTTAACAGCTCCACCAAATAGTGATTTTTTCCCTCTAAACTTCTCACATGGTTTCATTTCACTAAATGTTCAAATGATCCAATATTTCACCAAAGATCAAAGATTAGAGAAAAAGTTCAAAAACTGAAAACAGATTTGTGTATCAGAACTTTGTTTTTTCTTCTTTCCTCTCCCATTAATCATCTCACGACCCCTCAGATTTATCTGGTGACCCTTTGGAGGGGCCTGACACCTAGGTTGGGAACCACTGGACTAAACTAGCTAACTGTATATAAAGTAGTTCAAACTAGCTCCACCTCCAGCAGCAACAGTAACATGCTGCTTACACACTGATGCTTCAGTATTAATAATCTAATGATGTCATATATAATAATATATCAGTCAGAGGGACCAAACCACTACTTTTACTGCAATACTTTAACTACATCAAGCTGATAATACTTATGTACTTTTACTTAAGTAGAATTTTTCATGCAGGACTTTTACTTGTAATGGATGTAATTTTTCCACCACTGCACACCACCTTATCTTCAGACTACAGTTATTTTATGTCTCAAAACAAACAAACAAACAAACAAACAAACAAACAAACAAACAAACAAACAAACAAACAAACAAACAAACAAAAAGAAAAACAGAAGTTGCCTACAGTTGCTCAGTAGACTTGACTTTGTCTACACGTCAGTTTAGCACAGTTCAGATACAGACGTCTACTTACTGTTCGTTTTTATTAAAAAAAAAAACAGTAGATATTATATACATAATTTTCAAAACTGCATTTTTCCATGAAGCCAGCATGGACTTCCATTCGGTTGAATCCGGGCTCCCTCGGACACACTCGGAAATAATGGGCGTGCTCGGCTGTGGTGCGTCTCAACCGGCGGTACAATCGGATGATCCCGGGCGGGCGGAGCCAAGTAGGAGGAAATGGTACAGTTGGCTGACTGCTCCCAAGAAAACCGGCGACGAGCATCCACACATCAGGCAGTTTGACCGTACATCTTCACCGCACTACTGCAGCAGCCGTCAAGCAAGATATACTTCTCAAGCGAAACTCCAGTCATTCACTAAAACACATCATAATTTAGCTGCTTATAAACCAGGCAACACTAGTATCTAGAAATTTCTGTGAAGGGCTCGGAGATTAACGTTACAGATAAACGGCTGCAGAATGGAGACGCAGATACATGTGCCCGTCGGCTCGCCGGTAATTAGAAAAATTCCCATTTTCGTGGACGAACACAACGTGACGGAGGGGGCGATGAAGCTCATTAAGGAGCTGAGACCGGCGTGGGACCCCAGCCACGTCAAGACCAAGGTAACGTTAGCTGCTAAGATAGCTGCACTGAGGATGCTAGGCTAGGCTAAGACTGACAGCTCTGCAGCATCACCAGGCAGCCAGGAGGAGGCCTATAGAAACACGACCCTCTGAACACTTTAACGACACAACGCTGGCTACAGCCCCTACCTAATTCCTGAATGAAGATATGTCATTTTTGGTATTATTTTGCAATCTTTATAGCAAAAATAATTTGGTAGCTAAGCTAGCAAGACGCTCACAGACTTGAACTCTTAAGCTAGCTTACTAGTAACGTCAGTAAGGAAGTTACTTCAAAAAGCCGGTAGGGAAATGTTTAAGTATAATTAAAGACAGCTTCATATATCCAAAGTACACAACATGTAGCACCAAATATAGCACGAAAGCCAAGTGACGCTGTCATCTTAGTGTCAGTGGTCAGCTGGTGGTGACGTGATGTCAGTTTGGTTGAGAAACGTGATTGTTAATCGCTGTCTCAAGGACGCAAACACGCCTTATGAAGACTGTTTCACAGCTGGGTGACCTCAGACTGTTCACTGATATTCAACCTTGGTTCTTTAGTTTGTCTCTGCTGTCTGGTTTGTTATCCGGTGTCACTCAGTGTTGATGGTAATAGAGACATTAGCTGTTGAGGTGGGGTTTGGGCACTAGAGGTCCCTGAGGGGTTTGCTGAAGTAAATGTAAAGATTCCTAATGTAATGTACTGTAGTTCACATGTAATACTTAGTAATGGTGTAGTGGTCTGGTGATACACTGTATAGGGTTTACAGTTCAATGCACTCACAGTATTTTTAACTAAAACTGACCGAAAACTGTTTCACTGTTATCAGTTAACACTTCAGTACAAAATGAGAATAATAACACTGTATTCAATGAAGAAATAACAACCTTGCTTAACATGTAGGTCCTTATCTATCTACCTATCTATCTATATGAAATTCAATGAATGTCTTTAAAATATGCCTAGATGAAAATCATCATTCAGATAAAGAGCAAATGTCTAAATTTGGTTGGGTGAACTTTCTCCAAACACCAGTTGTCCCCAACTCCAATTCCCAGAGCAAATGTGGTAAATGGTGTAGTTCAGTTGCATTTTACAAACCTTCTAACTTGGAAAAAAGAGAATATACCAAGAAGAGTGAGTCTTAAGATGTTCCCTAAAGGAATATACAGAAGTTGCATTCCCTGATCACTGATCCAAAACTCTTTCTTACTCTTTTTAAAGTACTTCTTATTCTTTTCAAGGTAGTATATTAACCCAGGGCCAGCACTCTGCTTTCTGTAGCCTTCACCACCTCTGCTGGAACATTTTACTAGTTTAATGCTAAAGAGCAGTAAAATAATCCTGTCTCAGGAGTGTGTAACAGAAGATATGGCAGCATCATTAAAAATAATATAATAAAAATCAATACAGTACAGATAAAGTGTGGCAGCCTTATTTGCCTATTTGAGCATTTTTTGTAGCACTTGCAACAATGCAAGTGAGTGTACTACTACCTGTAAGTATTTTTTTTTCTTACATTTTTGAGGGACCTTGAGTTATGTGTAAGATTATATTAATAAAGAACTATTTATTAATATAATAATAAGTGTTAAGTTTGTGTATGTGACTTTATGCAGGACCTGACCCCAGAGTTCAAGAATAGACCTACATACAGTACAGATGTGTGGGGGTTTGTGTATGGCTGGGCAATAATTCAATATTATCATATATAGACTGCTAGTGATATTTTATTGTGCTTATATGATCATATGTTAACATTTTACAAAATGCTGTTGCCCAAATAGAGTGAAATATTAAGGTTTTTGTTTTACTCATGTGAAGAGTTTTGTCTGATGTAATGTTTAATAGTGGAACAAAGTCAATTCCATTGGTTTGGCTCGGATTATTGACGACATCCTAATATATTTATAAAAATGCAAAATCCTTGTCAAAGTCCACTAACCTGCATGAACAATCGATAACAATTTTTAAATTATGTATCATAGATATTAGTTGTCAGTTTGAGTATTACATTTGCCATATTTGCCATATATTTGTGATGTATATATTGATATCATGGGAAAAAAAGGCAAATTAATGTCATGATATTGAATTCAGCCATATTACCTTGCCCTAGGTCTGTGTTTATGTTTATGCTCTGATATGGAAATCCCAAGTGTTATGTATATGGTAGTTTGTATTTTCTACAGAATGAGGACGATCACATAATACTGCTGATATACTCCCTATTGATCCATCACACAGAAAAAAAGATTTTTAGGTCACCGTGTTGGCTTACAGCACCTTTGGATGTCTAAAATGCACGTGTGGATAATGACGCACATAAAGTGTTTTCCACCATAATAAACTCTTAATGATTGATGTTATCGTGATAACGGTCAGAGTGTCAGAGAGGATACAAGCAAACCTATTATTAACTCACACGTGATTCACAAGAAAGTGATATACAGTAACTCTCAGCACATGACAAAAGTTATAAATGAAAGCTAAACTAAAACAACTTGCCAAAATAAACCACCAGCTGATTGCTATTTTCCATGATATTGTGTTTGTTCATGTGTAGGAAAACAATCATACATGTTGTAGGGGACATGGTTGGGTATGCACGCAATATCATGTCAGCATACACACTTACAACATACTGTATGTCAATGAATTCACAAAAAAGGGGTACCACACATACACTATGAGTAATCCATGAATCCATTATTGTATCCATTCCTCGTATACATTTTGAGTTCCAACCATCACACAAGTGTATTGGCGAGCAATCATTTTAGAAACCCAGCTTGTCAGGGAAAGGAAAATGCATAATTGATTCCTTGTAAAAGGATCAAGTGACTGATGTGTCATGGCCAGGTCAAAGTCTTTGGAATGGTTGTGACAGGACACAATAACACCATTTATCACTATTACTCTCATGTGGCCCGGTCAGAACGCAGCTAGGGCAACCATGTGTTTACATCCTGCTGGCTAATCTCTCTGGATCCCATACCCCACCCACTAACACACCTGCAGCTGAGGACATAGCAGTGTTTACCTCCATCTCTACAGGCCAGACTGGCACAGCTTTTCTCAATGACCACCACCCAAACAGGCTTTTTGTCCCACTGGATGCTTTTGTCTGATAGACCTCATATGGAGCTGTACAGCTGCACAACTGAACCAGGTCACAGCTGACACTGCAGTGAGGAAAGTGTGAGATTAAAGGAAAAAAAGTGTTATTTGGTTGAGTTGGGGGAGGATGTTCTTGAGCAGCGGGACTGTTGTTTTGGTGGGAGCAGGAAGCGCTAAATGTGGTGAAGAGCAGCAGGGCAGCACTGTTGACAGAAACACCTGATGAGCCAAGCCACCTGGACAGGAAGACTTTTACTGTAAATACACACTGTCAATTTCCAAACATCCTAGACACACACACACACACACACACACACACACACACACACACACACACACACACACACACACACACACAGAGGTCCTGAAAACAGAAGAGTGTGCCAACAGCAACAGAGCAACAGTCTCCTCTTACTGAAGACAGAATGATTCATAACTGCCAAAGAAAGCCTGCTTCAGGCTTTGCAGTCAGACCACTGGTCATAGACTCTTTGATTGAAAAATAGAAAATAAAACAATGCCACCGTCTTTGTCCTGTACAGGCAGTGTATGGCTGAATGTTTACCTCTGTCTGGGTCCAAGCTTATCGCTGTCTGTCGACGTATTGATCGCCGGTCTTAGTGGCGTATTGTGTGGCGGGTAGAAGGGATCAGTCATGTGGTCGCAAAGGCATGTATGCTTGTGTATGTTCGGTCATAACAGGGATGCCTGCGCGCCCATCTTTGTGGTCAGCCACGCGTGGAATGCCAGATATGTGTGAGTGAGCGTCTGGGCCGGGGGAGATGCAGGCCGTGTGTATGTTGTTATTGTGTTCACTGCAGTGGGATGGACTGGTCACTGGTTTTCCCTGGAGTGATGCTTTAATGCCGGGATCAGACTACACTAATTCAGCCAGATTTTGACACAATTTTGTTGTCACCGATAAATTTCCTGCATTAGGCCCAAATATGAACGTCAGGAACGACAAACGGGTGTCTTGACCCCTTGTAGTGTGACATAATCGAAGAACAGTGATATGGCGTCTGGGTCGCCCATGACACCCCGATGAAAAGTCTAGCATGTCAGAATTTTTTTGTATTTTCCTGCCTAGTTTCTCATTTTTTCCTCCACAAGACCTTCTGCTTACATACAGAGAACCTGGGAGCTAGCTACATTTATGTAATGTTCTTGACATGTTAAGACATTCATTACCAAGTTCTCTTATAGGATAGATAGCCCATACTGTCTTCTTCGTGACACCCAGGAATGGATCCACAATGAATTACATTTCATTTTAGAAGACGCGTTAGTTGAGTCAACAAGTAGTTGACTCAAAGATGTTACACCAACATCACCCTGGAGGTGAGTCATTGAGGCGTTGGCCATTGATGCGAGGCATTTAAGGCCCATTTTTACACTAGAGATGTGTATTGTTATGTTATTACTGTTGATATGATACCTGGGTTTCAGTGCTGATACATTACTTTTTTTAATACCTTAATTTGAGGAATATAAATGTTTATTTTTCTCAGGTCCCTTTCAACTAAAAATGTGTTTTCCTTCTTGTTACTTCACTTGGATGCTTGAGCTCCACTGTACAGAATGATGTTTGTGCAGAGTTTTATCTGCTGAAGGAGGAAAGTTTTTCTGTGCTCACCTTAAATATATGAAAAATAATAACATATGTTATAAAACATGTCTTGATGGGATCTTTAGCAAAAGATGCCACAATTGCAAATGTTAAAAGTAGCCATATAAGAACTTTGCCAAAATAAAATTGTCTAAAATTCGATCATCATCATTAAAGGAAAACTGGTTTATTACAGCTTGGGTGGATTCACCAAAGTAATTGCTGAGATCTGATCCATCTTCTTTTATATGAAGATGGATGAAAAAGATGAAAAATAAAAGGTTGCGACAAATGACGGTGTTTATTTTATAAGCCTGGGATGATATGCTTATCTCCTGATTCAATACTATCACGATACTTGGGTGTTGATTCGAGTCAGAGTTGATTCTTAATTCAAAACCAATTCTCGGTTGAATAAATAGAAAAGGGGGCTCTATTTTCAGTCTCTTGCTCCAGTATACTGTGTGCCAAACCATTCACTGATGTCCTTACTCCACTGAAGTGCAAAAGGAAACCAAAATGGCAGATCAGATAAATGGTCCGCAGCTTTTTTATTTTAAAAAGTTAAATGCATTAATTGGTGAATTAATTCATTTGAAAGCATCTTACAGTCGTCTGCCTGTATAATAACAAATTTAGGGGGAGGCGGAGTGCTCTGCTGTGTTATTAACATTATGTCTCCAGCAGTGGAGAGCAGCCTCTCTGCTGCACCATTAGCTTCGGGGAAAGCCATCGCTGTACAAGATGCTGAGCAGGCGCAGGGTTTTTGAGGTGAAACAGACACTGAGTTATATTCTTCACCTCAGATTTGGTTTAAGTTGTTTAATGCTGCAGTATGTGTTGGTCAGCTGGTCTCATTTGTTACTGCTGGAGTGTGCTGCTCCGCTCCGCTAACATTAGTCTCTGAGTGACGGCTATACTTCATGTTCGTCTCACAAAGGTAATTTTTTTAGTCATTAAATCAAAAAAACCTTGTTTTATATTATTGCAAACTGAATAAGTCTGGGTTTTGTACAGATAGCACAAAACAAGAAATTTGATGACATCACATAGGACTTGGGGAAAATTACATTTTCTATATTTTCATTTTATTGACAAAATTTTAATTGAAAAATTGATAATGAAAATAACTGCTTGTTGCAGCCCTTTATCAGACAGATTGCGAAGGAGTCGAAAGTTTAGCCAAATTATCTAAACCACTTTATTTTGAGGTCAAACTGAGAAAAACGTGAGTGCACCTGTAATATTGTTAATAAGCCCCATTGCGCAGGAAAACCTCGAGTGTGCACAGCTACCACAAGTTTGGGTATAATCTTGGGTATAATCACCTTTGTGTCTTTTACAAAGAAGTTAGACTAACTTGGGTTTTGTTTATGACCTCTATGATTGTCTGGCTGCTTGTGTTCCCCTCATCTTATTCATTTTTTTGCAATGTTGCCGTTTTCCTAGATCTCAACAGTACAGTGTTATTGGACAGAACCGATGGCAAGAGCTATGAAAATATAACCCAAGTTGTAATAAAACTCAATTTTATAAGAATACAAATTTGAGCAAGCATTCACACCTGTCCACAAATGCAGCGTGAAACATATATGGAGGAGATGAATAATAATAATGGTAATAATGCATTTAATTTGTACCACACTTTTCATTAGCAGTGAGTCTCAAAGTGCTGCTGCATTTAAATCATATAATATATAACAAAAAAAAAAAACAAGGTTTAAGATGAAAAAGCCTTCCTGAATGAAAAAGGTTTTTTTAAGCCTGTTTTAAAAGAGACTAGGGTCTGTGCTGCCCTCAGATGGTTAGGAGGGCTGTTCCACAAGTGTGGTGCAGCAGAGCAGAAGATCTCCCATTATGCTGAGCTTGGTACTGTGGGCCCGGAGGAGCAAACTGCAGATCTGAGGGTGCGGGTGGAGGTTTGTGGTGTGATCAGTTCCTGTAGTGAGGGAGGCACATGTCTGTTGACGGATTTGTATGTGAATAGCAGGATTTAGTCAACTCTGAAGGAGACAGGGAGCCAGTGCAATGAAAACGGAAATGTTGTTACAGTATGTTTGTGTTTTTGCTCTCTGATCAGGATCCTGGCAGCACTGTTCTGAATGGACTGGAGCTCCTGTATGCTCCTGCCAGGGATTCCTGTTAAGAGCACATTGCAGTAGTCCAGCCTTGAGGAGATAAAGGCATGGACAAGTTTCTCGGCATCTGACAGTGTTAGAGAGTGGCACAGTTTAGAGATGTTTTTGAGATGGTAGAGGTTTTGTACAGATGTCCTATATGATCAAAAGTCAGCGGAGGGTCAAACCTAACACCCAGATAGTGACAGAGAGGAAAGGGGGATGTCCTGGTCGTCAAATGTAAGATGAGGTATGGGGGATGATTGAAACTGATGTGGAGTTTCAATAAGGAGAGCTTCAGTTTTGCTGCTGTTTAACTGGAAGAAATTTGTCCTCATCCAGGCCTTTATCTCCTTAAGACAGGTGCTGGGGCATGACAGGGCTATAGAAGGGCCTGGGGCAATTTTGATGTACAGCTGGGTATCATCAGTATAGCAGTGAAAAAATCATCACATCAGCTGATGACACACCCGAGGGGGAGCATGTAGAGGGTAAACAGGATGAGGCCGAGAACTGACCCTTGCGGAACACCACAGATGACAGGGAGCGATCTATACCCACATCCTCCCAGTGAGACATTCAATCCTACCAGAAAGGTAGGACTGAAACCACTTGAGTGCAGAGTCTGGCAGCCCAATGGCGGTGTGGAGGTGCTCTGAGGATAGTGTGATACCTCGTATCAAATGCAGCGCTCAGGTCATGGAGAATCAGGACAGAAGGGGACCCCGCATTAGCTGCCATCAGCGGTTCATTCACAGCCCTGAGATGTTTCAGAACTGCGTGCTGAATGAAAACCTGACTGAAATTTTTCAAATAGGTTTTTGTGTTTAAGGTGGCCCTGAAGCTGAGAAGCAACCACCTTCTCCAACACCTTGGACAGGAAAGGGAGGATGGAGATAGGTCTGGGTCCAGGGTGGGTTTCTTGAGGAGAGGGTGAATGACTGCTACCTTGAGGACAGATGGAACACTACCTGTTTCAAGGTAGAGATTGACAGTTTGGGTTATCAGGGGGCTGAGAATGGGGATGTATGATTTGAACAGAGCTGTGGGAATGGAATCCAGGGCACAAGTACAGGGTTTCATCTTCCTGAGGATTTCCTCAATGTGGCTCTGCCTGACGCCAGTAAAATGGAGTAGAGATGGCAAGCTCCCAGACAGGGTTGATGACAGAAAGAGGCAAGAGAGGAAGAGCTGTACATCAGAGAGCGGATGTTGTTGACCTTGGCTCTGAAAAAGTCAGTGAAGCTGTTACATTGCTCTTCTGTAGCCTCAATTGGGGAAGATGATTGTGGCTTCGGCAGATGATTTATGGTGGAAAAAGATGCTTAAGGTTGCTAGAATTGTTATTAATTAGGTTGGAGTAGAACAGGTGGCCAAGCATCTGTAAGGAATTTTGAGTAAGCCTTTTGATGTTCATGGAAGGCCAGTTTGTAGACAGCGAGCCCAAAGCATCTGAAGAGTTGTTGCAGGACACGTCAAGCTGTTTTTATTTTCCGCAGTTTATGAGTGAACCAGGGAGCAGAGTGTGGAAAAATTGACCTCACGTGTCTTGTCAGGGGCATGAAGATCAAAGACACTGCTCAGAGATGTATTGTAGCACTCCACCAGTTCATCCACTGATACAGAAGCTGGGCAGGTGATGAGCTGGAGGTCCGTAGTCATGATGGCTGGGTCAGTGCTTTTCCAGTTACAGAAAAGCATCTGATGCTTAGGTTTAGTAGGGGGCAACAGGAATGTCAAAGCCATCGAGACCACCTTGTGGTTGGACACACCCAGATCATAGACCTGTAGGTTATTTATGGGGGCGGAGTCAGTAGTGACCAGGTCAAGTGTATCCCCTGGTGTGGCCAGAGCTGCAGGCTTTTTCCATGTAACTATAGCCACAAACTGAAGATGTGAAAAAAATGCAATTAGTACAACTAGTCTGACAGCTCAGATAATGAAAAATAAACAAGAAATGATTGGAGATACATATTTGAAATATTTCTCAAGTTGCAGCCTGATGCATTGCCATACCTGCCAACGTGTTTTCCAGGGGGGTGGGGAATGAAGTGAAAGATAATGTTTTATTGAAATTGATGACAACTATGCTCCTTTCTGTAAGTGCAACAAAACCGTCGCAACGTAAAAAGCCAATAAGTACTTCAAAAAACCTGTTCAGTGCGCTGTTTAAGCTAATAACATGAAAGCTGTCTGTATGTAGTCTAACTGTTTATCTGAGTTTGTCAGGTATCTTAAAATATGGCAAATTCTTCTAAACTTAGCTGCTGGCTGAGACAAACCAGCCCCCCCTCCTCTTTACCAGCAGTACCTGCAGGCAGTGAATCACATCAGCAGCAGAGGGAGGAGGACAGAGGACAGGAGGAATGACTGCCTGCACAGAGAGCAGCTGTGCACACGCCCCTTGAATCGGGTTATGGTGACAGATGGGTTGAAATTGTATGTTGTGTGTGGATTGTGTGTGTTTCATAGATGATCTGGCAACTTGGGTAACGTCAGACAAACATACAAAACTTATGGATTTGTGTGTATGACAATTATTCATAATAAAGGTTGACGGCCATGCAAATTATGGGAGTTTCCCGGGAGAAAAAACAAAACGGGAGCACAGTGGGAGAGGTTGTGAAAATACGGGAGAAACCTGGGAAAAACGGGAGTGTTGGCAGGTCTGCAATGCGTCATTCTCAGTTTGGAAAGTACACAAATACAGTTAATTAATTTGTTGTAAACCAACTGCAGTTTGATAGGATTGAATGTTTCAAGCATGTTTTACATCTTGAATTGCATTAATACATTAATTGATACATTCATCTCATGTAGGTCAGAGCTGCATGGCATGTGCACCATGATCCTGACCCAGAGGTTGAGGGCATCACCCTGTATCTCTGCAAGGCAAGGTTCAGACATCAGCAGAGATTGTATGAATTTTCTTTTCTTCTTCTCCCAGCTCTTCACTGATGGGACCACCAACAAGCTGGTGGGCTGCTATGTGGAGGACAGTCCAGAGGATGTAGTCCTGGTCCGAGTATACGGGAACAAGACAGAGCTGATTGTGGACAGAGACAATGAGCTCAAAAGCTTTCAGGTAGAGTAAAAACAAACAGTCAAATAGGTTTGCGCTCTCCTCTGAGTTTGCCTTGGTAAATCAATAGCTGCTTCAGAATTGTTTCTCTATCTATTTCATATGTGTTGTATGTGTTTGTGTCTCTCCTCTAGGTGCTGCATGCTAATGGTTGTGCTCCCCGCCTCTACTGCACCTTTCAGAATGGCATCTGCTATGAGTTCATGCAGGGGGATGCTCTTGGAACACAGGATGTCAGGGATCCTTCCCTACTCAGGTCAGGACATGCTAGCATCATGGGACTGCTCAGGACTTACTGACTTAGCTCAGAGATGGTACAATTATACCACAGTGCTAGGTAGCAGTGTATTATTGCGCTCAGAATTCTAGATTTCTACAGTCCATATAGAAGCCTAGACACAGACTCTTTTACAATGCGGACACTGCACAGGAAAGAGGCAAATGAAGCAAACGCATGCGAGTCACATGCAAATGATAGTTGGTGGAACCATACTGCTAAAACCACTGAACTGAGGCCAACTCCAAACACTTTTGTGCAGAAGAGTTGCTCATATCATTGTATAAATAGATAAATTATTGCAATGTGCTGAAAACAGTCAGTACCAATACTTTAACACACATTGTCCTTGGTATCTTTTAACACTCCCATTGTCTAAGTTAGTTCAGTATTTTCATTAGACTCTTTCCAGGACCTGTGCAAGAGATACTTGTCCTCATCTAACCTTGCAGATAAAACTATCATAACCCTGTAGGAGGGCAGTGTTTCACTGGACTGTTGAATTTCTTTAAAACTATACTATTACAGTAAGGTCAATAAGTACTAATGTCATGTTGAAATCTAGTCTTGATGATAACCTTATTCATTTTGTGTGTGTCTCCTCTCAGACTGATAGCCAGGGAGATGGCTCGTATCCATGCCATCCACGCACACAATGGCTGCATCCCCAAACCCAACCTCTGGATCAAGATGCAAAAATACTTCTCCTTGGTGGCCACAGAGTTCACCGAGCAAGCCTCCAACGTCAGGTGAGATCTCTGTTGCTTCTCAGAAGTTGGTGCTCCTCATGTGACTCTACACACAGTGATAATGATGTAAATAGCTCATGAGGTGCAGCCGGATTTGCCTGTTACATTAGTTATGAGGACAGAGGCAATCTAACCCCTGACCCTGTTATTATCTGAGAGCACTTAGTGAAGTAGTTTTATCAAACATTTTAGCATCAGAAAAAACAAGTTATCCTGTTTAATTTGCTAGGTACTAGAGCTAGATCTAACACATTATGTACAGTACATACAGAATAGATGTCTTGTAGTCTTATGCAGAGGTTAATTTTACACAATGGTGGGCTCCCTATTGACAGAACAGACAGAATCTTAGCAGCCATCTGTACACTTTAATGATGGGACATTTTTAGGCACACTAGCAGCATGGATCAAGAGATGACAGCGTCGGTCCAGAGTGAAATATCTCATCAGCTAATGGATTAAGATGTTAGCATTTGATTCAAAGCAGCTCTTTGCATAAGTGCAGCCTCACTGAGCTGCTAGCATGGCTGTATTCTTGTTATTTAGATATTAACGTGTTCAGGGGTGATATGAATATTATTTAAAACAAAATTTAACCATCCTGTAGTGTTTATGCAGTTATGACCAAACATAAAGTATGACACTGCTTCCAGAGGTTGCAGGCAAAATAATGCCTTGTTGATGTAGTGCACTTTATTATAGAAGGAAGGAACATTTATCAACCAAGGTTATAACAGATGTTGTGACATATAACTTAGACTGGTTCTGAACAAAGATTTTTACAACTCACTAAACTTTTGACTCCTGGGCTGACACACGCACGCACACGCACACACACACACATACAGTTGGTGCATTTGATATTGACAAAGGCATTTTATGGACTAGTATTTTCGTCTCTGGGAAAAGGAAGGAAAAACATTCCCAAGACTTTAGGCTGAAGATGGTCCGCTTTGCATCTTGGCACTGGACCTGTAGTGCCGACAAAGGTAGGCCGTTTCATAACCTGGCCAGCTGCCCAGTCACAGCTGATATCTTTGTTCTGATGGCTATTAGATTAACTCCAGCATGTGGCTTATATAACTGTAACAATAATGGCCGACTGGATTAGGGAGTCTGAGGCATGCAGTGGGCCAGCAGATGTTTGCTTAGCTCAGTGTATCAGGTCACTTTACTCTCTTCCTTGGTAACACAGACAGGTAGAGTGTCCTGGTCCTGGACAGCAGACGCTTGTTGCACAGCAGACTTAAGCAGAAAAGAGCAGGCAGACATTTACTGAGAACTGGCAGAAAAGATATATCTGATGCAAATATTCAAGGCAAGGATTGAGCAGCTGAGACTCAGTCAGTTTGGGAGTTAAAAAAGACGCCGCAGGTGAAGGAGAGGCAGTGAGCCAGGCAGAAATCTCCTAGGAGAGGGTGTGTGTGTGACTTCTCTTTGAGTGTTTTACCCAACCTCCCTCTCCTGCTATCAGGCTGTCTCTGGATTAAGCCCCATAAGCCCATTACAGTTAGTACAGGGGTCTCTGCTTAGCACACCTGGTTGGCTGACACACTACCTCAGCGACTTAACCCTTTCTTCACTGGCCAATAATACCACTTTCAGACTGACACAGGTTGAAGCAGCGTCTGCCGATGATCTGGATAGGTCAGTGTGAGTCATCTAATCTGGGCTGAACATGGGTTCTTCAAAAGGAGACATAGTGGAGTAGCTATAGTAATTAAGGGGCACACTGAAGCCTTATGATTGTCCTCTGAGAACTTGTTTCTCTGTAACTGCGATCCCAGGAGCAGCCCAGT